>OZ026630.1:23590738-24925738 GCA_964020975.1 Hermodice carunculata
CAAGGCTTTGTGTTTCTGTGGAAAATTCTTGTGAAGGGTCTGTCAAAAAGTTCTCAAAAGTTGCCCTGTAAGGTCACTCCAAATGAAAATGTTGAATTCTTGAAGATAACTTTAAATAAAAGGCACATTTGTCAAATGAAACCTCAAGTATCAGGATATCTTATTCAGGTGACTTTAGAAGAGTTTGATGGTAGCTAGGAAAAGCAGAAGTATTTCGAAACTAGGAAAAATGTTGCCAACTGACTGGATATCCCAACTCAAGTATACAATTGTCCCTGCATTGAGCGAACATCCCTTGGACAGGTCTAAAAAGTGGTCACATAAAGCAGGTGGTCTGTGAATGGAGGTACAATCACACTGAAGAGATTGTGCCTAGAGATAGCTAGGCAGCAGGCAAGAAACATTACATTAGAATTGGAAATATCTAGTTGCAGCGGAAATCCCTGCTTTTCATACATGTATTCCCAGCTTGCATGACTACTATGACAGCTTTGAAATAATTCCACGCAAAAGTGTGGTTAGAGTTTCAGACACACGGCAGCCAACAAAAATTACTTTGCAATACAAGCTGTCTGGTTGTGTCTAGGTACATCAGAAATTCTTTCCTTCATGCTCATCTATGCATCATATAATCTGTGTCAACTTAAATATAAGAATCCATGCAAAAGTGAAGGTAGAGTTATGCTTACAAGATTGTGTTTACAGATACGCTCTGCTGCCTACTGAATATCGTGTAGTTGTTGTTCCAAGTTTGCAGGAAATCCATGCAAGTGAAGGAGTTATGCACACACAAGATAGTGTGTATAGATGTGTATAGATGGATGGGCAGTCGTTAAATGTATCCCCAAATGGGACTTAATGGTCAACTGTTAAGTTGCACTACTGCATTGTGACTTGATGGATATTGTTTATATACAGACATAAGCAATTTTCAATTGAAATGATCCATTGGCTGAATGTTTCAGATTTTCAGGTTAACGCTTTTCCCTTTAAACTTGACAATGCAGCTGGTCGTCAAATGTTGCCAAAATGGTTTTGACTAATTTCAACCATAATGAAAAACAGCTTGAATAAGAATTGCAAATGACATCAGCATGTCCCACACCAAGGAAAGCTGTTGACTTGGTCTTAAACCAAGGGGAAAGGGTTAAGGTGTCAAAGGTCAGCTGAGCACATGTACATGATTGTTGCAGTCATCCAGTATTTAATTTGCAGATTATATTGATTTGTTTACTTAATACTTTTGATATGATGACTAAATGCTTATAATGAAATTCCTCAGAATGTCTGACCTGTAAGTGATACATTTACTTGCAGGTGGGCTGCAGCAGAAATGGATTTAACAGAGAAAGTATAAAATTATATTAAATGTATATTTATTTAGCACTGGTGCTATATGATAGCTTTGTGGCATAATGCCCTATCTCCACAAGTCATCTAGCATACTGTACTGATATGTCTGCATGGTTTGATCTGTTTCGTGTGGCTGACGTGTACAAGTATGTCACTTGGCTCTGTGAAACCTACCAAGTCTACAGGTATTAATACTATAACCAGTTTTGAACATGCCTTGCTTCAGGTCCATTGCTGTCTGTTTTGTGTAAATTAATTGATGCTTTGCACACATGTTGATCTGGGCAATTTTTAGGGGGAATATTGAAGTTCAATAGACCATGGGTCCCAGGGACTTCCTCAGGGCTATCACGCAGGACCAAGGGTAACATCTTGAGGGCATTCTAGGGAGTGGAGGCCCCAGAAGCTTCTAGATTTGAGGCATTTTTTCTAGTCATAAAACAGCTTTTCCTGACACTACAATGACAAACAGGTTGGGTTTTATTGGTAGCCAAATTCCATTTTGCATAAATATGTATGTAAAACACTATTACCCACTTTGTGTCCCCCCCCCCAAAAAAATCAATCAATAAAAAAAAACCCTCATAGTGTGAAATTGTTTTTTGCTGGTACATTGGCCATCAGTGATAATTATTTTCATAACTCATTTATATAAACATATCATGATGGTTGTATTTCGTGCATTATTTTTATGATGCACTTTAATTTTCCACAGTGAAGAGTCACTGTGACATGGGTACTGATAGGTTCTCCTGTGATTTGTGCAGTTAATACAAGACAATCTGACTCAAGTCAACCGCTAGGCTGCAGGAGGCACCCACCTGGCATTCGGTTTCCAAATTGAACAACACCAGAAACTTTCTTCAAAACTATTTTGATTGCTCTCACTGAACACCAGATATTTCATCATCACATTATGTAAAGTTAATCAACTTTAAATCAGTCAGGTTCAGCCTTAGCCAAAAGTTCAAATGTCACCTCAGTCTACATTTGAAGGAACAGCACCAAAGGCCAATTGATTGAGCACCACTTTACTGTGCAAGGACATGTATTTCCCCAGAACATCATGCAAATTGAAAAAAAGTTCTGTCAATAGATCCATTCC
Organism: Hermodice carunculata; assembly: GCA_964020975.1. Taxonomy (NCBI): domain Eukaryota; kingdom Metazoa; phylum Annelida; class Polychaeta; order Eunicida; family Amphinomidae; genus Hermodice; species Hermodice carunculata. The sequence goes on from OZ026630.1 coordinate 23,593,197, forward strand.
TTGCCAGACAGTTCATGTGGTCATGCAACACCAGTCCACATGTAGAGGACCAGCACAAAAGACAGAGTTGATACATCAGGATTGACTGAGCAAAAAGGGCAACGGACCGTAATTTGTCAAAATGTTGCCAAAAATGCCAGTGACATGCCTTTCAAACTCAGAGCAAGAAATGTGCATTTGAAACACAACCTTTTATTCACTTTGCGACCCTCATATCACTGATGAACAGTTAATTAATTATTAATGCATGCAATGATCAGATCCCAAATGAACAATGCAATTTAGTGGTGGTCCAAAGTGGATCACACTTGATTTAACTTTACGTCAAGGAGAAATGGGTTGAGGCCATCTTTGGTGTGCAAGAAATTTACACATATTCATGCATGACAAGGCCCATAGCCCTAGAGAGACCTTTGTGAGAGCTAGACATCTGATCAGCAGGGAAACTGTGCACAACACCAGGTCTTCCACAATGTCCATGTTAAGCATTTTGCTGGGTCTCAGTGTCCACCTCTTATCTTCCTAGCTCCTTTGAATACACGCATGCTGGGAAAAATGTTTGAAGTTGATGACTCCATGTCATCATGGCAACAAGCATTAAGGAACATTTTGGAACTTGCCACTGGCGATATTTCTGAAAGCTTTCAAGAGAAGTCCTGAAAGTACCTGAACATTATGACTGGAAATGAAGTCTCAGACCATATTTTCTTGAATGTTCATGTGAGAATCCAGCCATTTTAAAATGTAAATGAAGGGGAATAAAGTCTGAACTTTGGAATGGCAAAGAAGGCATGCAAACATGGAGCCATATCACTCATAAATATCCAAGCAGAACAACCGTTGAACTGCAAAAGCCCATTTCAAGTCTTTACAATTCAGACAAAGAAAAAATCTCAAATTTAATTGATAGTGGGTCTCATCTGAGATGACCGTGTATACTTGTGGCCAAAGTAAGTCCCCCTCTCAAAAAAAAGTAGGGGATCTTTGATCTCCGATATTACCTGCCTTTTGTAGACAATTTTTTTGTGTATGCAATTTCACTTTTTCTATCATGATAACCATCTACATTTATTTTACCTCAGGCATTAATATAGTGTTCCGATTTGCTCATTGGGCGTTTAACAGTTTTGACTGTAACCACAAGAAGTTACTGTTGTTCGCTGCCAATTTTTGTCGCTAGCGGCACTGCATGTTTGACCCGGCCTTGACCAAATAGACCTAATTTATGTCATGTAAAGGAATGAAAGTGATGTGATATTTGTTCATTTATTGTTCTTCGGTATAATAAAGGAAATGGTGTCCTTGCCTTTGTGGGACAGGAAGAACTGTAAACCTTTGGGATGGACTGTCAACCCGAAGCAAAGCTTCGAGTGGACAGTCCACCCCTCAGGTTCACAGTTCTTCCTGTCCCACACAGGCAAGGTCACCATTTCATGAATGTAAAACTGGCATCCTGGGTGTTGCTTACTTCAGTACTGTACTAAAGAGTGGAGTACAGGGCACATTTTACATCAAAACAAAAGATGGCGAGGAGTAACTTTTCAGGTAACAGTTTATTTTATACTAATTGAGCAACAATGCTAGAATACATTTAATTTGATTAGTTAAAATATATGCTGTATTACTGAATGAAATTCATTTAGCATGTGCAGACCATTAAGCTATGTTACTCTTCCCAAACTACACTCTGTGTGTGAGTAGATCTGCAGGACTATTTGTTAAAATTTGTTTACTGTTATAAATATTGAGACAGCTTATCTCTGTACCTAAATGTATACTGAAAATAACATTAATACTGTCAACAGGTCATTTAATGTACAACTTCACTTCTAACTTGTTGGTTCTGATCCTCTACATAGCACTGACAGGAAATTACTTAACCCTTTCCCACTTAATCATCAAAAAGCATCTCAATGTAAACTGTCATCTTCCTCAGTCTTTTTACTTAAATTCCTCATCAGTAGAAAACAGGTGTGATGAGAACTGTAGAAAAGAGCTTTTATGACAGCATGGTATGTATCTCCACGCCTTTCCTCAGCGTGGGCTGGCTGCATTGCGCCCAACCTGCATCAAGCAAAGCTGTTGACTTAGTCTCATTCTAACCACTAAAGGGCTAAATGATGCTTCTCTACCTTGTTTTATGATATTAATATATAAACATTAAAATGTTAAAGTCACTTAATCAATACAAACTTAAAATGGCACTGACAGAACTACCTTGTCTTGTGAATACATAGAAACCCCCATTACTGGACATTTTCTTAAGTAAGAAAAGTATTTTGTGATAAAGTAGTCGCTATGGAGCATTGGTCGGCCCACATATCATATCATGTGTTTTTATCAAGCAGTCCACACTGAAGTATAACACACATATACAGTTTGAAAGCAGTCCAATTTATATACACACTAAATATACACATAAACGTGAGCAGTTTCATTGTAATGGAAAAGACATTTCTTGAAGACACATGTAAATTATAAAGTATCCCAAAGAAGTTTGGTATAAACTACCCAGATACAGTTCTCATGATACATTCAAAATCAATAACATCATAGGACTATTACTAGCAACATTTACCTCAGTATTACATGACCAAGTGCAGGCTGTTAAGAAGACTGACCCAAATATGACATGAAGATAAAAAGTTACTGGTAATTAATCCCTCATTTCATATATACACAGATACATCTTTTTATCATATATAAAACCCTTGTCTGTACAGTCAAACCCACATGGAGACCATCCTTGCAGCAACATCAATGTCTTTGAGCAAAGGTCATTTATCACAAGATACCGTAATATATATATATATATATATATATATATATATATATATATATATATATATATATATATGCACCAGAATATGTAAATATGGTCTGAAAAAAAGATTGGTTATTTGCTTGAAAAGAATACTATGCATACTAAGATTGCTGTGTCCTGTAAGGCATAAGTAAGTTTTATTCAAACATATAACCGTTCATGTTTTCCTGAAACCAAATTTCTGCAAGTTTCGTCCTTCCACATTGAGCTACCTTTGGCAGTATAATAAAGTGTATGTGATTCAACTTTAGAGCAGGTCTTTTCCAATATTAAATGAATTAACTATTAAAAATGAATGATCAATGTTGGAGTATACATACATGCTGAGAGGAATAGCTTATGGGCGTGGTATACTTTATGACTTTCATGTATAAATATTTAATTTCTGTCTATGGTTACTATATCTGATTCCCTAAACAATATATACATGTATTTTCTGAAACAAAACACAACATCAAGTTTGATTTTGGTACTGAATTTAAGATTTTAGCATCAATACTATTGGTGTTATTCAATTTCAAATAAAATTCGTAAATTTTGCATAAAATTTAAAACAGCAATTTAACAAATAAACATCAATTAAGTATATAGATTATAAAGGAACACAAAACACTCTCCAAAAGAGTATTTTTTTTAAAGGGCTAAGTTCTAATTTTATTGCTGTTCACATTTTAAGTTTGTTTTTTTTTTTTTAATTTTAACTTTACTTTAAACATCCTGTAAAGGATTAACTAAAACCTTTCTCCAAAATTTAAAATAGCTTTGCTGTTAGAAGTGTACTGTTTCATTTCCTATAAGAAAACAATGTTTCCCTTTTTGGTGTTTGCGCAAAAACAAGTAAAATATTTTTTCAATTACGCTGTTAAAATTCAGTTTCTTAATATTAACGGGGATTCCATTAATTTCAATAACTTAATCCATATGTATACTTTTAGAAAATATATGGTTAAAATGATCTCAACTTAGGCATCTAGTTTATATAAGTACATGTTTGGAGCAAAGCCATATTTTCTGTGTAAAATGCTGCAAAAGTGTACCATGCCCTCAAACCTCTATGACAGGATGATCGTGCAGGTCATTTAAACGTTGACCAAGTTCTATGACAGGTGCTAGTTTGTTGAGCAAAGATATTTTCTGTGTAAAATGCTGCAAAAGTGCACCACGCCCTCAAACTTCTATGACAGGATGATCGTGTAGGTAATTCAAATGTTGACCAAGTTCTATGACAGGTTCTAGTTTGTTGAGCAAAGATTTTTATTCAATGATGCAATTTCATAGTGGTCACCCACGACAGCAAGTTTTAAGCAATGATGAAAATCTAGAGTGTAGCTCAAATATACAAATGCTGCAACACACTATATGCACAGCTCTGATTGCCTGTATGCAAACAGTATTTTTTGACAATAAACACACTTCCAAGATATTTTCAGGCAACATCTCCAGTGGCTTAATTATACTGGCAATTTTTAGCTCAGCTGACTTGTCAGTCAGGTCATGCTCCAATGGTTTTAAGATTTTTTACAAATGTTCTTGTTCATTTTCATTTTTCCCAATGCCCTGTCAATTGCTTTGAAATTGCATAGAGACACTTTTGGGGACCTCTAGACCTTTATTTGACAACAAATGGCACTGTGATTATTTTTTGCAGCTTTAAGATTTTTTATGCATCTTCACTTTTTTGCTGACTTTTTCTCTCAATCAGTAAGGGGATAGATATGTTGATGTTAAATAGCAACAGTGATGATGGTCTTAAACAAAGGTGACCTTGATATTCTTAAGTTCACAGCTCTGTGCATATAAGGTCAGCTGAGAACAGGATTGTCATAGTCCTCTAGTTAATAAATATATGACCCAAATATGATATGTTTTAGGGAAAAATCAACATCTGTTTTTTTTTAACCTGGCCTTACACGCACTTGAATTGGTATTTTTTATCCAGAGTCTAATCAGACACATCAGTGCATGCAAAATCAAAATGGAGACCTCTTACTTTGTCCTTTTCACAGATTGATAATGTAGAACAACCATTGGGTTGCAAGGTTTTTGTCTGTCATATGTACAATTAATCAGTTTCTCCATTTATACACAGCCAGACAAACTGTTCAAGATCACCAGGTATCAAAGCTGCCTCGATTGGTTTTAAACATAATGGAATTTGCCATGTTGGAAATATCTGATTGGTTCTTGCTGAATGAGTTTTGGTGAGCCTTTAAACAGTCATCCACCTTGAAACACCCTTTTGCCAGCAGAGGTGAGACAATACTGATGCATCGTTGAGGTTCCCTATAGGGTAGCACAGTTTTTTATGACCCAGATCATCTCCCTCTTCAGTTGTTCTCTGGCTCAATCAAATGCTGCAATATACAAATATGTTGTCTTACCAAACCACAAAATCCTGAGCATTAATGTACCCAAAATAATAATAAAAAAATAAAATAAAAATAAACAAAAATTGTAAAAATCAAATCAAATAAGGAGTTCTATGCAAAGGTTGTTTTGTAGGCTAAAGTCCATGATGACCAGGCTTATATACCCACATCGAAGGTGAAGTAATCATTATTTGGAAATTTGATGTGGAAGAGTACCTCTTTTAAAGCTGGTTGCAAAGTTAGATTTTTTATTTTACTTTATTACATTTATTTTATCAACAAAGTAAGATTTCTTATATATTTTTCACACAAATGTATATTCAAAGAAAGAGCAACTTTGACTGACTTAGCATCACGCTGACATCATTGACAGATGCTCCAAGTCTCCCGTTTTAGGCGGCAGATCTGTTTTAGCGGCTTATTTTGAAAATCTCACATTCTCCCACCTACCATTACATTTTTCCCGCCTTCCATTGAGGGATATATGTATGTATTTCTTATAAATATTGCTTCTAAAATGCACCAGAATTCACCATTTTAACCTTAAAATTCAAAAAATTTCCCAAGGAGGTGGTTACCTTCCTCCTTCCCTTAACCCTCCCCCCCCCCCCCCACTTAGGCATGCTGCGACCTCACATCTCCCGCATGCCAATCACCCATGAGGGAGAATCTCCCTCTTACTAAGGTGCCTAGGTTGGAGCCTCTGCATTGATGGTATAATCGGCTATTGCATGACTTATGTTACTTGGTGTATACATACAAAATTTTTATTTATTCTATATTTCTCTCCCCCCTCCCCTTTTCTGACAAAAAAAATGTGTTTTACCAAATATGTCCATGAGTCAGACATGTGGACTGTTCTTTGGACAAGTACAATATACTAACCTTCGGGCGATATGGAGTTCTGTCTCCAAATTTGCTGTAGAATGTAACCTTCACATGTCGTTTATGGCCAGTGCGCTGATCAAAAGTATCGCACTGGTCAAATGGAGGACTGTATAAATGGATTCCCATAGCAGGATTCACATTACTTGGGTTCTCAACTCGATGCAGCCCAAGATCATCTGGAATAATGAAGTGGAATTAAATGTACACACTCATCATGGCTAACTTTATTTCAGCTGCTTGCAAAAATGTTATGATTAATATAATCAGTTATGTAAATTATCAAATGTTTTGGAATCAAAATGCAAAATCTGATCAACCAAACATACTAACTAATCTCACAACAACTTACAACAACAGTGACAACTCAATGCACATGTCCTGCAAGCAATCCATACTGACTTGCCCAATTTATATGACATCATTTTACCCTTTGGATAAATAATATTTTAAGGCCACGTAAATGATTTGAGGACACATTCTATTTAGATATCACTTGTTGCATGCATTACCTTAGGTCCTTGAGCAAATTTCCAAACTGACCATTAGTACATATACATCCATAAATTGCAAAATGAAGTGGAGAAAGTTTTGCCTTGTACATTTGTCACTGAAGTACATGTACTGCAAATACAAGTACAATTGTACATTTCTGATTGAGACTGTTACTGGATTTCTTGCAGTAATTTTGGCAATACAAAAAACAGATAATAGGGTTCATCTAAGTCGTGAGTACCACCTCCTTCACCAGGTGGCTCCTGAAGTGTGACCTAATGAAAGTGTAACATGATGAGACAGGGGAAGTATGCTTTTTAGCTGGGAAAATATATATATATATATATATATATATATATATATATATATATAACAAAGTGTAATTATGTTATATATGGATAATTAACTTATCCAATCCTATTAGAAATATACGTGGCAGGTTTTTTTCTTTATAAATGATATTTTTAAAATAAAATCTTAGTTTTAGCTGGTAAAACAGGTGGTGACTTTGCAGGTGTATAATACATGTATTCCATTTGCTCAGAATGTCATTAAATGGCTGGCTGTACAGTAAGCAAGTCCCACATAATGCTCTGCTTCACTGTTCTTATGTATGATGATCATTTCTAAAATTGATATTCTGTAGTGGAGGCTGTACCTTGGACTGATGTTATATTATATGTGTATGTGTGCACTTGTATTGACAGATTTCAATGGTGCACTTGAGTTGTATTTTTTGTGCATTGCTACGTTAATCATGGGGTACAAAACAACATCAAATTTATTCTTAAAGACATGGTAGTCAGGGTGTCCAGCTAACAATTGTTATAGTAGGAATCTGTGTCACTTTTCATTAGGAAACACATTGATCTGTTTAGGTGAAATGCATCCAAACACTAGGCCTATCCATAGCTCAGATTCAATTAACACAGTGAAACCTGTTAAAGACCTCCTCTGGGGATGAAATAATTATGGTTATATAATGAAGACATGTCTTTCATTGCAGGCATTTAAATATGAAATGTGCTTGGCAAAAAATATTCAGAAAAGGTGGTCTCTGAAGCGGGGTATCTCTCAAAACATGTGGTCTTTGAAGACAGCTTTCACTCCAGACCTATGATACACTGGGCAATACTTTTCATGCCATGGCTGTGCCACAAAACAATGATACAATGTAATTACTTTTAGGCCTACATACTTTACAACTGTAATGTACTCAATCTACCAACCCATGTATAATACCTATTAAAATCATTGGCTTAAAAAGAAAATCAGATAGAAACAACTTTTTTTTACAGTTTTGAGAGGCTGTATCTTCAGAAGTGTTTGAAAATAAATCCATGGAAAACTATATAGGTATGAAACTCTGCTGGACACTGCCTGTCAAAAACAATATTGTAGCTGTGCATATTTCAAATTGAGATAAATTTAAAGCAAAATATTTTTTCCAATTGGCAAAAACAAAATCATAAAAAAATAAGAGATAAAGAAACAAAACTAAATAAAATAAAATAAATAACACAAAATTAAACAGACGCACAGACACACAGACAGATAGATAGATAGATAGATAGACAGATAAAATAAAAATAAAACAGACAGACAGGATAGATAGATAGATGGATAGATAGATAGATAGATAGATAGATAGATAGATAGATAGATAGATAGATAGATAGATAGATAGATAGATAGATAGATAGATAGATAGATAGATAGATAGATAGATAGATAGATAGATAGATAGATAGATAGATAGATAGATAGATAGATAGATAGATAGATAGATAGATAGATAAAATAAAATAAAATGTTAAATCATGGTCCACCTACTCTAGTATTCCTATATTTATATGTTTGCTGATGGTCAAGTAAAGCTGTGTTCCCAAAGCACTTGAAGAGAACATCAAAATGTGGTTTAGGAGGAAGCAAAAATTATAAAATCAAGATTATAAAATAATAATGATGATGATGATGATGATGATGATGATGATGATGATGATGATGATGATGATGATGATGATGATGATGATGATGATGATGATGATGATGATGATAATATATAGTAAAATCAAACAAACATTTTAAAAGGTGCTTTACAATTAAGGTCTAGTCGTACAACGAGAAATCTTTAATTTCCAAGTAATAGGCCACGAAGTTTAACAGATGATTTTTGGACGATATCATTCCCCCTGCTCAAAAAAATTAAAAAAATATATAAAAAGGAGTGTGACCCTTTCAACAAAATTAGCAAAGATCCATCAAGGTACATTCTGACCTGTATAGTAACTGCACCAAAAATGTGTGTTTTCAGTCTTGAAAGTGACCTCAATTCATAAGAAACAAGATCTAGTTTTCTCGCAATTTTCCACGAGGATAAACCTTGCTGACCTAATGCATACAGGTTTACATAAAAATGTGATAACATATCATCTTGAGGTCTTGTTCTTCAAGTACAACTCTGTTGAGGGATATTAAATTCATGTCATATAAAACAATTGTTTTTTGTTCATGAATTCAAACAAGCAAGAGAACTTAATAAAATCTCTTGAATGGAAACTTACTAAACATAAAACATATCATAATATTAGTGATGCCTGTCGAAAGAACACAAAAGTCCACCACAAATAATTAAAGACTAAGTAGTCTGACATGAGCAAACTCTATGACACCCCCACATAATGTACATATTAATTACATAGCAAGCTACTTGTGCCACTTTGAGACATTCATTGTGAACTTTGAGATTCGTTGTGCAAAATGTAAAATATTAGATATGATCAACTTATGATATCGTGTTATTATCTCCATTTGTGTTTTTTTTTTTATTTTAGTTTACATATTTTTATCATACTGTGACTTGCAACTTTGAACAGGACAAAACTGAATAATAGAAATACATTTCTACATTAGGGTTGACAATAGCATATGACACACATGTACAAACAATTCCTGTCACAATTTAAATTGTCCTTTTCAGTGGCAGTTAACATAAATATATTTCTGTTAAAATTTTGCACAGTACGTAGATGCGTTTTCATGGTTTCTGGTGGAGTAAGTCATAACAAAGCCAGAAGCTTCAAATTGTTATTTTGGTCATGTAGCCCAAATGAAAAGCAGTACCCAGCATTGTAAAACAGAAGCAGGCTTTCAAGTAGGTTTCATTTCTTTACTTAACTCATTCCACCCTGATAGAAGACTGAGTCAACAGCGTTCCTTGGCACATTTCACCCAGAGCGCTCCAAGGAAAGCTGTTGACCATGGACACATACAGTGGCACCTGCAGTGTGCAACCACTGCCATGAGCAACCACATTGCTTTTTGTGGTCACTAGGCTCAGGCATAGGAGTCAGTTTCTTTGTAAAATTTACCTGAGGTGACAGGTCACCTGCTGTATGTGGCCATTTTTTCTTGGCAGAAGGGGTGGCCACATACAGCAGGTACCACTGTAATTTGAAATGATCTTCCATGCAAGTTTGATCCAAAATTTTGAAAAAAATCATCCCTAAATTAGTAAAATACAATTAGCAGATGACACTTAGATATTAGCGAGAAAAAGCATCATTTGGGTGGAATGATTTAATTTCAATGCTGCAATTTTAATGCTTCTGATTGCTACCCTCTCCCAATGATAAAGATGCAGTTTACCCGCAATAAACACCTGCTCCTGTAAACAGCACTTTTAAGTTTATTACAAACAGGTGAACAGTGAAAAGTTTTTGGAAGAAAAAACTACAACCACAAAATGAATGTGCCAAATACGCCTGAAAAGCTCTGACTTTATTGAATCATATTTATGTTAGTTCTCATTCATGAGATTTCATGAAACAAAATCAAAGCACTAACTGGAAAATAAAAGGTCACAGATGAATAGTTTGGTTTCATGAAACCTAGTCTGAGAAAGAAGTTATGGTTAACAGACGAATAGAATATAAACTTATTATATGTGCTATGATTCAGAAATGTAACATAATCCACAGGTTCTTATAAATGTTTATCTGGTAGTTTCATGAAACTCTAATTCAAAGACGTTGTAGTGTGCACATATACGTCAACATTGCATTGTCCACTGAGATGTAGATATGTACAGCACAAACTGCATAAACTTGTCTAAAGATAATATTTCATGATTGGATTCTATCCATGGCACAGTCATTAAGGGGTGACTTAGCCAAGCACCACCATCATAGCCAACTTCTTGCCACCTTAAAGTTAAACACCCCATGTTGAATACTGTTGCATTGGATATAGCTTCTCTGCAGAGTTTTCAGGATAAATTCACCTGCTCCATGACACAGAGTATTATTTCTCATCCAATTCTGTTGTCAAAGGGGAATCCATTCCAAGCACCTGTTGTTATAAAAGGCTGGAATATGGCCTTCCATTCAGTCCTATTTGAATTATTTATTCACAAAAAAAATCAGGACATAGCAGCAAAGCAAGGCCAATGGGTTTTCGGATCAGAAATCGAAAAATAACAAAAACACAAATTCCAAATAAAACTAGAAAAATTTGATTTGCTTGTCAGCAAATCAGTCTGTGTGCCCTAAAAAACTTTTAAAGATTGCGAAATTCAGTATTTATCCTGATACAATATTTTTCACATGTGGGTATGTCCAAAAACCTATAAATTGAAGTTGGAAAGGTGTCTCAGTCTATTATAGGTGTGAAGCTGTTCAAAGATTTAAATTTTGTGTACTTGCCTAATTGCCATAAATCAAACTGCTACAACTTTGATTCATGGTTCACTGGATGCAACTATCCTACAAATCTATCAGCTGAAGTTTGAATGACACCTCAGTCTATAGTAGTTTCGAAGTGTATTCGCCTAATTTGTATAAATTAGAATGCTGCAACTTTGGTTCATGTTTCATTCGATACGGCTTTGGCACAAACCTACAAATTGAAGCTGGACTAACACCTATATTTTCAATAGTTTTGGAAATATATTCAACTTTTAAACGTTTCAAGTGCTGCTAATTAGCATAATTTCAAATGATACAGTTTTTTTTCACTGTTCAGTAGATTGACAGGTGTCACAAAACAGCATGTACTACTTTAAATTTTGTGTCTATCTGTAATATGTTGGAAGATAGAGAGCTTTTAAAATTTTAATTACCCTAATTTGCATGATTTTTAATGTGACATTTAAATATGATGCTAAACCCATTTATACTATGAAGTATTCATTACTACATCAACACTAGATTCCCATGTTTTGTAAATCTGGGACATAAAATGACTGTAACAAATGAATCATGTGTACTTGTACATTGATATCCATGTATTTATCAGTACATGTATTTGAGTTTCACTATTTGCAGATATCTGACATATTCACTTAACGACACAGGTGTTGAAGGATATATTCCTTTGTTATGGGACTCATTTATCTGAAACATTCAGATATCTAACACATTTTGCAGGAAACAAATGGTGTCAGTATAATGAGGATTCATTCTAGTCTTGAAGCTATTCAAAGATTTAAATTTTGTGTACCTGCCTAATTTGCATAAATCAAACTGCTACAACTTTGATTCATGATTTATTGGATGCAACTATCCTAAAATTTTACAACTTAAGTTGGAATGACACCTCAGTCTTAAAAGGTTTTGAAGTTATTCATGATTCAAATATTGTGTATTCGCCTAATTTGCATAAATTAGAATGCTGCAATTTTGGTTCATGTTTCATTGGATGCAGCTATGTCTCGAACCTACAAATTGAAGTTGGACTGACACCTATTTTTATAACAGTTATGGAGATATTCAACTTTTAAATGTTTCAAGTGCTGCTAATTAGCATAATTTCACATGCTACAGTTTCTGTTCCATTCCATTAGATTGACGGGTGTTACAAACTTGCATGTACATCTTTAAATTTTGTGTCTATCTATAATAGGTTAGAAGATACAGAGCTTTTAAAATTTTAATTGCCCCTGATTTGTATAATTTTAACAGGACATTTAAATATGATGCTAAACCCATTTATACTATGAAGTGAACATTAATACATCAACACTAGATTCGCATGCTTTGTAAATCTGGGGCTTAAAATGACTGCAACAAGTGACTCATGTACATGCACATTGATATACATGTATTTATCAGTACATGTATTTGAGTTTCACTATTTGCAGGAATATAAAAACATCTGCGTGGCAATCTCTACTTATATCAACTATTAGGCTTACCTAATCCACTCTCATTCATAACATTCAACTCCACATAGCTCTTACAGAGATCTATGTGTTAACTATTCAGTGTCACCAACCTGAATGTATAAGCAAACTAAATTTGTAAGTTTGAACAGAAAACATCCAACTTCACATAGCTGCTCTACCATGATACATGTGCATGTTTGATTATGGAGGTTCAACAACCTACTAAAGGTGTGGACAATCTTCAAGTTGCAAGTTTGCACAGGCTGAACAGGGATTAAATACATAAGATAAATCTTTGTTGGAAGTGAGTCGTGTTTACAACGGTTAAGAAACAATGTTATTGATATTTAACTGATGAGCAAATGTCACTGCTGGGTCCAGAAATACAACAGCTATGCCATGAGCTCTGAGCTCTGCCTGCCCTAATGTATCCACTGACACTGACCAGAATCCTTCCATATTACAGCTGGTCATGACAGGGAGTGTGGATCTGTGTTTGAGTGTTTTCTGGTGGTTGACCTGAATCTCCTGTCACAAAGACATGCTAAGCTTTGCTTCATATGTCATTGGATGCTGCAATGTCACTAACCTATCAATTGTAGTTGAAATGGCACCCCTCCATGATGATGATAATATGTAATGATGCCTCCTGCATGGCACCTGTCAGTTAGCAGTAGCTTATTGTCATGGGGTAACACAGGGTAGGCTTCAGCAGGAGGAGAGAATATATGTATTCCAAGGAAATTCAGTGAATTTAACATAAATTAAACTTGTCAACTTTGTTTGCATGCTATAGGATTTTGCTATAGCAATAGATCCACATATTAAGCTTTGAATGGCAATCCTGTCTAGGAAAGTTTTGAAGATATGTAAGATTTAAAATTTCCACAAATATGCCTCTAAGTTGCATAATTTTCAACATCCTCACTGTTCCAAACAATATGCACAACTTCACTACCAGGTCTATGACCATGCGAAGTTTGGTACTTTTCAGAACAATGGTGTCCATGAAAAAACTGACCAAAAAAGTGGCACATGGAAATAAATAGAGAAACTAGAAAAATTAGATTTGCTTGTCTGCAAATCAGTCGGTGTGCCCAGAAAACTTTAAAAGATTGCCTTTTCAGTATTTCTTTAACTCCCTCAACAAAACTGTTTTCATGCAGATATGCTGAAAACCTATAAATTGAAATTGGAAAGGCACCTCAATCTATTCTAGTTTTGAAGCTATCCAAAGATTTAAATTTTGTGTATTTGCCTAATCTGCAGAAATCAAACTGCTACAACTTTGACCCATGGTTAATAGGATGAAACTACATGTATACTACAAATCTATCAACTTAAGTTTGAAGGACCCATCAGTCTATAATAGTTTGAAGTTATTAAAGATTTAGATTTTGTGTATTCACCTAATTTGCATAAATTAGAATGCTACAGCTTTGGTTCATGTTTCACTGGATGTGGCTATGTCACAAATCTACAAATTGAAGTTGGAATGACACCTCTACCTGTAATATTTTGAAAGTTATTCAAAAGAATTTAATCTTGTGTTTTCACCTAATTTGCACCAATCAAAATGCTACAACTTTGGTTCATGATTCATTGGATGTGCCTCTGTCACAAATCTACAAGATGAAGTTAGATTCACACCTTTATTTATAATAGCTTTGTAGATAATACAGCTTTTTTATGTTTCAAGTGCTGCTAATTAGCATAATTTCAAATGCTGCAGTTTCTGTTCACTGTCCATTAGATTGACAGGTGTCACAAACCTGTATACACTACTTTGAATTTTGAGCCTGTCTATAATAGGTTGGAAGATATGGAGCTTTTAAAATTTTAATTGCCCCTAATTTGCATAATTTTTAACATGACATTAAAATATGATGCTACACCTATTTATACCATGAAGTAAAAACAACTACATCAACACTGGTGTAGCAGCCTGGAAGTGACCCTGCCTAGATGTAACCCCCATCACTTCTAGGCTAGCCTGGAAGTGACCCCCATCACTTCTAGGCTAGCCTAGAAGTGATCCCGGGTAACTTTCAGGCTAGCCTAAAAGGGACCCACCCAGTCCAAAAGTGACCCCCAACACATTTTACCATAATATTGTAATTCAGATGAAAAATCTTCGGTATAAGAGTAATAAATGGAACTTAGTGTGTTCAATAACTTGGAATAACTATGACAACAGCAATAATACAATTTTCATGTGGCCCTTTAATACGATTGAATTTAGTCATAATCAGCACTTTACGGGTCTAGGGTAACCTAGTTTTGACCCTTGCCTATAAATTATCATTATAGTGGTTTTGAACCTGACTCAGAATGACCTTTTTAAAATGTGATTGAACATACCAATTAAAGTTCCTTTTACTCTGGCTATGCTTTCAAGAAGGTAAGCACGTGTTTTTCAGTGCTGGTGGGAGGGGATTGCAACTTTCAGGCTGGCTTAGAAATGATCATTCATTAAGGCTCATAAGTATACCTTTGTTTTCTAGTTTTAAAGTTTGGGAAAATTTACGAAACAGCTGACAGTTTATACTGAAAACTATATAATATTCCAACAATTTCTGTTGAATTTCAATATTAAACATTTATATAAACATTCTTTTCAATAAAGAAAGCATATTTAAATATTGGGGGGGGGGGGTACTTTTAGGCTAGCCTAGATGTGACCCTAATGTCCTTTATTTATTTTGCCATCAATTTATCATTTTTACCATTACAAATTTAGAAGAAAGAAATAAATAGAACAGGAAAGACTTCATATCTGTAATTAATTTTCCTGAAACGATGTTTGAGTGATTTTAAAAATGCATATTAACAGAGCTGCCACATGGAAATACATTGATTAAAATATTGTTCCTTTGATGCAGGAAAAACTTTGCTCGAAGACTAGATTTAAACTGTTAAACTTCTATACTAAAGAATTTCACAGAATCACAAAATTATTGTAAAAATGTTGGAGATCACTTTTAGGCTGGGGGTATTCTTTTTAGGCTAGGCTCAAAGTGACCCGGGGTCACTTTTAGGCTGGGGTCACTTCTAGGCTCCTACACCGGATTGCCATGTTTTGTAAACCTGGAAAAACACAGCATGGCCGTTTGATTGTGCACAGTGTTTAGAAACTGTAAATGAACAGATCGTGTATGATTGATTCAGGGAATAGTAACAAAAAGTCTGACCAGTTTCGCCCTTCACCGGGGCTCATCAGAGACTGAATTTTTAATGGAAAGCTCTTGGTATTTATATGCTGGGGTGACATCGGCCTTAGTAACAGATTTTATATAACTGGCCATGCGCTGGAAGGGACTCCTCCCGATAACAGTCAAATTTGACATGTTGACCTTGTGGTGTAAAATCACGAGCAGTCACGTGTTGGTCACACGTGTCTGCACATGTAAACAATCTGTTGTCAGGGAGGGAGGATTCTTCCCTGTGGGTGGTTCCTCACTGGAGAAGAGATTCTCAGTGGGTGGAGGGCAAGTATCACTGCCCCCAATTGTGGGGTTAATGATGCGCAGGCTAGTGCAGTGGCACCCACAGGGAAGTATGGGGTCTGCACAGTATTGGGAAATGAATTATTCCCAGTACTGTAAGAACCTTTGTTTCTTTATTTAGCAATCTGTTACAGATGGAAATTTTCCTTCCCTGTCCTTAACAAGTGCAATGCAAATGCTGTCAAGGGGAAAATCAGCATGTGAACGTGTAAATCTTGGTCATAAAATGACTGCAACAAGTGAAACGTGTATACATTGATGTACATGTACATATAGTTATAAGTACATGTATTTGAGTTTCCCTGTTTGCAGTAACATAAAAACATTTACAATGTGACAATCTCTACTGATATCAACTATTACCAGGCTCACCTAATCCACTGTCATACATAACATGAATCACATAAAACTCTTACAGAAATCTGTGAATTTAACTATTGAGTATCACCAGCATGAATGTGTCAGCAAACTTAAGTTGCAAGTTTGCACAGGCAACATCGGACTTCAATTAGCTCCTAACAAAAATCTATACCATGGTACATTACGTGTTTGACTCTAGAGGTTCAACAACCTACTGAAGGTGTGGACAAACTTTAGTATCAAGTTTCCAAAGGGTGAACATAAATGAAATAAGATGAATCTTTGTTGAAAGTGAGCAGTGTTTACAAAGATTATGAAACAATGTTATAGATATTTAACTGATAAATGTTTGTCACTGCTAGGTCCAGAAATACAACAGCTATGCCTATGGAAGCTGAGACTGCATGCATGCCACAATGTACCCACTGCCCTGACCAAAATCCTTCCATATTACAGTTGTTCATCACAGGGGGTTTGGATGCTTGTTTGAGCATGGAGGGTACTCTGGCAGTTGAATCTCCCTTTACCAAGACATGCTAAAGTTCGGTTCATACTTCATTGGATGCTGCTATGTCACTAACCTAGATATCAGGCACATCTTAGTCAGCACTAGTTTATTGTGATGGGGAGTTACACAGGAGGCTTCTGACTATATATATATATAGCCTCATTGTTTACACAACACAGACAAGCTTATTCTACAAACACAGCCAGTCTCCCTAGGGATTGAAGGGTAAGCCACAGCACTGGACACTGGTGCCTGTGTACTGATACTTGATAGGTGTGGAGGCCAGACTGTCACAGTTGCATAACAGCCTGTCATTGGAAACAGTTACCAGCTTAAGGGACAATGGGGTGCCAATGTGTACTGATAGGTGTGGAGGCCTGACTGTCACAGTGCCATAACAGCCTGTCATTGGAAACAGTTACCAGCTTAAGGCAAAATGGGGTGCCAAGAATATTTCAGATACATGTTTATTCACAAGAAATTCAGTGAATTTAACATCAATTATGCTTCTCAACTTTGTTTGCATGCTATAGGATTTTGCTTCAGCAATAGACCCACATATAAAGCTTTGAATGACAACTCTATCTGTCAAACTTTTGAAGATATGCAAGATTTCAAATTTTCACAAATATGCCTCTAATTTGCATAATTTTCAACATCATGACTGTTCCAAACAATATGCACAACTCCAATACTAGGTCTATCACCATGCCAAGTTTGGTACTTTTTGGAACAATAGTGTCCGAGAAAAGCTGACCACAAACTCGCACACGGAAATAAATACATAAATAAAAAAGAAAATAAAGTAATTGAGGAAAAACAAGAAGTGTGTTTACACACAGACTTAATAAATAAATAAGTAAATAAATAAATGAATGAATGAATAAATAAATAAAGAAAGAAAGAAAGTATTTGAGGAAAAACAAGAAGTCTGTGTTCACACAGAATAAAATATTCATCAAGAAGAATAAAATATTTGAGAAAAAACAAGAAGTCTGTGTTCACACACAGACTTAATAAATAACGGGGCCACATATTGAACAATTTTTTACCAGTAGGTATTCCTGTGCAATTTCCAGGCTCTCTGCCACGTGATTCCTAGCCTAGCTTAAGGTTCAGATTTGTCAACATTTGAAAACAAGTATGGGTCTGTAAATATACAGAAGGCATTCACAAATTGTGACAATAACAAATAGAAATGTATGATGGTGGCCAACACAGTTTTAATAGTCTGCTTGCAAAATAGGAAGTCAAGTTTCTGTTATAAATCCTTTAACTTGGTACTTAATTTGTAGCAAATGTAAACCTATAGTTCTGCAATACACACCATTGATATAGCAGACCTCATTTCTTCTCAGTATTGCCTCCCCGATCTGTGTCATTTCTGTTTCTTCTGCATCCTCATCTGGCCAAGCAAACCTTGTTTCCTTCAACTCTGCTTGGACACATTTCATGAAGCAGTGCGAGTCACTGTGAGCATGAATACTACTACCTTGACCTTCACTCCAACACAAGAGCATTAGGTTGAATTTTCCATTTCCTTCATCGATGAGGTTCCGCGTGTAGCTGTTGAAAATAATTATCGGTATCAAAATGCATTGATATGCCAAATGAAAGAATCACTTAAACATCACATACCTTTAGACTCTGGTGGTTCTACACAAAGCCCATTCTGATCATTTCATGCTGATGCCTAATAATTTCCTATGGACATTAAACAAAAATACAAACCCGTCATCAGCTGACCTTGACATAAAAGGGAAAAAAAAATGCCACCCTGATCCATGGCGACCCAGGACTGTTTGTTTGCAATTTCAAACCCATTGGCCATGTGGCCTTATACACTTCTAAGGTTTTTCTAAAAATAAAAATAAAAAAAAAAAAAAAAAAAAATCATAACAAATCCAAAAATCACTGGCACATGACCCCTTGATGGAACCTAATAGACACTTACCCATGGCATATTTCCACCAAGTTTCAAGTCAATTTGATATTTCAAGATATTGAAAATGTGAATCACTATTGCAAGCCCCATTGACTAACATATTACTCATCAGTCCTGAATATACGCATTGACCAATAATCATCAAAACTGAAAAATCAGTTAAAAATGAGGGATCTGGAGCATCACTGCCTAGTGAACACCTTTGACTGACCCTTCCATAAGATACATTTCTGCCATGTTTCAGCACAATCTGGGGGGTGCTTTCGGAGATAAAGTTGAAAATAGCTTTAACACTAAAAAATTCATGAAAAGATCAAAAAATTTGCAGTGCCATCTGTTCCACAAAATAAGGCCTGGGGGGTCTCCTGAAGTATCCGTATGCAATTTCAAAGCAGTTGGCCAGGTGGTTTTGGAGCAGAATATCATTTAAGATTTTGTTAACAAAAAAATAATAAAAAATAAAAATTAAAAAAACCAAAAACACTGGAGCAAGACCAATTGTAAAAATCTGGTACAGGCCTATCAATTGTAGATACCCACCGTGACCAAGTTTGAGGAGGATCTGGCTGATGGTCTTGGAGAAGTCAAAACTATGAAGTACCATTGCAATGCCCATTGACTTGCAGAGTAATTACTAGGAATGCATATACATAAACTGACAAGTACCTGAATTAAAAAAAATTGTTAAAAATCAGGGTTGTAGAGAATCACCACCTGGTGAACAAGTTTGTTTGACCCTTCTACATGGTACATTTTTACTACATTTCGGCACAATATCAGCAATGGTTAATACTAAGAATAAGTCGAAAATAGCTTTAACACTTAAAATTTTATTAAAAAATGCAAAAAAAAAAAAAAATGCAGCACCATCTGTTGAACAGTTAACCCTTAAAGCACAACAGCTTTACTTGGGACACTGCACGCAATGTGCGAGGAAAGCCGTTGACAAAGACTATTTTTTGCTTCAGACTAGGCTTGTTGGTATTTGAATGAAAGGTATCTTCATGAAGAACTTGAATCTTTTAACCACTATATGTTTAACGGTAATGAGAAAATGACTGTAGCCATGATTAGCACTTCAGGGTTAAGATCTAGGGATCCCAAAGAAGGGTCCCTATGCAATTTAAAAGCAATTGACTAAGTGGTTTCAGAAGAAGATTTTTTAAGTTTCGGCAAAAAATAAACAAAATAATTCATTAAAAGATGAAAAAAAGAAAAAATAGAAATGTGTCCATAGGATACAGATGCCCCTGGGCACCTGTCATTGCCCTTATCAGCCTTGGAAAGAGTACCATGTAATTGGTGTAAGACTTCAAGCATATTGTGAAATCTTCACATGGATAACGATTAACACATATAGCTTTTCATATATTCATTGATATTCCTATCAAATTTCATGGCAATACCTGATATACAGTAAAATCTGTCCTTGTGGACACCTCTATAATGCAGACACCTATATAACGTGGACAGTTATGTCCAGGACCAAAAGGCCAATTTTCTTGTTAAAAACACCTGTCTATTGTGGACACCAACAGTGGACACTTTTTGCCAGTCCCAGAGGTGTCCACAATAAACAGGTTTCACTGTATTTTATGAGCTACACATGCACAAGTTTGACGAGCGCCTATACTCATTTTCCTGGAATTGTCATTTTTACTATTAAAGTTAATTTATGATTATCAACACAGGTTAATTAACCCATGAGATAAACAAAAGAGGGGCACATCTTCACACAATGATTATTGTTCCCATCAAGTTTCATAGCTGCACATCAAATACTTTTGAAATACACATCACAAGTTTGACATGAGCCAACATTTTCACTGAATAGACATTTCATTAAGTTCACTGATGAATAATTAACAGAGGTTGATTAACCCAAGAGACAAACAAAACCCCAGGTGCACATCTTCATGTATTAATTAATGTTCCAACTAAGTTCATGTGTACCTCAAAATACTTTTTGGGATACATGCTACACAAATCTGACAAGTCTGATGTTAAATCAACAGTTTCAGTAATAA
The DNA here is from genome assembly GCA_964020975.1 of Hermodice carunculata. Taxonomy (NCBI): domain Eukaryota; kingdom Metazoa; phylum Annelida; class Polychaeta; order Eunicida; family Amphinomidae; genus Hermodice; species Hermodice carunculata. The sequence goes on from OZ026630.1 coordinate 23,614,279, forward strand.
GTGATTGATCATCAGTGGACAATTAATCCAAGAGACAAACAAAACCTCAGGTGCACATCTTCATGTACTGACTAATGTTCCAACCAAGTTACATAGGTGTACCTTAAATACTTTTTAGGATACGTGTGAAACAAATCTGACAAGTCTAACGTCAAATCAACATTTTCCCTAAGTTAATTAATGATTAATACAGAATTATTAATCACAGAGACAAACAAAACCCCAGGGGCACACATTCATATATTGATCAATGTTCCCACTAAGTTTCATGGTGGTACTTCAAATGTTTTTTAGATATGTGCAACACAAATCTACCAATTTTAATGTCAGACGGACGGACAAGGACAAATCTATATGCCCCCCCCAGGTGGAAGGCATAAAAACATTGGAGCACAATCAATTGGCTAAACTTTGTATAGATCCAGTCAAGGTAAATCCTCACCATGTCTGAAGTGAGTCTGGTCAACAGTTTTGAAGAACAAGTTGAAAATGTAAATTGTAGGGGGACAGCCGGCGGGTCAGAAAAACGTTTATTTGACAAATAAAGATACAAATTATAGATACAGTATGTAACAAAGCTGTTACCTGACAGTGATAACATTATAATTTAAACACAGAAAATTTGCACGTCTGGATGACCCCAATTAAGAACAAAAGTTTGTTATCATTACGACCACCAAAAGAAAGGAGGTTACTTGAAGGCAAAAAGATTATTTACATAATTTCAAAATATTAAGATGTTACAAGATACACATCAAGATGCTTGTTAAGATTATAACAAAAGCATAAAAATAGATAATCAAGATGATTCCAGAACCAGTTGTCACACACTTAGCAGTTTGGCACAGTACATAGATCTTAATGCCAGTTAATGAAATATCCTTTAATGTAATTTGATAAACCAGAGTAACAGTGTTTCAAATTTCTCTGTAATAAATACTGGAAGGGCTTTAATTTGGGAGGAGACATAATATCTTATACATTTTTCACAGGTAATGTTGGTGGGTCTGGGAAGCAGAACATTATCTATGCCTCTTGTAAGATATGCATGTGTCTGCAGGGGAACTGTGCAGACTCGCGGGAGATAGACCATCACCTCAGCCGAAAACTAACTAAGTGTTGTATGAATAAAACTCAGGATTTTTGTTTCTCAAACATTTTCTAATTTCTCAGATAACTTTGTTTAATGCAAATTATATATATGTGCATATATATATATATATATATATATATATATATATATATATATATATGTGTGTGTGTGTGTGTGTGTGTATATATATATATATATATATATATATTTGTATACACAATATACAGTTGGTAATAGGAGATATGCATATTAATTTCCCGCCACAACTGCATACCTGATTGCCTAGTCTCGCTTGGTGGGATATGGTGAGATACGGGTCGGTGCCTGTGGGGACTAGCGGGATATTATTAATATTTTGGAAATACAGAATATTTATTGAATGCAGATAGAGATCTTTCTTTATACATGGCTCAGGAAATACTAAATGAATACCAGTTTGGCATTTGTGAACTTAAATTTCTCAAAAAACGCCGATTTTGTGAGAAATGAACATATGGCCGTGTCTGTGACAGTGATGTGACCCGCACTGCACTGACAAATATGCACACATTACTAAAGATGACTTTTTGCATTCCCCTTATACTTCTTATCCTTTGTGGGATGCCACCTTACCTATGTAGTGATAGGCAGAAGTATCTATGGCAATGTCAGAATGACACCCATTTTGCATGATCCAAATTGACTCAATGCACTCAGTCTCAAATATTGACACCCTTTAAAAAGTGAGAAAAATTGAGTTTATGACTGGATTTGGCACTGCATGAATGAAAAATGGCAAATTTGCCTGTTTTTTGCCACTTCATGAATAAAAAATATACATTTTAAAAAGAAAATATAGAACTTTGACCCAACTTTATATGTCAAAATGTATAACGTTGACCCTCTAATTTTTGGAGAAACAAGCATACAGAATATAGAGATCAGGGATCAAGGCATCTTAGGGGCTTACCCCGGGGCTGGGGGGGGGGGGGCACTCCAACTATAATGGTAGGTATACAGGCTCCGTGGGAATGACCCCCTACTTTCCACCACAAGTAGAGCTTTGACCCACCCTCACCCCCATTTTATGAACTCAGGCTCGAATATTGACCCCTCTTTTTTTAAAAGTGAGAAAAATTACTGGATTTTCTTTACGCAAAAGTTGAAAAATGCAAATTCTGACGGATTTTTGTATTGTTATTGTGGAAAATGACCATTTCTTAGATGAAAATGTAGAATTTTGACCCCCCCCCCCATTTCTTGCAAAATGTGGATTTTGACCCCCTGTTTTGGGATAAAAATCGCATGAAGATAGGGTTTCACCCTTCCATACTGCCTACATACCTTTTTTCAGACCAGGTGCTCCCCCTTCCCCCCCCCCCCCTGAGAGGGAGGGGGGAGTTGCTTACAAAGCCAAGTATCCCTGTACAATAATATCCAAGGTGAAAATTATGTGTGTGCATGTGTCTACGTACCAGATTTATTTCAATAGGCAATATTTGTTTTTTGGTCATATCAAGTATAATGCATTTATGTATACCATAGAACACAAAAACATATTTTACACATGGAAAACATTATGATATGAACCTTGTTTCAGGTATGGAATAAACACAAATAAACACCCAAGCGGCGATGGGGGAAATAAATAAATTTGTGGGTGGTCTGCCGGAAACTTCTTGGTGCATGGCGGCACTGGGCTGCTGTCAGTGCTGACACTGTTTTCTGAATTTGTCCTTTGACTGCTCACCTTCTGCCTTCCTTTACCTCTCAGTCTGTAATATTGTTTTTAAATGTCAGGATTTTATCTGTAGGTATCAAAATTGCACTGATTAATAACAATTTAAATGCAATTGACGGCTGTGATTGTGAAGATTTTGACATCACACGACACTGATCAGCTTGTACTCTTGTACTTTGTAGTGTTCATCCGAGTGAAGTGGCATTGGAACACCCGCACTCAATTTCCATTGCCATTGGTCGAAAGTAGACCACTATGGTCTGTCCACTGGCGGGAAAAACGCTTGACTTGGCGTATTGGTACATAAAAACTCTGTTGGCCGTGACAAAATAAATATAGTTACCTTGACCTTTCTTCTATTTGTTTGGGTAAATAGCTCAACAGATATGGAGACTTCCAGACTGCACGCAAGGCACATTTCGACTTGATTATACGATCTTCAATGACGTCATGCAGCTTTTGTTTTCAAATAGACACACCCCCCGATAATTTTCTTGTTTGGGAGTGGGCACTCTGCGTCATTTGTGATTTTCTTCCAAATGTACATTGCGTTGGCCAATATCCTGTTTGTTTATCGCCAGTCCATGGCGCCAAATAAAATTTATTGATTTCAAAACAAAAAACAAAAGGGATCCGCAATTCACCAAACTGCTGTTTGATGAGCTTGCAGTTTGCAAACTGCAGTGTTTTTTTTATTAAACATTTAACGCCTATCAAACATTGAAAAAATGCATCGACGTGATTATCCATGCCATTATTATTCGACTCTGATTTGGTTGTTGCCAGTTTCACTACAGACATAAAATATAAACAACCTACCTGTGAGGATCAAATTTGGCGTATTTTTTCAGTTCTTTCGGTTTACAATTATATGATGACATCAGTTTTTGCACATAGTCAATGTTCACACGGTCACTCTCAAAAACTTTGTACAATTCTCGGACTAAATCTTCTATACTTTCAATCGATGGTACTGGTGTCGTTTCGTTAAATTCTTCTCTTGTTTGCGGTACCACCTGTGTCGTGGGCCGTCTTTTATGGTGAATTTGCTGACATTCTGGCTCTCTTGCAATGACATCCATTGTGTTTTTTTTGTCTTCGTTTCTCAACTTTACTCCCCCTGATTGAAGTTTACCTTCTGATACGAGGTGCCTGTGACCATACCGTTTTGTTTTCTATGTGACGTGACGTCGAGCTGGAATGCTATTGGCTGACGCCACTCATCGGCTAACACACCTCCAGAGGGTGCTTCAAAAAATCAATGACAATGTCAAAATGGCATGTTTGCGCACATAAGTGAAGGTATTCAAGCTGATCCCGGGTTCCAGCTGTTTTTTGTTGTTCTTTGACATTTTTATATAACGTCTACTTTCTTTGATATTTAACATGTAGCCCTAAAATGTGGCCCGCTAAAATATATTGTAAAGGAGAGGAGAGACACTCTAGTCTTGGCTTGCAACTGATTTAGGCCTAAACTCACTCGATTTATCTTTCATTCATTAAAATCAATAAGCAGAATATGCACACACACACACACACACACACACACACACACACACACACACACACACACACACACACACACACACACACAAACGTGTGAGTGAATATATATATATATATATATATACATGTATATATACAAACATACATATATATACATACATGCATACATACACACACACATATGTGTGTGTGTGACATATGTGTGTGTGTGTGTGTGTGTGTGTGTGTGTGTGTGTGTGTGTGTGTGTACATATATACATACATTCTCTCCTCTCCTCTACCATATATTTTACACAGGCCACAATATTTACATAATCTAGAACTGATTTTATCCATGTTAAGATCAGATTGTGAGTTTTGTATTCTCGGTGACATGAACATTTGTTTCTCTTGCAAACACACAGGACTCTTTAAATCTTACAAAGCAATTTTAGATTTGTTCCATTGCACTCTGTGTACAGATACTCATACCAGAATAACTAGTACTACTGAATCAATTTTTGATCACATTATTAGGTACAGCATGGGGATGATAATATGGCAGTAGACCCTACCGGACAATTACGGTTGCGTTGGACTGAATGATCACTTTCCCATTTATTGTACTCAGAAGATAATCAAGGGTCAATAAAATCAACACAATACCATTAAGATCAGATCTATGACACATTAAAACGGAGATTTTTTTGAATCCAAGTTAGTTGCGTGAAATAGATTGGTCTGAAATGTTGAATTGTACTGGTGTTGAGGCTGCTTGGAATCACGTCAAATCTTTATTCGTTACAATAATGGCCCCAGTGAAAGAAATTAAACTGAAGTGTAGAACAGAAGCTTAATGGATGACAGGGGAAATCCTTGAACTTATCAAAGAGAGGGATCGATTGCATTACTTATCCAAGCAGAACTCCAAATCAAGTGACCCTAGAAGTAAGGCAGAGCTTAATAAAGATTATTGCAAACTCAGGAATAAAACTCTAAGAGAAATATCAAAGGAAAAATCTGAGTATTCTCACAATAAGATCCAAGAAAACAGAAACAAAAACTAGACAAATCTGATTTACTTGTCAGCAAATCAGTCTGTGTGCCTAGAAATTCAGTGTTCAGTGTTCAGCCTTCTACAAAATCCCATTCTCCCGCGTTAGAAAGATAGGGACACCCAGGTACACTGAACAAGCACTTCATGAAAGTGTGAAATAAACTAGGTGATCAACTGGTGAGGCTGAGGTTGTTCACACCATTTATTATTAAAGTCGATCATAGCCATCCACATACCACACGCAGACAAGGCCAAGGGGCTGAGAATAACAATAATTGGGTCATCGGAGACTTTGATACTTCTCTTAATGAACATTGTAACCAGATGTTGGATGTAGGATGATGGAAATGTGTAGTAACCTTTGAGAACATTGTTTTGTCATTTTCTTTTTTTTTTCTTCCCTAGTATATGTAGGTCCACATTCTTTGACATATAGTTTGTCACTCATCTTATTATGCCCATGCATAATGTGCACGTAATTTCCACGCTTTCCTTTATCATTGCCCTACACATGTATATGGATGTACTATAGATTTACATAATGTTTATGCATTATGTTTACAATGCATCCATGTCTGTATTCAGCCATCAGCTTTCCTATGCACCATGCACACAAAAACAAGTTATGACAATGAAGCATTTTATTAAAATGTTTATTTGCCTCAAGAACACAGATGACACATTCCCCATAAAATTTGTACACTGTCAGTGACAACAACAATATGTACATGTACTTATATTAGAATTCTCTGTTCTCAAAGTTTTCTGTAAAATTCACTTTGTACAAGTTCTTCACATAATTTCATTTGTGAGTGAAGATGTGTTCATGCTTCGATCATGAAGCTTTGCAATGCAATGCAGAAATTCTAAATCCTCTAGGAACCCCTCAAAATTTTCTGTCTCACTTTCACTGTCCCCCAAAATTGAGTAAAAGTCCCTCTGTGGCCAGGTCTCGGTTTTTTCCTCACTGTCTTCATCAAAATCACTCTTATCCAATGTTATATTATTGGGAAATTGGATTATTCATAACTATATGTACACAGTTGTATTGTGACAGTACAGATAGATGTGAAATGTGTCTCATCTGAGTTCTTGAAAGAAATAAAACAATTTTTTTTGGGGGGGGGAATGCTTATTGTCAAACTTCTTATTGTGTGTATGGTCAGCCTGGTATGGTGCATGGAAAATTAAAGCTGATGGCTGTATACATGCATGGATGCTTTATAGGGATGTAGCAATGGAAAAAAAAAGACAATAACTCTTGTGCAACATTTACTCAGGGATGTGGGCGAGGGGCTGAAAAGAAGAGGAAGCCCTCCGATTCATTTTATTTTGCTTATTTTGTCAGTTTCATTGCACTTTAGAAAATTTTGGAATTTGTACTTAGGTCTTTTACAAAAGAGGAAATCACCTTATCAGCTGAAAACTCACGTCCCTGTTTAGTACACGTTCCAATCTTATCCTAAATGAAAGATCTAGCTACAATGTTCACTAAGAAAAGTAACAAAGTCTCTAATGACCTAATTTTGTTATTCACAGCCACTTGGCCTGAGCTTGTCTGAATGTGGTATATGTATGGCTATGACCCAGTAAATGGTGTGAACAACCTTAGCTTCAGCAGTTGATCACCTAGTTCATTTAACACTTTAATGAAGTGCTGGTTCAGTGGACCTGGGTGTCCCTGTCCAAAACCAAGGCCATTCTCCTGCGGGAGAATGGATTTTGCAGAAGAGCCTTTAACTCCTGCAACAGTATTTCTTTCTTGCGGCTATGTCAAAAACCTATAAATTGAAGTTGGAAAGGCACCACAATCTATTATACTTTTGAAGCTGTTCAACATATAAATAAAGTGTATTTGCTTAATTTGCAAAAATCAAACTGCTACAACTTTGATTCATGGTACATTGGATGCAGCGATCCTACGAATCTATCAACTGACGTTTGAATGATACCTCAGTCTATAATGGTTTTGGAGTTATCCAAGATTTTAATTTTGAGTGTTCACCTTATTTCCATAAATTAAAATGTGACAACTTTGGTTCATGTTTCATTGGATGTGGCTATGTCACAAACTTACAAATTGAAGTTGGAATGATACCTCTATCTGTAATAGTTTGAAAGTTATTCAAGAATTCAATCGTGTATATTCACCTATTTGCATAAATCAAAGTGGTACAACTTTGGTTCATGATTCATTGGATGCATCTATGCCACAAATCTACAAATTGGAGTTGGATTGACACCTCTATTTATATTAGTTTTGGAGATATTCAATTTTTAAATGTTTTAAGTGCTGCTTACTAGCATAATTTCAAATGATACAGTTTTTGTTCACTCTCCATTAGATTGACAGGTGTCACAAACTTGTATACACTACTTTAAATTTTGTGTCTATCTGTAATAATTTGGAGGATATGGAGCCTTAAAATTTAATTTCCCCTAATTTGCATAATTTTTAACATGCCATTTAAATATTTTTAATAAACCCATTTATTAAATATGATACTAAACCCACCTATACTATGAAGTAAAACTTACTACATCAACACCAGATTCCCATGCTTTGTAAATCTTGGGCATAAAATGACTGCAAGTGAAATATGTATACATTGATATATCATATATACATGTTTATAAGTACATATATTTGAGTTTCACTATTTACAGGAATATAAAAACATGTACATGACAAACTCTACTAATATCAACTATTAGGCCCACTTAATACACTGTCACACATAACATTAAACTTCACATAGCTCTTACAGAGATCTATGTGTTTAACTTTTGAGTGTCACCAGCTAGAATGTACATATCAGCAAAATTAAGTTGTAACTTTGCATAGGCAATATCAATTTCACATAGCTCCTAGCAAAAATCTATACCATGGTACATGTACACATTTGACTATTGAGGTTCAACAACCTACAAAAGATGTGGAAAAACTTAAGTTGCAAGTTTGCACAGGCTGAACAGGGATGAAATAAGATGAATCTTTGATGGAAGTGGGCAGTGTTCACAAAGCTTATGAAACAATGTTATAGATATTTGACTGATGAGCAAATGTCACTGCCAGGTGCAGAAATACAACAGCTATGTGAGCTATACCTGACCCAATATACCCACTGGCCCTGAGCAAAATCCTTCCATCTAACAGTTGGTCATTACAGGGAGTTTGGATCTGTGTTTGAATGATTTGTGGTAGTTGATCTGAACCTCCCTTTACAAAGATATGCTAAACTTTGGTTTATATTTCATTGGATGCTGCTATGTCACTAACCTGTCAATTGTAGTTAACATGCCACCTCTCAGTCAGTACTAACTTATTGTGATGGGGAATCATACCAACAAGGCTTCAGACTATGTAGCCTGCTTGACGGAGGGAGGTTTAGGAGGGATCCCTAGGTACAAGTAAAAATTTTACCCTAGTACAAGGTACAGAAAATAAGAAAATGTACAAAAATTGTTGGTACTAAGTACAGAAATTAAAAAGGCAAATCTAAGTAGGCAAATGTACGGAAAATAAAAATGCCCAGTATGCCAGTATGGAAAACACCTTACCCTCCCTGCTTTATAAGACATGCAGACAAGTTTACTCTACCAACATAGCCAGTCTCCCTAGAGATTGAAGGGTAAGCCCACAGCACTGAGTACTGGCACCACTGCCTGTGTACTGACAGGTATGGAGGCCAGGCTTTCACAGTTCAATTATCTCTGGTTGCATAACAACCTGGCTCTGGGCACAGTCACCAGGGGGGGCGGATATGTCTGATTTATGTGTATTCTGTGGCAAGTAAGTGAAACTAACATAAATTACACTTCTCAACTTTGTTTACATGCTGTAGGATTTCGCTTTAGCAATAGACCCACAAAAAAAAAGCTTGGAATGGCAACTCTATCTAGAAAAGTTTAGAAGATATGTAATAGTTAAATTTTCCACAAACATGCCTCTGATTTGCATAATTTTTAACATGACAACTGTTTCAAACAGTATGTGAAACTTCACTACTAGGTCTATCACTATGCCCACTTTGGTACTTTCGGAAACAAGAGTGTTCGAGAATAACTGACCGCAAAATGTTACACATAAAATAAATAAATAAATAAATAAATAAATAAATAAATAAATAAATAAATAAATAAATAAATAAATAAATAAATAGATAAATAAATAGATAAATAAATAAAGAAAGAAAGAAAGAAAGAAAGAAAGAAAGAAAGAAAAAGATAATAACGTATTTGAGGAAAACAAGAAGTCTGTGTTCACAAACAGACTTATTATATCCCAAGAAACATATGCATCATTTGCAGTCACTAGGCTACAATAAGAGAACACAAACACAGTCAAAGATTATTTTAGAAATTGATGGCCAACTCTTATTTGAACTTTAGAGTGTAGCAAATTATTTCAAATATTCTTACACAAGAATAGCAGAAAAGCTGGTCAGCAAACTGTCTCCATTCCACAAGCCGTTTGACGCTAATTCTGTAGCTTCCCAACAGTAATAGGGTAGGGTGGGGTGGGGGAAGTTTAGTTTTCTTAACTGTCATAGAATCCATAGTTATGCTCCCCTCCCCCCCCCCCCCATAAGTATCAATCCGTTCCATTTGGTTGCACTGGGTGCAAAGTTTTGCTCATTACCAGGTTCCATCGTCTGCTCCACACAGTGCGCTCCACAGGGCCCTGAAGTGAGGTAATGTAAGTACTTTTGTTTTACTGTTTTTTCCACAAGGAATTATGAGCTGAGAACACAATATAACTTCATGTGGTCATGAAAAAGTGCTTCTTGCTTGGCAGATTACTGTCTTTATCTAAATGCAATCTTTTGTAACTCTAGGCTCTAAAACTGCAATTACATCATGGCACTGGCTTTTATGGCTACGAGAGCAGTCATGATCCCAGATCAATGTCATAAGATCCATCTTCCCCCATGAGGTGGGGGAATATGGTCCCCATAAAAACTAAACAGTCAAGCGTTCTTATTTAGGTCAATTTGCCATATTTGCAGTCATTAAACTTATATTTTTGCATTTTTTAACTGAAGGTACTAAATAAGGGTCAAAATGAGATTTAAATATTTTGCTGAGTATCTTTTAATGACGCAAAAATGATTAAAATGTATCTTTTCTGTTGTGAATTTTGAACAACAGCTCTACTTCTTGTACTTTTTTTTGGGGGGGGGTGAGTAAAGAATATCTTGATACTCAGTGCATTTATACACAATGAAGCGTTTCATTCAATTGATGCCAGATACACACATATTATATCAAAACTTCACATTTGAATTCTATGATATCAATCAAGGTCCATCATCCACCACCATCGGAAAGGTAGATCCGCAACCTGGGACAAACGGCGAGTACACAAAACGCAAAAAGACAAAAGCTGTTGCTGCAGAAGAGAGAAATAAACCTGAAAACTTTTGTGCAGTTTGCCAAGGAAATTATTATGACGACACTGGAGACGACAGGGGAGATTGGATTCAATGGCCACAATGTGAAATGTGATTTCATGAAACATGTGCTGGCATTTATGGCAAACGAGTATATAATTTTGTATGTGACGACTGTGCCGATTGAAGATGATAACAGATCCCGGATTGATAAAACGAGTCCATTTTAAAGATGCGAAAACTGAGCTTTAAGCTAGCAAAGAAAAAAAAGGTTAATTTGAATTTTGTCATTTATGGGTATTTACTATGTGATGAACTATTCACAAGGCCCTTGGCGGAGTGCCTTTGACTTAAAATTTTAAAACCATCTGTTGGATAAAACTTTCTTGAAAATGTTGCAAAAGTTACATTTACATTTGCTTTGTTGGGCAGAATAAGCAAGTTGTCTGCTTAAGATGATACGATGTTTCATGATCACATATAGGTCCTACTCTCTGCATATATACACACATGCACACAAACGCACACACGCATGCATATATGGACGTTTACAAATACACATACAGACTTGCTTACAATATATTGATTTGGAGGCGGTATTTTCAGTATTACATTTTTTTCATATCTGTGAAACTTATAAAAAGGTCTGATTCATATGTTTTGTATTTAATTTTGCATTACTAAGTCTGCTGATATCATACAACAATGATATATATCATTGTCATATGATATCTGCAAATGCAGAAAAACAAAATGGTATATTAAATAATTTGCCACAGACGGGAACCTTAAGTTCTTTCTCTCCCAACAGTCGGGGCTGATGGCCCAAAAGTGTGTGTCTGAGCTCAATGATTCATTTTTCCAAAATTTCTTTAACTGCAGTTTTTATTTTGTTTTGTTTTAATGTATTGGTGTCTGTAATGAGGTATCCCTTAATTGCTTTTTTTCATATTGTGCTGAAACATAAATTTACGTAATTCTGGGGTAATAATTTGAGCAGAAGCTTTTTGTCCACAAGTTCTCCTGCTTGTAGTTTTCTTGAGAGTATACCAAATCTCCAATTCTGCTTCTGAAATCAATTGTTTCTGAAGGAAAGTGATTTTATAATCAAAGCCGTTGACAACAACAACAACAACAACAACAACAACAACAACAACAACAACAACAACAACAACAACAATAACAGCAGCAGTTTAATATATCACGCCAATAAGCAAAGGATCCATCTTCCCCCATCTGTGGGGTAAGATGGCCCCTTATACATGTTGCATTGAAACCTTTGCTTCTTTTGAACGAATATGGTTCGATAACAGGTGATGCCATGAGTTTCCGGCCTGGACCAGGTTACTGCTCTTGTTAATATTTTCTGCACACAGAAGCGAAAGCCATTTTCTCAATCATTAAAAATATCCTTAGGAGGTCCATCTTCCCCCACTCTCCCCTATGAGGAAATTGCCCCTCCGAAATTCAAGTTACAATGTGTGAATGAAGATTTTGTACTTGGGGTGCTTACTGGTCTGATTTCTTTCAAACGTACGGGTTTGGATAATATTCCTGCCAGGTTTTTAAAAGATGGTGCTTTCATTATAAAAACTCCCCCAACCGATATAATTAATCTTTCTATTTCTTCAAATAAAGTTCCCGAGGATTTTAAATCTGAAAGAGTTTAATCCCTGTATGAAAAGAACAGTAAACAGGATGTAGGTAACCACAGACCAGTGAGCATTCTCACAATTGTTTCCAACATCTTGGAAAGAGCTGTATCTACTCAATTGGAAACACACCTTACTGAGAACAGAATTTTGTATGATTTTCAATCTGTATTCAGAGGCTGCTACTCAACTGACACTTGTATAATCCATCTAACAGACTAGGAATGGAGGGGAATTATGTAGGCATGGTCACCATTGAATTACAGAAGACTTACGATATTGTCGATCACGATATTTTCTGTAGGAGGCTATCGGTGTGGAATCTGTCAAATGGTTTAAATCTTATTTGGAAAATCGTAAACAAGTCATGTCGGCAGATGTCGTTGATTCCCAGCATCTATCAGTTGTGGTGACCTCCAAGGTAGCATTCTGGGACCTGTTTTGTTTCTTTGTTACACCAACGACATGACAATCAGCGTCAGATGTAAATGACTACTGTACGCTGATGACAGCGCACTTACTGTACCAGGTAAATATCCATCTGCTATAGCTCATAATCTTAGCATGGAGCTCAACATCTGCAGCCAATGGCTGATAGATAACAAGTTGTCTCTGCCCCGAAGCAAGACTGAGGCAATGGTGTTGGGGTCAAAGAATAAACTGAAAAAGGTTCAAGAGTTAAAGGTCACATATATTGGTATAGACATATAGAAAACAAAACCTGTCACTTATCTTGGTATCTTGCTAGACAACGCCTTATCCGGAGAGTCCATGGTCAACAATAATGAAAAAGTCTCAGATTTTATACAGAAATGCTTCCTCACTGAGCATAAAAACTCGCAAAACACTTGCTACAGCCTTAATTCGATGTCATTTGAACCATTGCTGCTCATCATGTTATTCTGACCTCCCCCAAGCACTTAAGAAATGGGTTCAAAGTATTCAAAATAAAATGGCAAGTTTTATTCTGACTAAGGATTATAGGGATCACATCGGTCTGTTGGAATTAGACACCATTGGCACAGTAAATGTCACTGACCAGGTTAGACGGCTGAAAATGAACCATGTTGTTAAAATTTTCAGTAATACTGCCCCAGCTTATGTGCATCTTAAGTTTAAAAGAATAAATGATCAACGCTAATACAACAGTCAAAACCGCAATTTTCATACTCCCAGATTGTCTGGTCCATCAGGAGATTCGTTCTTTTTTGCTGATACTCAAGAATGGAACAGTCTCCCTCCCAACATTAAATCCATAAACAACATGAATATTTTAAGAAAGAAATAAACAGTTTTGTGTTGCCCAGAGAAAACTGATGTACAAGAGAGACTGTTTTGTAATCCAATTGTGCAACTTGTTTTTAATATACAGTCATCACATGAGGGAACATAATTTAAGTATTTCAGTGGCTTTTCACCTATCATTTTTACACTGATTATTCTCCAAGTTATTAATTCTAAAATTTATTTTACCCAAATGGAAATAAGCCGAGCAATCAGCTTTCTTGGGTTATCCTGGTGCTGGTTAATTTTATTTTTGCAGTTTACTTACCATCATGTCATCAATTCACTTAGTTATTACCATATTTTTTAATTTTTCTGTGATGAATTGATTGTCTATGAATAATCACATTTTGTCTTATTTTCATTTGTCATTCATTCGTGTATATATTTTCACTATGTATGACTTGTGCCGAATCAAATCAAATACATGCATACATACACCTCTCTCTCTCTCTCTCTCTCTCTCTCTCTCTCTCTCTCTCTCTCTCTCTCTCTCTCTCTCTCTCTCTCTCTCTCTCTCTCTCTCTCTCTCTCTATATATATATATATATATATACTAAAGTCTGCTGCCTCCACAATGCACTGCTCTGAACATGAGCAGAGATGTGATAAGTCTTAGGCAACACACTGGTCAAACTAGGTCAGGGGAACAGCTACTCTGACCCTGGGCCAACTTTCCGTCAGGCTGCCTAGTTACGTCCTTTAAACTACACGTTTTGGTCGGTGAATCCTGATAAACTGCTGTCTATATATAGTTTAGACGGTAATATCGCCAACAATTTTGCAGAAAAGTATGATGCTATATTTAACTTCCTCCAATGATAAAGCAGAAATGGTTGAACAATGCGTTGGTAAAGTATTCGAAAAAGTCATTTTCAAGCATGTTTTCAACTTCTTTAGGGACAATCTATTAATATCAGCTAATCAATCTGGTTTTACACCGAGCGACCCTACTGTTAATCAGTTACTTGTTATATATCACGAGTTATGTCTTGCTATTGATCAGCCGAAAGAGGTACGCCCTGTTTTCTTGGACATCAGCAAGTCTTTTGATAAGGTCTGGCACACTGGCTTACTTTCCAAATTTGAGAAAAATTTAATGTGTGGGGATCTATTGAGATGGTTTTATAGTTATCTTTCAAATCGTCAGCAACGTGCTGTGATTCAAGGACAATCTTCTAGCTGGGGAACAATGCTGGAGTTCCACAAGGCTCTGTACTTCTTTTTAATCTATTTTAGTGATATCGTTGACCTTGTCAGATGTAATATTAAGTTATTTGCCGACGACACATCTCTTTATTTAACAGTGGAAGATCCTGCAACTGCTAGTGAAATTATAAATTCGGATCTTGCGTCTATTGGCGAATGGGCAAACGACTGATTAATTACCTTTAATGCCCATAAAACAGACAGTATACTAATTACACGTAAGGTTGTTTCTCCGGACCAACCATCTATTACTTTTCTAAGCCACACACTGCAAAATGTCAATACCCACAAACATCTTGGTATTACTATACGCTCTGACTTGAGATGGTCTGACCCCGTTAACAACCTAGCTGCTAAAGTTGGAAAGCTTCTTAACATTACGAAAAGCCTCCAGTTTCGCCTGGACCGCCAAGCTTTTCAAACTATCTATTTTTCTTTTATAAGACCTATTTTAGAATATGGAAGTCTTGTCTGGGATGGCTGCACATCAACTGATGCTGATAAACTTGAAAAAAATCAGTTGACTGTTGCAAGAATAGTTACTGGCGCCATGCATGGCACATCTAATGCTAAACTGTATGAAGAGCTTGGATGGCAAACCTTGGCCTCTCGTAGGAAAGAAGCCAAATTATCACTAATGTGTAAAATAGTTCATGAATTAGTACCTAACTATTTGCAATCTGTTATTCCAGATAATGTGAATCAATTTCTTACACATTATAATACTCGACAAAGATATGATATGCCTCATTTCAAAGCCCGCACTGATTTATTTAATAATTCTTTCTTTCTGTCAAATGTACGTCTCTGGAATGAATTACCTTTGGAAATTCGAAATTTGCCATCTTTACCCATATTTAAATTTAGATTACGTGATCACTTTGGGTGGTCGAATAAGCGCCCAGAGTATTACAATTTTGGTAAGAGATATAGTCCTGTATTGCACACTCGCCCCCGCTTGGGTAGCAGTCAGCTGAATTCCCATCTGTTCAAGACTGGTGTCAAAACATATGCCAGTTGTCAATGTGGTGCAAGTATTGAGGATGCTTGGCATTTCTTTTTTTCTTGTCCAAGGTATACTGTTATCCGATCCCAACTACACAATATCATTTCACTGTATGCTCCTTTTACATTGCAAACTGTACTGTATGGTTCTCCTAACTGCACCCTGACAGAGAACACCAAAATTTTCTCTGCAGTTCAAGATTATATTGTGCTCTCTGAAAGATTCACACAAACAGGTATTGGCTGAGGAATCTTTTGTTTTTCTAACTCAAAACTTTATCTGAATTATGTACCTAGTAAACAAAATTATTAATTGCTTTGAACGTATTGAGCCCCCCTATCTGAGCCCCCCTATCTGTCCCTGCCCAACTGTGATGTCTTCTGACTCTTGTATCGCGGCAAGTCGGTGGGCCCTGCCTCACTGTGCAACGAGTGTGTGTCTGTTGGTGTCCTGTTCGATTGTTGTCTATTCTTCCGCGAGAGGGATTTATATAGGGCTAAGCCCTCTTCCCAACTGTTAATTGCCGATGAGAATATTGTATTTGTACATTGTTGAAAAAATAAAATACATATAAACCAAATGGTTAAACTACATTTACATATTAACGAGCTAATTCAATGGAAACACTCACAAAACAGAACCTCCTGAACAAACGACAAGGAGAGTTTATTTCAGGTTTCTTTGAATCAAGCCAAAAAACAAAACAAAAAACAGAAAAACAACTATGAAGTTTTTGAAACCAGGTAAGCAGGATGGTGCTATTCTGAAAATATTGTGAATCTTCTTTGTTCTCTGGGCATACATGTAATTCTCTTAAATTGTTTGACTAACTGATTATGCATGGGCACGCACCCACTGGTTTTTGCTGAACATAATGGTGTATGCCATTATCCAGAAAAGGAAGAAGTCTTCCTGCGCTTCAGAAAATTACAGAGGTATTGCTCTGCGAGTGTATACATTGGGTAACATTCTTGATCTCATTATTCCTTATGGTAACCGTGATACTTTAGACACATATGAGTTGTAGTTTGGCTTCAAACTCAAAAGTTCCATTGTGTAGTGCACATTTGTAGTCACTGAATGTATAAATAATTACATGAAATCTGGTTATGATATTTGTGCAGTTTTCTTGGATGCAACGAAGGCATTTGATAGAGTTCAGTATGTGAAATTATTCAGGCTACTCATTAAAAAGAAAAGTTTATGCTCGATTATATATCGTTTGTTACTAAATATGTATGGAAGTCAAAATGTTCATGTAAAATGGAAAAAATCCACTTCAAAAAAGTTCAGTTGCACAAATGGTGTCAAGCAAGGTGGTGTACTGTCTCCTATTCTCTTTAATGTATGCATCAATGAACTTTTCACCAGACTTAAACACCTCGGACTTTGGATGTCATGTTGGTAGGAACTTTGTTGTATGCTGACGACATGTGTTTTTTAGTGCCTATGTTAACATACATGTCCAAGCTATTACAAGGTTGTTCAAATTACTCTGACCAATGTAAAACTCAACCCTAGCAAATCACAATTTTTGTATTTTGATTGAGAGAAAGAGTCTAGTATACCTATACTGTTAGCCTTGGTGGTGAGAGTATTCAACATGTAAAAAGTTACAAACACTCAGGCTACATTATTGGGTTCCATGTTGCTATGGACAATATCCGTGATACCAATGAACATGTGAGTATTTTTGCTGAGATAGCTTATGCAGGTAGGCAATGAGCAGCATCGAACTCTCTCAATTACGTAATGTCTCGGCTCGCGATCGGAATCCCTAAGTCTCAATTTCCTAGAATGAAACTCTCACATGTTGTGCAATCCTTTATCTGTAACTGTTCTGATCATCCCGACAACACAAATTGTTGCCTAATTGATAAATACGTACACTTTGCCAAAACAAGGTGGTCAGATGAAATCAGAAATGTAAAGACGCAGTTTATTTTTAAGCATCTGTTCACTAGTCCTTCCAATTGTTTGGTGGACCACCATGCCTGTTTTGTGTCCCAGCGGCGCTTACATTATGCACTATTGACTGACCGATTCTGCATTTATTCTTCCAACCTTTTGTGCGTGCTATATTTGTGGCACAATATATATATATATTGTATTTGTGTCGTTTTGCCCAGAACCTCTTCCTAGTAGTCATTACCCTATTCTGCAGTCCGAACTCTTTACTCTCCATAAGCTAACCTGTCCCCGTCTAATCTATATACATATGGAATGACTATTGTCCATATTGCACACGTTCATCTGTAAAATTTTGACATAGGCTGTATCAGCCCAAATAAATTAAAGAGTCTTCTATATAAATAAATAAATAAATAAATAAATAAATGAATGAATGAATGAATAAATAAATAAATAAATAAATAAATAAATAAATAAATGAATGAATGAATAAATAAATAAATAAATAAATAAATAAATGAATGAATGAATAAATAAATAAGTAAGTAAGTAAATAAATAAATAAATAAATAAGTAAATAAATAAATAAATAAATAAATGTCTATATATATCTTTATTTTTTTACTCGTGGTACACAGTTCAAGCAGGTTGTAATTTAAGTATTAGAAAAAGTAAATAAATAAAGTTATCTGATACATAAATACTTAATAAGGTCATCAATTTCAGTATGACACAATATTGCACTTAGTCGCCCGTCACGAATGTCACAGAGCTCACGTATGAGGGACGCCTTAATCTGGTCACAGGGGTTTACTGACTGGGTATGAGTGATGACCATGGCATTAATTCGCTTGAAGGAGCTGCAATTTACAAACAGATTCCTGTCTATCTCGCATTTGGCTAGTAGAGCGTTAAGTGATTTGCCAGTAGCTGAACGGCTTCCAGCCAAAGTCAGTCGCGCACATAAATTTACAACTTCATTTTGGCTAATAAGTATACTATGTACGAATTTAAGGAATCGCTCGTGCAATTGGATTTCAATAGACAAGTCACTTGAAATTAACGGCAGTAAATTGCAGTGTGTAATGGCAGGCAGTCGCCAAATGAGACGTATAGCTTTCCTCCATGCTACAAAATTTTTGTCTATTTCCCTGTTAGAAAAATCGCACAACTGAGACCCACTAAATGACATACAATACGATTTGAAAAGATTGTATCTGGTGGAAGCAAATATGTTAACGAATTGAGCCATGAGTAAGTTTACCTCAGAATAAAAATTGCTGATACATCGATCAACATTACTTCTAGTGGAATTTGGACCAATCAGATGACCAAGATGAATGAATTCCTGAACTTTCTCAATGAGTTCACCGTCCAAAGATAATGAGTCACATGGTTCAGTTGAGGAATATGACATCCACTTGCTTTTGTTGGTGTTAAATACCATATTAAACTGTTTGGCAAAATTAGCACAGATATCCAATAACTTACGAAGGGCACACACAGTGGGGGAAAATAAGACCAGATCATCAGCAAAAGCTAAGGCACCAAGAAAGGTATTACCAATGTGGCAGCCGAGTCCTGATTTTTCTAGTCGTACTAATAACTCATTGATATATGCACCAAACAATATAGGAGATAACACACCTCCTTGTTTGACCCCATTTGTGCATGAAAAAGCATCTGGTGCTATATTACGCCGTACAACATGTACATTTTGTGTAGAATACATATTAAGCAATAGTCGAACATATATGGGAGGTAATTTTCGTTGCAACAGTAACGTACACAATTTAACATAATGCACTCGGTCAAACACCTTAGTGGCATCGAAATACCACGGTAATTGTCAGAATTACTCAGTGTCTTTCTCTTGTCCTTTGGTATAGGGTTTAGGATAGTTTTAGTCAGTCCATCAGGAGCAGTACCATGCCCCAACATAGATGAAAAAAGAAGCGAAAGATAGACATTGAGACAGCCAGTACCATTAATGATATGGTCTGAATAGCATCCTTGATCTCCGTCATGTTTACCTTTTTTCAACTTAGCCAGTCCATTAACTATTTTCTGTACAGATACATTCAGCATTATGATTAGAAGCAGAACCAGAAATAAAATAATTAATTTCTTGTTTCAAAATATCCATCCCATGAGTGCCATATGACACGCTGTTATACAGATCATTGTATTTTTCAGCAAATAGCCGACCAATTTCACCAGGGTCAGTTTCTCCGTCTATGACGCCTGACACAGAACCGTCCGTGTTTCTACTACGTTTGATCTCCGACCAAAATCCCTTGTTTTGTTACTTATCATGGAATCCGCTAATCTATTAGCACTGCCCATATATATATATATATATATATATATATATATATATATATATATATATATATATATATATATATATATATATATATATATATATATATATATATATGTATATATATACATATACATATTGTATTTTGGAGTTCGTACTATATTTTCTGAGTTCCTTCTGTATTTTCGTGTTACTCGTTTTGTTACCATGGTATATCGTCTGAATTTGTCTATACATTCATCACCCATAAACTACACAATACATCCGCCTACCAACCTATTAACGCCCATCCAAATTAACCCGAGTCTTCTGCCACTCACTTCCTGCCTTTCAGCGCTTATTGTACATTCACAGCAGCCTATTGTTAACGCCGTTTCTTCTCATTCGTCATGGGGATTAGCATTGATAGAGTGGCAAATGGACTTTTTCACAACTGTTGGTCAACCCTCAAAGTATGTTTGCTCCAAGAATACTGCTGAATCCGAAATAATCCTTTCTTACTGTTTCTTGTCCTTAGTTCCAATGAACGTGATTCTACTAGGTTTCACGTGTCTACAACACCTGCTGTCAGTCTTAC
Source organism: Hermodice carunculata (assembly GCA_964020975.1). Lineage (NCBI taxonomy): Eukaryota > Metazoa > Annelida > Polychaeta > Eunicida > Amphinomidae > Hermodice > Hermodice carunculata. Next base: position 23,634,989 of record OZ026630.1, read on the forward strand.
GATTTTTTTTTCAGTCCTGCATTGATGTGCATCCAAATCCCAGACAAAAAGACCCCTCTGCGAAAAATTACTTAAAGCTTTGCCATCCCAACGTCCGTAGTATTAAGAGTTCGGGCAAACTTGATGAACTTCAATAATTATTATTAGCGCAAGTCGAAAATTTTGATGTTATCACTTTATCCGAAACTTAGCTTGATGCGAATTTTCCTGATCAACTCCTCTTTATTGACAACTTTCAACCTCCTTTTAGAAAAGACTGTCCCACAGGACGAGGAGGAGGGTTCCTTACATAGAGGGTGGGAAAGGGGTTTCCCGTACTGGCGTTCTGGGGCTTTTTATTTACCGTACTGGTGTACTGGAAGCCCTCTTATTTTACGTACTTCGTACTATCCAAAATTACATATGTTTCTGCTTCGCTACCTTGTTGAAGGCGCACTGATCTAGAGGATCTTATCTTAAGAGTGCATCTGGACTGAGATTACAACGAAACGTGAGGTTTTACTAATTGGAAATTATTATCGACCTCCTGGCCAGCCTGCCCAAAAACGGGATGCCTTTCTTGAGGCTTTAAATACCTCAATCTCTATAGCGCTTAAAAGTGTCCCACACTCTCTCCTTACTACTGGCGATTTTAACGACAGATGCTAAGACTGGCATCAGGCTAGTGACTTTGATTTAGCGCTCTTCAAACTGCTTCTTCAACATAACCTCCATCATAACCTCCATCAGCTTATACAGGAACCAACAAGAACCACCAAATGCTCAGAAACCTGCTTGATCTTATCATCACTGACCGTCCTGGCCGGGTATTTAACAGCGCTGTCCTTACTCCTCTTTCAAATTCTGATCATCCGATCGCATTCTGCTCTCTCTCACTGTCACACTTTAAAGACCGTCCGTTCAAACATCATGTTTGGGATTACAATAAAGCCAATTTCCCTGAATTGAATTCTACTCTCCTATCAGCACCTTGGAACACAGCCCATGAAGTCCATAATAACCTTGACAACATCGTTTTATACTGTTCAGAATTGCTCCTTTCCACTGCCAAGGAATTTATACCCGTCAGAGATTCAACGTAAGACCCTCAGACAAGCCTTGGATTACTACCGAGATAAAAAAAAAAAAAAAAAAGCTTATTCGTTTCCGCAATCGGGCATGGAACCGTTTTAAGAATAAAGCTAACATGCCACGTCCCTATACATTCGAGGTTTCCACGAAGGTCGAGAAGTTTTACCATTTGTACAAGAAGTCACGTAACCATGTCCTTCACAAATTTCGAAAATCAACGCGATCTTACTTTAATAAATTGCGTTCTAAACTGGACGATAACAAAATAAATCCAAAATAATAGTGTAGCTTATCTAAGTTTGTCTGGGGATCTAAAATCTACCAGGATATTCCTCCAATAATTGAAAACGACCAAATTATATCTTGCAATGTAAAAAAATGTGACATTTTCAACACCTATTTTGCGTTTTGAAAGTATTATTGTCTCTAGAGTTACTCCTGCAACCGGGCCTGACAAAATGAGCAACATCCTTCTCAAAAATACTACTGACTCCATCTGTAATCCTGTTACAAAAACTCTTTCTCTTAACCAAGCTTGCTTTCCCTCGTCCTGGAAACGTTCCAATATTTGTCCTGTCTTCAAAAACTCTAACAGACAAATAAAAAGTAACTATATAGGCCAATATCTTTACTCTGTGAACGCATAATGTTTAATGCCCTCTATGAATTTTTAACTGCAAACAATATCCTTACACCTAAAAATTCAGGTTTTAAGGCAGGCGACTCAACAATCAGTCAACTTGTCTTCCTGCTTCATATTATTTATAACGGTCTAGAGTCATCGAAAGAGGCCAGAATGGTATTTCTTGACGTACTCTAAGGCATTCGACAAGGTATGGCACCCTGGACTCCTCTTTAAACTCAAGCAGCTTGGCATAGCGGATCATCTTGTTACCTGGGTCGAAAGCTATCTTTCTAATCGCCTCCAGAGAGTTACTATTCATTGTCAATCTTCTGCCTGGCTTCCTATCCAGGCTGAGGTGCCTCAGGGCTCTATTCTCGGGCCCCTCCTATTCTTGGTTTATGTAAATGACCTAGTGGACAATCTCACGTGCGAAGTGAGATTGTTTGCTAATGATACTTGAAATTGTCAATAAGTTTAACCCTGTTCAATCCTCACGCCACCTGAACACCAATCTGTCTCTACTACATTACTGGGGCAGGCTATATGGCGAGTGTTATTCAAGGCCACCAAATTACTATCTGTTATATTTTCTGTGAAACGAATGAAACCTTATCATCTGCCGGTTTTGTGGCGTGGGTCTCCGATTCCTGAGGCAGACAGTCATACCTATAACAGGTCCCTGGTCATACACATCTCGGTATCACTTTGAGTGGCGACTTATCTTGGCAAGCACATATCACACGGATTACCAATAAAGCTGGTCAAAGAATTTCCTTACTGCGTAGCTTCAATTATAAACTATCACGCAAATCCCTGGTCAAGCTATATATTGTTGTATGATCCGTCCAATCCTTGAGTACGGCTGTGTTTTATTCGACAGCTATGGTAAAGTGCTGTCTGATCGCTTGGAATCGATTCAGCATAATGCCGCTAAAATTTGTACAGGTGCCTTGAAACATACATCACATGTTAACTTACTTCGTGAACTTGGGTGGTCAACTCTTGCAGACAGACGTAAATACATCAAGCTTGTCCTCTTTTACAAAATATACCACAAACTGACTCCTTCTTATCTGTCTAATCTAGTACCCCCTCCTCCTGTTGGTCGTGCTCTCCGACATTCAATGTCAGTGCGCCCCGTTAGATGTAGAACATCGCGTCTGTGTAACTCTTTTCTTCCAGATACTATCAAACAGTGAAATAACCTGCCTTCCGACATTAGAGATTCGCTTTCTCTATATATATTCAAATCGAAACTTAAAACTACTCTCTTAGCCACAGACACTGTTCCTGAGTTCTATTTCCATGGTGTCAGATTTGCTAATATTTGCCATACGCAATTACGCTTAGGATTCTCTAGACTAAACTCCGACATTCACAAAGTTACCATCCTTCCTGACCCATCCTGTGCCTGTTCTTATCCCACTGAAGACTCCAAGCATTTCCTACTCTTCTGTCCCTATTACATCGTTCAGATAAACAAATTACTTAATGCTGTGATTCCTTTGATTGCTCCGGGCATGGACGTATTAATGCTCAGGGGGTTAGCCCACATCTTGCATATTGGTAGTGATAGGTTAGTTGAAATATTTCTCCGTGGCAGTAACGAGCTTTCTAAGTGCCTAAATATCCAGATCTGTGATGCTCTCCAGCAGTACATTATTGATACCAGGCGCTTTATAACGACTAAATGTTTCCGTTACTGTTACTGTAATGATCATCGGTTGGACGATGCAAATTTATTTGTATCACACCTTTTTCTTTATTGGGTAAATAATGAACTCAACTTCCAGTGGTTTACTTCGTATCTTACAAGTAATCGAATCTTGATACTCGTACAGAGTTTTCACAGATATTATACAGTGACAACATTTGTATTGTCATGTGTGTCTTGTAAAAACCTACTCTGTGTCTCCATGTTCTGGAGAACCCATATATTAGCCATCTCGATGCACTATGGGGCTACCCCGACTAAATAAATACGTTTAAAGTAAACTGAAAAATAATAATAATAATAATAATAATAATAATAATAATAATAATAATAATAATAATAATAATAATAATAATAATAATAATAATAATAATAATAATAATAATAATAATAATAATAATAATACCGACACACGGATCATCACAGCATGCCATCAATTCAATAATGCCATTGATGGTCAATTAGGTGGCTAAAATTGCCTGTCAAAGGCAGGATTGATACTCTAGCTCGTCGGTGTAAACGTTTTGTCCTGTCGTTGTCTTCTCGCAAACGAAATTAATATAGGCTTATGACCAAGCCCTATTTCCCAATTGCTGTTTCAGGTCATTGTATTATGTTTATGTATTTATTCAAAAGAGTATATTTAAACCATTTCAGTTCGATTCAATGTTTTTATTCTAAGCTCATGACTCATAGATACAATGTAATTCATCAAAACATGTACAGCATAAACGAGAATGAAAATACATATACAATGAATCGTAGTTCACAGTTCACAATTTGAAAAATAAAACGAAAGGCTCAACATCGCAATAAAGACTAAAGGGACCCAACGCTCGTGAAGTTTGCTAGGTGTTGTACATGGAATCACTGCGTTTTTTTCGCTTGCGCTAATGTGTGTGCACTTATAAACAATCTTTGCAGCAGATAATAAACACAGCGGCCAACTAGTAAAGATGATTTGCTGCATGTCAAATCAGCGTGTGTCTTCAAAGCTGACAATGCACAGTTGGTATTTCAGTACTACAGGGTATTATGATCGATACGACAATGTACAATGGCTACTTCAAGTACAACAGCGCATGATCTGTACGACAATGTTACCACAGTGCACAATGGGCACTTCAGCACTACAGTGTATGATCGGTACGACAATGTTATGACAGTGTATTATGCGTACTCCAGTACTACAGTGTATGTAACTATTATATTTTTATGACACAGTCCTTCAGACTCCATTGCATTTTTAATTTCTCTCACCAGGTGTCACCACCAATCCGATAGCTGAACAAATCTGTCTGTGTGCATACTTTTGAAGACATTCAAGATTTGAAATTTCAAATGCCCTTAATTTGCGTAATTTATATTTGTGCACCCTTCGTTACCAATTCAGATGCATACTAGTCCATAACAAAGGAGTAGAGGTTGGAATGGCATCTCTATCTATTATAGCTTTGAAGTTATTCAAGATTTAAAATTCCCAATGATGCTACTTAGCATAATTTAAACAACTTTTGTTTTTAATTCATTAGGTGCGCAATGTTCAACAACTCCCCAGTAGAATGTGGAGTAACATCTCTATCTATAATACTTTTGAAGATATTCGAGATTTAAAATTTCAAATGCTTCTAATTAGCATAATTTAAATTGCTACAACTTTTGTTTTAAATTCATCACATGTGCAATGGTCAATAAGCCTCTAGTAAAATTTAGAATAACATATCTATTATACTTTTGAAAATATTCAAGATTTCAAATTTCAAATGCCCCTAATTTGCATAATTTTAAACATCTGCGTTCCCTTTTCATAAAAAGGCAAAGCTGCTTGTATGTAGGTACAATCATGCCAAGTTTGGAGTTTCTATGTGTAATGGCGTCAGAGAAAAGTGTCGGATAAATCCACTGGTAAAATAAAGAAAGAAAGAAAGAAGAAAGAAAAAAAGAAAGAAAGAAAGAAAAAGAAAGGAAGAGAGAGAAAGAAAGAAAGAAAGACAGAAAGACAGAAAGAAAGAAAGAAAGAAAGAAAGAAAGAAAGAAAGAAAGAAAGAAGGAAAGAAAGAAAGAAAGAAGTGCGTGTTGACACACACTTTAAGTAACATGCCAAATGTTGGGACTTACCTGATTGTACAGAAACATCTTGCTCGCACTGCATCTTTCTGGTGGCTGAAAAAGGTTTTCAAAACGAGTTGTGTGGCGCTCTGCGCTTTTGTATTTGACACACGCTGAACTCGCCACAAGTGAGCACAGTTATACGAACAGGAGCAAGAGTGCCAAATCGTCGGGTTCGATTACAAAAAAAGAAAAAAAAATTATCAACAGCCAAATTAATTCATAAACGGGTCATAAACAATAAATGTTAGTACAGTGTGACATAAAGAGTTGCCTCTTCACATTGTAGGAACACGTTGAAAGGTTGTGAACAAGCATATTTACTCTGAAATACCACGGAGGGTAGAGACTCTACCCTGCTTGGAGATACAGACCTCTTACCTCTTTTAAAATATCTCTATCCATTCTGAGCTATCAATTTCAACGCCTGGTGCGTCTCTGTGCTCCAGATACAGTCCATCTATTTTCACGTTAGGAACAGCGTGTAGCTTAAAATTTCGATATTGAAACTTAATGCGCACATATTTCTCAGAGTTGAAACAAACCCAATATATGATGCAATCACGGTGATTGTCTCAAATGACACCCTTGAATGTGATTTGCAAAGCTAGGTTTTTTTTTTTTTTTTTTTTTTTTTTGCGCATTCATACAGTCTGTTGTGATTCCGTTACGTTTGAACATGGACATATTATCATAGTTTGAACTTGCACCCCTCCAATCTTATGGTCGGTTTGCGCTTTAAGACTTTGACACATGGGGGCTTTGAGCAGCAAAGATGTGACGACATAGAGTAGCAAACGACACATGTATGACTCCTTGCCTGATGAATTGTTAGGCCCTACGTATATGGTTATCGTAAGCTCTTACATATTACAAAGTTAAGTGTCTCTTTATATTGAATATGAACACAACGTATGTGCTATTGAAGGTTAGATATTTTGACTGATTTGTGTACGCAGGCCCTTCAGCAGCTTCTCCTGGCAGGAGGGCAGGAAGGCAGGCGGGTATGGCGGGTGGTGGATTTCGGATTTAAAGACAAAGACACTGCGAGGGAATGTATAGTGACCGAAAGGGCGAGTTTGGAACGCCTTTTCCTATCTGTTCCTGCGTTCCATCTTCCCTCCATCCTCCACCCCCACCCACCACCCCAGGTTAGAACTTTTTCAAATGAAACTACAAAAAATAGTGCGTTCTGGCGAGTGCTTGTGTCACATTTTGTGTTATTTTTAATCAAAATCTATTCAAACGCAAATTTGATTTTTGCTACCTAAATATACCATTTAATTTAAGACAGCCATGCAATGGACACAGGCATTAAGTGGTTGACAAGAAGTTCCCTAAACAGCCATTCGGAGTTTGATGGTTCACAATTGTTCGGATCCAAAAAGTCGAAATAAAAAAGGAATTATATTTCTTATATATGTATATATATATATATATATATATATATATATATATATATATATATATATATATATATATATATATATATATATATATATATATATATATATATATATATATATATGAAATGAAAGGCAAAAGGCAATGAAATGAAATGAAATGAAATGAAACTTTATTGACTGCACATCAAACAACAACAAAAAAAAACAGTAGCATTTTGTCAAGTACACGTAAAAAGTCTTTATACAGCTCAGAAATGCCTCTTAATTCCTTACTATAGAGGTTTCCCTCTTATAGCTAGACAATTTGTTATATATTTTTCCACAATTTTGATTAATTCACTGTCTCGTAATTCCATTATGAAATTAAATTATTGTCTTGTTTCACATCTACAAATATATCTTCTATTTGTTTCAACACAACGTTTCGGGGTATTCTAAATTGGCTGCAATTTAATACAAAGTGAATTTCATCCTCGATGAGGTTACATGTATTACATGTCCTGAGGCTTACTGGTGTTATTGTGGGGACGCTTATGTCTGCCTGTTTCAATGTGTAGATTATGGGCACTGATACGGAGCCTAGTAATATTTCTGCGAATATGAAAATTGTTTATAACCTCTAGATATATTTCAAAATTTAAGTGTTTTTTGTACTGGGCAAAAATTCTTAACTTACATTCACTGTCATTTTGTTGTGACATACCACTTTCCCGCTGTCTCTGAAATTTCTCCTGTAGTTTGCTCATAAATAACGTGGATGGAAATATACCAGATCAGTTGCCTTGATTATGCCAAAGTTCCTGGAAACCAGGAACTTTGGCATACCAAATATGTGTTTGTGTGTGTGATTAAGTATTAAAGAAGAGACAAATAGTAAATATTACATACAAACTACTTCTGTATATTTTCTCCTCCTCTCTGCAGATTATAACTTGGAATGTGTCCATTATGATGAGACACAGATGCCCCGGTCATTTTACCGTATCCGTTCAAAACTGGTAAGTCGTGTAAAATCAAGACACATAAAAAATGTCAACAGAGATATTATAATATAAGGCACATGAGACTGTATGGAAATTTAACCCATCTGGTCATTTTCACATGGTCTCGTCTAAGTCATGGGTGTCAGACAGATTACAGATGCACAGGTGAGCATATCGACTTAGAAACAGCAGGCGCGCATCTTCATATGCCATGTGTATTGTGTTGTACTGACCTTTATGTACTGAAAGCCATGCATACACATTGAATCATTTTATCAAGAAAACGAGTATGGCCATTGAAACAGTAAACAGTTATCATACACTTAGACAAATTTAATCGCAGCAAGATTTTCAGCTGGAGGAATGAAATGCCTGGGGGTTTGTATTTCTGCAGCTGAGGGAGCACTGATTGTACACATATTATATAATTACTGGAATGAGAAATACACAAATACTTTTCTTGAAGCGAATCAGAATGTTTATCAGTTCCTGATGATCCCAAATGTGTAATTTCCTTTTTAATTACAATTACATACCCACAATACACAACTTTAAACGTTAATTAATTTTCTTACAACACTAGAAATGTAAAACAATAATTACAGAATATTTTTCTGATAATGTACAAGTAATTAAAGACAAATAAATATGGCAAATGACTTTAACATGTTTTGGTTTTGTTTGTTTGTTTTCATTTTTATTCGCTTTTTTTCGTTTTGTCTTTGTAAACGAATATAGGTCCTGATCTTACCAATCAAATAAATCCATCAACAACCAACTACAAACAATATTTGCGGACAACGCATAACACTAGTATTATGTTTAAATTCGCGAATACAGACGAAGAGACTGTGCACAAACTGATTGATAATCAACAGCCTATATCTGGCTGCGGCTTAGATATTATGTCAGCAAAGTTATTAAAATTCATTAACTATACTATATCTAAAGCTTTAGTTGAAATCATTAATCAGTTTTAGAACTCGAATATTTCCTGACAAGTTGGAGATTGCTAAAGTCATTCCGCTATATAAAAAACATGACAACACCTCTTTCACTAACTAAAGTCTCATATCTATTTTGCCTGCTTTCTGAAAGGTCTTTGAAAAGACGATTTTTAACCAATTTATACTCATAGTCTAGGTTTCAGTAGGTCTTGTAAGAATTACTTAATCAGAAACTCCGTAGAAATATGTTCTCTTCAAAACTGTTATAAATGTTCCAGCAATAATACCACCACTACAAAAAAATTAACTCTGTACCATTTATATCACTGCTTGAAACATGCATTTGTGCAAGTTAGTTTTCGTCTTCTTCTGATTTAATGTTAATATGGTGGCTCTCATGATAGCGACGAAAATTGTCTTAGTGAGAGTCTCCCCGACCATTTCCAGGTAATATTTAGTAGCATTATCAGTTTTTGTTATTTACACATGAACATGTATTGGTCGAATAATCTTATCCTGATTCCTTATATTTAAACAGATGTATTGAGGTAACATTTTCAATATGATTTGGCAGATTGCCATACTTATGGGCTACAATTGAAAATTTTCCCAAGTTAGTTCTGAAATGTTATACATAAAAGTCGTGTGTTTTTCTAGTGTTATAGCTATGAATACTCGATACTCCAGCAAAAAGAATTCTATATATATACGAGGAACAAGACTTCATTTACCTTTATATATGAGCAAGCTTGTAAGATAAGTGTCCAGAATTTAAAATTTCGATATTTCATATATGTAGAATAGATGGTCAGTATGTAAGTTAAAACCTTCGAAAATAAAGACCTGTAAAATATTTTACGTCAAATAATATTATATATTGAATACTATGATATGTTATAGCCCTTAAGTATAACAATAAAGATATGGATACACTAAAGCATAATACAATTGATAACGAATTTATCATTTCAAAATCTATGATTTGTCTTGTCAATATTAACAGACAAATTATTTGTATGAAACCATTGAACTTTTTCTACAGTACTATGAATTTTATGCTTCAGAGCAGGGACGAGCACGTCCCTGCCATGACCTATTTGATAGATAAATCATAAACCTAGTCAGAGCTATACCACGTATTCCATAGAATGGTAATTTTAAAATGTTATGGTTAACCGTATTTGAGTGATCAAGAAAGACACCAACTGTGTATTCCTTTCTCACCAGGGTCCACAGGTGTTCGACGAAAGACGGCTTGCAGTGTATTTGTACTATATTTGTTGCGAAATCCAAACTGGCAGTCATATAAAGCATTAAATCTGTCGAGATAATCAGTTTGTGAACAACTTTTTCAAAAGCAGATAAGACAGAAATTGGTCTATAGTTATTAAGTAATTCATCAGCACCTTTACATATATATATATATATATATGTGTGTGTGTGTGTGTGTGTGTGTGTGTGTGTGTGTGTGTGTGTGTGTGTGTGTGTGTGTGTGTGTTATTTTAGCAAGTTTCAATGTTTTTGGGAAAACACCAGATATTTGAGAGATAAGTTAATAACACAAGTAAGTGGACGGACTATTTCATTTGATACAAATTTAAGTACCTTTGGATATATATCGACCTGAGCTGAAATCTTTTAGAATCATTATAATGGTATTAATATCTTGCTCAATAATTGCACCTTTAATGCTCATGTTTTTTATTGTTTTTTTAAACATTGTTGACAATTCACCACACTTTATTAATAAACCATGAAATTGAATTTAAAAAAGACATAATGAATGTATACAAATGATGGATTGAAAAACATGGCAGAACAGTAACAAAATTATGTAGACATACAGCAATGTCATAGAAAAAACACAAAAGCTCTTCAGGCTGTAACCATGATAACAAAGTATCATTGCCATCATCAAAGTAATACATGTGACATAATAAATCTGAAAAGTAATGCAGATTATGCAAATTAGTGCAATGCAAACTGAGTAGTACTATTTGTGAAATGTTGTTACTTTTGAAAAATATTGAAATTTGAAAAATATTGAAATTGAAATACAATACAATTTAAATAGCAAAAAGTAGTAAGATCTTAGTTAAATTGGTATAAACATTTTAGTGTAACTCAGTTGATAATAATATAGGTTGAAAGCACGACACTTAAAGGGCAGACGTGGGAGTAGTATCAGCTTGATAAGCCTTTACAAGAATAGTTCTCAGGAGTTATCACTTATGTTAAACAATAATTGTTTTTATAGTACTAAAGCAATGGACACTGGTCTCCGCGACTTTCATTATATATAGTTTTCAGTGTGAAAGGGTTTATATAAAACAACAACAGCCACCAACTCTTACGTATAGAAGCTATAAACATATAAGTGAGGAACGTTTTCAACCAGGAAGTCAGACAGATCCCTTTCTTGTTATTGGGCTTTCAGTCAACTATACGAACAGGTTTTAGATGATCATGCACCATTCAAAAGAGTGCCTGTAAAGAAAAAAGGTGCAGCTATGATGAATAGGACCTGGCGCAAGTCTACAAACGTGTTTTGAGAAACAGATGTTTAGAGAGCAAAACAAACAAACAAACAAACAAAAACAAAAAACAAAAAAAAACAAAAAAAAAAAAAAAAAAAACACACACACACACACACAAAATGGAAATGATGCTATAAGACGCTTCTGAAGATTTTAGAAGGCAAAGAAACTATTGTACGTTTTTAAAACGCATGTCTGCTCGTAACTATACTTTCACAAGAGATGTAATAATAAGCAAGGTAACCGCGATTCCTGACCGACCATCAAGCCTTTTCTTGATCGCAAAAACAGGGATACGACCAATGAGATTATACTTGTAGAGAGCTTTGAAGTAGTTACAGACAGACAGGAAATATGTAAAATTTCCAATCAGCATTATTTAAATGCTAGTGTAGAGAGAGCATCGGATACTATCACAAGGTTCTTTGCGGTACCAAATAGGGGTTTTCAGCTTGTCACAAATATGGTACTTTTTTGTTTACTCGAAGAGCCCTATACTTTTTTTTCTGTAAGACCTTTTATCATGGGGTTCTTGGGAGAACCTTGACAGTTCTTCAAAGAATCTTTATGGTTCCTTCCAAATCTGACCCAAATCAAATGTTCGGTGTTCAGAGTAGTACAGAGATGTTCAGGGATTGCAGGTTCCAGCACCTGCCTCTCCCATTAAATTACATTTAAAAAAAAGTTGGGACCTGAAAAAAAGTGTTCGGGTAACAGGTGGCAGCAAATTGATTTGTGTGAAACGTACAAGTATTGTACAATTATTATAAGACAGACCCAAGCGCCTTTTTAGCACTTTAAATGACAACTAAGAGGACATAGTAATTAAAAAAAAAAAAAAAGCCAAATCATACGCAAGATCAGAGGTCAAAAGAAAATCTTGCTCAAGTAGCAAGTAACAATTTAACATCTTTTCGAAATTTCCATTGTCCGGAGACTGTAGGATCATACTTGTTACACTCAGGTTAAACAAAATTGGTACCTATTGTCAAACCTCTGTTAATCTGTTCCAGAAACATTTAAAGAACTGGACTTTCTCTAATGAAAGTGCACTCTACTTTGTGCGTGGTGTTGAGCTTTGCTTTGGATGAAAACTCGACCAATTTCATTTGGGGTCTTTGTCACTGCATTTGGTCACTGCTAACATGATATATAGCGGGAGTTATGTAACAGACACATACGAACAGGTAAGAATACTTTATCAACCTATACCATATAGTCAGGCAACCCTTATTAACAGACAACCAATATAAATGTTACGCGCCATCGATGGATCTGCACAATCGACCGATCGCGCAGCGCTATCAAGGGATCTATTGTTCGCACAACAATCGATAGATAGCGCTGCGCGAACAATCGCTTTATTTTGATTGAAAGATCTGTCAAATTGAGTGTTTTCTGAGTGGCATGTCACTTTCAGTCTGTGAATTTTTGAAAACCATAAATTGAGTGCACCGACAAGGAAAATAAAATTTATTTTAAGTTTGCATTCTCCAAGTACTTATTGTTCATGAACACCCGGGCTTTTATGATTTTGTTTTTACCTCCGAGTTTTTTGTTTTTGTTTTTAAAAAACTTATGGAAATCTGTGTCTGCAGTCGCAGAGTTTGTATCTTGAAACAGAAGACTATTGAACAAATGAGTGTAAGAAAGCAAAGTCTAACTCTCATTGTCCAATTTATTACTTGCCCCAATCTCAACTCAAATATTCGAACAGTGATGGATCGAATTCCCGGATCCAAGTACAATTTACATAGTGGATTTAAAAAAATAAAATAAAAAAATAAATAAACAATATTGAATTAGTGTACTCTTTGATTAAAAAAAATAATTAAAAAAACTTTGTTAGGCCTACCTGTGTTTAATGGGGTTTGAAAATTATAACAACGATAATTCGTATTTTATTTGTGGTTTTACATGTATGTCGGCCTATACATTACCAATGTGTCTGAATAAAAATCCATCTTAATAACTTTATTGACAAACCTGGCTATCAATCAATCAATCTATCTATCTATCAAGGGCAGATCTGATACTACTTTATTTCATTACAATTTTTTCTAACTAAATTATACATCGATCGGGCATCCTTTGCAAGCGCAGCGCGGTCGATCGATTGGCGTTACTTAACATTTTACTTTGATCTAGATGTGTTTACCAATTAATAATAATAATAACAACAACAACAACAACAACAACAACAACAATAATAATAATAATAATAATAATAATAATAATAATAATAATTTATTAGACCTCCACTTCGGGAGAAGTAAAAGATATATCAATATAAAAGTAAATGCACGTCAGGATTACATACCTAACTAAAGTTTATGTACGTGTTTTGTACTGATCGTGCCGGTACTTTTCCGTATGGATTTGATTTACGGCCGAGTCAAGTCTAGAATACAGATGTACAGTTACATCCATTGTCAGCGCAGCGCGATCCATCGATTGTTGCGCGAACAACAAATCCATTGATAGCGTTGCGCGATCGGTCGATTGTGCAGATCCATCGATGGCGCGTAATAATAATAATAATAATAATAATAATAATAATAATAATAATAATAATAATAATAATAATAATAATAATAATAATAATAATAATAATGTGGCTCTCCGCTTATGCGCCGCGGTCCTGTGTAACACAGGTGGCCTAGGAAAAAAAATGATGATGAGGTGGAGGAAACCATGGTTGTCCTAATCAGCTCATGCTGGCTTTGCTGCCATGTTTACCAGGACCAGAGCCGAGGCAACGAGTCCACCACACTCTCTCTCACAGCTGTGGTGGGCCCCTGGCCCTGGATATATCCCCCAACACTCACCGCTTGTAGCCCCCCCCCCCCCCATAAAAAGACAGAAAACTTTCCCTCATACACCCTATCCCCGCCTCTAAGGCTCAGGCATTTCCCATGGGAGCCCTTATAAGGGCTACCATCTTTCCCTCTCCTCCCTGCATCTAAGATTCTAATTCACCCTGTTGCTATCAACTCTTATCAATTCATTTCTTTTCTCCCAGCACCCTACCAGGTAGTCCTGTACACTTCTAGTGCCTTTCCTGTCTCCCAGAAAACCACCCTTCAAACCTTAAACCCATGCTACACGTTCCTCTTCCTCTAAACACTGAACCTCTTCTAGACCCTTGCTATTATAGTCTTCCCTGTGCCACTTTCTGAAAAATTCTTCTCTTACCTCTCTATAAGCATCACACCACAACAGCCAGTGATCCACTGTCTCATCTGCCTCTTGTCTACATACCTTACATTTACCATTACTACCTGTTTTCCACTTCTGTTTTCTCTTTTCTAGATTGATTACTCCTGCCCTACTTTGAAAAAGAAGCCTGGATCCCTTCCCTCCATCCCAACACACACTTTTCTTTGGTTTTTCTAGTACCTTGTATGCTTTTAATGTACTTTTTTCCCTGATACCTCTTTTCCAGTCTTCCTTCCAGCCCTCTGTAACAGTCCTACCTATATACACTTTCCAGTTTTCAACCTCATCATATCCGTTCAATTCGTATCTCTCTGCCAACTTATTAATGTCTTTGACCCATCTTGTTTGTTCCTTGACTACTTCATTGTAAACCTTCCTGCATCACCTGTCTTCATTTACTGATTGTAAATACCCCCAGTACTGAAGCTTTGCTTTGGCAATTCTGTCTGTAATTTTATTCCATCCTTACTCTCCTAGGACTGCTTCTGTTGCTGCACATGGTGGAGCTCCCAGTATCCATTTCCCCATCTCATTCTGTACTTTCTTCATTCCCTGGATATCTCCTTCACTTATTGCAGGTCTTTCTGGGACTCTGTCATGAGTCCCAGAAGACCTGCGTAACATAAACAAACATCAAGCCGACCGCACACCAACAGGTGGCAGAGACTATTGGCCCATAGAGGTCGCCACTTCCTATTCAAGTTTTCTAAAATTTTTGCCCTGTGTCAGTCAGTGTCACTCCTCATTGCCACACAACAAACTTTTTAATGATTCATTTGAAAAAAATCTAGTAGTGGCACCTAGTCACAATATCTTTTTAGTGATTGTTTCGATTTAAATGAAGTATAAAAATAGAAATTGGAAAAAATTATTTATAAATAAATTTGCATCGTGGGTAGTCCGCCATCTTGTGACCTATTTCCGCATTGGAACGTTGCACAGTATCAGACATTTGGAGCAGATAAATCTGATTTCATGGCATTATGATTAAGGCAATACTAGTATTCAACAACCACGGAAAGCCTCGGCTTTCCAGGTTCTACTGTTACTATGTGAGTACACTGTACTTCCCAGGAAAAAGATATAATCAAGCGTAACACTGAAACAGGTCAGGACAGTCCTGTCAAACGTGAAATGAAATGTTTCCACCGTTTCTTGTTATTGACGTCCTCATGATTTTGTATCGCACAGACAAGTGTTGCTGTGATACAACAACAAAATATGACTTGACGTTTTTCTGCCTTTGGGAATGCGTTTAGTTCACGTGCAATGATGTAACGTTGTCGTTGGATTTAAAATCACTCGCTGTGTGTGGCTCCATGCGAAGCCTAGAAACCTGAGGAAGACCGAGCCTGAAGAAGGGGGTGGGAACCACAGGCGTATGAAAATATTCTGAGTGCGAGAGAACCGATGTTGATTGTCTAGTAATACCACAAGGCCAGTATCCCACGACCAATGTTACTCATACCACTCCGTATACATTTGAATAAAGTACATATTCCTTGCTTGAACATGGTAAAATCATACATGTGTGTTGGGACGGAGAGCACATGAGCCTACATCTGCATTTTTTTCTGAATCAATACAGGTGTTGAAAGCATTGAAGTATAGGCATAAGCTTAAATGTCTTTTCCTGGTTCATGATTGTCGATGTTATAATTCAATCAGGTACCGTTCTGTGCAGTCCGGTACAATTCTGTGAAATCCGGTATTGCAATTCAGTACCATCTGGTGAAATCTTGTGAAGTATGGTACAATCCTGTGCAAATAATGAGACCACTTTTTCACAACAGGTGGTCGCATTTGGGCAGCTAACGGCAAGTTGATTTTCGCTATCATGTCCAGTATTACTGGGATTTCAGTGGGACATTTATTCTAAAGCAATAAAATTAGAAACTGAGTTAAAGGTTGCCTGAAAAAGAATTCGAAATTGTATTCAGTGTGAATTTATTATATTACTACCCTGAATGCCATGCTCTTGACGGAAGTGTTTATTTCAAGATGGTGCCACCCACAAAAACGATGACTTTTCATTGGCATACCACAGGAGAGGTATAGCTGTCAATATGCATGCGTAACCATAAGACCTCACTGACGCTTGCTATGAAGGGCATTAAGGATGGTAATGGGTAAATCGCAGAGTAGTCTGCACAGAGTGGTACTCTGCAAATTGCATACTGGTCTCACTCTCGAATGGCGATCAGGTCTGCATATGTAGAAACTGTCACGATTGTTGTGATGTACATGTATTCACACAAATAGGCGCCACTTAACATGGGTAACGTGGAAGGTAAGAATGTCAAAATAGCCTTGTTTTGTAGAGATAATCACACTGTAACATGTGTAAGACCAATCTGCAGAGATCGATGACCACCATTTTGGATTTTGTTTACATCAGGGAACTTTCAATTTTGTATTGTCAGTATTGGCCCCAAGTCTCTGTACTCACAGATTCACTATTTTTTCAACTTTTTTTTAATGGAAAATGATAGAACAATGCGTGCTAGTTAATTAAAAATAAATTACTAGGCAAAATTTTGCAAATTGAAATGAATGCCAATTTTATGGATTATGCCTCCTCCTCATCGTTGAACCCAACTCAACATGCTGTGCCTGTGCATTGTGGCACTTTTACAAATTACAATCAGTGGTTTCTCTGCAGACCACTACAGTATATAGAAGGCTTTGAGAGAAATTCATCACACTTGATTAAAACATGGATCGAGGTAAGACTCGTGAGAAATGCTTAGCGGTGTCCTTGAGGTCAAAGGTCAAGGTCATGCAAAGAAAAATGGTTTACCTAGCTACAAGTAGCTTAGGAATTTGCTTGTGATTGCAACTGAGTGTCCTTGACCTCCAGGAAAAGTCCCATGACTATGAAAATATGATCCTTGCAGGGCCCTTGATGACCTGGTCATTGTTCTAGTTCCACGTGAAATATTTATAAATAAAACTTCAGTGATATGTCTGGTCTGACTACGTACCCCACTTGTGTGTGGTCCTTGCAGGTGTATGACCTCACTTGAGCCTTTGTTTGATGGTGGGCATACTCTTGTATGTAACACACCGTAATGACAGGTGCTTCCTTCTGTCAACATCTGCAGACCTGCTTCCGGACAAATTGGCTATATGTTCGTTCACTGCTTTTTGTATTTTATGCAGTTCTGCAAAAGGCCCTCTCTCCAGATTGGATTTGGACAATCTGTTCTAAAGACTGTCAGACAATGTGCATGTGTGAACAGTTTTGTAGACACACCTTATTGGCCGGACCATTATTTGGAGGACAGTGTATATGAATAAAAATGTTTAAACATTATTTGTAAATGTGGACAAAAATATTTGATCATAATTTTAGTTTTTCTCACTCATTTCATTCTTATTTTATTTTGAATTTTTTCAACTTGTGCAGCTGATTTTATTTCATTATCATGTTACTGGTTTTGGATACTTTTCTGACTGACAAGTCAGCTGAGCTAAAAGTCAGATAAATGTACATGTATATGGATTGTTTGACCGGTGTACCTTCATATTCTGACATCCGAACATGTGAGACTGGTATTGGAAAGTATATAGTTGATGAAGTATACACCTGTTTAGTTAATATGTGTAACAAAACTAGTGAAAATTCAATCAAAATGGCTGGGGGTGCAATTGTAAATGCACTTCCAAAATGGCAATGCTGGAATCACTTTGAATGCAGTTTTTATTCTCAAAGGTTTGGGATATAAAGAGTCATGTATGCCTTTGCAGGCTATTGTGTATTTTTTGACACTCGGTATTTTTCTGTTTCCACTCCAGACTAATATACCAACTTGAAACACTCTAAAACGCAGGTCAGTGTGATGGTATTTAACAGTTTACAACATGTATCATTGTTACACCCATTGCACCTTTCTCTGTAAAAATTTTTCTCGCTGTACATTTTTAAAAGTAAAGGGTACATTAATTGACCTGGTTGGAGGAAGAAAAAGTCTTCAATCCTTAGCAATACTGCATATTGATATTTGCTGGTTTCAGCCTGAAGACCTGCAACAGCAAATTATAAGAGAAACTTTCCACCTGGTCTCCAAGAGAGATGATAATGTCTGCAACTTCTTGGAAGGTGGAACGTAAGTAACAACATGTAGTTTGTTATCTTTGCACACTTGAGATTAAAAACCAAGGAATTTCAAGTTTTGCTCGGTTAGTTCTTGAACATGTTCAATGTGTTAGTGGGATTGCAAATACTGATTATTCTAGTCTAAGAGTGAGCTTTCACACAGCTTGGACAAGGTACATTACCAGAGGTATTTTCATGTCCACCGTTATATAACCAACATACATGTATGACCTTCCTGAAAAAATTTGTGATAGTTTTGTCATCTTTAAATTTCAATTACCTATTTTCACAACCAAGTAAAATATTCATGTGTGTGTATGCAGTATCATATCCTGCAGTGAAAGAGTATGTGATGATAATAACAGACAAATTGCATTTCAGGTTGATTGGAGGTTCTGACTATAAACTGATCTACAGACATTACGCCACACTTTACTTTGTATTCTGTGTAGACTCATCTGAAAGTGAATTAGGAATTTTAGATCTAATACAGGTAAGTGCATCATGTCTATGACATATTAGCAGTTAGGGATCAGCACCAGTATGTGCTAGTGTTAACCACTATTGTTAATTAATTACACAGGTCAGCTTCCATTGGAATTTACTAAAGCCTGGTAATCCAACATTTGTTCCATGAAAGTTTCTCTTACTCTACAAAAATGGCTTTGGAAAAAAATCTGCACTGTAAAATTAAATTATATATATCTGGTATGATTGGGATAGATTTGTTCCATCAAATGACATCTTTTCACTTAGACAGTTCCATTATCTAAACAGCGAAGAATTTCTGCTGCTATCACTTGTTGGGGCATACCACAGATTACTGCAGAGAAAGGCTCAAATGTAAACGATTTCTCATAATTTGATATAGCTTCATGGTAAGAACCTTGCCTTTCCAATGTATGAAACCAAAATTTCTCAGCAGACATGTTAATTAAATCCACATAACCACCCAGATTGGTGAGTTCACCATCCCTCCATGGGCTGCTTAGCTGAGTTTTCATGCTACACACCGGTATATACCAATTTATATCTAATTACTCCTGGAGGTCAAATCTATCAATATCTGGAACCATATATGGTCTCACTACACTGACCCATTTTGATAACAAAAATTGTCTTGGGTATGTGGGGACCTTTAAAGCCTCCTGTATGGATTTAAAAAGGCTAAATATTTCTTTATTAATCTCTTGATGTTCCAACAGTGTAATTTTACGCTTAATCAACTTCAATCTGAAAAAATGTCTCATCAAAATAGAGACCCGAAACTTTATTTTTTTGTAATCAAATGCAAGCAAGTTATTGGCAGTTGCTAATTCTATGATCATCTGAGGTAGACATCTGGCGGTAAATAAGCGTACCAGTCAGCAGATCAAAGCAACATATTAGGTTGAATTATCTTGTGTATTATATTGCAAAAGATCATTGAACTTCAGAAGTAGGCCTATATCAAATCTAGTTCAGAAGCTGGTATTAATGGTTGTGTTGAATCATGTGCCATGTTTGAAATTAAAATTGTCAATTTAACAAATCAGTTTGAAGGTTCTTTTTCTTTTTCTTTCTTTTAATGGTGTGTGTGTGTGGGGGGGGGGGGGGAGTGAAGGTGAATGGGTGTAGAGCATTTAACACTGGGGCATGAAAACTTAGACAGTAACAAGGTGTGCTGCCAGCTGTAATATTATTTTAACTCTTTAAGTGCCAAATATTAGACAGAGTCAACAGCTTTTCTTGGCATGGACTTGAGATATTTGCTCTGGAACTATGGGCATGCTGGTACTTGAATGAAAAGTCTTTTTACAGGGAATAAGAATCTGAGATCCTAATGATAATTGAGACTAATTTGACTTTAGTAAATTGACTGTAGATGTGATTGGAAAGGGTTAAATATGTAAGCTGTAAAGACTTATTTCTGAGGGCCAGCACAGACATATGATTTTATGAATAAGACTGCCATGTGACATTCTTTTATTATGCTGAACTATAATGCACCATATATGCATATATATATATATTTTTTTTTTGTATCCAGGTATTTGTGGAAACATTAGACAAGTGCTTCGAAAATGTTTGTGAATTAGACCTTATATTTCATGTAGACAAGGTGAGTGGATTTGTCATTTGTTAGGTTGGTGTGAATATGGTGAAGGAGACCTTCATCATTTATAGTGCATGAAACCTGTGAAAACTGAATGTTCTGAAGACCGAGATAAAGTATTTGGATATCAGATATATTTGGTGAAGCTGTGCAGAATGAATGTTTCGTTTTTCCAACACTTTGTTTGAGGAAAAAAAAAGAAAGAAAGTAGAAGGGTCACTTTTTTCCTCCAGGTTTATGATTGAGCTGTTTGATTAGAGTTGATCCATTATCCAGATCACATTGTGCCTCCTAACCTGAAGCAGTGCCCACAGAGGTCCAAAATGCATTATTGGAAGGCTAATACTTTTTTGTTTCATTATTTGTGTTACCACTTTAAGTGCTTTTGGCTTTACAAAGCCAGCAAAGCTCTCGAGGTGTTATTTTCTGTCCAAGGAATTCAGAGATTCTTCTTTAAACAGGAGGTGTTAATGGGTTGTCATGGGTGTTAGTGGGATGGAGAAGATATGTTGTTGGGAAAGATTTGTAGTTTAGATCAACGGAAGAGTTTTAAGTTCTGCTGACCAAAGGTTGGAAAGCTGATATGATCATTTATGTTTGTCAGTCTTTTACAGTTTGAACTGAGACATCCATTGGTCCATCTGTTCATAAACTGGTACTTGTGAACATGATAAAGGGCCACAGTTTTCATGTTAACTCCCTTTAATTTCAGGGCGTACCAAATATATAAAAATCTAGGCCAACTTCAGTATTGGTGGCGCCACCTGTACTAAGTGGCACCATTGGTAGTATTATATAATATATGTGGGCCAAGATGTGAACATTTTAAAAATGTTGTTTGTAAACAGTTTTTCATGAATCATGACCAAACTCTGTGGAGATGTTGGTGAGGCAAAATGATGAAAATGTGCCTAAATTTGGCATCGCTTACAGTATTAAAGGCCTGTGTACAAAATCCCATGTTCCCATGGGAGAATGACTCTGGCTGTGGCCAGAGACCCCCAAATGTACTGAACCAGCACTTCATTAAAGTATTAAATAAACAAGGTGAGCAACTGGTGAGCCTGAGGTTGTTCACACCATTTACTGGGTCACAGCCATCCATATACCACTGATGATACAGGCCCAGTCCTTCAATTTGTGAATCTGCCATCTACTGGAGGTCTTTGAACTCCAGTAAGGCATTTAATGATGGAGACTTACATTAGGCAGTTGTGATCTCTCCACTTGCTTGGCTTCCTTCTCTTTTTTCTTCTACCAATGAGGTCATGGCGGCTGACCTCCTTCGGGTGCTGGTAGTCTCGGTTTTCAGGTTGAAGTCATCAATCTGACCATCTGAGGAGAACAATTCCATTTTTAACTGATTTATGCTTGCTAGTTTTAGCTTTCTCCAAGTCTCTACTTTTTGTGGCCAACTTGGCATTTATGAGCTTTATTTCCTTGTCTAGAAACACATCCTGGTTGACCTGAATTTGACCCTCCGCCATCTTGTTCCCTGACAACTTCATTAGGGTCACAGAGGCTGCTGGTCATGTTGAGGCATTAATCTACATTCTCACTTTCAACAACTTTTCCTGGTTATCAGCAAGATCTATGGAGGGTTTACCTTTCAACATGGCCTTGTCATCAACTTGGACCCCCGGTTTGCTTGAGGCACCAGTCATTAGCCCACTGATGAAGTGGTGGTTATCAGAATGGAACTTTTTGATGCATTTTAATCCAGCATGGCCAATGACAAACAAATGATTTATTATAAGTTTAATAGGAAAACATAAGAAACAGGTGTGAACAACACAAGAAATAACAAGGCAGAATTAAATAGACCCATGAATTCTGGGAACGTTTGACATGCTTATTTCACGCTGACACTGTATGAGCAGATGAAACCCCTGATTCCCAAATGTTGACCAGCTGCAGTCAGGGCCAGAATTTCGCAAAATCTTGCGAGAATCTATTTGGATTTTTGTGAATTAGTTTTCTTTTTAAAGAAAGACAAATTAACGAGAATCTTTACGAGAATGGATGCTCGGCTTCTCGCCGAAATTCTGGCCCTATGCAATTAATTATTTTGTATGGCAAATTATGACCCATACCAACTAAAGCAAGGCCAAGGGGATGGGACAGTAACCTGGGTTCTTTTTGTGAACACGAAGTCAGAACTTTGATTGTTTCCATTTCTGCCATTTTTTGTTTACATATATATATAAATTTTATGGCATCATCTTGGTCATCCATCTGTTTGCTCATGCATCATCAAAACAATTTTAAGTTTTAGCACAATTATTACAAATTTTGCTGTATTACAAATTCTGTAAGTGCACATAATTTCCACTTTTCTTTTTTTATCATTGCCCTGTCACCTCTATTATAGATGTATTATAGATAAAAAGTTTTCATGTGTTCATATGTTATCCCTATTATATGTCCATGCCTGTATTCACTCATCAGCTTTTCCATGCATGTCACAAACATACACATACATACAAGTTTGACAATAAATGATTTTATGAAAATGGTTTATTTGTTGCAAGCAAACAGATGACACATTTTGACATAAAATAGAAATACAGGCACAATAACACTACATCATCAGTGATCCAACTCTTCTCAAAATGCTCTGTGAAATTGATTATTGGCAGTGACCTTTTGCAAGTTTTTAGCCCAGCTGACTTGTCAGTCTGCTGGACTTATGAGATTGGTGGTGATCCATGTCCGTCCATCTGTCTCTTCACATTTCACATTTTTCACCAAAACCGGCTGCCAGAGTCACTTGATACTTGGTAGGTCTCTAGCACGGCAAGTTTGTTCATATGGTCACGCTTCAATAATTTTGTTATTTCTTTTCTTTTTTTTTGTGTGTGTGTGGGGGGGGGGAAGGGGTCTTTTTTTGACCTAATCTTAAAAAGTCTTCATCGAAACCGCTCAGCCAATTGCTTCAAAATTGCATGCAGACACTCCTGGGGACCCTTAGACCTTAATTTTTTTTGCCACTTAGTTTGAGAAGTTTTTAAACTAGGGCTTTATATTACACAGGATAAGTGTTCTGTATAAGGGCTTAGTCAGGTTCGAAAATGGGTGGCTTTGATCCCATTCCCAAGGTCAGAGATCCATAATTTTGAGTTCTTCGACACAACAATGCCAGCAAGATCGCTCCAGAAGCTTTCGTGCTAGGGTTTTCATAGTACACAGAATTATAGTCCTGTATAAGGGCACAATCAAGTTCAAAGATAGGTGACCTTGACCTCATTCTCAAGGTTACATTGCCACATTAGTGAGTTTGGTTTCGGCATGATGACTTGAGAAGTTTTTGAGCTTTTATATTGCACAGAATGATAATTTTATGTGAGGGCTTGGTCAGGTTCAAAGATGCGACCTTGACCCGTTTCCCAAGGTCACAGAGCCACATTAGTGAATTCTTCAACATGTCAACACAGATGAGGTAACTCCAGAAGTCTGAGTGCTACGGATTTCATAATGCACAAGATTATGGTCCGCTGTAAGGGTTCAATCAGGTTCAAAGCTGGGTGACCTTGACCCTATTTCCAAGGTTAAAGAGCCACATTCTTATTTGTGGGTTACTGCTATTATTAATGCAAGAAATTGTTAAGATTTGTAAGGGCTACACACACAGACAACTGGTAAGGGAGCAGGGAGAGATGTTTGATTTTCTGTTGGAAAACCAGCTTGTACTAGTCTACAAGCTTACTTCCTATAACATATAGTATAAATGGAGGGATTTGTGAGTGGCCAGTTTAATTTGATGTAAAAATTGGAAGACACCACCTATCAAATTTGAGTAATTTCCTCAGATTTCATTATTTAGCTTCAGATTGGTCCCTGAACTTACATATAAGTCCTAATGTTTCATCAGTTTGTGGAAATATGTAATTGGCTATGGTAATTTGATGTGAATGATTGAACTTGAAGACACCACCTTAAAAATTGTAGTAATATAGTAATATCCAGTCATTTTAAAATTTGGTGTAGACTTGCAAAACAATTCAAAAACATGCAGACAAACTGTCTAGTTTGCTAAGTCTTGACTTGGTCTTGAGATTTGAATTGTGAATTAATACGCTCTACTATTAGGTCCTGTTAGACAGTGACAGGTTAGCTTATGGAGAGTAAAGAGTTTGGACCGCGGAATAGGGTAATGACTACTAGGAAGTGGTTCTGGACAAAAAGACACAATTTATACAATTCACATGAATACTGAAGTACTACAATGCATTCCCAGGGGCATGAGAGGCCTTGTGCCTTGTGGATCTTGTTTGTTTGTCTCTCTTGCTGGTAACCTATGGACAGATGTACCTGGAAGTATTATTGTCCAGTTACTGTAGATCCATTTAGAATGTTGGCACCTGAACTTGAAAGTGTTTGTTAATTGTATTTGCAGGTGCATTATATCCTATCAGAATTAGTCATGGGTGGCATGGTGCTGGAAACCAATATGACAGAAATAATGACACGAATAGATGAGCAGAATAAGCTGGAAAAGCAAGAGGTATGTTTTACGTGTTTGCATGTATGTGTGTGTGATGTATAATAAATGTATAAATGAAATGTAGTAACTGCAGAAATAAGTGGAAGTGTCAGAATTTCACCAGCTCACAGGCGAATAAAGTGTAAAAGTTTGGAATGCAGTCTATGAAATATACTGACTGTTCACTTTGTGTTTATACAGTACAATGGAAGTGATGAATTGCCAGGAACAAAGCAAGGATTATCTGAGATGTCATCAAAGTTTATATTATTCTTTTGATAATCCTGTTTGTTCTGTTTGTTGAAGACTTCACAAATGTACCAGCAATTTCCTTTCTTAAGAAGTTTGGTTATATGATGGCAGAGCTTTCAAATCACGTCCTTGGGGTAGAATAAGTGTAAATCCAAACAGGACAAATAAAAATTGCAAAGCACTTGCCCAGGGACTATCATAATTTTGTTTTTAAGGGTCCGCCCAATGGGGGGGGGACCCTCTATGTTTTCGGGTTGTCTGTCTGTCCATCCGGATATGTATATTCTCATTACCGCAATATCTACAGAATGCCTCCATGTATTGTGCTCAAATTTTGCAATATGCTTATCTTACCTAGCAAGATGAACTGATTAGATTTTGGTATTACCATGACCAAATTTGAGCAATTGGCAGTCTAATTACATGGTAGACCCTTCAGTCAATGCTTTGCGTTGAACATATATCTAGTTATGACTGGAATTTGACTGGATGGCAAGTGAGCTGGAACAGGGGGCAAATAAAATGTCAGAACTTTCTTAAACACACGCACACACACACACACAAAGGGGGTAAGCCATTCTGATGATTCTGTCATTTCTCTTGTGTATATATCTGTACAATGAGTACGAAAGTGCTACACAGTGCCCCTGTGTGTGTGTGTGTGTGTGTGTCTTCAAAAGGCTTGAAGAGATCTTTTTTTTTCTCTCTCAAATTTGTTACAGAGGTGCGTCATTGGATCAAGGTTTAGATTTACAGGTCACTGTGACTTATTTATGGATTACAGAGGCACCTGTCTTGAGAGACCCCTCCAATGAGAGACCACATATCTTTTTAAGACCACTCTCTCAGAACAATGTGCTATCTTTTCCATGTTATTTTACCTCTAATGAAGGACCACCTGTTTTGAGAGACCACATTTTGACCTGCCCTAGGGGTGGTCTCTCAAGACAGGGACCACTGTACAGTGAGTTACTTTGTGTGTACTTTGTTATCAAAATATCGCCTAAGTACATGAATGTATTTTTCCAAATTCAATACAAAGATGATTATGACACAAAGACAGCTGATTACATTTTTGGGTCACTGTGACCTATTGTGTGGTTAATTAAGAATTGAATTTCCATTCTATTGCATTTATCAGCAAGTGTTTGTAGTTTTTGACTGGCATATTGCATGATGTCACTGACATGACATCATGAAAAAAAAAACATGTCAAAAAGTGTAAACAAGCACTCATTAATGCAATAGAAAGGAAGTTCAATTCTTATATATGAATTTAAATAAACATGAATTTCTATCAATATTAAAGGTAAAATTGTAATTGATATTTGATTTGCAGAAGTTTTTGGCTTGTTATTTTATAAGAAAACTCTTCATTTTGTTAGCTCAGCTGACTTGTCAGTCAGCTGAGCTTAGAGGATGGTCAGGTGTCTGGTGTTGTCATCATCCATGCACACTTCACATTTTGGAGTTCTCTGAACCTATCAGCCAGATCCTCTTCAAACTTTGTGGGGGAAATACCTTGGGTGGGTCTCTACCAAATTTGTAAAAATGGTCGCACTCCAGTGATTATTAGATTTTTTACCTCTGCTGAATTGTCAGTCAGCTGAGGTTATCTGGTGGTTAGGCATCTGTTATCTACCCATCTGTCCACCCATCATCCACAATTCACATTTTTCACTTCTCCAAAACTGTCAGCCAGGGGTGGGTCTCTACCAAATTTTGTTCAAATGATAATGCTCCATTGATTTGTGAATTTGTGATAATTTTGGCAGTTTTTTTTTAGGCAAAGTAAAAAATATCTTCTTTGAAACTGCAAAGCCAATTGCTTTGAAATTGTATAGGAACACTTCTGGGGAGTCACAGACCTTACCTTGTTTACCAGGTGGTGATACTCTGAATACCTGATATTAAACAAATATTTCAGTTTGGGTACCTGTTCATTTATGCATTCCTTTTTGTAAATTCATATGTAAGTACATTGGGATTGCAATGGAAATTCACAGTCTGTACATGTAAAGTCAGCTGAGCACAGGACTGTCACAGTCATGTTGTTAAGTATTTTTGTGTGTTTTCACTTTTCTTGAATTTTTCTGCAAGGCCGTAAGTTGGATCCTCTTCAAACTTATGGAAATGTGCATGGACTTGATCTCCATCAAATTTGTTCACTATGTGGTGGTGCTGTCTTTTTATGATTTTTAACAAACTTTCAAAATTAGGAAAAATCGGTTATGGAATATGTACTTGTTATCAACAGTGATGATGGATGATATCATTTTGAAGTTCATAGGGCCACTTCAGTCTTTGCATGTACATTGTATAAAAAAAAATTAAACAGAAAGTTAACTGGACAAAGGGGATTATCAGAGATACAGCAATCAATAGTTCAATACAGCTTTCATAGTGAGGGTATTATGGGATAGGGTAACAATACCAGGTATGCCCTATGGCCTGGATATAATTTCAATCAATGCTGGAGATATCCAAGGGATGGAAAAAGTAGAACATAAAATGGGTAAATAGATCCGGGGGGCACCTGCATGTAATGCCACTGAAGCAGTCCTTGGGGAATTGGGCTGGTTAAGCATCAATGACAGCATAGCAAAATAAAAATACTGGAGTTACTTGCAAGAGGTAAGCGATGGCAGATGGTGCAGGAAAGTCTACTTGGAGTCTGTTAAGGACCAAACAAAATGGGTAAGAGACATAAATAATATGGCAGAAAAATATGACTTGAAAGGACCCGATGAGGTTGAAGACTGGTAAGGTTTCAAAAACAGGAATACAAGGATGGACAGATGATTGGAAACAGGGAGTTAGAGAAAAAAAAAGTACATTAAAGGCATGTAGAGTAATGGAAAAACCAAAGAAATGTACATGCTGGGATGGTAGTAAAGGGTCTAAACTGTTATTTCAAAACATGTATAGGGCAGGGGTATAATTAACCTTGAAAAAAGACAGCAAAACTGGACAACAGGAAGTGACAGTAAATGTGAAGTATTTACACACAGGGTTGATGAAACCTTTAGATAACTGCCCTTTTGGTGTGAAGTATATAATGGTTAGAGAGGCAATATTTTCAGAAAATGGAAGAATGAAAACCAAAATTGTAAGAGCTCTAAGGAACAGATTCGGGGGGGGGGGGGGGGGGGGAAGGGTTGCATGGTTTTTGGAAATGAAAAATGATAGCTGGGAAAAAAAGAAAAGAATGTCATAAAGTAGGAGGGAACACAATACATGTACAGTAGAATATAAGAATAGGGGAATAGGGGGAAGGCTGGTAGCCCTTTTAAGGGCTCCCTTGAATGATTTTTGTCTGTAGACTGTTCGTCAGTTTGGGAACATTGCAAGGGACATGCCTGAGCCTAGAGGCGGGAACGTGTGGGATGGGAATTGAAGGAAAGTACCATTTTGATTTTTTTCTCTTTTCTTTTTCTTTTTCAGGTCTCCTGTGAAAACAGGACTGTGGTGCACAAGCGGTCGACCGCAGAAATATTATCATTATTATTATTATTATTATTATTATTATTATTATTATTATTATTATTATTATTATTATTATTATCATTATGATGTAAGGTCATTGAGAACAGGAGTGGCCTAGTCCTCACATTTCTTTTACATAGTCAGGTTGCAATGCCAAAATCACAACCCTGAGCCATAGATTGAGTGCTAACATAGTTAAAAGGGGTGACAAGAAGTTGTCCTCTGAAATAAAAGATTCTCATCAGTCAAACCTACCTATTATATGTTTCAGCATATATAAACCTGTTGCACAATACTCCTTGGGACTCTGTCGTTAAAACTTGTTGTTTGTTCATGGTTATGTGTTTGACATTTGCAATGTGGTAGCCTATTTCAAGATGAATATGCCATAACCAAGTTTTCTGTTTTTAACAATGTATTGAGTTTAGCATTTTAGTCAATGTTGTTGTAGCACAACATGATAGGGGCCATGCTGTAGTCACAGTCCAAAATATTTTTGGGTTTGTGTGTCAATTTTCAGTCCAGGTTAAAAGAATATCTACGTGTCCGAAGAAATCATGAAAATGTGAGCATATGAGTTATGCATTGATTGAGCATTTGGCATTTGGGAAGTTTATTTTGATGGATCTGTCTGCCTGAAGCTACGATGGATTTTTCTGCCTTAAGCTGTTGACATTAAAAGAATAGAAGTCCTATGCAAAGAAGCCATGCTATCAATATGTGATTTAAGACCCATACTTGAAGAACATAATCTAAAAAAAAATTTTTAAAAGGGCTTGTCTGGAAAGCCCGTATGTCCGGGGTGGCGCTATGTTGCATCTGCACAAGTGGTCTTAAATGACAGTTTTCACTGTGTACTCAGGTTCCGCAACTATGCCACTGGAGAATCAGTCAGCCATCACACATTTTGCTTGATTGCACAGAAACTGTTATTTTAATGAACACAAGCAAAGTATACAATTTTGAAACCACATGATCTGTACATTCTGAATTTCATTGAACTGTTGCATAAATAATCAGCCCTTTGATCTGTAATTTCAACAATAATTGTGCTATGTGCTCATAAATGTTAAAATAACTTATTGGGTGAACCAAATTCTTTAAATTTTGCATACGGTTACTGACTACTTATGTGGCTAAAATGTTGTGTTACCAATCATATTAAATTTCTTTTGAGTTTACCAAGGTTCAAATGTGCAACCTTGGTACAAAGTGGTTGTTTTGCAGGCCTGCTCAAATTGCATTTATAACCCATAGTTCATTTGCGTAGAGGTTGTGCAGTTCAGAAGTATGACACATTTACCATTCATGCAAGTGTGATGTTTGCACATGTGACAATTAAATTTCTGCTCAAAGGGTCAGCAGTTTATTCAGAATCTATGGACCATTTCATTTCTAAAAATTTAAAGTTTGCTTTTATGGATTTGAATATTTTTAGCTCAGCTACCTTGTGTCAATTGAGCTTATAGGACAGGGCTTGACCTTAAGGATTTTTGTCACTTGTCCCACAACCTGTTTTGTCGATATTTCGGGCAAGTTGTGGGTTAAATCCCCATTGGGCTCAAAATTTTTACTTGCCCTGCCACAAAATTTACTTGTCCTTGGGAATAGGGCAGTCCTTAATGTCAAGCCCTGTAGGAGTGTCAGGTCTCTGTCCATTGTCCATCCGTCCACAGTTCACATTCTCAACATGTTTTCTGCAACCGTTTGGCAGATCTACTTCAAATTTGGTGAGAAATTACCTTGAATGGGTCTTTGGTCATGCTTTGTTGAGTTGTATATTTCTTAATGATTTTTTTGTTTATATTTAGCAAAATCTATAAAGATCTTTTTCTCCAACATTTTCCAGCCAGTTGCTCCAAATTCCATAGAAATACCTCTGGGTACCCAAAGACCTTAATTTGTTAAACAGATGGCACCTCAATTTTTGTTATTTTTTGTATTTTTGATGTTTTTGACTTCATTTCCCAAACTGCATGTTAGATTTTCTTGAAATTTGTGGGAATGTATCTAGACTTGATCTCCACTAAATTTGTTACACTTTATGGTGCTTCTTGCATTTCCTGATTTTAAATGAATTATAAAAATTCGAAGTAGAGGTAGGTGTCCCTGGTAACATTGTTCTTAGAGGGATAGCAGTAAATCAGACATACTAGCTAATATCTTGGTAATGTTGGATCCTAGGCCCATGGTTGCCATTAAACCCTAATAGGAAAGTGCCTGTTGGGTTAATTATGTCTCCCCGTGCAACGGGGGGACATATTGTTTTTTGCGTCCGTTTCTTCTTCTTGTTCTTTTTCTTCTTCCTCTTCTTCTTCTTCTTCTTCTCCTCCTCCTCCTCCTCCTCAACACATTGTTGTGTGGGTTGTAGACACGATAACTTGAGAAAGATTTGACTTGGGAAGTTGAAATTTTTTGTGAAGATGGCATGTCATGTAAAATTGACGTGGACGCAATAACTCTGCGAGGATTGGACTTAAGAGGTTGAAATTTTGCATGATTACGTACCAAATTATGAACTAGGTTGGGATTGTAGATGGGTGACCTTGACCTATTTTCAAGGTCATTTGGCCACTTTTTAAAAATCATTGCAGATGCACTCCTGAAAGATTTGACTTAAAGAGGTTGATATTTTGTGTGATTATGTTTCTATGTAAGATTTGTGTAAGACTTTGCTTGTAACTCCAGATGTATGACCTGGACCTATTTTTCAAGGTCACGTGGGCATGTCATGTAAAATTGACGCGGACACAATAATTCTGCAAGGATTTGACTTAAGAGGTTGAAATTTTGCATGATTATGAAACATAATATGAACTAGGTTGGGATTGTAGATGGGTGACCTTGACCTATTTTCAAGGTCACATGGCCACTTTTTAAAAATCATTGCAGATGCACTCGTGAAAGATTTGACTTAAAGAGGTTGACATTTTGTGTGATTATGTTTCTATGTAGACTTTTGTAAGACCTTGCTTGTAACTCCAGATGTATCACCTGGACCTATTTTTCAAGGTCATGTTGGCATTTTGTCTAACATCAATGTGGACGTGATAACTCAAGGAAGATTTGACTTGGGAAGTTGAAATTTTATGTGAAGATGTTCCTATGTATGATGTTGCTTAGGATTGCAGGTGGGTGACCTTGACATTTTTCAAGGTCACGTGGGCATGTCATCTAAAATTGAAATGCATGTAATGACTCTGCAAGGATTTGACGTAGCAGGTTGGAATTTTGCTTGTTTATGTTCCATAATACCAACTAGGTTGGGATTGTAGATGGGTGACATTGACGTATTTTCAAGGTCACATGGCCACTTTTTAAAAATCATTGCAGATGTACTCGAGAAAGATTTGTCTTAAAGAGGTTGACATTTTGTGTGATTATGTTTCTATGTAAGACTTCTGTAAGACCTTGCTTGTAACTGCAAATGTATGACCTTGACTTATTTTTCAAGGTCATGTGGGCATTTTGTCAAAAATCAATGTTTTGAAATGTCAATAAAGAGTGTACCTTCACCATATCTGTAGATCATTGGAATCGGCATGCCTATTTATAAAAAGAAGGGTGACATAGTAAGGGCGCACGGGGAGACATTTGATTTTCTGTTGGAAAATCAGCCTGTTCTAGTTTTGATTTTGAGTGACCATGAAAATTGAGAGATTGGCTTATGTTTTGCCATTAGTGGATCCTGTCATTTTTCATTTGAAAATAAAGACTCCAAAACTGTGTGAGTAAAGACTTTAATATTGCAGTCAGTGATGCTTAACTTAAGGTAAGGTGACCTTGAATCTTATTCCGAAGGTCACACGACCACTTCAGTCTGTGCATCCAAGGTGGACTGAGCACAAGAGTGTCATGGTTGTCCTGTTTATTTATCAGGCTAAAATTATGATGCAAGACTCATTCTCCATGGGAATAGCTACGGTTTTAACCAGTGCATGTGTTATTTTGGGTGGAAATTTACTTGTATGTGTGTTTTGCTAAACATTAATGATTTTAAAGGCATATTCACAGAGGAATCCAAGTTGCAGTGTTGGTGGCAATTTGTAAGGATAATTTGATTGTGAATTTTGCTGCATGCAGAAATATTTTTGTTTAGTGTCATAAAATAGTGTAAATATCTGTTACTGCACATCTGATCAAAATAATAAGAAGTATAAATGTGTTTTCCTTATGTTGCTTTTTCATCAGAAAGCAGCTGATTTATTCTAGAGTCTTCTGCCCAGATGTTGATTACCATGGTTACAAGAAATTTGCATGTTGTTTTTACTTGCAAGTGTGTTGTGCTCAAGTATTGCAGGATTTTTTTCATTTTGCTTCGATTGGTATGGATTAAATGCATGTTGTTTTGTTTACTGTCTCTAGAATTCCTTGTATGTTAGCAGATAATGTGAAATAGTTGTCTCTTTCATGAGGTACAACTTATTTTTTCAGTCTGCGAAAAAAGGTACAGAATATGTGGTTTCTCATAACAATTGCTGTATCTCAAAAAAATATCATATTTGTGCAATTGTTTAAAAAAAATGTGCACTCTGTATGACCGTATGCACTGTATGACCATACACACTGTATGACCCTATGCACGGTATGACCATACACACTGTATGACCATACATACTATATGACCATACACACTGTATGACCATACACACTGTATGACCATACACACTGTATGACCATACACACTATATGACCATACGCACTGTATGACCATACGCACTGTATGACCATACGCACTGTATGACCATACGCACTGTATGACCATACACACTATATGACCATATGCACTGTATGACCATACGCACTGTATGACCATACGCACTGTATGACCATACACACTATATGACCATACACACTGTATGACCATACACACTGTATGACTTTTACAATTGACAGTTTGCTTTGTGGTTTGTAGGCTGGTATTGCTGCCGCCCCTGCCCGAGCTGTTTCAGCTGTACGTGAAATGAATCTGCCACAGAAAATCAAGGACATTAAGTTGCCAGACCTTCCATCAATTGGGAATCTGAAGTTCTAAATGCACCTACAGACCAAAAACATAGGATAATTTATTGATATGATACTCATTTGGAAGTAGAGAGAGAAATGTATGTGTGTATCTGATCATGCATCGTATTGGGCTGTGTATGGAACAATGGAACAAGTGATCAGTTATTTGGATGAAGAGCTGGGGCCAGTTTTCATAAAGCAGACTTGAAAGTGGAGCCACTTAAAATAGGCACTGACATATGTACATGTAGGAACAATTTCCCTGCGGGTTGGGGGTGGGGGGGGGGTGGGGAGAACAACTGAATTGACAGCTAATTTCTGTATGGCATTTACATGTGCTGCCATACCAGTATGAGACATACACTGTCATGAATATACTGACAAGTCCACTAGCCAGGAAGAGTGCAATGTGTGGTGTGTTTTGACAGGCAATGGCGAAGATATCAAAAGCTCCTACATTTGTTCGTATTAAGCTTCATTATTAAGTTTTGTTGTAGTGCACCTATGAATATAATATATATATACCATCTGCCATGAACAACCAGTCTTTAATGGTCATGGCAGATGGTTGCTCAGAACATGCTGAAAAAGTACAAATTGGATGAATTATTAATAGGAAACAGTCTTAGTGCATTGTGTGATGCAAATGCCACAGAATCTAGCTTATTAACCTTAAGGCATACTCAAGCATTATATCTGTGTCATAAATACAAAGTACACTGAGCCAAAGTGGTGAGAGTGAGAGTGTTGGGCACTGTCTCATAGGTTTAAAACACTGCATCAACACTGTTTACTTGACAAATCATACAAAATACTTGGAATGAGGAGACTGCAATTTGGGGCTTTTAGTGTTGTTTTGCCACTGTTACTGGAAGCGACACTTGTCAAATCCAGAGATGGGAATTGTCAGCTGGTTTTCAGAGTTTTTTTGTGTAAATAATACTTTTCTTGCTTAGACACATAAATGTCAGTGTTTTCTGACTCAGTTCGGAGTTTTCTGCTAATATAAGATACATTCCCATCCTTGCACATTTCAAATGAGTAACTACTGCCTGCAAAAATTCTTCAGAAGCAGAAAGCAGAGTTTTTAAAGCCATAATGAAAGATCATTTCTGGGTTTTGAAAATACAAGAATAAATATTTGCGGATGTCTTGACATGCACACTATATATATATATGCAGTTTGTTTGGATAGAAAAATGCTTTAAAAATACAAGCCTAATACATTGAAAAGTGGCTGTATGGTGCCTGCAGAAATATTGGGGAAAAGTCTCAGGCAAAGAGGTATTATATGGAGTGTGTGTATCTGTGTCAAACAGTTTTGCGGCCTGCAATTACAATCTGCGGCCCCTTCACAAGTGTGTTGGACCAGTCCATGTGAGCTGATTGTAAACTGACAGGGCGCATTGTGCTGGCAGCTCAATGTGATGTAATGGAAGAAAAGGACGGGAAGACAGGAATTTGATTTGTGTTGTGTATAAACATAATCAAGATGAATGTATATACATATAGGCCAACAGTAGAAACACTGGTGATTTGTTAGTTGTTTCAATGACAGTATGGTGTGTGAGATGAAGACAGCTGCAATTGTTTCCTTAATTAAGTAATGAATTTCTGTTGTAATCCCAGATTACTGTATATCAAATGATGTACAGCCTTTTTAAATACATATTTTGGAGACTATTTTATTCCTCTGTAAGTGTAATTCGTATCCATGTGATATGCAGGATTACAGTACAGTGTGTTTGCAATAAAGATCTAGGATGCTGCCTGTGAGTACGCTTCTACAGGAATTCAAATTCCAGTCTCTTCCAATCACATCTAAAGTCAATCTACTTAAGTCAAAATAGTCTGAATTATCATTAGGATTCCAGATTTGTATTCCTCATAAAAAGACCCTTCATTCAAGTACTAGTATGCCTAGAGTTCCACAGAGAATACCCCAGGTCAACAGCTTTCCTCTGTGCACATTGGGTGCAATGTACCCAATGTGTGCCGAGAAAAGCTGTTGACTCAGTACAAAATTTGGCACTGAAAGAGTTAAATTCAAGAGCCATGCAAAACAAGGGAGAGTCAACAAG
The DNA here is from genome assembly GCA_964020975.1 of Hermodice carunculata. Taxonomy (NCBI): domain Eukaryota; kingdom Metazoa; phylum Annelida; class Polychaeta; order Eunicida; family Amphinomidae; genus Hermodice; species Hermodice carunculata. Next base: position 23,671,103 of record OZ026630.1, read on the forward strand.
GATGTTGGTGGGTACAATACACAGACACACCAGGAGCCAATGATTAATTGAAAATATGTCATTCATTGAAACTTGAGTGGTTAGTGTACCAATAACCTGTGTTCTGTCAAGGATGTGCTTGTTCATGTATGTGTACGTGTACATGTACATGTACATGAATGATAATGTCAACATGCATTGGGTTTCCAACAATGTGTGTATTGGAAAAAGTATATTTGATGCTACTGAACTTAATTCATCTCTGTCAGGATGTGATTTAGATATTTTAATCAAACCAGCAAACCATAAGTTCAAAAATTGTTCCAGACAGTATCAATTGCAATGCTTGTTTCATTCCATTCTCTGTTATGTGATCAGACTGTCCACTCTTGAGTAAAATATCCACCTTTGTTGCAAATATGGTTTGGATTTCAGTTATAAAATTAACTGTTTACACATTTTTAAACAACACAGTGAAGGAACTCTCCATTTTACCTTTTCACCTTCAGAATAAATCCCAGCATTCCTTGGTGTGGTTTGGTGCCTGAATGTTGCACTTGATAACCCCAGCCATTACTTTGCAGTGGTCTTGCTACAAATGCCAGACGTATGCTACTTACCCAGAACTACAATTTTTCCACAAATGTGGAAGAAAGGTATCACTTTGGAATCATCAGTAAACCACAGAATCAGCGAAAATCACTTTAATTTTTGAGAAACAAAGCAAAACTTGTTCCGCTGCGTGTAACTTTGTCAGTTTGGCATTGGAGTGCAGAAGCTGTGGAACCGCTTGATTGGCCTGTCACCTTTGCTTGATACATGTACATGACAAACCACGCCACAATATTTCTGATGGGTTTGGACAATAAAAGATGGCAACTGAATATTTGGTCATGATGTAATAAGGTCCAAGAGTCACTTTAGTGTTGCAGAAAAACATGGAATTGTCATTAGGGTATCAGTGGGAATGCCAAATTTTAAAAGTGGGGAAAAAAATGCAAAAAACAGCTCAACTGGCCATAGATCCCTGTCAGTTTTTGGGGATGAGTGCTTTGGAGTCTTCAGTCCTATGAAAGTATTTCTTGTCTCAAAGTGAAGAGGGCTGCATTTAAAGAAAATACATGCACCACCATAAATGGCAGATGTCTTTGACCATTACCATACACCTCCAGTGTCTTGATGTGGTTTCATATTGAGGATTGGATATAGCATCATGACTTACTTCTATGAGAGTTTAATGAAAATGGAAACCAGTGACAGATTAAAAAGTTTGAGCAAAAATGGTGTTATAAATAAATGATGTATGTACATATGTGTACAGAAAGTGTAAAGGTGGTTCAAAGGAAAAGAGTCATTTGTGAGGTTCATTAAATCTGTACTTGAAGAGTTGGATTTTTTTCATAGAAATTAAGAACCCATAATTTATACTAGTTTTCATGTAAAGGGGGATTCTTAGAATTATGTAATTCCTTAAACCATGTGTTCATGTGTCCATGGAATGACCAATAAATTGTACATAGATTGATATGAAAATACAAATTGCAATGTCAAATGTATATCCAGTGATAATGTTTTTGTTTTCTTTTCTCAACTGTCTAAGAGTGCAAACAGTCCCAAAACTGCAGTGATGCGATGTTTTTGATGTAAGTGTGTCCACCAAACATTTCTTAAACAAAGCCTTCTTCAACTGGACAGACACCTTATTTTGGACCCTTCACATACTAATATTAATGGAAGTGTTAGTCATGACCATAATTAGTGACTCTTTCTGTTTGTGGGTAGTATCCATGTGTGACTGCCTTCAACTGTATTTAATTTCTACTTCATATTCATTCTCCCTGCAGTATTTGTTGGGCTGTACAGAAATTGTAATCAATCCAGACTGAGGGTGTCCTTGGTGTACATCTAGCTGTGAGTGTGGAGAATTTACTGACACGTTTCTCTTAATATATGGCAGAAAATCCTAAAGTGACATTCTGATGGGACTTTACCCCAATCCCCTTCTTAATAACAGTAAAATTTGGGATTAGTGAGCACTTTGGTGATTGGGCAAAAGGGTTCAGTAATGTCAGGGTTAACTTATTCATGAGTGTCCCACAAAGTACATGGACATCGAAAATACAAATACATGCACTTAAATTGTTATGCCCCCCTTTGAAGAAGGCGTATCAAGCTTTGCTCATGTCATTGGGTCGGCTGGTAGAGAGACTGGTTCCACGCCATAACTTCAGAAATTTTTGAGATAGGACTTTGATATTGCCCAGGTATATACTCCTATATAAGGGCTAGGTGAAGTATGAAGGTGGTTTAGCTTGACTCTATTTCCAAGGTCATGGAGGTACTGTCGTAAGTATTGGTTTCCACACAATAACTATAAAAATTTTAATGATAGGACCTATATATTGAACAGGATTATTTTTCCTTATCCAGGGCCAGGTTAAGTTCAAAGATGAGTGACCTTGACATAAATACATAGGTCCGAAGGGCACTTGAGTGAGCTTGGTTTCTGTAACTCGGAATTGAAGTTAAGACTTCAATATTGCACATGGTAATGGTTCCACAATTAGGGCTTGGTCTGCTTACAAGATTGATTATCTTGACCAAATTCCCAAGGTTGCCACCTAGAGTCCTATTAGTGAACTTGGTTTCTGCATGATAACTAAAGATCTAAAGATGTTTTTGACCTAGGGCTTTCATATTGAACAGGAATACAGCCTTCCATAAGTACTAGATCAAGTTCTGAAATAGGTGACCTCGAGTCAGTCCCCAAGGTCACAATCCCCTAGGTTTCTGTGAAGTGCAGATTATACACAGAGATTGGCCTGTTTAGTAGGCAATCAATGTTAGCTGGAGTTATACACCTTGAAACAATCTTTGTCTTGCATACAGTGAAAAAAGAGCCTCCAGGCTTCACACTGTCAGTGCACTTTTATCAGGTATTGGAACATTATAGTTTTGTTTATGGAAACCGTCAGATGCTCAGAAACATCCATCCCTTCTGTCAACTTTTTGCTTGTTGATGCAATACAGTACACAGTTTTCTAATTAGCCCCATATAACTTTTAGGACTTTTAAAGTGCATGAAAATGTGAGTCAAGTTCATCATATTGGTGGCACTACCTACAGCTTTGTGTGATTTATTGGTCAAAGTATGAAAATCATGTAACCACTCCAGAATCCTCATTTTTTTTATAGATCTTCGTGAAATTAAGTGGGATTGTGGAGGAGGTGAGAATCTCAGTTGCATATGATACTAGTGTCCCCACCTATACTTCATTGTTATTATGAGCCAAAATATGTTGAAAGATATAAAATTACACATAAAAAAGTAATTGAATTTGACTTGCCAAATTTTTAGGATATATAAAATCATGCCCAAGGCTGGTATGTTATGTAATACATGTATTGGTGACCTGGACTTATTTTTGTTAAGTCCTGGCCTGTGAAGTTGAAAATTTTTGGATATATAAAATCATGTCCAAGGCTAGTATGTTATGTAATACAGATATTTGTGACCTTGACTTATTTTTGTTAAGTCACCTGGCCTGTGAGGTTGAAATAGGTGATTTTGTAATGACAGGATGTAGTTTGGACATAAATGACAGAGAATTGAGCCCCCAGATCAAAATTTCACTTAAGTATATTGACAATGGACAGTGTACATAAAACTCTACTTGGTGACTTGCTTTTTGGGTTACCATGATCCAATCATTATGGAGTTTGGCGCTTGTCCAAGTTTTTTGTTTTCTTCAATTACTCAAAAAGATATTACTTGACTCAGACTCAGAAAACTTTTGCTTCAGCATAATACACATATATACATATGTATATAACATAAAATCCAATACATGTAATGTGTGAGGAGACGCTCATTAATGCAAGGAAAGCCATTATGATGGAAGCCAGCTTGATAGTGGTTAACATTTAATGAGATTTCATTAAATTAGTTTATCACAGGTGCGATGGCTCTATCAGTATGTTCCAGGTAAGTGTCAGTAAAATATGTACATTTGGAATGGATATCAAAATATTTCATGATGAATATTTCAATCTGAATTAACGTATACCATAATAATATTCTGTGGCACTCCGCTTCTTTGCAGCAGTCCTGATTAGCTTAGTAGCTAGTCAAGTGGCCTTTATTTAAAAAAACAAACAAACAAAAAAAAACACTCAGCCCTATGCCACTGTCACAACTTTGCGCTTGGCATGCCCACAGCCCCTGCTGAAGATGCCACCTGGCAGGGTCATGGGAGCCCTAATAAGGGCTACCTTCTCCCTGCCCTTCTAAGTTTGCCCGCTATTCTCTTCAGTGACTTATCCTAAGATATTATTCCTACTCTACCATCTCTGCACCAAGAAGCCTTTCACTGACTCTAATCCAAATCTACTTCCTTGGAAAATCACCCCTCAATCCTAGTATCCATGCTAATGTATCATTCTCTGCCATGTCCCTTACTTGCTCTAAGCTTTTACACTGCCCATCTCTTGTTCTCCATTTTACAAACAGCTGGTCTCTAAGTGCTCTATAACCTGTACACCATGTCATCATATGATCAATGGTCTCATCCACATCCTCCCTACACACCCTACACTTCCCATCACTCCCATTCGTCCACTTCTGTTTCCTCTTCTCCAGATTGATCACTCCTGCTCTGCCCTGAAATAACAGTCTAGAACCCTTGCTACCATCCCAACATTTAGTCTTCACTGGCTTGCAATTGTCTACAGCTCTATATGCTTTCAGTGTGCTCTTCTCCTCAACCCCTCTTTTCCACTGCTCCACATGTTTCTGTTGAATCACCTTTCCTAAATACGATTCCCATGCCACTTCAATCTCATCTGGCCCTTTCAACTCATTTTTCTCAGGTAACTTGTCTATTTCTTCAGGGAGGTATACACCTCCCTGATTTCTTGAACCCATTTTGTCTTTTTATTAACAGCCTCCATGTACACCTTCTTACACTATCTTTCTTCATTTACCTGTTGCAGATATCCCCAATAGTCTAACCTAGCCTTAGCTATTCTAACTCGTATTGGTAACCATCCCAATTCTCCCAACATGGCCTCTGTTGCTACACACGGTAGTGCCCCAAACAATCATTTCCCCATCTCCCTTTGTGCCTTCTCCATCCATTCAATATCCTTTTCGCTAATGACTATCACATCTAACCCATATAACATCCCAGACATGGCTACACGTTCCCACAGCACCCTTCCTGTGAATGCCCTATTGAAGCTGTTTCTGCCGTGACCTTTATCATATCTTTTGCTCTATTCACCTTCTGTCTGATTTTCTCAACATGGTACTTAAACATTCCCTGTCCTGTGACTAATGTTCACCCCTAAATATTCGAACTCCTCACCCTCTCCAATTTTAATGACTTTCTCTTGACCCTTTGGTATCCTAAACTTCCCTACCATCCATCTCTTCTCCTGTCTTCTCTTCTGCCCCAAGACCATGACCTGACTCTTCTTCTCACTGAACTCTTATCTCCACTTTTCTCCGTAGTCACCTGCTATCCTCAAAAGTTCCTGTAACTCTCTACCTGTATCTGCCATTAACACAATGTCATCAGTGAAGAACAACCCTGGAATCTTTTCTCCTCCTATTGTTACTCCTTTATTGCTCTCTCCTCCTATTGTTACTCCTTTATTGCTCTCTAACATTTCAGTGCCCAGTTCTCTCATGTATATGGCAAACAAAATCGGTGATAACTCACAACCCTGTTTTAGCCTGATGTCTAACCTTGCCCCCTGAGTGTCCACATCTCCTATACTGAGCCTACAATTTATATCTGCATACAGAGCCTTTAAAACTTCCAGAAAATCATGTACACTGCAAACATAGGAGTTTGGCTCATAGCATACATTAGAGAATTTGTTAACACAATGTATTTTTGCATGAAATTAACAAAATTTACTATGAGTCTGTACTTTATCTTTCACCATGTTGGGAGTGTTGGGTAAAGTAAGCACTGATTCATGCCTTAAACAATTTCTTGTACCACCAAGTTTTATTCTTGTCTTGAAAATATTGTTTTGATTTCTTGTGTGAGACAAGTCTGGAGCTTTTGTGGCCCCATGCTAAGATACCATAATTTAAGGTGGAGGATCTGAAGTCAGCACCTTTGGATAACCTTTAATCCCTTTTTCATATTTTTGGATAGTTTGATACTTAAACTACATGCTCCCAAAAACTCAGATGTGTAAACATGAAATTTATATGAGAAAATTGATCTCAAAACTTTTGTTTACACTGAAAAGTTAAAGCAGTGCCGAGCACATGGGGTTTGTTTGCATGGGCATGATAATGAAGCATGTCATTGTTTGCACAGTCATTAGTCCATGACCCCTGGAACCCAATTGACAAGGGTCACTCATAGGAAGGAAACCATTAGCCGTAGAGAGAAGAATGGGCCAGTTCAGACTAATCACTACCATTGTTGTGATTACTTTGAAATTCTCTATGGATGTAAAAACAAATTAGTACAATCCACTCACTGGGCCCCAAATATGGAAAGCCGCATGTGAACCCACACCCAAACAAGCCAAGTGTGATGTTCTTAAGTTAAAAAAGTGGAGATTTAAGCCACAAAATATACTTTTGTTTAATGATAACATCACAGAGGTAAAGCTACAAGTTTCATTCACACAATAATTAAAACAGGGGACAGAAGAAATGAGTATGTGTCATATTACAGTCATAAATGCGTAAGAATTGGCAACTTTTTCTTTCAATGCGATTTTCTCGGAACTGTTTTTTTTTTGTTGCTCAACCTCTGCATTTTGCATCTCGCCTCACAAACATACAAATTGCCTTATCACATTAAAATCAGTGGACATCAAAAGAAAAATATCATATCCAGGAGCAGTTCCCAGGATTTTTATTTTCTGACAACCCCTTCTGTGACTTTTGGAGCCATTTATAGAAAGAAAATGAACAACCTGTCAGGACTAAATTAAAAAAATTATAACTTTTTATTTATGCTTTTTCAGGACTCGCCATTGATTCGATCCTGGACATGGATATATATTTTAAATTTCTTCTGATTTCAACAAAAAAAAAAACAACGAAAAAAAACAATTTTGTGCGACTTCTGCAATTGTTAATTGTTATACATAGAAAATTAAATTAATCAAGGGATGGTTCAACATTATCATCATTTTTGAATTATTATTTAGGGTACTAAATTTCATGACCCCCTCCCTCCCCCCAAATCAGCACTTTAAAAATGACAATTAAAAAAAATCATGGCAAAATTGCACAAAACAGGCCAAAAATTGACCATCATTTTCCATATGATGTGAAAGATTACCGACCAGTTTAACCCCCTCCTCCCTTGCGTACTGTAACTACTAATTCAAAAGTGATGCAAGTGTTGAACCATCCCAAACACAAGTATTGTTGTTGTGCATTGTGGAAAACCATACAATTAGTTTCCTCAGCATTCAATGACAATTTATTCAGTTGAATCTGTTTACTTATTTTCATCAATTTTATGTTGATTTGAAAAAAAAACAAAAACAAAAACAAAAAAAACATTTTGTGACAGCTCACTGTTTTGGAAGATTTGAATTGTACTGTGAAGAGTTGTATCATCTGCATATATTATAGGATGAAAAAGGTGTGATACATTGGAAAGGTCATTTTTATAAATTATGAATAACAGTGGGCCCAAGATACATTCTTGAGGCATCCCTGTCATAATTTCTATCAGGGAATAATTCACATCATGTGGTGATACATATTTTTTTTGTAAGTTCAATAATTTTGAAAAAGCTGTAAGGAAGTGTCTCTTATACTATAATATTTAAGTTTATTGCTTGGGCAAACAGACCATGTGTTGAAAGCTGAACTCAGGGTGTATGTTTTGAACAGTAACATTTTAAAATTTGAGTTGAAGGTGAAGGGCAAAGGAATGAAATAATAGAGTTAGGAGGCAACAGGTTAAATTAGAATCCCAGCGTACAGGGAGGGGAGGGAATGGGAATGGTGGTAGCCCTTATAAGGGCCCCCATGGGAAAAGCCTGGGCCTTAGAGGTGGGGATAGGGTGTGTGAGGGATGGATTTTTTTTTTTTTTTTTTACTCTAGGCCACCTGACACAGGACCGCGGCAGACAAGCGGAGAGCCAACGTATTATTATTATTATTATTATTATTATAATAATTATCATTATCATTATCATTATCATTATCATTATCATTATTATTATTATTATTATTATTATTATTATTATCATGGCCACTTGGAATATAGGGGCCATGCTGTGGAAATCTTGTGAATGCATCAGTTTTTTTAGTTTGGGACATATAACTTTTAAGAACATATAAAGTGTATAAAAATCTACACCGACTTTGATATTCGTGGTGCCACCTACAGAATTATTTAATTTTTGGGTCAAAGTGAAAAGCTTGAGATCTGTCTAGCATCCTTAATTTTTATGGGTCTTCATGAAATTCAGTATGATTGTGGAGGAGACCAAAATCTTACTTATCTATGATACTAATTCTGTCACCTACAATTTGATTGAAATACTGAGTTAAAATGTCTTGGCAGATATAAAATTTCATTAGCTAAAAAGTAATTGAATTAGACATGGCAAATTTATTTGATTTATGGATCATGTTTAATGCTAATATGTTGTTTTATATCAGTGATCTTGACCAATTTTTGTCCAGTCACTAGGGCTCTAAAGTTGAAGGTGCTGATTTTGTTATGCATGGTATATCTTGGACATCATTGACAGTTAAAGAGAATTGAGCCTCCAGATCAAAATTGCACTTGAGTACTTCTGTGTTTATGTGTAAATTTTATGTGATACATTTTGAATGATCTGGACTAATTTGTCAGAATTTTTTTCAGGACTTGAATTTTTGGTGATGGTCATCAGATTATGTGTCAGCAGAGCATTAGGTCCATGGGCATCTTGTTAGAAAATGAAATGGGGAATGTGAGGAAGACAAATCTGGCTGACAGATGACATACTTGTGGTAACACCGACAATTTGACCAAAAACTGGACACATGGCACAAACCTGTGTGTAGGTTACAGACACCTATAGTCCTCTATACACGTACATGTATATCATTATGTTTAAAAAATGACAGCTGAGATTTGAATTTTTGAGATAAATACATGAGAGTTCAATTACATATCATGTGCGTGACTTGGAACTACTTTTTCAAGGTTGTGGACACTATTATGTCTGAGATGGAAATGTGTAAAATAGATGATGACCTACACAACAGAGCATTAGGCTCATGGGCTTCATGTTTTGCAGATGACAAGACTATGATAAATTTTGGGTGGTACGTTATCAGGGTTAGACTTTAACCCTTTCCCCCTTGAATTAAGACTGAGTCAACACCTTTCCTTGGCATGGGTTGGGCACTAACCCATGCCAAGGAAAGCTGTTGACCTGGGGCATGTGATCTTGACAAGTCTCATGTACATTTCTCAGTCAATTTTTTTCATAACTGTTGAAATTAGTTGGAAACACTGAAGCAGATGACATTTGACCACCAGCAAGTTTTGGCCGGTTTAAGGGGGGAAAGGGTTAAGTTTATTTGTAACACCAAAAATGTTGAAAATCACTGTCAGTGAGACACCAGCACCACCTCTCAGATTGTATTCTTTTTTCCCTGTGTTCTTTGCATCCTTTTTAGGGGCTTTGCCAATCAAATAACCAAATAGCCAGATAGCCAAATAGCCACATGATTTAGGATATTGTAACTGCTAGGTTGCACATTTATTACTACATGGTTAACAATGGCAAAGAAAGTATTTGAAGACAGACACAAGATCAGTTGGAACCAACCAGTGCTCATACTGATATAGCTAACCGTGAATTGTGAACAGTGCTTGTGTAACTACAGTAAGCACTTAGCTTTGCAACTACTGAGAAAATTCAACTCTTGGTTATTTCTAATCACCTTTTTTTTAACTTGCCAAGTGAGAGACAAAGTTATAAAGTGAACTTGACCGTCTGCATTTGAACTTGCCTTGGGTCATCGGCCACCTTTTAAATTCAAACCCTGGTTATTTTCATAAGATTGTGACTGTTTTATTTTGTTTTTAAAATGCAAATGACAGCAACTAAAAAAAAAAAAACTTCCAGAACTTATAGAAGCAAAGTATTTGAATATGGGTATATATATGTGTATATGTGTGTGTGTGTGTGTGTGTGTGTGTGTGTGTGTGTGTGTGTGTGTGTGTGTGTGTGTGTAAATCAACCTCCTCATTTAAAGCAGGTTAACCCAAATTATTTTCTTTTGCTTGTTAATAAATTGTTCACCTTCTTACATTTTTGATGAAATCAACTGACTCTGAACAGCCACTGTGCATGCACAATTAACACTGAGTTGGAGGTGCTAATCACTGCTATAGTAATTTTCGCACTACCTTTAAGCATACATGTATAATAGTTATAAGATTCAAATTCCTCATGAAGATACCTTTCATTTAAATACCAGCAAGCCTGGTCTAAAGCAAGAAGTAGTCTTAGTTAACAGCTTTCCTCAGAACACTTTGCGTGCAATGCGCGCAAAGTGTCCAGAGGAAAGCTTTTGACTCAGTCTTAAATCAGCGCTTTAAGGGTTAACATGACAAACCACTGTACTTGCACTATGAACACTAATTGTAGGTTTCTTCACTTTGACATGACCAGCCACTGTGTATGCACTGGTAACACTAGTTTTGTGGGTTTCTTATTATAACATAACAAGCCACCGTGCATGCACTAGTAATATTCATTTTGTGTGATTCTTTGATTAAGCATGAGTACAAGACATACATGTGAAAATGCTTAACATAAAAAAATATCACAAGGTAAGTGGACAAAGTTGACTTGCCTGATTGTGGAGCAGTCAGGTTTGTTCTACCTGGACACTACTGCGTTCACCCTCACATTGATTCTTTCTCCGTAATTCTCTTTCTTTTATGCCATTCAAGTTATATACTCCTCCTCACCAGGATACATAGTATATATATATATATATATATATATATATATATATATATATATATATATATATATATATATATATATATATATGTATATGTATGTATATATAAAATATCATAAAATCATTATGTTGTAAAGTGTAAAGTATTAATTTAATACATGACATGCATATTCATAAGTCAAGTCAGCATATCAGGTGAGCATGCACAGTGAATTTTTTCTTCTAGTTAGTTGACAGGTTATGAGACACAACTTTCTCCCACTGAACTGTTATCATGAAGTCACTCTGTGCAGTCTGAGCTTGTTTATTTGCGAGAGTGACCTACATAAACAGTTTTCAGACCATGAACATGTGGCGACCCAGTGTCCTTGTGGTATATCGGTCAACTCTTCTGATTTTGGTGGGAGTTTCTCAATTTCAAGACTTGAAAAGTTGTCAAAATGAGGTAATTTTGATCGAAAATGGCCCAATTTCTGTGTTTTGATGCTCTTTTTATCTGGATTTCCTGATTGGGGGTTTACATCTGTGTTGTGGTCAAGTATTGCATGAAAGAAAATGCATGAAGATAGGTATATGACTGAAGCAAAGTGTGGAATTGTGCAAATCTTTCCATAAAAGTATATTTATAAACAACCAGGCACAGCTCCACATACAGAGAGATCGAGGAAATAGAGTCCGCATGTCTGACTGATTGAAGACCCATGCAGCTTACCTATGTCTGCCCAACTGAAGACCCAGGAGGGAAAAGTCAGTCATCCTTCCAGGAGTGGACACTGGGTGAACCAAACAGATGCTGTTGGGCAACAGTGCTTGGACAGTAACCATGACTTATTTCCTGCTGAAATCTCTGACTCAGTTGCTGGGCAAAAATGACAATCATCTTCCATGTTGCATGTGAATTGATGGATACACCCTGACAAAGAATGCCCCTAACATGTACATTTGTTGTAATAAAGAATGTGTGTTCCAAACAGATGATGGTTCCTTCCTATATCAAGCTAATTTAATGTGTGTTAAAAGAATCTTACCATGATTTTTAAAAAAGTTGATTATTTCCAAATTGCTGATTTTTGTAAGGACAACACATTTTCAATGAAAAAGGGATGCCCCTATGCATATGGATACTTTCATTTCAGTGATGTGGGCCAAATAGAAGCAGCATGGCAGTCAATATGAATGTCCCATATTTGTAGCTTAGCTGAGCTTTTAGGAGGCTCAATCATCAGTCATCTGTCATGCATCCACAATTCACATTTTTTACTTCTTCTCCAAAAGCAGTGGCCAGATCCGCTTCAAACTTGGTGGGGATGCACCTTGGGTAGGTCTCTACAAAATTATTTAAATGCTCACACTGCAGTGATTATCAGATTTGTTATGATATATATATATATATATATATTTTTTTTTTTGGCAAATCATAAAAAATCTTCTCTGAAACTGCAAACCCAAATGCTTTGATAATACACAGGAACACTCCTAGGGACTCCTAGTTCTTAATTTGTTCACCAGGTGGCACTGCATTTCCCCCCTATTTCTTAATGAATTTTTTTTTTGTGTTTTTGCTATTTTCAACTTCTTCTCCAGAACAGTCACTCAGATTTAGCTGAATCTTGATGGGTATGTTCCTTGATAAAAGTCAATAAATTGAAAGTTGTTTACTATGTGGCACTGCAGTGGATTTGTGATTTTTACAGATTTTTTCAATTCGGGTACTTATCGGTAACTGCACCTTTCTAATCGATTACTATGTATGTGAGTGGGCATTCTAATGCTTATTCACATTTTGGACTTCTTCTTCAAAACTGTCATCCAGATTCACTTCAGACTTGGTGGCAATGTACCTTGGATGGGTCTCTACCAGGTGTGTTCAAGTAGTCATGCTCCAATGATTTTTTTTTTTTTATTTTTTGGGGTAAAAATTTTTTAAAATGTTCCTTCTCCAAAATTGCTCACCCAATAGGAGACATTCATATTTAACTTTAAAATGTTCCTTCTCCAAAATTGCTCACCCAATAGGAGACATTCATATTTAACTGTGATCCTGCTCACCTCCTGTGTTGCTGGGGCAACAGACTTATGCTTCCACCATGATCAGGGCAGATCTGTATTATATACTACATAAACATCCATAAATAACACCTTTTCAACCCAAAGAGAGCTCATTTCTAATCAATTTGGGCATCCTTTATGTTTCAAATATATGTTAAAACATTTTCTTAAGATTATTCTGTGTTTATGTTGTTTATTTTATTGAGAAAGTAGGTTTGACCATGCTAAATACATGGATCTGCCCTGATGCTGGTGGCTCCCTCTTTTGCTCAATAGGTGTTAGAGTAGGACCACATTCAAATATGAATACATCCTATTGCTTTGATATCACACAGAAACACTCCTAGTTCTCAATTTTTGCACCAGGTGGCACAGCAATTTTGTCTATTTTTATGATTATTTGTGTGTTTTCGTTATTTTTTACTTCTTCTCCAGAACGGTCACTCAGATTAAGCAGAAACTTGGAGTTTGTGTTCCTTGTGAAAGAGTCAAACAAAGCTGGTCACTAGGTGGCAGTGGTATTGATTCCTAACTTTTACTGATTTTTTTCAATTAGATAAGTTCGTAAATGCACCTTTCCTATTCATTACTATGTAAGTCAATGGGCATTTTAGTGCTCAGTATCATGTATTTTCTCCATCAAGTAGCAATGTTCTTTTTAAAGTTGTCTTCAAATAATCTTCAATTTCTCACGCTTCAGTAAAATTTATATTTTGAATGAATTTTTCTTTAGGAAACTCTTAGAAATACTTCTAAATGTCATATGCACTCAGCTTAAGCTCAACACAGGTCTATTCAGTTGTTGATTTTGTGACTAAGCTTAGGTCAGCTGAGCACAGGCTGTTCATACAGCCCTCTTGTCTTTGATGAATCCCATTAAAGCTTAAGCCCTTCAACAAATGACAAAAGAAGGTTGCACGATGTGTGAAAGCAGGGAATTAGGTTATTTTGACATGAGTTTTAATTGTATTTTTGCAAAATTTAATTGGGAATAAAATATTTTACTTAAGTGATTACAAGGGCACTTCGTTTATTTTGTGAACTTCTTGTGTCCACAGGTCCCTGCTCTGAGTTCTACTTCTCGCAAAGGCGAAAGTTTTTTTATTTTTTTATTTTTTTAATATTTTTTTTAAAGAAGGAAATCAATCAGAGGAAACATTGTGCACCTATGGCTATGGACATGAAACAGTTTCATAGTTTAATTAGCAATGGGTGCATTTCTTTGGTTAAAATAAATAAAAGACTCAGATTTTGGCGTTGGTGGAAAACACTGGACTAAAACTATTAAAAGTAATTTTTATTGTGGCTGTCAGGTGTCTCTCTGAACAGGTACCGGCCATGTGACCACCTGCAGCCAATACGCTGGCGTGCAGCAATAACATGGTGGGGATCTGTTGACTGTCGGCCAAAAGTGGAACAGGAACTGTCAAGGTGTGGCAGAATAAGTGACAGGTTTTGACTGACAGCGTTCCAGAGGCCCTGACAAACGGTAAGTTATCGCCTTTAAACACTTTGCAATAATTATTGAGCAGAAGAACCATGTCTTTGTCGAAACAACTTCAGCGGCCAGTCTTGTTTTCGCAAGGTGGTTGATGAATTCTCATGCTGTCCAGTCGCCCTGCACAGCAGCTGCGTGGGCAGGTCTGTTTTCAGCAACTTCAAATGCACTGACACTGTGCTGTTGAATGAATATGGAGAGAAAATGTCTGCTTAAACAGCAAGTCAAGCAGACAAGAATACAGTTATATGACCAAACGTGGTTATCGCTTACGCCCAAAAAACTGTTAGTGCTGTTCACGGAGGCAATTTCTCTGCTGTGCAGCCTGCAGGTCCGTTAATATGTGGCAGTGGGTTATTCAAGTGCGGGTTGCACGTCCAGGCAAATCATGTTGTGCCGGCAAGTTTGAATGTGAAAGTGGAAATAAACGCCATATAATACTAATAGTGCAGACGAGAAGATCAGCACACGTTTTTGGCCCACACTCCACAGTGGCTTTTGTTGTAAATGCAGTGATCCCCTACACAAACAGTGGATCTCTCAGAAACTGTTCGACTGGAGAGTCTTGATGTTTTGGCATGTGACTGGTGTCAGTCAAGGTTGTAGGGGCTAAACTCTCTAACCTTTAATTTGCATAGGTGTATGATATATACCGTATTCATTCTCATAAGTGCATATTACCCTTAGGAAAAGTATAGATCAATCACATAAAATATGGCAGAAGCACACTTCAACAGCTAATGGGCTGGAATAGGGAATGACATATAAATTTACCAGTGAAAATCAGTTGTAATTATAAAATGGGGTATGTCCTTTTTGTTCATACATGCTATTATTAGAATGAATACGGAAGGTTAACGTGCTGTCAACATAGTGTATTACTTGAGCTGTGATATTTAAAAAAAAAAAAGATTAAATATAAATAATTTTTTGTGGCAAAAACCTTTACAAATGTGTATACAATAGTGCATGTGACTGGTGTCAGTCAAGGTTGTAGGGGCTAAACTCTCTAACCTTAGAGGTGAGAAAACCTGGATTTTGCATGGTCACTCAAGTGGAACGCCACTTCTCACCTCCTTGGGAAGGCAGCTCTGGTCACACTTTTGGTATACAGTGACTGTAGGACAAAATCAGCCCAATTCCAATATCTCAAAAATTTAATATCTTCAAATCTAATTGTCATATTGTGTTTTTTCAAACACCATTCTGTTTCAAATGATCAGACCTTTCCATTGGTACTAATTTCGAACAAAATCTGTGAAATTTATTTTTTTCTGGAATTACCTAGTTTTGCCTGCTTGACTGACCAACCGGTTATTTGGTGAGAAGGCATGTATCCATGATGTACTGCTGTCTGATATGCAAAGACAGGCGAGATCACAAAACACAACTCCCATGTTTTGATAACTACAGACGAAGTAAATTATTTTATGTAATAGTCATCCAATCAATGTATCTGTGACATAAGTCTGGGAACTGAAAAAGATCAGCAACTGTCAACATTTACTTATTTAGTAAATGAGCTCACTGTCACTGATACTTTGGAATTAAACTTGACACATCATACTGACAAATTCTTGTTGCACACAGCATATCCGTTTAACATGCTAGTCAGGGTATCACAAATCCCTTTGAGGGCCAGTTGTCCAGGGACAATTTAAGTACCCCTATCTTTTGCATGCTATTGCTATCAAATTTTACATGCCCTGCATAGATTTTTACTTTTTCCAGACAGTAGGACATGCAAATTGCAGAACCCTGACTGCGTATCTTTATCACTTATGTGTAAAATGTGCCCTTTATTCTTGAAAGGAATGGTAAACACCAAACAGATAAATAGCTGGCCAGTTATATGTAAGTTATGTAGCAGTGAAGGAAATACTTCTTCCAAGTGCTGTACAAGTGAAATAAACTACAACTGTAAAGGTACAGAGTGTTGATCAGATTATGCACACACACCCACACCCAGACTGTACATATACATGTATATATATCCTGGTAAGGAAGAGTTGGCATATTTGTCACAACCCTTCTGGACAATAGGTGACTTGTCAGTCAGTTGAGCTTACTCGAGTGGGCATCCGTTGTCTACAATTCACATTTGGACTCCTCCAAAACCACTTGCTAGATTCACTTCAAACTTGGTAAGGATATACCTTAGGTCCTTAGGTAGGTCTCTGCCATATTTCTTCAAATGGTCTTGCTCCAATAATTTTTGATGAATTTTTGTGAATTTTCTCACCAAATCTGAAAAAAAATCTCCAAAACCTACCAAGCCAATTGCTTTGAAATTCCATAGGGACTTTTCTGGGGCCCCATAGGCTTTAATTTTTTTCAAGAAGTGGTGCTGTGATTGTTATCTATTTTTTCATACAATTTTTGGTGTGCCTAAAGCTATTTTCAGCTTCTTTTCCAGAACTGTCACTCAGATTGTGCTGAAACTTGGTGGAAATGTAGCTTGTGAAGGAGTAAAGAAAGTTTTTCACTTGGTGCTGATACTCTGGAGTTCTGATCTACCACAAATTTTTCATTTTGGGTATCTGTCAGTTAATGCATGCATTTCTTTAGATAACCATTTTAGTCAATTTGGATTGCAATAGGAATTTACGATTTTTACTTCTTCTCCAAAACCATCTGTCAGATTCACTTCAAACTTGATGAGGATGTACCTTGGGTCTCTACTGATTTTGTTCAAGAGGTCATGCTCCTATGATTTGAAAATTTTATGTCCAGCCGCATTGATCAGCCACAATTTTTTTCTTTCATGTATGGTAGTTTGAATCTCAAACAAGGTGGGCCTACTTAACTTTGGTCTGTTCATCATAGGTCAGCTGAGCATGGGCTCATCAGAGCCCTCTTGTTTTTATTAATGTTGTAGAGAATGCATTGAAAGGGACAGTTAAACAACCCAAATGCACTTTCTCATCCTTTCAAAGTGAAGATCATTATACATGGATCAAAAACATCATTTTAAAAGTACTAAAGGAAAAGGAAGTCAGAGGGGCTCGACAAGAGTGTTATATGTATGTTTTGGGGCTGAGCACTTGCTCAGTCTGCAGCCCGGCATGTACATTTAAATTGCCAGTTTGTATGGGTCACTGATCTTCCAGTTTGTATAGCTCATTGCGTGTGCACAGAGTTCATCAGATAGTGTAAATGATTGAAAAAATGCAGTGCTTCAGTGTAATTCCGTCATGTTATAAAAATGGAAAGCATTTAGGCTTTGTAATGGGTCTACATGCAAGGTATTAATAATGTACATATTTGGAAATTAGCTTGGTTTTAACACACAGATTCTATTAATGATTGGGAAAAAAGTAAGACTAGTTTAAAAAAATGTCTTGTGATAAGTTGGTGCATTGAAGATAAGTTACATAATTTTCATGTTTTGACCTGAAAGATCTGTGCAGATTTTGTGAATTATTAGGATCTTATGTATCAAAACACCTTGTTTTGAGGAACTATTTAGTTATGGAGTCAGGTTTTCCAGCTTGTCCAGGGACAGTTTTGTGCTTTTCCTATCCAAAGGAAAAAAAAGAAAAAGACATAGTCAGAGCTGAGATCATACTCAGCTAGAGAGGTGGCTTTCACATCATCATATTCCAAGGCCAATGAAAGTTGTGATTCAGGCCAACTTCAAACTTGGATGTATTCTACAATACAATACAATACAGAAATAATGGATTTAGGCTTATAAGCCTCTGTATCCATATCAAACATGTCCTATCTAGTTCTTATAATATTAAATTTATACTGTAAAGGTGTCCTTGACTTTATAGTCCCATTTCAATGGGTGGTTATGAAAATGTTTGTCCAACTTTGATTTAAATGAGTTTAGTGACTCTGCCCACACAACATTACGTGGTAAATTGTTCCATATCTTTGATACACGGAGAGTGAAATAGTTCTGCCTATAGTTATGACCTCCTTCTGCTCTTAAGACTAGAAGTTTTTTCCCATTTCCCCTGTGCTTGTTTCTCCAATCAAATTTAAATTGGGTGCAGTTTCTGGGTCGGTTAATCCTTTTAAAATCCTATACACCTCGATGAGGTCCCCTCGTAGTCTTCTGTAGGCCAATGTACACAGTCCCAATTTCTTCAGTCTTTCTTCATACGACATATCTCTCAACCCCGGTATTTGCTTTGTTGCCCTCTTTTGTACTTTTTCAATCAGATCAATGTCCTTGGCCTTATACGGTTTCCACACTGAGTTAGCATACTCTAAGTGTGGTCTAACCTGGGCTTTATATAGATATTTAAAAGTAGTTCTGTCTAAAAATTGAAAAGTTCTTCTAATGATGCCCATATTTCTGTTTGCCAGGTTAACTTTTTCACTTATATGTTTTTCAAATGTCAATTCTTCATCTATGATAACACCCAGGTCCTTTTCTTCTCTAGTCCTTTGAAGGTTAACAATATTATCATCAGTGTCTTTCATTGTATATGAAGTTTCCAAAGTATTTCTTCCTAGGCTTAATATTTTGCATTTGTCTGGATGGAACAATAATAGCCATTTTCTTGACCATTCACACAGTGCATCCAAATCTCTTTGAAGCAGTTCCATATCATTCACAGTTGCAATTCTTTGGAATATCTTCATATCATCCGCAAATAAAAATACATTGGACTGAACAATATTTGGAAGGTCATTGATGTAAATAATGAACAATTTTGGCCCCAACACAGATCCTTGGGGTATACCACTTGTTACTGAAGTTCTTTTAGATCCTGTGCTGTTTACAAACACTCGCTGGGTCCTGTCTGAAAGAAAGCTGTTCAGCCAACTAACAATTTCCATGTTTAATCCATATGTTTCACATTTTCCTATAAGTCTATGGTGTGGGACCTTATCAAAAGCTTTCATAAAGTCCATAAAAATTGTATCAACTTGACCACCACTATCTACGATTTCTGTCCACATATCCAATACTTTAAGTAACTGGGATACTGTGGAACGGCCTCCGATAAATCCATATTGTTGTTTGCTGAACTGATTATTCATTTTCATGTGACTTACTATTCTATCCCGTATAATGGACTCCATTATTTTACAAGGAATACTTGTAAGACTCACATGCTGATAACCTGTATTTGGCTGTGCCAGCCAATCATGTTGGACCTGGTTTGTCAAGAGGCCACTTGATCCAACAAAAATATAAGAAAAAACAAAAAACAAAAACAAAACTATGGTTTTACCCACAGAAGCAATTAAATGCCACTAATCCTATCCATTTGCCTGGTTAACTGACTCGTTGAGCTGTTGAATTTAGGTGGTTGGTGCTCACAGCTCCATCCCATTGTGCTGCAAAAAAATTGCAGGCACATGAAGGTCTGGCCAAGCAGGCAATAAATGTAAGTAAACAGACAAGTGACTACATGTACTGATGTGTGAGTTATGACATATTCATATAATGTATTGACATGAAGGGCACCATCTTCACACCAGGTTGACTGAGAGATGGACAATGTGTTAGTGGGATAGGGAATCATGGATGATTGTGACTAAATAGACAACTGTAGACCAAGATTAGATACAGTGTATGGGCAGGAAGGAATTGTCTGGCATGACAGACGAACCCGACTCTGTCAGTGCCAAGTTCTTACTGAGGTGTCCAGCTTTTGTCCACAATTAAGTGTACATTTTGATGCCCAGGCATGCTGAGTAAAGAAAGCTGTTTGACCTGGACTATGCTTATGACCTCTGCAGCAGTAGACATGCTGGTACGTGAATATGAAAGGTTGGTTTACAGGGAATTTTAGTCTAGTGTCATTATATTAATTCAAAGTACACCAACTCTCATCAAAATTGGCAATGAAAGAGTTAATAAAAATAGGAAAACTGTCAAAGTGTTAATGAAAATAGGAAAACTGGCAATGAAAGAGTTGATGAAAATAGGAAAACTGTTAATGAAAGAGTTAATAAAAATAGGAAAACTGGCAGTGAAAGAGTATGAAAATAGGAAAACTGGCAATGAAAGAGTTAATGAAAATAGGAAAACTGGCAAGGAAAGAGTTAATAAAAATAGGAAAACTGGCAATGAAAGAGTTAATGAAAATAGGAAAACTGACAGTGAAAGAGTTAATGAAAATAGGAAAACTGACAATGAAAGAGTTTATGAAAATAAGAAAATGGGCAATGAAAGAGTTAATGAAAATAGGAATACTGGCTATGGAAGAGTTAATAAAGATAGGAAAACTGGTGTGAAAGAGTTAATGAAAATAGGAAAACTGGTCTTGCTTGTAATTGGACCTAGAGTAGGATGCAAGTAGAAGGCATAGAAACATGTTACCAAGTTCTCATTAATTTTGCATTGTTTATGGATTAGAAATGTTGGCTGTCTCATCACAGTTCAAAATACACATAACTGGGAAGACAAGCTAGCGAACAGTATTAGCATCTGTAATATACATATTAAATTACATGTAGTCCAGTATGAATCAAAGAGATTGCTGTGGTGGCAATAATAATAGAAGTTTACAATGTTTTTTTCAGCTCAGCTGACTGCAACTTTTTCCTAGACTTGAAAAATATGTAGCCAAAATTAGAAATATAGTTATAGTCAATAAACATCCTGTTGAGGCCCTTTCACTTTAAGAGGTTTTTGCTATTTACTCACCTCTGTAGCTAAATTCGAGAAGGATTAGCATTTGGCTAATTGGCAAATCATCATAGCAGTCCCTGCTTTGTCACTCAGCACAGCAATTGCCATTGCTTTTCATCCATCCGACATTCAGAATTCCCAGTTTCTACTCTTGAGAAACCACTGATCGTATATCCTCCTCAAACATCTAATGTACATATGGTGGGTTTCTATCAAATTTGTATCTTGCTCCATTGATTTATTGACTTTTGTTGAAAATTTTCCATTTGGTCAAATTTTAAAAATCATATTCTATGAAACCACTGGCCTTCACAATTGCATAAGAACCCTTTGGGTACCCCAGGATCTTAATTTTTTGAATGGGTGGTGCTGTGATTTTTTAAAAATGGTTTTGTGTGTGTGTGCGTGTGTGTGTGTGTTTTTATCCAGCTCCACTGACTTGTCAGTCAGTCTATATGCAATGCTTGGTGGCAGACCTTCATCTGTTTACTGTATGCACATCAGCAAGACTACCAGACTGACCTGTTGTCAGTGGGTAAGGTGCAGCCCACCAGTATTTAACACCACCTGTATTGCCTGCAAAACATGCTCTTATGTCAGAAGTCATCTTACAAAGCAGGTAAATAAGATAAACAGATACAATAAAATGCCTTGAAAGAAGGGTCTGGAAAGATATGTGGTTGCTCCTGGTTTTTATAGTGCTCAGGTACCACTGCACTGTCTTTATCTCGTATACAGGGGAAGGGCATGCTGATCCACATGTAATAACGAAGCTGGGTTTATAGCCTCAATGTGCACAGGCATTGTTGTTTGTAGGACTGATGCCATCCCTATATATATCATAGTGTTGACCTTTTCTTTTAGGTCCAAGGAGCATGCGCTCGGTGATAGGTCCATGTATAATTAACCCATATACACACCAGTGTTTGTGATAAATTATATGCTTTCACATGAAGGGGTAGACTGATGTGTGTGTGTTGTTTGAATTTCTGCCTAAAAATGTGAAATTATAATTTGTGCCATGTTGGTTATGGAGGTTCCTGTTTGAATTGTCAGAAAAGTAGTCAAACAATATGCCGCCAGAAATAAGGGCAATTCACATACTGGATTTCATTGACTGGCCTTGAAAACATTTATATGGAAATTTGCAAAAAATGAAAATAAAAAGTGGATGACCTGTGATACTGGCCACTCTCAAGCAGGTTAAGAGGAAGAGACTTGATGGAAGACTTGAGCATGCTGGCAGTAGACCTGCATGGAAAATGAACCCATTGCCTGCCAAATCTAGCCATAATCAGTATGTCAACTGTTGTAATGACTCCAGCTTAAAACTCCTCACAGAAAGACCTGTCAGGCAGGTACCACCATGCCTGTCCTCTGGGAATAAGGTGGATATAGGTCAATGTGTTTCCTCAGAATGCTTTTGGTGTATTGACTGTAAGTGCTAATATTAAGGCTAAGGGTTTTCTTTGGCGTTCTCTGGAGAATAAGATGGGAATAGGTTAATGCGTTTCTTCAGTATGCTTTTGGTGTATTTACTAAATGATACTAAAGCTGAGTCAGCAGTTTTCCTGGGTGTACTTAACTCTTTCGGTCCCACATTAAGGGCTGAGTCAACAGCTTTTCTTGGCATGATTTGCGCATATTGCACCCAAAGCACACTGAGGAAAGCTGTTGACCTATACTATTATAATTATTCTATGTAACTTCAGGTATGCAGGTACAGTGAAACCTGTTTTGAGAGACCACTGTGATGAAAGACCACCTGCCTTTTCAGACCATGTTTGCTATGTCCCTTTGCTATTTTTCCCACGTTATTATACCTCCATTGAGAGACCACCTGCCTTATGTGACCACTTTTTGGCTTGCCCTAGGGGTGGTTTCTCAAAACAGGTTTCACTGTATTTTAAATGAAAGGTCTTTTTACAAGGAATATGAATCTATCACCCTTGTCATAATTCAGAGCATTTCCTTTTTAAGTAGTTCAACTTTAGTCCCAGTTGGCAGTTAAAGGGTTGAGGCACAATAAACACCCAGAGGGCCCCAGGGTAAGATGTTGACTGATACCACTCACTCTCAGGCACTGCTGAATCCAGACTGGGAATGCTGGTAGTCAGTGGGAGGCCTTTGCATGAGAAATTTGCTGGTAGATGTGTAGTTAATTTAGGTAAGTGTAGCTATTGGCATGACTAACACTGGAGAGGTTCAGTGCTTGGAAAAACTGTCGACTGAAGCTATAACCTAGCGACCACAGACCATGTGTCAATTATCCAACTTCTAATGTTTCTTGAGTTTGGCTAAAGAAAAATGTGTAGATGGCTGAAATATTTTTTACAATGAATGACTGAAAGATTGTATTTTAAATTTTGGCTGTAGATTTTTGAAGTCTTTGTCTGTCCATACAACCCTGCGGTAAAAAGTTCAGGCTGTTTAAGTAAATGCTTTAACTCTTTAAGTGCCAAATTTTGGACTGAGTCAGTAGCTTTTCTCTGGAACTAGAGGCATGCTGGTACTTGAATGAAAGGTCTTTTTACGAGGAATACTAATCTGACAGCCTAATGATAACTCAGACTAGTTTGAATTTTGTAGACTTCAGATGTGATATTCGCTAAAAGAGTTAAATAGTACAACAAAGTGTACCTTTTGTGTTTAAAATGCCAGAGTGCCAACAAATTATCATGAGGGAAGCCTGAAGTACATGAGCAAGTGAGAAGCACTTGTATGTAAATTGCAGAGGGAGTGGGGTTAGAGTGTGTACATATCAGGTACTTTGCACTTGCCTTCAACTAAATAGCATTCTTCCCAATAAGTGCCGGGGCTCTTACAAAATTGTAATATGATAAACCCTCAATTTGGAACTGTACTTTGAACAATACGAGTAAAATATTATGAAAAAGATAAGTAAATGTTTATGTTTGTTTGATCTGAGTTTTGCTCATTCAGATTCCATGGAGATGGACAGGGGTGGGGGTGGGGTGGAGTGGTGGTTATTAGAGCACAGATCCTTACTGGGAGGAATGTGGTATATGCTCTGAGAACTTCTTGGTTAGTCAGTCAGGACATTTTGCATGTAACAGAAAGCAGTGAAAAAGTTAATCATGTTTGAAATTTGTAGAAAATTTTCAAAATAATTTTGACAAGTCAAATTACCCCCACCATCCTGGCTATCACCAATTCTACACTTGCAGTATGATGCAGCACTCACCTGCTGGCGTATGAGCAACAGCACATGCATGTATGTAGGTATATGTTATAGCAAATGTATGATGCAGCACTCACCAGCTGGCATATGAGCAACAGCACATATGTAGTTATATGTTATATCAAATGTATGCTTTCAAAACTCCACTTAATATTTTAATGTAGGGAAAATGTTTTCTTCAAAAAGGGAAATATCAGGAACAGGCATAATGACAATGTTGACATTCATTGTTGCTCTACACATTCACTGATTCAGTCAACCGTACTTGTCACACTCAGAATGTAATATGGTCATAATAAATTCATAGAAATAGTCTTTTGTCACTAATAATAATTTTACAAACACTGCATCAATTAGATGACTTGGTTCATCATTTTGCATGAGAGTAATTCATTCATTTTTACAAAAGTTTGCTCATCCTTCTTTTTCAGTGGGCGGCTTTCCACATTACAGTGACCTGACTGAACAGGCTGCTGGCACATATAATTAGCACCTATATATTTTTATAGCAACATGTACTTTCTTTTTGCCCTGGATGTCATTGCCATGCAAGGCCACTGAGATATTCCAACTAATTTGGTTGCATTTGTGCACAGGATTCTAAACAGAAACAAACTGAAGCGAAAAAAAAAATGGTCAGGATATTAGTAAGCAAATGAATAATGAACATGGGACGGTCCCCATACAGGAGCCAAGTGGCCGAAAGAAGACGGGCGTTTAGCAATTGAAAGCATAAAGCTGTTGGTAAGTGAAGCGTTAGAAAGACTCACAGGAATTTAAAGGTGGGCTTTGTAAACATGTTACATCAGTTCAAGGTTGGTGGAATGGCTCAGACAGGCCAGTGGAAGAATTTGACCAGGAGGTGAATCGGCCATATTCAATATGTTCAAGGAGTCTTAACTCTTTTCCCTCAAACTTTTCAAAACTGCTTGGATGCAAAATAAAAAATGTCTGCTTTGATGTGTTACGTAGATCTCATTGTTAATTAAAACAATATTGGAGTGAGAAATTGTGGACGAGGCCTGTTGGAATAGCATGCCTTACATGTAGGTCAACAACTTGCCTGGGTGTGTTGGAAAGGGGTTAAAAATGGTATTGAGTGGAGACAGTGGCATTAAGATTAAATATCCTTTCTAGAAAGTACTTCATCATGCAGTCAGATCAGACTTTGCTCTTAATACAAAAGTACCAGACAGTATAATGGATGATTTTTCTTGCATCAAAGGTCTTAACTGGCATGTACATGCAGAATTTTAGTATGCAATTTCAATTGGAGAGGATGTACATGTATAGATTTGTTAAATTTCTTGTTACTTTTGTACTATTTGACATGGGCAGATTGATTAAAATGATTTGATGATAGACTTTAGTATGGTGTATGAAGCAGTCCGCTAATTTGTATTCTTGTGCCTTAATTTGGAATGTTTTAATGGCTATTCAAGGACTTGCCTTCAAAGACAGCTCTACTATTTTCATGATACCTTATCACTGGGACACTGGTGTAGCAACCTTCTATCCTTACCCTTGTGTGCATTTAGAACTTACAGTACTTTTGGAAAATTAAATAATATTTAATATCATTCCTTTTTTTTTCATAAGGAAAACTGCTTCCTACTTTTCTGTGTGAAATGTAGGCAATCCTGCACCCCCTCCCTGCCAACAAAAAAAGGCAGAGTGCTGTGCAACACTGACCATTTACTCAAGGCATATCCAGACTTTTGGAATTGTATGGTAGCTTTCATACCAGAAGGTTATTGTGCAAATAAGTTTCAGTTGCTTATTTTTTCCATTTGTTTATTTGTATCCCCCCTCCCCCCGCTCCATTTGCATACTGTTGACAGCTGAATGGATGCCATCCCTCGCTGTGATACTTTGATATGCGTTTTAATTTTTAAGCACACAGATGACGGTATAATAATGAGGCTGCTATGTTGTGTATCATGATGGGAAACACTGGGCATGCATGATGCCAAATTGACACAGTTACTTTTCAAATATTATCCCAACCAGTTTTGTACATGTATATGAAATACATATGTAGATATTGTTTGTTGAGGGAGTCTGGCCTGTGTGTTGCTTATTGGTGGTTGATGTTATGCCACAACACAGCTGTAGCAGCAAGTGGCAGTGATGTTTGTAATCAGCTGAGTGGCCCACTGTGCCATAGATGTATAATAAATAGTAAGGCCAAATCATGTCTGTTGTAGTGTGTTACGGGTCTATTCCATTGTAGTATTTTTGGGGCATATGGAAGTACAGCTTTCATAATTTACATGAATAGTGTAGTGATCTAGGTCATTATATATGGTGTCTAGTACCATTAACCCTTGCTCCATAGAATATCCTGCAATCTAAATTTTTGCGCAACAGTAAACACACATTGAGAATTTGCTGTAAAAAGTGTAAGTCCTGATGCACAACATTTTAAATGGAAATAGGTGCTCCTGAGACCTATGGAGATGGTATGCTATGGATCGCAAGCTTTAAGGACAGGTGTGGGTTAACGTCCGTCCTCCACCTGCACAGTGGTTGACTCAGTCTTTGTCTGACTAAGAAAGGGTTAAAGGTACCCAGTCTGTTATTGTAACTTTTATTTGCAGAATGACAAATTACTCTTTTATGCTACTGGGGTGTAGAATGACAAATTACCCCTTTTAGCAACTGGGGCAAGTTGGGATGTAACTGAAGTGAGCCTCAGTTGTACACTATGTTTGGAATTTACTGTGGCAGAAAACACTCTTGGTCTGGTCAATCTGGAAACAAATGGGGTCAATCCCGAATAAGATGTAGCAAAATTTTTCTCAGTGTATTTGGACCGGATGAAATATCTTTGATAAAATGTAAAGTGCCAAGAAATCACAGTTTAGGAGATGTGTGAGAAAGTATGTGCAACTTAAAATGGACAATAAACCAGATCAGAAAGATAGATGAAAACGCTACCTTCATGCTTTCAATTTCTTGAATTGAATATTATTTGCAAACAGCAAATACAAAGCCATGTGGCAATACTGGATAGAGGGCTCCCAGAGAAAATAAAAACTCATGAAGGTTGGTGCATGTAATGTGTCTGAAAATACTTGAGTTTTGCATTTGGCTCAGCAGATGGTGATCTTGACATATTGAAACTTCAAGGGAAAAAGTGCACAACTGACACAAAGTTTATGTTGGGCTAAGTTGCAGCTTCAGCTGGTCTTGTGTTTTAAATTGATGATGGATTTCCAGCGACATCATATCTTATAGAATGAAATACTGATGCATGATTAAACAAATCACTTATCTACACTGCCGTAACTTCAGCCCTTACATAAGCTGATAGTTGGAATACTGTAAATTCCCTCAAAATATTTCCTTACAGTTTGGTATCACAGCTCTGTCATACTAGACTTTTGTCTCTACTTGGCAATAAGTTTGGCACCTTTCCTCCATCAGTATATTGCCTTTGGGGAGACAGCTGCCTTGGCACTATATCCGCCCTTTGTAACCCAGAGTGGTCACTAATTCACGTGACGTGCCAGAGATTTCTAAACGTCACGTCAACACGTCCATCTGGACGGTTGGACTGGTAGTTCTGTCACGCGTAGATTCCTGACCCTTCTATGACGTTGACCTAATGTACGTTAGCAACTTTACCCCCTGCTATATAAGCTGCGTACAGTATTTCCTTACCGGCTCTCATGAGATTCTTTTGAATCGAAACCATTCGGGCTTTTTCCACAGCTTTTAGTTTCCACGCCACTGGCTTTGCTGGCCCGGTCTTACACTATGATTAAACAAAATGTGGTAGATATGAATAAAAGTGCATGTGTGGTGGTGTGAAAGTGCCAATGGCATTCACTGACAAACTCCACATGACATGGCAAAATAAAATTCAATTTCCACAGTGTTTCCCTTGTACAGTTTTGTTGTGGGCTAATAAAGAGCTAGTATTTGGGGAAAACAGTAATGATTATATTGATGAAAAGTACCAGATGCTTTTAAGTGGCTGGTTTCGAGGCACTTCTCTCAAATGGGTAGTTAATCTTTTGTGTGCACGAGGCCTCTTGTTCTTGTATATTTTTTATTTTTACCTGCAAATTGTACACTGGGGTAAGCACTTCTCCAACTTTGACTGGCCAAAATTACATCCTTGTGTTGTGCACAGCTGTGCCCTTACTATGGGGCATCACGTAGTTTGTAACTATGGTTTACTTCCCAGCACCATGTTTGTGATTGATGAATTCTTGAAAACTTCCATGTGCAAAATACCAGGAAGCCAAGAACACAAGTTGTGTGCTAACTTATAGTTAGCTCTTTTGGTTAGTTGTGTGTTCAGGTTGGCTATTGGTTAAATTATGGAAATCCATTATAACCAGACTGTCCAATCGGTGCGCTGCTGTTCTTCATCTTGTAGGTTTTTATTCCATGTTGAAATGTGCTGGCTCCTTAATCCTCCGCTCACCTTGTACTCTTATCAGAGGGTTGCCATTGGAAACATTTGGAAGTATCTGTTTTGCGTTGTTGCAATTTAATTTGCGAGCTGGTTAGGGTACTTGCAAAATTTCGTCATTTGCGATCATCTCTTTGTATGCAAACTGTTTGGGCAACCAAAAAGTTTGCATGCAAAAAGCTCATGATCATTGCAAATAGTGTTGTTCACTATTTTGACCTTGAAATCAGTTTCACATTAAAGCAAATCTTGAAATGCTTTGGTTTGTTTCTTTTTTTTCCCTTGTCAACACAAATGGTGGAGCTTTACTTTCAAAACAACTGCACTTCAGTTACTTTGCCATTGGTATGAGTGATAACCAGAAACAAGTGCAGACACCATTTCCGCCAGTCAGCATTGCAGGCTTTTGTTTGTTTTACATTTAAACTTGAGGTGAATAAAATCACTGTCATATTGATATGCTTCACAAGTGACACTGGGAAGTTCTATTTTGAGTGATACATTACTCTACATGTGGTACAATGGTACCCTAGGGGTGGTCTCTCAAAACAGGGACCACTATACCAAATCTGCTGTTATATATCACACAAGTGGATCTGCATCCAGTTAGCTGATAGAGATTCCCTCTTTCACTTTATTCAGTTCTACTCTATTCTGGTTCTGTTCTGATCTATTATTCTTTGAGTCACCAGGGATATCCTGGATGGTTTTGTACCCCAAAAGCGTTCTGTTACTCTGTTGAAGAAAAAAAAAGGTACGTAAATCTAATGCACATTTTAGACCAAAATGGTATAAAGTAGCACAAAAAACGAGAGTCTAAGGTAACCTTTTACCTCACAAAATGACCATCTGCATTAGCATGACATGGAATAATTGGGTTGGGCTTTTTCTGACGAGAGGCGGAGTTGTGTGCATTAGCCTTGTTAAGGGATTGTGCTGTTAATGATTGCCAAGCTGGGCAGTGCATAAGAATGAACATCAAGGTAGGCACAGTCTATCTATAGTTGATTAGATTCGTCACTGGATCATGGTCTTGCCATGAGATCTTGATTCAATGAACAGACCTGTTTACCTGAGTGGCATACGATTTGTGTCTCTTTGAAGAAATCGACAATGAGTATTGGCCTAATCTTATTATTTTCAGGTGGTGCCACAGTTGACTTTGTCCTGGTCATTATGGTTGAGGCTTTGGAGGCAAAGTGACAAAGGTCAGGGATGTGGATGATTGTTGTTGAGGTGATGCAGAAATCTTGTTCATGTTGTTTACTGGACCTTTTGTTGGGGGTATGAATAATGGTTATCATGATAGTCTTTCAGTTTTTAGGATGTTATTTACTTATAGTATATTGAAATGTGCCACTTACATTCGGGAATATGAAGGGAAATGTGCTGTGGGTATGCTTGGGTGTCCTTGACTTTCAGTTTTTCATGAGACTATGTCATGCAAAAGGAAGATTAGTATCAAATGATAGATAGAAATTCCCTCAACTTATTCCCACATACTCTTGATTACTTGGTTACTATAGTTCTGGATGGTTTTTTTTTTTTATTTTAGCTCAGCTGACTTGTCGGATGGCTAAGTGTACAAGATGGTCGGTTGTCCATCGTTATCCATCTGTCAGTCTGTCATCGTCGTCTGTTTATATTTCATGTTTTTTACCTCTTCTCCAAACCCGTTGGCCAAATCCTCTCCAATAGGGTCTACCTTAGGTGGGTCTCTACGAAGTTTGTTCAGTTGACTATGCTCTAATGATTTTTTGATTTATAAATAAGTTATAACCTGATAACTCGAAAAGTTATAACCCGATTTGAACAAACAGCCTATATATATGGAAAGCTGGATGTGTGGCACATATTTTGAATATAGAAATTGTTTAAAATCTGAGTTGAAGGTATACCGTACTGGACGCCATAATAGTCTCACCCGCACAAAAGTCGCACCCCCAACTGTGGAGGGGGAATAAGACACCTCAAGGTATGTGCGGCACAATAGTCGCACCCCAAAAAATTAAAAAAAAACGGTCTCCCTGATATCACCATGAAGAAGTATAACCAGGCTGCTCATGACAAGGAATGAACAAAAATCTATGATTTAAAGCTAGTGAATAAAGTTAAAATGAAAGTAAATAAACTTAAAAACATCCACCTGTGTTGCCTTTTTATTTTGTCTCGGTATGTGAAAAGTGAACTAGAATCTCGCTCCTCACTTTCATGTTGAAACTGTCGTTTTGTGTCAGATTCTCGCTATCAGCGGGTAAATGCTATCATACAGCTACTTAAAAACATTATGAGTTATCAAACTTTGGTATTTGTTTTAAAATTTTGTCATTTAAATTTCTTAAATCTCGCTGCAAAAACATCGTGGATGATCCACATGCGTTTCCATTAGGGTGCCGCCATGACTAATCTCGTTTTCGAGACTCTCGCGAGATTGCATAAACACAACTGTGTCATGTGACTAACACATGGCAAACATGCATGCTTGTCTTATGAACACTGATCGAGCGTATTTCCCCCGTTTTTCTGTCTGCATATTAAACTATGAACAAGAATACGCAGATTATAGTAAGGGTAAGCCTATAGTTATACATTTTATTGCATTATTGAGACTTTTTGACGACGATCACAATGTATGTACACCGGCAATGTAAACAAACATGGCCACCGGTCTTTTCCATCGTCAAGAAAACTTCCTCCCAGGCTAAGTCCCCGGGAAGTTTAGACTGTAGTCGGCATAATAGTCGCAGGTATGGCTTTGAAAAAATTATTTTACCCCTCCAGCTGCGACTGTTATGGCGTCCAGTACGGTAGGTCAAATGGCCAGTTTGAATATAGGGGACATCTCATGAATGCTCTCCACCTAACAATTTTTTACCAATTGTGTTCAAATGTTAATGCTCCATTAATTTGTGGATTTTCTCACAATTTTTTGTTCATTTTGGGGCAAAATCATCAAAACTCTTCTGCAAAACCATTTGAAGCCAATTGCTCTGAAATTGCATTGGGACACTTCTTGAGACTTCTAGACCTTAATTTGTGCAACAGGTGGCACTGCAATTATTTTTTGCTTTATAAAGAATTTTTGTGCTTTTTCACTTTTCTTGACTTTTTCTCCCCAATGGTAAATTTGGTCCTCTTCAGACTTATTAGAAATGTATGTGGACTTGATCTCCACCAAATTTGTTCAGTACCTGGTGGTACTCTCATTTTAACAAGTTGTCAAAATGCAGAAAAATCTGTTCATGCTAGCAACACTGATGATGGTGACCTTGAACTTATTCCGAAGTTCACAGTCCTCTAGTTTTAAAGTCAAATTTTGAAAGGTCTGAAATTTGTGATTAGTCCATTCACATGGGAGTTCTCAAAACACCAGAGTGAAGAGATATGTGGTTCCTGACTTTTAATAATTTTCATGGCATGGATTTTGATTTTATGATTTTTTTTTTTTTTTTAGAATTTTGTGGTGTTGTCAATAAAGTGGTTTTAAATTTTATGTTAAAGGTGTGAAAACAAAAGTGCTGTAGGAGTAAAAAAAGTTAATTGTAACATGTAGCATTTTACCAGAGGATAGGATAGTACAGTGGGCTGTAGATCAAATGGTTAACTGTGGGATGGTAGGCTGTCTGATATTGTACATCATTCATGAATGCAGCCTCTCAGTGAGAGGTATGTTACAGCAGGTCCTGACATGCTGCAAATTAACTGTGACACAGAATTTTGTTTCTAGAGTTGACATCCATGTACATGTATGCATGTGTTTCCTTGCTCAAGTTGCTCAACAAATGACAATTGATGTTTAACCATGCAGCAAGCTCTGTACTTGACCTTACAGCCATCCTTGCTTTAGTTTAGTTTTCGTTCCAAAATTGTCAACATTTTGCTACATATTGTATACTGAAGGCCTGGTGTTACTGGCCATACATGCAGTTCAACATTGTCTCATACATTTAGAGTTTTGGCATGTTCTGTGATGTAAAGTTATGTAGTAAATTTGGATACCAGTATATACAAAATTCATACTAAAATTGATAAAATGGAAATTGCATGAAGTGATGTTTGGTGATTTATAATTCAAAAGCCAGAGTGAATTACAGGGTGACTCAGCCTTTGGTGCCTGTACCCTTCACATGGTAATATGACAGAACTGTAAGGCTTGACTGAATGTTACCTTCCCTGCCACTGAGTCAGCTTTGCACATATAGTTTTTCAATATGGGTTCAATCAAACTGACAGCCAAATGATATTAGTAGGTAAAATGTATTGACAGCTCGTGTTGCATGAATATGAAAGTACAGGCAGTGAAAAGGGCACTGAAGCACTGTGGTACTGATTGAAGTTGTACAAATGGAAAAAAAGTGACATAGTAAGTATATGTATTAACATGCTTGCACAGTGGTACCTACTATATATGGCCTTCAATTGTGCCAGAAAATAGCCACATATAGCAGGTGACTTGTTACAGTAGTTAACCCTTTCCCCCTTTAATTAAGACTGAGTCAACAGCTTTCCTTGGCATGTCAAGGAAAGCTGTTGACCTAGGGCATGTGCTATTGATAAGTCTCATGTATATTTCTCAGTCAAATTGTTTTTCATAACTGTTGAAATTAGTTGAAAACACTGAAGCAGACGACATTTGACCACCAGCCGGTTTTGGCCGGTTCAAGGGGGAAAGGGTTAAATGAAAAAAAAAAGCTTTTGTGACCAGAGAAATGTGGTCACAAAGAGCAGGTGACCTTTGATGACCTTGGCTGCATGCACCAGGTATTGCTGTAGCAAATCATGAATCTTGTCAATGAGAAATGTTTTTAAGTGTGGAAAATAAAGAGCAGTGTGACAGATTCAGCTTGGCTGCTCAAAGACGTTGCCAACTGCCAGACAGGTACAGAGGCTGTGGACATGTTTGATGCCAACTGCCTGGGGACACCATCACTGCTTACAATATTCAACTTTCATGTAGCTCTTCTCATGTAGTTAGTTTTCGTGAAGGGAAAGTTACTATTTTTGTTCGGCTGCCAGGTTCACTGTCATGCAAGTCTCACATTACATTTTGAGTCTTGGATGTGTTCCACTCAATGAAACCAGCTGATTGATCGAAATGTCTGTGCATGTATAATAATGATATATTGATGATCGATCATCAGTATTATGCTATGATTGTCATCCTGTGTTTCCCAGTATTGTCAAATGGCAAATGCAGTTTCAGTTTCAATACACATTTATTGGGGTATCTTTAAGGGGTACATGGGGTCAGTGTTTTAGTATGGATATACTAAGATGAAAAAGAATTACTTTATATGGCTAAAACCAAACCCAAACCAAGGAAAGTTGTTGACCTACGGCTTTTTGATTGGTGTCATCTTCTAGTCTCATTCTTTGGGAGAGGGAAGGGGATAGGTGGAGAGATGTCTTAATTTTGGGTTAAATGGTCCATAAATATACAATACAGCATGAAACAAACATGAAAATTTCCTGTGTTTCTTCTTTTCATCAAAAGTGACACAGGCAATTGGTTAACAGAAGATTGAGACAAAGTCTGAAAGTCTGTGGAAATTTGCATGACCATAGCTCTGTGAAGACTTGAATCTGGTCAAAGTAATTAAAACTTGCTTCAATAATCTGGCATGCCGCAGTGGGGTGAGGTGGTGGGTGAGAGAAAATAAAAATTCAGTTTTTTTGTTGTTGATAGTTTGCATTATAGTTTGGTGTGCAAATTTATGGTTGGAGTCTCTTGTTATCATAGATTGTGAAACAGAACAAAAACTAATAACAGTAGGGACACAAAACCAAGAAGGAAACGCCACACGAGGTTTTGGTTAGAATCATTGCAATTGTGAAAATCTGAGGCTGAGTTTTGAGGTTGTGACCTATTGTGTGAGAGAACAAGTCATCTTTTGAAGTGCAACAGCCAGTTGATCTGATTAGGTCAGGATCAATAGCTTATGATTTTAATAACATATGGGTACATATATAATCTCATTAGCAAATGGTCTACACAGGACCAGCTTGTATGTCAATATTTGGGCTTTATACATTTTACCGATGTTTTCTTTCGCATTAATATTGCAAAAACCAAAGTGATGGATTTGGCTGTACATGTTGATATAACAGTGAGGGTTGGTTTATTTGATTTTTGTAAGAGCTTTTTGTAGTCAGCATACAAAATGAACTAAGTAGATTCCTTTGTACTTGTGTCAGGTAGGAAAGATAACAGATAGGTGATGAGCATGCTACCTGTACAGTACTACCTGCTATTCAAGACCACCCCTCTGCCAGTAAAAAGTGGTCTTAACATACAGAAAAAATTGTTAGAGAATTAGACTCTGGAGTCATAAAAGGAGGGTCTGGGAAATGATGCGTTCTTTCACGAGAGGTGGTCTTTAGAGAAAATGCTCACCACGCTATATTAGAAAACTCAGTGGGCAGGTGTTGGTTAAAGAGTTGTATGGGTGGGAAATGGCAGCTGCTGTCACATGACTTCTGGGACAAGGAGAATGTAATCTGCTATTGTTTCCTGAAATTACCACCAGGATATCAGTTGATTGCTTAGCTTTGGTAAAGATATAGTATCAAGTTATCAGACTACATTTTCCAGCTTGACTGGGGTACTACAAATAACATTTGCTAAGTCTTCCAGCATTATAATTTAATTCATGCTTAACCCTCTTGAACCTGAAGATTCTGAAATAAATTTTAATGTCAAGTCTACCCTTACTTTGTCTGCCAACAATTTTCACAGTGCATGTACATTAAAAATAGCACTGTAATATTCTGTGATATAGACATTCAATGCAGCTTTCACTTTGTGCAATAATTGTGCAGCTGGATGGAGGAGTGGATGAAAAGCAAACATTCAAATGGGGAAAATAGAACAAAATTGTAATATCTTAACCATGGTAAGTGTTATTTGAGGTAATGGCAAGGGAAATGTTAAAAGATGTGTACAGAAGCAGGTGGGACACAGAGGGTCAATTGTATAGGCTGCCTGTGTGGCAAGGTGGGATCGCTGTCTGGGTTGCTGCAACGGGTGTCTAGTAACATAGGGACTTGAAAGTCATGTCTACCATCGACATGGACTCATTTAGCAACGATTCATTTCAGTGCATAACAGGATCAATCTGACTTCATGTCACTTTTCCTATCAATTGTTTATTGTTTATTTTATTCATTTTATTCTTTTACGTCTGTACAAATATATTGGTAGGAAGTTGGATTAATGCAAACATAGCATAAAAAGTGGAATGGTTTAATGGCAGGAGGAAATGAATTTGTGGTTTGCAAGGTAATAAAAAATATACCAAATTTTCCACAGATGCAAGTACCTGCCAGGAGGATCAGCTTGAGAGACCACACAAGTCATTGCTCCTGTAACACACCTTTCCTGTGGAAAAATTAGCTGTGTTTAGGGCCATATGCAATATTTGACCACTGTCTGTTGGCACTTGGAGTGGTCTGAGGAAGCACATGTACCCTTGTATTAGGAACATTTCTAGTTGTCTCTGGGACAATTTACTGTAACTTCATTCATTCATTTATTCATTCATTCATTCATTCATTCATTCATTCATGCACCTTCTGACAAGAGATGGTGACTTTTTTGATCCATGGGGATATATTTTATATTTACTCAATGAAGAATTTAGTAGTAGTAATTGAGTTTTCATGGGTTAGAGAGCCCAAATATGCACAACTTCTATTGAAAAGTCCAGAAAGTTGAAAAGTCCCAAAGAGTGGGAGACACACAATAAATGGAGAAGAGGTGATAGCTTTGCTGATTTGGGTTGAACTTATTGAGTGGTAGAAGGCATTTTAACTGGTGAAACTGTGCTTGCCATGGTCATGATTTAAATTTCACTTGTCCAGACAAACATAACATGAATATTACATTATTGCTGGCTTTATACAGTGGAACCTGGCTTAAGGTAAACTGAACAATAAAGTATGCCAGCTGGGGAAGCTGGGACTGGTCCCTTTGGGTGCTAAGGGGTCATGTACAAAAAAAAACTTTCCAAAAATTTGAAAACCATGGATGGAAATTAACCCCCTTCCCTATCCAATATCACATATTTCCTGGAATAGGTTGTCCATCATTGTTGTATTAAAAGTCGCACCTCCTGATCAATAAAGTAAAGTCAAAATGCCTGAAAACAGTATTTAACCCTCTGCACGCTGGACAGTTTGGGTATTTGGCACAGCCAGCAGCTGGACATTTTTTAATTTTGTTGCACAACATGCAACATGCTGGTGAAAAAGTGCCGTAACTTTTTTATTTTTGCAATTCATGCAAAATGATCCCCACGACTTTTGTTCACTATGACCTTCTATAAATTTCTATGTGGTTTCTTTGTCAATTTAAACAAAAACTCATGCCCTACACCCTAGCAAAGTGAATATATAGATCTCGAACACAAATTGATCAAAATGGTCAAGCCTGTGTGAATACAATTGCATGGTTAGCATCATGAACGATGGTTCTTCTTTAATTTTTTCTAAACATCGATTGTGTGTCACAATTATTATTAAATTATAGTGGTTGAGTTTGTTTGTTACTGTAGTAAATAGTTGATGAATGCACTTTATTGCAGTCACCGATAAACTGTCAACATGATCAACACAAGCGGTAGCCATGCAGCAGTATTTTCCTCAGAACCATGTTTTACCTGTGGCCGGCATATTTTACTCTTTTTTCATGAAAAATTGGACCCTCTGCTCTATTGTTTGCAAAGACTGGCAGTATGTTATTCTGACCAAT
Organism: Hermodice carunculata; assembly: GCA_964020975.1. Classification (NCBI taxonomy): domain Eukaryota; kingdom Metazoa; phylum Annelida; class Polychaeta; order Eunicida; family Amphinomidae; genus Hermodice; species Hermodice carunculata. Next base: position 23,708,576 of record OZ026630.1, read on the forward strand.
TTACAGCATTAAATTTTGGTTCTTGCTTTCATAAATTGTCCGTAATCGTCAATTGTGTTCTTACAAATGTTGCACATCCTTCAAGCTAGACTTCACAACATGAGGTAGTGAGAACTCCCGAACGAAGTGTCAGTAGAAAAACAACGTATTTGATTGGACGGAGAACACCATGTGATGGATTCTGGCCCCCTGACTGACCTAGAATATTCAGGAGAATTGTCTCCGGTAGTTTCCAAATAAAATAATGAAGTATATGTTTGAAATAGAAGCAGTTCCCCTAAAATACTTTTGTTTCGGCCAATGTGAAAGCTTGTTCTTAAAATAGACAACAGGGGTCACATTAAGGATTTTTCAGTGTGGGTCCGTTGGACCCATCTTTCTTCTTTTTACGGAAAAATAGTGAGTCCATGGACTGAATCGATGGGTGCAGTCTGAATTTGTGTAAGCTAGACTTCATTTTGTGTGATTTGATTGATTTTATTTGGTATGATCAACATACAGTGATGCGTGAGTTTACATAAAAATGTTAAATAGATTAAACATGCAGGTAACTGAAGCCCAGAAACAAACATAACATATGGTCTATATGCTAATGCAGGCAAATCATAATTATAATTAAGATTGAATAAAAAGTTACCAATGTGCCAATGTAAAAGAGTTTAATTACTAAAAGTTTGTTGATTATACCAAGGGTGGATTCAGTCTATCCAGGGACCTGCTATAAGTCTATAACACGTCCCTAGTCTACCAAACTATGGTTTGTGAAGTGGTCTTAACCCCTAGCACACTGCCCATGTGCCAGTATCTGATATCGCACACCGTGTCGGCGTGTGCCATCAGGATTTATATTTCTGTGCACTATCTATTTCAATTTACTTAAAAAATTTGATGCCCTGGGTGGTGTCAAGAGTCTGATCTTAAGTGCGGTCACTTTTTTACTTAGCAACGCCATACAGGCCGTGCACAACACAAGCGCGTGTACACAGCCGGTCACAGGCAGGGATGGTTTTCCGCTATGTTGTACATATATTTTTTTTTTGGCCTGCAGTCCAGTAATCTTCGCTTTAATACGACTTGTTTCTCCCCAACATAGCGGACATGAGACAGGCACATGTATGGGCAACAACGAGTTTGATTGGACAATGTGCGGCACGTGATCAAATCCAGCCAATGAAGAACCTGGAAATGCTCTCAGTGCATTTATAATGAGGTGAAATGACGTAAATTTTTGCGGGAATACAAAGAGAGATGGAGACGGCGATGATGAAATTACCCTATTTTTGCACAGTTATATCATTCAAATTGTCACAAACAATGGCCCAGCACCTGATCAGAAAGGTGCGAGACTTCTGAGAGCAACAAATGATGAGATGAAATTTGCCCTCTATATAAAGCCCACAACGGATTATGGGCAGATACACTGGCATCCAACAAAATTAATATGTATTGTTTTATTTGCCCAACCACAGCACTGTTATTATAGCTTCACATCGAAAGCATAAATTTATTTACATTAAACATGCACAGTTACAAATATAATGACATTCTACATGCAGGAAGATATATGGGGGATTTCGTCAACAACTGGTAAAACAGCAGTTTGACCTGGCTTGGTGCTGGTCCATGCAATCTTGTTCATGGGTGACCATCGTCATCAACGGCATCGTGAAAACTTGGGTTCTCCATTGGTCTCAAATGTTAACCTGGCTTAAAAATCGCATCCTACATTTTTCAAAAATAAAAATAAGGCCTTAAAAGTGTGACTATTACGTGGGTAAATATGGCACTGTGTAAGTAAAGCAAAAATTTGAAGCTCTGGTGAAACTTTTGAAACATTGCTAGTTAGAAACCCCTATAATCGCTCATCGCAATCTTTTCTATCCTTTGTTGAGTTTTGACAATAAAATCACTGTTTATTTTACGTATCGAATTGCTTGTTTTGTTTAACTTTGAGGTTGTGAGATATTTTCTCTCTCAGCACAATTGTTTTCAAGATAAAATCTATCATTTGAAGTCCTAGAAGTACCTAATAACTTGCCTTTTCCAAAGAATTTGTGAAAGTCTGATTTTGGCATTAACCCCCTTCCCCCTTCCGAGGTTTTCTCAGATTTTTGGAAAGTTTTTTTCTTTCTTTGTAGACAACCCCTAAGCAAAGGTGAGTGCACATGAAGGGTTAACCCTATGACAGAAGTACAGTCAGGTCATGTAAAGTTCACAATTGCATCCAGTTTTCATCTTGTCATGACTGCATTATTGATTTTACCAATAAGCTGTGTAGTTCATGTTGTTGCTGAACATACTTGCAACTTGTTCGGTAAATTTGCTTGCTCAAATCATGGGCTTTCACATCCCGGTAATCAATTGAAACTTGTGTTGTTAGATTGGTTTGTAGCAGTGTACAACTTGCAGGGGATGAGGAAAGCAGATTCAGTCAGTGTTCCTCTGCCTTGAAGATTTCAGTTTGCTGACAGTAGCTCCTGGAGTGATGGATATGGTGCACAATTGAAAAAAACCTATGTATTCACTGGAATAACAGACATAATGAAACATGTGCATGTGCAAGAAAAATCCATTTGTTCAAGTGTAAAGTGGATTGATCAATTTTTGTCGTTTTTCCACAAACAGACCCAATGATAAAAAGAGTACAATAAAAAGAGTATGGTAAAAAGAGTATAATAAAAGAGAATGATGAAAATTCTACAGTAAAACGGTGGATCACATAGAGTACAGAAAAGAGTACAGTAAAAAGAGTACAGTGGAATTGGTACTGGTTAAAGAGTACAATAAAGGATTTTAGTAAAAAAAATTCAGGGTACGATAAAAACGAGCACAGTGAATGCATGCACAATTCCCTTATGACTCAGGAATGTATTCAGGTGGCAGTTCTTGGAAGCATGTACATGCTATTGGCAGGGCAGTTTCATGTGCATTTTTTTCCCAGTAAGTCTCATGACTGTTGAGTTGGTAGCATTGCTATATCACCATGGTAAATAACATACAGCATGTGCTTGTGTAGTCATGCCATACAGTACTGATTACACATAACTTCACCAGAGGATCATATGTAGAAAAATATGCATAGTGTCCATGTGAAGTTCACATGCTGGCACGTGCAATGTAGCACATTTGAGCATGGAGCATGCAGTGGTTTCTCACAGGTGGTTCATTCTTTTTCAATGTACCATGCTGATTACTTGTGACCACTGCACTGTCGTCAAACAAATACTCATCAATGCAAGCAAAAGTATTTGAATTAAAATTTTGGCCAAAACACATACACTGTATATGCTGGCATGTGCAAGAATTGAGTCGAATATGGCCCACATGGATAGGAGTGAAGTGTATGAAGACTGTATTCATGCTATATGCAAGTAACATGCACGAGTCAGTAAAGTATTCTAAACCGCATGTTCATGTCTCACATAGCAAGCAAACGACATATCATTTCTGTTGTATTGCCCCCCTCCCCCCATGAAGGGCTAGTATACCCTTCTAATGCAGCCATCTTTCAGGTGTAGTGTTGGTGACCTAATCAAGGGGGGGGGGGGGCTACTGCATTGTGTCCTGTGTTGTTGTAAAGTGGTCTGAAATTAAAATTTAGATTGCATATATCCTGACCCAGTCACAGCTTGCTTCAGGATATAATTCTTTGGCTACAAGTTTCACCTGTGATCCACACAGCTTAGTCTTTTGTAGCAGTAGTTGAATCGGTTGATCATTTTCTGGACTGTGTGACGATATGCCAAGTTAACCGATCATTAATTCTGGGCCCAGTGCACTGTGCACCAGGTAACCTGGTGGCGATTAACAATGAATGGGTAGCTAGAGATAGTAACCGTCACGTCAGCTTGAAGCTATTAGGTTAGTTAATGAGAGCAAAACAATTGGAAATGATGTCTCACATTCTCATTTCATTGATATCATGACCAGTATGCTCCCCATATAAAGTTAACCTTGTTATGTTTGAAATTGTTGAATCTAGGTTTTAGTGCTGCCATGATAACATTAGCTCCAAGTCCTTCTTGATATTCAGGTTTTTGTGTTCTGCTGGCAACACTGACTTCTGTCCTTCCTCAGTTTCCATGCTGTCATGTTGTTTTTAGGGCCTGTCACTCCCCGCAATCATGGAAAACGGATAAAAATCGCGGAATGCCGGATCTGAAAAAGGTTTTAACTACTATACAGATCAAACCAGCAGAACTAAGGTTGTGTGCAATATAGACAATAGTAATTCCATATGTATACAGGTTAGACAGGGACAGGTTAAGCTTATGGAGAGTAAAGAGTTCGAACTGCGGAATAGGATATTGACTACTAGGAAGTGGTTCTGGGCAAAAAGACACAAATACAATTATCAAAACGGAATTGATAAAATTCAAACAGAATTTTCCATTTATAATGGTTAATTGGCCAAAACAATAACATCGGTCATCACCCATACTCAGTTTTCTTCATGGACTGTCCCTCAATTCATAAAACACTGGTTACTAATATGTATAGATATGATTAGTGAATTGGAAATGAATCTTATTCAAGCATCTAGGCATCTTTGCGGGAATGCGCATTCAACATTGAAGTTATTTAGAATTTTTAATAACTTTATTTCGTTATGTGATGTCCATGCTTCATTCTTCTACAAGAATGAACATTAATGATTAGATCAAGTGTTAACCTTTCCTCTGTTACGGACGAGAAAACCTGCCCAAAGAGACTTGCTTCTCCTATGCTGGTACAGGCGAGTTTGTCCACCCAATGTAGCACATGCTGAAGATCAACTTTCAGTGGGTGTAATTATGGAGATATGGCAACATGTCATGTTCTTCAGCAGATGTATAACATATTAAATTCCTTTGCCCCCTGAAGAAAGGACACTTCGTCCCGAAACGCGTCGGGGAGGAATTCTCTAATACAAATGTGTGCTGTGGTCTATTTGTTGGAATGGAATATTATGCACAACATATTATGGTTTCCACTATAACTATTGAGCAGTGGTGCCAAAATTATATAAATATTGATGTATCTCTGTGAAAAAAACAACGCTCACAGATTTTGTTTAGTATGGACCATCGCGGAGATTAATTGAAAATGCATACCAGTGCACAAGTTTCCCATATTAACATTGATTACATGCAGTTTCTACTCTGAATTTCTTTCAGCAGTTAATCAGTAACATTCTGAATGTTTTGAAAATATCTACCATTGATATGTCACTAAAACTGGGTTCTTATGTGACATGAAAACGTATAAGTTCAGTGGTTTGAATGATCAATTCCACCATGCTTGTTTGTAGAAAGTGTGCAATGCACATGCTTGATCACATGCCGAGACTTGGCTAACTTTATTTGAAGGGCCTGTGAGCCAATCAATGCCCTGAAGCAGGGTGAGAATCTCGCTGTCTTCTCTGCGTAGATTTTTACCTCAGAGATAGTTAATTTAGGCAAGATGACATTCCTGGAACTGAGAGAATCATATGAAGTTAAGGCTGCAAAATGTGCCACTTTACTGTTTACTGTTTTGTGGAATTTTTATCTGTATAGGTACCAAAAACAATTGGTTAGATGTTTGTCTTGTGTTTATGTTGCGCTCCCCAGATGTAATGAAGTTCCACCCCTTATTTTCTCTATGTGCATAAAATATATATGTAAATTTTATTCAAAAGCTGAATTCATGTACCCCAGAGTGAAATGGAACTTAAGCAGAATTTGCTGTTTTGCAAAATGGAAAAAGACAAAATTTGAAATGGAAAATGACAGGCCCTATATTTTGATAGCATTAAAGTGGGTATAGACCTTTTCTACTTCTAAGTTCTATGCTCCCTTGATAATGTTTTCCATGATCCCTTTTCAGATTATGATTGGCCACATGGGGGCAACACTGTGCTGGCAGGTAGTCATACCTTAATAGCCAGACCTATATGCTCACTGCTTCACATTGACTTCCTTGATAGCCAGGTTTCTAAGCTCTGTAAAACATCCCCTCCTCGATAGCCAGGTTTTTATGCTGTGTACATAACATTGACATCCTTGATAGCCAGTTTTCTATGCATCTTTTATATAACAATGACTTCCTTAATAGCCAGTTTTCTATGTATCTTTTATATAACAATGACTTCCTTAATAGCCAGTTTTCTATGTATCTTTTATATAACAATGACTTCCTTAATAGCCAGTTTTCTATGTATCTTTTATATAACAATGACTTCCTTAATAGCCAGTTTTCTATGTATCTTTTATATAACAATGACTTCCTTAATAGCCAGTTTTCTATGTATCTTTTATATAACATTGAATTCCTTGATAACCCAGTATTACCATCTCTCTAACGCTGACTTCATGACATGGTTTCCATGTCCACTGTATCATTTTGATTTCCATCCATTGATGGCCAAGCACTTCATTGATAATATTGATCCTCTGGACATTCAGTCATTAGCTCTGTCCTTGGTACACTCTTGGTGCACAAGCTACAGTTTTGGTGTTTAATGCTATACTCGTATATTTCATATACATACACTATGTCCTGTGTATGAATACCAGGAATAGTTGTGCAAATTTAGTTGCCCATGACAGCCAGCCAATCAATGTGTGTACATGGAAGTCAGCTTATTATCCAATAGGGTTAAAACTTTTTCCAGCTGGACAGGCAGGGGGGATCATTTGCACAAAATACCAGAGATACAATTCAGAGTGTGCATCTGTGGACAATAAAATCAATTTGTTGAATAGAGAGTTACTTTTCATGTCATTTCTTTCTTTCTTTCTTTCTTTCTTTCTTTCTTTCTTTCTTTCTTTCTTTCTTTCTTTCTTTCTTTCTTTCTCCTTCCCTCCCTCCCTCCCTCCCTTCCTTCCTCCCTTCCTTCCTTCCTTCCTTCCTTCCTTCCTTCCTTCCTTCCTTCCTTCCTTCCTTCCTTCCTTCCTTCCTTCCTTCCTTCCTTCCTTCCTTCCTTCCTTCCTTTCTCTCTCTCTCTCTCTCTCTCTCTCTCTCTCTCTTTCTTTCTTTCTTTCTTTCTTCCTTTCTTCATTTCAGATTTTTTATTTCAAGTGGAGAGGTGAAGCCTCTTTTATGTAATATTTTTGAAGGATTCCAGTAAGTGTTGCTGTCAATATGTTTCAGTGTATTTCGTTTATCCTGTGTCTTGCATTGGATCCAGCATGACTCCTGTCTTTTGTATTTAGTCTCAGAAATCTTGGAAACCAATCATTTTAAAACTGATGTTTGGTTTGGTTTGGTTTGGATCAGCTGTGATTCTCCAGCTGCCTATCAGTAGGACACTTGACTGTCTTGATTCTCATGTTACGTACTTGACTTGATATATACACAGACTGTCTTTCATAGCACAGGTGGACTGGAGCAGGAAGTCATCAGCAGAGGAGAATTAAGAATTGGGAAATAGGATTAGGAGGTTAATTAGGTGTTGACAGAGATGCTGGGTTTGGGCTGCAGACACAACAGGTCACATTTCCATGGTTTTCTGATGCAGTCAACATGTTTGGCTGTTCCACACTGTACACTTATGATAATTACATTCCACTTGCATCTGGTGAAGAGTAGCTAATTAAATTAAGGGGGGGGGGGGGAACTGTATTGACTCCACAAGGCCATAAAGCATTGTATCTTTGTGCAACTTTTTCTTTTTGCATCACAAATAGAGTGAGGAAACCTTTGGACTGTTAAAGTGGACAGTGAATGGCTGGAAGTGCTTTGCGTAAAGCACAGACAGCAATATTTTATTACCTGCAGAACATGACTAAGATACCTTTAATATTAACCTGATGATTTCTGGCACTGCAGGGTTAAACAGCACAAGGCTGGAGTCTGAAGTGGATATATATCCTAAGAGCATGCATGCTATTGTCTAGCTCTTGACAAATCATTATGTACTTGTATGAACAGTTCCCCATTAATAGTTCAAGACATAAGAGAGTACATTTGACGTACGAGAAAATCCATCTGATTCTCCTTGTTGAGTGATGTAAATTGATACGTTGATCTTGATGTGTAGAATGCTGTTTCCTTTTGCATGTCAGATTTGCAGCAGCTTTTAGATAACATTATGAAATTTGTTATAATTCCATGTATCAGTTGTCCTGTGAGTACAAAAGGACATTAGCAATATGCAATCACTCACCTTTTATTGAAATATAAGTGAAAAAAATTACAATGTGCTCACAGTGTGGCAATTTAATGGCAACAGGAACTTAATGCAATTTCCACAGTTTTAGTTCCTGATGGTATTGTGAGATTTGAAATTGACTAGAGGCTTTTTACTACATTGAATTAATATTTTTTTCTAAGCAAGATTGTGAGGCATGTATACTTTTTTCAGCCAATAATGATCTTATAAATCTAATTTGGTGCAAATTTGTAGGCATTGATTCAAACAGGATGAGAAGCCATGGGTTTTTGTAGTTGTCTCTCCTTCCCCAGACATCCATCCTCTATCCTTCCTACTGCTCCTTGTTAGTTTCCAAGATTTATTCCACAATTGGAATATGTGGACTGTTTTTTTTTCTGACAGCAGTGGTCATATGATACAGGTGGCTTGCTAGTTACAGGTATTATTTTGTATGATAGCCTTGAGGCAAGGCTTTTTGCTATCATTGGTTTGTCAAGATGCAACTGTTTCCTTACTCCTCAAAAGGTAGCCTTGTAGGGGTCTCCTTGCATGCATGGATCTCTCAGGATAGCCTTGTAGGGGTCTCCTTGCATGCATGGATCTCTCAGGATAGCCTTGTAGGGGTCTCCTTGCATGCATGGATCTCTCGGGATAGCCTTGTAAGGGTCTCCTTTGCATGCATGGATCTCTCAGGATAGCCTTGTAGGGGTCTCCTTGCATGCATGGATCTCTCAGGATAGCCTTGTAGGGGTCTCCTTGCATGCATGGATCTCTCGGGATAGCCTTGTAAGGGTCTCCTTTGCATGCATGGATCTCTCAGGATAGCCTTGTAGGGGTCTCCTTGCATGCATGGATCTCTCGGGATAGCCTTGTAGGGGTCTCCTTGTATGCATGGATCTCTCAGGATAGCCTTGTGGGTGCCTTTTTTGCATGGATCTCTCAGTGTATCCTTCTGGGTAATTGTTTTTGCACAGATCTTTCAGGTATCCTTGTGGGAGTGTGGTTCCAGTGGTCTCTCAGGGTATTGTGGGGAGTCTTATATTGGTCCCTCTGGGTATCATTCTGGGAGTCCTTTGTTATATTAGTCTCTCAGGGTATCTTTCTGGGAGTCCTTTGTTGTATTAGTCTCTCTGGGTATCCTTCTGGGAGTCCTTTGTTGTATTAGTCCCTCTGGGTATCCTTCTGGGTGTCCTTTGTTGCGTTGGTCCCTCTGGGTATCCTTCTGGGTGTCCTTTGTTGTGTTGGTCTCTCAGGGTATCCTTCTGGGTGTCCTTTGTTGTGTTGGTCTCTCAGGGTATCCTTCTGGGTGTCCTTTGTTGTGTTGGTCTCTCAGGGTATCCTTCTGGGTGTCCTTTGTTGTGTTCGTCTCTCAGGGTATCCTTCTGGGTGTCCTTTGTTGTGTTGGTCTCTCAGGGTATCCTTCTGGGAGTCCTTTGTTGTGTTGGTCTCTCAGGGTATCCTTCTGGGGTATCACCCATTGACATTGTTTGTGACAGGCTTTAAACAGAACAGATGCTAATTCATTTTGTTCAAATGGAACAGTTTTTTCCAGTCATGTCCATGAATATTCATGCACCACCAATAAATTTTACCTTGACCCCGGAACACTCTAGTCCTATGTCTCTATGTAGGGAAATTTACACCCATTGGGAACACTAGCAGAGACATTAAGTCTCCTTGACAATGGAGTGTTACTAAACATGAACACCATGAACATGTGCACACCATAGCAGGTGGACTGTCATTAACCCAACTGACCAGTTCGACAGTTGGCTTTTCCAACTTAAAACACAATGGTTTTGCGTTATCCCACGTACAAATAATGGATAATGTGGACAAGCAAAATTTAAGGTAAAAAATAAATGCAACAGTCTTTGGGCAGTCTCTGAAGATTTTGGACAGAACGAAACCGGTCAGACCATCCTAAAGTCTTCACTCAGGCAGAAGCTGCACGGACAGGCACTTTTGGCTGTCTTGGCCCTTGCCTTGTCTTCTGATTGTTCATTGCATGAATGTCTAGGGTAACTAGCTGTTGGGGGGAAGGGGCGGGGGGTCTTGCCATTCTTTGTCAAGGAAGGTGGCCTTTCCCGTCAATAGTGTCTCAGAACTTAAAGTACAAATTCAGATGTTGTGTCATTGATACAAATGAGTTCTTACGGCAGGATTTTTAACAACAGGTCCCTTGTCCTTCTAGCCAGTCTTCTGTTGCCCAATAGCTGTCTTCTACATATGATTATCTATTTACAATATGCTCAGAAACTGAGATTTTGTCACATATTTAGCTGAAAATTACAGAAATTGAGAAGGGTGGTCAACAGATCCAGTCTTTATAAGTCACTTCTGTCAGTTATAAATGCCGTAGGAGATGGAGTGTCAGTCACCAGCAATAGTTTCACCAAATACAAGGGAATCTCCATCCGGATAGATCAATGGGATACGTATATTTTTATGTGGATAATACAACTTTGGATATTTTATTATGTGGATAAATAACTTTGTAAGGCTTAAGCTTAGCACTGCATAGCTGAGTGAGGACTTAATTTTGGTGAAAAAAGTGGGTGAGCTGAACACAGGCCGTTCATACAGCCCTTTTGTTACTTTTTCTCATGGATATCCACATCATTTAACTAATAATTTTATGAAATTTACAATGGAAGCCCTTGAAAAGTTCACACATGTTTTCTGGGAATCCATAAAGAAATAATCTGATTCTTTGGATTTTTTTTATGTGTTGCTCTGTTTCTATCTAGTTGGATTATGTGACTAGCATGAGTTCACGTTCCCAATGTTACCATTGCATAGAGTGTGTTTGCCCACAATGAGAGGATGATTGAAGGGATTACAGTCTGAGCTGGGTTTGAGAAAGCTGCTAGGGTGAATAGATTAAGGCAGACACACCAGTCCCAGCAAAATGAGATCAGTGCAATGCACATGAATAGGTCTTGACTCCAATGTACATTGATTGCATTAGGTCTGCCTCCCACGCTTTGCTGTCGCAAGTGGAAACAATTATTAATAAAGGATTTTTTGATTTGTGCAGTAGCAGAAGAAGGATGTTGATTTTCGATGAAGCAATTACAATATGCATAAAAGAATAACCTGCTTAACAATCCTGCCTGTATATCACTCTAAGTGAGACATTTTCAGTCTGCCAATATTGCCAGTGTGCAGAATCATTCAATCAGTGGCAGAAATGATTTCCTTGGCGGTCAGGATCTGATCCCTCAAACATTGCAGAAAACACCCGAGGCCTGGGGCGGTATTTGAACTTCCGTGTGAATTGCATCGGATGAGCTTCCATTTAAATCCCAATGTTGTGGAATCCCATTTTATTTTGTTAGTTGTTTTTGTATGAGTATCTGTATAGAACAGTCAAGGATTAATTTAAGCAGAAACTAACATATCAGTCAGAATATGAAATGAGAAAGAGCACCTGAGATAAGACTTGACCTGACAGTGTGATCTGTACTGTGGATTTACAGCTTGATGTATTGTCAATGATGGAGCCATAGTGAATTCACATAACATATAATGTGAGTATCTCACCTTCTGTTGCAATTCATTCACAGATATAAACTGCAAGTCAGGTTTTTTTCCCTCACATTTTATCAAGTGCTTTATACATAGCTGAAGGCCATACACCCAATGTAGTTCCTCCTGATCAATACATTACTCCAATGGATAACCAGAATGAGAGATTTTTTGCCTTTGTTCAATGTTGAATTCCAGAATCCCAGTCTTGTTGGGCCCTGAGAGAAGATGCATTGTTGGGCAAGCAATGTGTATGCAGAAACTACAGTGGAGCTTGATAAGAGAAATGTGCTGTGTGTATACCAAGTGAGAGGTCTATATTAGTGCTATGGGTGGTTACCATGGGTCTGGCACAGTAGTATAAAGCAGACTTGGTCCACAGGCCATCAGGTAAGACATGTACACTGGGCCCACTTGGTCTCTGGCATGTCAACCCCTTATGGCCCCAAGCACCAATCTTGACACCGATGGAAAGCATAAGATATTACTTATGCCTTTACTGCAGTCCAAGAAGAAAGGCATTATGTTTTTTGTTTTAATCTTCAAGCAAGCATTATTTTGGATCTTTGCACTTCTTTCTCTGCTTATAACTTCAAAAAAAAGGTATTATTTTTATTTTGTTTAATTTTTGTCTGATGCCCATGTGTACTTTGTGCTAACCCTTAAAGCACTAATCACTGCTACTGTCATTTTTCATTGCCGTTAAACATATAATGGTTAAAAGATTCATATTCCTAATGAAGATACCTTTCATTCAAATACCAGCAAGCCTAGTCTAAAGTAAAAAGTAGTCTCAGTCAACAGCTTTCCTCGGGGCACTTTGAACACAATGTGAGCAAAGTGCCCCGAGGAAAGCTGTTGACTCAATCTTAAATCAGCACTTTAAGGGTTAATAGTTGTAAGGTATTTTTTCTGGCTGTCATTACATGTGCCTTAGAGGCATGAGGCATGCTTGGAGGTTTGGTTGTGTGTGTCTGCATGGCCATGTAAGGGGTTCATATATGTTAATGTGGGGGACAGTGGGGCTCAGTAAGACAATGCAAATGCTGCAAGATTGAAGGATTGGAAATAAATCCATCTTTTTGAAGGCAGAAATACAAACAATATTGAGAACATAAATGACTGTTGGTGCTGTAATTACCACAGCTGATGGAATGATACTGGACAGGCCAAACTGGGCCAACAGTATTGTTCCTAAAAATATAAAACTTACCATGTGTGTGTTAATAAAAGGGGCTGGTGTATGTGGTGACTTTGTATATGCCATGAAGACTTTGAAACAAGCTTACCAAAGTATATAATCAAGTCTTGCAAATTAACTTGGAAACAAACACAAAACAACCCAAAATGATCAAATATATACCAAGATGTGGTTCACTGAGGTAACTGTATTTTATCATGGGGCACTGTCAGTGAAACAGCAGCACAGTGAAATAACCTGGCTACAGGGAGACAGTAAAGGTAGAAAGTTCATAAATCAGCTTTAGTTATGAATTATTTATAAAGTAGTGTTCCTATTAACCCCCCAAATGGGGGTATATTACACTTTCAAAGCCTGAAATACCCTCTGAGAAGATTCTAGAGGTTTGTTTATTTACATGTAAGAATCCTGTCTCTTCCCCTGAATATCCCTTCTTGTGACCCCCAGAAAAAAATCCTAATGGAAACACTGTAAAGTTTTATTTTACATTATTAACACAGTTCAATGTTGACCATGGGTCTGAAAAATCAGTTTGTAATATATTTTTTGGTTGATAATGTTAAAGTGTTCCACAAATTATCTCACCATACCTTGAATTTGGGGCACTGTGAGACAGTGTTGCAACACGAGAAAGGTAACCCATTCAATAGATAAACATCATATTGAATGGCAGTGCATTGTGAACATGGCATTCTAGAAACCAAGGAGAAACTTTTGCATCTCACTGTGCCCCGCTCTGCCCAATGAAATTGAATACAGCTTGTAGGCTCATGCTGATCTATAAAACTGAAACTTTAGTTTAGAATACTATACACACAAAGCATATGTATATTTGGTCAATTGTACAGATTTGGGGCAAATTGTACCCTGACTGAATGACTCTGTTGGTATGAATTTTTAGCAGACTGGCAGAATACACCTTTACGAGGGCTGGCTGAAAAGTTCTAAGCCCAGCTGTGAAAGACCTGTACAAAGTCTATGGTTTTCATTTAGTTCTCTGCATAATCCCCTTCCAGGTTTACACACTTTTACCAGAGATGCTGCAAGGCCTTGATACTGGTCAAGAAGAAATTTTCTTCAGCCACCCTAAAAAGTCTTTCACAGTGGAAATGACATCATCATTACTAGGAAAATGGCAACTGGCTAGCTCGTTTTTCATTTTGGGAAACAGGTGGAAGTCTGACGGGGCTAAATCGATGATTAAGGTGGATGGCCAATGAGTTCGAAGCCACAATCATGGATCACTGACATGGCAACCTCTGATTTGTGAACAGGAGCATTGTCTTGGTGGAAGAGGACTCCTTTAGTGAGCATTCCCTGTCACTTAGCTTTGATAGCTTCACACAGCTGTCTCAGTAGGTCAGCCTGATATCTTCCATTGATAGTCTGGTCTTTTTCAAGATAGTCAATCAGCAGAATACCCTTGGAATCCTTAAAGACTGAAGCCATCACGTTTCCAGCAGAAGGTACCGACTTGGCTTTTTAGGGAGTGGTGATTGCAGATGCTTCCATTGCTTAGACTGAATTTCGGTCTCTGGTTCAAAGTGCTGGATCCAGGTCGCATCCATGGTTACAAATCGGGCCAAAAAATCATTGGGATCTGCTTCAAAACAGCATAAATTGTCACGGGACGCCAGGAATCTGACATGTTTCGGATCCGCTGTCAAGAGCTTTGGCACCCATCTTGCCGAAACTTTTGTCATTCCCAACTCCTTGGTGGTAATGTGCTCAACCCTCTCATGAGAGATGGCCACAACACTGGGAAAAAGTCGAAAGGTCAATCTTCGATCAGCCATCACCATGTCTTGCATCCGGTTAATCTTTTCGGGAGTGGTTGTTGTTGAAGGCCTTCTTGGGCATGCGTCATCTTCAAGGCTCTGTCTACCATGCTTTAATTCTGCAGCCCACTTCTTAACAGTGGAAAAGGAAGGGGCATCATCACCTAAAGTGGACACCATGTCGGCATATATCTGTGTTGGAGTTGGCCCTTTCAGTTACAGGTACTTGATGACTGCCATGTTGCCAGTTATGTCCATTACTGGTGATTTCAATGGGTAGGTTCACAAGATGGTCTGGTCCAAAGACACTAATCTCACTACAGTTGCAGTTCTTATGTCTATGATTCATTAAATGGTTGTACTTGTTGGTGGAAAATGTTTGTTTCAATCAGATTAAGATATCCCACTTAGTCTTAGAACTTTTCAGCCAGCCCTCGTAGCATCCCAAAGGGCAGTAGTTGAAGGTAATAAATTGCATAATTTTACTTATTTTCAAAACCAAAATATCCTGTTGAAGCTTTTTGTCAAACAAATAGCCAAATTTATATGCAAATAAATACTGTCAGTTGTTGCCATGTAAAGTCCTAAACTCGGTCATTTTGTGCGAATCATCATTTTTGAAAAAAAAATAATCACCTTTTGACCATATGCCATACTATTCTGATGTCAATGGAAAAATGCAACTGCAGATTATTTGACGATTGCTTAACTTCATTAAATTGTGTCTGGCCTATAATTCCTTGACTATTTCACTTACTTTCATGAAACTTCACATGCATATACATCTTGACCTAAAAGGTGTGTCATGAAACAAAAGTAGGTCACTAGGTCAAGTATTTAGGTCACAATACATTCATGGAAAACTACATTACACTTCATATCTGGGCTGTAATTCTGTTGGGGTCCTTTGACCTAGAATCTTGAAACTTTACACACCTGTGTATCTGGACACGAGTGTGTCATGTATAAAAGTATCTCACTAGGTCAAGTATCTGGGTCACTGTGATAGCCAATTTTTATTGACTAGAGTCATTCCAAAATGAGACCTGTGATTAGCATGGTTATAAATGAGGTGAGGGGGGCATGGATCCAGCAATCGCTGATTGCCTTTTAATTTCATTTGGTGTACCATGTATATTTGTTTTTAGCTCAGCTGACCATTGGCTGCAGAGCTTGTGTGATCACTCATGTCAAATAATTGGAACTAGTATCCTAAGTATTAAAAATACACAATATTCATTATGTTGACTATTAATTGAAAGTACTTCTAAATTTATGCCAAATGTGCATTAGGCTGATGATCAAATTTTGCAAAATTTTGGGTGACCTTGAACTGTTTTTGAGGTCATTTAGGACATAGTAAAGAAAACCAAATTTGACATCTTGATCAATTAGAAGGCCAGCTATAAGAGATGTATCACAAATGCTTATCATGTGGAAGTTCAATATTGCATAATGTGGGTCACCTACTTTCTCAAGGTCATGGAGGGAATGCATATCTGGAAATAAATTGAGATAGAACTGCAACACTTGCACCAAATATTACATTAGGCCAATGGTCAATTTTGTAAAATGTTGTGTGACCTTGAACCAGTTTTCAAGGCCATTATGCACTTGAGAAAAGGACACTAAATTCACTACTTTAATTAAGAAGAACAAGGGGAACAATACCAAATGTACCACAAATGTATGTTCATGTAGAAGTTTGATGTTGCATTATATGGAAGACCTTCACTAATTTCTCTGGGTCATGAAGGGAATGCATTTCTGGAAATGAACCTTGGTGATGGTAATCAGATTATATATCTGCAGAGGATGAGGCCCCAGGGCCATTTGTTAACATGAATGCATCTGGGATTGACAAGTTATAAATCTACTGGTGTACCACTGATTGTGTTGCCCTCTGGTGGACAGCTGAAGTACTATGGGGGGAGGGTAAGTGGGGGGCTTGGTGCTGAGAATGCAGGACTTTTTTTCTGTGCAGGTG
This sequence comes from Hermodice carunculata, assembly GCA_964020975.1. Lineage (NCBI taxonomy): Eukaryota > Metazoa > Annelida > Polychaeta > Eunicida > Amphinomidae > Hermodice > Hermodice carunculata. The sequence goes on from OZ026630.1 coordinate 23,725,189, forward strand.
GGATTTGATTGCTTGTGCTATCTAACTTTGCAATTAGATTGAATGTCTTCTTTGACAGTGGTTTTGTTTCCCGAGCACTGGCAGAGCCATATAGGATTTTTCCTGGTATGCTGGTTTCCTTTTGCACCAAGTTTGGGATAAGACTTACGGCTTTGACTACTCTTGTGGCCATTCAGGAGATCAGTGTTTGACACTGCACAGGGGACCCAGTAGGAAGAACAAAGCATTATTCTCTATTTAACCCTTTCCCGTCTAACCGGCCAAAACCGGCTGGTTGTCAATTTTGTCGTCCGCTTCAGTGTTTTCAACTAATTTCAACACTTATAAAAAACAGTTTGTCTGAGAAATGTGCATTAGACTTATCAAGATCACATGCCCCACGTCAAGAGCTTTCCTTGGCATGGGTTGGGTACTTAGTGCCCAACCCATGCCAAGGAAAGCTGTTGACTCAGTCTTAATTCAAGGGGGAAAGATGTTGGGACTTTCTTGGAATTACTGTCAGGGTATAGTGAAATTTAAAAGTGTTATGCAAGTGTACCCATTAGGCAGTGTGTGGACATGCTCCCATCTTCCCTCAGTGTGTTCATCAGCTTTTTTTGACATTTTGAAGAAATAGTCCCCTGCCTTGCAAATCCCCCCCCCCCCCCCCGATATGTACTCTGTGTGTGTTTGTGAAAATTTAGATGACCCCTAGAAAAATACATTTACTTACTTAAAATAGATTACATTTGACCACCAGACTGACAGAGAATATATATATATATATATACACACATACATACATACATACATACATACATACATACATACATACATACATATACTTGTAAAGTGTGGTTGGATTGCTCGCAGAAGTTGATAAATAAACTGCTGATGATAGGTGATTGTTGATCAAGAGAATATTTTAAACTCTTTTTGTTTTGAATAGAAATCTGCTGTAAAAATACAGTGTGCAGTCTATGAGAAGCGATGGGTAGCATGCATCTGTAGATTAACCCTTCCCTCCTTGAATTAAAACTGAATCAACAGTTTTCCTTGGCATCATTTGGGTGCTAAGTGCCCAACCCATGCTAAGAAAAACTGTTGACCTGTTGTTTCTCATTATTGTTGAAATTAGTCAAAAACATTGAAGCAGATAGCATTGGACCAGCAGCGGATTTTTGAGTGGAGAGGATTGACTCTGTGTGTGTGTGTGTGTGTGTTTAGAGATTAGGATTGCTAAAATTAAAAGCTGATGACACCAGATGTTATGGCAGGAAAGTAGTTAAGAATGAATGCACGCTGATGAACTTACATGTGCAGACACTATTGTCAATAGCAGGTGATTGCATGTAAAGTTAGGAAACATGTGATTATATTATCAACTTGAAAAAAGTCAGCAAGGGCTTGACTTAATGATTTTTTTGCCACTTATTTAACAGCAACTTGTGACTAGATCTGTTTCAAAGAAGTGGTGGGTTAAATACCCAGACAACATAGAACTCCTGCCTGTCCTGATTTCCCCGTTTTTTGACTTGTACAAAACAGTCATTCAGATTGTTCTGAAATTTCCGGGAAACATAGCTTGTGGGAGGATTAATCAAAACTGCTTACTGGGTAGTGATACTTTTAATCCCTGATTTTTAATGAACTTTTCAATGTGGGTACCTGTCGGCTTATGCGTGCATTCCCATTGATCACCATGCAAGTCAATGGGGGTTGCGGTGGCAACTCACATTTTTTTAGTTCCTCTCCAAAATCCTGATCCCACATACTACAGTGGGACGTCTAGATCAGCTGAGGATGGGCTGTTCACACAGTCCTCTTGTTTTCTTTTTCTTTTTTTTGGGGAAATCTCAGGTGATTTCTTCTTTATTTAAGCCGTTTGGCCAATAAGTCTGAAATTACACACAAATGGTTCTGGGTACTGGTGGAACAAGGTGGGACTTATTTTTTGTTTTAAAGTATCAAAGTCTGCTAAGGATGGACTGTTCAGACAGCATTAGGACCCCCAGGAATCAAGAGCAGGGATGGGAATTGGCTGCTAATTTTTAGAGTTTTTTTTTGTGTCAATGTACTAATACTTTTCTTTGTTAGACATTTAAATTTCAGTGTTTTCTGACTCATTGCAGAGATTTTGCACAAAAAAAGCTTTCTAATCCCTGAAAAAAAATCATGGCATTACAGCCTTTTACAACAAATGGTCCTTAATGTGTGGAGACTGTGTGTATGTGATATGGCTTTGTGCACTCCTTTTATTTCACCATGGAATGAGCAGGCCTTGAACCTGTACATCTTTGGCAACATTTGTCAGATACAAAAAGTGAATGGCAACTTGGTGTGGGAGTAGGCATGACAGATGATCAAACTGGAGACCTTTACAGACTGTACACATGAAACGTAACACACAGAGGACAGATAACGTTGAACTGAAATGTGCTATGAAGGGAACTGGGACTGAAATATGCTATGAAGGGAACTGGGACTGAAATATGCTATGAAGGGAACTGGGACTGAAATATGCTATGAAGGGAACTGGGACTGAAATATGCTATGAAGGGAACTGGGACTGAAATATGCTTTGAAGGGAATGGGACTGAAATATAATTTCAAGGGAATAGGACTGAAATATAATTTGAAGGGAATTGGGACTGAAATATGTTTTGAAGGGAACTGGGACTGAAATATGTTTTGAAGGGAACTGGGACTGAAATATGTTTTGAAGGGAACTGGGACTGAAATATAATTTGAAGGGAATGGGACTGAAATATAATTTGAAGGGAATGGGACTGAAATATAATTTGAAGGGAATGGGAATGAAATATAATTTGAAGGGAATGGGACTGAAATATAATTTCAAGGGAATAGGACTGAAATATAATTTGAAGGGAATGGGACTGAAATATAATTTGAAGGGAACTGGGACTGAAATATGTTTTGAAGGAAACTGGGACTGAAATTTGCTTTGAAGGGAATGGGACTGAAATATAATTTGAAGGGAACTGGGACTGAAATATAATTTGAAGGGAATGGGACTGAAATATAATTTGAATGGAATAGGACTGAATTATGCTTTGAAGGGAATGGGACTGAAATATAATTTGAAGGGAATGGGACTGAAATGTGCTTTGAAGGGAATGGGACTGAAATATAATTTGAAGGGAATGGGACTGAAATGTGCTATGAAGGGAACTGAGACTGGTTTCCTTTATGTTGGTTGAGCCCTTGAAGGTGAGTGCAGGGGGAGGTTTTACCAAATTGCACAAAGTCTGCTTTAACCCTTTAAGTGGCAAGTTGTGGACAGAATGAACAGCTTTCCTTGGCATGCATTGGGTGTAATGCAACCAAAGCACACAGAGGAAAGCTGTTGACCCAGATCATTATATTATCTGAAAATACAGGCATGCCAGCACTTAACTCATTCCACCCTGATAGAAGACTGAGTCAACAGCTTTCCTTGGCGCGCTCTGGGCGCAATGCGCCCAGAGCGCGCCAAGGAAAGCTGTTGACCATGGGCATATAATTTGGAATGATCTTCCATGCAAGTTTCATCCAAAATATTGAAAAATAATCCCTAAATTAGTAAAATACAATTAGCAGACGACATTTAGATATTAGCGGGAAAAAGCGTCATCAGGGTGGAATGAGTTAAATAAAAGGTGTTTCACAAGGAATAGGAGACTAGTGGCTGTATCATAATTGACAGCAGTTCATTTTAACTCTTTGAGTGCCAATCACGACTAAAGTAGATTTTTTTATGTCAAACTGGTGTGAATTATCATTAGGATCACAGATTTCTATTCCTCATAAAAAGACCTTTCATTCAAGCATCAGCATGCCTATAGCTCCAGAGAGAATATCCTAGGTCAACAGCTTTTCTCGGCACACATTGAGCGCCGAGATTAGCTGTTGACTCAGTCCAAAATTTGGCAGTGAAAGAGTTAATTAGTTTGACTTGAGTTGCAGTTGGCATTGAAAGAATTAATCCATCTTGATGGGAAAAGGTCCATACAGAGTAAACAGGTACAGTGGTCCCTGTCTTGAGAGGCCACTCCAATGAGAGACCACCCATCTTGAAAGAGCATCTTTTCAGAATACTTTGCTTAATACTTTTCATCTTATTTGTACCATCTGTGACAGACCACATGTCTTGAGAGATCATGGGTCATTCCCAGGGATGGCCTTTCAATGTGGGTTTCACTGTACATACACTGGGAAATTGATAATATGGTGGGCCATATGTCAGCATGTTTGAAACACTAGAGCGAATGACAGGTGCTTTATTTTACAGAAGGTAACACAATGGCAGTTAATTTCATATATTAAATTAAAGCTTGTGACACTTTCTTGGTCAAATAAGATGAGTCAGTAGCTTTCTGGGGCCTGGGCAGGGCATATTCTACACTGATGAAAGCTATTGACTGTGGGCATACCAGCATGAAAGGTCTCTCCAACAATTCTCAGCAAAAGGGTTTTTTATTGGCATGAAATCATACAAGCAGATGACAATTTACCTCTGAGCGCATGTGGGCGATTTGGGCAGGAAAAGGTTAAATACCTGGTCCATGGATCAGAAGTGGCCATGAGAGTGAAGTTGCTGGGTACACATGTAGAAGTACAAGCACCTGTTAACAGGATAAAAGGAGGAAGAGCAGCACCTGTGAGGCTCCCATAGACACGTGGGGCTGCCCAGTTGTCTGTCAGAATGTCCATACAGAGAGGTGGAGTCCAAGCTTTAATTGTTAATTCAATAGTATGAATGACTAAAGGCCCCAGCCTTTAGTTGGCCTGGACCTCTGGCCCAGGGATAGTGGGTACTCATGTGTTTACTTTGAACTTGTGTATTGTGGTCCACATACCTTGCATTGATGTGGGGGAATGTACTCTAATGTTGTGGATCTTTTCCCGGAACCAAGATAACTGGGTCAAGGACTGTAATAACCTGTGTGTGGGTTGCTGCTTGTATTAATGGCCCAGTCTGGGGAAATGACCAAACATGTTCGCTTTTCTGGGGATCCTATGAAGAACCACATTGCGTCGGGTACGTGTATTTTGTCACTGTTTACCTTTTATGCCCTGTCAGTGTTTTTGTCTGCTCTACTTTTAAGGCAAATGCTTGTTTCCAGGGATATACCTGTATTCTTTTGCTTGTCCCATTTGTGTACATGTAGTAAGTGTTTGCACTTGAATTTGCATATGTATGCCCCAGGTGTGTTACACATATACACTAAGGCAACAGCATGGACACACATCTAGAACTGTTTGAGTACCACTTCTAACAGTATTACAATGTAGTAGTTATGATTTATGATGTTTGTATGGTCAGTGATATATATTTGTACTTCAAACTGAAGCGCTTTACAGATTTAATTCCCTTGGGTGTACAGATTTATTTCCTTGTTTAAAATGGGCAGCTTGGCAACAAAAGTGTAAGAGAGTAAACTTTGTGTGGAGCAATTGTCAGGAGTACACTGCCGTAATGTTAATCAGGCTAATACGATATTGGGGCCATCTGCCATGTGCTTCTAATATGCTATTCCCACTGTGACCATGCATGTATCATTGCATCAGTATTGAAGCAGATACCACTATAAATATACATGTACTGAGGGGACCATACAGTATTTACAACCTGCTAAAGTAGGGCATGTATGATTTTAGCCCCTGCTGGGCAGAAATTAGTATTGACAAAAAGTCAAAACACCCTTCAGTCAGGAGGTGATTAAACTTTTTTCAGGAGTGGTTGAACATTTTTAAGACCTACGAGGTGTCTATGAAGGACAGGAAAGAGAAGACCAGGATAAACATGATGTCAGAAAGTAAGGACAGTGGTAGGACTGAGGGTGGCTGTAGTTAATTGTAGTGAGATTCTGTTGACAACTTTTTCGGGAAATGCTTTGCCTTTTTAATACCTAAAGGAATGCATTGGTAATCTTGATTGGTAATCTTGTTTAGTAGGACAGATGACCAACAGTTTGTGAAGAGTGGATTGTTTCTATCCTCTTTGTACAGCAGATGTTAGTCATCCAATTACATATTACCTGAAATGTTGAAAACATTATCTATCCCCCCTCCCTCCTTCCCCCCCCCCCCCCCGAAGTGAGGTGTTGCATGAAGAGATGATGCCCCCCTCCCCCAAAGGCTAATGAAGGGCTGTTCTGTTAAGGTTCCAGCATGTTGGATGCAGGAAGCTAAGTGCATGGATATACACCGTAATATAGAAAACCTGTGTTCCTTAAGGTATACAATTGTGTCCTTAAATAAGAAAAAAAGCAAAACAAATGCAATTATGTGGATTTTATTTTTTTAAATATGTTTGAAAAAAGGAAGCATTGTTTGGTTTGTATCATAGCAAGTAAGATAAAACAGTACCAGTTTTATGTAAATATCCTCATATGTTTTCCCAAAATATGTGTATACATAACACATGCCAGCACCACTCTGTCTATGTAAAAGCATATGTTCTGGCAGAACAGGTTCACAATACAATGATATTGGGCATCTATTGAAGAGCAACAATCACACATGGAACACACCTGTCCACCCAGCCTTTTACATATATCATCACATTGACCTGTATATCACCTGGAGCAGTGTGTGGAATGCAGCAATTTCCATTATGGTTTGCATCTGGCTATCGTGTGGCAGGTATGCCTGCCTTATGGGTTATATATCCAAGAAGACTGGGTGCATGTCTCACAATTGTGGTAGCTTTTCCAGAAAGTGCCATTTCAGCAGTGCAATATTATGCTGGGCTTCATAATTGTCTGCGTTGATTGATTCTCAGAATTTGATAACAGTGGAATTGTGGGGTAAGACAGGCAAGTTGAGAGCAGATGGAGAGCAGCAGAATGGATCTATGGGAATTTCCTGGGAATGATATTGGCACAGTGGCAACCGGGAAAGCTGGTCATGACCCTCACAAAAGGGGATTGTTGGAAGCAATTGAGGAACTGAAATGCAGACAAAAAGATGTCTTATACATACTGGAAAAAAGAATTGATAAAGTGTTGCTGAAATTAGATGACAAACTGGCTTTGGATGAGTCGTATATAGAAGCTTTAGAAAGAAAATGTGAGCTGGAGAAGGAAAAGAAAGAACTACTAGAAGTGATGAAATTGTCAAGGAGACTAGATAGTTTTGGGCTGGAATTTCAATATCAAGTTGATAGAAATGAGCTGAGCTGGTCAAAAAGAAAGGAAAGATTGACTGATGTCAAACTTGAGAAAAAAAGTGAGACCAGTGATGGCAAAGTTTTGCATGACGGCACTCGCCAAAGGGTGAACAAGATGGCGCTGCCCAATGAGAAAACAAGCTTTGAGGGTCCAGCCAATAAGCAGGCAGTAACTTTTAATTTGGCCAATGAAAGGGCACTTATGATTGACGTGACTAATGAGAGGAAAACTGTATTGGATGCAACCAATAAGATGACAGCCAAGACAAACTCCAACAGACAAAGGACCAATGAAATCGAGTTGACTGTTGAGAGGAGAATGCTCAAGTCAGAGTTACAACAGAAACGTAGCACCAAGTACAGAATGACAGATGTGGTGGAGGCCAGAATAGACAAGTTGTCACGAGATCTGATGTTAATGTTTGAAATTTCTGAGTTGAAGGACCTCCGAGATCACATTGATGGCAAAATTACTGCATTAGAAAGCAAGTTAGTGGTTTTTCAGTTTCTTTTTTATTTTATTATTATTTTTTGCACTTAAAATTGGATAAATCATTTATGCATGCTTGGAGTTTAAGATCACAGAATGGAAATTTGCCAATATGGGTCATGCATTTTAAGTTCTTGTCAAGTCATGGATTTTAATCTTGTCTTTCCGTGCAGAAAAATTGTAATCACATTGTATTTCCAATTCAACATTTGCCATAGTGTCTGCCCACATATACAGACAACTCACACAGAGAGTATAGTGTCTGCCCATATATACAGACAACTCACACAGAGAGTATAGTGTCTGTCCACATATACAGACAACCCACAGAGTATAGTGTCTGCCCACATATACAGACAACCCACAGAGAGTATAGTGTCTGCCCACATATACAGACAAGCCACAGAGTATAGTGTCTGCCCACTTATATTGATAAGCCACGCAGAAAGTATAATGTCTCTACATATACAGACAACCTATAGAGAGTATAGTGTGTGCCCTCATATACAGACAAGCCACATACATTATAGTGTCTGCCCACTTACACTGACAAGCCACTCAGAAAGCATAGTGTCTGCCCACATATACAGACAACCTACAGAGTATAGTCTACCCATCTGTACTGACAAGCCACACAGAAAGTATAGTATTTGCCCACATATACAGACAAGCCACACAGACAGTATCAAGACCTGAGCCTGTCATTGTGGAAAGACTAGTACACAAGATATATTGATCACTGGATTTTACCATAGATATTTAATAATATTGCATTAAACAGTGATTGATATATATATATATATATATATATATATATATATATATATATATATATATATATATATATATATATATATGCATACCTATATGTATATAGGTATTTCTGATGCAGTGGTTAAAAGTTACTGTGGAACTGTAAGTATTGATCATATAGTACGCCATACAGTCAAGATATGAACACAAAGAAGGCATGAGTTGTTTGAAATGTGATCAAGGCGCTGACAGATCTAGATGAGCAGGCAGATGGTTTGACAATCTCATCCAGGATTTTGTGAAAGATAAACTGGCCCTGGAAATCAGAACTGCTATCCAGTTAGGTTAGGAGCTGCTCAGTGTCACATTGTAAGGCTAATGAAAGCACATGATTTGATGACAGATCAGGGAGCGTATGATTGCAGAAGCTCTCAGATAATAAAATCATTCTCTACAAATTAGCATCATTGGTCCTCTAAGTAGAAATCTTGGTAATAAGAACATATTGATATGCAACATGAAAAGTGCCTAAAAAAATTGAGTTTGTGGAAGTTTTCTTGTTACTTGACACACAATGGGAACCATCACACACAGGTGTCACCACACATAGGTGTCCCCACACATAGGTGTCACCACACACAGGTGTCCCCACACATAGGTGTTATCAATATTGCAGTCTTCCTTCAGCTCATTGTGATCCCATATGGTCACCAGGCACTCTATTGTCACAGTTACGTAATTGTCATTGTGCACTAATTAAGTTCATTTATATCCCATGTGTCTGCGACAAACCACACATGTATGTCTTCCTTATTTTATCAGAAAGTTATCTAGCTTTGATCTTTCCATTTGATAATTTACATGCTTAAAAAGTATTAAAACTTTGATGGATCCTATCGAGGGAGGACATCCCCACTTAAGTCAAACCACTCACTTCTGGAAAGCAGTCATGTCTGAAGCTACCGTTACAAAGTTGTTTTATACTGCTGAGGGTCACCTGCCAAAATTGTGAGTATAAGTGTGGCAAGAACCTAACAAACACACCCATGTGTATGGTACTTTGCTTCAACCTTTCAAACAGACAAATTGTGGAAAATGGATATTTATTGACATATCAACTGGCAATGCAATGAAGAGTGCCTATAGTTGTAAACCAGGTCTGCTTCACCTTTCCTTTTTCTTTTTTTAGTTTTTTTGAGACACAGACATTTTTCCACATAACATCAGAGTGTATCAAAGAGGCGTTTCTGCTTCATAAGCCATCTTAAGTTATGGTTAGAGAAATCAGATTGTCTTGCTTCTTAAAAATTGCTGGGTAGACAGATTTTATCTTTAAACCTTCCTATTGAATTCAATTTAAAGTATGCAAATGTGATTTATGCAGCACATTAGAAGTCTGGGATAGGTCAGGAGCTCACTTGGGGGCTGATTAAGGTAACATCTGTTGCAAGCAATAAGTTTCAGTTCAAAGCAACTGTGCGTTTGAGGTATGTTTCTCATTGAAGTTTTGTAACTATAAACATGACTGAAACTTATGACGAGCACAAACAGTGCCGTAGTGTTGCAGTGTAGCCAGTACAAAGGTATAACCATTTATTGATTCCTGACTGTCCAGTATTATAAGACTTAATTGTAAATTCTAATTCATTAGCAGTACGAGGTTTTAGCAATTGGAGCAGACTGCTCACATTAACAGGATTATAATTAACCCTTTCTTGGTCAAGACTGGTCAAAAGTGTTTGGATTTTGGGGGTGTTTCAGTGGACAACCCACGCCCTCCACCCTGCCCCCAAGCTAAAGCATATTTAGGCATACTTAAGAGCGAAAATGCTGTAAAATGAGGTAATGAAGTGACACGTATGCAACTAACAATTCTTTTTTGTCACAAAAATTGCACATATTTGAATGTGGCTTGTCGTATTCAGTAGAGTGTAAGCTATGTTATGCCATAACCAGGACTACATGTACTAATTTGTCCTTTATGCTAATCAAGTTTATTGTTGAGTTTTTTTGAAAATTATGTGGCACATGTACACATGGTTTACTGTGCTGATGACTGCATTGACACCACTAGACCATCATTAATAGATTGTCACAATTGTCCATTAGTATTGCACAGCGGAATGTAATCTATTAGAATGGATTGATCTTGTGATGATAATAATTAATGTAGTGGGTCCTGGGTCATTGGTGTGCATCTAGCCATTGACTGTACGAATATTGATCTGTATCAGACAGGACTGAAACTAAAAACGTAACGAAATTCAAATATGTCACACCATATATCCAGCCTGCTTGAAGGAATAAAATGGATTATACTTGTATCAAAATTGATATCGAAAAACTTTGTGTTTCATGATACCTTGTGTGGAGCTTTAAAAATGAATATGACAGTAAGTCTAGGAATTACTTAAAATGCCACTAATGTTTAAAAAAAAAAACACAAAGAAAGAAAGAAACAAACAAACAAATAAAAATCTGTTCTTCCCAAAAGTGCCAGGGCATTGATCTACATACAATGTTAAGTCTCTGCCAGCTGGGCACAAGATCATCACCAAACTTCGGGCTTTTCCTGTTGTAGGTTTAATAGTATGAAATGTTGCAGCAGTGAGAAGTAAAATGGGTTGCTTGATCACTGCAGTCAATCAACTAGAAATATTTTGTTTTCTCTTCACTACAGTCAAACATTCCATGCAAAAAAATATCCACATTTAACATTTACAGCACTGAATTTCCTAGTTAAAATGACCTAGCACTGAGTTTCCTACTTAAAATGACCTAGCACTGAGTTCCCTAGTTAAAATGACCTAGCACTGAGTTTTCTAGTTAAAATGACCTAGCACCGCGTTTCCTAGTTAAAATGACCTCTAAATGAATACAACGGTGATTATAACTTCAGTCAGTCAAATATTGACACCTCAGGTTACATAAATCCTAAGTATATTGTAAAATCTAAGCATACAACACTATGACTTTTCAAACTGAGTACTGTGACCTTCAATTTAAAGTTGGTCAGGCCAAATTCAGAAATTTTGGAAATTTTAGGCAAATTTCTGTATATTAACATAGTTTTAGTGATACTTCTGATCTAAATGTTGGTCTGACCATCGGACCCCTAGGCTACTGTCCTGAATTACTCAGACAGTAATCTGCAAAACAGTTTCAGTAGCACTTGCCTGTGACAAGTTAATATCACATATCAAGCTTTTCTTATTGTTATGCCATGTATTAGAGTATTGTAAATAATAAGTGGGTAAGGAAACATGTAAAATTGGTTGTTCAATACTTCAGCCAGTCAACTAAACACAATTTGTAGTGTCTCTGCTTCAACTGAGTAATTCATGGAAAATAAAACATATAACCTAATCATGTTAAATTATTACAGCACCTTCTCATAAATAGTTCACTTCGCAAACACAATTAAAGGTCCTATTGATTGACCTTGTTCAAATTTGATACATGGGTGACTCATGGGTTGTTCTCACCATACAGTGCGATTAAAAAAAAATGGATGTGAAAATAATACTTTTATTCACATTTTTATTTTTAAAAACTCACTGCGCCTTCAATCGTCGCTTTCCGTTCATTTCCCACGCCCACAAGGCGCGAAAGGCTTGTGACATCACAAACGCAACACTGCTGGCTGACAGGGAAGACTGACCATGCTAGCAAGCCATGGCTGTCAAGTGTCCCTTGATTTAAACATATTTTATTCAATCGAGGGTCTCCCCACTCAATCTGGTATGGTAGTCAGTAGTAACAAGTTTCATGTGTGAGAATAGTCTTTGTACTTTTGCTGCACTGATGGCCAATGTGGCTGTGACAGAGGAGAGATGTACCAGGTATGGAAAGCTTGCATTCATAGACTTGTTGACATGGAATGCCTTGCAAAGCTCCCCTACTGATGTGTCAGCCATATCACCCATATCAATGAGATCTGCGTCATCCATATCAATGAGGTTTCGCAGACAACTCCACTCGGGTCTGAAGTGTGTCCACCTCCGTACCAAAGTTCAGAGAGCTCCAACATCATCAAATCTGCTAGTTACACTAATGCCATCTGTGCTGAGGGAGGCCATGTTCTTTAGTTCAAGTTGTTTTTTTTTTTGAGCATGGTACATGTGATTGTTGTAGCTTTTCTGTCAGGTATCTTTCCATTTAGAAGAAAACCATGTCACTTTCCCCATTTTCTTTGATATAATTTGCAGCACCACCCAAGTGTTTGGTTACAGAGTACATACAACTCCCCTCATCCATGCTTAGACCAAAGACTGGACTTTTCCTGATTTTGTGCTCTGTTTTATCTTCAGTTTGGCCAGATGTTGCTTTGATATGGTTTTGTATGTGTTCTGGCAGTGTGTATGTTTTGTTCTTGCCTTTGCAAATTTCTGCAAGCCTGTCTTGAAGTATGTCCATTATAAGGTCTGCCAATGCTGGGAAAGAGTTGTGTGTGGCAAGTTGTACTGGATGACATAGTCTATAATTGTGTGGTAAGTTGTACTGGATGGCATAGTCTATAATTGTGTGGCAAGTTGCACTGGATGACATAGTCTATAATTGTGTGGCAAGTTGTTCTGGATGACATAGTCTATAATTGTGTGGCAAGTTGTTCTGGATGACATAGTCTATAATTGTGTGGCAAGTTGTACTGGATGACATAGTCTATAATCTTGTGCAGTTCAGCAATTCCAGTGACTTACTTCTTTTCCTTGTTGCTTGAGATCTTTCTGATGTTACCCAGGTCATTGTTGTGGAGCCTCAATGCCTGCATGTGGTCCGACCTCCTTTGAGGTGGCCACGGATGTTGTCCTGCAGTATGCACATTACTGTCTCCAGTGACCATGCTTTTGAACCACCAGTACCAAAAGTCTTATGTTTCTTGCAGATTCTACAATATATACCATAATCCCCCATAGTTGGTGCACCAGTGATGTATAAGATACAGCTATGATTTTGCTCAGGCCAGGCTGGAAAAATGCCTACGCCTGTACATAACACCCAAGTAAAAAATACGCAAGACTGGGAGGCCATGCAAAGCATCTGAACCATACAAAGACGAGTAGCGCCCCAAAATCAGACTTTTGAAAGCATCTGGTACTTTTAAGCAATAAAATCATTAATGTTTACCCCAAATACCAACTTTTTATTAGTCCACAAGTAAGTTGTACAAGGGAAACTGAGTGGTGCTGTACCATGTTGTGTGAAGACTGTCAGCCACTGACATTGCCACTGGCACTTTCACACCACCACAGATGCACTTTCATTCATTGTACGCAGGGTAAGTCATCAGTGTCACTGGGAAGGGATGCAGGTTGTTAGTTTGCCATCGTTTCATGTGTATATGAACTATGTCAGGGTAAGTCAGGAACTAAGTGTCCACTTCAATTCGTTAGCTTTATTGAACATCTAGTATAGTATCCATATACTTCTCGGAATTTATCCAAGTTACACATTACACCTCACACATAACACATTTCTGCAAGAACAAAAGTGAGGTTTCATAAGTATACTGCATTGAATAAGCTTGAAATGGTTTCTGCTTCATAATGCGTGAATTACATATGCAGGGGTAAATGCTAAATCCTGTTCATTGCTTCACCCATTTGCTAATAGATGGCGCCAGTGAAGACTTTTGTGACTCTTAACTTTTGACACTGGGTGGGAAGGCTTTAAAACAAACCCCTAAAGCAGAACCAAAGCGACACATCTATATCATCTTGCCACGATCATGAGTGAACAACATGCTAGGGGTCTGGCACTAAGAAAGGAACTGGTGTTCAAAGAAGTTTATTCTCAATGTTTACTGCTCAGGTTGTGAGGCATTGAGGATACACCCGTATCGTTTTGCCTGTTGCCTGCCTTGCTTTACTAATATTGGCCCAAAGAAGTCAATTCCACACTTTGAAAATACAGTGAAATCTCATTATGACACTCAGATATCCGACATATTCATTATAATGACACAAGTTTTGAATGGCAAAAGTACATTTACTTTGTTGTTTGATTAATTTATCTGACATATTCAGTTATCTGACACATTTCTAAGGTAACAGAAAGTGTCCTTATAATGAGTTTTCACTGTACTGGTTGATTTGGTTCTGTGCAATCAGGTTGCAAGCTTGCCATTTTCTGTTCACATGCATAGCCTTGTCGCAGACGACAGTTGACACTTTTGTTCAATGCACTGCGAACTGCCGAGTTGCCTTTGATTGGCCAGTATTTTGTTCTCCCCATCGAGAACACATACTCTCTTCCAGGGTGTCCAGATAGTTCATGGAAATATGTAACAATCAGTGTTGTAATGTGACTGTTCTTTAGTAAAATTATCTGGTGTTAACATTCTTTGGCAATAGGCTCATGCTGAAGTCTTCCTCCAACACAAAGGAGGCCATTCATCATGACAGGATCGAGTTTTGTTATACCACTGTCTTTCTTTACTTTTGTTTAGCTTGTATCTTTCTGAAGAAGAGAATTTTCATCCCCTTGTTCAAGACAAGCAATCTCCTTTGTAAAGTGTTGCTGTTGAATGACTGAGAATCTGAGTTTCTTCACGCATTTTGAACATCTGCATGCTTTAAGTAAGTTTCCTTTCAGTCTAAGCATCCAAGCAAAGCATTTTCTCAGTTTGTGCCATGAGGAAAAGCATGATACACGTATGATGTCACTTAATGGTGCAGCAGTGCATTCTGTGATTGTTGCACTCATCTTTTACTCTTTCTTTATTTATGGATCGTTTTCAAGATCATGTGGATCATTTTCAAGATCATGTGTACTCATGACCGGTTGCTTTGGCTGCTCATTTTCACATTTCCACAGGGAATCCTTCCCCATTAACCACTGGTTACACAGCAACAGAGTCATTGCTGACAGCCAGCTTGAAACATGGTCCCCTGGATTTTGCTTTGTGTCCACATGTCTCCACTGTAATGGATTTGATGTTTCATGGATTTTTGATGCTCTGTTAGCTATGAAAATTTGGAACCTTTTGTCTGTGTTTGTGAATGTGTTTGAGTACCGCTGTACTGCCCATCCAGAACAAAGACTCAATCAGTGGACTTTCAGGTTTTCTTCGTACCATATTATCCAGTTTGACTGAGATTGTTGCTGCAGATAGTTCATGTCAAGGTATTGATATTTGTTTCAAGGGGGTTACGCTTGATATATCCATTATTACAGTGCAATAAATCTTGCCGTCTGCATCTTTGTGTCGGATATATGTCGTAGTCCCATAGCTGCTCTCTGATGCATCTGCAAAGTGGTTTAAGTGGCTTGAAACTATTTGTTTCATATGTGTGGGCTTGATCAATACATCTTTTTATTTGGAACTCAGACAGTCGTGGAAGTTCTTCAAGTCATTTTTTGCCATCTTAGTGTGTAAAAGTCAGGCATTTGGTCATCCCATCCAAGCTTCAGGTGGCACACATCTTGCAACAGTATTTTTGCTGGCAATATAAAGAGTGAGGCAGATCCCAGTAGGTAATATACTGAGCTCACTAGTGAGAAGATGCCACCGCATGCAGGAGGTCTCTCTATTAGTGTTATGTGATATCCAAGCTCATCAGACTTGATGAACCACTCCATGCCTATAATGTCCATTCATTTGCACATCTCCCAGATCAATTGTCTTGGCTTTTGCTGCTCTCTCAGTTTGAGGAATTGAGTCCGTGACTGATAGTGAATTAGAAATCCATTTTGTTAGATGGAATCCCCCTTTTGACAACAATTGACATAGCTCTTGTGACATTTTTATTGTCTTTTGTTTAGAATCTGTTGATTTATGCAGGTTATCCTCTCTCTTCATATGATTTTTCCTAGAATTCCGCACAGTCTTCATTTTTGTGCTCGTTATCACACCGCAAGCAATTTTGGCTTTGCAGTTTTGTTTATCACCTGTTTTTCAAAACTTGAGCCTCTGGATCTCTGGTTGGGCTTTCTTTTTTCTTTGCCTTGGGAACTCTCTGATATGTCCCTAAAGATGGGATGCATGGCAACTCGTGCTTCTGACACAAGAAAGTTTGTCACATCCTCCAAAGTGATTTCCCTGTCTTGTTTTTCTTATATATTATCAGCCTTGAAACACTATCTTTCCCTGGCATCTTAGGGCAACCGTCCTATTGTTCTCCTCAAGCTGTCTGAATTTTCTATTTTGCTGATATACCCAATATCTTTCAGTGTTGTCTTGCAGCTTGTCAGCAGGACAGCAAATCTTTGAAGTCCTGGTCCGTCATCTGCTTTAATGGGCGGTCCCTTCAGTACTTTGTGGATACGTGCAGTGGTGATTTTGTAATTTTGACCATACGTTTTCTTCAGAAGGTTTTTTTGCTTCCTGGTAAGCTTCGTCTGCATTCCTTGATAAACAACTTTGCATTGACTCCGGTGCTTTGCCTGATGTGTATTATTACTAGAGTAAAGTTGTTTAAAAGGCATTATTTGTTCAAAAAGAGCATAGGGAAAGGAGGTATGCAGTCTCCGAGGCTTTTGATGAAATATGCTAGGTCTAAGTACTGTCAAATCTCATTATAACGACACTCAGATATCTGACATATTCATTATAATGATACAAGTTTTTAATGGCAAAAGTTCATTTTCCTTGTTATTTGATTCATTTATCTGACATATTCAGTTATCTGACACATTTCTAAAGGAACAAATGGTGTCATTATAACAAGTTTTCTCTACATTTGAAGACTGTTTTGTTGAACCCTTGTATCATCACACCATTCTGATTTGCCCCAAGTGCGAGCGATTGGAAACTGGCAATCATGAAACTGGAAAAAAAATTCTCAACCTCTGAATAGCACACACCAGGACTTGATGAAAATAAATTTTGCTCAGAAAAGTGTGTTAACTGCGGAGAGATGCAGTACATTCCCATACTGCTCCTTTTGTCTGCTGACCAAGCCACATGATGTCAGCTCGGGTATTTGACAACCCTCTTTGGATTGTACCAGACTTTTCTTTTCTTTTGATGGCAGCAGATCATCGTTTTCCTTGTCAGTATCTGTTTTAGCTGCAACATTCCATCGACAAAGCTTTCTTCTGCAGGTTCAGTCTCTGTGGTAACATCTGTGGTCGTAGTCTCTACCGTGACATTGGGACACTGATCATTAGGATAATCCATACAGCTGTCGTCTGCAGGAGTGCATGTTTGTGGTATATATGCACCTACAAACAAGAATCCCTCATGACCTGTGGTCACTCATGATTTTCCCCATCAACAAGCCATCCTGAAAGAAAAAAGTAACTCACTCTTTGCCATGTATGATCCTATCTCTCCCTCTATATATAGTGGTCCCCTTTTAATGAGGGCCTCCTTGAGAGAGGCCATCCTCTCTACAAAGGCCACTTCTCCATGCCACAAAAGTGTATTTCTGTTGTATTGTCCCTGTTAAGAAAGGTGACCCTTCTAATGTGATCATTTTAAAGTGAATACACACAGGATGTGGAACGGACTCGTACAATGCAGAACGGAACAGAATTTTGTGTACACACAGGCGCGGAAAAAGACCATTGCTGAAGCGGAAAGTGAATAAAGATCTAGCTTGGTCACAACCAGCTTGTATTCTGATTGGATCCTACCTTTGTGGAACAGCGCCGCAGTGGAAAAAAATCAAACATTTTTTAAAAATCGGAGCGGAATTCCGTTCTGCAGCAGTGTAGAGAGAACAATCTCTATCCATATGTTTGGAAAATTCCTCACTGCAAGTTATCATTCCTTCTGTTCCGCATTGTCTGTTCCGTGTTCTGTGTGTTTAGGCCTTTATGGTTGCATTTGTGGTGTCCTAAGTAGAGAGATACCACAATAATGTTGAAAGCAAAAACAGAGACTTTTGGCATGATTTAATGACTGCAAATAAATGTTCCCACTGTTTCTTTCACACCAAGAAAAATGCCAAGATCTCCACATTTTTACAAGCATATTGTTCCATCTGTGTTGACGTGCCAACATGTTCCAATAAAACAGGTGAAATAGAAATATTTGTGGAAGCAATTGATCTGTTTTCAGTTTGTGGACTCCTAGGTGTAAAAAATTGAGAACAGCATTAAAGTGTTGGGGTCTACTTTAGGCAGCCACCGTTGGATCTGCTCTTGTTATCATGCAATAACAGTTGGTCATGGGGAGTATTGGGTTAACCCCATGAAGGATTAGTGGGAATGTTATGGATCAACAATAATGATTTAAAGAGTTTCTGTAATTGCCCATCTCCAACTGATCACACAGTGCATTTAGAAGACTCCTGCAATTTGTCCCTTCGCCCTCCTAGCTTGCTGTCTGTACATGTGGGCTGTACAACTTCTATATTACATGTATTTGGTTGCCGTTGTACTATGTCATAAATGGTGATTGAATTGTTGGGCATGTACACACACTGGAATTGTTGATGGAGGATTATTATAATGTAGGGTCACACTTTACCTTGCCGTGAAGTACTTGGTATTAAGAGCCCCTCTGCTTCTGTAAGTGCAGATTTCCTTCACTCATTTTTCAGATCTTTGGGAAAGAACCCTCACTCTTCTGAGATCCTTAAATTGATAGCTGAAAAGATAGAAATTCTTGTGCAATAGGAGACATTCATATTTAACTGCAATCCTGCTCACTTCCTGTGTTGCCTGGGCAACAGACTGATGCTTTCACCATGATCAGGGCAGATTTGTATTATATACTACATAAAGATCCATAAATAACACCTTTTCAACCAAAAGAGAGCCCATTTCTAATTATTTTAGGCATCCTTTATGTTTCAAATATATGTTAATACATTTTCTTAAGATTATTGTGTCTTTGTGTTGTTCATTTTGTTGAGAAAGTACTTTTGACCATGCTAAATACATAGATCTGCCCTGATGCAGGTGGCTCCCTCTTTTGCTGAATACGTGTTAGAGCAGGACCACATTTAGATATGAACACATCCTATTTTCTTTTCAAATACCGTAAATTGCTTTAATTTCGCTGTAATTTTATATTTGTTTATTTCGCTGGTGGCACAAAAACCATGAAAATAAAAACACAGTGAAATAGTATTTAACATTGTTTTAATAAGAATTATGTCCAAAATAGTGAAATTAAAACTGGAGTGAAATGTCACAAATACAAAAAACATGAACACTTATACACACGAAAATAAAGCAATTTACACTGTTTAATATTGAGCTGAAAATTTCAAGGAGAAAATGGAAGTAGACAACATGCAAGAAGCCTAATGGCAGGGAACATCCATTTGTCAGTGCTAGTCTGCAGGACAAGTTGTGATATTTTACTTGTCCCCAATTCAAACATCACTTGTCCTTCCATTCAAACCCTCTTTATAAAGGTAAAAGTAAATTTTCGATTGCCCCTGGTAGGGTTGGGTATCCTTATTTCTGTATCACGATACTTTTCATACAGAGCCATATATCGTGATACGTATCAAGATATATCATGAGAGTGTTTGAAGTGATCACACTCTTTGTATTTACATGCAACATTCAGTATCACTGCCTGTGCTGGAGTTTTGATAAATCAATATTGTGGTATTTCAGGATTTCGATATGTCTTCTCAACCCTAGCCCCTGGCATGTGCCTTGAAATTTTTTCTTGCTTTGATTGGAATTTCATTTGCCCCAGACAAGCGGACAGGTGATCTATGAGTGCTGTAATGGGCATAGAAAAGTGTAATTTGATGAAGCTGTGTTGTCTGTGTCTACTATGGAACTAGGTTGCCTAGTGTGTACTATGGAGCTGCGTTGTGTATCTACTATGGAGCTGTGTTGTCTGTGTCCACTATGGAGCTGTGTTGTCTGTCTACTATGGAGCTGTGTTGTCTGTGTCCACTATGGAGCCGTGTTGTCTGTGTCTACTATGGAGCTTTGTTGTCTGTGTCTACTATGGAGCCGTGTTGTCTTTGTCTACTATGGAGCTGTGTTGTCTGTGTCTACTATGGAGCTGTGTTGTCTGTGTCTACTATGGAGCTGTGTTGTCTATGTCTACTATGGAACAGCGTTGTCTAGTGTCTACTATGGAGCTGTGTTGTCTGTGTCTACTGTGGAGCTGTGTTGACTGTCTACGGTGGAGCTGTGTTGTCTGTGTCTACTATGGAGCTGTGTTGTCTGTGTCTACTATGGAACTAGGTTGCCTAGTGTCTACTATGGAGCTGTGTTTTCTGTGTCCACTATGGAGCTGTGTTGTCTGTCTAGTATGGAGCTGTGTTGTCTGTGTCTACTATGGAGCTGTGTTGTCAGTGTCTACTATTGAGCCGTGTTGTCTTTGTCTTCTCTGGAGCTGTGTTGTCTTTGTCTACTATGGAACTGCGTTGTCTAGTGTCTACTATGGAGCTGTGTTGTCTGTCTACTATGGAGCTGTGCTGACTGTCTACGATGGAGCTGTGTTGTCAGTGTCTACTATGGAGCCGTGTTGTCTTTGTGTACTCTGGAGCTGTGTTGTCTGTGTCTACTATGGAACTGCGTTGTCTAGTGTCTACTATGGAGCTGTGTTGTCTGTCTACTATGGAGCTGTGCTGACTGTCTACGATGGAGCTGTGTTGTCAGTGTCTACTATGGAGCCGTGTTGTCTTTGTGTACTCTGGAGCTGTGTTGTCTGTGTCTACTATGGAACTGCGTTGTCTAGTGTCTACTATGGAGCTGTGTTGTCTGTCTACTATGGAGCTGTCTTGTCTGTCTACTATGGAGCTGTTTTGTCTGTGTCTACTATGGAGATGTGTTGTCTGTCTACTATGGAGATGTGTTGTCTGTCTACTATGGAGATGTGTTGTCTGTCTACTATGGAGATGTGTTCTCTGTGTCTACTATGGAGCTGTGTTTGTGTCTACTATTGTGGTTTCCTCCCTCTCATAAAACCCAACGCATCAGAGGCAGTTTGCTGTCCAGATGCCACCTTCTTATGCAGAAACCATGGCACATACATTATATCTCCCCCCTATCCCCTTTACTCGTTCCATACCAGGCACTGGTTTTTCCATATATTTATCTTGATTTAAGACGACAATTGCATATTTAAATTCTTCATGAAAACAGCTTTTGGTCAAATACTAACATGCCTATAGTCTTAAGTCAGTGGTTGTGGCACTACGTGGCAAGTCATGCTGCAGCTGCCACAAGGGCAGCTGCAGCATGACTTGCCAGGCAGTGCCACAACCACTGACCAGTGCCTGTCACCATAGTATGGAATGAGTTAAAGGGGCCACCCATCTTACAAGGCCAGTTATTGACTGCATTTGGATTGCCTTGTAAGAGTGAGGATGCTGTGCGTTTATATGTGTGTGAGTTCAAAAATAAAATTCTGTCATGATTCCAGATAGATGGGACATCTTAAAATTTGTTAGAAGCATAGCCTGAATTGAGCCATATTGACATAATGTGGAAATTGTCTGTTGAATGTTTGCAGTGAAGCTTGACCATGTATAGGAAGACAAGAATAGATACACCTTTCAGTTTGCATGTATCATATCAATAGCATGCATATGATTCAGAGATAGTCGGCCCCTCCTTGCAAGGTTTTGTAAACACAACGCTCTCAAGCTAGGCTAATTGTGCAGGGCTGCGTTATTTCAGAGAGATCTGATTAGCGACTTTCAAGGCCCAGGAAATACAGGAATGTGCTAATTCCACTACAACTAAGTGCTAATTATTGCAGAATGTTAAAGCAATGCTTCAGGTACTCAGAAGGTGTGTGGCAGGAAGGGTCATGGAGAGAGTATTTGCGTGACTGTGATATTATTGATTGATAGCAGGCTTGACCCTGGATGTCTGCTGTCTCTCTTGGAGCATTTTGTATCAACTGTTGAGGTGGTATTTATTATAACTCTTTGCTGCTTATAATTTAGGATAATAAGTATGCATTGTGATGATAAGTGAAGAGTCATACATAGATGCAGCTTTCCCTCTTACATAATCATGGATATGGCGTGTATTGTGCAGAGGATATTTCTGTTCTGTTATCTCATATGCTGCTTTCTAAGTATTGGTTAATCCAGCATAATATGCTGGTTAGGTGTGCATTGTATCACTGTCTGTGTGTACAGACAGTGGCACCTGCTGTATGTGACCACTGCTATGAAAGACCACTTGCTGTGTTTGGCCACATTTCTGAGCTGTAGTGGTCAATTCCTCTGTAAATTGACCTGTGTTGAAAGATCACCAGTTATGAATGACCAATTTTTCTTGACAGAAGGGGAGTTCACACATAGCAGGTATTACCCTCCCTTTTCCCCAAAACTCATCGCATAAATTGTGACTTTTGTATATAGTATACTCAGTTAACACTGTACTGTTTCTTATAAGCCCCCCCCCCCCCCCCCCAAGATGGAGACTGATACAAACACGATGGGTGGCTGGCTCTCACTAAAGCACTTCTATTAGTTCTGTGTTAAATGTCCCTCATGTTATGATGGTTCTGTCTTTTCTGTCCACATCATTAGCATTATAAGGAGAGAAGACTGTACATGTATGCAGACATACTGAGCTCTTAATCTGTATGTACTTGTTGTAATTAGGCATTATGTCTCCTATTTGCAAACAAATAGCTTATTCATGCCATTCACTTATATCATTTAGTGAGTCATAGCAGAAGAGGTGAGACTGAAGCAGGTGATTAGCAAAACAGGTGAAATGTAGAGCTTTGTCATGAAGTCTGTCTAAACAGTGTGTGGTATTTGCATACTGATAAAATCATTTTGGCTGAGGAGAGAATTAATCTATTACTTATTTTCAGATCCAAACTGGCGTTCCCAGGCAGTAACATTAATGTTTTTTAGTGATTGAAGATAAGTATTTTTTCGCCATTATATTCACAAAAGATTTTGTTTCTCACTCGCCAAGCATCATGGGAGAGCAGTATGGTAAGTGTTGACCAATGGGAGACCCCGGTATCGTTTCTGTGTGCTTGTAGAACCCATCTTGTTGGTGATGGTTCATCTGTATGTTTGGTGATGTATGGTCAAGTGGTGATTGGGTTTGGTTGTCATGGTGACAAACACTTGTGGCCAATTAGTTGTTCCATCTAGTGCCCTATACGTCTACACACCTATGTGGTTGATCAGTGGCCCACCAAAACAACACCATACCCCCTATGTGTCTGCAGCCTATCACTGTCATTTGCATAAAACAAGAAATCAATGGGGGGAAAATACAAAAGCAAGAAATAAAAAGGATGGCTTGTTACAGGAACTGTACCCAAGGCAGCAGGTTGTCATTAACCAGCTTGCATTTATTCTTTAATTGGTTCCACTATGTGGCCTCCCCCCCCCCCATCCCATGGAAACTTTACATGAGACATCTGTATGTTAGAATGAGATTTAGTTTCAGTGAAAGATTTCCAATTGTCAGTTGTTTTTCAGTCCTGTATTGATGTGTACACATTTTACATGGAACCTGTCATACCATACCGATGTGTTAATGTTTCCCAGTGTGTACATGTGTGTCTTGCTGTATATGATATGTGTGCACTATGTTTTAACTATATTGCAAAAAAACATGATCAACATGTATATACTGAGCAAAAAAAAGAGGCTAAGTTTGATGACTTCATCTACAAAAGGATATGCTGCATGTGAAGCTGAGCAAAGACTGCCAGTATACATATGCGTGGTATTACTATAATCCTACAATTCCTGATGCCTGGGTATTCCAGCCACCTGGTCAAAGTGACCAATTTCCATTGCATGGATGTTTTTGCAATGTTAAGTAACTTGACGCAAATGACCACCCGTGACCCCCCCCCCCCCGAAAAAAATATCATAGTTGTTATCAACTGCAGGTGAGTTATAAAGAAACAGAAAACCTGAGCAACGTGTGTAATTATTATATAGTAAAGTCAACACAGACACAAAACTTTATTTCAGCTTAACTGGAGAGTTAACTTTCCCCAGGGAAACAAGGTATACCAGTATTGTTGTCAGAGGTTTTGCCAGTTGGATGATCATTATTATAATATATAGCTCAATTCCAGGTGACTGATATCTAAGTTACTGGGCCAAATGGTTGTTAAATTATTTTTTAAACATAAATTGCCATCTCATCTTTAATCTGCCAGCTTGGCTTTGACAGAAGCAGTGATTATTATTAGTTTCAAATCTCAGAGCCTCAAAGCCAGCCTATGTTAAAAGTGGTAGATCTCGCTCATGCAGGTACTGAAAAGCTAGAGGGCGAGCGCTGAAGGCGCAAAGCATAGCTAGGGGAGCCTGGGGACATGCTCCCCACGGAAAATTTGAAATTTGTAACTGCATTTCCTGCATTTGGACCCATTTTAGGCACCATCATAGATGTATTCTGTGCGTATACAGTGCAACAACATGGCAAAACAGTACACCTTTACAGCCACCTATGGAATAACGCTACTTTGATTTTTATTTTACAAAAAGTGGAAGACATTTTATAAAAAGCAGGAAAGGGAGACTTTGTGTAAAAAAGTACGAAAAAGCGGGAGATCTCTCACCGAGGCAGGAGACTTGCGGGCTCTGAAATCTAAAGTTTGGCACGATACCATGCAGCTTTGTCCACAAGGAGATGAGCACCATTTTGAACCGGCACACTGAATCTTGGGAAATTAATGCTGTGAAGTTACCATTGGGTGAGTTCGTAGATTACGGAAATTTAAATCGCGAAAAAGGCAAATTTGATTTTGATAGTGATTTGTGACCAGCTGTCTTCTGCATTTTTCACACATAGAAGAGAACTTAACACACTGGAGTGAATGTACATAATCAAATGTATCCAAGTTTGCATTTGGTCAATTTCAATGCACTTGCCACTTGATCTTTCGCTGTTGTTTGGCAACCGGCTGATGGACACATGATCATCAACTTCTTGTGTGCTTATTTCCTCCTTTTTGGGTTTTCATGTCTTCTGATTGAATGGGGATTAAACTCCTCAAAAGTGGGATATAATTTGAGTTTCATAAACAGTTAAAAAAATAATAAGAGGAAGCTGGTTTTCAGTAGGAACCTGGTTTATCATAAGGTGAATCTCTGACAAAAATTTGGTGCAGCTACAGTGAATATATTTTGAGATATGGTGGTAATGTCAACCAGACTGACGGATGGACAGACGGACGACACAGGAGAAGATGAATACCCTCTGGCACTTTATGTGCCGAGGGTTAAAGTGAAAACATATTAAAAAATATGGGCTTTTTTTTCTTCTTTACTGGATGAACTCTGACAAAATAATAAATCATCTTATGACCAAGAGCATGAATGGACATACATACTTATGTTCTATACATGCTATGTGACACCTGAACATACACCTCTAATTTAAGACCATCTGCAGCATATGACCATTTTGGGCAGGCACCAGGGTGAGTCTTCAATAGCAGATACCACTGTACACCTATGATTGGCTGTAAGGCTACCTGAAACACTTGTCATTGTTGGAATGTTGTGTTTGCTGGTATCTGTTTCATAGTTGATCACTTTGTCAATGAAGTAGTGTGAATGTGAATGTTTCCTTTCAGTCACATTGTATTTATAGAAAATAGAATCCTTGTCAGTGAAGATTTTATATTGGCAGTTTGGACATAAAAGTAAGTATTTATGCACAATATTATGTGAGTTCAGATTCTTAAAACTAACATGGCTTACAAATTATAGGTCAACATGAACATTAAAAAAAACCCCAAAACATTAAAATGATACATGTACTGTGCACTGTATTCTGTTTGACGCTTATTTTGCTAGTGGCACTAAACTGTGAAAATAAAAACACAGTGAAATAGTATTTTAACACTGTTTGAATAGGAATTATGTCTAAAATAATGAAATTAAAACTACAGTGAAATGTCAAAAATACAAAAGCCATGAAAATTTAAACATGTGGAAATAAGCAATTTACAGTCGCCATATTTTTTTCCTGTAAATCCGTGTTAAGTGGATTATAAAACAGTATGAAGATATGAGCAGCAGATGAGAACAGTGGTCATAAAACAGTACATGTGTATGATTCCTTGAATGCTATTTTTCATTGGCTGGGGTCTGTGGGTAGTCATTATACATCATTAAAATCCATTGGGGACATTGCTGTATTCTTGTAGCACATCATTAGTTTTTATGAATGATGAGTTGCAGTGATCATACCACATTTTTATCAAGTGAGACTGTTCACTTTGAATGAATTGTCATTGCAAATTTTTTGTGAATGTAAACAATGGATTTTAAATCAGTTAATCACCTTGGAAGAAATAGCGTCATTTATAGAAAATAATGAGTCTTAGCCTCATTATTTTCTATAAATGACACGTTCATTGATAATTAACCTATACTTATGGTGATGGATCAAACATGAAATCTGTTTGTATTTAACTCTTGTCAATGTCAAGCATTTCTGTCACATTTCATCTTCATAGATTTTGTGTTTTAGCTCTGCTGCCAACAAGTTGCAGAGCTTGTGTGATCATTCCTGTCTGTCTGTCCGTCCATACCTCCATCTGAAAACTTTGTTTGTGTAATGCAATACAGTCCATGTTTCTGAAGTTATGCCCATAAAACTTTAAGGACT
Source organism: Hermodice carunculata (assembly GCA_964020975.1). Lineage (NCBI taxonomy): Eukaryota > Metazoa > Annelida > Polychaeta > Eunicida > Amphinomidae > Hermodice > Hermodice carunculata. The sequence continues at coordinate 23,752,074 of OZ026630.1, forward strand.
TGTGAAGTATGTAAAAATGTAGGTTGAATCTTTTGGTGGTGGCACCTACAGTATTATGCAATATAAAGGTTAAATGTGAAAATCTAGTCACCACTAGCATCTTTGATTTTTAGTGGCCGTGAATTAAGTGTAGTGGAGTTGCGGAGGAAATCAAAATCTCAGTTGACTGTGATACTAAGGTCCAATTATCCAGATGGTCACTTAAGCAGGTTTCACCTCATGTGCTTAATGTATCCATATACACTGCAAAAGAACACTAGCCCATGGACTTCTTTAATGTTTCACATCAAATTGGAAAACAGGTAAATATAACACTGATAATGATTTTGTTGAAATCTTGAAATTTTTTCTGACAATTAAAGGCAATTCTCAAAACATGTTAAATTTTAGATAGCAGCATTGATGTTTTGTTTTTTTAGTCTAAAGGATAGAATAACTGTTTTGTTTATTGAATTTTTCAGTCAGGTAGCACAAGGGTGAAACGCTTTATAAACCAGCAAGAAAATTTAGAGTAAAGGATACAATGTAAAGGACAAGAAGGATTTAGTGAAGATTAGAGGATTGGAACCTGCTTAGTTGTTTGGAGATAAATGCCCTCTGGATTATGTTCATAATGTGTTAGTTGAGCCTGTAAATGTTAACCCCCCACCCACCAGAGTCTGTGTGAACAGCTGTCCGTGGTGTGGTTGGGTGCAGTGTACCCATCATGCTCTCAGGAAAGCTGCACATATGGCATAGTTTTTATACCAGGTTTGATCAACATTTCTTACTTCCAGTCAATGACTAGAACGATGGAAGCAGATGACATGTTACCTCTGGCTGGGCTTGGACAGATGACCGGGAAAGGGTTATTGTCTTCCCACTAAACTAGCACAATGACAGTTGAGTGGGTGATGAAGATACTTACTGTGCCCATAATCATACATATATGTATACATATACATTTTTTTTTTTTGGCTAGAGCTTGAAAATTGATTTTGATTGGAAGAGGTGCTTTTGTATGGTGAAAATGGTCACAAAAGGCCAGTGGTCTTCCAGAAGAGTGTCTTTCAAAAAAGCGGGACTGCTGTACAAGCGTTCACTGTAACAGTCTTCAAATGTGCTGAAGACCAGTCATATTTCATCAAAAGACATGTGTTGCTACTTTCATTATGTTCCTTTTCGGACAAATCGTAGCTTATAACACAACTTCAATCCACTTATTTCTTTGTTTCAAAACCTCAAAGTCAGATGATTCAGGGCTCCACCGTAACCTGAGTAGCATTTTTGCATTTTGCTCACCAGATGGCGCTACTACAACATACCAAATTTTTAAGGAAAAAAGAAAAGTGTGCAATTTACACAAACTATCTGTCTGGCCAAATTGCAACTTTGCCCGGTCTTGTGGTTTAAGTTAATGGATTTACAGTGATATCCTGTCTTACAGAGCAAAATAACAATGCAGGAACAAAGTTTGGTAAAAAGGAATGAAAGTGCATGTGTGGGGGTGTGAAACTGAAAGTGCTAACGGCAGTGTCAATGACTGACAATCTCCACCCACACAACACAGCAAACAGGCAAAGCACTGTTCAGATTCCCCAGGCATTTCCCTGGTACAACTTTGTTGTAGGTTAACAAAGCATTCCTATTTTGGGAAAACATTAATGCTTCTACATGTATTGATAAAAGGTACCAGATGTTTCCAAATTGCTGGTTTTGGGACACTTCTCACTAATGTGTGGTTCATGCTTTGCATTTACTTCGCCTAATGGTCTTGTACGTTTTTAACTTGTGGCTTACTTAATAAACAGGTGTGTGTATTTTTCCACCTTTAACTGACCAAAGTCCTTCTTGCTCATTATGCAGGACTGTGCACTTATGGTGGGGAATGATGGTAATTGTGCCAGTACCACAAGGGGATCATTGCAACTCAGGTCATGTCAACAGAGAAAAAAAAGTATGGTAGATAATTTTTTGTTACTGGCCCACTGGACCTGCACTGAAACACTTTTATAGGTCTGACAATATTTTTGCAGGTCTCCGCCCTCCAGAATCCTCTGATTTTTTGAACCCTGGTAAGCACTTACACAGTACATGTACATGTAATGGAGCAGTAAAGTCTCCATGTGAGGATCATGATGACCCTGTGCTCCAATTACTGGAATCTGCTGGTTCTGCACATGGAGACTTGCCTGGGCAATAATTCTGTTGTCCTTTGACTTAGAATCATGAAACTTTACACACCTGTGTATCTGGACACAAGAGTGTATCATGCTTAAAATTAGGTCACTAGGTATCTGGGTCATGGTGATAGCCTTTTTTTATTGACTAGAGTCATTATAAAATGAGACTTGTGATTAACAAGGTTATAAATGAGGGGGGGGGGGGGGTGCGGGGCATGGATCCAGCAATCATCTAATTGCCTTTTAATTTAATTTTTTTTTTTTTTTCATATCTTGCACAGTGAAATTTGTGATTATTTGTCCCAGTGGGAAATCTGTGATGATATCTTTTCTTGAAGGAATCATGGAAAGTTGTAGTTTTTGGCGAAATGTTTTCACAGGCCTCTACCATGTTGACTGTTCTGGAAATGAACTGACATACGCGGTATGTAAATTGTACTGAAAAGTTGGTTGTAATATTGATTGATGGTACATTAAACAAGACAAATGATCAAATGTATGTTTTAATGGTAGATGGTTTTTCAAGCCTGTCATTTCTGGCAATTTTAGAAATACTGAGGTTATAATGAGATTGGTTGCACTTTTCAAGCAGCATATGAAATAATGATAGGTCTGGTGTAGGACTGAAGTTTGTTGTAAAGAGATAATTCACTCAGCCTGATTGTGTTGGTTGGATAGGGGAGAGTATGTAAAAGAGTATGTAAAAATAATGAGGGAAACACTTAAATGCATTGTTTATGAACTGACTGGTTTTAAACTCTTCAGTCTCCATCACATTTGAGTGAAAAGAATTTGAATCAAACTTTTTGAATACATAGCCATGATAGTTTTTGATCTGAGGGCTTAAGTAAACATATATATATTAAGTCAATACTTTTGAAATCAATCAGCATCCAAGCCTTCAGTTAAAAATGGTGCAGGTGGTTTAATTTAAGATAGAAGTTGACTGAGGAAGGTTGAGTAAGGTGAGGGCTTATTATGGTGGTGGTCTTGATTTGGCATGCAGGGGTTTGTTGAATCTAATTTTAATGAAAAGAAAATAATAATTTTAATGATGCTGTCCATTTCTCTCAGCCAATAAGTTTACATAGCCTATGATGCTGGTATTGTCTTTGCTGAGAGTGTATCATAGAGTGGTGGGGAGTGGGCTTATGGCTGGCAAGTGGCTGTGCCTGGATGTGGCACAGTATACTTAAACACACATAACCTCACATCTGTACATGTACAATGTAGCTGTCACTTCAGTGTGTTTTATTTTTTTTGTTTTTGTTTGTTTTTGGTCATAGATATTATATATAATCAGGAATAACTGGAGCTCAAAAGCATTAATTTTGACATAAAAAAATTCAGTTATTTTGGTTCGAATGCTTTTGAAATGAGTAGACTGTCTTAAAATAGGAACATTTGCAAACATAATGCTTCCTTACAAAGTTTATACCCATTTCTGGTGAGTGCATATTGCAGTAGTGTTTAATGTTTTTTATTTCTTTAGCTCTGCTGACCTAAGGTTGCAGAGCTTATGGCATCACTCATATCTGTCCATCCGTAAACTTTTGGGTTGTGAGCACCATACCATCCACAGTTTTCAAGTTAGCCCAATTTCACTTTCAGGACTTACAGGGTGTGTGAAAATCTAGGTTCCTTTCAATATTGGTAACACCATCTACAATATTTTGTAGTAAAGAGGTTAATATATGAAAATCTTGTATAGTACCTTTATTTTTTATGGGATCTTCACCAAATTTGGTGGGATTGTGGAGGAGGTCAAAGTCCAGGTTGTTGGTGATACTAGTGGGGCCACCTATAAATTAACAGAAATTATGAGCCAAAATGTGTTTTAAGATATAAAATTCCATGTCTGGAAAAGTATTTTGATAAGACTTGCCAAATTTACAGGATATGTAGACCATGTCCAATGCTAGAATGTTAATTAATATCAGTGACATTGACATATTTTTGTAAGGTCACCATGCCTATAAGTTGAAAGAGGTGATTTTATAATGGCAGGGTGTAGCTTGGACATCAATGGCAAAGAGAATTGAGCCTCCACATCAAAATTGCACTTGAGTACATTGTACATGAAACTGTACTTGATAACCTATTTTTTGGTGAATAGAGACCCAGTAATTATGCAGTTTGGCACTTGGCCAAATGTATTGTTTTTTCTTCAATAACTGGAAAAGTTATAACCCGATTTGAACAAACAGGCCATGTATGGAAAGGTGGATGTGGGGGCCATATTTTGGATGATTAAAAACTTTTTAATCTGAGTTGAAGGTCAAGGTCAAATGGCCAGTTTGAATGTAGCAGTCATCTCGTGAATGTTCTACACCCCACAATTTTTGAGATAGGCACATATAGCATTTAGAAGTTATAAAGTGCATGGAAGTCTTTGTTGACATCAATTTTGGTGGCACCACCTATAGTATTATGTAATATACAGGTCAAAATGTGAAAATCTTCTGACCAGTCCAGCATCCTTAATTTTTTATGAATCTTCATGAAATTGAGTGGGATTGTAGTTGAGGTCAAAATCTTGGTTGTTTATGATACTAGTATGCCACATGTGATGGAAATTGTGAGTTAAAATGTCTTTAAAGATACAAAATTCCATATCTCGATAAAATAAATGAGTTAGATGAGCCAAATTTGTAGAATATATAGATCATGTCCAGTGTTCAATACTTATTGCAACTGAAGTCACATGCAAAACAAACATTTGGTTGTCATCCATACACAGTCAAAGTCATTAATTAGATCATTACATTTGATCTATATTTGTCTTTCTGCTTCCCATATAAATTTGCTTAAGAAATCACATTTAAAAACACCTCCTTGTTTCCCTTTTTACCCATCATTCTATTATTTATCCATATATATGTCAGCAGAGCACTAGGCCCATGGGCCTCTTGTTTTTCTCACTGCATAGTAGAAGATATAAAATCTCATAAATTTTGAAATCCATTATTGTGACAATAGGGAGAGATGTAACTTTGAAAAAATTGACTCCAAACATGTCAGGCACATCGTCATATCGTGTTAAATTTTGGGAAACCCGAATCTGTATTTCAGCATCATGAAGCACTAAGTCAAGGGTACTAAATTCAGTATGTTGGATAAAGGACAAGGCTAATAGTCTATATCTGGGTTAGTTCTAAATTTGCCTAAATGTGGTGCTTCCCATCCTTTCATGGTTGACCGCCCACATCTTGGGGTCACTTAATTTCTATGACCCTCACCTTTTCTCCAAAAATTACATTGGGAATTAGCAGAAATTTAACCTCTCTATATATGTTGTGAAATAAGCATTAAACTTTCATTTTATCACACCTGGTTATATTTGAAAGATAACAATATGTACTTCAGGTAGATTACAAGATGATAATTCCAAAAATTATCCTCATATGCAGGGTGAAACTTTCAGGTTCACTGTAATGTCATGGGCTTTGCTGACCCACCTGACCTCAAATCGCATGGGTTGCTAGGTGTCACAAATATGCACCATGGGAACAGAAGGCTGGGTGTCAACCAACCCAGATCACCCCTATTATTGCAGATGTGGCATAAATGTTTAACATATGTAGAAGTTTGATACTGCATAATATGGATGTCCTTGACCTATTTTCTCAAGGTCATAGAGTGAATGCATGCCAGGATATGATTTTCTTTATGATGATCATTACATCTGAACTTGTGGACATAATTATATGTAAACACCATTATAGGAACATAATATGGACAAAATTCTTGTGATTTGTGAAGTTAATTGGAACTAGCATCATAAGTATCAAAAACACATTAAACTAAAATGTAATATGACCGTGATCTATTTTACAAGGTCACCAAGCACTTAAAGACACTACCGTAAATTCTCTATTACAAGCCGCGGCTTCAATTAGAGTAAGGATTTTCAAGAACACAAATTCAGTATCATAAAGTCAGGGTGCGGCTTGTATTAGGGGTTTTCTGTCAAGAAACCTAGTATAATTGACAACGTCATGGTTAAAACAAATAGGCCCATCATAGACAAAACACCAAGCACATGTGATACATACTTTATTAAAATACGCCCAGTCACTCTTTCAATCAAACTTTTATTCAGGTAAATTGCATTAAAGGAGGGTAAATAAGTACACATGCTTGTTATGCTAAATGATCGGTGTGTGCAGAAAATTTCCAAGAAAGTCGCTGAAGTTAGGGTGAGGCTTCTAATAGGGTTTTTCGTGAATTGGAAATGGCAAAAAATCTTCCCCAGGGAAGGACTCAAAGTCAGGGTGCATCTTCAATTAGGGTGTGGCTTCTATCAGAGAATTTACGGTAGTCAATATGCTGAGAAAGAATAAGGCTAATGATACTAATGATACCAATGACCACAAATGCATGTGTATCATATGGAAGTTTAATGCTCCTTCATACAGATAGCCTTGACCTACTTTCTCAAAGTCAAGGAGGGGATGCATTTGGAGAAATCAATTTTTGTGAGATAATCTGATTGCATATCAACAGAGAATTAGGCCCACAGACTTATTTTTAATATTTTTTTTTATGAATTATGTGTTTTTGTAATGTTTGATGTATGGTAGCCCAAACTACTGGCTTCATTTTTGCATTGGAAATCATACTGAGGCACTCTTGGGACCTGTTGTTATTCTCAATTTGTTCAACAGATGGCACTGTCTCCCCTTCCAGCAAAGGTATCATGCTTTGTTGATTTTTAAAAACAAAAAAAGACAGTATGATCTAAAATTTCAAGTACAGTGTACCTCTTCATTGAAACCTGTCATGTACAGCCAAGTCTGTCACCAGTAGCAAGTGAAAAAAGACTAAAAACAGATGGATATGTTTTCAGGTGAAACTAATCAATGAGAATCTAAAATGCTACCTCAAACGGGTGGTACACAAAAGAAAACGTAACTGGAAGTGATTTTTCAGGTTTTGTTGTGGTTTGTGACAATTAAATGTTCAAAACACATGACCACTAACTGCAGGATTGTACGACTGGCATCATTTAGTACTTGATATCAGTATGTGTGTGTGTTTCTGTTCATATGTCTTTCTCTGTACATTATCTTTGCAGATGCAAGATTCTCTTTTGAACAAATTGAGCTTCTGTCATGAAGTCTGAACTATAGAAGCATCTTATTGGAAGCTTGACTGAGTTTGACATTTTGAGACCTTGACCCATTTTCAAGGTTACCAGGGATCATCATATTCTTACACTGGTCAGGATGTCTTAGGGTCGTTATGACTTATATTTTCTTTTACTGTTCAATTGGGTCCAGAAGACCTTTGTGTTACTTAACCCTTTCCCCCTTGAATTAAGACTGAGTCAACAGCTTATCTTGGCATGGGTTGGGCACTAAGTGCCCAACCCATGCCAAGGTAAGCTGTTGACCTGGGGCATGTGATCTTGATAAGTCTCATGTACATTTCTCAGTCAAACTGTTTTTCATAACTGTTGAAATTAGTTGAAAACACTGAAGCAGATGACATTTGATCACCAGCCGGTTTTGGCCAGTTTAAGGGGGAAAGGGTTAAATGACACAGTGACCTGCTCAGTTTTTCACTGCAGAGAAATTGCAGACACTTGGAGGTGTGGCTGAGTGGACAGGGAAGCCCGGTCCTCCTCTCTCAAGCCTAATCAACTTCTGATTGCCATCAGTGTTGTCAGGGGCACTTTAAGGGAGAGAGTCTCTACCATGTACACAATGCTGTCTGAAGGAAACCTATACAATGCAGATGAGATTCTATAAATAAAACAGGATTAAGTTGTGATCAGTGACAATAGCTGTCTGCTGTTAAGTGAGCCTCATGCACGCTGTGACTGTCAACAATTCTCAGTAGCCACCATCAGTTGTCAGCCTTTGATACATCATCATAAAACTGTAAACTACTGTGCATATACACTGCATGGGTAACAGATAGGTTACCTGTGGCATTCTATAACCATCTGATGTAAATATACATGAAAATCTTTTTACTTTTTCCAGCAAGGCATTAAGGACCCAGTATATATCCATGATATCCAGGATGCTGCATTTCTTGCACAGATGCCACAATGTTTGTCATGATTTCAGATACAGTGACATGAACATTTGTATTTGCAGATCGGAAGAAACACACCCACTCACATTTCTCTACTCCTTCCACCAGTAGGAAAGGTATATATGCGTCTTTGGTACATATATGCATGTACTCATTTATGCCTGCCTGTCTCTCTTATTCTCTGGTGTGTCATTTATGTAAAGCTCTACTCTTTTGCAAGCTCTGTCTATTGTTCACAGCTGCCTCTCCCGCTCTTGTCCAAGGAATTTTTTCTTGCATGGACCAAGTCATGGAATGGAATGTCGAGACTGCAGCAAAATCCATTGAACTAAACTGTTTCCAATTCATGGAGCTGAAAATGCATACTTAGGACAGGAAAGGGTCAGCTTGTGCTGGAAGATTTTTTTTTTTTTTTGAACTGCAGACCAGAAGATATTCTGTAGATTGTGCTTTCTATGTGTGAAAAAAATGAGGTAGATAGTCAACTTATCCATATTATATGCCAGGAAATTTACTTTCATGTAGAAAATTCATAAACCTTGATGGTTTCTAAAAGTTATGGCTACTTGCTCGTTTCACTATTGTCTGACTTGAGCTAAAAGTTCAGTACTTAGTATGTGCCAGAGAATGTCATCCAATGATCTACAAGCTAACATTTTAGTTCTTGACATGTACCAGAGGATGCCATCCAATGATCTGTCAGCTAATATTCTTGTATTTGGTAGGTACCAGAGAATGTCATCCAATCTGCATGTACCATTGGCATTTTGATTGGTATGGAACCATCTTGGATTCATTATTCAGGGAAATTGCATGACTAGAAATAAAGAAAAAAAGCATGATGGAGGACCATGGAATTGTCTTGTTTGTGTCCTATTCCAAGAAGTCTGTGACATCCAGGCATGAACCTGTATGAACATTAGAGTCTGTATTGAGAACAGTCACAGGACTGAATAGTCTTAAGAGGGGAGTGGTTTTAATATACAATACAGTGATAGCCATACACAGAAATAGCTAGGACTGGGTGGTTGTAGGGGTGTGTGGGGGTGGGTATATTCTCTTTATGGTCAGGTTTTGTATATATTTATGGGGAGCTACTGAGGTGGCTATTCTGTAGTCTCATGGTGGAGAGAATTGAATGAAACAAGATTTTATGGACCAGTACTTGGGAATATTCGTCCCAGATAGGTGTATAACTGTGTCTTTTATTGCCACAGAGATGATGAAAGGGTGATTTCAAAAAAGTATTCCTCAGACTAGATGGACCACAGGGGATAAGCTTTCATTTGTAATATTCAGATGGGGCATAGGGGTGAGGTTACTGTGCTTTCTCTTTTATGCAATGTGTCCTTGAAGAAAGTGTGCACCCAGGTCTGTCAAGCACGCAATATAAAATATGAACATGGGCCGTATCCCATCTTGTTAACATGCAACCAGTTGTCAGTGACTACTCACATCACAAATTCCATGTGTCAGCAGGCACAACCATCCCATCAGGTATACAGTAAAACCTGTTTTGAGAGACCGCCCTTAGGCCAGGCCAAAAAGTGGTCACCTAAGACTGGTGGTCTTTCAATAGAGGTGCAACAACATGGGATAGATGGCAAAAGGGACATGGTAAAACATGGTCTGAAAAGGCAGGTGGTCTTTCCTGACAGTGGTCTCTCAAAACAGGTTTCACTGTATTTGGAACAGGCCTTGATAAAGTGGGTTTGCCCGAGTGACAAGAAGCTGTACAAACAGCAGGCAGAGTATGAGGTTTATTCATCACCACCATGTGTCAGTTGGATGGATTGCAAATAGGAGTTGTCATTGTGCTCACTGTGTGTATAGCAGGGCTGGATGAGTGCATATTTGATGTCCAATTTGCTAAAGTTCATAATCATTATCACATGTACCCGAGTGATTATGATTCATGTTGTTCCGTACAGAATTTATTATGACAAGTCAATATCTAAATTATGTAAAAAAATTTAGTTTGGGTTTTTGTCGTGCAAGATATCATAATCATACCACTTAAATCTATCAAGCGGCAAGTCTTTGTGTGTAAAGAAATAATTAATAACTCCAAATGCTATGCAAATGATCAACATGAAGCTATTGCATGTGATAAAATGTATGTGTATAAAACTCTCTTTCCCTGAAAAGAGAAGTCATTTGAATCACAGCATGAAATAATGTGTTCCTGAATGAATTTTCTTGACACTAGTTGGTGTTTACCTGATGATACTTCACTGCTTTGCCTGGAAAATCTAAAGTATATGTATTCTGAATGTCTGAAACTGGAAGATATCTGCCATCAGGTGTTCATAGCTGACCAATCCACAATTTGCTTACCTTTGAGTGAGCAATTTGCAATCAAGGTAATCAAACTTCTGATTCGTCAGCTTGAACACCAAAATGGTAGAGTATTTCCCAGCGTGGACTGGCCACATTGACTCATTCTATTCTATGGTCACAGGCCTTGGTCAGTCATTTTGGCACTGCCTGGCAAGTCATGCAGTGCCAGAACCACTGACTTAAGACTATAGGCATGTTGGTACTTGAACGAAAGGTGTTTTCATGAAGAATTTAAATGTGCAATTGTCGTCTTAAATCTAGGTAAATATACTGAAAAACCCGGGACTGGTATGGAATGAGTTAAGCCAGACTCAGTGAAGCAAAGGCATTGAGTATGTCACCAGGTATGGACTGGGCACATTGAAAACAGACCCAGTAAAGCACATGCATTGAGTATACCACCAGGTAAGTTACAGTGGGAATAATTTGACCTGATTTGTGCTTGTTTAGCACTGGTCGTAAATGTGTACAACTTGTACATAGCCAGGTAAACAAAGGGGGTCACCTTGAATCACATACATCATGTTACTTGACCCTGAGGAACATTAAATGTCCATATGTCAACATACAATTTTTTGTTATTTTTGCATTGAAAAGCCTTAGAAATGGCTCAGTGTCACAAAAGGCTTCTGCTTCCTTTTGTTTTTAATCAAGGATGGTTATGTTGGTCCACTAACAGCTTTCCTCATAACACTGTGGAGCTCGATCATAGTGCACCATGGAAAGCTATTGACCCAGCATCCAAATGGCTAACAGAATAAAAACACAGAAACTAACTGATGTTGAGATAAATAATATCAATCAGTAACAACCCAGCAAGAAATGGACAGTTTAGTTTGTAATATAAGTAAAAAATTAAAGGGTTGGAATGGTAACTTGTTCTCTTGTATTTGTGTCTTTTTTTCCAGAACCACTTCCTGGTAGTCATTACCCTATTCTGTAGTGTGAACTCTCTACACTCCGTTAGCTAACCTGTCACTGTTTAACCTATATACACATAGAAGTACTATTGTCACATTCTTCTGTAGAATTTAACATAGGCTATGTTAGCACAAATAAATTTAAGGGTCTTCAGCGCGTAACTACTCAGAACATGTTTTGGAGCCTGTTCCCATACATGTCTCTCTTCATATTGGCTCCTTGTCTAAGCTAAATATTCAGCAAAGACAAAACACATAATAATGAATAAATATGAATGTGGCAAATTATGAATTAGCTAAATAAGTGCAGGTCATCACATGGTTTAGTCTGTATCACTCTACCAGTGTAGGAGATAAGATTTTATGAGTGTATAACAGTTTAAACTTTTTTCAAACATTGTGCCACACAAGATAGGATGTTCCATGTTAATTTATTCCAAAGTGTGTAGCAATGACACCCATTCAGTGTAGCAAATTGCGATGTGATACCAGCTCTCTCTTACACTGCTCTGCATATATATCAGGTCAGATGGCCTTGTATTGGCTGAGGGTAAAGGCTGAAGTTGATACAAGGACATCTGGCCTGATACCGAGGGTGATACGGATCAAGCCATACGATATCCTGTTTATCACCAACACATCTAAATAGTTGCACATATTCCACACATGGGCCCCCTGGTGCCAAACAGTCCGGTAACTCTCTTGTGCTAGCAGTAGGAAAACCAAAAAAATACATACTTCCAGGAACAAAGAACAGTAAGTTCCCACATGTAAATGTGTCACACTTTATGTCAGAATTAACTTGTCTCATCACTAAAGAGATAATAAATGACTGATAATTTATATATATCAAGGCTTGAAACTGGTTTTTAGCAAATACCAACATGCACCTCCAACACTAGAGAGTACAGAACAATTTACAATGTAGCATCAAGGGGTGCATGTGTGTTCAGTCCAAAAGTAAACAAGTCATTTTCTTCCAATGAAAACTCATTTTATATATTCATACAAGTGACAATGCTTTGATAGGCCTTACATGTGCATCATAAAGCCTATAGGCCGATATTTCATGTACTTGATTTGCACATTCCTGTTGAGGTCTGCTTTCACAACAGGCCATTCTTTGACTAGAGAGGCCAGATTCCTGTCCCCTTGGGTCTTCATTATGCAATGATGGAGAAGGGGGGGGGGAGATACTTATTTGTTGGCTTTATTCTGATTGGCTGATTATGGAATAGGTATGCAAGATTTAACATACTTGGTTATACAGCCTTCTTTGCCAGCCGAGTGATACAACTTTACTGAGTGATACCACAGCTGCAGCTGGATGATGTGGTTCAGCCTTCTGTATCATTCAAACTCGAGTGGTACCAGGTGGCAAATTTATCCTGCATAGCATTTATTATTTGGTGGTTATATTCATACACATACAAACATACAGGTACGTCTTATTACATTTTGAAAGTTTTAGAAAGGAATTTGTTTAAACTGACTTGAAGGGTTGATACAAACATTTTTGAGGCTGTTAGAATTTTGATAGTTGGTATAAATTTGCAATGCAAGTATTAGAGATATCATGTGGTGAAGATCTGTGGAGCATTGCAAATCGGATTATAGAGATACGAAAGATCCACTGTATATCAGTTTGCATGGAACAAGTTTGGATCTTTTTTTTTTTTTTCAGATTTGGCCATAGGCCACTTGTCAAAGAATTAGTTTGTTGGACATTTATTGGCAATTAGGAAAAAATGCAGTGCCCTATAACCTTCTTGCAGAGAAGACAAGGGCACAGGACGACACAGGACGACACATTACAACGTACTCAAAAAGGGAGCCTGCCACTGGGGAAGCAAAAACAGTGAGGGCATACTCCCAGGTTGCTTGTGTACATGGAGAAGGAAAGACTAAACGACTTATATGAGACATAGTGGACTTTATTAAATTTTGGGTAGTAGATCTCTGATATGATTGGTTTAATGCTATCATGTGACCAGCCTTTAGAAATGGACTGTTGCCTGCTTCGAGACAGTTGCCCTGCATTGTAGTTTCTGGTCGTTTACATGTATGTGGCAACACCACTCCCACTGCTGTTCTTACTTTTGCAAGCCTCATGTTCACTGGATACTGTTAATTAAAGTGTGTATTCAAAACACTGAAATGTCTGTTTCATAGGTATGTTGAATTTTATTCAAAATAATAATAATAAAACAAATATAGCCTGTTTTACTGTGGTGGGGTCCCAGCTTGACTATTGCCCGAGACTAAAGCTCAAATTCATGTACAGGAGAGGTGGTGGGGTCCCAGCTTGACTGTTGCCCGAGACCAAGGGTTGAGGGCAATAGGTAAGCCGGGACACCACCACCTCTCACGTACATGGGTTTGGACTACTGCCCAGTAACACTTGCTATATTTATATAATAGATATACCAAAAACCAAAGGTAACAATGGATCAATAATTTATTTAGCTGTAAATGTGTAGCAGGTTTTATTATGAGTTCAGGTAGATTTATGTAATGTTAGCAGTGACGAAATGTTTAATGTAGAAGATATATTGCTGGATAGATAGAAAAATTTCTTTATTTACAACTGTTATGTATTGGAAAAGACTTGTTGGAAATCTACAGATATTACTCTGGAAGAAAGATATTGTGGATACAGGAACCTGATTGGCTGTTCCCATGAAAAGCCACATTATGCATGAAAGATATGTGGATTGGTTGCACATAATCTTTCCCAGTATATAAGTAGCTCATTGGCTCAGTTTGCCAAGTTGAACCAGGCCTGATGTCTAACCTTCAGGTCTTGGTGACAAGGCCAAAGGGCAACCTTAACCTGTACAGTCACTTTTTCACTGTTTTCATATATTTGTTCATTTTGCTGATGGCAACCATGAAATTAATCCAGCAATGATGGAATGTTTCAATATAGGTTATTAGTGGCAATTTTGTCCAAGATAAGGATATAAAAAATCGGTGAAATGCCAGGCCTGCAAAGACTGGAAACTGAAGCATGTTGAGATGAAGCAATTTACAGTGACTGATGTTTTGATCAACAAGGCAAAGCACCTTGGGGGCAAATGTGCTAGTTTGCTGAATTGCAAAGTTTTGACTGGTTTTGGAATTACAAACCATTCCATGCTTTGTACATTGTGGTTTCTCCTAATCTTCCTGCATGCCGTGCATGATGTAAAGGCCAAGTTACACGATGCACTTTTTGGCATGCCAAGCTTTACTGGCAATGTTTTGCATAGGATTACCACTTCATTGCATGCATGTGACCGCTCCTGCAAAGCTATGCAAGCAAAGACCTCCCTCTTCAGCCCACGTCTTGGGGAAATAGCTTGTCATGTTATAACACCATTACACATATTTTTTATTGCATCGTGTAGCCACTGCCGTGCTCAAGCAGTATTTGGCATGCATAGCTTTGCAGGCCCAACAAAGCATCGTGTAACTCAACCTTAAAACTTGGCAAATCTTGACTTTGGTAAAACGTCTGCAGTTACTTCGTCGTGTCTTCAGGGAATATAAAATGGTCAGGCAATATGTACTATTCAGAATACTCTTGTTTTGGAGTTCTTGTAATTTTTAGATGATCATATTACATGTGTATTGAAGAAAAAGGCCAGTATTTCCACTTCCAGCATGTACCACTTCACTGGCATGGTGCATTGTGGGTGCTGAGTTGAAGCAGGGCTTTCAGGCATGTTCATCCTTTAGTATGCAGTGCAGTATGAATGACAAATTAGTTTTGTTCAGTTTGTTTTATGGAGTTTTAATTAGAACAGTGATTACTGTGCTCATTAATGGCAGAAAAAAAGGGAAATTTAGCTAATACAATTCATGTGCATAGCGGATGCACATTTGGAGAGGGAGGGACATATATTATAAAACATTATGAGTGTGAGTATCTTCCTGGCAACCAAAAGATGCCCCCCTCCCCCCATTTTTGAGACAAAAACCTGCATGGAGAAATATATTTTGTTACACATTTACATTTTCAATCAAAATCATTGCTGACACATCCTGTACCAGAATGTGGTAAGAAGTTTGTTAGAAATATTGCAGGGAATCCTGTGTCGTGGGTCAGTAGCTGTCCTCAATAGGCTGTGGCTGTGTTGTGCCCAGAATACACCAAGAAAAGCTGTTGACTCAGTTGTAATTTTTGTATATACTGTATTATCCCTTTTAAGTGAGTTAGGAAATTAAACTGAAGTAAGCTCCAATTGTACACATAAATATGGGACATTTTATCTGTATGGACTGGTAAAATTTTTTGCAATTTTCCAATATTTTAGAACCATTGTGTCAGAATAATTGGGGGGGGGGGGGAGGAGGAGTTAAAAGGGCAGGGGTGTGTAAAAGGGATAATACAGGAACCATGGATACTGTATGGTAGATCTGCCCATGTGTATATTTATTCTTGTGGATTTAGGTTTCCTCTTTTTAGGTGGGGCTCCGTAAGGAGACCCCCTCTCATGTACAAT
This sequence comes from Hermodice carunculata, assembly GCA_964020975.1. Classification (NCBI taxonomy): domain Eukaryota; kingdom Metazoa; phylum Annelida; class Polychaeta; order Eunicida; family Amphinomidae; genus Hermodice; species Hermodice carunculata. Next base: position 23,768,028 of record OZ026630.1, read on the forward strand.
GTACATAGTAGACCTAAAAAGTTCAATATTTGAAAACCAGGAACTATTCCTGTCGTGTTAATAGTCCTGATTTGTGACAAGACTTTATTCTTAACATTTGATATCGGCAAAATAAACAAGACTGATACCTGAAGGGTTTAATAAGAGAAAATACTCTGTCACCACTGGTCACAATTGCTGAAAATGCCTAACTGTTAGCTGAAAAAGCCTAACTGTGAGAATATGTCATCCGGCAAACGTATGTATTCTGGTGCAAACAAGAAACAGATTTTAAAAAGGTGCAAGTTATTTTCTTTCATTTGTGCTCTTAATGGTAACACTGGTATTACTGCTCATTGCTGATGTAAAATGTAGATATTCTTTATCGATCTATGCACATTATCAGGACCTTTCTGTTAAAAGAAGTTCCGTATGATGGCGTATCTTGCTTGTATTCGTGGGTGAATGTGACCTCAATTCTGTGAACACCGAACTTTTGTCAGCTCAATGAGGCTCTCCGTAGGTTTTTGCATATCCAGACAGTTACCAGTCTGAACACATCCAAAGATGCATCAGACGGAAAAAATCCATTGAGCATTCGTTACAGTGATCTAAAAAGTCCACGAGAAAATGTAATCAAGTTATCACTTCCCCTTACAAGTCTTGTGCAAGTACGCTGTTTTGGCGCAATAACAATATGTAAGTGCTTTAAAGTTGCATTCCGCGATATTTCATACACGTACCTATCCACGTAATTCATCACTAATCATGCGTCGAAGGACCGTTGTGCCTTTGTTTTGGTCAATAAACATGATATTTTGGCGGCAAGAAAGAGTTTTTACATTCGACCATGCAAGTGTTGTTTATAACGGCATTCGGCCATGCACAACGGTTCTAGGGCAATTCCTCGCTGATGAGAGATATATTTAGAACCAGTTGGCTCTCGCCGGTCACGTGGCGTGCGCTATATTGCGAGAGCAAAGCACAATTGCATGCAGTTTCCACGTGCTTGCAGAGCCGTCTGCGGAGACAAAGTGAAACTGTGAAATACCACTATTTTGTTGGCCGTCAACGAGAATAGAATTTTTCATGTCATTAACTGTGCTTGATCATATTTTAATCATGCATGTTCGTATCGCAAGACTCAATGATAAATGGACGAGTTTGTACGCTCATCGGTGCCTATGTTGTTTGTTCAAGCCTACGGCCTTCGCATCGTTCGAACTTGAAGTTGAAGACGACGGCATGCAGTCTTACATAATGTTCCGGTGTCAATGACAATGTTTGACACATTTATTGACGCAAAACAGCAAATAAAGCTTTTATATATGGTGTTCATTTTGACGCTAAACTTGTGCATGTTTTTATAAATTCAAGTCGCGATCGTTTGCTATGGACTGTGTTTGTGGTATATATTTTGATAGACATATTTGTTTGCTTTAGATTACATAAGTGTGGAAAACGAGCAAATGAGAACACACATGGTCGCAAACAATAACACATGATTGTCATCTTCACCGTTCACTGCAAATACAGATTCAACTTGGAACATATTGACCTCAAATCTCAGGAAACTAAATTTTTATGCAGTGAAACAAACGTCGTTTCATATTTCAAGATTTGTCTATAATTTGGTATCAGCAGTTCTAGGATGCAGGTACCTCCGTTCCATTGGTTATTAATGTTACAGCAAAGATGGTAGAAAAAGCCCTCCTTCAGGGTCGGTAAGGGGTTTCTCGCACTGGCGTACTGCTTTTTTTTTTTTTTAATTTATTTACCGTACTGGCGTACTGGAAGCCGTCTTGTTTTACGTACTTCGTACTATCCAAAATTTTGAAAGATTTTTATTTTCCGTACTGCGTACTCTAGAAGAATAATTACCTGTACCAGCGTACCGACCCTCCCCCCCTTCTCCTTGGTTACAGTGAGCAAAAGACTATCTTCATGCTTATCTGCAGAGAGAGAGAGAGAGAGAGAGAGAGAGAGAGAGAGAGAGAGAGAGAGAGAGAGAGAGAGAGAGAGAGAGAGAGAGAGAGAGAGAGAGAGAGAGAGAGAGAGAGAGAGAGAGAGAGAGAGAGAGAGAGAGAGAGAGAGAGAGAGAGAGAGAGAGAGAGAGAGAGAGAGAGTTAGTTTTCACCAGGATTCGTCGTGTTTCCTACCAAAAATTTTGTTTTAGGATGTTTGTTTTATTGACGATGCACTGCATTCGTAAGATCTTGTCAATATTATCGTCTGAATAATTTTCCTCGCGCTGTTCCTACCAACTGTACACTATAGTAGATTGTTCCAATGCAACTAAGCAATCATATATTTCGAGTTTGCGTCATGATATGATACATTTGAAATCCTCAGTATTTTTTTTTTTCATCGCAAATTACCAAAATAGAAATGCGAGATAAAAAACAAACAAAACAAAACAAATCAAAAACAAAACAAACAAAAAAAAAAACAAGAAAAAAAAAACAAAAACAAAACAAAACAAACAAACAACAAAAAAACAAACAACACACACACACACACACACACACACACACAAAACCCCACAGCAGATCTAGAAAGGACCAGATGAAATTCTGAATTACTTGACTAAAATGATTTGTTTGGAAAAAATTGTTGATACCTTAAGTTTATGTACATCAACTTTTGTTCTGCATAGGCCTATGACTTACAAGAAAGAACGATAGATAATTCTGTGCTGGAAGCATGTGCAAAAAAATGGGATGTTATTTAGTTGGACTTGTGTGTGCGTGTTTTCGGAGAATGTATACGGTTGCGACCGATAATAGCAGATAGATATGGCTGAAGCAGTGGCCGAAAGAGTGAGAGAATGAGGCTTCTTTGTATAATAAATTTTATGTTTCGAAACGTACAGTTCCTCATCAAATTTTCATGTCGCATGTGCCATTATACCGAACACAGTGTGACACCCGAGGACCCGCTCAGACCGTTGTGCAGTATACCGTTCTGTCAATGGTGACAACGTTCAAAGCTTGTTCTAATCCATTGCAAATGCATTTGGCTAGTGTGGTACACAGCAATGTGAAATTACAAGTACAATCCTTTCTAATTTTTCAAAATAAATTCGTTATATTGTCGTTGAGAAATGTTGGTAAAATTCTCTGTCGGACGAGGCTCTGAACAACGTATTGCAACTTCCCACACAAGTGGCATGCAGACAAATGTCTGAAGAAAGAAACTCACACATTATACCTTGCACAATCTTATAGAAATACAGAACTGATAAAATCAAGTTCATGAGAAAATTTTATGGTGCCCCTAGGAAAATTGATGACGAATAGAATAACATAAATCTTTGACATCGTAGACAATAACAGCTTGATAAGTAGCGGAGGTCGCGGGCACGTCTTCCTCGCAATATGTGCAGTCAAGAGCTGCCGATGCAGACAAAATTTTATCTCGAAGTTAGCGGGAAACGTAGATAGTATGCCCATTTGTTTGTTGTTTTTTCTCTCTCTTTGTCTCTGAAGTTGCCGTTGTCTTTACTGATCTTAATTAACGGCACTTTTGTCCCATGAATTTGATTACCTAGCCACTCTCCCCCCCCCCCCAAAAAAAAAAAGAAAAGAAAAAGAAAAGAAAACTTCATCAAGCTGGAGCGGTTATAATATGATAATGATATTCGGATTCAATCTCGATTGATTACAAACACGACTGATCAAGTATCCATGACGACTTGAATATAACGACTTCAAAGAAATGGGCGGCTCCTGTGATCTTTGATTTTTTTTTTTCCGGCACGTGCGACAACTGGGCACTGCTCTGAACATCAGACCTGTTCAGAATCAGAATGAATGTAGCGACATCATCATCACTTGGACGCCCAAGGCTGACCTTGTCCTTCTTTTACAACCCGCTATCGCTCCATATTTTCAATACCGATGGAAACTGTGTGTGTCTGTCTTATTTTGTCACGCGCGGCTGGGGCACGTTTCTTTTCGCTGTGAGTGGCGTAATTTTCTTGGTCGCACAAGCAGACGAAAAGCCGGCTCAGAAGGAAAACATAAGATGTACGCATGCGCGAGATCTGTATGTAAATGACCCAAATGACGTTGTCCAGGAATTCCCTACCGCACTCTGTTTGAATATTGAAGTTCCATTGCTGGAACCCGAAGAAGACGTGAGGATTACTCGGTAGTTTCACAAGTAAGTGTGTGTTTTTCATATTTCGTTGTTTTATATTGTGTATTTTACACGAGCGAAGATGTGTTTGTATAAAATTTGACAGGTTCCCTGCCACTAGCGGTGTCATAGCATCAATGTGGTATCCACGTGGTCATTGCCATGTCGACCATCACATGAACATTAATAAAAAAGTCATTATGGCAATGTCGCTCATCACGAACACATGCTTTTGAATATCAATGCATTGCTCACAAATTAAACTTGATGTGTGTTTTGAAGTCTTATACTGAGTTGTTATTGTATGTCACTTGGTCTGCTTTATTGATTGCGTTCAATTGATTGTGGGATTCTGAGATGAATCAAGATCTAGGTCATGGATCCGAGCGAGAAGTGGATGTTTGTAAACATTGCCATGCTGAGACTGTCGACATTTTCAGTTCACGTTTTGAATGACCTATCACTCAGTGCTGTACTCACTCAACCTTGCGCTCGATAAGGCCACTTTGTTTGATGCTAAAACTATTTTTTCTTCGATTGATATACTGTATAGGGAAACTGTGTGCCAGAACAGTCACGGAGAGATGGGAAAAGTTGTGTTTTAATGGGAGGGAAAATGGCGTCAGTGAAAACTATTATTAAAGCAAAGCAAAACTTATATAATTTAAAAGTTGGTTTGATTCATTTACATGTTGAGCTTTAGATTTGTCACATCGTAATCATTCATAACTTGCCTTTTTTGAACGATCTGAATAGAGGTTGAAATGTATGTATGTATGTATGTATGTATATATATGTATCTATGTATGTATGTATGTATGTATATATATATATATGTATATATATATATATATATATATATATATATATATATATATATATATATATATATATATATATATATATGCATATTTTAAGTGTGATTAAAACCCCATCTTCTGCTGGGATTTTGGTGTGATTTTTACCTCAGCTGACTTGTCAGTCAGCTGACGTTTTTTGAGGGTCCATCGTCCATCGTCCGTCCGTCGTCCACAATTCACATTTTCGACTTCTTCTCAAAAACAGTCAGCCAGATTCACTTCAAACTTGGTGGAGATTTGCCTTGGGTGGGTCTCTACTAAGTTTGTTCAAATGGTCACGGTCCAGTGATTTTTGGATTTTTAATGAATTTTTTTGTCCATTTTTGGGTAAATCTTAAAAAATCTTCTTCTCCGAAACCACTCACTCAATTGCTTTGATATCACACAGGAACACTCTCTGGGACACTTAGTTCTTAATTTGTTCACCAGGTGGCACTGCAATTTTTTCCTAATTTTTTATGAATTTTTGTGTGTTATAGCTATTTTCGACTTCTTCTCCAGAACCATCACTCAGATTAAGCTGAAACTTGGTGGATATGTTCCTTGTAGAAGGGTGAAACAAAGTTGTTCACTATGTGGGAATGCTGCGGATTCCTGATTTTTAAGGATTTTTTCAATTCTGGTACTTGTCGGTCAATGCAGCTTTCCTATTGATTACTATGGAAGTCAATGGGCATTCTAATGCTAATTCACATTTTTGACTTCTTCTCCAAAACCGTCATCCAGATTAACTTCAAACTTGGTGGCAATGTACCTTGGGTGGGTTTCTACCAATTATGTTCACGTGGTCATGCTCCAGTGATTTTTGGATTTTTAGTGATTTTTTTTTTTTTTTTTTTTTTGGACAAATCTTAAAAAATCTTCTTCCCCGAAACTGCTTACCTAAATGCTTTGATGTCACACAGGAAGACATCTAGGGACTCCTTGTTGTTAATTTGTTCACCAGGTGGCGCTGCAGTTTTTTTCCAATTTTTTTGTGAATTTTTGTGTGCTATAGTTATTTTCGACTTCTTCTCCAGAACCGTCGCTCAGATTAAGCTTACACTTGGTGGATATGTTCCTAATGGAAGGGCCAAACAAACTTGTTCACTGTGTGGGAATGCTGCGGATTCCTGATCTTTAATGATTTTTTCAAGTCAGCTCCTTTGGGGTAAATGCACCTTTCCTATTGATTACCATGTAAGTCAATGGGCATTCTAATGCTAATTTACATTTTCGAATTCTTATCCAAATCCATCATCCAGATTAACTTCAAACTTGGTGGCAATGTACCTTGGGTGGGTGTCTACCAGGTTTGTTCCAATGGTCATGTTCCAATGAATTTGGATTTTTTTGTGATTTTTTTTCAAAAGTCACTACAAAAGTTTTAATAGGAAAACTTAACATAGGAATTTCTTGTAATGGTCGTAACTTTAATAATATTGACCAGATTTACTTCAAACTTGGTGGGGATGTGCCTTGGGTGGATATTTACCAAGTGTGTTCAAATGGTCAAGCTCTATTGATTTTTGGATTTTTGATGAATTTTGTTGTTTTGGGGGGGGGGGGGGGCAAACCTTCAAAATTCTTCTCTGAAACCACTCACCCAATTGCTTTGATATCGTACATGGACACTCCCGGGAACACCTAGTTCCCAATTTGTTCACCAGGTGGCGCTGCAATTTTTTTTAATGAATTTTTTGTATGGATTTGCTATTTTTCACTTGTTCTCAGAACCATCCCTCAGATTAAGCTGAAATGTGATGGATATATTGTTGTGGAAGGGTCAAACAGTTGTTTACTAGGTGGCACTGCTTTGGATTCCTGATTTTTAAGGATTTTCAATTCGGGTACTTATCGTTCAATGCAGCTTTCCTATTGATTACCATGTAAGTCAATGGGCATTCTAATGCTAATTTTCACAGGACAACTGACACGAAATTTACTGTTTACTTGATATCTTGAGATCTGTTTTGGGTTAGCTACACATGTTTACTATTTTGTATGAAGGTCATGCTGAGACAGTACATGAATGACCTTGACCTCGTTTGTGGGATCACAGTGCAACATACATGAATTTTACTCTTCATTATAACTTGAGAATTACTTGAACTTTGATGTTGCACGTGTGGGTGTTCTTCTATGAAGGTCAGACTTACTCAGAACATGGTGTCCTTGATCCTTTCCAAAGTTCATAGAGCTGCAAGTGTGATGAATGTCAAGATCAGCTGAGGCACGGGCTGTTCACACAGACCTCTTGTTTAAGGTCCATCTTCCTGCATACCCTTGGAATGGAAAATGACAACCTGTATGTATCAGATGTACAGGGTGGCCTTTTACAGATCAAGGGTACAAACTAAACCAGAGGAGAAGCACTTCCAGTGATGAGGGGGCTAACAATTCTGTTTCTATTTTGCACCACCTGATTAAAGTGTACTGGAGCTCAAATGAAATAATACAGTGAAAACTCAAAGTGACACTCAGTTATCTGACATATTCATTATAATGACACAAATTTGAAGGACTGAAGTTGTTGTTCCTTTGTTTTTTGACTCATTAATCTGAAATATTCAGATATCTGACTCATTTTCTTGGAAAAAAATAGTGTCATTCTTACAAGTTTTCATTGTGCCTGCTATGTGTGGACCCGGACAAACATTAAAAATGTAGCAATCAATAAAGCAGACTTAGTGACATACAATAACAACTCAGTATAAGACTTCAAAACACACATCAAGTTTAATTTGCGAGCAATGCGCCGATATTCAAAAGCATGTGCTGATGGTGAATGACATCGCCATAATGTTCATGTGATGGTCAACATGGCAATGACCGCGTAGATACCACATTGATGCTATGACACCGCAAGTGGCAGAGAACCTGTCAAAATTTATACAAACACATCTTCGCTCGTGTAATATGTACAAGGTAAAACAATGAAATATGAAAAACACGCACTTACTTGTGAAACTACTGAGTAATCCTCAGGTATTCTTCTAGTTCCACCTCTTCGCTGGCTTCAGCAACAGGTCTTTTCATACGTGACTGTGGGTGCTTTACATATGTCATAACACATTATGCGTGCGCATAAACGATCTCCAAAATACGCTCACTCCCACCCTAGAAATAAATTTTTGTTTGATCATACACAAACCTACATGTATTGAAATGTTAACAAAATATTCATATTAAGCCCGGTAAATTAAGGTCTTACAGATATTACTATAATAGCCATGATAATTTACTCGCAAATGTACCCAAATTTCATATACATGTATATGTATATTATACATGTAAACATATGTTCATGCCCTAATGAAAACAAAGGAAAAACAACAAAAAGCCCCACCTCCAGGCTTTAAGCCTTGTTTTGACTCAACTGACTTGTCAGTCAGCTGAGCTTATGTGGTGGTAAGGCATCCGTCGTCTGTCCGTCCATCTGTCTATCATCTGTCAGTGTCCACAATTCACATTTTTGACTTCTTCTCAAAAACTACTGGCCAGATTCACCTGGAACTCAGTGGGATTGTACCTTGGGTGGGTCCAAGTTTGTTCAATGGTCATGCTCCATTGATTTTTGGATTTTTTATGATTTTTTGGGGGTTTTTTTTGACAAACCTAAAAAAAAGTCTTCTCTGAAACTGCTCACCCAATTACTTTGATATCACACAGGAACAGGCCTAGGGACTTCTGGCTCTTAATTTGTTGACCAGGTGGCACTGCAATTTTTTTTCTATTTTTTATGATTTTTTTGTGTGTTTTCTGTATTCTCAACTTCTGCAGAATCGTCTCTCAGATTAAGCTGAAACTTGGTGGATATGATCCTTGTGGAAGGGTCAAACAATGTGGTTCACTATGTGGTGCTGCTGTGGATCCCTGATGTTTATTGATTTTTTCAATTCAGGTACTTATTGGTAAATGCACCTTTCCTGTTGATTACTCTGTATGTCAATGGTCATTCTTATGCTTATTCACATTTTGGACTTTCCAAAGAAACTGTCAGTCAGATTGACTTCAAACTTGGTTGCAATATACCTTGGGTAGGTCTCTGCCAAGTTTATTCAAATGGTCATGCTCCAGTGATTTTTGGATCTTTTATGTTTTTTTGTGAAATCTTTAAAAAAGTTCTAATAGGAAAGTTTAACATGGGAATTTCTTGTAGTGGTTGTACTTCAATAATTTTGTCCAGATTTGTGTCAAACTTGGTAGAGATGTATTTATGATAAGTGTCTACATATTGTGTCCTATCCCAAGTTCACAGAACCACAAGTGTGATGAATCTCTAGGTCAGCTGAGCATGGACTGTTCTCACAGCCCTCTTGGTTTTTTAATGCAACAACACACGCAATATTTTTTTGTTGATTTGGATGTCATGTAAACCAGAAAATAATGATCAGCTTAAAATTTGTGTTACAGTTTGCAAATATGAACTTTGATAGGATAAAGCATGATTAGGGTTAACAAGTAACATGAGGCATGGGTGAGTTAACCTGGAATGCGATGCAAAGTGTAGGTTATACAGATGTTGTTTTCCTTGCCGCCAGACAGTATTAATAGTTCTCATGGGAGTCATGTTTCCACGTAATTACATGCCATTACATTATGGTTAAAAAATAGGTATGTTATCCTATAATGAGCACAGTGATGAGGATTATTGATTAACATTATTATTGAATATTATGTGTCTTCAGTTGTCACATTGATCATGTAATTGCCATAAAAATGACTCGGCTAATAACCATTTATTGAAGCAAAACATTTTGCAATGATCAAGTCTTCTCCTTTACAACTTCTAACCTGTCCAGATGTCAGATGTTGGCTCCTTTTGTTTCCACGTAATAAAGGCAATGAGAACCACTAGTACTGGTACTGCCAAGTAGCAAGTTAAATACACGGGGCAGCCCAATTTACACAATCACTTTATCACCTCTGGAAGTGGGTTGCACTTCAGTCAATGGTATCCTGGCAGGTATGGGTTATGCTTTAGTAAATGGTACCCTGGCAGACATGGGTTACATTTTAGCCAATGGTACCCTGGCAGACATGGGTTACACTTCAGTCAATGGTACCCTGGCAGACAGGGTTACACTTCAGCCAATGGTACCCGGGCAGGGTTGATTTACAGAGATGAAACAAAAGCTGAGTATCACATGACCATTTCAGAAAGACATCAGCGGCTCAAGAACCCACCTGGAAAGTAAAATATGGCCCACTTTTCTGCCCTCCTTTAATTTTGTTGATAATGGAACATACCTGCCAACATCCTTTGATGTGAAATGGGGATTTTTTTCCTCCATGGGAGATTTTATATTTAACAAAAAAAGCAAGGAATGGATTTTCATGGGGAGTGGGTGGTGGTGGTGGTGTGGGGTGGGGGGTGTGTCCAAAACAGGTCAAATTTTAAATAAAAAAATTTCGAAAATTAGGTTGAAAAATGTGTTTGACTGTGTGTGTGTCCAGATTGACAGTTTTCACGCGATAACACAAAAAGTTTTTTTGCATTGGGCTTTCATATTGCACATGCTTTAAGTCCTGAATAAGGTCTCAGAGTTTGAAGATGGGTGACCTTGATCCAATTTCCAAGGTGAATGACCTTGACCTAATTCCTAAAGTTACAGATCCATTTTTGTGAATTTGATTTTCACACTATATCTCAAAAAGTTTTGTGTATAAAAGTTTCATATTGCACATGCTTATAGTCCTGCATAAGGTCTTGAAAGAGTTCGAAGATGGGTGACCTTGACTTAACTCCCTAGGTCACAAAGCCATTTTTGTGCATTTGGTTTTCACACAGTAACTTGAAAAGATGTTGACATAGGCCAGTCAGATTGAAGCTGATAACACTCCTATGTGAGGTCTTGGAAGAATTTGAAGATGGGTGACCTTGACCCAATTCCCAAGGTCACAGAGCCATTTTAGTGAATTTGGTTTTCACATGATAATTTAAAAAGTTTTTGCATAGGCGTTTTATATTGCACTTGCTTATAGTTCTGAATAAGGTTCCGGGCGAGTTTAAAGATGGGTGACCTTGACCCAATTCCCAAGGTCATAAAGTCATTTTTGTGAATTTGGTTTTCACGTGATAACTTAAAAAGTTTTGTGCATAGAGCTTTCATATTGCACCTGTTACAGTCCTGCAGAAGGTCTCTGACAAGTTTGAAGATGGATGATCTTGACCTAAATTCCAAGGTCACAAAGCCATTTTAGTGAGTTTGGTATGCAAACGATATGTTGAAAAGTTCTTAACATAGACCTTCTTATTGCACATGTTTTTAATCCTGCATAAAATCTAAGACAAGTTTGAACATGTATCATCTTGACCCAAATCCCAAGGTCACAGAGCTGGGGGGGGGGGGCATAGATCTAGCAATCTCTGATTGCATTTTAATTTTCATCTATATGATTTAGGTTTTTGATTGGTTTGCAGAATGATAAAAAAGACAAGCAGCAGTCACTGACATTATACTGACCAGTGTCTTGCTTTGAATTACACCACTTGTGCATTCCAACTGGTTGTAATGCCTATTGGCACACCTTCCATTTTATGATAGTTTTTTTCTGGAACCTGACTTAAAATTTTGATGCCAGTATAGTGAGGAAAAACATCTTGACAGTGCACTGTCATCTTCCGGACAGATTCCATACACATTTGGTGAAGAAAATACTACTTATGCCGTCTTATGTGATGGTATATCTTTTCGGTCAAATGGATGAAACTGGCAAAGGTATTTAATGTGACACACAGACACAGACACAGACACTGACACACATATACATGGCATGGGTGACAGATATGATCAGAAACAGATACCTCATTTTATGATGTATCAATAAAGTGGGGAAGTCATGTAATGGAATGATAAATTTAGCATTGGATTAAATATCTTCCAAATATCAGAGATCTTGTCAGGGCATTGACGATTCATGCTGATGCAGAACCTCCATGCTAGCCTGTGATAAAAGTGGCAGACCTCCCTCCTGCAGTTACTGAAGTTACTGAAAAGCGGGAGAGCGAGCGCCAAAGGTGCAAAGCATGGGGGTGGGGTGGGGGGGGTGGTGGTCTGGGGGCATGCTCCCCCAAGAAAAATTTGAAATTTGCACCTTCATTTCCGGCATTTTTAACCATTTCACGCACCATCATAGACATATTCCATGCATATATACTACAAGAACGCGGCAAAACAGTACAACTTTACAGCCACCGATGGAAAATTGCTACTTTTTAAAATTTTTACTAAAAGCGGGAAACATCTTATAAAGGCAGAACAGCGGGAAACTTTGTATAAAAGTACGAAAAAGTGGGCTCTGCTAATGATATTCCATAATCACTCAGAACAGAACTGGTTACTGTACATATGATTTAATTCCCTGTGGAAGCCTCATGACACTGAAAAACACTTGAGGCACATGATGTCTAGATTTCAACTGAACAATTCATTTTAATTGTGTACCTTAAATGTGTCAAAGCAACCATAAGACACCCAGCAGGGAGAGTGACCCTCCTTATCAGATTAATTAGCATAAGTAAACACTAGAGATAAAAACATAGATACTATCAACACCAAAGTTGACCTATGAAGTACTGAGGGAACGACTTGCACAATCTTTATGCTGATGAAACTGACACAGTCCTCAATACTGCTGTATTCTGGTAGCAGTTGTAGTTCAGCACGGTCTGAGTATGTTACATGTATTAAGCAGTGATTAGGTACATGATGATATGTGGGTGGATGGAGACACTCATGAGATGGTGTTATTGTACAAGTTGCAGGGTAAAGCATTTTCATTGGAAAGGGACATGTGTCGTGTTGGATTCTTGTTTGACAAACTAGAAGTGTTCCTGCTGTTAGTGCAAACTAAGTAAAAGCTGCCATGTGCATGTGAGTGAAACGTGATATAATTTAGAGTTAAAATGTTCAGAGAGGCTCATGGGAACAGATTGGAACAGAGTGTAGTCTGTGCAGGCATCATTCATGAATTCTCTTTGTTTGATTCATAAATTCCATGCCTGTCAAATCTCCCCCACATGACAACACATGTGGTCTCATCCATGTTTGCCATCCATTTTGGACTTTCAAGTGAAATTTGTGCAATTTGGACAATTTTTTCATAGAAGAACATTTATTTTCCCTTTATTCTTTGTGATATATAAAATCCTTCCAGTTGAAGTAAAACATCCCTTAATTGTTTGTGAAAGGACATTGAGAGGCATGAACTGTAGTAGTCCGTAAGAACTGTACACTGATGCCAATATTCACATGATTCAGCAGGGACAGGAATTCCCTGAAAAAAGCAGAAATTTGACCCAATTTTTGCACCCCAGAATCTCTTGTCCTTGAAGGAATTAGCTGGTTGTCTGTGAAATAGAGTTTTAAATGTTGGCATCTCTGGCTGCAACACTTTTACATTCTCGGGTTCCGGCTGGAGTCCATTTAGTTTTCTGGATGTCTGTTTTGCATATTGGTGATAATCCACATGTTTTTAGTTCTCCTTATTGCTATTCCTCACGCAAATTTTACTGGTCAGACTTTGGTCAAATTTCGTACAGTACACTTCAGCTGTACAAGGCAAGAATAAATGGATTAAATTTGCAGGTCTGTGAAACCAGCTATTTAACCTTTTCCCCATTGAATTAGACTAAGTCAGCAAATTTCCTTGAAGGGGGTTGGTCACTCAGCACCCAACCCATGCCAAAGAAAGCTGTAGACCTGGGGCATGTTATCTTCATGGGTCTTATGTACAGTTTATCGATAGGCCAGTTTTAGGGGGAACGGGTTAAACTTGCCATGAGGAAGTAGCATTCAGTACGTTGCCAGATGAGCTCCACAGTCATTTGAATACATATACGTGGAAAATTGATTGTGGAGGAGAATTCCTATGGTGAGAAATGGTGTATAACCAAGGCAGGCGAAGCTTACCAGAAAAGAATTATGAGTCTGGCGCTAGTTTATTGCAAACATTTAATCCTTAACTGTTATTCTCCAAGATAGCTGCAATGATGACATTGCACACTGTGTTTTGTTATGATCAGGACTGCTTGTGGTGCAAGCAATCACAGGCACAGCGGTGTGATCAAAGGTAGCAGTCCTTCAGTATCTCAGCAAGTGTGACCCAATATTGAAGGGTGGAGAGCAGTTGTTTTCAGCATTGTAACAGTTGGATATTGCTATACATGGTCAGTGACACCTACACATTCCTGGCACTTACCTTGCAAAGACTTTTTTTTTTTTTTTTTTTTTGACTTGTAGGATGCCAACGTTCCTCAGCCATATATGCATAAAGGAACTGCATAACTTTGGACTGAAATCTTTTGAGAAGACTGTAGTCTACCAAAATGCAAGTATCATGTTGGACTCCTGCAGATGTGTCCAGTGTGACAGACAGCCGGCTGTCTACACATGTTCCTGGTGTGAATTAGTTCATTTATAGGGCAACTTGTCTTTTTACAACCAGCACAACGCAGTTGCAGAATGTGTGGGACAGATCACAAGCTTTGTCTGCTGAGTGGAGGTATTATTATACAGTAACATACAGTTAAACTAGACATACCTCCTAGCATTGACTGAAGGATCTGCCATTTGCTCAAATTAGGTCATGGTGCCACCAGAATCTAATCAGTTCATCTTGCCAGGTAAGGTAAGCATATTGCCAAATTTGAGCAAAATACATGGAGGCATTATGTAGATATTGCGGTAACAAGAATGTGCACATTCGGACGGACATCCGAACAGACACCCGTATGGATGGACGGACAACCCCAAAACAGAAGGGGTCCCGCCCCATGGGGTGGACCCTTAAAAAGAAAGTATATTGCACAGCTTTCTTCAGTTCCATCATGTGGATACACATATAAGTTGGCTAGGCAAGGAGTCCTTCTCCCAGTGCACAAAATTAGTCTCCTTTGGTTAACTCTTTCCATACCAGTCCCTGACTTTTCATATATTTAACAAGATTTAAGAAGACAATTGCATGTTTATATTCTTCATAAAAAGAACTTTCGTTCAAGTATTAACATGCCTATAGTCTTAAGTCAGTGGTTATGGCACTGCCTGGCAAGTCCTGCTGCAGCTGCCACAAGGGCAGCTGCAGCATGACTTGCCAGGCAGTGCCAGAACAACTGACCAAGGCCTGTGACCATAGTATGGAATGAGTTAATAGCCCATGATATTTTTTGTCATTGTTCGAAATTTTTTTTTTAAAGCAGTTTTACTATTTGCATTTTGTGATGACAAGTAATTGATAGACAACGTTAATATTTGAACTACAATTGGATACATTCAAATAAAAACTCTTTAGATTTGAAGGGCATTTGAAACCCGCGGCCTGTAACAGTGGATTTTTTTTCCAAAATAAAAAATATGTTAATTAGGCTATTGAAGTGAGGTAAATAGATTTGATCATTCAAGGAAGCTGTGCCATGGCTGCGTGAAGTGGGTCCCCATAAGAGTACAATAAGTATTTTCCTGCCACTTTGTTGAAGTAGTCTCGTGTAGGTGGGCGGGCACAGTGGATGTGTGGGCATGTTCAGGTGTAAGGGTAGTTCTCCTAAATGTGAACAAGAATCAGTATTAAATACATGTATAATGTAGGTTTGGGTGCTGCAGCAAAGTTGTATCAAAGTCCCGTCTGAAACAAATCTTTGGTAGATTTCTGTTGTGGGGAACTATGGAACTACTTCATCTACATTTCAAATGTTGTGACTGTGAAAGCCTGTTATCCACATTGCATCTACACAAGAGAACTAAAGTGCTGAAAGAAATAAAAAATTCTCAAGAGAGGGTTATTCAATGGACTTTTACCTCGCTTTTCATGACATAAACAACATAATACAGCCAGGTGACTGCCTTTCCTTGATGTAAACAAGATAATACAGCCAGGTGGCTGGTTTTCTTTGACGTGAACAAGATAATCCAGTCAGGTGACTGGTTTTCCTTGATGTAAACAATATAATACAGCCAGGTGACTGGCTTTCCTTGATGTAAACAAGATAATACAGCCAGGTGACTGGCTTTCCTTAAGGTAAACAAGATAATACAGCCAGTTGGCTGGTTTTCCTTGACGTAAACAAGATAATACAGCCATGTGGCTGGTTTTCCGTGACGTGAACAAGACAATACAGTCAGTGACTGGCTTTCCTAGGCATAAACAAGATAATACAGCCAGGTGACTGACTTTTTTTAACGTAAACAAGACATAAGCCAGGTGGCTGGTTTTCCTTGATGTAAACAAGATAATACAGCCAGGTGGCTGGTTTTTCTTGACGTAAACAAGATAATACAGCCAGTTGGCTGGTTTTCCTTGACCTGAACAAGATAATGCAGCCAGGTGGCTGGTTTTCCTTGACGTGAACAAGATATTACAGTCAGTGACTGGCTTTCCTTGGCATGGGTTGGGTGCTTAATGCCCAGCCCACACCAAGGCAAGGTATTAACACAGTCCTAAACTCAGCTTAATTCATGGGGGAAAGGGTTAAAGTTTTTGAAAAAAAATTAATTATCTGAGCAGTGTACTATCAGCACTGCCAGGAAATAGGCACATATAGCATTTATAGTTGGCATTGCAGTCAGTAGTAGTTATAAGATCATTGTCAAAATGTATGGTTTATTGATTTGATGTGTCAAGTGTAATTGAACGCTGTATTGTGGGAGGCCATGCCTGCTCTGCCATACAACCCAGTTATGACAATATAAAGACTGCTTGCGTGATTCCAAGAAGATGTATCTGTGATTTTAACTCATTCCAAACCAGTGGTGGATTGTCTTGTATATGCAGCTGGAAATAACCCAAGATTTATGTGGTCATTCTGATTTTTCGGAAGATTTGACTCAAGTGGCATCATTCCTGGTCTCAAGTCAGTCTCTGTGCTTATACTGTGTGACAGTCATGCCCATGCTGCTTCAAGGCAGCCATAGCATCACATGGAAGGCAATACAAAGATGAGATGATACATGTTATAACGGAACTATCATGTGATTGTAGTGGGAGTTAAGCACTTTTGAATTACATGTATCTTGCCAGCATAATCGTGGTGATGACGCAAAGTAATGATTACTTTGTGTAAGTGAGGCATTGAATACGTTTCAGGTTTATTCCATTAAGTTTGAGACTACATGATCTGTCTAATGCATGCAATCACAGGTTGCTTGGAATGGAAGCAAGGTACAGTTGTTCCCCTCTTATAAGGTCCCCCTGACAAGAGGCCACCCCTTCTAGAGAGGTCACTTCTCCATTCTTCAAGTATGGTATTTTCATTTTATTTTCCCCCTTAAGAGAGGCCACCCCTCTCAATAGGCCACATTTCTGGTGCACTTGGGCTGGCCTGACAAAAGGGGGCCACTGTAAAGCAAAAAGAAATTGTTTTTAGCAGTGCCGACTTGTCAGTGAGCAGAGCTTGGATGAAAATATAAGGCTTCCCAGTCTCTCCCTTTGTGTGATCTGTAGGGAGCACTTGTTTATAAAGCCATCTGCACAAAATAACAGTATTGGACATGAATATTGCTCAAAGTATCAACCAGCTTTGTGTAATTTAAAATACAAGGCAAACATCCTTTAAGTCAGGGACGTGAGGCCTCACAAGAAACAGAACTTCCAAAGGAGTCTTTTGATATGGATGCTTTAGAGTGCATTTGCTATCATACTTTATGCAATGCTTCTTTGCAGGTGTGGGTAAACGGCCACACAGATGTATATTAGTTAAGCCATTATGGTTTAATTGCAAATAATAAAAAGGTACTTTTAATTTTGAAGCAGTCAAGTGAAAGGATTATATTTTTGTTGTTGGTTAATACAGTCTTGTTCCTGATCCCTGGACAGAAACACAGCCCAGTGGTCTGAGAAATGGGTGTTACTTCGTTCAAACTGAATATTGACCAATTTAAAGTACAAAATATTGTGATGATTTCTTGCCGGTATGACAGACATTCTTGAAGAGTCTTGATGAGTGTTACTCTCCCCTCTTTCATGACAAAATTATGCAGTAAAACGAGTGGATTTTATGCAGGTTCCTATCACAATGTGGGCAATCATTTGTGTAATGTGTACATTGGTGTAAATGGATTGTTTTGTTCCTAGATCTATGTAGTATGCCAGCTGTCCATCCCTTAAACAGTGAATCTAAAATAGTGTTATTAGATATGCTGCCAGAAGCACCAAGAGAGAAGGTTTATCAGCATGTGCTACTGATGTATGTTGTTTCGCTTCACGATCCAAATATTAAGTCTTTGACAAGTTCCGTTGAGTTTTCTGACAGTTTGTTGTAGAAAGCTCAAATTGGATATCTTTTGGATGACGAGATTTTGTCTGTGGAGGAGTCTTGATGTCTTTTATGTTGTGTGTTTCAGACTTGGAGATGGGAGACTCCACCACCGGGGGGCAGACAGGCGGCCCCACAGAGTACGACTATCTCATCAAGTTTCTAGCTTTAGGTAAGTACTCTGTGTTTGTAGCAGTTGTTGTGTCTGACCAACTGTCAATGGCAAATCTGAATGTGACAGCACGGAGTGATTCAGTTGTCTTGCTCGTGCAAATATATGAATTGACATACGTTTGTTCACACTGCACATTCATGCCATATTCGTTTAAGCTGCAAATAAGCATCAAAGTTTGTTTATGAATAGTGTGCTGATCATTATTTCAAAGCATCACACTGTTCAGCTATGTATTTATATATATGTACATTGATCTCCTGCAATGACCCTTGTTCAGGTTTCAATTTTTCTCCTATGTCTGAAGCTTATCTTGAATGGGTTATCTTACATGGGTGTGAAGAATAAGGTTTTAATTGTAACCTTTCATTTGACGTGTCACTCATTGGCTTCAAGTAGTAGACAAGCCAATGAGAGGCAGTGGTGCATTTCATAAAATACTGACTCCTTCCACTTTCAAAATGGCGTCGTTTTCAAACTTATTTCTCCGATAGAACTTCGATATGGTGCATATTTGCCCTTTTTAACATAGAAGAAAGAATATCCAGTATGAGTGTCCCATTGTGGATAACGTTGGGATCACTTCTTGTTGGATTTTCATGTTTTTGCTTGGCACAGCCTCACAAATACATGAAAATTTAACAACCGGTGATCCCAGTGTTAGGCTCAGTGGGCTATTTATTCTGGATTCTCTATGTCTTAAACAGCTTGTATACAACCTGATGACAGTGAGTGTATGCAGGGTGAGAACAAACCTTATACAATATGCCAGGGTCTGTCATACTTCTAGATATCTTCTTTGATATACATTAGTTGATGTACTGTATCTCTACATATGTTTTATGTAATCATGTATTCATTTATTTCATTTAGCTCCCATAGGTGGGGGAAATTTGTCCACCAAGATGTAATAAAACATAATCTCTGCAAGTAATATAAAGATAGTGAAATGCTGATTTCATATGTGCCACATTCAGTCATGACTGATTTAAAGTATAGGTATAAACTCTGCAGGCTAGCAGGGTCATACCTTTGCTCACTAAAGCCTGAAAGCTTTATTGACAGTAAGCAAAGTTGTTAGCATGTGCTCAGAGCTCTTTGCCTTGGTGGATGAAGTGACTCTGGTACTCTGCTGGCTTGTAGCCATGGAGGCTGTCTCAGACCAACACCTATATAAGTTAAGACAATCAGTACATTGTTTAACAATAAATATTCAATGAAACCAAGTCGGACAGAAACCTTGAGTAGAAAGCCTGCATTGCCAGTGTTCGTGCAGATTGCCCATTATAATGGCAATTCCCTGAAGAATCACTTGAGGGTGTGCAAGAAAATTGCTGTGCGTGTAATACACAGATGTTAAGTTGATTGCGTTTTCAACCAATGAAATTTGATTTTGAGTAAACTTGGCATAGCTTTTTGTGCTAGGTTTCTTGAAGCTGACGTGGATTAACTTCATATTTAAGGTCGTGCACATGTGAATGCTTGTGTGTAATGACATCATATGTAAGACGGTGACATCCTTATGGCGCAGATAACTTGAAGTCAACATGCCATGGATATCAGTGAACAAGAATATTAAAGTCAACTTGGCTGTCCTAAAGAGAGGGGGCCATATGTAGTGTCTGCAGTCTTAAACCTTCCCTCCTTAAACTGATCAAAACTGGCTGGTGCTATAGTATTGCTTGCTTTAACGGTTTTTGACTAATTTCAACAGCAAGAAAAAGTTCAAAGGTGTGTAAATTGATTTGAATTATCTCCCATTAAGACCACATTTTTTCAGTCCCCCATGTGGTCTAAATAGGGAGCTCTGTTCCACTGTATATGTGTATCAGTTGGTCTACCCTTGGACTGGGACTAAGTGACCATGCAGGTCCCCCTAATGGCCTGGGCAGGCCCAACAGATGTCAAGTCAACTTTTTGGTATTGGGTATGATATTCCAATAGGTCTTTTCTATCCATATCCAATTGTTTGTTCATTGCTGATGAAATTTGTCAGAAACGCTGAAAGGGATGATATTTGACTACCAGCTGATTACAGTCAGTTTGGTAGCAAAGGGTTAACCAGTTACAGGTGGCCTTTCTGGAGCAGAAGTGTAGACACAATAGAATATGGCTTCTTGGCAGTCAAACCAGGCAATCTCATCGTGTTATTGACTTGGAATAACAGGTTTCAGTGAGCAAAGACTATAGGTGACTTGTGTGTTATGTTGATCTCTGATAACATGATGTAAGTGGAACACATGATGAATTTAACCCTTTTGCCCTTGAATTAAGACTGAGTCAACAGCTTTCCCTGGCATGGGTTGGTGCACCCACCCCATACCAAGGAAAGCTGTTGACCTAGGTCATGATATCTTGTTATATCTTATCTACAATTCTCATTCAAAATATTTTTCATATGACAGTATTAATACTATTTATTTATTGCCCATATTTGTGAAATTAAAATATACATTGAGATGATTAGATATACATAGTACAGAAAACCAGAACATGTGACACTGGAATATCAGAGTATAGGAATCATTAAGAATTCACAGGATTACTATGTATGTCATCCCCTGGTGGGATGGGCCAGACCAAAGGCGAGGGCTCCGAAACGTTAAGCAATCAGGTTAACTCCCCACTGAATGGGACACACATACAAACTCAAACTCAAACTCAAACTCAAAACTCATTTACAACAGGTGTGGATTAGTATACAATTGGTATTAAAACTAAAATAGCTAGAAAGATTTGAGCAAGAGTGTGGCTAATTTGTGTTGTGTAGATCTTCTCTGGTTAAAAGACGAATGTTGTACCAATTATTTCAGAGAGTCAACAATACAGTAGGTTTGCTTGTCCAGCGAGGGCCAAGCGTGGTCTGTGTAATAAAGATAAGAACTGATTAGAGCGAATCCATTTGCTATGACCTTGCCTGCTAATATGTCAGGAATAACATTATCATTAATCATATAGGATGCTAGAAAAAATGAACAAAGTGATCTGTATACTTACGTAACTGTTGAAATTAGTCAAAAACAATGAAGCAGATGACATTTGACCTCCAGCTGGTTTTATCTGGTTCAAGGGGGGATGGTTATATATTCATTGTGCATGTACTGGTTATATTCCATGGTTTGAAAACAGTAAAAATACTGATTTCCCAGAGTGATGACAAGGTAAGTAAGTATTTTGCTGCTCAAAGAATAATGGAATCACTAATATATAGCCCGTGTTGCATCCCTGTCTATGTTTTCAGTTTTTACCTATTGAAAATTTGGTTGCCACAGTAACATGGGTTGCCTGCTAAACAGACTATTGTTCTGTACGTCTGACTGCGCTCCATGGATAAGTAGAGCACCCACACAGTAAGATAGCATAACTTAGTCTGTCTTAGCAGGCAGCAACATGGGATATATAGTGAGAACACAATGCAGAATTTCCTGAGTCAACAGGTCTGTTGACTGACTGCTTTTTCCTTGTCATTTGTTTTCTGGGTGCATAATATATAAACAAACAAATAACAAAATAGGTTTTATGTGAACGGACTCTCAGCAGTTTTGTATTATGCGATAACAAAAGGCCTGGTGTGAGAAGGTTTATGATTTATTGATGTATTATGCCAAACTGCTCATAAACACTAAATACTTGGGTGTAGAAGCCCAAGAGTGAACTGTTGTTCAAAGCTGAGAGTTCCAGCCTGTTAGTTTATATGGCCCCCTGGCTGGCCATTTGTTTCATTAGTCCATATCTTGTAATGAAGTATAATCCAATAATTTGTGCCAACACACTGATATGGCTGATGACGTA
Source organism: Hermodice carunculata (assembly GCA_964020975.1). Classification (NCBI taxonomy): domain Eukaryota; kingdom Metazoa; phylum Annelida; class Polychaeta; order Eunicida; family Amphinomidae; genus Hermodice; species Hermodice carunculata. The sequence goes on from OZ026630.1 coordinate 23,790,202, forward strand.
ACTGCTGGCAGCCAGTCAGCCGCAGAGTGGCCACTGTTGATCAGCAGCAGCCAACTGAGCGTTTTATGTCCCTCCACACCATTGTTGACTGTTGTGCTATAAATGCATGGGTTTTCACACACATAATTTTGTGTTGATTTTGCATTTCAGGCATTTTAACTGAAGTTTTTATTTAACCATTTGGGACATCATTCCTGTTAAACCTGTGTAAGAGTAATATCTCATTGTGCTTTCATTTTTATTGGCCGCTATAGTCGGCCAATATTGGATCAGATGAAGGAAGTTCTGCCACAGGTGGCATTTCTACATCTGCACATGCACGTACTGCCAGAAATCCTTTTCACAGCATCCTGTTGACAACAGTAGCACTGTTTTTACCCAAATTTGGGGTTCATTAAGAATTTTATATCAGGGTCGTTTGAATTTAGGTCTTAACTTTTCCTATGTACATACGCATGATTACACAAGGTGAGCTTCAGTGTACAACATTCCTCACGCGTGTAAAGCGTGTCCAATAGTACATGCGGGGGAACGCCAGAAATCCGTTCTGTTCACAGAGCATTCTCTTTTGCGTTTAAGGCAATGTCTTTAAAAATATATGCAATCTGTCAGAGTTAATGTTATAACAAACACCACTGGATGGCTTTATTACTGTGGTAAATATCAGAGTACACCTCCTTATGAACTTGGACATTTATCTTCACCTTGAGACCAATTTCTTTTTTAAAGGATACTTGTTATAGTTTATGCCATTAGCAAAATATGTAAAAATAAAATATAGTGATATTAATTTACAGTATTCATTTCTTGATTTTAAGATGAAGATTGCATGATCAGATTCCATAGATGGGAATGAGTTACATGTTGCTTGGTCTGCATTTCCATTTTATTGTGTATGTTCAATTGTTGAATAAAAGTATTGGAGGAAGCCTGCAATATTAACCCTTGGACTGAGTCAACAACTTTTCTCCCTGTACTCTGTATGCTGAGCACCCAGGGGCCCAGAGGAAAGTTGTTGACTGTTGGCATGTTACCCTACAAAGGTTTCCCAGAAATTTTGATGGAAAATATTTTGTGAAAATACAGTATTCAATATAATGGATGACGCAGGTGACCTTTGACATTAGCATTTGCTCTTGACTGGTTTGACGGGGATAGTTAATGTGCCACCAGTCAGCAGTTTTCTTCGAAACCCTTTGTGTACCTTATGCCCAGGGTGTGCCATGGGAAGCTGTACTTTCAGTTTCACCATTTAACTCATTCCATACCAGTCCCTGATATTTAAGAAATGAGGGTCGATTTTGTGTGTGTTATGGCATAATGACGCGCGTGATTGAAGCTGACATCGTGGGCGTGGCGCACGCCAGTGTGCCTCGCCCGATGCCAGTTTCAATCACCCGCGTCATTATGCCATAACACACACAAAAGCGACCCTCATCGCTTATATTTACATTTCCCTCTTAATTTTTCTGCTCAATTACACGAAATTTAGAAATGTAATGCATAAAATTAAGAGAAACGTCCAGAAACTGATTTACCCAGCATGTTCAAGTGTTAAGTTCCGGAAACCCAGGTGGGCGTGGCTTATTGGAATGTGGGCGGGACACGTGTGTTATGGTCCCATAACACACAAGGCTACTGTGTTATGGTCTCATAACACACCAGGCTCTCTCCTATACTTGCAATGTTAAAAGTTAGATTGAATGTAAATATTTCCATATATTTACCTAGATTTAAGATGACAATTGCACATTTAAATTCTTGAAAAGAGCTTTTGTTCAAGTACCAACATGCCTGTAGTCTTAAGTCAGTGGTTCTGGCACTGTCTGGCAAGTCATGCTGCAGCTGCTCTTGCGGCAGCTGCAGCATGACTTACCAGACAGTACCAGAACCACTAACCAAGGCCTGTGGCCATAGTATGGAATGAGGTAACAAACAGTCAACTTTAAATGTGTTATGAATGTACTAACATTTCTATGTTTGCTAAAGCAATGCAGCACCAAGATGGTCTCCCCTTAATGTTGGGTTACTGGAAAACCTTTGATTGTAGGCCACTGATATGAAGAGACAGGTGATATTTAACCTTTTTTCCTTAAATTCGGACTGAGTCAACAGCTTTTTATGATGTGGGTTTAGTGCTGAGTACCAAACCCATGTCAAAGAAAGCTGTTGAGCTGGGGTTGCCATCAGCAGAGATCTCACCAAACAAGTTTTGACTTCACAAGAAATTTCAGTAAAAAGATTTAGGCAGACAACAATTGACTTCTTGGTACTTTTGGGCAATTTGAGTGGGAAAGGGTGAAGTTTAGTGCATGGTGGAATATTATGAGCCACCAATTGAGTCTAGTGTTATATACATGTAGGGTTTACTGGCCAGCCTCTGCCAAAGAAAGTTGTGATCTTAGCCATGGCATGGTTGAGATGGGAAAGGGTTAAATTAGTACAGTGAAGTACCGTTTCCGATTTCCATTTGTCTTGTTGGCAGGTCTTAACAGCTTTTGATTATGATGACAAAGTTTAGATCACGGAGGGCTTTAATCTGTACTGGCATAATTTAGTTTTACTACAATCTGATCAGAGTGCAGAATGCAACTAATGAATTATAAAGTAGTCCTTATTTGGTGAAAAATGATGTTGATTATATTTTTAGGTGCTCGAATCGAATTAGGTGTCGGAGCTAAGTAAGCTGTACATTAATAACCATTCGCCAATATTGCAATGTTTGCTCCTTCTTCATAACATAACTTTATAGGTGTCTTTGATTTTGCTTAAGGACTGGTAAGGAGAATTAATTGTCAAAATTTGTAAGGTCTGTAGTTGTGAAATGGCTGACAAATTTAACATTTGTGTGTATATATGATAAAGTAGAGTTTCTCGTTGTTTGAGTTATTGGAGGGATATGGCTAGTTAAAGTGTACAAACAGTTAACATGATGATGAATGTGGAGTTGTCACCAAGCTCCCTGTTAATTTTTGTCTTAAGTGACACAAAAACAAGGTGTCTAGACAGCTGGGCACAGACTGGAGTCTGTGGCATCATTGATGGAGAGAGATGGCAGTTTGGTTATTCATGAACTTAACCCTTGTTCTCTGAAGAAAAGGCAGGGTCTGAAGTTTTGTCGCCTTGTGTTTCTGATGCATTGCCAAGAAAGAGAAATCAATGATTATAGTTCAGATTTATGCCAAAATGAACCAGAATGCATCTTGCCAGACTTTGACCAGATGTATGATCAAGTGTCATTTGACACAGGAAGCAGGTGGTGCCACCTAGCAGAATAGTGTGTCTGACATGTCCTGTCATATGCAGTGCAAATTTGAAGAACTGCTCCTATGCTATTGATATGTAAAATGAAGCCAGTCATTCTCGTTACATGCTGCCTCCTTCCAGTGATGTCATAAACCACTTGTGTACCCAATAAGGAAGAAATGAGTACACAGTACCATGGCAGCTCTGTGTACCGGGAACACTGCAGTGGCTGGCTGGCAATGTGGCCACAGGTTCAGCGTGCATTAACCTGTTGACAGACGCATGGCTGAACGTTTTTTCACAAGTGAGAGGTAGTTGAACATATTTTCACAAGTGAGGAATGGTTCAGTACTTTTCACAAGTGAGAGACAAACATCTTGTCACAAGTGAGAGATGGGTGAACATTTTTTTTACGAGTGAAAGAGGGTTGAAGGTCTTGTCACAAGTGAGAGATAGTAGAAGATCGTTTCCATAGTGACCAAGAGGTGTGTATTGAGGATGGCAGGGGAAAAGAGGGTGTGTTTTGTGAATTCAGTGATTCCGTCAAATGTGCATGAACAGCCCTCGTGTGCCCAAGAATACTAGATACAAAACTGGAAGTAGCTTTGATATTACAATGTGGCTTCTCAGATCACATTGATGCAACTTGACCAGGATTAAATGATCCAGAACAGGCCGTATAATGTCACCAGTTTCATTCATATGCCAACAAAAGAGACAGAAATTTGATGGGGGGGGGGGGGTGTGGGTGGGGGGGGGGTAAGGGAGGTTGAGAAATGACTGTGCATTATACAAGACTTGCAGCTTTATAATGCTGGACATTCATATTAGCTGCAGCTTTATAATGCTGGACATTCATATTAGCTGCAGCGCTGCTGGGGCCTGATACATGTTTGGATTGAGAATATGATTATTGAATGTAAGTAGTAAATTGGCATAAGATAAGCTACACAATAAATGGAAGAGCTGATCCATTACTGTTTACATTGGCCAGAAGCAAGCTCTAGGTATAAAATGTGGCCTGTTTCAGTTTAAGGATCTCATTGTTAGGACCTACCATGAGGGATATATACCATGGTCAGCAGATTGGTGTGGATTACATACTGAGCAATGTATGTAATTAACTTTACTCTCAGAGTGAATGTTAAAAGGCTGTTTGACTGTGGCACTTACCAGAGGCAAAGAAGTGTCCTGGTGAGTTGAGTTGCCTGCGTGGCATTCTTTTAAAGTGTCCTGTGCAGCCACGGGTGTGGGAACAGTTTTTGAAAAGTTCTTGGGTTTTGAACTTGAAATATCAATGTCAAACTTGAAACATGAACTTGCAGAAACTTCCAATGATGAACCAACACAACAATAGTTATTGTCACTGTTCAATGAGTGATCGGTTAATATCTCCTGGACCCGCGACCTTTGCCTCGCCCATGTTGACGGGAGGTGTTGCTGCGGTTGTTGTTTTTCGCCAGACTTTCCAACAGTGTAGTGAGGGCGTCTGTTTGACTCCGACTCAATGAGAAGTTCGGAGATCCCCTGGGAAGAGACCTGTTTCTGTTGCCCCTGTTTTGGGGGGAACGGCTCCTTTCCCTCTGTCTCTGGGGTTGGTAAACTTTCCTCCGTTTGGTTGCCGTGCGGTTGGTGCTCGGTTGGTCTGTTCGGTTTGAGACCCGGGGGTTCCCCGATCCCTGGGTGCGAGTGGGAGTGTCTGCTCGCCGCATCGCCCCAATGGCCAGAAAATGGTGATCTATGTCCGCATTTTGATGTTGTTCTTTTTTCCGTATCAGATTTTGTAGTTTTTTCTCTTGTCGTATGACAATTGAGGCCTTCTCCTTGCCGACAAGTGTGGTCAAGAGAGAGGTCGCAATCTTAAGGCCTTGTTTATCCGGGCCATAGCAGTATTGCAAATTGCCCAGTTCATTAGTACTGATCGTATCTTGTGGACCTAACATTTGTCGTTGAATGTCCCGAAGCAATTTAAGCTGAGCTATTGCGGCTGCAGCTGCAGTTTTTTTCCACTGTTCCATGAATTTACGTGGTGGGATTACCCCTTGGGGGAACCTGGGTTTGTAATTAAGGTCCTCAGGTATCACCTCATTATTTATGCAGTTTGTGTAAAACGCAATTCTGGATTGTGTTTTGGCTACTTTTAATAGTGCTCTCCGGCAGCTGCGGAAGGTAGAAATTGCTTTTTCTGGTATTTGTTGCTCGGCACGTCTGTCGGAACTCGGTTCGCGACTTTGGTTTCGTGAGGGAGGTTGTAGGGACGGAGAATTGTTCCTGCCGTCACGCGTTTCCCTTTGGGAATCATGCCTGGCTCGCTTTCTGGGTTGTCGAGCTTGTTGTGGATCTGGGTCAGATTGCCCGGATGTTGAAGATGACGTCACGATGAGGGATATCCCCTTTGCTATGTTGTCAGCCAACGCGGAAGTCCGCAGTTGGTCACACTGTATATCCTCATCAGCTAAATCATTCCAGGAGGTGTTAGACCTGCGTGGAGAAGTATTAGGTGTTATAAAGTTCGTAGGGACAGACTGGATAGTGTTCGTAATGGTTGTCGTGGCCTGATTGGGCGCAGACGAAGCCGTAGTTTCCACAGTGTTTGTGGGAGACGGTGAATCAACACGGAATTCCTCCATGTTTGATATGAGTCGCTCCAATTCAACCTCTGTGCGCTCTGTACCTCCAGCCATTGTGGCCGAGACGGAAATAAATGAGCTAAGACAAGGGCTAGTGGCCGCAATGGAAGAGGTTTAGAGTTCTACCGGTTTCGTACTTGTGTACTCGTCAGGAACTGAAGGTTTAACCGTTTTGGGGCCCGTATTTATAGGCGCGCGTAATTATCCGTCATCACGTCATATACATGAATTGTTATGACGTGGAGACGGGACGTGCCTTGGCTATGGTATGGTTACCACGGCCTTTGAATTCCAAAGAAACGTTCGGAAAAACAGTGATCCTCCAAATAAGGAGAGGTCAATAAGTGTACCAACTAGGTAGTTTGATACAACGTTGTATTGGGCTTGAAAATCCAGTCGGACCATTGTCCACTGGATGCCCTGAATAGGGGCAATTAGAAATCCACTGGTGTTGTTTCTTAGGTATTTAGTTACGATTAACCTGCTTGCCATGTACACAGGTGTGTCAATGGCCAGAGCTGAGGATAATAGCATGGACAAATGAGCTGCGACAGTAAAAATTTTTTTTTTTTTTTTTTTTTTTTTTTTTTTTTTTTTTTTTTTGCTGATGGCCACCACCATGCAGTCTTTTGTGCAATCTGCACAGATGAGAGTCCCTTTTCCCACACCAGCTGTGTCTGTGGCACCTGTGGGTCAGCAGACCCAAGACCCGGGTTTCCCAAGGGAAATTCAAGGTCCAGGTGCAACTGGCCCTCCTGCAGAGGAGACCAGCATGGACATGGGGGAGGCACCGGAACAGCCCGGTTTGCCGGTTCGCTGTACGGAGGGGACCGGCGTGACCGGCACTGTGGAAGGAGCCACAAGTTCTCTGGTAGGAGATGCCCCAGTGCTCACTGAGGTGGGTCATGAACCCTTGCCCGGAGCACGCCAGGAAGTACATGATACTTCCCTGGCCGGTCCGGACCGGTCCGGTACGTTAGATCCGGTGCTTGCCGAATCCGTGCCGGCCGTGACCGGGACCAGACTGGACCACTCCGATGAGCAACCGGAGAGGACCAGTCAAATAGAAGCTGCCCTTCCCTCTCTCCCCACGCCGCTTTTTCCACTGCATAGTGGTTTAGATGAGCGGGGAGAGCCTTTGTCTGATGGAGAGGGCTCGTTACACGAGTCTCTTCTCGACGAAGGCGAGGACGAACGCGAGGAGCGCCTTAGGCGTAATCTGGAGCGTGAGTCCCGACCTGTCCAAGGGATGGGGTCGGAGAGCGATGAGGTGTTGGCCGACGAGCCGGCCCATTCCGCTCGACGACAGTTGTCCTTTGAGGACAGCTCAGCCCCAGCCGAGGTTAGTGAACCTGCAGGGCTCTTTCACTCGACTAAGGAGTCTATCTTGGCTCTCCTCGGAGACACCTTGAAGGCTCCTCCCTTGCCACCGACCACGAAGAGACGAGCGATGTCAGTGTACCCACTAGAGTCGCCGTCTGTGTCGGAACAAGTCGGGTCCGGGTGCCCCTTCTCTGCTTACGTGGATGAAGTGTACCAGAGCCTGGATAAAGAGCTCCGGGGATCTAGGTCGCCCTCCGGCGTCCCGACTCAGCAAGCGCTGAAGTGTGGGAAGCTGTTGAGGAGGCCGAGAGCTAACGTTGCTAGGTACTGTGTACCTAATGAAATCTACGATAATAGGGCCACGGAGGTAGACGTGGAATGGGAGAGTATCTGTAAATGGATCCCCCCATCTCCTAAAGTCCCCCAGGAGGTCCTTAGTAGATTAGAGGAGGATGCAAGAGCGATGGTAATCATCGCCTCCTTCTTGGACGTGTCCTCGGCCGCGTCTGCCGAGATCATGCAGCGACTCTTCGTGTCGCAGCAGGTCCCGGAACCAGTCAGGGACTGGATAAGTCTGAATACCCGGCTTCAGGCGTCCCGGGGTATGGCAATAGAGCACCTTCTCAGGCAGGCCATTACAATGGAAGCCAACCTGAGGTTAACAAGGCAAGATTCGTGCTTGCAAGTCACCAACCTCTCGGAAGGTGAACAGCGAGCCATCCGAACTCAGCCTTTGTTCTCGAACTACTTGTTCGGAGGTGCTCTCGCTCCCATCAGGGACCAAGTGGTCGAGCAGCGAAAGCGGGAACAGGCCGATGAGGCTAACCAAGCCATCCTCGACCTAGCTAGAGCAGCCACCAAGGCTCGTGGACAGGGAGCCAAAGTTTCTGGCGCCAAGGACTCCTTTGCAAAGAGGAGGAAACCTAGGCGACCTAGGAACCAGAAGCCTCAGAAGCAGGGTTCAGCTGACGCACCGTCCTCCGGCAGTGGCAAGCAGAACCGGCCCTTTCGGAAGCCCGGCTTCGGTAAAGGGAAAAGGGACTGAAGGTGCGTGCCAGTCATCCACACCCGTCAGGAGCTTTTACGACGGGTCTGGGGCGATGTGTCAGCGTCTCGGCGGTCGGTTAGCCGACTTCCGCAGTCACTGGCTTTCCGTCACGGACGACTCGTTCGTGTTAAGTGTCCTAGAAAAGGGATATGTGCTACCGCTCAAAGAGCGACCGCCCTTGTCCCGCGTCCCCTGGAAGTTCGAACCGCCGGCCCAAGAGCCGAAGAGGTCATTCTTCCACGAGGCGGTCGAGAAGTTGTTGGCGAAGGGAGCCATAGAGAGGGTGAGGGATCACTCTTCTCCGGGATTCTACAGCCGACTATTCTTGGTCGCAAAGAGGGACGGCGGCTGGAGACCGGTCATAGATCTGTCTCATCTGAACACATATTTGGAAGTTCCACACTTCCAAATGGAAAGGCCGGAATCCATAACGAAGGCTCTCCGACCCAGGGACTGGACCTTCTCCGTGGACTTGAAGGACGCGTATCTGCACGTGCCTATGTCTCAGGGCAGTCGGAAGTACCTACGGTTTGCTTACGCAGACCGGGTATTCCAGTTTCGAGCTCTTCCTTTCGGCTTGGCCACGGCACCTCAGGTGTTCACCCGGATAGTGCAATCCGTGGCAGCATGTGTTCACAAGAGGGGCATAAGAATGCACGTGTACCTGGACGACTGGCTTGTCCGAGCTTTAGTTCATCAGGAACTAATCAAGAACAGAGAATATCTGTTGAAGCTGTGCGGGGACTTAGGGCTAGAAGTAAACATCCCCAAATCAAATCTCACACCCAAACAGGTGTTTGTCTTCCTAGGCATTCATTTCGATCTAGTCCGATTCGAGTGCCGTCCTTCCGAGGACAGATGGGACAGACTACAGAGCCTTAGAGGTTCATGAGATCGACACAGCAAACAGCTCGGCAATGGCTGTCGCTGTTGGGCATGATGTCCTCGATGGACTCGCAAGTTCCGTTAGGACGCCTACACAGGAAGCCACTCAACATAGCTCTGAACGCCAAGTGGAACAGGACCAGTTTGCGGCAAATGGTCGAAGTAGGTCCGCACGACAAGTACCTCATCCGTTGGTGGACGGTGAGAAGGAACGTCATGGGTGGACAGACGATGAGGCCGTTCAATTCCAGACTGGTTGTTTACACGGACGCGTCAAAACAGGGCTGGGGAGCCCACACGGACTCCAACATGGTCTCAGGCATCTGGCCTCTGCACTTGAGACATTTTCACATCAATTGGCTAGAACTGGAGGCAGTATATTTAGCCCTGCAGAAGTTCGAACAGTTGGTGAAAAACAAAGATGTGACGTTGATGTCGGACAACAGGACTGTGGTGGCATACCTGAACAAACAAGGGGGCACCCGGTCCAAACTGTTGTTCGAACTAACAAAGAAAATACTTCTCTGGTGCGGCAGCAAAGGAGTAAGGATTCTGGCCCGTCACATCAGCGGCCATCTAAATGTAATGGCCGACCAATTGTCCCGAAAGGGACAAGTGATAGGGACAGAATGGTCCCTACACCCATGAGTAGTTCAGGCGTTATGGGACCGATGGGGGACACCCCATGTGGACTTGTTCGCCACCAGATGGAACCACAAATTGCCAGTGTTTGTGGCTCCAGTCCCAGATCCTCTAGCTTTTGCGGTGGACGCCCTGGCGATGTGCTGGGACGGAATGTGGGGCTACGCTTTTCCTCCGCTCCCGTTGATCCCTCAAGTTCTGAGAAAGATCCGGGAAGAGAAGGCGGAGATCATCCTGGTGGCTCCCTGGTGGCCAAAACGGGATTGGTCTCTCGACCTACTGGAGTTGAGTCGCGAGGCTCCGCTACGTCTACCAGTCTGGGACAGACTGTTCGTGCAGCCTCGGACGTCCCGGTTCCATCGGAATCCGGCGGTGCTCAACCTTCACGCATGGAGGTTGTCGCACGACACGTCCAAGAGGCTGGGTTCTCGAATCTCGTTTCCTCAAGAATCGCACGAGGTAAACTTCGAAAGTCTTCTTTGAAGACATACGACTCGAGGTGGAGACTGTTCACTGAATGGTGTGCCGGGAAGCAGTTGGAACCTTGGTCAGCAAGATCCTCGGATGTTGCCGATTTCCTCTTGTATTTGTTTGAGGAAAAAGAGCTAAGTCCAAGGACTATCGAAGGATATCGAACAGCGATTTCTTCCTCCCTGAGCAAGAAATTGGGTCAATCATTAGGAGCAGACCCACATTTGTCAGCCTTGATTCAAAGTTTTTATACGGACAAACCAGTCGGCACAAATATAATGCCCACCTGGGATTTGAGCCTCGTCCTTTTGGCCATGACGAGACCTCCATTTGAAGAAAAGGATCCCAAAACGATCCAATTAAAATGGCTGACTTACAAGACTGTCTTCTTGCTCGCACTGGCCTCAGGGGCCAGAAGGAGTGAAATCCATGCATTGGATGTTAACGAGATTCGGTGGTCGGAGGATAAAACCTCCGTCACATTGAAACCACACATGGGCTTTTTAGCCAAGAACCATGTTGCCACAGACCCCACCACTGCCTTTACGGGCTTTACAATCAAAGCGCTTTCCGACACGTTATCAAGATCGGAACCTGATAGGACACTGTGTCCTGTGAGGGCGCTAAAGTGGTATTTGGACCGAACGAAAGAGATTCGTCAGGGTCGGAGAGCCCTCTTTCTTCCGTTGCGGAAAACCGAGTCGGGCAGGATAGCTGCTTATACCGTGTCCGCATGGCTGAAGGCGGCGATCTGTAAGGCCTACCAGGTAGCCTCCGGGTCAGAGGATATCCTTAGGGTCCAAGGGGTAAGAGCACATGATGTCAGGGCTTTCTCTGCGTCGTGGTCTCTGATCCGCAATGTTGCCCTTGCCGACATTATGCGGGCATGCAGGTGGAAGGCTCACACAACATTCACATCCTTTTACCTGCAGGACCTGACCGAGATTCAGGGTGGTTTGATGGCGATGCGCAATACTCGCACAGCCTCCTTTGGCGATGGGAAGTAGCTCCGTGGTGACTACCAGACGGCCCCAAAGAGGCGCAAGTAGTATGTCCGGAGTCGCAGATTCATATGACCAGGCAAGTGGTCTGCTTTACTTCTACTGTGGTAGGCTGGGTTGAGGGAACAGAGCAGCTGCTCATTCTATATGCCGTTCTGCTTTTTTCCCTGAATTCTCCTGCTCCTTCTTGCAATAAGATTGCTCAGGTAGAGTTCAGAGTGATTAGGGTACCGTACTAACGTACGTAGCTGACCTATGGGGTATTACTGTAGACGTGTCAAAAGGTGAATTACACCCTCCTCCATTCGGCTGGTATATCAGCATGAGTGATTGAGAGGGTAGTATTACACCATAGATACGTGGAAGCGATAAATGCTTCCTTTATCTATTAGTAATACTTACCTCTCAATCACTCAGAAGCCCACCCAGGCCGTCCCCGCCGGTGAAATTCTAGAGGAGAGAAACTGGTGAGCATGCGCAAACACCGGAAGTTGTACCGGAGGCCCCTTTGGGGGTTTGTGCATGTAACCACAGGTCAGCCATAAAAAGTTTCAGGTTGAAAAACCTGGCTGGGAACCTGATAAGCAGGGGTATAAGCATGAGTGATTGAGAGGTAAGTATTACTAATAGATAAAGGAAGCATTTATCGCTTCCACGTATCAAGATAAAACACATATTGTACAGGGCATTCGCTGAAAGGTAAAACTGGTGCAGAAAGATTAATACAATACAACTTACACACAGTGTCAGTTGAATAGTAATTATATTCAGGGGCCACCCAGAAGTATGACCTGCAGTAAAACTATGATGTTATTGTGCCTTATGGTTAGGTCAGTAGAAAAGAGTGCGAGACAGCTTTATCAGTGGTGGATATTTATACAGATTACAGACAGTATTGTAATGAGGTTTTGGCGTGCCACAAATGTAATATTAATCTTGCAGCCAAGCCCCTGTAAATAAGGATATCTGCTGTGAACTGGAGCTTCTGTCAGAGAGAAATGGGACTTCGGGTTAACACTTTACCTTTCAAACAATCCATTGATGTCAAAATTTCATCTCTGAACTACAGTTTTTCTTATATTTCTCACTAGTGGAAAACCTGTTCAGAATAGAATTGCAGATTAGACTGGTTCGGATTTCATATTCCAGGTCAACTTTTTCTTGGGTTGGGGACTGAGCACGTATTTCTGGACCAAGGAAAGCTTTTGATTCAGTCTTTTTGTCACCAGGGATGTGTTAACGTTGTCACTCCTAATCTGCTTGAATGAGTCAGCAATTTAACTCCCCATATTGGGGTCACTGGGTTTAATAGTTATTTCCCAAAATGCCATTTATAAATGCCTTATGTCATTGGTGTAAGCTTTTAAATGTCCACAGTAATATGCTGGAAAAAGTTAAAGTAGATGCATTGGTAATTTTACATTGTTGTAAACTGCAAAACACTTTCTTCTCTAATGCACCTAGACATACCTTCAATGCAAATGTTGACTGATGGGTACGCCATTTGCTCAAATTAGGTCATGGTGACACCAAAATCTAATCAGTTCATCTTGCCAGGTAAGGTAAGCATATGGCCAAATTTGAACAAAATACACGGAGGCATTCTGTGGATAACGTGGTAACAAGAATGTGCACTTCCAGATGGACATCTGGATGGATGGACTACCTGAAAACAGAAAGGTTTCCCCCATTGGGAGGACCCTTAAAAATTCATCAAATTTGAGGAACATAATTTTGAATGGAAAGTTAATATGTAGATTGAGTCTTTAATTTTACATAATTATAAACTGACAGTACAAATGTTTAAGTTTGCTATAAAATGTGATGTAAGAATGTTATTATGATTAAAGCTTAATCACATGCTTCCATATACCACCTCAAAACAAAATGGTGACAGAGGTTTCTTGTGCTGATGGTCTACCACCAGTCACCCTGGTAGGGCATTGCCTGATGCCAAGCCTTGTTTTACTGCAAATAACATATAGTGAGTGGTTAATAAAGCATATGATTGATGATGACCAGAACCTTGGTAGTTTTGTCACCTTTCACAACCGACCAGTTACCCCCCGTGGACTGCAGTGACAGTCTCTGACTGTCTGTTAACCCATGAATGAACAATTTTATTATGTTAACTGTTTCAGTGCCAATCATGTCTCAAGTCGATCTACTAAAGTCAAACTAGTTTGAATTATCATTAGGATCTCAGATTCCTATTCATCGTATTAAGACCTTTCATTCAAGTGCCAACATGCCTCTAGTTTCAGAGAAAAGCTGTTGACTCAGTCCAAAATTTGGCACTTAAAGAGTTAATTTTTGCATCATTTTAAGTGTGCTATTTCAAATTATGAATTGTGTGAACACCATCTGTTTCCTGCCGTTGTGGAAACTTTGATGCATTTATGCTGAGGGATTAATTCAGATCCAATGGTGTGTCCAATTAGATTATCAGGGATGATCCATTACAGTTCATGGTCAAAGTGTCACCCCCAAAGTTACAATTAAAACATCGGGCTGCAAAATGTGTGACTTACAGTAAAAAAAAAATGTTAGTACACTTTGATGGTTGATGGCAGAGGAGGGGTTTATAATGTCATACCAGCTGTTTGGCATAACTGGCCATACTGTGCTGCTCCAGTACACGTAGTTATTTGCATCACTGTAAATACACCACCAGTCCAGCACCCACCACTGATGATTGAAATAAAGAGATAGTACCATTTACATGCTACTTGTGCCGTGCATATGATTGGTACTGAAGCCCTAATTTCATCATAAAGAGTTGAGTTTATTTTGTATGTAATTATGGCCCCCCCCCCCGACAGTTGGGCGATATCTATGTTTTACAAACATGTCTTGTTTTACATGACTCAGACAGTAGAACATATTGCCAGTGGTCAGACAGAGTGCATGATATGTTTGCTTGACATGATAACAGAAAAAGCTTATTATTGTGGAACAACTGACAGATGGTGGGGCCTTCAGTGTTAAAATGTGTTAATGGAAAGGCATTACGTTGTAAACTGACACACATTCTTGGCCTGAGAAATTGCTTAGTCACTGACCAGTTGCAAAAAAATCAGCAATTTTGGCTTCAAAAGTAATATGTCCATGTGCCCCAGACACCTGCCCTCTGGGACCATTTCCTACACATTTTCAGAAAAATAGAAGATCCAATAAGTGATAACATTGAAGCAAATGACATTTGATGGGTGATTGTGGCCACTTTGAGTGGTAAAATGATAATTTTACCGCTGTAAAGAAAATATGTATGCTTTTCCCAAGTATAATATCACTATCAATGAAAGATAATTATATGTATTTGCACTGTCATACAGGCCACAATTTAACTGGATTTTCATTGAATTTTTTCCTGCTCAAAATGAAGGCATTGCCATGCAATTTTGTTACCATTTAATGTGTAATTGTAGTCAAATTACTCCAGTCCAATTAAAGATGCTTATCAACTGTGAAAGTTGAAATTTTGCCTTGTCCTGGACACAAAATACACACATCCTCTAGTCATGTCTCCTGTGTCGTCATAGATTTCTAGTATGCAGTTGCCATGACAACATGGAGCACAGGTGACTGTTTTTTCCAGGTACTGCAACATTTTGTGATCAGTTGGTGCCATGCTGTGAAGTGCCCCAGGCTGAATTACATGTCCTTGGTCACCCTCAGTTAATTGCCTGTCGCCCTACCTTGAGAGACAGAACTGGCCCATGTGATTGTAAATCCTAAGAATGACTTTTAAAATGTCAAACTTTGCTACTAAATCTGTTTCTAATGTACAAACATCCTTTGATTTATGGAGTGTATAAAGCAGCAATAGCACAGTTTAGCAGTCTCTTGTTCAATCTTAGACAGGGCTGTGTGCCCTGTTAACCTCTCTCTCTACCACATTGTGGACTGTCAACAGCTTTCCTCAGCACGCTTTGGATGCATAGCAGCCCAAAGGCATGGAAGAGAACTATTGACTGTCATATTGTGTGTATTTACAGGCATGATGGCACTTGAAGGAAAGGTCTTTCTACAAGGAAACATGAATCTCACATCCTTAGGATTCATAGAAGTTCATTTTAAGTGGTTCAACTCTAGTTGCAGTTGGCACTGAAAGAGCAATATACATGTAGTTAGTAAGAGAAACTGCAGATCAAATTTGCACTTGAGTACATTGTACATAAAACTGTGCTTGATGACCTATTGTTGGGTTATGTGACCTAATAATTAAGTGACCTTGACCTATTTTTCAGGGTCATTAACCACTTAAGAAAGGACTTAATTCAATATTTTGTAAAAAAATAAGGCAAGTGATACCAAATGAACCACATATCTGTATCATGAAGAAGTTTGATACTGCATATGGATGACCTTGATTAATTTCTCAAGGTCATGGAGGGAATGCTTTTCAGATTACATGTCAGCAGAGCATTAGGCCCATGGGCCTCTTGTTTATGTTACAAATATCTAATATCGTACTGGTCAGTTGGAATATATGGGCCCACGTGCTCTGATGCATTCGCGACATGTTTACAGACACTCCAAAGTCAAGGTGACATCATCCCCCAGAGGAAAGCTCCTGTAGGTCGGATTTTCTTACTAAGGGAGAAAATGTTTGCAAATAAACATGAAAATTTCAATGGGCAAGGTCGATCTGTTTGTGTATGTGGTGCATGAATATCCATGTACCTACCTGTGGAAAGGCCAAGTCCACAAAAATTAAATTATCATTCTCTTTGGGACAAAAACTTTTTTGTTCTGTGAAAAGCATATCACACACAATGTCTATGGAAAATAGGCAGAAGAACTATACAAAAAGTCTCCTGCAACTTGGATGACCTTGGGAGGTACATTTAAATGCAGGTGCTGACAGTTCTTCCAGCCAGTTTATTGATATTAAAATGGCCTTTAATTCTCAAATACAAGACACCTTTTTTTCGAATAAAACTTTTTTTCCCAGATTTTATATCAAGAAATCTGGGAGCATATGGTTCTAATTGGGATTTATTCTTTTATCACACTGGATAATATGACCTTGATGACACTTGGGGCCAAATATGTTTCCGTTCATATCAAATCTCATTGATGCAAGTTTTTAGATTAAAAGAAGAATATATATGTGGACTGTCTTCAAGATCACATGTTAGACACTAAGAACATCAAGAGAGAACAGTGGCTTGTAAATGCCCAACACGTGGAAATAAACATAACAACATGGAGAAAGGCAAAAGATGCCCGTGTCATGAGTCATGACAAGTGGTGACTGGTCATGAACTGGACACTTGCATGAGTTTTGCAGTATCTTGGGCTGCATTGTGATTTTGATGACACTTGACAGACTGTGAGTCTGGGTGCAGCTTCTGCTGAGGATTTTGTGTTGATCAAAATGCCATAGGTTACAGGCTTGTATTAACCCTAAGTCAGGTGTAGCATTGCTATAGATGTTGATGTAAAAGAGCAGAGGTTAACTAGCATAAAGCTGGAGTGCAGTGTGCTTGTAGCTACTGAAAAGCGAACATCATATTGGATGTGGTCAAGAAATCACTGTGCCCCATCTGATTGTTCTGATCTGTCGACCATCATAAAAGCAGACACGGACTACAAAAAGTTGGCTATAATAATTGGATTTCGAGCAAATTGAACAAGATATTACATCTATTAAAGGGTAGATAGGTTTGTTATTTTTGAGCTTATTAATCTCCAACATATACACAGTGAATGCTATGTTCACCGTGATATTGGCAATTAGCACCCGGTCCCCCTTGAATGAAGACTGACTTGACGACAGTCAACAGCTGTCCTGGGCATGGATTGGTTGCTTTGTACCAAACCAACACCGACAAAACCTATGAACTTGAGGCATGTTTAGTCTTGATAGGAGTCATCTGCAGTTTTCAAATTGTTTTTCAATCAGTTGAAAATGGTTAAAAACTTTGAAGCAGATAACACAGTGCACCAGCCGGTTGTAACCAGTTTATGCAGGAAATAGTTAAAGGAGCACTTCATGGACTAGTGAAGCAAATTGTTTTCTTTTCATTGTCATTATACTTACTTAAACACAGTGGCTTTCATCCATATTTGCCGAATCAATAAATAACTTTATAATTTTCCACAACATGCTTTCAATCGAAATGCAAAAAAAAAAAAAAAAAAATTAATGGAAGACAACTGTCAAATCTGCAGAAACTGCTCTTATTATGAGAAAGCTGATAAGGAGAGTTATCTTCCCAGCTGAGTGCCTCATTCTTGCTGTGACACATCTGAAACACAATTAAAATGCATTGTTCAGCCACACTGTGGTCATTACATACCTCTGGTTTCAATGTGTATCAGTGATATGAGGGTCTCATAGGAAATTATATATTGCATATGAAATATGCAGAACTTGTTCTGAGTTTGAAAGGCAGTTCATCGGCATTATGTGAGAATGGCCTGTTTGAATACAAATACTGAGCAACATTTTGATTCTGCCTGCATTTAATGGTAACACCTGTTACCTGGCTTACCATGCATGTGTGTGTGTATATATATGTGTGTTGAGAGACTGGTTATGCATCTTTGTCCCACTAGCAAATTCTCCATTTCCACGATTCCACATTCTTTCCCTAATTGGCTTTGTTTGTGTTGTAATATGGTCTCTTGATTTAGTGCTACCTGTTGTATGTGGCCACATTCATAAGAGACCACCTGTTTTTTCAGGCCAAAGCCTGATTTTTTGTTAAGTAATTGCTTGAATGGGAAAGCTATGGGTTTTGAGATGCAGCCCCTAGATAGAAATTTCTGATCAGTGATGCCATATGTAATGGCCATTTTGGACATAATTTTACTGTCTCCTGTGCCCCATTGGATAGGAATAATTAATGCCTTTGGGCTCTGTTGGACTTCATTTCCTATGTTAGGCAGAAACAACCCACATTTCTTCCTCTTACATATACAAATCTCTGACTTGGGAATCATGTACGAAAATAAACATTCCAAATTTTTTTAAAAAACCCAAAACCTGAATTGGGATTAACCCCCACTTAAATCCAAAATCACCATTTCCTGGAAAAATTTTTGACTGATATTTTACCATGTCCATTATACATTGAAATAAGAAAATGTAACAACGTATCACAAGGAACCTACGTTTGTTGCCTGTTCTGAACACACATATAATATGTACCATCAAGGCATCAGCATATCTTAAACAGCTTCTAAGATCCATTATCACAATGAAATATTAGCAAGTACAGCACAAATAGGTAAATTTTAAACATAATATGTTCCCTATTAAAAATATATGCAGTCTTTGTAAAGCCAATTATTAAATGATCTTGAGCTGTTTTTATTCACAGAATTATCAAAGATAATCTAACACCTGTCTTTCATTAAAATATATTGTTTACCTTTCTTCATGCCCTTCTTTATAAATTAATGAATTTACCTAACGTAGCATGAATGCATGTGGTGCTTGTCATAGCTTACTGATTAGTGTGCCACCTAGTGTCACTTTGAGAAATTACTGAAAATGTCTTGTCCATCAGACTATGAAAATGAGGAGATAATCCGCACTGTTGGAGCTTCAGGATTATACATTACAAAGGATTTAGTAAAAATATATTCAATCTATACAAAATAGATTACTGAATAAGTAAGGGGAAAATCTGAAGCTCTGATGAAGCTTTTGAAACATGGGTATGTAAAAATCCCTGTTATTGCCCATCACAATCTTTTCTATACATGTATCCTTTTCTTTGAGTTTTGATAATAATTCACTGTAAAGTTAACATAGTGAAGCTGTGCATTTTTTTTTCTTTTCCAAAGAATTGGTGAAAATCCAATTTTGGCATTAACCCGTCCCCACTTCCGAGGTTTTCATGCTGGAAACTTTCCCTCAGAACTGAGAACAAGTAGCTGTATGTACATGCACAGCATGCAGTCCAGCTTTATCACTGATAAACAATTAAGTCCAGAGGCATTTACATGTACTTGGTGACCCAGCACCAGATAACAGCGCATGTTAATCATTTGCTTTGTCTGTCATATGGGTATAGTAGTCACCCCACTGTCCTTATCAGCATAATAAGCATAATTTGTATGCCAAGGAACAGATAAAAGCTTAACCTGGACCCCATTATACCTCAGCTGGCTTTTCATGTATGAGGGATATGGAGCTTTCCTTCCTCTATAGCATTGTTTCCATCATGTTTTTGGAATTTTGGAGAAAAAATTTTGTACACAACCCCTTATGCCATGGTTGGATATACATACCAGGGCTGTATGTCATGATGCCTTATTTTTATTTGACAGAAAGATCAAGCCTACTGCTTCTATTGATGTCAGAATACAGACCTGTGCAATAGACTACATCAGGTGTATCCCCCCCCCTCCTTCCACCATCTTTTCCAAGTGAAAACATAAACAAAAAACAAAAACACTCTGGCCATGTATTCTAGATCAAGTGCCCTTAGTCACTTTAGGACCTAGAGGATATTACCTACAACCCACAGTTATATCTGTCACAGTTGAATGAAATGATTTAAGTTTTCTGTCAGTTTTCCTTGTCTTAGGCAGCAGAGGCCTTATCCTCAGCCTGTTGGGGTACACCCCATTAAGCAAGCTTCATATTCTATGGCTAATTTGTCCACAACAGGTATTTGAGGTACAGTCTGACTTGGACTGCATCAGCCTTGGCATACCTTAAAACTGTACTCCAACTTTAACATGGGGAAGAAAGGCTTATCCTGCCCAATCCAAATGTAAAGAGACTTCATGACTTGTTTGAACTCCATTAGTCCTGCACTTTTGGTAGGACAAAACCAACCCCAGTGGTCACAGTCTCTGTTCCCATGCCTCCACCATTAGACATTGGCTACACTGATGCTTTAATGTTTTGTTATGCCAGGTCTCTGAATTAAGCTCAATGTTTCCAGGAACCCCTTCAAAGGTGAGGGACAAGAGATGAATCACGTTGCTTTGACCTACTGTTATACTCTCTGGTGCACCTGGACTCCAGTGCCATTTGAAAGTCACCCTGTCAGAGGGCCTTCTCTTTCTTTCTCTCTGCCAAGAAATGAATAAATGCAGGCTAGACGGATCTGGTATCTCCCTCTCAAGATTTTCCAAGACACATTGGGGCCTTCTTGCAGGAATGATGTTGGCAACTCAGCCTTGAGCCGTCATTGTGGTCTCTTGCTGAGAAATACTTGTACTTCTACCTTCTCAACATGGGCTCCTTAGCTGCATGTCCCACACATCTAGTGTAGAAAGCTTGCAATAGCAACCTTGGAAGTTCATGCTAGAGCATGCAGTCCCTTTACTCCTCTGCCATCATGGCCTGCAGAAACATGAGAACTCATGTCTTTCTTACACTCTTTGTTGCCTTCTTCCTTGTTGTGGAATCTGCAGAGACAATGGCATGGCCCCCATGGGCCTTTTCCTGGTGATAGTCTCATCCTTATAACTCCTCCTCTCCAAGTTTTTTATCCCCCGCCCACGAAGTGGGCGAGGGGATATGGTAATGGGCACCGTCCGTGTGTCTGTCCGTCCTTCCGTCCGAAACAAATTTTGTCCGGACCATTTCTTCTACATTATTGATGCTATCTCTTCAAATTTTTTATGGTGGGTAGACCTTAGGTAGTAGGTGTGCATAGGCATTGTTTTGTGTGGCTAATTACTTGCATTAATTAATTATGTAACAAAGTTCGTTAAGCAAGACAAATTTTGTCCGGGCCATATCTTCTAAACTATTAATGCTAGCCCTTTGAATTTTTTATGGCGGGTAGACCTTAGGTAGTAGGTGTGCATAGGCATTGTTTTCTGTGGCTAATTACTTCCATTGATTAATTAATTAACAAAGTTCATTAAGCAGCTCAAGATACAATACAAATTTTGTCCGGGCCATACCTTCTAAATTATTGATGCCAGCCCTTTGATTTTTTTATGGTGGGTAGACCTTAGAGGGGGTATGGTAATGGGCACTGTCCGTGTGTCCGTCCGTCCGTCCGTCCATGATTACTGTGGGCGGGGGATATGGCTAGCGTCAGCGGCTAGTTGTTTCTCTTGTTGTGTGGGCAAGTGATTACTCGACCTGCTTTCTGAGACCAGGTGACTTGCTTGTCTTTTACTGAGGGTCGGTAAGGGGTTTCCCATACTGGCATACTGGGGCTTTTTATTTACCGTACTGGCGTACTGGAAGCCCTCTTGTTTTACGTACTTCTTAGTATCCAAAAATTTGAAAGATTTTTATTTTCCGTACTGCATACTCTGGAAAAATAATTACCTGTACCAGTGTACCAAAACCCCCCCTTACCCCCCTTCTTTACTGGCCATCAGTCATCACTTTCCACTGAGAAGCCTACAGGCAAGGGACTGTTCTGCTCGACTTCCTTGTCACTTGGCTAGCAGAGACAGTCTGCAGACTGTCTGCTCAACTTGCTGTACCCAGTGTCTGGTTTTGGGAGCCCAAGTTCACCAGTTTGTACCCTTCTCTCAACTTTTGGCTTGAGTCAGTGTTTTCATTCATGTGTGGAGCCTTTTATTCAGTAACCAAAATAATCAGCTGGCAATACATTGGATCTGGGAGCAAAGGATCATGGGTTCAAATCCCACCTCTTTTATTGCCTATTCTTTCTCATAGTTCATACCTCTACCTCATGCTGTCTATATGCTTCAACATGTAGACCACAGCAAAGCACCAATCAGAAGATGAGAAACTGAGCAGGAATGTTAAATCTCCTGTGGCTACTGTCCAAGCTTGCAGTGGCACATGAAATTTTACCTGAATATTAACCAGCATATGGAGATGTGCACAAGGAATGTTGTCCTGGTGTCTGTCTGTGCATCCATCCAACAGTGTTGACTAAGTCAAAATGGCCATTGCCAAATGTCAAACTTGTGTCAAGGATGCTACCTTCATGTTGAGATTGCTTCTATGCCTCTCCTGGGTCCTACTTTAATGTTCATATTGTCCCTGTCCCTTTCTGAATTGCTACCTTCATGTGCAGATTGTCTCTTTCCCTCCCCTAGATCTTACCTTCATGTGCAGATTGCCTCTCTCCCTTTCCTAGCAGATGCTACCTCTATGTGCAGTTTGCTTTTTTCCTCTCCAAGATCCTATCTTTATGTGCAGATTGTCTCTCTCCCTCTTCTAGATCCTAACTTCATGTGCAGATTGCCTCTAGCTTTCCTAGATGCTACTTTCATGTGTAGATTAATTGTCTCTCTCCCTTTCCTAGATGCTACTTTCATGTGCAGATTGCCTCTATGCCTCTCCCAGATCCTAGCTCCATGTGCAGATTGCCTCTCTCCCTTTTCAAGATCCTGCCTTCATGCACAGATTGCCTCTCTACCTCTCCTAGATCCTACATTCATGTGCAGATTGCCTCTGTCCCCCTCACAAATCCTACCCATATGGCGTGGCTGTGGGTCTCAGGGCTGGTTCCATGAAGCTCACACAAGCATGGGCCCTCATAAGGAGACACCATGAGCAGGAATTTGTTGTTATGTCAGAAGGAAAAAGAAGCCATGATGTGTGATGTGTGGAGTGGTTTGTTATTCATTTTGACATGGGTACATGATTATGAGAGGTGTCTCCATTGTAAACCATCCTTTATGTGTGCTTCATTTTAGCTGAGTAACAAGAACAGATGTAAGTAGGAGGATTTATTTTGTAATTCCCTTATCTCTTTGGGCGTCACATCAATCAAGTGACTCAGAAAGCCAGCCAGCCTGTCCCAATCTCACCCACTATGAGTGTTGTGAGAGAATTAAATAATGTTGAGGAACATGGATAATTCATTCCAATTCCTAGTCAGACCTGTTGTGGGTGCTGTGATCAGAATAAATGTCTGAAATGTGCTTAGATGCTTACCTCCCCCCCCCCCCAAAAAAAAAAAAAAAAAAAAAAAAACAAAACCCCAAGATCCAGTAATTTCTGCAGGAAATAAATCAAATCGGGTGAAGTGTAAGGGTCCTGAACACGTAATGGGATTATGAACAAAGACCTCATGTTGAACAAAAACTGGCTTTCCATTTTATATATAGAGGAGAAACCGGTAGCTGTTCTCATTAGACAGAAGGATCATGTCTCTTGCTTTGATTGGACTGCAATAATTCCTTGCATCTTGCTCCAAATGAACATATTCTTTGCTTGCCTCCTCTCGTCATGAAAAAAAAAGGACCATTCCTAAAGTGGTCAGACATGAAAAAAAATTCTCATGCATAAATACTAAATATGAGTCTTGCATGGGGCAGAAACAACTCATCTCCACTATCTAGAAGAATCATTTCCCCCATTGCAAAGGACAGAAGTAACACAGGTCTTCCTTGTAGTCTGATCAAAATGACATATTCCCCCAAGTGAGCAATTGCACATGAGGAAAAGAAAGCATCGGAGCCAAATCTAGCGATTTATTGGACTGATAGGAGTTTTTTGTGTGTTGCAATTTGTAGTGTGGACATGGAAACATCTGCCTTTGATCCTGAGGGATCGGACACTTATATGTTGGTATGCAACTTTTTTTCCAGTAAAAATTACATGGCTGACATAAATGTTTTTTGTTTGGTTTGGTCATTTACAGTCACATGCCGTCAGTTAACAACTTTCCTTGACACACTCTGTGTGTACTGTACTCACATTGTGTATAAGAAAACTGTTGACTCACCAGAGGGTTAACATCACGTCTTAGACAACAGTTCTGTGCAAGTGCAAAGTGCTAGGTTAATGATGCAGTCCATCTTACTGTATAGTTAGTGGAATGCTTTTGTCCATACACTGTCTGTTTAGACACACCATTGCCCACGTAAGTGAGTCTGTCCAAGTAGGCAAGCAAAACATCTCTCAGACCTGATGGAGGCAGATGACATTCACAAGACAATTACTGTCATATTGATGGTAAAAGCCAACAAAAAGGCAGTGTACAGAAACACATCAGCCCTGGGAGGATTCTTGTACATGTGAACATTGTTCACCAATGTACTAAGTTTGTATTTAAAAGAAAAGAAAAGAAATCAGGTGGGATGATCATGTTTTTGAATGATAGATTACTAGAATTGCACAGATTAAAAAGAAGGAAAAAAGGGAGAGGGAGAGAGAATACTCATAACTTTTTGTCTTGAAAAGCTATTTTCCTAAAGAAAATGACCAAGCAAGACCAGTAACAGATGGAGCTCAGACAGGGAGAAGCAAGACCAGTTTCAAATCTAACACAATTCTCTAAGTGGCAGTTGGAACACCGTAAACCGCTGCTTATGTAGCAGGGGGTAATATTGCAAAAAAGCGTTAACCAAACAGCACAGAAAAAGCATGCCAAATCATGTGCTAAGACTACCTGTCAAACCGTCCAAGAAGATGGGTTTAATGTGATGTCTCATAGGCATGATGATGTCATATGGTTGTGTAAACAAGACCTGGTTATTGAAATGACAAGTGGCAAACTACACAGTGCACTTCGGAGAAGTAGTGTAATGGGGAAAGAAATCCTCATGTACTGGCTAAGGGAAAGAGAAGGTATAAACAGGATAGCAAAATGGAAATGCAATGTTTAGCTTAGCTGACTTGTCAGTCAGCTGAGCTTATAGGATGGTCCTTCATCCGTTGTCCATCCGTCCACAATTCACATTTTCGACTTCACCAAAACCGTCAGTCAGATTTACTTCAAACTTGATGGCAATGCACCTTGGGTGGTTGTCCACCTAGTTTGTTCTAATGGTCATGCTCCAATGATTTTGTGATTTTCTTATGATTTTTTTTTCTTACTGGGGGCATATGTTATAAAATCTTTTTCTCCGAAATCACTCACCCAATTGCTTTGATATTACACAGGAACACTTCTATGGACTCCTAGTTCTGAATTTGTTCACCAAGTGGTGCTGCATTTTTTTTTCTTTTTTTTTATGATTTTTTTGTGTGTTTTTGCTACTTTTGACTTCTTCTCCAGAACCATCACTCGGATTTAGCTGAAACTTAGTGGATATATTCCTTGTGAAAGGGTCAAACACACTTGTGTATTAGGTGGAAGTACTATGGATTCCTGATTTTAAACGATTTTTTCAATTCGAGTACGTGTTGGTTAATGTACCTGTCCTATTGATTACTATGTGTGCAAGTCAATGGGCATTCTAATTCTAATTCACATTTTTGACTTCTTCTCCTAAACTGTCAACCAGATTGACTTCAAACTTGGTGGCAATGTACCTTGGGTGGGTCTCTACCAAGTTTGTTCAAATGGTTGTGCTTGAGTGATTTTTGGATTTTTAATGAATTTTTTGGGGTTTTTTTTGAGCAAATCTTAAAAATTTTTTCTGAAACCGCTCACCCAATTGCTTTGATATTACACAGAAACACTCCTAGGGATGCATAGTTCTTAGTTTGTTCACCAGGTAGCGCTGCAATTTTTGTCTAATTTTTAATGATTTTTTGTGTGTTATTTATCGACTTGTCTAGAACCATCACTCAGATTAAGGTTAAACTTGGTGGATGTGTTCCTTGTGAAAGGGCCAAACAAAGGTCTTCACTAGGTAGCACTGCTGTGGGTTCCTGATTTCTAATGATTTTTCCATTCGGGTACTTGTTGGTAAATGCATCTTTTGTACTGATTACTATGCAAGTTAATGGGCATTCTAATGCTAATTGTGTCTCCCCATGCAACGGGGGGACATATTGTTTTTGCGTCTGTTTCCTCCGCTTCTTCTTCTTCTTCTTCTTCTTCTTCTTCTTCTTCTTCTTCTTCTTCTTCTTCTTCTTCTTCTTCTTCTTCTTCTTCTTCTTCTTCTTCTTCTTCTTCTTCTTCTTCTTCGTCTTCAAGACATTGTGTCTGTTGCAGACATGATAACTTGAGAAAGATTTGACTTGGGAAGATGAAATTTTTTGTGAAGATGTTTCTATATAAAACCTTGCTTGGGATTGCAGATGGATGACCTTGACGTATTTTTCAAGGTCACATGGGCATATCAGGTTAAATTGACGCAGACGGAATAATTCCACAAGGATTTGACTTAAGAGGTTGAAATTTTGCATGATTGTGTACCATAATATGAACTAGGTTGGGATTGTAGATGTATGATTTTGACCTATTTTCAAGGTCACGTAGCCACTTTTTAAAAATAATTGCAGATGCACTTGTGAAAGATTTGACTTAAAAAGGTTGATATTTTGTGTGATCATGTTTCTATGTAAGACTTTGTAAGACCTTGCTTGTAACTGCAGATGTATGACCTCGACCTAATTTTCAAGGTCACATGGGATTCTTGTCTATAAAAATAAGGGTGACAATAGTAAGGGCGCACGGGGAGACATTTGATTTTCTGTTGGAAAATCAGCCTGTTCTAGTTCACATTTTGGACTTCTCTGTAGAAACTGTCGGTTAGATTGACTTCAAATGTGGTGGCAATCTAACTTGGGCAGGTAGCAAGTTTGTTTGAATGAACATTGACCTCATTTCCAACATCACAAGACAACTGACATGAAATTTACTGTTCATTTGTTTGAGTTAGGACCTTGGTGTTGCACATGTTAATGTTTCTCTATGAAGATCACGCTTAGACAGTACATAAGGGGGATGTGTTCGAGAATCTGAATGGTTAAATGTAAGTTATTTCTGTAAAGAATTTGAATGTTCTATCCCAAACATTTAAGAACTTATAACAAAGGAGGTCATGCACTTTAGCCTTATAAGATTTGACATACCTTTTTTACCCTTCGGCCTTAAGAGGCCAACGAGTATTGTCGTACCCGGCGCCGGCCGTCCGTCTGTCAGTCCGTCCGTCTGTCCGTCAGTCTGTCCCATGGTTTTACCACCATAACTTCAGAAATTTTGGAGACAGGACTTTCAAATTGCACATGATATTACACTCCTATATGGCCTACTTTGTGTGCAAGCATAGTTGACCTTGACATAATTCTTAAGGTCACACAGTGGTCACATATGCTAAGCAACGTTACCGCTCTAACTATTGAAAGTCTGCATCTAGCAATCTAATTCTTACACACAAGAAGCTTCATAGAGTGATCTAGAAGCCTATCGAAAATCAAGGTCATAGCTCTATTTTTGACCTACTTTTTGAGGTCAAAGGTCAAGTGCACAATGGTGGTATTGGTATAAGTAAGGAAGTTTTTAAGTCAGTTACATGAAATTTTATACACACATATATCACAACCAAAGAATGTGTCATGAATCAAAAGTAGGCCATTAGGTCAAGTATCTGGGTCACAGTGACCTATTCATTGAAATTTTGTTTACCACTATAACTTCAGAAATTTTTGAGACAGGACTTTTAAATTGCACATGGTAGTACACTCCTATAGGGCCTACTTTGTGTGCAAGCATAGTTGACCTTGAAGTAATTCTCAAGGTCACACAATGGTCACATGTGCTAAGCAATGTTATCGCTCTAGCTATCGAAAGCCTGCATCTAGCAATCTAAATCTTGCACACAAGAAGCTTCATAGAGTGATCCAGAAGCCTATCGAAAATCAAGGTCATAGCTCTATTTTTGACCTACTTTTTGAGGTCAAAGGTCAAGTGCACTATGGTGGTATTTGTATAAGTAAGGAAGTTTTTAAGTCAGTTACATGAAATTTTATACACACATGTATCACAACCAAAGAATGTGTCATGAATCAAAAGTAGGTCACTAGGTCAAGTATCTGGGTCACAGTGACCTATTTATTGAAATTTTGTTTACCCCCCACTAAAACTTCAGAAGCTTTTGAGACAGGATTTTCAAATTAGATATGATAGTACACCACTGCTGTTACTGTTAAAGATCAGTGGCAAGGATACTGTTAAAGATCATAAGGCAGGGTATGCTGTTCAAGATCAGTGGTGAGGGTACTGTTAAGATCAGTGGGCAGGATACTGTTAAAGATCAGTGGTCAGGATGCTGTTAAAGATCAGTGGCCAGGATACTGTTAAAGATCAGTGGTCAGGATACTGCTAAAGATCAGTGGTCAGGATACTGTTAAAGATCAGTGGTCAGGATATGCTGTTAAAGATCATTGGTAAGGATACTGTTAAAGATCAGTGGCTAGGATACTGTTATAGATCAGTGGTCCGGATACTCTTAAGGATCAGTGGCCAGGATACTGTTAAAGATAAGTGGTCAGTATACTGTTAAAGATCAGTGGTCAGGATTCTATTAAAGATCAGTGGCCAGGAAACTGTTAAAGATCAGTGGTCAGGATACTGGTAAGGATCAGTGGTCAGGATACTGTTAAAGATCAGTGGCTAGGATACTATTAAAGATCAGTGGTCAGGATACTGTTAAAGATCAGTGGCTAGGATACTGTTAAAGATCAGTGGCCTTATTGTTTGACCTATTTCCTCACTTACGAGCATTAAAGTAGCATATCTACACCACCAATTGGGTACCTTGCTTTTTTGTGCATATCAAATCTTTCTTTCTGTACAAAAATTATGCTCTCTTGTAGAGTTTATTTTTCTTGTCATAACTTTAAACCCAAGTGCAGCCAAGTGATATGACATGGCTCCAACATGGAGGAGTGAAAAAAATCAATACAATTCCCTGTTTATAGACATTGTAAAATATTGTGATAGGTTAGATTATATTAACACACACATTTTATCTAGACTAAGTCTTGAATTTAAAAACTATCAAAAGACATTCTTGCCACATGACATAGAGATTTCAGATATTATTTTATCTATTTTCATACACCAAAAAAAAAAAAGAAGAAAACAAGACGTGTGAATGTTTCAATGCTAACCAAGTATACCGGTGGCTGCAATATTAGCTTTCTTCTGTAAATGGCATGATCAAATGGTGTGTGGGCAGTTGGTCTTGAAGCACCGTCTCCCATTTTTCTGATTTCAAAACTTCAGAAAGAATAATAAATACTCTCATTTTACCAACATTCCAAGTAAAAGTCCACAATTGAAACATGCTTCAGTTTTAATATCAAATGGACACCAGCTGCTTCAAAGGAATACCACTTTTATGTGTACCTTGACTGTCGTGGGGAAAGTACAAGAAGAGGATACAGTGGCAGTGAAACATGCCACGTTGTAACATATTGTAACATTATAGTCAAATCAAAATAGGAACCCCACATTGTAAGGTAAATATAATTTTGAAGTATAATGTATAAACCCATGTTTTACGTGGGTTGCAAAGCAAGGCCAAGCCTGCAATAATCCCTTTCCATTCTACAGATTTCAGCATATGCTTTCTACTTGATTATGGGTTGGAAGAAACCAAAGGACTCTAGAGAAATACCACCATGCAGAGTCATACAGTCTCAGTGAGAGGAACCATATTAGTTTACTTGTTAATCAGGTAACTGTGGCAGGAAAGAATTGACATGCAGTGTGGGCCTCTTTTTATTTTTGGCTTGCAGTTGATGGCAATAATATTATTTGAACTTGACCAAATGCAGTAGGCTCACAGTGATCTTGTTGGCATATTACAAGGTAGCACAATTGGTTTATTAGCAGCAAACCCGTCTTTCACTCCTGCAACCTGAGTTTGATTCTGGGCCTATGGAGCCAGTGGAAAAGAGTCCAGGTCACTGGCTGTGTACAATAGCTTTCTTTGAATCCGTTGGTTTTCTCCACCTGATAGTAAGGTAGGAAGTTTATGCCAACATGTGTACCATGGAAAGTGGTTTAAAAGTATTGGCCTGGCATGCTCTACAGTGCATGTCAAACACAAGGGGTCTATATTAATTAGTCAGTGGTTTGGAGTGGACACAGCAAATAGCTCACATGAAGGAAGCTGTATTCCACTCGACTATCGCCTTGTGGAGTACAGCTTCCTTCATATGAGCTATATGCTGTAGTCTACTCCAAACCACTGACTAATAATTTTATTCCATTTTTTGGTTTATCTTAAAGCAGACAATGCAATGAGCAAACCTGCATTCTGGAGGCTGTTTCCCAAGATGTGCCCCAGCGGCTAGTAAATTCACCGTTTTCTTGTCTTTTGATAGGGGGAGGGCACTTTGCATTATGGGAGCAGTCATTAACTACAGTTGTTATCTTCAGTGGGGAGCATTGAACGTAGCAATGGGAAGTCAAGACCAATAAGTGCAATGTATAGTGAATAGCTCTCAACTAATCAGAAGCCAAGATATTTACCAAAAAATGGGATAAATAAATAAATAAATAAATAAATAAATAAATAAATAAATAAATAAATAAATAAATAAATAGATAAATAAATAAATAAGTAAATATATGTATGATGACTTAAGTGAAAGTATATTTATAATTTTTATGACACAGCTGCATGCTCATACTATTAAATGATAAAATAGAAATATACAAAACAGTGTCTCACATAAGCAAATTTCAATGGTGGTTCATTGTACAATGCCCACTGTCTTCATTGGTTAATACACTATCTGCAGAAATGCGGTCTTGTTTGGCCAGCTGTTTTGTTCTCAAAATGGATGGTATGAGCTGGAGGCATCAGATATGTAACACAGGGGGCATGAGTTCTGCCAGCACAGTGGCAATACATCAGTGAAAGTAGGTCTCAAATTGCAAATGTACTCTTTGACATTAAAGCAGTAAAATAGCAAGGTTCGATTATTATGACATTAAAGTTTGTGTAAAGAGCCGCATCCCTGTCATCGTTCAAGTCGAAGGTAACTGGGGGCATAGACCATTTAACCCTTAAAGTGCTGATTTTGAGACTGAGTCAACAGCTTGCCTTGGCACACTCTGGGCGCAACGTGCCCAGTGTGCGCCGAGGCAAGCTGTTGACTGAGGTCATGATTTCTGAAACTAAATAAAGACTAGGGTTGCTGGTACTTGAATGAATGCTCTTTTCATGTAGAATTTCAATATAAGATTAGTTTTTATGTATGATTCATCTCATGATGACTATAGTTGTGACGAGCTCTTTAAGGGTTAATTGCTAAAAAATATTAAAAGAGGCCATTACATGTAAATTTGACACAAAAATAATGATAATCTATGTAGGTTTGATGGCTGGTGTTTGGAGCCATTCAAGTCGCCCAACTAGTGTATAATCATAAATTTCGTGAGGGATAAATAATCCTGATTTTTCCCCAAGGAGAGCCATGCAGTTCAGGAATATTCAACTTGGGAAAATTGTAGCAGATTGAATGTGAAATGAAAGCCTGCATAAACTCTGGAAAACAAAACTCCTGAAATTCTGATTTGGAATATGTTTGGGAAATTTTGTGCTGGGGAATATAAATGATTATACAGTATCTGCCTTTTCCCTTATATATATATATCCATTGCATCTACCTCTTTTAGCTCAAGGAAGAAAAAAAACATGCATGCAGTGATGAGCTAAGTCAGTATGTTCTGAAGGCAAAATGAATAAACACCTGAGCTGACAGTCAACATCAACATTTTGTGCATTTTGTAGGTTCTCCATGATGGCGGGCTTTCAACCCATATGGTGTGAAAATGTCCAAAAGTCTAAAGTGGGAAGTTTGAATTACAAATTGGCTTGCATGTGTAGAGCTTATAGGTGATGCAGAAAGTGTCAGAAATATGACCTCAACATGGACCTGGATGAAATAAATGATGAGTGGATGACCATCAGTTCCATATCCCTAGAAGAGATATCCTGAAAACACGGGAGTTGTGTACTGACAGCTGACATTTTTGGTGTACAAGGGGTTAAATCATGGACTATTTGATGCTGGCAGTGGTGGTTGGATGTCACCATACGTGACGATGGAGTGGCAATAGTATATTCATTGTATGTACGTGTACTTTTGATGATAAACACCTGCTGGATGCAGACAATTTTACAGATAGATGCAATAGTTGAACTGTCAAAACGTGAGGCATTTTTTTTAAAATACAAGAATGATGTATGTACAACATACATGTATGTTGTTCAAATAGTTAGTCATAGTTTAGAATAATCATGTGATATTGACCTGCATCTGCTGTATAACTTATTTAACTCTTGACTGATATCTGTAAAATTATTACTGTTATTTTGGTGAATGTGTAAAATATTGACATACTGTCATGTTTGTTAAACTTATTTAACTCTTGACTGATATCTGTAAAATTATTACTGTTATTTTGGTGAATGTGTAAAATATTGACATACTGTCATGTTTGTTAAAGATGAGGATAATAATTAAGTATATCACAGGTGTAGTAGTGGTGAAGTTTAGATATACTTTTGCATCTCATGGGGAAAGCATTTCAGGAAACGGGTTCCATACCATAGACATAAAAAGCTTAGTGCTAGGTCCTGTGGTCTCCCAATCATAAGTCCTCATGCCAGTAAGAGGCCACTTCCCCCACTCAGGCCACGTCTCTATGTTGCAAGAATGCTACTTTTAATTTTTTTTGCCCCTTAAGAGAGGACATTCCTCTCACAAGGCCACCTTTCTGGTGCACTTTGGGGACAACTGTAGTGGTTTTTGCATTGCCTGGGAAGAGTGACTCACCAGCCAGAATAAAAACACAACATAACACAAAAGTCTAAGGATCCATTGTATGTTGTTTTTAAAAAATTGGAAATTAATTATGTACATTATTCTGTTTAAAAGCTTAGAGGAATCAGAATGTACAAGTAATAGAGTAGTCTGCCTTCTTTAATAATAAGGTCGCTCTCACAGGGGCAACTCCCTGTAGACAGGCCATTTCAATGTGTAGCAGAGGTGGCATTTTTGCTATATTTGCCCCTCAAGAGAGGTCATGCCTATTACAAGCCACAGTTTTGTTGCATTTGGGGTCCGTTTGTAAAAAGGGCGACCTCTTTATACATGTATAGAGAACCTGGTTGAAACTAAAGAAACTACTCAGATTTCTTATTTCGACAAAAAGATGAAATTACAAAATTCTGCGTGTTTCCTGTGTTGCATGAACCCTACAACAATTAGCAATATTGAGTGCATTTAACTCATGAGTCTGGCAGTAGTCAGGAGGAATCATTTGATGTACAGCTTTACTTGCCTCCCCCACTAACCCCCCCCCCCCCCCCAAAGTGAAAGGGAGAAAACATTTCATTGTTTTCAGTGTGAAACAAAACAGCTATGATCATACCTGTCTTGGCCTGTCTGTTCTCGTCTGAAAATTGAGATACGCTACAAATAATATAACAATGTATAAATCAGTGATTGCAATCATGGCATTTTATGCGTCACTGTCTATGAAAATACTTAAGCATAAATGATGTAGTGAAAGCAATAAAAAGCAAGGTTTGACTGATATATTAGGCTTGATTGGAGAGTTTGCTTATTGTGAGATGTCCTTGACAAAGCAGAAAGTAACTGGAAAAATTGTCCACTTAACCGCGTTAACTGTAGACAATGTTGCAGGAACTTGAAGCTGCATAGTAGCATGACAGAATATACATAACCTGCAGAGCTTTTCAGATTTCTCACAGGACCTTTATGGAATCTGAGTTATTGTGTTTAGTATATTCAGATTTGCATTCTTCAGAACTTACTGTCCATCAAGTTATTGTTGACTTAACAGGCTTTGGGTTTGAAAAGAGAGTTCTGAGAAAATACACTTGTCCAAAGCTAGATGCAAGAATCAGCAGACTTAGTATGATGGATCGAAACATAACCATAGAGTTCATTTCTTTGGCAAGATTGGAATCGTATGTGTTGTCAGCCCATTGTAGTTGTTGGTGTCTTTCGATGCTTGCCAGAAACTTGTATATTTTTAACACGGAGTGCTCCATGGCAGTCTTTGGAGCACTTGTTTCCATGTCACTGTCATCTTTGCCATCTTCTATATCTGCATCATCAGGCTCAATGTTAAAATATATCCGTGCAGTTGTGAAGGAAGTAAATATGTTGTGAAAGCAGAAAGAAAACAGACCTGGAGTGACTAAGAATTCAACTGTTTTATGAGTTTTTCTGTCTTGTTCTTGATTCCAAACTATCGATCCATCTGGTCTCCTAATAACTACTTGAATGTCAACATTTCCATCTATAACATGGTAGTCAAAAGCATATTTTTCTGTTCGGTTAAAATCATGATAGAAGCACGCGTCCTTCCTTGGTTGCAGCAAGAAATCAAAACTGATGTGCAACTGATCAGCTTCTACTTGTGTCAGGAAGCCATTCCAGCAGATAAATCCAAACAGGATTGGCATGACATGTACTGATGAAAGCATGACCATTAGTTCCATATCCAACGGAGCAATCTCCTCAATAAAGTGCAAATTTAGTTCTGTACTCCACAGTTGCCCCTTTCAGTTTGCTGGTATTCAATTCTGGACCAGGTGGAAGTGTTGGTTAGAAATTTTTCGCCTCTACGTGGCAATGCAGTGACACTGTTGATTAATGGAGCCAGCAACTGAAACAAAGGCTGCTCTGAACTTGTACAAGCAGGTGCCATGGGACGATAACTTTAACCCTTCTGGCCTCAAAACAGCCAGTTAACTGCTTGAAATTAGAGATGTCATCTGATTTAGTGATTTTTTTTTCATCAAATTCAGTATGAACAAACTTCTTGAATGAACAATAGAGATAAGTCTAGAAAGAAACATGCCCTGCCATTGTGGCTGAGCAATGTTATGGAAACATGTTGACTCAGTCATATTCCAGGAAGGAAGGGGTTAATACTGTGGCTTCATTCATACAGTGGCAAACATACACCTGTCCACACTGTAGCATCATTTGCAGCTTCAGTGACAGATAGAGTACTTTTTTGTTGAAAAATGTGAGAATTGACTACATTTCAAAACCAGTATTTATTGCATGTGAATTGACTTGAGAATATCAGCACCTGTTTGAAACAGAACAGATATATGCACAATAAGATAGGATTTTAAAAAATATTTTGCTGTCAGGATTATGATTTTGACCTGCATATTTTATTCAGTAAAATTATGACCGACTCATGAGGACGCCTTACAATATTGCTTATTGGGACAATCAATATTGAGTAAATACATTTATATGTATATTTAAGTGGTTGACAAGAAAAATAGACTATCACTGGCCAAAATGCATGGCTTGTTGTGTTGCAGTTGGGCAATGAAAAATAGGATTAATTACTCTCCTTGGTATGTGTTGTAAAATACTGGAAGCATTTTAGGATGTGTAGCTGAGTTGAAATGAAATGGCAATGGACTAAAAAGAGTCAATATTTACATATTGTAGTTACTGTGCATCAATAATGTATAAAAGGACCAGAAAATCATTAGGGACAACAGGTGTTACAATGTGCAATTTATGGGCAGCAATTCAGCAAAACTAAATAACTTAAGATGTGTCCTGATTTGAAGGGTGGAACTGATATAATGACAGCCATACTATGTACATGTATTTAAAGTTGCTGTGAAAATGAGACTTTTTGACATATGAAACTAATCTCTAACCAGATCACTGATTTTTAATTAATTTGCCAATTCAGATGCTTGTTGGTTGATGCATTCATTGTACCTGATTCATTGTGAGTCCATGGGGATTGCAAAGTAATTGATATTTTTGACTTCTCTAAAACTGTCAGCCAGATTCACTTCCATTCTGGGAAGTATGTAGCTTAGATGGGTCTCTACTGTGTATGTTGAAATGAGCACCCTTCATTCATTTCTTATTTTATTTTATTTTTTAAATTTTATTTTGTTTGTTTGTTTTGTATTTTTGGGTGGGTGGGTGGTGGGGGCTGTGTCTATTATTTATTGGCAAAATCTTTAAAAAAAATCTTCCCTAAACCAGCTTGCCCCATTGCTTTGAAAGTGCACAGGAACACATCTGGGTACACCAAGAGCAGAGTGGGACTTACAG
Organism: Hermodice carunculata; assembly: GCA_964020975.1. Lineage (NCBI taxonomy): Eukaryota > Metazoa > Annelida > Polychaeta > Eunicida > Amphinomidae > Hermodice > Hermodice carunculata. The sequence goes on from OZ026630.1 coordinate 23,826,139, forward strand.
GTTGAATGTCAAGGTCAGCTGAGGATGGGCTGTTCACACAGCCCTCTTGTTGGCCTTTTTTTTCTTTTTACTCACTTGCTTAGTCTATTTATTTGTGCATTTGCTATTTGATTATGTGATGTTCATGTGTTTAATGTCAGTATGTATAGTTGTTTTGTATTGTGTATATCTCAATGCATGCATGAATGACTACACCTTTAATCAAGGTTTATGCTAAATAAAGCAAGGGAACTCAAGAAATGCTTGAACTTAAACGGATAGTGTGCATGATGATGGTCCATGGTGAGGGCCAAGTTGAGACTGCATGAGTGATATTGACCTGATTTTTAAAGTCAAAGTGCTACCTTATAGAATTTAGTCTTCTATTGATGTTTCAAGAACCATTTGAGTTAGGACAGATCCTGTACATCCGTCACATGCAGTAATGGGTCTCTGTCAGGTTTAAGTGGAGACTATAACATACATGGATGGCCTTGACCTCTTTTCCAAGGTGACAGGGCCATTTTATTTTCTACCTGGTAAGTCAGTAACTTTTGAAGCCAGGACATTGTGTAATATGGTGTGTGAGCCTTTGTGAAGGCTAATTTAAGATTGCTCATGGGTGACCTTGACCTAATCATTGATAATGTGGTGTGTGCATGCACTTCAGCTAAGCATAAGACTGTCACAGTTTTCTTGTCCAGTTACAAGAATATGTGTACATGCTGTATAACATGTAAATGTATAGCATTATTATGGACAGTTCATGATGATCATTGTGGTATTGACCTGTACATGCTGTATATGTTAGCCTATCCTTGATTCGTATCACTAGCATTATGACTCTGAATTTGGTACTTGTGTCAAATAATGAAATGCAGTATCATTTATCAAGGAAAGATAAGCATATAGCAACTTATTTAACACTTTCCACCTTAAACTGGCCAAAACTGGCTGGTGGGCAAATGTCATCAGCATCAATGTTTTACAATAACTTCAACAGTAATGAAAGCAATTTAAACGAGAATTGTGGATTAGGCCTGTCAAGATAATGGGCCCTAGATCAATAGCTTTCCCTGATGTGGGTTCCACAACCAACCCATGCCAAGGAAAGCTATTGACTCAGTCTTAATTCAACAGGGACAGGTTAACCCTTTCCCCCTCAAACCGGCCAAAACCAGCTGGTGGTCAAATGTCGTCTGCTTCAATGTTTTCAACTAATTTCAGTAGTAATGAAAAACAATTTTGACTGAGAATTGTAGATGAGCCCTATCAAGATCACATGCCCCAGGTCAACAACTTTCCTTGGCATGAGTTGGGCACTTAGTGCCCAACTCATGCCAAGGAAAGTTGTTTACTCAAGTGTCAATTCAAGGGGGAAAGGGTTAAGTACATCACAGCCATAATGTACCAGGATACCAGTGGCCAACGTAAAATACGCATTCTGTTTATCAGAAAACACCATGTGATCTAGTTACATCATATTATAAAGTAAAGAGGACGGTGAAAGGTAGTGGTTTTTGCATTGCCTGACAATTGAAGGCAGACAGGTAGTGGTAGTGGCATTGCCTGAAGAGGCTGACAGGTAGTGGTTTTGCATTGCCAGGGAAGGTCTGACAATCAATGCTTGGTAGTGTTTGAAAACTTTGACATTTACTGCATTATTTTGAGTAAAAGTATGAAAAATTCAAAGGATACGAGTAATACACATGTGTAACGGGCCTGTTTAAAACTGTGAAATTAATCAAATTTGTTTTTTTCTGCAAAAAATACCAAATTAAAAAATTAGTGATGCTCATGTGTTGACTAAGCTGATGAGAAATTGAGCAAGGACAGAAGTGCAGCAACTTTGTGACAGTCCACATGAATCAGTCATTTGATGTGAAGTTCCTCTATCTCTCCATACAGCCCCACAAAAAAAAAGGTTTCAAAAACATTAAGAACAAAGAACAAATGTAAAAAATTAAGGACAATATAAAACATGCTAATCACAAATACTGTGGAGGGTAAGAGATACATTATGCCCGTCTATTCACACCCTAACCCTCTTCCCCCACCCCCACTTTTGAAAAGCAGAAGGGGGGCGTGTGTGGGCAGGTTGTAATACAGGTATTGTACACCATACTGTGACATTGTTTACAAGTTTCAGTAATTATAAAAGAAACACATTTTACATTTTGGGAGATTTCACTGCATAGTTTTATGTTCAGATATGGCTAAAGTCCAGTGATGTACATGGTGTGGTCAAGTAAATATATGATCTCCTGAAACATACTGTATGATGTAGTACATATAGATGACTGAAAAGGTAATTGTGATGAAGTTATATAAAAAGTAGCACAGGAAATACAATATATGATGTAGATGAACAAATTGATGATGAATAACTGATGGTTAAGGAATACAGGGAATGCTGTAGTAGCCCTTAGAAGATACATATTTGTTGTAGATCAAAACATTATCTGCCATCGTACTTGTCTTGACCTAACTTTTCTTGTCTCAAAGTTTGACTTGCATTGTGGGTAATGTGCATGTAACAGTGGGGCAGTCAGCGTTGACAGTAGCAGTATTTACATATCGCTGTTGGTTGATTGTAACTGAAGTAACAACACTAAAAGCTAAGGTTAGATGAAATATTAGGCTTGACTGAAGGTTGTGGTCTATGTAAGATGTCCTTGACAAAGTGGAAGGTACATGTATATGTATGATGTACCAGTTCTCGATAGGCTAAGCCGTGCAGTTTGTAAAAATGCAGCACAATACGACACTGACCATAAATACAAAAATTATTGTAATAAATCAGAGACTTCAAGTTCTAATTGAGCTGTACTTCCATGGTAAAACCTGAACAAAGTTGTCTTTTCTTAACAAGTGCAAGTGGTCTTTGCAAGCTATGTCCCTTCAATTCTGGCGATGAGCTTGTAAAAACAATGTTCCTATTCTTGATATAGCAACTGAAAACTCGCACAGATAAAGTTTGGAGTGGGTCAGCAGGACAAACATTTTTTGTATTTAAGTAAACATGAAATCAGTTTATGAAAATGCTATGGTCTCTGCGATCATTAAAATATAAAATGTGTGCGTTCCATGGAAATTGTGCTTTTTGCTTAGTGTAAGCAAACATGCGTTTACTAGCAATTACCATGGTAGCTGAGATGCTGGGGAATGAAGCTAGTCATCGTTGCACAAACTTTCACAGTTCAGAGACCGGCAACTCATCACATGTAAAGATAGATTAGGTAGTGATAATAACAGTGTTTTTGCCCAGCCTATTGACAATAGGAACATATTGATAATAGGTACATCAACTATAACTGTGGGAGTTTTGACCACTTAACGTTGACGATATTGCAGGAACTTGAAGCTGTGTATAGTAGGATGAGAAAATGTACATGACCTTGAGGGTGTTTTGCATTTCTCAGGACTTTTGTGAGTCAATTTACATCAAGAATAAGTGGTATATGGATACTTCCATTTCTAAGTACACACTGTCCATCAGGTCATTGTTGACTTAACAGGCCTTGGGGTTGAAAAAAGAGTTCTGAGAAAGTAGACTTGTCCGAAACTCGATACAATAATCACCACACTTAGTATGATGGATCGAAACATAACCATAGAGTTCATGTATTCTGCAAGACTGGAATCATACGTGTTTTGAGCCTTTAGTAGTTGTTGATATCTTTCAGCGTATGTAAGAGACTCCCGCATTTTTCCTGTATAGAGCTCCATGGCAGTCTTTGGACCCACTGCCTGCACTTGATCCACTTGTACTTGTTCTACATCCCGAGGCTCTATTCTAAAATATACCTTTGCCGTGGTTGAGGAACTATATATGTTGTAAAAGCAAAAAGAGAAAACACCTGGTATGACATCGAATTCAGCGATCTTGTGAGTATTCTTGTCTCGGTCCACATGCCAAGCTTTAATTCCATCTGGTCTGGTAATAGTCACTTGAATGTCAGTATCCCCATCTGTAACATAGAATTCAAAGTTATATATTGCTGTTTGATTAAAGCGATGATAAAAACAGGACTCCTCACTAGGCAGGAGAAAGAATTCCATATTTGTGTACAATGTATCTGCTTCCACTGGTGCCAAGAAGCCATAGATAAATCCAAAGCAGACGAGCGTGGTATGTAGTGAGAAATGCATGACCATCGGTACCGTATATCCCTGCAAACACAAGTAGTAAGCTGCTTAAATTTTCAAGTTTGTTGCTGGAAGGTTCCCCTGTCAGTATACCAGCTACTTAATCCTGAGCTTGGCGGATGTAGTTAGATATATATGTTGTACGTGGCAATGTGAGTTCACTCTATTGATTGACAGTCAATGGAAAAAAAAAAGAGCTACTTTGAACTTATATAAACAATGGTGTGGAGGGATGATATGTTGTCCTTCAGCCCTTCCACATTTAGCCAGCCTGGTCACTGGCTGCTCTTAAAGGACAGTAACTTTTCTTTTAATATCTGTTTCAGTAATTCAAATTTGAATGAAAAATAGCTTTACAGCATTCATCGACATATATAGGGATGCATGTTACTAAACCCGTACAAAGGAAAACTATTGACTTAAGTCTTAACCCAGGAGTGAAGGGGTTAATAGTGGGCTGCCATTCATACAGCGGTAAACATTCTTGGCCACACTCCTGCCTCATTTGCACCTTCAGTCACACACATTAGAGTACTTCTGTTGTTTGCAATTTGAGAACTGACACACATTTCCATAGTAGTATTTACTTTACGTGAATGCAGTTTTGAAAATGTCAGCACCTGCTGAAAACACACTTTTTATTTATTTGTCAGTGAAATTATTGAACTAAATTGACAGTTTTGATCATGACTTTTTGCATTAATGGTATTATATGAGCACAATAACGTGTATACTTGCTGTTTATATACCTTTCTGTAGCTAACAATGATGCTTGTCAGTTGTGCCTGTATATTTTGTCAAATTCTTGACTGGTATTGCTAAATAAAATTATGACTGAAATATGAGCCCTACATATAATATTGTTTATTCTTATGATCAATATTGACCAAAAACTATGTGCTTGTATATATAAGTGCATGACAGTGCAGATGGATTAGAGAGCACTGGCCACAATATACGGCTTATTGTCTCAAAGTCCTGCAGTCAATGGGCAGTGGAAAAGAGATGTAATTACTGTATGCTTGACATATCTGGTAAACTTTGTATTTGGACCTGAATGCAGTTTAAGATATACAGTGTAGTAACATGGCTAGATTCACATCAGGCTCCCAGAGTACAACTGGATACCAGGGATATGGCTTCTATCTCCTACCTCTATTTCCACTGCCAGGGAGCATGCATTAATATTACAGATACTGCATTGCTCATTCCCTTGGACAGAGTGGAACATGTTATTTTTTGTTTATTTTTCTTTCATGGCAACACTAATATATGAACTGTGTCCACATTGTACCAGTCTGTTCATGAATGCTTCAATGAACAGCCTGTAAAGTACATGTCCCCTGAAATGTCTGTCAAAGGCATGGTTTACATATTGCTGTACAAATGTCAATCATATTATGGATGACATTTGTCAAGAACTTTTTCATTTATCAGCTACTGTCCGAACAGCAAGCTTAAAAAGGTTAAACACTATATAAATGATTAACTATGCATAAATGTGTATTATGGAGAGGTTTGTCTATCTCACAAGGACAGGGATGTGCCTACAGCCTTGTATAGAGGTTGAGTATATGTGACCATATCAACTATTTCATGAGGACAGTTATCGGCCAACATCCTGAGAAATAATTTCCTGCAAGACTATCCTTTGCATGGCTGTCCAGGTGGAATTTCTGCTGGGTTACAACATCCGGAATGGTCTCACCTTCAAGACCATCCTATGTGTTGCTGTCCAGGTCTGGGATTTCTGCTGGGTTAGAGCAGTGGGCAGGGTTTCTATAAGGATATTTTTTAGTCAGAGGGTCCCAACCTGAAAGAGAGTCAAAATTTTAGCTATATTTTGAAAAATTAACAAAGAAAATGTAATTTTGCTGAGGGGGTATTTCATATTTTGAAAGGGTAATATACCTTCATTTTGGGGGTCAACAGAAACCCTAGCTGGTGGGAATGGTCTCACTTGCTAGGCCATCCTGTGCATCACTGTCCAGGTCTGGGATTTCTGCTGCACTCTCACCGGCAGAGGTCTTAGGAATGTTGATTTCATCACAGGGCAGTGGAGAAGGCGTTCCTGTCACATACCACCGATTTTACAGATTATTGTAGCATTCCTGGTTACTATACAAGAGTGATCTGCTTGACTTACTGGTATGCTATTTCTTGTACAACTAGAGGTGTGGGGTTATATGCACAAGAAAGTTTTTTTGCTCTGTTTGATGCACTAGGATAACACTAGCTGGCATGTCTCAAAGAGTGTCCCTGTTTGTAGTCACACCATGCGCTACTGTGGAATGGTGATCTTTAATCTGATTTCAAAAGTTCCAGCTAACTGAGTGGCAAATATGCATTCTATGCATGGAATGACTGTTGCCACAGATGTGCCTCTAATGATTTCAACCTCTGGATAGTGGTAATATTCATCCACTATTACCAGCAAGTTCTTGCTGGTAGGCAGGGGGCCACAGAAGCCAACTGATATGTGAAGCGATGGGCCTGTGGGAAGCTTGGAAATTTGAAGTGGTTCCATTTGCCATGTGTTTGTATCAGCTTGGCAGGGAATACAAGCACTCACAGCTGCATCCATCCCTGAGAACCAAGCTTTGCTGTGTGGCTTTGATCTGGCTGATCCCCTGGTGTCTCTCATGGGCAAGTCTGATAACCCATTTGTGTGGAGATTTGGCATGACATTTGTGTTTTCACATAGGAGAATAGAGTCCTCACTGTTTGTAAAGAGTTCACGTTTCACATTGAGAAATGTGTACTATTTTCTGCTTCCTGGTGTCTGTTTTCACGAAGCAGATTGTGACAGATGGTGGCAGTTACTGTTTGCAGTGTGGCCCCCTTGACACTGTGTAAGAGTTTCGTGTTTTCATGTCCTTTAGCATGCTGGAGCGTGATGGGTGCTGATGTTTCAGATATAAAATTGGCAAACTGTTTGGCAACTTTTTGTTGGTGACTAGAGTGAATCTGACCTGGCATTGGATGTCTCGATATGTAGTTTGCTGGATTTTCCTTGCCACTTTGGTAAACTATTGCGGTAGTTGCAAGCAAACTATATGCAGCATTTTTACTCCATATAATATTATCACTGACATTGCAGACTCTAGGTCTGTGACTTAACAATGTTTGGATGGTGTGTTGAAAGACTTTGCTGCTGTATTAATGCCAAGAAGGTTGTTTGTATTGATATTGTCTGATATGTGTGGAAATGTGATGTTGTGGTTGGACGGCTCAAGGACCAGCTGATGGTAGGCTGCCTGTAAGTCAATTTGTGAAAGTACAGTTGCACATTTAAATCTGTGATTTCTAATGTTGGGGACGATGTCGGGTATGTATTTTGGCTTTGTTAGTATCGTACATGTTGATGCACACTCTGATATCTTCTGTTTTTTTTTCTTTTGGCTTGGGAAGTGTAGCAATGCTCTCTCTCTCTCTCTGTCTTTCACTTTTATTATAATGTCTGCTACCAAGAGATCGTTGATTCTGTGTGCTTAGCCTTATCATGTGGGTCAAAGACAACTGGCTGTGTTTTCAAGCTACTGGTGGCACAGAAGGGTCTGTGTAACTTGACTGTGACATCTTTCAAGCATCCGATACCGTCTGTTGTGCCTGAAGATCGGTGCAGGATATGATTGGTGTGAGACAGCGTTTACATGGTTGACAGCCAGGGGACGTGCACCAAGGGCTTCAGCTCTTCCTTTTCCCAGTAATGGGGGACCATTTCCATGCATGACAAGGAACTCAATCTGCCGGAATCTTGTCACTGTATAGGTGAATGTCTGCTAGTATTGGCGACGAGTGGTGGGATCCATATGGGTATACTTTGTGATGGCATTTTTGAAATTAAACTCCTTTAGGCATGATGTGATTTGTGTATTTATAGAACGTTACCTGAGGAGCCAGAATCTATCAACATGTTTACAGGTTCATTTTTGATGAGTGCAGTGATGTCGCCAGCATGAGGGTTAAGGGCTTACTAAAAAGAAATACAGTCATCCTCTGACTCACAGTCAATGGTGTCATCAGGTTTGTCTGACAACTGTTGAATAAGTGGTGGAACATTGGCCCTGTTAGCTGTACAGTTCACTTGAATATGTGGTAGAACATTGGCCCTGTAAGCTGTATAGTTCACCTGTCTTTGCACCTGGGTTGTAATATGTGTGTTGGCTTTGGAGGGCTGGGGGAGGAGGGGGAGGAGGGGGAGGAGGGGTAGGGTAGGGCATTTTGCATGATGTGGCAGTGACAGCTTATCTGTATTATGGCACTTTATGGCAAAAAAAACCATACTGCCAGTTCTGCCGGTCAGCCATGTTAGACTAGTGTCCAGAAGATCAGACGAAAGGCAGGCAAGGAAGGCTACCACGGTTTGAATCCCTTCTTGCCTTCGAAAATTTTTTTTTTTTTGGATAAAAGTGTAAGGAACATTGCAAAATTTCAGTCTGTAATTTCTGGTCACCAAAAGTAGTACCTGAAATGCTGCCACAAAAAACAGTAAGTCATCAGTTTGTATTGGAGGTCCTTCGTGGAAGCTAAGGTCTGGTCTGAAAAGTTCAGTTGGAGGTCCTCAGTGGAAGTTAAACGATGGTCTTAGATGATAGAAAAGTTCATTAAGTTTTGGTAACAGCATATATGTGGGGTTGTGTAAGCCAGAGGTATCAACTTTTGTCTTGTACAGCCTGTCCCACAGCAGCGGGTCCCTCCTCTGTTTTGTATCTGTGCAACCCACAGCATTGGCCATACATTCAAAGTTGTGTGTCTACTTTCATCATCAATGGGAGATGTCTGTAGTCTCCCCATCTGGATCAAATGGCGGAATCTGTGTGCCACGTTTAGTGGCACAGACAGTCTGCTTTGTGTTGGTGTATTTTGTAACCAGATGCTCGTTGCTGATGTAGTAACTTGCCTACATTAACAACTGCCTGCCAGAGCACAATTGACAGGGGTTAACCCGTTCCCCCTTGAATAAAGTGAAAAATACGATAAATTTATATATAAGCTGCTGTGCCAAAGGTAGTGGGTTCGAATCCCATACAGGTCGACATAAATTTATCGTATTTTTCACTTGCTAATACTCTATTGGTTTCGAAGTGCTGTGGGCCATTGCTCCGACTTCTAAATTATATTAGAGGTGTATTTCATAAATTGTCGGTCTGTGGAAGTGCCCTATCGTGTCAATGTACAAGCCACACCTGCTATAACATCACCCTGGGTCCTCAGTCAACCTTGTTGGGGTTGCCCCGATGGCCTAGAGGTCAGCGTGTTCGACTTTACATTTGGCTAGGCGAGTGTGCCAAAGGTAGTGGGTTTGAATCCCATACAGGTCGACATAAATTTATCGTATTTTTCACTTTATTCAAGGGGGAAAGGGTTAACCCTGTCAATTCCGTGGCATGGGTTGGGCACTTAAGTGCCCAACCCATGCCAAGGAAAGCTGTTGACCTGGGGCATGTGATCTTGATAAGTCGCATGTACATTTCTCAGTCAAATTGTTTTTCATAACTGTTTAAATTAGTTGAAAATACTGAAGCAGACGACATTTGGCCACCAGCCAGTTTTGGCCTGTTTGAGGGGGAAAGGGTTAACCAGGATTTGGTTCTATCTCCTACCTTTATTTCTTCTTCCGTGGAGTGTCCATAATTGGGCTGGGTACAAGGAGCATACATTGAAATTCGGGAAACTGAATGTAGCTGAGCCAAAAGGACATGGCAGTGGACCTAGAAGATTTAACTTTTGCATATTGTAGTAATGATGTCAGATACAAAGACAACATGCTAATAGCAGTTCTGGGGGATACAATAATCAGCTAGATCCTGAATGGATGAAAAGGTGCATCTAGTATAAAAAAGAAATTACTGTTTCAAGTTGAGGCTACAAAACTTAAACAATGAAATAAATAAATAAATAAACAAACAAACAAACAAAACAAACAGTTATTCACCATTATCCCCCTGAAGAAGGGATAGTTTATCCCTAATTACATGGGAAGGTTGTCCAACTTTATACAAATTGATATATGTAGTGTTTATGTGTTGTACATGTACCTCCTGCTGTGCCCACATAACAAATTAAACTGATGTCAAAGGAGGTAACATCATAATATTTTGCAAGGTTCCAGGTGTCCGTTCTTTGAGTTACCAGAGCAAATGGTTGTTAAAGTACTTTTAAAACATGACTTACTATCTTAACTTTAATCAGCCTACTTGTTTGTGTCTGAAGCAGTTAAATAATCATTAGTTAGAATTCCAAATGGGACATGACACCTTGGCTTGAGCTCGCAGGTGGTCAGTGCCATTTTGAATATTGCACAATGCATTGAATGCAGGACAGTCGCACAAAAATAAATTTGATTCGGGTATCAAAGTGTATCATGACCAACGCATATATCATATCATTATTGGTGCTCTGAAACATTTGCAAAATATATACTTTGGGTTTCATATATTATACCCGCTCTCCATTAAATTAAACGTACAGAATGAAACAAAATGTATGAATAGTTAATAGAACATATGCGCCTTCAACCATGTACAGTGCTGGTGAAAGTTAAATACCTTTTCAAATGTAGGATAAACATGTACTCTTATCAACTTACAGGAAAATTGGGGTGCCAAGATATCTTATCTCAGACAAGAGGAACCACTCACAAAACGTCCAACATGCCCAAGGTGTGCTGTGCTTATTCTACAATGAAACCACTGAAACATGCGTATATTGTAGCTGTGGCCAATACAGGCACAAGAAGCATCACACCCAGCACGGTCCATTCAAGCACATTTACAAATACATAGTGCAGGATGCCCAAAAATTTAACCATATTTACTCGTAAAGCATTATAGACACACCACCCAACTGTACGATAACACCCAGTCCAATACTCCAAAACCGTAAAGCACAAAGGAGTCCAACGGTTACAGAAACTGGCTGTTAAATGCCCTAGGGTGTGTGAACCTGTGAATGTAGTCATGTGACCATAAGCTGTGTACATGTAACAAGAAAACTTGAACCTTGTGAACTAATGAACTTGGATTCCAGGAAAGTAACATTTTTCTTATACACATCTTGTATGCACCCATTATACATATTGCAATATTGGCTGGTTTTCCCATAGTTGGATGAATGTAATGAAATTTTTCACCTACGAACCACAATAATTATCGATGAAATACCAAATAAACAAATCATCATACAATATTTTTACTTTATGATCCTAAACATATAGAAAAATATAAAACAGCTAATCAGTGTTTGACATCAATTTAGTAGTCACCATTGGTTGAAAAAGGATGTCTATGGGGATAAAAAAGATGGCCGAGTATATTTACTTCCAAACATTATCAAAGAAAATCATGATTGACCCCTGTGGTTTTCTGTAGATGTACACCTGTTGTGATGAATGTGCAGCTTCATGTGTTCATGCCAAGGAGCTGTATCACACCCCAGTGTGTGCCCAGTCCAGTCTATTTCCTTGTACAGAACTGCTGGCAACCATGTTGAACAGTCTCTACAGCCAGCATCATGAGTTACTAGACCAGTACCGTGTTACTCATTGGTTACTCATATTACTGTTCTTGGTGTCATTTTCAAGAAAATTTATTTTGGTCATCTGTGTAGGAGGACTTTTGGAAAGCATAGTTGGCAACACTGACAACTTGAGACACAGTGAAGTGGTTTACACTGAATAAGGATTGATTGACAGCGTACTGACACAGTGAGTAGATTAAGTCAGCACCAGTGAATATAACTTTGTGGTGCAACCAATATAAAGTGGCCATTAATTACATGTTGTGTGGATTCAGTTTCAAGGGTATACATAGAAAGGAGCATGAGGACCTTGGTCTTAACTGTTATATCACAGAGTCATGTAGGTTATAAGACCTTGATGATCAATATACAGGTACATGTACAGTGGTCCCTGTCTTGAACTACCCCTCCTATGAGTGACCATCTAGTTTGAACAACCAAGTTTGGGAGCCATAGTTGTTTTTTTTTAATAATTTACCTCTTATGAACAACCACCTGTTGAACACGGCCAGTGGCCATGCAAAATGAACAGAATTTACGACTGCATAATGTAAATTTGAGCGATATCTGGCCGCTACAGTCCACCCCTCAAGTTGGCCAAAACCAGCCTACAAAATACATGCATACAGCTCACCCATTTTTATAAATATTAACTTGGTTCTTGTCAAATTTACTGAGTGCAAACAATGAGGGAGATCTTTGTACAGTAAAACTCCTTATACATAACAAGTACATGTACTTAATTTGATTTTCATGAGTGTCGGATCTTTCCATTTATTTACAGTGGCAGTGAGTGTGAATGTGGCATACTCCATGTGTATCCGGCCTCTCCATAGTGGATTTCGACCACCATATTTCTTTTTCTGTGTGCTAGGATATTTTGGATTGTTTCCTGAACTTAAATTCATAATGATCTGCAGAAATTTACTTGTCATGGGAACTTGATCACTCCCACTCATGGTCCTTTACCTCATCCATCTTGAAATGCTTCAATTCCAAATGCATGATGAAGGTTGCCAAAGCTCTTCGGAAAACATCCAGAAGAATCTTCGATGTGTCCCAAAGATCGATGACCCATGACATCATTGTTCTTTTGCATATGAAACTTTACTATTTTTCCTACGGTTCAAAGTGAGGTCAATATGGTCGCAATGGGAAAGTGTCTTATTTTGATCCATAACTTATGAATTACGGTGAGTTAGGCTCCACCGAATGGCTAGAATAAAGTTAAGATCGTAAGTAATGCCATCAAAACAATTTTACAACAGGTAAAGCTGATTACTTTGCAAGCAAAGGCCCCATACCAGGTGATGCATCAGGCCCATTGAGGGTAATGGGAAAATGACAACAACAAAAATAAAGACCGGCAAACATTTTCAAATTGCAAAACATATCTGTCAGCTCCCAGACAAAAGTTCTTTATTGAAATAAAGATTTTAAGGGTTGTAAATGTTAAATTTGATAAATGATAATTCCTTTTCAAAGCATATGTAATGGATAATGATAAAGTGGTGGTGGCAGAAATTTGCATACCACGGAAAATCCAGCTGGTCTTGAGCTGTTGAGGTCATGCATGTGGGGTTCCTCCAATGAGTGACTACCTGCATTAGAAGACCACTTTTTGATCTGTGCTGGGTGGGGGTGGGGGGGATCACTCAAAAGAGGGACTACTGTATACATGTGTTTAGGCCTATATGTATGTGTATGTGTGCATGTGTGTGTGTACCGGTATTATGTGCAAGTTTGCATAAACATGATAAAATGGTAGGAACTTATTTCCAGTGCTCATCCATTTTCTTGAGAAAAATGTGTGGAAAAGCCCTTTTGATGTATTTCTTTAATTTGTCATTGTAATTTTCATGGTGCTTGCCTGTAAAGTTTGGTCAAAAGGGGCCAAAACAGATGATACAGGTTTGATAGCTTTGCACTGGGTATCATCTGGGCTGAAATTTAGACTGCAAGCTGCATTTAATTTGCAAGGGTGATACTGGATGATGAGATTAAATTTGATAAATTTGTAAGAAAGGAAATCCATCTGTAAAGATACATAACAAGGATATTGCAGTGCACAGTTAAATTTCTCTTGTACATGTATGTCTATTCTTATTGGATCCTTATTGACTTTAGTGTTTGTCATTGAATGATGGGACTTGGACATTTTTATTGGATGCGTGGAGACTGTGAACCCTTCTGATTTGATGTCTGCATTAAGCTGATGGTTCTGATTGGACAAGTAGGGACTCTGACCCTTGTCATTGGACATTTGAGTGAACCCTTCTCATTGGATCAGTTTATAACTGTGTGCCCAGCCTTGCTGGGGCCACAGCTGGTTTACTTCCACAAGAAGTGTTTTTCACACAGTTTTATACAAGTATGGACATGAAAGTCAGCTTTGCTCAGATATGTAGATAAAATGGCTCAGTGAACTGGGCATGAACTGATATTTTGAGCACTGAGGATTAAGAAAAAGTTTTGTACAATCTGATATGGTCCATGTGTCTGAGTACCTGTACCTCTGTGTCATCCCTGATTTTGCCACAACACATGTATTGAGCCTGTATAAAACAAAAGAATAATGGTAGATGTGTCAAATCCAAGACCAACGTTAGTATTCCGGTTCATTTTTGTATTAGCATTTTCACATTTGCAGTTGACCTTAGCACCTGCTGACTCTCTATGGTCTGTCAATGCACAGAAAATGCTGTCATGCTCGTTTTGACTCTTTCAATGCCAATCACGTCTTAAGTTGATGTACTTAAGTCAAACTAGTCTGAATTATCATTAGGATCCCAGATTCGTATTCCTCATAAAAAACCTTTCGTTCAAGTACCAGCATGCCTGTAGTTCCAGAGAGAATGTCCAGGTCAATAGCTTTTCTCAACACGTATTGGGTGCAATGCGTCAGTGCCTGCCAAGAAAAGCTGTTGACCCTGTCCAAAATTTGGCACTGAAAGGGTTAAGAGAATTTCAGCATATGTTGACAGTGGGTATTGACTCGTTGAGTTTGAAATGACATATAAGACTGCCGACTGCAATGGATTTCACTGGTCTGTGCTGAGATGGGTTTACATTCACATGCAATCTGAACCACCATTTGGTGCTAATGGTCTTGGGCTTCATGTCAGTGTGAATTATATTTGGCAATTTGTTACATGCACTGTGTACATTATGAGTTCATTTTTAGAGGAGTTGCTAAATAAAGTAATAAGATATTGTATGGAGTTATGTTTATGCACAGAGGCAAATGCAATGATAATGTAAAACTTACTTATTATGAACAGACTTTACCAGAACTGTCTGGTGAATGCGGTTTCGTCAGGTTTAGCCAAGTGTTTGGGCATGCGTGAAATCCATGTTGACTACATGTATGTTTCCATTGAGATATGTGTGCGACAGTATTACTGTAGCTTGAGCCATGTTCATAAAATCAAACTTGTTGCAGACATAAATGTGTTGTCACAGAGAAAAGCATTAAATGTTATGGTGGGGATGGGGTCATCATGGTATTGTGTTCTGTTAATAAGAGCAGTAATAAACGGTAGCTGGTCGTGACCATGGCTGTAGGAAGAGTTGCCATGGTTACTGCCTCTCATCAGGATCACACAATAGTTTCATGCAGGTGTATATTATATCCACTGACAGGTGGGCACATTGTATCCACTAGCATGGTCAATAGGATTGTTTGGTATATTTATGATGTACACATATTTAAATTCCTGTAGGTTGTCTTTATGAGATATAAGGTGAAGGCTGCTGGCCACCATTACAGAAAGGCGTGTGTTCAGGAAGGCTGCAAAACATGCTTGATGGTTCTCTACATATGACCTGTTGATGAGTTCATTTGGCTTTTGAAACCTTGAATTTTCAACATTTCTGCATCAAACTTGAAAATAGTGATCAATTAAGCTATAGGTTTAGACATAGATAGTGACTGGATTGGCCATGGAGCATAGGTTTAGACATAGATAGTGACTGGATTGGCTATGGAGCATAGGTTTAGACATAGATGGTGACTGGATTGGCTATGGAGCATAGGTTTAGACATAGATGGTGACTGGATTGGATATGGAGCATAGGTTTAGACATGGATAGTGACTGGATTGGCTATGGAGCATAGGTTTAGACAGATGGTGACTGGATTGGCTATGGAGCATAGGTTTAGACATAGATGGTGACTGGATTGGATATGGAGCATAGGTTTAGACATGGATAGTGACTGGATTGGATATGGAGCATAGGTTTAGACATAGATAGTGACTGGATTGGATATGGAGCATAGGTTTAGACATAGATAGTGACTGGATTGGCTATGGAGCATAGGTTTAGACATAGATAGTGACTGGATTGGCCATGGAGCATAGGTTTACACATAGATAGTGACTGGATTGGATATGGAGCATAGGTTTAGACATAGATAGTGACTGGATTGGATATGGAGCATAGGTTTAGACATAGATAGTGACTGGATTGGCCATGGAGCATAGGTTTAGACATAGATAGTGACTGGATTGGATATGGAGCATAGAGAAATTGCAGTATGTTTTTTTTGTTTTGTTACCATAGACATGATAGGTGATAAGTCAGCTGAGGTTATGATATGCATCATCTGTTGGTTCATTCATCTGCTGTCAGTTCACGTTTTTTATTTCCTCAAAATTATCAGCCAGATTCATGTGAAACATGGTAGGAATATACCTTGGGTGGGTCTCCACCAAGTTTCTTCAAATGGTCATATTACATTGCTTTTTGGAGTTTGTTGTTCATTTGTTGGCAAAATCTTACAAAAATCTTCTCCATAACTGGTCAGGTAATTGCTTTGACATTGCATGGGGACATTTCTGGGGACCCCCTGACCTTAATTTGTTCAACAGGTGGCACTGCAGTTTTTTTGTGTTAAGACCATTTTCAACTTCTCCAAAACGGTCACTGAGATTCTTCTACAACTAATGGATATGTAATGTTGGGGGGGGGGGGGGGTGTTAGACGAACTTGTTCACTAATATAAGTATTGATCCTGTGGATTCCTGATTTTTAACATATTTTTCAGTTCAGGTTCTTGTCACTTAATGTATGCATTCCTATTGAATACTGTGTAAGTCAATGGGGATTGCAATGGAAAATCACATTGTCAACTTCTTTAAAACAGTCAACCATATTCACTTCAAACTTAGAGGGAATGTACCTTCAGTGTGTCTCTACCACTTGGTGAATTCACACAGCCCTCTTGTTTTGTGCAGAACTACATGGGAGATGTGGCACTGCTTTTCCTGTTTGTGTAATATCTAAGATACCACTGGCTTTGTGTCACATTTTTACAGGGCTTGCCTCGGCTGTTGGCCACATTGCAGAAGTATGGCTAATTGTCATGCCTGGGTCTAGGGCTGTGTAGTTTGGGAGAGTGACTTTTCTTCGGCTAATTGGTGTCTACAGGTGCACCTCCTGGTGACCAGTGGCTGGAGCAGATTGTTAACGTCTTTTCTGTTCCACCATCCAGCTGTCACACATTCATGTCCAGAACATGACCTTTTGATTATTTGACTTACTGACCTTCAAAAGACATCAGAAAGACATGTACTGGGGCCCAAGCATGTATTAAAAGTAGGCCACTAGGTCAACTATTGTCACGCCAGCCAGAAGGAGTGCATACTTCCAGCATTCTGTGATAGTATTTATAATTATCTCCTAGAATACCTTCACACTATCTATAGCATATGTAACATATGTATGTCATGTACAAAATGTATTCTGCTTTATCAAAGAACTCAAACATAACCTCGTACAAAGTGTTTTACACATGTAGAAATCAGACACAGACAACTACGACTGGACTACTGTCATCAGAAATTGGCCAACTCAGTTTTAATCTAAGAAGAAAAGTGTCTTAAATAAAACTTTGCTTGTGTTTTTCAGGTGACTCTGGAGTTGGCAAAACTAGTTTCCTGTACCAGTACACTGACAACACTTTCAATAACAAGTTTATCTCCACAGTGGGCATTGATTTCAGGGAAAAACGCATTGTAAGTACTGGAGCTACATAGATTACACCTGGTCCAACATACATATACACAGTAATGTTAACCATGAAAGTACTTATCACTCCTATAGTTGTTTTCTCATTACTGTCAAACATATCATGGCTAAAAGATTCAAATTCCTCGTGAAGATACCTTTTATTCAAATACCAGCAAGCCTTGTCTAAAGCAAAAAGTAGTTTTAGCCTAGTCTAAAGCAAAAAGTAGTTTTAGCCTAGTCTAAAGCAAAAAGTAGTCTTAGCCTAGTCTGAAGCAAAAAGCAGTCTTAGCCTAGTCTAAAGCAAAAAGTAGTCAACAGCTTTCCTCCAGATATTTTGCCTGCAATGCGCACAAAGTGTCCCAGAAAAGCTGTTGACTAAAGCTTAAATCAGCACTTTATGGGTTAAAATTTAATTGTCTTGAAACCAAGCAAGATTTTCTTTTTTTTTCTTTTTAGCAAGATCTTAGTCTATGTTGTTTCGATAAATTTAGATTCAAAAGTTCAATTGGCATTGTTTCTGTTGACATTCTTGAACATGTGATATTATCATATAATGTATGAGATTTGTACTGCTATTATTGGAATTCTATTCCTTTTGTAAGGATGTTTTCAGATTTTTACTTCGGACTGAAATATCACACATAAATGTATGAATTATTTCTCAAAGAATCTTAATAAGTGTTTGATTTCTGCAGCTACCTGTAAAAATATATTTTATATATTTGATTTGACTTTAACAATAAATTCAAATATTGTATTTAAAGGTAAAATTCTGAATAAACTTCTGAATTATGTCTCAGACAATCCACTGTAATTTGCCATCTAAATTTATCTTACATAACAAAACCCAATTTCTGAAGGTATTATGCACTGAATAGCATTTGAATGTCTGAAAAATAATCTGCAAGTCAGCAAAGCTCATGACTGTTCTAGTCCTCTTGCTTTTCACCTTAACCCTTTCCCCCTTATATTAAGTGCCCAACCCATGCCGAGGAAAGCTGTTGACCTGGGTCATGTTGTCTAGACAGGTCTCATCTTCAGTTCTCAGTCAAATTGTTTTTCATTGCTGTTGAAATCAGTTGAAAGCACTGAAGCAGACGACATTTGACCACCAGCCGGTTTTGGCTGGTTTGAGGGGGAAAGGGTTAAAAAGAATGTGTCTTACAGTCTGGACAAGGTCTTGCTTTCATGGTTGCTTCTTTGGCATGTACCTGGAGCCTCGGCAAAAGATGGAGGAGAGTAGATGTTTGCTTAGCTTGAGGTCATGTTCACAAATTATTCAGCAGAATATTGTGAGTACAGATATACAAGATGTGTCCAGTTGCAAGCAGTCGCAGAGGGGAAGGCTGCCTGTATCATGCCCCCTTTATTTTACAGCACTGTGTTTGATGGTAAACTCTTATATACTTGTCTGTTTTTAGCTCTTCTGGTGACAGGTTGTAGAGTTCATGCAATCACTCCTGTCTGTCCGTCCATCCTTCCATCCATAAACTTTTGCTTGTGAGTGCAACACAGTCCATCAAGACTTATCAAGTGTATGAAAATCTAGGTCAAGTTCAATATTGGGGTGCCACCTGCAGTATTATATAATATATGGGCCAAAATATGAAAGGGTCATGTGAACTTCACATTTTACGGATACAGTGTAAATGAAGAAATGTTTTGTCTTGAGTCGGGCTCTCCTTTGAGCTCAACATCATACAAATTGGGTCAATAATTTTCAGGTTAGGGCAAAAGCTAGCTCTTTAACTCATTCTGCACTACTCCCGTCTTTTCATGGGATGCTTAAGCCTGCTTTTCATCCCCACTGCTGTGAACATTTGTAGTTGACATCAGGCACCATATTTCCAATGCTGTGTTTAGCTGTATATGAAAAGTTAAGTGTGACTGGCCAAAAAGTGTGGGAACTAGGCATATAATTAACTTTTGACTAATGAGAGAGAGTCTTGTATGTTTAGTCTTGGTAGTTTTGACCAAGAAATCTGAAATAATTTACATGAAAGCATTTTTCCTTGGCTTTGATGTCTAGCATATCCAGGCATGAAAGAAGCATGTCAATCTCCTCAGTCATGTTGTGGTAACATGCAGTTGGATTCATCATCTGACTTATCTCGAGGGCTGTAGCCATAAGGAAATTGAATGCGCATGACCAAAAAGAATTTATGAAAGTGACAGTGACATTACTGTGTTGTCAGTTTCGTCACGTAGTTCTTCTGATTCAAAAGAATTGAGTGACAGTGGACTGGTGAATGAAAGTGGTGGAGGGCAAACACAGAAGTGGTCATGTACACTCTCTGCTGTGTCTGTGGCATCATGTATGCAGCCAACTACAGCTCTAGATGAATCAAAAAGTGAACTTTACTTGCTAAATTTACAGTTTCCTGAATATCTTTATCAAGATACAGCTGCCGAGACTGACTGGTATGTAGAACATGTAGCTGGAGAAGGTCATTGTGACCTCAAATGGTATGCTATTGTTGCTGACCAGATCAGAGGTTATTTTGGACCTCAAATATGTCTGTATTGTTACTTTGCCAACCCAGGGCATATAGTTGTTAACAGATTACCTGTTTCCAGCCACTGGCATACAAAATAAACTCCTTGGGGAGTGATTTAAAAGATTAAATCAATATTTCCATGTGTGTGACAACAGGAGCCACCCTCCCTGAACTGATCCAAACCACGATAAACTGGCCCATGCGAGCAGCGTTTTTGAAACGGTTGTGCAAGAATTCAAACATGATAATCAGCCACATAAAGAATTATCAATAGATGAATCTGTGATGGCTCCCACTGGTCATCTTAGCTTCAATCAATATTGCCCCATGAAGCCCACAAGAAGGGAGATAAAATCTTGAACATGGGCAGACCCCATAATGGCTATGTCAGTGACATCCAAGTGTACGTGGGCAAAGTAAGGGTGCAGCCTAGAAAGATTTGGCTTTGCCTGGGTAGACAGACACTTCTCACTGCACTACAGAGATCTGATTTTAACCCTGCTCAAAGGTAGTCACCCTCCAGTAAAGTCCATGCTTGTATATGATGATAGTCAGAAGAAGAGGACTGTTTTCGCAGGCAAGGTTTGGGGTGCAGGGTTATGAATCATCTATCTAGGGACCTGGTGGGAAAGAATTATCATTTGTACAAGTTGGATATGGGTAATAATTCCGTGTTGGTAACTCTTTTAGAAGAATTTTGTCTGATGGAATTCACACATGTGGGACTGTTTGGACTAACAGGCTGGGATTTCCAAAGGACTTGGTGAAAGTGACACAAAAAATCAAGGTCAATTTTAGCAGTGCCAGAAAGGTTCTCGTGTAGGCGAAGTGTGGAAAGACAAAAAACTGGTGACATCACTCAGTACCAAGCACAACCCCACTGACCTACGTGTCTGGTGTAGATTACTCTGATCAATTATGAATGCAGTTATACTCTTTGGGTACAAAATCTCTGAAATGGTGGAAATATTTATTCTGGCACATTTATGATGTTTGCATTGTAAATGTCTTCATTTTAATGAAGGAAAGCAAGGCACACAATTTAAAAACTTGCTAAAGCAAGAATAGAGAACTTAGGTTGATTTCTGCAAAGAACTTGCAGTCCCTGCAGTATGGAGGGAGTTTAATAAGTAGGTCATGATTGCAGAAATGTAGGTGTAACTTGTATAACTTCAATGTATGCACATCACTATTCTGATGTGTAGACGTGTTTGAACACTCTTCCAACTCCGAGATTCTGTCACAATTTAACCATGAATATCCATTGAGTTTCCTTGTGTCCTAGTCTTTGGACATTGCTTGCCCTGCAAAATGAATTGCACCCATTTCATCAAACCTTTCTCTGTTCTTTCTTTTTTGTTACTTGGAGTCCTTGATAGAGAAAGAAGATTTTATTTTTGAATGGCCATATGACCTTGACCTTCAAATTTTGGACATAATTTAAATGATGGTACAACTGTATTAAGACACTGGAGTTCTGTGAGGAATATGTATTGCAGAATGTCACAATCTTATTTTATGAGATACAGTGGTCTCTGTCTTGAGAGACCACTCCAATGAGAGATCACCTGCCTTGGAAGACCTCCTTTTCAACATACTTTGCTTAGTACTTTTCTTGTTATTTGTACCTCCTATGACAGACCACCTGTCTTGTAGACCACAATTTGGTCATCCCTAGAGGTGGTCTTTGAAGACAGGTTTCACTGTACATGATATGAGAAATGTTTCTGTGTGTTCATTGTAGCTATATTAATGAATGGATGAGTCTGGAAATGAAGTGGTTACAATGTTGAAACCTGACTCTTGGTGTAGTTATTACATTCTTTAAATGAGTGTGAAAAACTCTTACTTAACATGTACCCATTTCACTTATTGCTGTATGCATGCAGTTGTCAAGACTGACTAAGACATTAAGAATTTTGATAAATGACTGATTGGAAGTGCTGGTGTGTAATTTGAGTTTATTGTAACAGTAACTAAGGCACATGGAGCCACTATAGAAAAAGAGAATAACAGATTCTAATGCTCATTTAGATTAGGAGCAAATTGTGAATAACTGTTAAAGATGTTGACGTGACAATCCGTATCAATCAATCTTCTTACTTGAACATTATAATAGGGAGGATCGACTACATGTACTGCCAAGGGAGGTCAATTATTTCAATCTGCAGGGAGTTCCTGCAGACTGTTTGTGAGGAGTCAGTTGTAATTTTGAAAGTTACTGAAGGGAAGGGCTGGCTGCCTGAGGAGAGAATTCTAATCTCCCACAACACACTGGGCTATGTTTCTGCAGGGTGTTAATCCTTAAAGTGCGAACCATGACTATAGTTGTTTTGTCATTACAGTTAAACATATAATGATTAAAGGATTCAAATTCATCATGAAGATACCTTTTATTCAAATACCAGCAAGTCTAGTCTGAGGCAGAAAGCTGTTGGCTCAGTCTTAGATCAGCGCTTTAAAGGTCAAGATGAAAATGAAAAAAAAAGTTTAAAGGAAAGAAATAATCATGATAACATACATTAAACTTTCTTGTTTTGATATACATTTTGACACATAGAATACATGATGAAATCTTATGGTGTTTTGGTATGATTTTCAGGAAAATCACAGTTTTCTGGCATCTGATTGAGGGGAGGTAGGGGGCTATGAAATTTAATACTGATACTGTACGTATAGTAATTCAAAAATGAGAAAATGATGAAAATGTTGAGCCACCTGTCGGCCTTGTTATGATATAAATGGATAACAGTGATCACTGAAGGGTGTTGTGTGTATGATTGTCCGTTGAACAAGTTAGTGTGTGTGTATGTGTATATATATATATATATATATATATATATATATATATATATATATATATATATATATATATATATATATATATATATATATATATATATATATATGGGAGATCAAAATATGAGCAAACACTTCATGCAGTCTTACAAGGATGAAAAAGCGGGCACGTTCTCTTTGGTAAAGGCAAAAAAATAACCTTAAGAGGCTAAGAAATGGCATTTTCAATGGGAAAAGAATGTCCAATTTCCTGTAGGTTGTTGTCTTGACCACATTAAGTGGCAGCACAATGAAGTGTAGCTGCTGCCTGGAATTGACTATTTCCTCTACAAATCACGGGTGGCTCGGGGATTTGTCACATGCAGCCAGACAGTCCCACTTTTGTGATCATTGTGAATTATGATCTGTGGAGATGTTAAACAATCCCAGACATACTTGTCATCCACATAAGTCGACACGACACCTATTTTGATTTAGTTCCATTGAGAAGCATTTAATATGTATGACTGAAGCTGTCATTTTTCTGTGGCAGACAAGTAGCTGGAAAGAGGGAGTTAAATGACAGTGTCAGCAGGCGATGATTTTGGCTGAGGGAGACTTGTTACCGTTAATTGTTTGATCTGCTAGCATCATGGAGGCGTATTTTGTTGCTGCAAATTTTAGGCTCAGCTGGATAGGAGGTCACTCTGCAGATAAACGTATAATCAATTTTTGAGCTGAATGGAACACGTCTATAATCGTTGGCATTTCAGCGTCCCACACAATGACCACCGTTGATTTCACTTTCAGCATGTTTCCAGTGACTCAGTTTGCTCTTGGGTAATGCTTTTACTGAATGTTTTGAACAAAAGCATCAGCATAAACCTTAGATACAGCTATACCAGGGTAACATGCTCATGAGTCCCCAGAATGTGTCAGTGAAAGCTATTGACTCAATCTTAGGCAGTCAATCTTTGGATTTTAATAATCTATTGATCTGTTGTAGGTTCACAGGGCGCCCTCTCTAGACGGCTCCTTGGGCCGCAGTCAAAGAGTTCACCTACAGTTATGGGACACTGCAGGACAGGAACGGTAGGTATCCGTGGCAGAAGCCAAGCTCCAGTATGCATTGCTAAGTGCAACATGAGTCGATGTGCTCTGAGTTGGCACAATGTTCTTTGTAAACCAAACCTTCCTTCAAGCGCCAGCATGCTTACAATTGTAGAGACCACAAGTATGGCCCAGGTCAAACAGCTTTACTTGTGCTCAGAGTGAGCAAAGAAAAGCTGTTGACCTGTTAAAAGTTGGCCTTGAAAGAGTTAATCGCTCCTCACAATTACCAGCAGTTTTTTGTCTAGGTAACCTGATAAGTTTTTAGCCCTGTTGGCTATAGGTCACAGAGCTCTTGGTACCACTCATGTCTATCTGTCTAGCTGTCTGTCATTCTGTCCGTCTGCCCATAAACTTTTGCTTGTGAGTGTGCTAAGAGTGTACAGTTTTCAAGATAGCCCCATATAACTTTCAGGACTTATCAAGTGTATGTAAATCTAGGTCGAGTTTGATATTAGTGGTGCCACCTACAGCATTATGTAATATTAATGTTTAATAGATCATCATGAAATTTATTGGGATTGTGGAGGAGATCAAAATCTCAAGTGCATAATTATGATACTAGTGACCCCTCTATAATTTGACAAAGTTATGAGCCAAAATGTGTTGAAACATATAAATTTGCATGTCTCAAAAAATAATTGAAGTAGACATGCCAAATTTACAGGATATATAGACCATGTCCAGTGCTAGAATGTTGTGTCATATTAGTGACCCTGATCAATTTTTGTTAGGTCACTAGGCCTGCAAAGTTGAAAGAGGTGATTTTGTAATGGCACGGTGTAGCTTGGACATCCATGGCAAAGAAAATTAATGAAGCCTCCAGATTACAATTGCACTTGATTACATTGTACATAAAACTGTACAAGGTGACCTACTTTTTGGGTCACCTTGACCCAATGATTGTATGACTTTGACCCAATATTCAGGTAACTTTAGCACTTAAGGAAAGGACATTTGATTCAGTATCTTGATAACAAAAAAGACAATTGATACCAAGTGTACCACAAATGTGTATCCTGTGGAAATCTGATATTGCATAATGTGGATGACTTTGGTTAATTTTTCAAGGTTGTGGATGAAATGAATTTTGGTGCTGGTCTTCAGCAGAGCATTAGATCCATGGGCCTCTTGTTTCAGCAAGGTCTTGCAGATGCAATGCTCACATATTATTGTATCATACAGCATCACATATGACGGCTCTTCTACCCCTGCTCAAGGCCTGGCTGTTACAGGCCAGTCGATTATAGTTTACTGTATCTGAATAATCCTGCGGGTGGTCTCAAATTCATTCAATCAAGTGATCTCCGTGAGAGGAATATCAGCATTTGATGCTTTGCATTGTAGTGGCTTTTCTTGGGTCACAAGACGCTGATGATAGACCTTGTAACTTGAAAGGCCACATTTATTGGCTTATTAGTTGGGTATTTTTCAAATTATTGCACCTCTCTTGACCCCCCCCCCATGTGTATTCCTATAGGTGCATACCATAGAGGGAACTGAGACCATGAAGCCTTGCTTCAGCACAATGTAAATGTGTTAGACTTGAGTAGGTACGGCACAGTTGGCTGTGGCAGCAGACAGACTGCGCTTTAACCTTTTCACCTCGAATTACATGTAAAACTGGTGTTTTTTCTCTCTCTTTTCTTTTTTGGGGGTTGGTGGGTGGTGGTGGTGGTATTAGTGGAGAGTAGTGGTCGGGATGGGCTGGGGGAAGGCATTTATTTGAGCTACCAAGTTGCACCAAAGAGATTTGTTGACCCGCAGTATGTTGTCCTGGTAGGTCATATCTGCAGGTCTCATTCAAAATATTTTCATGAATCAAAAAATTATTTGAAAGTCACAGAATTAGATGACAATTGATGCGTGTGTTAAGGATGTAATTTATGAAATCCAGCTTGTGGGTTTTTTTTGTTGGTTTTGTTAGAAGGGAAAGGGTTAGGGCCAGATTGGGTGCTGTAACTATATGGATCATAAAGACTAGTTCCTGTGAGAAAATGATATATTAGTGCCAGGTGATGTAGAAAAATTGATAAAATACTCAGATTGGGTGGCAGTTTCATGTGAAATACTGTTGCTCACTTCAGCTTCTGGAAAGATCACAAAAGGCAGACAATTTTGCTGATAGATATATGTTGTCATCTAAGTTGCATCCTTTCAGAGTACAATCCCAGTGCTGGGAACAGTTAACTGCATAAAACTATCTAATCAGTGGTTCGGAGAAAGAAGCCTTGTTATCCATCAGCTTGGAGAAGATCGTGACCTTTCACTTAAGTGTTTATGGCTTCACAATGACAAGGCAGCCGTGTACCCTAAATTGCATTTTAATTTCTCCTGAGTATGATCATGTCTGCCTCTACTATGTGTTGCCTGTGATATAGGGCGAGGGCGGTGCATTTCACCCTCTTGGGTTTTGACTTTAATGGTTTTACAAATGGTTTTACAAGATACGTCCTGCATGGTTGAGATGAAAACACCAAGGTGTACATAGGCATAGGTTCCTAGAGTAGACACCAGCATACAGTAACATGATTAGCTGTAGGTTGCAGTCATTGTCAAGGGATCAGTCATTCATTTTCATTATTTTGACTCCTTAACAGTTTTATAATCTACAAAACTTAGTTTTACCCATCTTCTTTTTTAGCTCAGTTGACTTGTTGGTCAGCTGAGCATATTGGATGGTCCTTCATCTGTTGTCCGTTGTCCGTCCATCCACAAGTCACATTTTCGACTTTTTCTCCAAAACCGTCAGCCAGATTTACTTCAAACTTGGTGGGGATGTACCCTGGGTAGGTTTCTACCAAGTTTGCTCAAATGGCTACGCTCCAGTGATTTTTGGATTTTTATGATTTTTTTGTTCTTTTGTGGGGCAAATCTTAAAAAATCTTTTTCTCATAAACGGCTTACCCAATTGCTTTGATATTACATACAAACACTCCAAAGGCACTCCTAGTTCTTAATTTGTTCACCAAGTGGCACTGCAATTTTTCCCTATTTTTTATGATTTTTTGTGTGTTTTTGCTATTTTCCACTTTCTCTCCAGAACTGTCACTAAGATTAAGCTGAAACTTGGTGGATATGTTCCTTGTGGAAGGGTCAAAGAAAGTTGTTCACTAGGTAGCACTGCTGTGGATTCCTGATTTTTAATGATTTTTCCAATTTTGTACATGTCGGTAAATGCACCTTTGCTATTGACAACTGTGTAAGTCAATTAGTTAATTCACATTTTGGACTTTCTTTGAAGAATCCGTCATCCAGACTGACTTCAAACTTGGTGGCAATGTACCTTGGTTGGGTCTCTACAAAGTTTGTTTGAATGGTCGTGCTCAATTGATTTTGGAATTTTTTATGATTTCTTTTGGAAAATCTTTAAAAAAATTTAATATGAAAGGGGGGCCGAAACATGTTGGGAGGAGGCTCCTTTATACTTTTTAGTCTCCTCTTCGAGTTTGTTGGTCTGTTCTTGCCTTCCAATTCGATGAAAGTTTAACATGGAAATTTCTTGTTATAATTATAACTTCAATAATTTTGGCCAGATTTGTGTCAAACGTGGTAGGGAGATACCTTTAATAAGTTTCTACCTATTTTGTGCAAGTGGTTGTGCCCCAGTGATTTGTGGACCTTGACCTCATTCCCAAAGTGACAGGATTTTTTAGATGAAATTTACTGTTCACTTGATAACTTGAGATCTGTTTTGAGTTAGGACCTTAATGTTGCACATGTTAAGTGTATTCGTGTCTTTTTGTCCAGAACCACTTCCTAGTTGTCATTACCCTATTCCACAGTCCGAACTCTTCACTCTCCATAAGCTAACCTGTCACTCTCTAACCTTTATGCATATGGAAGTACTATTGCCCATATTGCACACGTTCTTCTGTAGAATTTTGACATAAGCTGTATTAGCCCAAATAAATTAAATGGTCTTCAGCAGGTAATTACTCAGAACATGTTTTGGAGCCTGTACCCATACATGTCTCTCTGAGTAGCGGCTCCCTGTCTAAGCTAAATATTCAGAAAAGACAACCCACATCAATATGAATGTAGCAAATGATGGACTAGCTAAATATGTGAAGTTTTTCTTATAAATGCAGAGCTTCATTATGAAAGAAGAATACCTGTCATACAAACCATAATTACGAAATTTGTATAGTACAGGTTCAGACAAGAACAATTTGACTTACCCCTGAACCAGTATGTACCCTTTCTAGCTGTCCTAGTTAAACCACCTGCCAGTGTAGAACTGAAGTAGAAACAAACTGGGGCATTATGTTCAATCCCGGTGATTGTTAAATAAATAGTTGCTGCTAGACCACCTGTACAAACCAAGGGAAATCCTAAAAAAAACTGCAACGATGGCCATCCTACACCAGAAATTTGAAACAAGCTCCATGATGACACCTACTCCTCACTTTGAAAGTTTCCCAAAAATTAAGCTCTATTTCACTACCAACCCTAAGTCAATGTTTCAACGTAATGTGTCAGGTTTATAACATTTGAGAGAATACTGTCAATTTTGAGCAATTTTTCAATTTGAGTAAATGTGCATTTAGGCATGTCAGAAAAGAATGAAAGTCATTAGCGTTTATGTCAAAAACATGTTATGAAAAGATAATTTTTCATAACACGATTTTTAGAACAATTAGGCAAACTTGTAACTGTCATAGGCTTGCTACCGATAGCCCCAGGGGGGTTTATGTTTCTCTGTGAAGGTCATGCTTAGACAGTACATAATTGACCTTGACCTCATTTTTGGGATCACAGTGCAAGATACATGAATTTTACCCTTCACTATAACTTGAGAACAACTCGAGTCTGGAGTTTGTAAAGTGGAAACATGGAGAAGCTGTCTAGACTCAATGTACAAAAGCCCTATTCCTGTTAAAACAATACATCTTTATCACACAGCCTCTGAGAGCAGCTGGTCTTCTCTCTTATTTTCACCCTGTCCATTGCCTCTCGTTCACGACCCTCTCTGTTTTTAGGATCCCAATTACGCCCCCTCCTACCAGAAGAGGAACATATAAGGTGTGTTATGAAACAAAACTAGGTCACTAAGTTAATTATGTAGGTCACGATACAATCATATAAAACTACATTATACTTCATGACCGGACTGTAATTTTCTTGTCCTTCAACTTAGATTAATAAACTTTACACACAGGTGCATCTGGACATAAAGGTGTGTCATGTACCAAAAGTAGGTCATTAGGTCAAGTATCTGGATCACAGTGACATATGCTTGTAAAATCCTGTCTTTGCTATAATTCCTTTACTATTTCACTTAGTTTCATGAAAACCTCACCCACAGACATATCTTGTGTGTCTTGAAACAAAAGTAGGCAAGGGGGGCATGGATCCAGCAATCTCTGATTACATTTTAGTTGGTTATTGGTCAATGGGCTTTGATGATGGATCCTTTGGTACACATAGTGACTAGGTACACACAAGGATAACACAATGGAGTATGGGCTTCACTTCAAATTTAGAGCTTTTGTATTCAGTGTCACTTCTTATTGCTCAGGTATCTGGCCTCTAAGATTTTATGTATACGTGTACCTTGACCAGGGCTTGTCATGTACAGTGTACCTGGAAATAAGTAAAAACTTATTTGATTGGTTGAGGACAAATGGTTATATGTTGAATGAAGTGTCCAATGTACCTAAAAACAAGATCTAGATGTAACATGCAGTAAAGTAAGCTATAAATGGCTATGGTGTAACATTGTAAAGTAAGTTATCAGTGGCCATGGTGTGACATTGTAACATAGTTACCAGTGGCCATGGTGTAACATTGTAACATAGTTACCAGTGGCCATGGTGTAACATTGTAACATAGTTACCAGTGGCCATGGTGTAACATTCTAAAATGACTGTTATCTGTGGCTATAGCTAGTGTACTGTAAAATAACTGTTATCAATGGCCATGGTGTAACATTTTAGAATGACTCCTATCAATGACTGTGGTATAACATTGTAAAATGACTGTTGTCAATGGTGCAATACTAAAATAACTGTTTAATGGTCATAGGTTAACATTGTAAAATGACTTCATGCAAGTCAATGTCATAGAAAGACACATACATTACTGCATTTTTATGTAGCAAGCTGACCATTTGAAAGGGTGGTATGGATGGAGAAATAACACAAACAGGCTAAATTTGTGGGTGATAGTAGCTTTTTATCCTCCTGCTTGGAAGAGCTGCAAGCATTCCATTCCCAATGGTGCAACAGATGAAGGACAGTGTTACCATAGTGAATATGGAAGAACATCCCATAATGATTAAATGATGCATTGGAGCCAGACGTTTGGATAAAATGGCTACATGTAAGGCATTGTAGTCTAGGTTATTAGACCTCAGACTCTCTGTTTTCCATATTGGCCACTTGCCAATCCAAAGTATGTATTATGGTCTGAAGATGTTTTTCAGTTATCCTTCGTTGAGATTTTGGAAAAAGAAAGGTGAATTGGCCCAATGTGTGCCAGGCAGGTTCAGTGTTAATTAATGTCCAAGGTTTTTTCATTTGTGTAGGTACATAGATGAAAATAGATAGATGATTATTGGTAGAAGGGTCCTCTAAGCATATGGTGGGACTTTATTGTGTCTATGCAGGGGATAACAAGCACAAATGAAGGCAAAAGAAGTAGTGTAGATTGTAAGATTTTGCAACAGTTGACTCGAACCACTGGGATAAAATTTGTACCTGTTATAGATGGCCTTTCATTCATAACAACTCCTTGGTGTGATGGGTATCTTGATCCTTACTGGTTGAAGGGGGACTGTCTAGTGACTAGTGGCTACAAGTGAAATCCAGTATTAAGTTAAACTATGCAGATGTTAATGTTTTGCTGTGCATATTGTTGCCTGTTGGACAGATGTTTCACAAAGACATATCAAACGGGCAGGAATATTTAAAATGCATGGAAACTTTAAAGCATTCAAAATCTAGATGAATGATATTAATATTCTATTGATGCATTTTTCATGTAAGGCGGTGAAAATGATTACCATATAAAGTTGATTGATGCCCATGTTTTGGATATGAAATTCAGTTTGTTTCTGCCTTATCGTTTGTTGCATATAAAATCACCCCCATAAAAGCAGAACCATAGTGGTGATATTCCTTTAAAACTCAGAACAAGAAGTTGTGTTATTTGCAATATTTAAATCTGTGTGTGACCCAGCTGTCATTGATAAACAGTTAGAATGGTGAGGTACATCATATAACATGATATAACTTAAACTGAATAATTCAGTTTAATTGTGTACTAGATGTTTCATAGCATTCACGAGGCCCCCAACTAGGAAACTGAGGCTCCCTATGAGATTAATTTGCATAACTAACCACCACAGAATAGAAAGAATAGAATAATATTATCTCCACCTGAGAGAGAGAAAGAGAGAGAGAGAGAGACAGAGAGAGAGACAGAGAGACAGAGAGACAGAGAGAGAGAGAGAGAGAGAGAGAGAGAGAGAGAGAGAGAGAGAGAGAGAGAGAGAGAGAGGTTCTCAACTACAAGTGAACTGTGTCATAGCATTCACGAGGCCCCCAACTAGGAAACTGAGGCTCCTTATGAGATTAATTTGCATAACTAACCACCGCAGAATAGAAAGAATACAATAATATTATCTCCACCTTGGAGGGAGGGAGGGAGGGGGAGAGAGAAAGAGAGAGAGAGAGAGAGAGAGAGATTTCTTGTAGCATATTTTATAATGATTGATGACAGAGATTTGAGATAGACAGTGAGGCAGGGAATTTAAACCCAGTATAATTTGGAGATGAACTTGAAAGAATAATTACAAGGATCAGCCAACATCACTTTTTTTGCAAACGCTTTGTTGAAGTTTTAAATTCCTGAATGTCTGAAAAAATGTCAGTATTTTGCTGAAAAAGATCTTCTGGAAAGCCATACAGCACTGTTGGTGGCAGTAATATGAGAGATTTGAAATGAAAAATTGATCATTTGGGCACCATATAAGGCACAGGTGAAGAAAAAATTGCATGTTTCCTCATCCAGTGAACCCCAGGAAGGTGTCAGACTGTCTTTACCTGCAGTTTTACGTAAGTGTGAATTCAAAGGGCTTGTGTCAAGACAAACGTGTAGAGTGAACTGAAATAAATCTACATGTATTACCAAAAGTGTAAAGTTCTGGATATTTTATAGGACAGACACTGAAATAAATCTACATGTATTACCAAAAGTGTAAAGTTCTGGATATTTAATAGGACAGACAACTGTTGATGTTATATTTGATTTAAATGTTGGAATTGAAGGGATATTCTAGTGTTACATGTAAGGGTAAGATGATTCCACAGTCTGATGGTTTACGGAAAGAAAGAGTTATCTAAAAGAACAGTCGGAGGATGAAAATGGGAAAGATCAAATTACTGATGGGTAATAAAATTTGGGCATTTATAGTTGGAGGACACTGTAAAAATGCTCAGCTCGGGTCAAAGGTATTCATAATATTCTTCAACTGTTTGCTGTGTGAGGAATGGTACTTGCATGTTTTTTTTTTTTTTTTTTTTTTTTTGGGGGGGGGGAATAAAATCATGGAAATACTGTTGAAGACAAGAACATAGTGCATAAAGGATTTTTATACCTTTCCCCCTAAAACAGCACAATCCATGCTGTAATCACCAGCGTAAACCGTGGCATCCATTGTAAACATGAAGGTGTGGGCCAGACTCGGTCACTTGCTGATTGGACAGTCAGACCAACAGTGGAATACATAATTAAATGGTCAGGAAAAGTTTGGTACAACTCGGTATGAACAG
The DNA here is from genome assembly GCA_964020975.1 of Hermodice carunculata. Lineage (NCBI taxonomy): Eukaryota > Metazoa > Annelida > Polychaeta > Eunicida > Amphinomidae > Hermodice > Hermodice carunculata. The sequence goes on from OZ026630.1 coordinate 23,858,963, forward strand.
GTCTGTTATTTTGTCTGTGCCTCATCCGTCCTGACAGTTTTCACATGATAACTCCGAAAGTTTTTGCATAGGGTTTTCATATTGCGCATGCTTATAGTCCTGCATAAGGTCTTGGATTAGTTCAAAGATGGGTGACCTTGACCCTATTTTCAAGGTCATAGAGCCATTGTAGTGAAATTTGTTTTAATGGGATAAGTTGAAAGTTTTTGACATAGACCTTCCTTATTGCACATGCTTTAAATCCTACATAAAGTCGCATACAAGTTTGAAGATGGATCCCCTTGACCCAAATTCCAAGGTCACAGAGCCATTTTAGTGAATCTGATTTTCAAGCAATAACTTGAAAAGTTTTTGACTCCACCCAGTGAACTACACTGTGCTGCCACTATATTGGCTATGAATTTTCATATAGCACATGAATAACACCTGTCATTACTGACAGCTGGGGGGGGGGGGGGGCATAGATCTAGCAATCTGTAATTGGTTTAATGATAGGGTGCATAATGAGGATTATCTTGTCAAGTTATCGGTACATATATAGGAGGCCATACTCACTTGGCAAAAGATGAGTTTTATGTTAAATTTATAGTGGAATTATTTATGTTTGACTTCTGGACATACAACACGTTCAGGTGTACATTTTGACAGATGTGACAACTTCTGTTCAAATAGTGATAATAACTCAAAAGAAAAGGAATAAATATATTTTTTTTATTCATAATTAACATCTTTTGATGCAGTGACAGATTCAAAAGTACAGAAACCAAAATGTACTCTGTATATGTTATGGTACAATCCAATATTACAAAACTTACATACTTCAAAGATGTTTGACATGTACTTGTTTGATAAATATGAGGGATAAGCCTTGACTCGTTCAGTGTCAATCATGTCTTAAGTCAATCTCCTTAAGTCAAATTAGTCTTAATTATCATTAGGATCCCAGATATATATTCCTCATAAGAAGATATTTCATTCAACTACCAGTGTGCCTATAGTTCCAGAGAGAGTACCCCAGGTCAACAGCTTTTCTTGGTGCAAATGCACCCAGTGCACACCAAGAAAAGCTGTTGACTCAGTCCAAAATTTGGCACTGAAAGGGTTAATTACCTGCTAAACAGACCAGTCTCTATGTTGGTTTTTCCCCCTCCATTTGAGCACAGAGGAGTAGAGCAGTGGGAAGCCGGGTTTGTTCAGCAGGGTGGGGCCTGCTAAAAGTTTTGTTTCTCAGAAGCACTTCATCTAGTCTCTGTGTCAGGATTTGTTACTAATTGTCATCTCACAGCTATATTCAATTTGTGTGATAGTCTGCAGTCATACTCTGGATCATTTAATCTTGTAATAAACATAAATTCATGAGATAGTTTAGAATCATAAGGGTTTGCTCAGCCAAATGATCAGGTTCAAGAAGTTTGGCTTCACATGTACATGTAAATGTCATGTGGTCAGGCTTGGTACTAATGGAATCATTTGAAGACTTACTGCTGTACATGTTCTATGTATGAGGCCATGATTTGGCAGTTCTAAACACATCCTAAGGTCCAGAGGCATAAATGAATTACATTCAAAACGGGACACTGCAAAGGTCCTTAACAAACTGCAGCTGTCATGTGCAAAGCAGGCTGGCCACACTGAGACCCAGCAGCAAGAACAGAAGGTCAGATCATGTTTATGTGTGAATTGAGCTTTCACCATGAACAGCCATATTCACCTGAAGACACCTCTCCTTGCAGAAGTTTGATTGCTTGGTGCATTTCTTTTGAGCCAGGCAAGCAAGTAAAAGAAGTAGCCCATTAGACTGGCGTCTAATGGCATATTGACTTGACAGACAACTCTAAAAGTCTCCAAATTGCTGTCAGATAGAAGCCACTTGGACAGGAAATTTGCATTTGCATTTTTGGCAGTGGAACGATAGGATTGAAGTAAGGAGATACATTGTATAACAGGCCTGGAAAGTCTGCTCAGAATGTTGATGAAGAGCATGGAGGTTGTCTGAGGTTACTGTAGCCAAGTCCTGAATCTCTTGCATGTACTCTATTATAAAGAAGAACATAAACCCTTTCCTGCTCAAAGCAGCCAAAAGTATCCAAATATAGTCTGCTTCAGTTTTGTGGCTAAAATTTCTCCTAAATAGAAAAATGTAAGAGTGAGACTTGGATAAGACCTACCTGGAGAGCATGATCAAGGTCAGCTGCATGATGAATGTCAACAGCTTAAATGAGCTGGACACAGGTCAAACTGGTTAGTGCCCAGTCTGCACCGAGGGACATTGATGGTTCAGTCTTATTCAAGTCAGGAAACAGTTAAGGAAGAAGCTGCAGGCAGATACATGTAGGGCATGTAGGCATTACAATATGGTCCATATAGAGGCAGGAGTTATCTTGACTAGCAAGGAAAATAGCTGGTGGAAGAGAGACCCACTCAGTGTAAGATTTAATTTTTTTTTTCTTAAAGGAAAAGATCACCCAGGGATATAGGCACAGATAAGTTTTTAATGGATTTTTTTTCATATAAAAGGTAACTTGCCAGCTGCATCTTTGCAGCAAGGGGGTGACATGTGTGCCATCAAATGTACGCCTAATCTATTTCTTTAGGTGCTCTGCATAAGACTGAATATAAAGATGTATTACTCTATTTCCTGGGAGGCTGTAGTGGCACTGAATTCTTTTATTGAAGGCTTTGCATCAATAGTGAGAAATGCACATCTGCTGTTGAATGTAGTACAGTGCCCCCTCGTTATAACACCCTCATCACAAGGCTGTTTCTCGTATAACGTAGTGGCTACTATGGCCCCCACAAAGGCATTTTCCCATTACTCCTATGTTAAAAGGCCTTGGATATAATGCTGTTTGGTTTAACATGATCTGCTCTGTGGATCCCACCACCAGCATTATAAAGGGGGAGCACTGTGTAGCAAGAGTGTATCCAGCCCAATACCTCACTGTATAACAATATAGAGACTGGCAAGAAGGGTAGCTTCCTTTACACGCATCAGTGATGTGAGCCACAGGGACACAGAGTCTATGTTGACCAAAAGGATGCTTTTTTGGAGTTAATTTTAGACACTCTTGGTCAAAAAAAACCCACCAAAACAGGCACCTCCCTTCGTTAACATTGGGTGTGTGGATGGCAAAGTGATATGACCTCAGTTTGGCTTATACCAGTCTCCTGTTGATTGCATGCTGCAATGTTACATGTTTGGCACCACTACTGGTGAAACGTCTCTATCAAGAGGAACCTGTGCCTCTTTGCATCCTGTCTGATTGTCTTGGTCTTCCAGATCCAGCTTTCCTCTTGTATCCTCTTCTTTCTTGAAAATGGTCCCACCACCTCTGTACTGTTGACCTGGAGCACCCCATTCTCCAGGCAATCTCACGCTGGGAAAGACCAGCCTCCAACATGCCACTGATCCTGCCTCTGTCAAATTCAGAGAGCTGTGAGTAACCCGTGCACCATGGCATTATGGATTCACATTGATCCCAGTGTTGCTGGTGGCCCCATAGGCAGCCCAATACTTGACACGCTTGCCGCACCCTTGTGGCTTTATCTCATTTCCAGGACATTTCATTTTTGTGTGACTGCTGAGGCATACTGTTCCCTATTCTGTGCATGTTACATAACAGTCCATGTGACACATATTTATGCATAAACTTATTAAAGCAGCCCATATTAAACTAATGGGGGTGCCTCTTTTGTTTGCTTTTTTTGGGGGGGGTAGGGGTTAGGAGTGTATGTGTGACAATAGGAACAGAGGTCAATCCACGAAAACATGATCAAGCCACAATAAAATATCTGGTATTAAACATGGATTTTGTGGTGTGTGTACAAAACAAGGTTCGATTAACACAGAGCAACAATTGCTATTACTGCCAGGATCACGGAGCGACAATGGCTATCAGTGCAAGCATCACAGAGCAACAGTGGCTATCAGTGCAAGCATCACAGAGCAAGAGTGGCTATCAGTGCAAGCATCACACAGCAACAATGGCTATCAGTGCAAGCATCACAGAGCAACAGTGGCTATCAGTGCAAGCATCACAGAGCGACAATGGCTATCAGTGCCAGCATCACACAGCAACAATGGCTATCAGTGCAAGCATCACAGAGCGACAATGGCTATCAGTGCAAGCATCACAGAGCGACAATGGCTATCAGTGCCAGCATCACACAGCAACAATGGCTATCAGTGCAAGCATCACAGAGCAACAGTGGCTATCAGTGCCAGCATCACAGAGCAACAGTGGCTATCAGTGCCAGCATCACCAAGAATTTGATTACATCTGCAGCACGCACTGAGTGATTGCACTATACATGTAACATGCAGTCTAAGGTCATTACAAAACATGACATGAATTTGTACATGCCACTGATGTCGAGTGGTACATACATTTTTTTTCCTAATGCTATGCTTGTTTTAAGTAAACCCCTTCCCGCTTTGTCAACACTTTTTTATGAGGTAGGTAACTGCTGTAGAGAAAACTTTTGAGCAAGGAAATGATCAACCTTTTCCTGTTCAAATTGCCACCAAAATGCCCAGACTTAAATTGTTGTCTGCCCTAAACTTTTTGCTTAAAATTTTCACCAACATGAAACATTTTGCTGTGAATTGTAGTTGATACCTTTAATGATAGTATGTCCCAGGTCAACGGCTTTTGTTGTCATGGGTTGGGCACAATGCATCCATCCCATGCCAAGAAAAGCTATTGAGTCAGTCTTATATTAAGAAGGAAGGGGTGAATTATGATTACAATCATATTTAATTCTCATTTTTCATTTTAAAAGCCATAAAATTAGCCCAAAACATCACAGTAGGGGACATTTGACCACTATTCAGTTTTAGTGGTTTTTAACTCATTCCATACTATGGTGACAGGCATTGGTCAGTGGTTCTGGCACTGCCTGGCAAGTCCTGCTACAGCTGCCCTTTGCGGCAGCTGCTGCATGACTTGCCAGGCAGTGCCAGAACCACTGACTTAAGACTATTGGCATGTTGGTGCTTGAATGAAAGCTCTTTTCATGAAGAATTTAAATATACAATATTCGTCTTAAATCTAGGTAAACATATGGAATAATCAGGGACTGGTATGGAATGAGTTAAATGGACCGGCATTAAAAGTTTCTGTTAAAGACCTGCAGCTGGTGTCAAATGTGTAACCCTTGGATACAGCATCCAGGTGTCCATGCAGTCTGAGTCATCAAGGTTTACAGACATCTGAATATGGTATTTGTAATTAATAACTGTCGGAAAGTGCACTTCCCAGAATAGGTTGAGCCCATTTGTGTGTAGTGATTCAAAGCATGGACATACTCGCTGACAATTTACTTGGGCCCAGAAATTTCATAGATGTAAGACATTTAATTTGATAATGTACATGTAACATTGAAATATTGTCCCCTGCATATATATTAATCCTATTCCCCTTAGGTTAAGATTGAGTCAGTTTTCTTGCCATGGTTAATGTAGGTTGTATACTTAATGGCAAACCTGTGCAAAGGATCTAAGCTAATTCTCACAGACCTGATATTCATTTACCCTTGAAAATGTTTTCCCTTGATGAGACAATCTGATGAAAACATTGTGCCACACGATCTTTGACACCTGCATGGTTCAGCCAGCTTTAACTCTTTACCCCTTGAATTAAGACTGAGTCAACATTTCTCCTTGGGTAAGCACTCAACCCATACCAAGGAAAACTGTTGACCTGGGGCATGTTGGTTTGATCAAGGTCTCGTCTATAAATCTCATTCAAATTATTTTTCATAATTGTCAATATTGGTTTAAAACAGTGAAGCAGACAACATTTGACCAGCAGCTAGTTTTGGATGCCGGAGGGTTGGGGGAGGGTTAATTAGGACAATGGATAAGTAAGGGGACTTGATCATTGTGATTACTCTGTGTGACATCTTGCACATTGATGTAGTCCTGGGAAGCTTACACCAAGCACGAGTGCAGGTGTTAAGACACTGTCAAACAAATAGTTCTTGATTCCTTGAAGGTGTTTTGTTCCAAAATGGGAATTGAAGCAGACCGTCTGTAAAATCTCCATGGACTGTCCATGGAAATAAGAACTGTGAATTAACTATGGAGTATTTGGACACGTTTCCATTGTCTATTCCATAGTTTTCCATAGAAAAAGCTGCAAGAATGGTTCCATAGAAAGTATGGACCTGAGTCCGTAGTCTTCCATGGAGATACCATGGACTATCCATGGAGATATTATGGACTTTAAATGAGCATTTTTTTATCACTTTCCATAGTTTGTACTATGGAATGTTCTATGGAAGTAGCATGGAAACACTATGGACATTCTATGGAAATCAGTACTTTGGACTTCAGATCAGCGGTTGAGGCAAAATTGTGGTCCATGGACATGAAAGGAAGAGCATGCGTCAGTGATATCACTCTGTCAGTGTTATCACTCTGTCTGTGATATCACTTTGTCAGTGATATCACTCTGTCGGTGATACCACTCTGTCTGTGATATCACTCTGTCAGTGATACCACTCTGTCTCTGGAAACTTGATATAGCTCTTGAGGCCGACAATGACATCTATTACAGCTCGTGATGCCTACCATAACATCTAGCCTCATGATGTCTACAGCGAGCTCTACTACTCACATCGGTGCCGTGCAATGCAGGGTGAATTGAACATTTACAAAATGTTAACCCATGTGTGTTCTTGGTGGCCAAAGTGCACAAAACTCAAGTACTGTCAGCTTTCATAGTTAATTTACTATTGAAATGATTGAAGTGAGTATTGCAGAGGTGCTGGAGATTTCTAGCATAGTTTCTGTGGTAAAAAACTGTGAAATTTGAACCTGACTGGCAGCAGCTCATATCCAAGGTATACTCCTGCAGGTTGTGTACATGTAGTAGAGCCGCCCCCTTTCCATTTCACAAGTGTCACGCTTTGATCTTACTTCCAGGTTATGCTTGTTTGGATGTAGCCCATAATTATTCTACAAGTCATGAAAACCTGCCAGTTATCATCAGTTTCAATTGGCGAGAGTCAAATGGCTCCTAGAGACAGTGCACAGAATATCAGAGCTGTGATTGATTCCTGCATGAGTCAGGAAACGTATGTTAACATTGTGTGCAAGATAACCCACATGAACATATCAGTGATATACAAAGATACTTCCCTCGGGAGGACACTGAAATGATAGTTCAGGTGTTTATCATATCACAACTGGACAATATGAATGTATTTTTCATTGAAGCCCTAAACTGTCTGCTGTAGAAACTACAGAGTTCCAAACTGTGCAGCTCTGACTGTTACAGGAGCTTAATCAGACCATATCACTCCTATATTAAAAAAATCTTTATTGTCTGCCTGTAAAATATCGTGTCCAGTACAAAATTTTGCTGCTTCTTTTATGTCTCTCACAAATATAGCCTCAAAATATTTGTCAAATATGATTGTGGCATACGCCGCAGCAGATCTCTAAGGTCGGAGACACAGACAGCATTTGCTCATGCAGCCCGTCCCTTATCCAAAACCATTGGAAATTAGGCAGATAATTTCAGCATAGATTTGGCCTGGTTTCAGCGGAAAGTCCACGTAGATGCCAGTGAATGTTCAGCCTAATTTACATTTTCGGCATACAAAAATTCAGCTGAATACATACATGCACCTATTCTGTGCAGAAATTAGGCTTTAAAACAGGCGGAGTTTAGGCATTCTGCTGAAATTGTGCCAAAAAATTAGCAGAGTTTAGACATTCCACTGAAACCAGGCCAAATCTATGCTGAAATTATCTGCCTAATTTCCACTAGAACTCCACCTAATTTCTGCTAGTTTTGGATAAGGAATGTGATAACGCTATTTAATTGAGTAATACATTCTACACGTGCACTCTTGTGGTAAACTCTATATATGTGGACAGACAATGAACCTAAATATTGTGTACAGTGTGTGTGAGAGCATTTGGGAACAGGAGCTGTAAAAATAAATCATCATCATCATCATCATCATCATCATCATCATCATCATCATCATCATCATCATCATCATCATCATCATCATCATCATCATCATCATCATCATCATCATCATCATCATCATCATCATCGAGTCCTTTGACATAGGCTCTAAGAATGCTTTATCATCATCATCATCATCATCATCATCATCATCATCATCATCATATGTTTTGAGTCCTTTGACATAGGCTCTAAGAATGCTTTATTTCCCATTCAGTTATTGTATTATCCCCTGTAAGCACCCTTGCATTCTTAAATGCCCCCTGCCACCGTACATCACATCTTCTTAAAACTGTGTGTTTATTCTCCTTTACATGGTGTGTCATGAGGCAACTGTGACCTTGAGCTATGTAGGACAAGGTCACAGTGGCCAAGCGGGGGGTATCCAGTCTTGTTGGCGACAAATGTTCTGGAGAATTTTGTATGTAGTTAGGTTGAAACCTTTATTTACAGGTATATGTGTTTGTGTATGATGTTTCTAGGGGAGAAATCGTTGGCTGTCCATGATAATTTATTTGCATGTACTTACAATATTATATCAAAAGCAGGACAGTGAGACACTACAATAAAGTTGTGGTATCAAACCAGGTTGGCCTGGGCATCACTTGAGTTGGGCATTCACTTTCTGTCATTGTGGTGAGAATGAAATTAGATCATTTTGATAGAAGACTTGAGAGGCTGTTGTATTTGTGGCTCCACTTTGTGCCTTATGAAGTGGGAAAAATCCATGCACATTGCATGTCAGATGCCAGAATCATGACATTTTGATTTGTAATTTTATTAATGTTAATAAGTAACCATTGGTCAATAATTATTGAATGTGTACTAAATCTCCTTGACATTATTAATGACTAGACCTTGGTGACTCTGTATTATGGAAGCCATTTGCTGTAAGTGCCTAACGGCTGTTGCCACAAAGAGTCATTTTGTGGAGACCATCAACGTGGCTCATGGTGGTTTGCTGGGGATGAAGCATGTACAGTTGACAGAGTAACATGGGATCATGTAATTTATACTCCAATAAATAAAGACATAACTCTTGATTTGGCTGATAATTTTGTGGTGTTTCTTCCCTGCAGGTTTCGCAGTCTGACCACCGCCTTCTTCCGGGACGCCATGGGGTTCTTGCTCTTATTTGACTTGACGAGCGAACAGTCATTTGTCAATATTCGCAATTGGATAGGCCAACTGCAGACTCATGCATACTGTGAAAATCCAGACATTATACTGTGTGGAAACAAGTCAGACCTGGAAGACCAGAGACAAGTTGCTGATGAGAGAGCCAAAGAGATAGCCGAAAAATATGGGTAGGTGACCTTGTGAATTTGGCTTGAGTTTAAAGTATCACGTGCCTGGATTTGCCAGGAGGCTCATGCAGTCCAGTGGGCTTCATGCTTCCTAGTGGATGGCTTTGGAGCTTAATTTCAAATGTAAACTTGTAATTGTGGAAAGCTTTGCAATGTTATTGAGCTTGACTTTAATAATAAAATGTAAACTTTTAGTAGTGGAGGGTTTTTTTAAAACAGTTATGTTAGATATGTATGATTGGTCAGTCATGTCAGATGTGTATGATTGGATAATCATGTTAAATGCATATCATTGGTCAGTCATGTCAGATACATCTGATTGGTCAATCATGTCACATGCATATGATTGGTCAATTTGCATGGATCACACAAGCACTTGCTATTTATGGTTAAATTAAGCTGTGCTCTCCTGTTTTAGCATGAGTGGTTTTGATAAGTGATAATGGATTGAAATAGCCAGATTCGTCACCAACTCCTGTGTGATTTTGACAGAGGTGATTGGAATAGTGTATGTCGGTCTACTGTTTTGATTGTTGTTGGGGATGGAGGAAGATTGTGAGGTATGAAGTACAGGCAGCAGACAGCAATAGCTGTCTCTGATCAAAGAAACTCATTTGCTGGGCATATGGGCTTATAGAATTGTCTCACACAGGAAATTGATTTGTTATATAATTGTGCATTTGCTATTATTACTAAGGGTTTGTGCAGAAGTGGTTATACATTGAATCCTGCAATTTGACACCAATATTAATAGCGATCACTGTAACAGAAAACCACTTTAATAAATTTATTTCCAAGTGCTCATTTTAATTTTTTGTTGTTGAAATTTTGTTGTGTTTCGCTGAATTGTCAGATTTATGTTTGTGCTTAAGCTGCGTCAATATATGTTTTGATATTGCTTTTTGATTTTCATGGTTTTGTGCCATCAGCAAAATATTGGAAACTGCAGCAACATTGAAATAACATCATTATTTGGTGGCCCAAAGGCAATTTTGAGTGAAAATTACTTGTGAGAAGAAACCTTGCCCATGATGTAGCCTCGCCTGCAAGGCCATCTGTGATGTGTGGTCTGAAGTAAAGGGTTTTATAATCTGTGTGCATCAGCCAGTTGGCTGACTCTTCTGCTTGAGGAAACAAACTAAAAAAGAAGATCAGGTCAGGAATAAATCTCCCCCCACCCCAATATGAAATAAAAGGTTTAGTTTGAAGCTGAGACTGCCCTTTACTTTATTAGTAAAATATCAGATTGAGGGAAACTGTGGCGTTCCTGCTGAGATGCCTGTATGCCAGTACTGTAGAGTGTCAACATTATGACTCTATGTGTGTCTGCTGAGATACCTCTATGCCAGTACTGTAGAGAGAGTGTTAGCGTTACAACTTTACCTGTGTGTGCTGAGATACCTGTATACCCGTACTGTAGAGAGAGTGTCAGTATTATGACTCTAGCCATGTCTGCTGAGATACCTGTATGTCAGTACTGTGGAGAGAGTGTCAGTACATGTATTATGATCGTACCTGTGTCTGCTGAGATACCTGTATGTCAGTACTGTGGAGAGACTGTCAGTACATGTATTATGATCGTACCTGTGTCTGCTGAGATACCTGTATGTCAGTACTGTGGAGAGAGTGTCAGTACATGTATCATGATCCTATCTGTGTCTGCTGAGATAACTGTGTGTCAGCACTGTGGAGAGAGTGTCAGTATTATGATCGTACCTGTGTCTGCTGAGATACCTGTATGTCAGCACTGTGGAGAGACTGTCAGTACATGTATTATGATCGTACCTGTGTCTGCTGAGATACCTGTATGTCAGCACTGTGGAGAGACTGTCAGTACATGTATTATGATCCTACCTATGTCTGCTGAGATACCTGTATGTCAGTACTGTGGAGAGACTGTCAGTACATGTATTATGATCCTACCTATGTCTGCTGAGATACCTGTATGTCAGTACTGTGGAGAGACTGTCAGTACATGTATTATGATCCTACCTGTGTCTGCTGAGATACCTGTATGTCAGCACTGTGGAGAGACTGTCAGTACATGTATTATGATCCTACCTGTGTCTGCTGAGATACCTGTATGTCAGCACTGTGGAGAGACTGTCAGTACATGTATTATGATCCTACCTGTGTCTGCTGAGATACCTGTATGTCAGTACTGTGGAGAGACTGTCAGTACATGTATTATGATCCTACCTGTGTCTGCTGAGATACCTGTATGTCAGCACTGTGGAGAGACTGTCAGTACATGTATTATGATCCTACCTGTGTCTGCTGAGATACCTGTATGTCAGCACTGTGGAGAGACTGTCAGTACATGTATTATGATCCTACCTGTGTCTGCTGAGATACCTGTATGTCAGTACTGTGGAGAGACTGTCAGTACATGTATTATGATCCTACCTGTGTCTGCTGAGATACCTGTATGTCAGCACTGTGGAGAGACTGTCAGTACATGTATTATGATCCTACCTGTGTCTGCTGAGATACCTGTATGTCAGTACTGTGGAGAGACTGTCAGTACATGTATTATGATCCTACCTGTGTCTGCTGCTGTCTGTGTTGACCACAAATAGTGTAATTTACTGATATCTACGCCATGAAATGAAAAAGCGCTCGAGGTAATGGCTGGCATTACTCTTGAACGCTGCTAATGGATGGGTGTACATATAATCTTGTTCCGTTTGCCTCATGCCAGCTGGTACTTATGGCACTAAAACCACAGTCCAGAGAAATGCTGAAGCACATTGCCTATAATCATTTAAACAGTAAAAGGCATCCTATGCTAGGTAACATGACTAGTATATATGCTAGATTTACCCTAATTTCAAGAAGAATAAAAGCAATTTGTATGAGAACTGTAGATCAACAGTTTCCATGGTGTGTTTGGGTGCTTAGTGCCAAACTCACACCTAGGAAAGCTGTGGACTTGGTTTGAACAAGGAGGCTACATGAAGCTTCCGTGGTTTTAACCCTTAAAGCACTGATTTAAGACTGAGTCAACAGTGTTCCTCCAGACACTTTGCATGCAATGCGCACAAAGCATCCTGAGGAAAACTGTTGACTAAGACTACTTTTTGCTTTAGACTAGGCTTGCTGGTATTTGAATGAAAGGTATCTTCATGAAAAATTTGAATATTTTAACCATTATATGTTTAACATTAATGAAAAACAACTATAGCAGTGATTAGCACTTGAAGGGTTAATTAAAGGAGGACAGGGTTAAGGCAGATGACTGCTGCTCTCAAATAAAATCCTGTACTGTATGGTTTGCCAGGGAGAACTTGTGTCCTGTCATTGTCCAAAATGTCACTGCATTTATGTGCTTCAACCATAAGCCTTATATGCAGGTTCTGGGTGGTACCATGCCTTGTAACTTCTGTCTTGGGGACTTCAGGTTGAATAGGCAAAGAGTTAGCCTTCATGCCGCTGGCTCGCAAGAAATATGTTCGGTGTCGGTTATGGGCATCCCCATGTTCACCCTCCATTATATGCTATACACCTCATCACTGGAGCATCTTGAGAATGCTTTGACACATTTTCCTACAAGTTCTGCATAATGGGACCCTATGAAGGTAAACAGATGAGATCTTTTGCCCATGCTAGGTGTTCTCTGAAAAAGAAAGGATGTGCAGTGCTTTGGGGTCAGTTTATTGTTTTAGTATTCTGTCCTGTTAGTGTCTGCACCACACACATGTGCAGTGTTACATGTTATATTGTGCTTACATGATTTGCGATAGAAGAAACCTATTCAAAATATGTGTGTGAAAGATTTGTGAAGTAGAAATTAAGTGATACTGTTCTACTGAACTGTACCCCCTCAAAAAGATTTTCTATGCAGGAAGAGAATTAATGTTGATCTGGCCATTTCAGTCATAGGAGGCTGACATATTTTGCAATAAAAAAAACTATAGGAAGAACACAGAGATAGCGACATTGTGGTATCTCAAAAATGGGGTTTTCTGGAGAGGAATACATGTAAATAACAAGGAAAGTAGTGAGCAAATTGTCATAAAATTTCTTTTAAGGCAGGGTGGTTTCTCATGCGATTGCTCTTTCAAGACAAAGATCTCTAGTTTGGTAAATAGCAGAATTGAAAGCAGTGCCGAGGATGAAAAAGTGGTAACTCCATGCTCCTCTTGTCACAGAGGATGAGAAAGTGGTAACTCCATGCTCTTGTCACAGGATGAGAAAGACAAAGATCTCTGGTTTGGTAAATAGCAGAATTGAAAGAAGTGCTGAGGATGAGAAAGTGGTAACTCCATGCTGTTCTTGTCACAGAGGATGAGAAAGTGGTAACTCCATGCTGTTCTTGTCACAGAGGATGAGATAGGGGTAACTCTATCCTCCTCATGTCACAGAGGATGAGAAAGTGGTAGCTCCATCTCTTGTCACACAATGAGAATGGTAATGTCATGCTCTTGTCACAGAGAACGAGAAAGTGGTAATTCCATGCCCTTGTCACAGGGGTGAGAAAGTGATAATTCCATGCTCTTTCTTGTCACAGGGATGAGAAAGTGGTAATTCCATGCTCTTTCTTGTCACAGAGGATGGGAAAGTGTTGACTCCATGCTCTTCATGTCACACTATGGCCTTACAGATTTTGAATGCACTTGTGGGCAGATTAACTCAGGAGAATGTCAACTTTCTTTGTGGCTACAGGGAAAAAGGAGATATAACCATGTTTATTAATAACACCTGGCTGGCTACGTGGCTATAAGTACTTGTGCCCTTTAATATGAACAGAAAAGGTAAATCCAAAGGGTGCAATTTCAAAAAGTGTTTTTTCATCAATTCTTTCCATGGTTTTTCTCTTTTTCTTTCTTTTTTTTTTTTTTGTTTTACTTAAGGGGTATGGGATGATGCAGCTGTGTGATATACTGTGCTATACTTGGCCCACAGAGATTGCCAGAGGCGACTACATACAATGTATTGATTTTTTTGGGCAGTAAGTGAAAATAAGGCTAATTTACTGAAAGTCGTCCAGTGAGTATACTGTTATGCCTGGTGTGCTACGAAGCCAATCAAATGGCTGTGGGAGAGTCAGTGGCCATCCGTATTGTAACTGTAACACCCATGTATACTCAAGGGTAGGGAGATGTGTTTTAATGGACCTATAATTTACATCCACATATAACCAAGATTATAGGGCTGAATTTTAATGGCTCTATAATTTACATCCATATATACCTAAGGTTACAGGGCTGAATTTTAATGGAACTATAACTTACATCCATATATATCCAGGGTGGTAAGGATATGTTTTACTAGGAGCTATCATTTACATCTACAGATACCCAATTTGCAAGGTTATAGGGATGTGTTCTTAATGGAGAAATAATCTGTCCTAACTTTGCCAGTAAATACAGTGAGTTGATCAGAAATGAGTCACAGCAAGAACAAAATTTTATTTTCTCGCAGTTCCCCAGAAACATGGGATGCAAATTAAACTGCCCCACTGACATTTCTGTACATCTGCATCTGCTTTGAGAGCGGTTACTTTTTTTTGAGTTATTTATGCATGTGTTCCAGCACTTATCCATCTGTTTTTTTTTTTTTTTTATGATCAGCTGAAGATTTTATTAAAATTTGGCAAGGTACCCTTACATGGTAGACAGGAACTTGATTTATTTGCAGGTCACAACAGTACATGAGTTCTACTGTTGAACAGAGCCTTTGGAGATATTTTGAACTTCCTGTGGCAAAATTGCTTCAGTTATCATGGACACTGATAATTGAATGTTTATCAGTAGTAGCATACTGACATAAGCACTGAATAAGATAAAGGATGCAATTTTACCAGTTTAATTTTCTCATGAAGATACCCTTTGGGGCAGTAGGTTGGTGGTCAGATTCAGGGCATGGGTGTGGTAGAAGCTTCCACCATATTACACATAAGTTCATGGCAGCGTTGATAGAAAGGGAACTGCTTCCAGAAATTGATGGTACAGAAGTATGGCAGGATGTTTGAATTTGTGAGAGAAACAGTACTGTTTGAGGCTGCCATGGAGTCATTCTTCGTAGCGCTCTGCAACAGCTAGCAGACCAGTTTCTGTACTGCAAATGGCTTTGGATTTGCCAAGAAAGTGCTAAACATTTGGAAAATACAAGATTTGTTCCATTCTGTTCATGACATGATCGACGTACATTGTAATGTCAACCTGCAGAGTTCATGATGTGTTGTCATACGGCTTTAACATTTTGCTACATATCTTTACAGTTACAACTTAAGTATATCATTATATTTACAACTCAGCTAGTCATTTACATGTCATCATGTGCATTTACAATTTTGAAAGTTTATTTCATGTCAGGATAGGTACAACTGGACTAGTTGCTTGCATATCATGCTGTAACAGTTTGTTACATATGTACATGTCTGATGATAGCTATAATTGCAGTAGTTTGTTACATGTCATTGTATTTGTGTCTTTTAATCATTGTTACAAAGTCTATAAATTTGTTACTTCCTATTAAGGTTACCACTTGATCTGCAAACTGATACTTGCAATTGGATGCCATTGAAATCCTTTTGTTTCTCAAATTGCAGACTTACATATTTTGAGACGAGTGCAGCTACAGGCCAGAATGTTGCCAAAGCCGTGGAGTGTCTGTTGGATCAGGTGATGGCTCGCATGGAAAAATGTGTGGACAAGACACAACTACCTGGTGCTCGCAATGGCACCAAAGTGGGCAAGCAGGAGTTGGATGAGGCAGGGGAGACGCAGTCAGGGTGTGCCTGCTGAAGTCATGTGATGGACACAGGGTGAAGTCAACAGCTGTTGTAAAAGGCTGGTTCTGAGGGGTAGATGCTGAAAAGACATACCACAGGGGATGAGATGGACAACATAATAAGGCAAACCTGCAGGATTAACCTGTATGCAGAAAATATCATGGTATTGATATTGTGATACTTGTGGGAGCCCTATACACAGACAGCCAACTGCAGTTGCTGAAACTTTGCCGCTGCATTGACGCTGCTGAAAGGTGCCTATAATATGTGTGTGAATAAACTGACCATGTGACCTGTACAAGCGACATCAAAGGATACTGTCTTGTATCATGGTGTAGGTCCATATGTTGTCTTGTAAATAACATGTAGATGGATGGACCAATTTACCATGCATACCAGAAAGACCAAAACAAAAAAAAATAAAAAAAATAAAAAAACAAAAAAAAAAAAACAAAAAAGAAAAAACAAAACAACCGCACAACGCCCCCCCCCCCAACATAATATTGTGTCCCAATTCCACTGTGGATTATTCCGTTTGGTATGTGGCATGCCCTTCATGTGAAAATATGTATATGTATATGTACATGGATACATTGCATACATGTGCATACTTGTATATTTTCTCAGTTTGATATATCTGATGAAATATGTGGAACTATGATTATTGCAAAATATGGAAAATAACCCAATGAACTCATTTCAAAGGTAGCCTAACTCCACAGAAGTTTATGACCTACCTTCATGTACTGCATGCTTGAACTGTGCTAGGAAGATGTAGAATAATTTTGTCCCATTAAACTTAAATTGTTGCGTATAAGTTGTACATATATATAGCACTCTTGTGATGACAAGGATGGGCATCATGCCTTGCAAACTTGACTGGGCACAGAATGATCACTGAACTTGTATGTGTTCATCGACTGGTTATATTTCTGGGGCCAACCTCCTCAAGTAGTCTACGTTCAGCTGAAACCATGACACAAGAGAATGGCTGTGTGTGACTTCTCTTGTTGATATCTGATATGTTCACTAACCCCTCAGATGCAACTTCACAGAACAGGTTGCATGTTTTCTTTTACAAGCATTTTCCAGCTGATGGTGTTGACACTGACATGACATTGTTACTTCTACATTCAGTGGATTTTATTGATAGAGTCAACTAAATTTTTTTAAGAGTTACAATAAATATATGGTTCATCTCGTGGTTTTATTTGGGAAGGGAGATCTTGTCTTGCAATTTGTTGTTGCTCACAGAGAGAAGAATAGGCTAATTTTAAAGTTGTGTAACATTTGAGCAAATCCATACCTCCCCTAATAAATAAATTAAAAAAAAAATGGGGGAGGGGGAGGGGGAGGGGGTGTGGTGACAGAAACACCCACGAGACTGCAGATAAGTAATCATCCATGTGTGTCACACCTGATAAATTGAGCTCAACAAAAATCATAAATGGATACTACAAATCAGGCTCTAAATCACAGGTTTTCTGAATTTACATTACATCCCTTGTTTATTACCCTCGGCACATAAAGTGCCCGAAGTTATTATTGTCCCCTGCATCATCCGTCTGTCCATCCCTCTGTCGTGTAGACGTTACTGTGATGTCTAAAAAGATTTTCACAATAGCTGTACCAAATTTTTGTCGGAGATGCACCTTAAAAGGGACCAGGTTCCTGGTGAAAACCAACTTCCTTTGATTAATTTTAAAAAATCATTTATTTCAAGGTTAAGTAGTGCACAAGGGGATGATGTTACCTTCATATCTCATAAAATATTCACCACAGCTTTAGCAAATTTTTGTCACAGAAGAACCTCATGATTGACCAGGTTCCTGTTGAATCAGCTTTCTCTCATTATTTCAAAACTTATTATAAAATTTTTAATGTATTTATTTGAAGCCTGTCGGATTTGCATCAACCCTGACAACGTTACTGTGATATCTCAAAATATATTGACTGCAGCTTTACCAAATTTTTGTATTAAAAACCAGCTTTATATATATATATATATATATATATATATATATTATAATTTTTGTATGAAACTTTAAAGTATTTATTTCAAGGTGGTCTGAGTGGTCCACAAGGGGACTACATGTACATCATCCTAATATAATTAACAAGGATCCATCACAGCATCACCAAATTTTTACTAGAGATTCACATTGTAATAGACCATGTTCCTATCAAAAACCAGCTTCTTCTTATCATTTTTAAACCAGTTATGAAACTTTTGAAGTATTTATTTGAAGGCTGTCTGAGTGGCACGCAGGTGGACAGTATTACCATAATATTTCAAGAAGGATTCATCACAGCTTCATCTAATTTTGGGTGCAGTTACACCATATTGTGGGACCTGTCCTAAATAGAGGTTATCTACAAATACCTGTATGTATTATAGTAGAAAATATTCACAATTAAAAGTCCCAGCTTTGAGAATTGAGGAAAATAAGATTGTGTGTGCCGAGGGTAATCTGTTCTCTCAATGCTGATTTGTCTCTATGTCGTACCCTGCAGAAATAATTCCAGTAATTTTCACTGAAGTATACATCTTCAATATTCACATATTCACATGTTTCACATGACATTTCTTGACACATCAATGAAGTTTGATTTGGTTATCCCCCCAGGTGTCTCCACCTGTGACAGGTGCATGGGTAGCAGGTGGTAGTGCTATCTACAAGTGACATCCCCCTTAGCATTAAAGCAACCGCTAAGCCATATATATGTGAAGTTGCATGGAGGCATGGTGGTAATTTCTGTTTGATGAAATGCATAAATCTTTGTACCTCGGCAGTGCGGACATGGAGGATATCACCCATGTTCTGGTTGATGAGAATGTTTAAGCGCAAGGGGAAAGTTGACAAATTGACTTCCTGCCACAGTGCATTGTGGGAGGTTTCCTAGAGCAGTTGTTGGTTATCTGTATATTGACAGATTAACCTGATGTGAGATGTATGAATGGAACAATTAGTTGTGAGCATTTGACGGGCCTCCACTGTGATTCAGTTCTATTAGCTTTGCTTACTATGGCTGCCTGCAAGAGAAGATACAGCACCCACATGTTGTACAGGTGTATTGCGCTCCTCTTGCTGGGGCCCTAGTCCTGGCCAAAACTGTGTCTTTTTGTCCAGAACCACTTCCTGGTAGTCATTACCCTATTCCTGGCAAAACAGAGATATGTAAAGGGGAAATAGCTTTAAGCTCCAATAGGAATATGGTATTATTTGTTTGAAACATGCTGTCCAGATAAAATTTGACACACTATTTATTCACTTCAGCCGGGTATGTTATTGTCATTTTACATGTGAGTGAGTGCTGAACGGCTGCTGTGATAGCCAATGCAAAAGCATACTCTTTTTTTTCTGCCATTTGTTGGCACCCAGTGGAAAGAAAATTGTGAGAAAAATTAATTCTTAATGTGGAAAAATTGAAGATGGTATGTTTAGAGTACATGCTGGTTTGTGTACATGTTGCTGCAGCATCGCCAATTGGGAACTCATTACGTGGGCAAAATGAAGAATGGTGTTTTCTACACGTGCCACAATGCACGCTAGCGCATTATGGCAAATATGCAGAGAAATCCCATTCTCGTCATGAAGACCAGGAGTTCCCAATATGCGACATTCATTTCTTATATATACATTTACAAAAATTAAAAGATCCTGCAAAATTTCATTAAATGAGAAGCTTTTTCCCCATTTGTCAAACAGTCATCAGTCCGCAGCAGGCTATCCAGATGGAAACCCTGCACCAGGCCCACGACTTGGGCTGGCATGCCCGACACAATGACGAAATCTACACAGGAAATAGTGCTTACAATGTGACAAATATTTTATTAAGGGTTTTGCAAATAAAATATAACGTGCTTTAAATATACAAGAAAGTTTGACATTAAATCATTTAATGTCCAAATATTTGAAAATATAGGCAATCAACAAATGACAACAGTCAGTGAGGCCTACTAACAGTAGTTTGCGTGATTTGTCAGCGATGAACTTGCGAAAGTTTTAAAAATAGTTCTGTTGCTGTGCAGCATCTCTTCATTGGCCCGGGGCTACTTATGGAGTGCCATCTTGTCCCTGTACTTGTCATGCTATATAAATTATGACCAAATTAGGCCCATTATACCAAATGTACATGTTAAGTTTTTAAGTATATGTATAATGTCTTCTGATACGGAAATATATTTCTCTTGACTTCCAGTGTTCTGTTTTTTAAAATTATGAATAACGTATTCTCATACTGAAATATATTCCTCTTGACTTCCAATGTTCTGTTTTTTAATGGATGCAAATGGTTGCAAAAATAACATTAGGTATGAACAAAACCTCTGAACAGTTTGAAGGGTATGAATTATTTTTGGTTTTCAAATGCTGAAGCAATTTGATGAAAGAAATGTGAGCTTCAAAATAAAAAGTGGACTGATGATGAGATATAGAATTTTAAATGCCAGTTTAGTTTGAACTTGGGATGTTGTAGTGTTATCCATTATGTAAGACTTTCGAAACAACTTGTGAAATAAAATATTTTCAGGGGTATTGTTTGTAGGCAAAATGAGAAATATGTATTGTTATGATCTCACCATAGAAGAGAAGGTTCGTCTGAAATAGATGTGCTCTGTGTAATCGCAGCTTGAACTACTTGCTGCTCCCTGCTATTGGAATTATGACCAGGGTTGTCAGCAAGCATAGGTTTGGTCTTTGGGTAGAGATATGGAACAATGCATTGTATAGACCTAGGTTCTGCCTCTTAGGGAGGAACACCCCCCTTTTTTTTGTTCAGTTATCAAATATGATTATCATGGTCAGTCATACAGGTTTTACTAAATATGATTTTCCTGACTTTCCAAGTTTCAGTCACTTGGTATGTCCTACAATATTAGAAGAAAGTGAAAAGGCCTACATTATTTTAAAAAAATGTTATCTGGAAAAAAAATTCTTCCAGATCCATTACATTTTAGCTACCCCCCATAATGTAGGCCTTTTTGCTTTCTTCTAATATTGTAGGACATATCGAGTGAGTGAAATTTGAAAGTCACATTTAGTAAAACTTGTATGACTGACCATGACAATCATATTTGGTAACTGAACACTTTTTCAGAGATCCTGAAGTACACAGGTACAGGTGTGATACCATCAAAGGCTCTTAAATTATCAAAACCAGCAATATGTGAATAGTTTTTTAAGAGTCTTTCCAAGTGTCTTTTTATGGTGTTCTGTTTTACTGTAGTAACAGAAAAGTTTTGGTCTGATTTATGTACACTTCCTTACATAAAATGTAATATCATAATATAGCAGAGAGACAAGTGTACTGTGTCTTGTGGGGAAAAGAAGTTGCCGCTGAACTGGTGCCAAGTGTTTTTGGAATGTACACCCACCGAAGTATGAGCAATGGGTTGATAAAAGATAGCCAGCCTGAAAAAAACAAACAAACAAACAAAACCCTGTATAACAAAGGGATGTTGTAAATCTAGTCAGCCTGTTAACTGTGACCATGACAGGTTATGTCTGTGTATGACATACAACCTATTTGTGTTAAGTAACTGCCAATCTAGAACAGCTGAGACGTGGACTGTGAGGCTCAAGGTGTTTAAAGCATGACTTGACCCTCTTGCAGTCAGATGACCATGTTGCCACACAAACTATTACCATATACTCCATAACAAATCAGTATTTCAAGGAAGGCCACGTTTTTGTACATGTTTCAGTGAAATGTTTTCAGTTGTAACAATGCATGCCAAATACAGTATTCTGTAAGATGGCAGCACCTACTTGCTCTGTCGTGACATTTCCAACTGAAGAATAAAACAGATTTTGCTTGTCCCCTCTACCTGCAACAGGTGGATATGGTTGGGGGGGGGGGGGAGTGTTAGCACCAGTGCCACGTACTGGTGACATGTTTCATTAGTATTATATGGTTAGTTAAGACAGGCAATTCACCTAATAGTAGATTGTAATGCAAAGTATTTGCAGCTGCTGCTGTAAGACCATTTATCACACTTTTCAAATTGAAAATCTGTACCAAAGAAAAATGCACCCTCTAGTGTCACAGTCACCAAAGGATTCTTTGTCTCTAATGTTGGCCCCTCTTGCAGACCTCTGGTAAAGAGTTGGGCCTCGTAGCCTGAGACAGGTTGGAGCAGTCACTGTAGAGATTTCATTGAAAAGTTTATGTCTGCAGGGAAAGCGTTTTGTGGCTAAGTTAGAAAATGACACTCATGATTTCTGTCCGTGCCCACGAACCTTCATTGAGCTGTGATATTTGTGATTCTTATTCATGTTCTTGTATCTGATTTGTATAACTGATTCTGCCATTGTGTTACATTGTAAGATTTATGACAAAGTTTATGTTCATGTTTTGCTTATAAGGCTTAAAAGTATGGAAAGAGTCAACTCCATGCCATGACTCCAACCCTTTCCCCTTTGCATTAAGGCTGAGCTAACACATTTTGCAGGCACAGATTGGAGATTAAGTGCCCAACCTGCACCTGAGAAAATTGTTACGCCACTGGTATATTTGGACAGGTTTCATTGGCATTACATTCTCATTGAATGTGTACTATAATAATGGAAGAATTAAGTAAAATCATTGAAGCAGACAATTTTCAGTGTCTGGTTAGGGTGGGCTTTGCCTGCTCAGAAGAGGAAGTTCTGTGGTAGAAACATGAAGCTTAGACTGGGTAGGAGGCATGTTTGTGTATGGGGGTGGGGTTGTCAAAGTGACATTCCTGCTCTTTTTTTGGGTGTTTGAGAAAAAAAACACAAGGAAAAAAACCTGATGTTTTTGTGCATGATTATGTAACAACCATACTGGTAAGCTGACCAATGGTCCACGATGTGAAACATGTATACATTTGTTCTAATTGCTTTTTTGAAAACTGTATTTACTGATTTTACTCCCCATTTTGATAGTGCACACACACACACACGCACACGCACACGCACACACACACAAGAATGCATGCATGCATGCATGCACACACACAGACACTTTCCTATGCAAGGGTCTGCAGAGAAGAAAATTTTGGTTCTAAGTGTTGATTTGTTAGAATTCTTGGGGCAAATGTTGGAGGACTAGACTCCATTGATTGGCATGTATGTTCTATCTTGCAGCAGGGACGTGTCTTTAGCCCTTTCTCTTGCAGAATATTTTCCTTCATCTTAATACTTCTATATGCTCATGACTGTCCATGAGTATATAATAAAGAAATGTAGGCTTTTCAGCACTCTTGGTATAGATTTATAGTGGAAGCGATGATTTTCTGCTTGGCTTAGCTGGATCATCATTTTAACCCAAGGTCATGTTATTTTGATAGGTCTTGTTTATAATTCTCATTCAAAGTGTACTTCTTTACTTTTGAAATTAGTCTGTAACATTGAAGCAGATGTTATTTGACCACTAGCCAGTTTTGGCCTGTTTAAGGGGGAAAGGGTCAAGTAATAGTTCTGTTGTTGCTCAGTTAAGATGTTGCAGTTCAAGCACAGAAGAACAGTAACTGGTCCCAGGCATAAAAAAAATACAGAGTTAAATTGTGGGAACTTCAGTAGATATTGCCAGTGTAACAAAGTAGGAGGCAGAATGGTGAGTCGGATGGGTCCAGCTAGTATATTAATGAGTTACTTCGACGAGGAATATACTTGTGTCAACCGCCGGTCTTCGCAGTTGTGTTGATCACATTTAGAGGTGATGGCGGCATTTGTTCTACAAGCTGATAAAGGTACAATGTACTGGACCCAAGTGTGCTGTCCCTTTATGAGGCCCGAGTCTTCAAAGGCTCATCCTGTAATGAGGACACATCCTCATGTGGAGAGGATGCTATATCTGGTGTATTGTCCCCATCAAGAAAGGTCGCATCTTGACTGTGGCCAGTTTTCTGTCGCAGCACCCATAACCTTATTAGAAGGTGACCACTGTATTGATCAGAAATACACAAAGTTGCACAGAATGTTATTTGTTGGGGGAGAAAAACGTGACACTATTAACCCTTAAAGTGCTGATTTAAGATTGAGTCAACAGCTTTCCTGGGGGCACTTTGCGCGTATTGCGCGCAAAGTGCCCCCAGGAAAGCTGTTGACTAAGACTACTTTTTGCTTTAGACTAGGCTTGCTGGTATTTGAATAAAAGTTCTCTGCGTGAGGAATTTGAATATCCTAACCATTCTATGTTTAACAGTAATGAGAAAACGGCTATAGCAGTGATTAGCACTTTAAGGGTTAATAAATATAATTGGATGTAACACCTACACAGTGCACTTCACCAGCCAAAGCTGCCTGAATACACCCAAATTGTCATCACAGACAAAAATGTATAAATTTGTGTCTCTATCAGCTCTATCTTGCAGCAGGATTTTAATCACTAAAGTGCTAAATTCTAGAGTGAATTAACAGCTTTCCATGTTGAATTTATGATGCAATGTCTCCAAAACCATGGCAAAGAAAGTTGTTGACCAGGACCATAAACATTCTCTGGAACTGCCAATTAATATTAAATATAATTTGATATACAGGTTAACATACCTTTCAGGAAGATCTTCAAAAGTTTCTGTGTTCACGTCTTAAAACTTCAATCATTGTTTGAGCTTGTGGTTTGAGATTTGCATGCATGTGAAGGGAAAGCATTATTTTATCTGGAACACAACATTGTCTACTGTGATTTGTTGACTTTGCCTGTTTGAGCAAGAAGAGGATTGTGTCTGCTTTGGATACCCAACAGTGGGAACACCATTGTGCTTGCCTACACTTGTCCTGTGGTTAAGCTTATTGAAACAAATTAAGCTAGCCAGCAGAAAATACAGTGCAGTTTATACTTTTAAAAGATCTTCCATATGTAATTTCATTATGGGAGAAGGTGAAGAAATTTGTTGTTTTAGTGTTCATTGCTGTGACTTATTCTCAAAATAGAACAATATGAAGATGAAAATTACTTTTGCACTCTAACAGTTGTGTTCATCCAAACATGTTGGAAGTGGAGCCGTTTATTACAAAAATGATTTTTCCGCCTATCATGAGTATGTTAATTATTGGTGCTGGATGTATATTCGTCTCTTCACATATGCATGCATTCATCTGTTAAAAAATCAATTTAGTGTGATAATTGGTTTAGAGTATATATATCCCAAAGCTTCATTGGGTTTATCTATTTAGGAAAAGTTACATTATTTTTTTTTAAATGCATCATCATGATATTAATGACCTGGTACTAATGTTGCTCACTTGTCTTATAACAATTTAATCTCAAACTCATTGATTGTAGGCTACTGAATGTTGTCAAGGTTGACAGTTCCCATTTGCTGCGGGGGGGGGGGGAGAGAGAGAGAGAGAGAGAGAGAGAGAGAGAGAGAGAGAGAGAGAGAGAGAGAGAGAGAGAGAGAGAGAGAGAGAGAGAGAGAGAGAGAGAGAGAGAGAGAGAGAGAGAGAGAGAGAGAGAGAGAGAGAGAGAGAGAGAGAGAGAGATTCTCAACTACAAGTGAATTGTGTTGATTTATATCTCCGTCAACATTCCTCTCATCATATTCTTGAAGCCACTAGGATAAATGTATTTGCTTCCATCAGATCAAACAAGTGCAGTGAGTTACCATGACAGTGATGGAAGTGATAAAAGATGATGGTGTCAAAGGACATGCAGTGGCAAAATACACTGAGATGTGACTGTGTTAATACCACCCTGTTGATGTAGCTTCTGATGTTTGTGTGTTCAGTTCCCTTTGAGGTACCATTGTTGCTTCGTAAATATCACCTTTTCCATGAGGTGATACGGCATTGTGTTGTATCTAAAAGTTATTGAACATTTTTGTGGATGTGTGGGTCTGTAGAAGAGTGAATACATGGATAATCACTGACCGCGCATTGGTCTGTACAGCAATAGTATGCACCAAGCTGAGCCATACATTGGTCTGTACAGCAATAGTATGCACCAAGCTGAGCCATACATTGGTCTGTACAGCAATAGTATGCACCAAGCTGAGCCATACATTGGTCTGTACGGTAATAGTATGCACAAAGCTCAACCATACATTGGTCCTTACAGTAATCTGTCACAGTGGTTGAAACATGGGTAAGGCCATCTGTCCACAATATAAGGCCATAAAAGTGGTTCAGTTCAACATATTATATGTGTCAGTGTGAAGTCTCAACTGTGTACCACACAGTGAAGCATATTCACATGAAGGAGCTACAACAGAGAATCAGAGACCAGAATGGCCCATAGGCTGAATACAATGTAATCATATCACTATATATCTGGATGACGGAACACAGTGGTCAGTAAAATACACTATACTTAGGATGACTCACTAAAATGGTCCAGAACATGCCAAATACATGTATATAAAGGCTGAGGTAGCAGTTTAGTCCATAAAGATGCTGACAGGAGTTGTGTAAACCTTGATGATAGCTTTGTAAATGTAGTGTGTAACTTGCCAAAATATAGGACAAGTGGGACTCTTTGTGAACTGAACATAACGTGGATACTGATCCACTATAGGATATGTTCACAGTAAATATATATTCCATATGAATTGAAAATATATTTTCTGCTTCTATTTCCAATATTTTTGTAATAATCTACAAACTAGGTTTTAAAACACTTAAATTTATTAATAGATTTAAGCTTTTTAAAACATAGTTAAAAAAATGTACATGATGCATTATATTACATTATATACAGGTTGTTGTATGTTCCAGTCAGGCGTGTACATGTAGTTGGAAAAAATATTGTTGATTTTTGAGTCTGGCTTGAACCAAGGGTAATGAAATACCTCTTGCGCTATATGTTATTCAGATCTTGTTGATAGTAACTATTGCAGCCAGCGATGTACATTGAAATGTGAAAAACAAAGTGATGGGTGGGTATGTAAGTAACTTAAAGTAAACATTCATTTCAGCATGTTCAAGGTTTCACTGTTTTGTTCACTTATCCTAATTAATATTTGTATTATATTATAAATTTTAATCTCACCTACATATCTGCTCCAATAAAATCGCATTTTGCAAAATGTTGTTTGTATTGTTTTATTATGTAATAAATGGCTCAGCAAAAAAAAAAAAAAAAAAAAAAAAAAAAAGAAGCCACTACATGATGCCCAAAAACACTAGATATCCCATAGGGATCCCAGAGTCGGAGAGTGACATCATTGTCTGTATGCATGTTACCAGGGATTCACATGAACGGTGTCTATACTCCTATGAGAGGTAAATGTCCACCATAGATTTCATCAAATCTTCACAGTGCTATACAATCTCTTGGACTTTATCTGAACGTGCTTAGAATGTCCACAGTGTTTTAGCTGTGATGGAAAGATTTGATGACCGTTGTCAGAACAGGATGTCTGTTTAACTGCATTAAGTTCAACATAGATTAAATATACCAGCTTTTTCCATTTGAGACTGAGGAATGCAAGGCCATTTGTTTGTGCTGGATCAAAGTGTAGCTGGGGTCTACCGTGTATGGTGTAGAGTGGTGCTCGCTAGTGGCAGTACAAGATCTGAAGAAAAAGGAACTTCCCAGAGTCGGAGAGTGACATCATTGTCTGTATGCATGTTACCAGAATAGCAGCAGATGAGTCTAAATACCTGTCTTCTCCTGCTATGAAATCCAAAACTTGCATAATATTGGCAATGCAGGTGGGTTGATGTCAAGAAAGGGGGGACCTGAGCTGAAAGAAGCCATTCAAACTGTACTTTGTATGACAAAGAGGTACGTTGACGTCAGGTCTCCAAACAGCAGAATCCAGCCCAAACCAGAAATGCTCTTTACCAACTGGGACCGGACTGAACCCCCCCGGAATTCGCCTGCCAAAATGATAGCTGTCCCTCTTGTGGGTAGACCTTGTGAAACTGGCAGGAGCCAGGGGGCTAGTATATGTTTCCATAGGGCAGTGAAAACCTGGGTCAACTAGCTGTAACTAAGCCAGGACAGCAGGAACAGCTGCCTGATAAAGGTCTGAGATTTGGCCAATTTAACAGGAGTGGTCAGTCGACCATTGGAGTCGATCATGAGCTTGAGCATGGATCTCGCTTCTTCCAGCCCCTGAAGCAAGTGTTAATTGAGAACCAGTTTTCCACGTCCATTTTTAAGGTCCAACCATAGGGGTCCTCAATGCACACAAAGGGCCACTTCAACATTACAAAGACCAGTGTGAGTTCCCACCGTGGTAAGACCCTCCTTGCTGCCAGCCTTATGGTGTAGAAGGTTGCAATGAGTGTTGACAGATAAGGATCGCACCCAATGCGAATGTCGAGGACATTCAGGAGGGTTGAGGAGATGGGTGATCTGAATCCCTCCAATGTTCTTGAGCTCTTGCCAAGGACTTCCCACTAATAAAGCAGGAAGTCTGCAATGTCCGCAATAGGCAGAGACCAAGGGTGAATTCTCCTACTGGCACACCAGTCCGAAAACACTTTCTGATGAGCCAAGTAAACACAGAAGAGGATTGAAGCCCACTTCTGGCAGAACTATCTGTGACTGATTCTGATAAACATAGTTGGTCAACGCCTTGGTGGGGGTCTGATTGGTGGAGCAGAATAGAAGGTCCTGCACCCAGCAAATGACTTCAGCCATCTCCCCAAAGAACAAAGTTCCTGAGAAGAGTGGCCCCATTTGGTCTCTGCGAAATGTTGGGTCAGGCAGCTTCTGACCCTGGAGGTAGGCATCCCTTCGCAGCAAATGAAGGTCAGCCTCGCGTGACAACAAATTCACAACATGTGATACCTGGTCTAGCTAATCCCGCACAGCTTCCCTGATATGCACAGAGCCCTTGAGGTTATCATGGGAGACCTCAAGGCTGCCACCGAGACATTGAAATTTCATCCCCTTTAGGACAGTTACCATGGAAACCTCTTCCAGTGGCTTGAAAGCCTCGGCAGATGTAGTGATTGACTTCAGCTGCCAAGCATCAAACTCCTTCCAAGCCAAATCCACCAGCAGTGGATGGGAAGATCTGCGCTGGTGCAGAATACCATCACCCCTGTATGTCTAGCTTTGGAAGGAATCGTCCTTGCCTCAGGTAGCTATATGTCGGCACCTCTGTGGGAACAAATGTGCCACGAGTCTTAGCTGTGAGCTGGTTGTAAAACTTGGGTACAAAGGACGAGAAAGGGATAGGGGTCTTCTGAAGCATATCCTCCAGAGACAAACCCCTGCAACAGAACATGACCGCCCTGTGTCTGTCCTCCTCTAAAGGACCACAGCTTCATCACCCACCAGGCTCTGAGTGAGGGATTTGAGGTGTTGAAAGCCCTGTGGCAGAGTAGCATGGTGTCCATGGCAGCAGAAGGCTCTTCTGTGGGCCCCACAGTCCCCATCAAGCTCGGCCGCTCAGAGCAACTGCTGCATGAGGGTCAATGCCTCGACCTCAACAGGGATCTGCTGATGGGCGCATCCGAAAAAAGAAACTCATCCTGCTAAGCCTGTCAAGGTCTGAAGACTTCAGACTCACAAGGAGGGTGGTGAGGCCCAAAGCCTTGTCAAACAACCAATCATTAGAGGGCTTTTGGGTGGCAACTTGTGAAAACTGGGTCTGTCACCATGCCAGGCTTAGGAGGAGTAACGGTTTCCACATAAGCCATCGTAGCCTCGAAGGCCGCTTCCATCTGCTGAGCCCATGTGGGGCTGGAGAGGGGGGCTTCTGGCAGACCAGTAGCAGGGGACACGGTGGCCACCAACTGAGAAGTCTGCTGGCTGGATTGTGTGCTGGATCTCTGGGAAGCCTGGCTGGGGGGACCATAGCTGCTGCTGACTGAGAAGTCTGCTGGCAGGTGGGTCCTGAAGGAGTTTGGGGAAATCCCAAGGCTCAGGGCCAAGAGAGAGCTGACTCAAGGCAGAAGCTGCAAGCTTCAGAGTCTACTTGCACTCCGTGACAGTGCAGCAACAGTGAAAGAAAGAGAAGTCTCCAACTGTTCTTCTTGCATTTCGAGTTCTGCTTGACTGTCCAGAAAAGGAGGCCGGGAACCAGGCTTGAAAGCGGGAATCAGCTGAATTGCCAGCTGCTCACTCTAGGGTAGAGCTGACAGAGTTCCAGGACACAAAGCTGGTACCACAATTGGAGGCAATGAAGGTGGCACTTAGGTCATTGGAGGCCAGTACTACGGCAGCCAAAGGCCCACTTATGGTAGTAGACACCACCACAGACTTTGGTGCCTTCCTTCTGTCTTCAGCTTGCCTGGACTTATGATCCAAGCTCTTGGTCCAGGACCTTGAGAAGTTTGCGCCAGCTTTGGTGGTCTGGACTGCTCAGACTTGCAACCCGAGCACTGCTCTCACTGAGGCTCTGGAATGCCCAGATGGGAACCAGTAGGTTTCCAATCTGGGCACACCAACTTGAGCAATTTCTGCTCTGAGCCCACAAACCCGTAGGACCTAGATCTTGAAAGCTTCAATCTGCACTTAACTGACTTCCTGCAAGGGGACTCCAAAGAAGCAGCCTGAGAAGGGGAGGTCAGTGCACACAACATATCAGCCTGTAACTGTGTACTCTGAGCCACAGACTCCAAGGCAAGGGCACCCCTCAGGTCAATGACTAGAAATGCACTGGTTGTCTTGGATAGAGCTGGGCGCTCGTGATCTCCCGAAGGTGATCTATTGCTGCCCTGCTTAGGACTACATTGCCTCTTCTAACTCCCCTGGGGGTTTTCTGGTGTATAGACAGCAGCCACTTGAGTCTGTGAGTGAGCCATGAGGGTTCATCTTAGTTTCTTTAGTGGTGTCGCTGGTGAAGACTCAGTGGAGTCAGATTCTAAAGCTTGGCGTTTGGCAGAGCCTGCTGCCTACACCTTGCTCTATCACTCTTTTTTTGATACCTGCTCATAGAGCAGCCATTTGTCTTCTCCCCAGTTCACATTGTATTTGCATGTCTCTTGCATGTACAAACATGACCCAACTGGAGGCAAGAACCATAGCAATGCTGATGATCATCCCAGGCTGCCATATAGTGGTTCTGTTCAACTTCAGCTCTCTATCCAACAAGGATGAGGGTCCAGTGGCCCCTGGATCAAACTCTATGGCTCGCTGCCAAAAGGCAGCAATTGCCATGTAGGCACTGTCTTCCCACTCTCTGTTATCTGAACGTCAAGACACCATCTTGAAAATCTAGGTTTCAAGCCAAATGACCAGTTCTACTCTCAACTATTTCAGAGGTATAGTGTTTAGCAGGAGAGATATCAGCTATCTAGTTCTCTGAAGAGTGTAGGACCTCTAAGAAATGATTTTACTCAGAAGGAAACATGTCGAAAGCCCTAGAACAGTGAGCATGCAAGAAAGTTCATGGAGCTTCAAATCGAAAGAGCAAACCAGTAATGGTGCCCAAAAACAGGATTTATGGGGAGTATGCACACTGGGAGTCGCCACCAGATCTGTAGGAACCAAGAGATGGCACCATGCCACTGTCAGGTTTTAGAATTAAGTGAGTGAACTCAACTTGACTTCTTGGGCATTTGACCAAGACACAGAGGTCTTGGCAATGGTGGTTGAGATGTAACATTGTGTAACTGATATACCACTGTTAAACTTCATTGACCCTATACTCACGCAGTGACCAACTTAATGGGGCCTTGTCACGAAGCAAACCCAGTGCATAGCAGTGTAAGTGCTGCCCAATTTGAACAACCAGGATCATAAATATTGAGGCCTTGCTGTAATATCAAAATATAAGCAGGACTGGCAAACACAAAAGATAGCAACCAAAGGTTATAAGCAGGTCAACATAATGAAAATTCTCCACTAGTGCATTGACTATAAACTATTAGAAGTGATTGGTGCCCCCTTTCTCAGACCCATCCTTAAGTATGGGAGTTTATATCTTGTTTGGCATGGCTGTACACAAGGTAATGTATATCATTTGGATGACCTTTTATTGACAAATTCCTGCCTAGTTACAAGGGCTATGTGAACTACACCTAGTGCAAGAATATATGAAGAAATGTGGGGAGAGGGACATTGATTGAAAGAGTTGTCATGATGTGCAGGATCATAATAATAGATTAAAGCCCTGTTTTCTTTACAATATATTTGAATTATAATACTCAAAGACAATTTGATTTACCACACTTCACACCCACAAGTTATTTGATAAATCCTTTTCCCTTCTGCCACCATGATCATTGGAGGCTTGTAATATACCAGCTGTATCTAAGTTTAAAAAACACCCCTTTCTTGTTTTGTCAAATATATGATTATATGTACTGTTCAGTGCCCCAAAGTTTGCAGTTTAACATTCTCCACAACTTTGATAGTAAATGTGGAAGAACACAGTTGAAATTAAAATTTCAGTTATATTGTAGCTAAATCCTCAGGTGCTCAGATAATTGTTATTCAGCATGAAAACTATAAGATACTATATACGTGGTCTTAGTGTAGGTTCCATCTAAGCTGCAGGTGTTTTGATGTCATACTTGCTGAATGAAAAAGGAAGCTGCTAGTCATTCTGTGGATTTTCTTTTAATGTGTTGATTGTAGCTAGTCTTGTAGTTGGTGTTGACCCCTCCCCCCATAATCCCATTTTATGTCAGTAAAATAATTACTTAACACCAAGGCCTCCTTAATGTTGGTAAAATATATCACTCTTTCCGGCATGCTAGACTATATATGGTTGCAATCAACTGAATCTGCATCAAAGATTGACCAACTCCTTCTTGTGGTGCAAAGTGAAAGTGTGTGGCATTACTTATTTACCAGTCCCCAATTTGCATGTTATAGCCTTCACTCAACTTGAAACACTGTGTTGGGCAGTACAGTAGTGTTTGGTACTGAATACTATAACTTTGAAAACAGCAGGGTCATTTTTTCTATTATGGAAGCTCTAACTGTCTGTTACATGTCCTTATGGTGTTTTATTCATATTTGTTTGCCCATTGTGGTCCCATCCAAGGCACTGCACAAGGCACATGTGCCTATAAAAGTCCACCCTGTGTGTGTTCTTTCTCTGGCGAGGGATTTTCATGTGGTCCAGCCCTTCACCCCAATTCTATTTATTTTGAAATAAAAAAGGTGAAACCATCTAGATTCATTTTTAGTGTATATCAAGACTAAAAATAATTAATAGTCATATATTATTTAAAACTATTTAGCACTAATTATCTGCATTTTTTTTTGAGTGATGTTTTGAAGGAGGGGGACATCCTGCAGAAGTTTAGAGGAATGTGCAGATGTCTAAGAACAGTATCTTTCACATATCATAAAAAGTGCTTTTTACATTTGCACCATACCTACCCAGACTATAATTGGAGCCCTGTGACTTACAGGACTTTCTTTAATGTGAGTGCAGTTTGCTCACTTTCATTCCCAACTGTTGAAGAACCTGGGAATTTCTGGTTGGCTCTTTGTAGAACATTTTATGGAGGTCGTGAATGTTGTTTTGTTGATGATTAACCTGCATCCTTGCTGTGATATGAAAAGCTACAGCAGTTCGGACCTGCCTGAACATGCAATGCCCCGAAATTATCAGGGCATTGCATAATCGCCCTTTGACAGCCATGGTGTATTCTTTGAAATAATTGCCGTCATCACTGATATTTCTCTACATGTCTGCTATAATTTTAGTACACACTGGGTTATTCAGCATAGTGTTTGTGTCATACTTGCTGGGATTGTTTTAGGTCAAATTCATCGAAAAAGTGTGATTAAAACTCATGACCAGCCTTTATGGCTCTTTAACACACACACACACATACACGCACACACACACACACACACACACACACAAAGCAAAAGAACCCACCGCCCCCCCCCCAAAAAAAAACGCTGTACAATTCATCAGATATCTGCTGCAAGGTGAATACTTACTGGGTTGGAAACTAAAGTATATAATATCTACTGTTCTTTGAACTGATACTCAGCTGAAATGGACCCATTTACATTAGAGTAGTATGTACTGGTCTTTGGGCTGACATTCAGCTGGAGAGTTTTATTATTATTATTATTATTATTATTATTATTATTATTATTATTATTATTATTATTATTATTATTATTATTATCATTATCATTATCATTATCATTATCATTATCATTATCATTATCATTATCATTATTATTATTATTATTATTTGTTGTTGTTGTCTGAAAGACCTGCTACTAGTTTCACACCTGTAAGAGATGACACATTTCTTCGCTGTACCTGTTCCGTTTTCAAACTTTGGTAAATAGTCCCCGGATTACAATGAGATAGAGCATACAAGGTGCATAGTTGTCTTTGAACTTAATGAATACAAATAGTGCACTGTTGGGTACCCGTGGAACTGGTCGGGTACCCAGTCATGACTTTTTTGGGGTATCCGGTTCCAGCATTCAAGAACCAATCTCCGAAAAAGTACTTTTCTTGAATGCCAAGTCATGTAAATTCCGTTATTCCATTGTAAGAAAAAAAGAAGGTTGACAATCTGCCTTGCATAAAAGAAAAAGTAGATGGGTACTTGCTTCCACAAGCAAAGTAAAAAACCCAGTGTAGTTTGTAAAATAATGCCATTCCGAAGTTTTTTGTTGATGGACGGACATAAATAATGAGGTATGACCATTATGGTTCAACTCTATAGTGACCATCACTATCAATCATTTACTCACGTATGAAAGCCCTACTCAGTGTAGTTAGTGAAATAATGCCACTCCGAAATTTTTCTACAATGTTCATTCAAGCATGATGTAACCAATGAAGTATGATAGTGATAGTCCAAATCTGTAGTGATCATTACTATAAATCATTTACCCAAGTATAAAAGCTCTACCCAGTGTAATTAGTGAAATAATGCCACTCTGAAGTATTTTTGTTGACGGACAGACATAACCAATGAAGCATGACAGTGATGGTACAAATCTATAGTGACCATCACTTTCAATCATTTACTCATGTCTGAAATCCCTGCCCAGTGTAGTTAGTGAAATAATGCCACTTCAACTTTTTTTACATTGCTCATTCAAGCATGATGGAACCAATGAAGTATGACAGTGATAGTACAAATCTGTAGTGATCATCACTATAAATTATTTACCCAAGTATGAAAGCCCTACCCAGTGTAGTTAGTGAAACGGTGCCATTTGGAAGTTTTTAGTTGATGGACGGAAGGACTGACAGACAGCTGGACGGAAAGCTAGCGCTCAGTCTCGTCAACAGCTTATGCTGGCGAGACAAAAGGCACTCTGGAGTGCTGGTGCAAGCACTCAGACTCCTCTCCGGTGTATTTCCTTTGTTCTGAGAAGACTTGTTTGCATCGACTTCTCCTCCGGTGTCTATTTTAAAGACTCTTTGCACTGCCAGGCACTTTGGGGTTCATTGTCTTCTAAATACAACATGTTGTCATGGTCAGTGACCCTCAACGTCCCACGTCAGCAATTCAAATCCCAACAAACACAAAGGACTCGTACAATGGCAATATTGATGGCGGGGGGAGGGGGGGACGGGCTGTTCTTCCATTAGTGATGATACAGGGAATGAGCCCCTCTTTTCAGTGAAATTTCTTAACAAAGGCCCAGTATTTTGCAAAAAATTCCCTTTAAAAGGGCAACTTTTCTCTTGTAATGGCCCAAAATTCGGGAAAATTTCCCTAAGGTCAGAATTTTCTTCTTGAAGCACTTTTTGCGCCAATTTGGGATCATATTTTTTTATTTCGGTTAAATAAATGTCCCAACAAAGGTATCATTTCCACTTGTATAAAAACCCGCCGGTACTTTCGGAACTGTATCCACTTTCGGGTCAACCTTCTCCCTATGCTCCATCTTTTACTCAGCAGGGGCGCTTGGCAGGTCCGACCAGTGCTGCTATTTAATTCATAGCCTGGGGGCAACTTCAGTGTCTGATACAATATTCCCATTCTGGGCCGCCCGCCGCCAAAAACTCTTAATTTCAAGCCGTTGTATTTACATTTGTACGTAAAGCTCCTACTGGAAAAGTCCCTTTATATTTTACATCACATTCATTCTAAAAATTAACCTTCCTTTAACACTAATCACACATATATTTTGGATATTACCTCTTCAAAATATCGAATTGGAACTAACCCACAAACTGGGCTGCCATTTTGAAAATTGTGGATTCCGCACTCAATGGTTCGTAAATGAGGATAGTAGTATTCGGACGATCTTGGTGAGTTTATTAGTATCTGAAAAGCAAAAGTTTATAATTTGCAAATATTTCAGAGCATCAATAAGGATATGACATATGCTGTGGCTGCGATTCACTTTGATATCCAAATCAAATGTATTTTTGTGCGACTGTCCGGCAATGCGTTGGGCAATATTCAAAATGGGAGAGACAGACACGCGGAACCTGGCGAAAGATAACGATCACCGAACAACCCGGGCTATGCCTTATTGAACTTTATGTTGTTTTGCTGTTTCCCCAGCCTAAGTTAACCTGTTATGGTAAAGACATATGTATTTTTGTGTTATGGTCACATGATGATATTTGCACCACATGCCTTTTTGTGTTACTTTTTGGGTTCTGGGGGAATGTGCTTGACTCGTCAGATATAATCTAGTATTTGAATATACAACCAAACGGCTGTATAGTTGGAAGTAATTGTATTCCCACAAATTGTGCTACTTATACAGTAAAAATCAATAGCGATGCAGGCAAGGAAATTGACACCAATGTTCCTTGCAACCCTAAATGCAATACGATGTCCGTTCCTGCTGTTAGCTTTATTTCTACTGACATCCGAATTTACTCAGAGCAACATATATATTAGATTTAGAAAAATAGGAGAGCAAATCCTCAGCATATAAATATAACTATACATACATGCATATTTACATGCAGACAGACAGATATATATTTTTTCAAATTCTTTCTCTGTCAGATATATATATATATATATATATATATATATATATATATATATATATGTATATATATATATATATATATATATATATATATATATATATATATATATATATATATATATATATATATATATATTTATATATATATGGGGGATGAAGGTTGGTTAGATCATTGTGCATGGCCTCTTTAGATCCAGAGCCTTTTCCCGTTGATTTTCTTCACTGGAACCATTGCTGGTCTCAAATGAAGTGCTACACAATTTACTGTAAGACTGTTGGGTGACATTTGTAGCTGATTGAACCAACTACATTTTACTGGAAGTATATGCAGGGCAGTGGGCCGCCATGATGTTCGTTCATGCATAGACAGTAAGCAGTGTGACACAACATTGAGTGACATTGTGTAAGAAATCAAGTTAGTTGCATGTCTGCAAGCAAAAAGTAATTGCTGGGAGAACATGTATCCATGCAAGAAGAAAATAGAAAAAGACAGAGACAGCGAAGTAGTTCTTCAAGCATAAATATTTTTGGGGATTTCCTGCAGCTGTTTCTAATTCTGCTGTATTGGGAGAGTGTGGACGACAACCACTGATGGTGCATTATATGACACGTTGTATAAAATTCTGGTTAAAGTTGATATCGATGGAGCAGGATAGATATCCCAAACAGTGTTACATTATGTTGAAAAGCTTAGATGAAGCAGGTAGAAAAACATGGGCAAGTAGTATAAAAACATTTTATTTGAATGTGGATTTGGTTTTGTCTGGATTTCACAAGAAATTGGAAACAGTAAGTTATTTGTAAGTGAGTTTATGCAAAGACTGAAAGATTCAGCTTTGCAGCAGTGGAGAAGTGATGTTACCCAGAATAGCAAGTTACAATGTTGCATTTTAAGACTATGTTAAATGCTGAAAGGTAGATTACTGATGTGAAGCTCTCTGGAAGTGGAGGAATGCTCTAGGAAGGTTCAGACTTTCTTGTCATGATTTAGGTATAGAAACTGGTAGACATCAAAATATAGACAGAGAATTTACATTTTGTCTGCATTGTATAACAAATACTAGAGTTATTGAGGATGGTTTCATTTTCTTTTTATGTGCCCAAATATAAATTCCTCAAGGAAAAATATTTCCGACAGATATTACAGATGACAGCAACTGTTTTTAATTTCAACAGAATAATACAAAATACTGATCACAAGATACTTATAAATCTATCTATGTATTTATATGAAAGACTTAAGTAAGTCGTTAGTCCAAAATACGCATTTTTGGCCTTGTGGAGAAAAGGGATGAGAATTGCATTCAGTTAGTTTTGCAAGTCTTCACAGAAAAGGTGGTAGTTAACATCAGGGAGGATAATGTTGACGTGGCCCACAGAGTGGGAAAGAGGTCCAGCAGTCGACCGAGAGCAATGATTGTCAAATTCATCAGATGAAAGCACAAATTTGAGGTGATGCGACAACGGAAAAGTTTAAAAGGCACCGGTATTACTATTACAGACGGCCTGGCATGAGGGATATATCAACTTTTCAACCAAACACGCAATCATGCAAGGGTAGTCAACGCCTGGATGTGGGACAGTAAAGTGTATATTAAAAATGCAGAAGGCAAGGTCTGTGAAATTAAATACGGACAAACTGTGGAAGAGGCGCTGGCTCGACTTACTTCTTGCTATACTTGTGGACTAGTGTCCAACAACATACAGTTGAACATATATATTGATATATGCGAACCTGACATATTTCCTGGATACACTAGTGGATCTGTGTCCATCACATGTGCTTTGTGGACATGTATTTGACACACTCTTATTTGATCATACTTACCTACCGTGTTCGACATGATATATTCTATAATTGAAACAGTTATTTGCTATAAATATATGTACCTTCATTGGATGCAGACTTTTTGTTTCCATGTAACTTGTTAGAAGCATGGATTTTTTATGTATTGTGTACGCTTATACTGGATTTATTCATGGACAGACAGATGCTAATTATTACACAGCACAACTGAATATAACTTGGTCATTGCATGCAAGTATATGTATTTGCAGGTAGGTGTACATGACTTTTTTTTACCTTTCTGTTGCTGTATAAATAGTTTAGTAGAAGTAAGATCGATAAAAATACCAATTAGGCAGGGATCGTCAAATATTTTGACTTTCACCCTATCACCAAACTATATAGCAGTGCCACCATAAGGGCGACCATGATGTAACTCTAACTTTACCTGAGTTAAAGCTGACAAACCAAATGAGTAAAAATCCTTATGAATTTCAGCTAGAAAAGGAAGATCATTGTCCTCAAGCCAATGCTCCTGCAAAAGACAAAGATCGTGAGTATTACATAACTGACAGACATTATCCACCGAAATCTTTATTGACTGACAGTTAAAAGTTACTACATTTACATTATCCATCATTAAGATTGATATAGTTGAGATACAAATACAAACACAATACAAATATAAGTCAATTATGTTCTACGGGTGAAGAACGTCCTTGCAAGGACATGCTCAGGCCATATGGGTGCATTTAGCACAGTTTTCATATACTTCATGTCAGTTGTAATCTTAAAAGAAGAATAAGAATCAGATTTGGTCTCTAGCCTCTGGATGTCTGCTGCAACAATATCAGCCTTATTTTGTAGGTAAGTACCTAAGTCGTCATCAGTAGTCTCTGGCGCCAAGCGAGTCACAAATGCCTCAGCCACAGGCTTACGTTTACTCCCAGATCGGGGAGCGACGCCAGTAATTTGGTCGGTTTTCGCAGTTCAGTTCCAATGATAGGAGATTTCCTGTTTTTATTTTGCACAATCGTAAACCGTCATTACCGGCAGTCAAAACATTGGGTTGTACAGCTGTTGTGTCCTTTTCTACTGGCCCTTGCCGTTTTAAGATCTTTTAATAGGCTTGCCTCATGCGTTGTCCTCACACGAACTTTAAATTGAATATGCTCATATCTGTTCCGTGTCCCTTTTTGACTGCAAACTGATAGTTCGTAGAGTCTATGAAAAGTTCACAACGGGTTAGGATAAGTTTTTCGAGGATTTAACGAAAAAAATGGTAGCTACAGCGATTGGTCTGTAGTTATCTTTGTCAGTCACATCGCCAGCTTTATTCTAAACCAAAGGTACCAAAATGACATAAGAGATGCCACTAGGTATATAACCATGGCCATGAACAGCACTACACAGAGAAGAAAGTAAGTCACAAAGTAAGGCACTCGCATGTTTAAAGTTCTCTGCAGTAGGATGATCAGGGCCAGCAGCCTAACCACGTGAAAGATTGGTAATAACACACGAAATTTCAGAACTGGAAACATACATCTGATCACAATAAGAAATATTTAACACATTGTCACATCTGTTTTCTTATTTTTGGTACAGGTTATACTATTAAGCAGCTTACCAAAATGATTTGACCACATGTTAGCAATCTCCTCACAACCAGTGCTTCCCCCAACATTGGAGAACAGGGGTAGGTTTTTGCTGTTTAGGACTGACACGGATTTCCAGAAAACAACACAGTCTTTATTAAGTAAGCTTCTGGCTAAAGCCTCAGCTCTCATACTTTCCTCTCTATTTTTGCATGTTCTTAAAGCATACTTAAACCTGGCACGACTCTTGGACATCGGTTCAAAACCGGTTCTGTTTTAGTGTCTGAAATAAAACATATCGTATCGTATCGTACCTTTTATTCAAGATTCGTTGACGAAGTGACACATTTGACACGCCCTACTTGTAAACCCGTTGATCACTTTAAATGGTAAAGTGCGATTTAGATAATTTCAGGTTTTCTTTTTAAAACGTTTTCTATGGATCAAGTCCAAAGTATCTAGGGGTTAAAATCCAATTTACAATCATGTTATTGGGAGTTCACTATTCCACTTGCTTGGGGGGGGGGGGGTCTGCAGTGGGAGGCGTTAATGCATATATGTATGTTGTAAATCCTAAAATACAGCTATATATATATATAAATATAAAATTTGTATTTCACATTCACAATTTGCGGGCCGGTGTGGCACTTAGTCTCGGTGCGCTATTCTGTGCGCTTTTCGGAGCTGGGTCTTTGTTTTGGGATAGAGACTTGGGTCCGGGGAGCGTGGGGGTGGGGGTGGTGGGTGGGGTGGTGTACCGAGGCGGGAGACGTGGCTGCTCGTATAGTGTGACACTGTTCTGACTTGGGTTTTAAGTCAGTGATGCACCTAAAGATTGTTATTCTGTATGGCAGCAGGTGGCAGCACATGAGCTTTTCCATAGTCTTGGGAATTTTTTTTTTTTATTTTCTCGTATTCTTTCTTTCTTATTTTAAAGCGTAAAATGTCTAATACATGTTAGTGCTCCACAGTTATGACATGTATTAAATTGGAAAGTTAATGAGTATGACATGCTGTACCGTAGGAAAAAAATTGAGGCTTTCTCTTTTTATGGGAATGAATTGCCTTTTGTTCAAACCTGCTTAAGATTACAATTTTAAAGTCTCTACATGTAGAGACCTTAACAATATTATACATTAAATGCGATGAAAACTGACCCTACTTTTTCACAACGACAATTAATGCTGGATCTTTTAGGGTGGAACCCTTATGCTCCAGAATTTCAATTTCATGCTTTCAGTAGAATATCATTGTTAGATTTATGGCAATAAAACCATACAAATATGCTTTTAAACATTAATTCATGATATTACGTGGTGATTTTAATAATAGATAGAATCATATGCATGTAAATGTATGTCCTTCCGTCTGTCTTTCTTCCTTTCTCCTGCGATTTCTTCATTTGTTTAT
This sequence comes from Hermodice carunculata, assembly GCA_964020975.1. Classification (NCBI taxonomy): domain Eukaryota; kingdom Metazoa; phylum Annelida; class Polychaeta; order Eunicida; family Amphinomidae; genus Hermodice; species Hermodice carunculata. The sequence continues at coordinate 23,900,551 of OZ026630.1, forward strand.
TTTATATTTCCAGTCTCAACAAAGGCTAGCGGTTGAAGCTCTGACCAGCTTGTCAATGAAGATATACAAATCCTATGTTTAAGACACATGATAATTATTTTGTGGAAGGAAATAACAAACTTGTATAAGGTGGCTACCTTGTAAAACGAGATAGCTATCTTGTGAAAACGAGATAGTATCTTATAAAAACGAGATTTTTTACCATGGCCTATCTGTGCTTCCGTACCCCCCCCCCCCAAAAAAAAAAACGTTTTAAGCACGCACTTGACCTGGATAGATTTTAGTTTGGCACTTGAACAATATACATGGGCACATAATACATATCGGCAAGAGTTGAACTATGTTCGATGATATAATGTGTATGACCTATAAAGTTTCCTTGTGCTTCTATAATATAGTTTTAATCAAGTTATCTGTTTTTCATTGGTTTCATTTTGTCAAAGAGTAGTAGGCTTCAAGATCCACGGATTTTTGGAAAGAGGTACAATTTTCACAAATAGATCCATTTAACGACTCTGTCTTATTTTGGCAGTCGGTTTCTCATGTTTGTTAGTCATGTGATAATCATTTGTTAAAACTGACAACTTTGTTGTATCATTTCTGTGTATAACGAGTGTCTTGAGCACTGTGTATATGTGGATATTCACTTTTGGACAAACTACAATGTTATTGAATCATTTATAGTATGTCAATAAGGTTATCATACTAAAATCATCTAATGAAAGGTGTTTTATAATATTGATTTGCAGGTTCTCTCACTGGCAAGGGAGAGAAATAGATGGATGTGCCTGAATACGTACGTATCAACACTGAATATTAGGCAAAGAAGAACCGTGTGATAGTTTCTCTGTTCGATGTGTCACCGTGATCCTCTGACACTAAAGGAAGATGCAGATGTATTTTTTAACAAAGTTTATCCAATGTGACGTGGAGGAAACGCTCTGTGTCAGGACCATACAGGAGAAATCACCATAAAAATGTGCAGTAAGTGCACAACAAAAGATAGGTACACACCTACTCTGATGTTTTGCAAAAACTGTGAAGAATTCCTCTGTGGGGGTTGTGTGGACATTCATGGTAACTCGGAACGTACACTCTCACATCACGTTGTAAAGTCGGGTGATGTTAAAATGAAATTGAAACAAAACACAGAGATGTCTACAGAACCCTTCGAATATAAAAGCTTTTTAAAGAAGACAATAGGTCCATGTACGCTCCATCCCACAAAAATGACGGCCTCTTGTTGTAGAGAGTGCTTGGAGTTACTTTGTGTTGACTGCACTTTGGATATTATAAACAATCCTTCGTCTGTTCACAGGAACCATACTATCGTCGAGTTAGAGACAGGAATTGCAGATGGTGTGAAGTACGCAAATGAATGTACAAAGACCATCCAAAATGAGATGCAGACATGGACAAACCTTTTGACAGATATAGAAGACACTCTGGATAATATGACCAATTATGCCAAATACCTGGAGGAAGAGATATGTGTGTATGCCGATGCTTTAAATGTTGCTATTGCCCAGAGCAAAGAAACTTGCTTGAAGAAGCTTCGAGCATGTTATCGTGAGAAGTGCAGCAAGTTCATACCGGTTCGAGACGCTGTTGCCTCAAGAAGACAAGGGTTAAGAAACACCCTCACCCAAATCCAAGATATCACTGATAAGTTATTAGTTGGAGATACACACGTATTAAGGGAACTTAAAACTATTGATACACAGTTCGTAGTAAGTGAACATGATTTAATTCAGAGGAAAAGTTGCATGCAAGGTATTACAAATGATCATTATCAGAGGCAACTAGATGCAAATAAAACACATTTAAAGTTGCATGATAAGGCAATATTAGAACATCTAAAGAACTACTTCGGACGCGTCCAGTTTGAACAGGAGGTGAAAAATATTGAAATGGTTTCTCATAAGCGCGTCATATCACCATCCCACTTTAGTACTGAAGGGAAACTAACGCCTGCTCAGGCACCACATAAACATCTTGTCGACTCCACACTAAAGTCACAGAAATCCTCAATAAATGTCACGGAAATCAACAACTTCCGAATTTATGGAGTTGACATCATTGGTGTTGCTGTGGCGCAAAGCGGCGAATATATATTAGCAGATTCTGAGCAGAATACAATTTTTGTATTCGACAATTGCGGACATTTTGTCAGAAAACTCGACTCATTCGGAGATGTATTTGATGTAGCAGTAAGTAATTCTGGAGACATAATAGTAGCTGATGGTCAAAATGGTCTCCGAGTAACCGATCTTTCTGGACGCATACATCACAAACGCGACGCCAACGGATTTTTCACTTGTTGCAGTGCGGTCGCAGTCAATAGCATGGGACAAATTGTAGCAGCGGACCGGGATGAACAAAAAGTGTATGTTCTGTCTTCTCCACCCGAAATGAAAGTGATCAAAACTCTTTATAAAGCAGACGGCAGGATGCAAAAATATTTTATCGAACCACAGTATGTAGCAATAAATAAGCTGAATGAAGACATTATTGTCACTGATACCATGTGGAAAACTATCAAGGTATTTTCACGGGATGGAAGATTCCTTTTTAACATTGGACGCAGTTTTGATGGCAAAAGGTTTAAGGACCCACTAATGGCTTGCGTAAGCAAGGACGGCAACGTATTCATAGCAGATGACGAGCTTAAAGAAATTGCCGTGTTTTGGTCATATGGAAAACTTTTGTGTTGTCTGTCATACCAGATACTGGGAAATTTCAGTCTGCGACCTGCCTTCATAGAGGTGAACAACAAAGGACAGTTAGTGGTAGCAAACAAGAAAGGTTTCGTCAGGATTTATGATTATACAATCTCCCAAGGCAATAATCAACATGATATGAAGGTTTAAGCGCTGAAATATCTAGGCAACAGCAATGACATGTTATAGATCTCAGCAAACAAGAGTTGTTTACATAAATCTGACTGTGGACGCAAGTACCTGCCGTCGTATATCGTTGATTCACTTCTTTCAGCACCGTCGATACGCCATTAGAAGTCATGTCGTGCAATAAAAAACGGTCTTGTATTTTCCATATGGACGATGGAAGAACCGGAATGTGGGTTATATCAGAGGTTTTGTTCAAATCACATGGAAGATTGAAAAACCGGAAAAAAGATTGTATTATGGTTTTGCACAAATACATTCAACATACATGTGAAGATCAAACAATAATGCGAACCAATGCGACAAAATGCATTCTGTGCAGTTGTAGATGCATCCATTTTAATATAAAGCCTATGGACAGATCTAGGATGAAATAGAATACTTTTCTATTTCAAATGATGGCCTGCGATCGTGAATTATGCCGACGAAAATATTCAATGACAGATTAAACAAGATATATATTTAATGGTAATTTCGACCGAAATATTTTTGTGGAATCCTTTATTTACAAGGAACAATTGTGGCTGGGTCACCTGAAAGCTGTAAGTTTATTTGGCAGTTAAGTGCAGATATTCACCAGTCAATGGGAAGAAGTTTGCGGAGACACATCCACTGCAGAAACGTCTATATGGCCTACGTTCTTTCTCCGTAGTTTCATGGCACTTCTCACACTATACTCACGACTGGAGCACACTTTAGGTCACTTAAAACGTTGCTGGTGTTCCAAAGTGGGTGTGCATGAAAGTACACACTTCTGCACTTCGTAGGGATGGTGTGTAGTTTTAAAGGACTTGCAAGGATATCCTTTTGTTGGTCCGTCAGGATCCAATTTGAATTGTAGACAGATAATAGCCATTCTGACTTTATCACCAGGTGTCCTTCACTTTAAATATCCAATTCATACATTACCGACCATAAATTCCGTTCCACCTTCAAACAAAAGTAAAAGTTGGTAGTCCCAGTAGCTGAGAAGGAGGGGCCATTGCCGAGTTGCGCAACCGTCCTAAACTATGTATTACATCTGTGCTTTAAAGATACGATCACTTAAATATTTTGCCATGCAATTCGAAGGAGGGGACGGATTCCGGGTGTTTTTGCTATTTTCGTATTCTCCAAAACGATCGGTAGAATTTTCTTCAAACTCTGTGGAAAGTGCAGAGTCAAAAAGGCCTCCAGAATTATCTTCCTTAAAGACAATTTCTAAAAGTATTACTCCCTTTAAGATCATTCTTCAAGCATCCCATGCCTCCACGTGCGGACTTACATTTCACGCTCTGAGCCGTGTATGTCTTAAAGCCGGACGCGATTTTCAAGGTCTGGGGCATCAACGTCTTAAAGGCGGCACCGGCCTATTCAATGGCCAGATGGATCGCGTAGGAATACCCATCTCATTTCTTTCAACATGGCGGCCTTTACTACGGCTAACCAACAACCAAATTGTGCCTTTCTTCAGGCGTCAAAAATGTTACAAGTGTTCAAAATTATCAGTGAACTCTACGGCCCTTAAGAAAATGATACTAACTTTATTCTTAAACGGCCCTCTTGTGGGCTTCGTACGAAACACTAGAAGTACTTTTAGCGGGATCTTGTACACGGACGCCTTTATCATAGGCCAGGAATGTGTCTCCTGAAAGGTCAAAAATCAAACTTAATGGCGCAATATGTTGAAGACTCTTTAAGGACTCAGTCTTCTTTAAGACAGCGTTAAAGCTTTTGGACTCCTTAAAGGTTGCCTTAAAGCTTTAGGATCATTAAAGACAACATTAGAAATGTTTGGATTCTTAAAGACGCCCGTTTATGATTTTGACTCCTTAAAGGCAGCCTTTAAGTTTCTCAACATTGAATTCACGCAGGTGCGAAGATTTCATGCAGCAGAACGTACCCTCAATTGATATCTACAAACTTTTTTTCACCAGGTGGCAATGCTCACACTGTCCTTGTTTAAACAATCTGTTAAATATTTCAATGATAAATAAGAGTAATGCAGTGAATACAGCTGTAATTTTCATACTATCCTCCCCGGGAAAAAATGACAAAGAAGCAAATCAACAAATAAAACACTGACTCGCTCTCTCTAACGCCTTGTGGAGTGTGTCACCAATCCGCATCTTGTATGTTTGTCACCAAATACTGGGATATAATTTCTTTTTTTCCCAAAATTAAAAAAGCGTCATTTCTCTGTCCTTTGTATTTTTTGCTTGCAAAGTCATCTGAGCAGAGGCTATTCTCACAGTCTTCTTTTGCATTTTGCATCTTGTCTCTGAACTCTTTTTCGTGTTCTGTGTTTTGTGTTTTTGCAATTTTCCAAGCCAATGGTCAGAGGGAATTATCAATCCGTTTCACATGAAGGGGGATAAAACTAATCCGGAAAACTAACGTAAGATAACTTAACTAGTAAGCCTGGGAAAACTTTTGGAATCAATTTTAAAAGGCAGACTTGTCTTCAAAAATGCAATCTTCTTCCAGGATGATAAGTTTTAAGCTGCCTTCTGTGAAATTTCGCGTACTGTAGATAATGCGTGTATCTTGTATAGTCCTATTCAAAAGCAAAAACTCTTAGGTAACCCACTGTGCGTTTGTTTTGTAGATTTTACTAAAGCTTTTGATTTTGTGAACCGTGATGCACTGTTTTATAAGCTTAAACAACGCGGTGCAGGTGGCAAGGATTTCGTTGTCAAGAACATGCTTTAAACAGCTACAATGGAGGTTAGATGGCAAGGTATCCTGAGTGAGCCTTTTGAAAGTGAGTTCGGTTTGCTCCAAGGTGAGGTAATCAGCCCCAAGCTGTGTACTGAATTCTTAAGGACAGCTGAGACACAAAAAATAAATCCTACTTTAATCGATCCAAGTTCAAAATGTATTTGCGTTAGGATAATAAATCATACATGTGTGTAATCGTCATACTGCAAACAATTTATGTATCCCGTGTTTTTGGGTGTCTGTAATGTTAATTGTTGAGAAAACAGTCGAAGGTTGACCGCATACCATCCATCCCATAAATGTCGATATGAGTCACTGATTATTTTTGATAAAATTATAATTACACTTGCATCTTAATCCTGACATATTGGCAACAAAATTGATCCTGCGATTTTTTATGTTTGGGTTAGTTTTTCTGTTATCCAGGATGTTCATTTTTTTTTCATTTCATAGAAAAAGAACGAAGCCATATTTTGAAAATCTCTGAATCGTTCTTGCAGTTCAGACATTACAGAATCAAAGGCCGTTAACTGGATTAAATTTCGCCCAGCCGTTTTCTTGGAACACCATTTCTAGGTGGGGTTATCGTCCTATTATTCCTTCCGAGAAAACGAGCTTCAAAGGCCTATGATACTGATCATTTGCCTGTGAAACAATACCGTTTGCTCAAGTTGAGCCAATATTTGTACAAAACAGATTTTCCAACACCGTCCCTTAACATTCGGTGAGGTTGTCAATCAACTATTGGCCAATCACATGAATAAAAGACCCTTTGAAATACGGAAAACATTCATCAGTGATCTGTCAAACGGCGACAGCGACAATCTGGTTTCAAAGCGTGACGTCATGGAGGCGGGCCTTCGGGCCCCGTGATCTCAAGCCTGGCAACGAAAGCTGTGTTGCCTTGCTTCGGTGGGGCGGCGTCCGGGCCCTGAGCTTGTCATTATTTTGTAATTATTTGCTCAGTGAGTTTCATTTTTCTTTCCAACCTGAGTTTTGTATCGCTATAGAATGTTTTCTCTTGTGTTCACGTTTAGGCTTATTTCGATGAATTTACTTGTACTTTTATTTGCTCATCCATAGGGGTACGCTAAAATATCATTATGTACAGGGGTATTGTTGATTAAAGATCCATTCAATTTCGCATGCCTTTGGTGTGCAGGGCCACTGGGGTAATCCATCGCGGCATGGCATTGGGTGCTCTCGCCCTCCCCCCCCCCCCGTGAGACATCGTCTGGCGATTCCCACTGCTCCTGAACATTAATTCTTCCTTCATTTGAACGAGCAAGAGAACTATGAAGTAAACCACTAAGGCTGTGACATGTTCGCATCATTTCCGTGTCTACAAATCAGATAGCAGGTCCATGCACAAACACACTTTTAGCATGCCGCCTGATTTCACAGCGCCGCCTTGATACCACTCTCGTTTTGCCATGGGCCGTTGCTACCTGTGGCCACATGACCGACTGTTAACTATGATCGACGGGTGGCATTGTTCCGCTAGGCGGCTGGAAATCGAAAGAATGGCATAAACGTTCCTATGTCCACATGCCTGTGCGTGCGTTTTTTTTCGTTTTTTTGTTTTTGTTTTTTGTTTATATTTCTACTGAAGTTAAGAGCTTGAAATTTTGCTAACTTATAGAAGGAACATTGGTTAAAATCTCAAAAATTGCCCATGTAAAGGTTTTTGGTGTTTTACTTCTCATTAAGTGACAATGGGCAATCCTTCGATGGAGATTGCGGACTGTTCCGGCAAGACTGGCTTCTTTACTATTTACTATATGCAGACGATCTTGCCCTTTTTGCAGAGACACCTGATAAGCTGCAAAGACAACTAGATTGTCTCTTTGTCTATTCTAGACAATGGCACCTAATTGTAAACCTAATTCTTTACTGCAAGATAACGGAATATGACGACCGCTTTCCGGATGAAATCTTTCAACCGGGGTTTTGGTTATGCTGTTGAACTTTCACGGAACACGTTGGCTATGCAGCTATGCCATGCTCTTTCCCGGCCCAAGTTAACCCTTCACTGCAGACTAGTTGAAATAGACTACTGTGTTTATGTTGACTTTACTGCGAAACGGCACACGACGGCCATTTCTTGGTGAGATCTTTCAGCCAGGGCCGATCAATGTTTATTAGGGAAGGGCGGCTTGAAACTTTTTTTTTTTATCTTTTTATTTTATGTTACATACAAATTGCTTAGGGTTGGGACTCGGGCCTTTTCAGTGGGGTCGGTCGGGTTATTGGAAGCACACCCCCACCCCCCATACGCACACACACACACACACACACACACACACACACACACACACATACATACATACATACATACATACATACATACATATGTATATATATATTAGGCCCTAGATGACATTCGTCGAAACATGACAGTTATGTTTAAAATGGATGTTCTTTCCCCTTTTGCACATTACCTCTTTTGACGTCAGTTGAATTTGTTACCTGGGTCGAAGGCACTTGTAAATGGTTAAAGAATAACAATATACGTTGATAAATGTGGCAATAGTTCAAATGAGAAAGTTCCACAGATGATACAGGCAACAATGAAGTAATATTTGAACAAATCTGCAGCATTAGATAAATAGTGCATAGTTATCTCAATGACATAGGAACCAGTCATTGTCTTGACGCTGAAGGTTACAGATTGTACTTTGAACTTTGACTGAAATATAAATGAATAAATGAAACTCAACGGTCATCATTTGCCTGATATGTTGCACCTATATTCATTGCATCTTTGAATGATGCAAAGACCGAACATATGTGGCTGTACTTCGGTGCCACAGTATGTTTTACCTTAAGAAAGACACGATAAACCCTGAATGGAAGAAAGCAAACATTTCAGGAGGGAGTTAGGCTTTGGGAGCCACAGATCACGGTGTTGCGAGAATTACGATGTCCAGTTCTCGTCAAGGTCTCTTGTTTGCATTTCCGCATGTGCGCCTTTCTAATTCAAGTGGCCCTCTTGGTACGGCGGCAGTTTTTGTGCCCTGAGTCAGTTCGCAGAGAGGTAGAGCAAATGGTTACATTTCCAATAGTCTTCATCTTCTGTCTCCGCCCGTTAGATTTGTGTAACATAAGTGTCGATTTTTTAGTGTTTAACTACAGTTGTTGTAAATTCTGCTCCGTGTCATTCTTGAAAGAGCAAATCATCAATTTGTAGTAATTTGAATAACAATATTTAAGTTTTGAAAGAATTTGCGGAGACGCAATATTTGAAGTAATATTAGTATTAATAAGTACACTTACCTCTGAACCACCATTGCCAAGACCTCTGTGTCTGGGCGTGAGGCCCAACGAGATGAGAAGCTTGTCTGCTCACTCTTGATCAAAACCTGATGGTCCTGTGGCGCCATCTCTTGGTCCATGTGGAACTAATGGTGACGTCATTGTACACATGCACCCCGTATCTTCCTTCCTTTTTTGGCCAGGGGTCAGTGACAATAACTTGAAAGAGGAAAGCTGGGATGGTTGGGTGGGCTTCTCTGGTGGTTGAGAGGAAAGTGTACTTATTAATACTTATATTACTTCAAATATTGCGTCTTAATTACGTAACATTACCTCTCAACCACCATTGCTGATATACAAACGTACTGGTGGGGGGTAATCGCCACGGCTACACTGACCTCTTAACCACGGGACTGACAGCCTGGGGGCAAGCCATTGGTCCGAGTGAGGAGGCAACGTCTGAAGGGAAAACCCCAGAGCCTCGTGGGGATGTGGCTGCCGACAGCAGAATCTGGCTGAACCGGAAACCCTCCTAACCTAACCCCTGGTGCCTCCCCTGCCAACCTGACTACTGCTCCCCTCGTGGGTAAGGGTAATCTGTTTCAAGATCCATCGGTCCAGGAGCTGTAACAGGACCTAGTCTTGAAACCAGGCCGGGGGTGGGTGGGGTGGGGAGGGGTGGTTAAGGTTCCCTGAGTGGCAAGTGAAATCTACCAGCAACAAGCCGGGAAATCAGTAGCTGCCTGAAACTGTCCGAGATTAGGTCTACTAGGCTTGAAGCCCTACAAGGCCCACTAAGAAATGCGCCGACCTATCGGTGAGTCAGATGCAAACACGTAAGCATGCCTGCAGAATGCTTGTGACAGGTCAGATGGGATTGGACAGGCCTAATGGATGAGTATCGAAACCTATGCAAAGGAGCTGGTTATGCCTGCAAAGGCGAACATGCCATCCTCGAGCACAGTCATGTCATGCAAGTAGTGCTCAGGGAAAGTCGTAGACGATCGTCAGCGGCAGGCCTGCAGAATGTCGACAATTGCAATGTTCCGCAGGGTATGCCAGGATGCATTGAAGGCTCTTACCTCGTGAGCTTTAACCAAGACTAGCTGTAGGGCACCAGGACTGTCCATCGCTGTCTCGTAGGCCTCAAGGATCGTCTGCCTAATCCACGATGAAATCGTATTTCGGCAGACTTGCTCCTTCCGTGGATTACTAAGAGGTAGAAGAAGGGCATGCCTCCGTCCTCTGAGCCCATCCATGCAAGCAAGATACCAGTGAAGAGCTCTCACTGGGCAGAGGGCTCTCTCCACAAGAGGGAGTCCAAGTCCATCGCACATAGGGTGAAACCCTTAAAGGCCATAGTTGGATCTCGAGCCACTTGGTTCTTTGCAAGGAAGCCCAAATGAGCCTTCAGTGTCACCTAGGAGTGGCCAGGTGACCATTGAAGACGGTCATGCGAGTGTTAATAAGAAACATGTCTTCCACATCCAACATTTGAGAGACACCCTATTGGGGTCCTCAAGGCACTTAAAGGGCCACTTCTTCAACATAACTAAAATCAGGGGCAAGTCACACCAGGGTAGGACTTGACGCATCGCTGGCCTGTTGGTGTAGAAGGACGCAATGAGTGGGGACAGATAAGGATCCCTACCAATGCATACATCGAGGACTTTGGCAAGGGTTGAGGAAATGGCTGATCGAAAACCCTCAACTATTCTCAAGCTCTTGCCTAATACTTCCCATTGAAAAAACAGGAAGTCAGCAATGTCTGCAATAAGCGGAGCCCAAGGGTGAATTTGCCTACTGGTGCACCAGTTGGAAAACACCCTCCACAGAGTGGAGTAAACAGTCAGAGAAGAAGATTGTAGCCACCCTCAGGCGATTCTATCTGTGACCGTCTCTGAGAAGCCTCTGTTGTGGATGTGCTGTGAGATAACCGCCAAGTGTGGAGGTTTAGCACTTGAGGGTTCCGATGGAACGTACTCTTCTGCGGTTGCACAAGAATCTTCGGCCATGGGGGTAGCAGTTGGGGAGGCTCGACGCTCAATTCCAGCAGGTCTATCCAGCAATCGCTCCGCGGCTGCCATGGGGCCACCAGGATCAGATTGCAATTGTGGGATCGAACCTTGCGCGATACCCTCTAATGCATCTGACAAAGAGGAAAGGCGTATGCCCACAGATTGCTCCAGTCCATTGCCAGAGCATCCACTGCCAGGGCTTGTGGATCTAGGACAGGTGAGAGTACACAGGTAGTTTGTGGTTCTTGTGAGTCGCAAACAGATCCATGTGGGGGGTTCCCCATCTCGCCTACATGGCCTGAATGACCTTTGGGTGGGGCGACCACTTCATCCCTACTGGCTGACGTCTCCTCGAGAGTTGATCAGCTAGCACATTGTTTTGTCCCGGGACGTGTCTCAAGTGCGTGCGAACGTCGTGGGCATAGCACCATCTGACAATGAGCCCGGCCAATTCCATTAGCTTCTCGGAGCGTGTACCACCTTGCCTGTTGAGGAAGGCCACCGCGGTCCGGTTATCGCACATTATGAGAACACTCTTGTGCTCCACCAGGTCTCGGAACTTAAGGAGCGCTAAGCGTATCACCTGCAGTTCCAACCGGTTGATGTGGTGAGCTCACTGGCCACGTTCCCTACCCCGTTCTGTTCTCCGTGTGGGCTCCCCACCCGGACCTTGACAAGTCCTTGCACATGGTAAGCTGGGCCTGAAAAGGCACCAGCGTCTGTCCTCTCATGATGTTTTCTCGTACGGTCCACCACCACAGGTGCACCAGATCCTAGAGGAGGATCGGCACCGGGGGCATCTGATAGCCCAGGCTTCTCTGCCATCTGTCGCGCAGCGCTAGCTGCAGTGGATGACAGTGGAGCTGGCCTAAGGGCACCTCAGAGTCCATCGAGGACAGGGAGCCCAGTAGGGCGAGCCATTGTGGAGCCGAGCGGACCTTGCCAGTCAGAAACGACTGAAGCAGAATCTGAAGTCTGTCCCATCTGTCCTCTGAGGGCCAACAGATGTAGGCTACCAGATCGAACTGGATGCCGAGGAAGACAAAGATCTGCTGTGGCTGAAGACTGGACTTGGGTAGGTTCACTACTAGGCCCAAGTATTGGCATAGTTCCTGGATGGGCTGAATGTGACGTTGCGAATCTAGCCGCCACGTGCCTGGATAAGCCAATTGTCCAAGTACACATGAATGTGAATGGAAGTGCTGTGGAGGTAAGCAGCAGCTGTCTGTGCGAACCTGGAAAACACCAGCAGTGCCGTGGCGAGACTGAACAGGAACACCCTGAACTGGTATACTTGGCCTGCAAATGTGAATCACAGGAAACTTCCGAGAAGACCCCACGATCTGCACATGGAAAAAATGCATCCTTGAGATCCAGGGACATGGTCCATTCCAAGGGCCTGAGGGCTGCTGCCACTGACTGGGGTGTCTCCATCCAAAAGGACCGGATTTCCAGATAAGTATTCAGCGTTGACAGGTCTATTACAGGGCACCATCCACCGTGCCGCTTGGGGAGGAGCAAAAGGTGGTTGTAGATGCCGGGAGAACCGTGGTCCTCTACCGGCTCTATGGCACACTTGCTCCAAAGCTTTTACACCACCTCCAGGAACGCCAATGCCTTGGGTTCTGAGGTAGGTGGATTGAACCACCGTGGCTCTCTGCTTAACTGAGGGCTGTCTTCGCTGAATGGCAGTGTGTAGCCAGTCTCAGGATGTTTAGGACAGACGAATCGTCTGTGGTTTACTCCCATTGTCAGAGAAAGGCAGCAAGGCAACCGCCGACTGGGCGCTGCACTGAGTCTAATGACATGGCGGTAGGCAATCCTGAGATATCATCCGGGAGTTAGAAGTCAGGAACGCAGAGGCTTCCCTGACTTCTTCCCTAGACTGGAAGGCTTGCGCTTCCAGGATCACTGTCTGCCTTTGCCCTGTCCTCACTGCCCTGAAGTGGCGAGACCGGGGTCAGGTTGACGTGCTCTGGGAAGTACCACGCTTTGGTGCAGTGGTGGCCCAGGGATGACAACGACTAAGCACAGTCAGTCAGTGCCTTGTAATGTGCCTGTTCAGCAGAGTGGGCCCGAAGCTCCTGCATTTGCCAAACAACACCTGCCATCTCTCCTCCGATCAGTTCCTGAGAAGAGCGGCCCTGTTCTTGCTCTGCGAAAGATCGGGTCAGGCAGCTTCTCACCTGGGAGAAAGGCATCCCGCCGCAACAGACTAAGGTTAGCCTCAAGCGTGCAAGCGGTACAGACCTGGCTATCTACCGCTCGCAACAACGAAGTCGCAAGTAGCGTCGCCTGCTCCAAGCAGTCTCGCACTGCCTCTGTGACCTGCACAGAGCCCTTGAGGTCCTACAGGAGAGACCCCAAGGCAGCCAACGAGATGTCAGAGTACAAGGCCGCAAGGACAGAGCCTCGGGAAGCTTCCTCCAATCGTTGGTAGGCCTCTGCGGACGCAGTGATTGCCTTCATCTGCGGAGAATCATATTCCTCCCAATCAAGGTCCACCGGCAGTGAACCTGTTGGGTAAATCCATTCTGGCACCAAATACCACCTACCCTGAATGTCCGGCTTAAGGAGAAGTCGCCACTGCCTCAAGGAGCCAGACGTCGCCGGCTCAATGGGAACCTGTGTGCCTCGAGTCTTGGCCGTCGCCCACCAGGCTCTAGATAAGGGCCTTGACATGGTCAAAACCCTTTGCAGGGGCAGGTGCAGTGTCCATGGGTGCAGGGGCTGAAGCCTCTGCTGCGACTGTGGTCGACAGCTCTATGTGCCCGTCCGAGCACGACCGTCGTGAGCGGTGAGCTCCCGACTGAGGCCGAGATCTGGTGTCAGAAGAGTCCGACATCAGTAGCTCATTCTCCACCTTTGAATCTATGTCCGAAGACTCTAGACTTGCGGGGGGAGCACGTGCACCCAAAGCCTCATCAAACTAAAAAATCCTCCATGGGCAATGGGTGGCTGCCTGTGACAGCAGGGGATCTGTCACCACGCCCAGCTTTGGAGTAGCGAGGACGTCTGAAGAGGTGGCTGCCTCCGTCTCCGCCGCATCTACCTGATCTCCCCAAGGGAGAGCAGAAAGAGTGGAGGGCTCATAGGCCAAAATCTCCTCGTCCACTGCAGGCACAGAGTCCTGCAGAGTTGGTTGGACCTAGTGATCTGGCTGAGCCTGCAATCGGCCAAGACCTCCACTGCCACCGACTGGGAAATCTGCTGGCAGGCCTGTTGCAGTGGGATCTCAGTGAGTTAACGGGCCTGAAATCCGAGTGAGAGTTGACTCAAAGCAGAAGCAGCAAGCTGCTCCGGCGACAGGGTTGACTCAGGCTTGGCTACTGTAGCGGCAGCCAATGCGGGAGAAAACAGAGCCTCTTCCTGCAACTGCTGTTCCTCCTGAAGCTCTTGGTCCGCCTGCCGCTCGAGAGAGTGAGGCGGGGTACCAGGCTCAAAGGATGGAACCAACGGAATCGCCAACTGCTCACTGGTTTAAACATATTTTTTTATTAATCAAATACAATATAAACATCTTCACACTGTAATAACAACAATTGGGAAAGAGGGCTATGCCCTATATTAATCTCTCTTGTAGAGAAAGGACACTTGGAACAGGACGACACATGACGCACAGCAATTACACAATCACTTAGAATGATCAAATGTAGATGATCAATAGCAACACCTGGCAGGAATAAGTGATCGTGTAAGAGACACAAAAGAAGATGACAGATACAGGGACAGGACAGATAGGGGGGCTAAGAACTGTCTCTACTAAGCATATATTTGATCAAAATTAAGATTCCAACCCACTGGCATTTAGCAAATGCCAGTGAGTTTGAATCTTTCTGTTGTTAAAATGAAATTTTGAATCGCAGCAAATATTTGAATATTCTCATCGAGCGTACACTCTGAAGAACCATATAATACTGTCTGCAGTGTAAATGGAGCAAAATTAGATAAAATAGTATGTAGCGAAGATCTTGCAATGGTGCAGAATTCACAAACAAAACAGTAGTGCCATGTATCTTCATTACCTAGACCACATAAACATTTTGCCGAATCTTTAACGCCAATTTTGAAAAGATGAGAATTTAGTTGGGAAGATCCTAGGTGAAGTCGGGTATGAAGAATAGATAAATATCTATCACCAAAGCTAAGTAATTCTTGAAACTTAACAGACCTGGTAAGTGGTTGTAGTAATTTAGATTTGAATATATGAAGGATGCAGACTGCCGAATGTCTAAAGCAAGTTCGTTCCATAATCGCACTGTGGAAGGGAAAAATGATTTGTCAAACAGATCAGTTCGAGCTTGAAAATGAGAAAGATCAAAACTCTGGCGCGTGACATACCTCGGTAAAGGTACGTCAGGGGCATTAGAAATAACAGAGCAAATCACATGTGGACCAAGATTGTTAACTATTTTGTACATCATAACAAGTTTAGCTGTTTCTCTCCATTTCGCTAAAGTGTGCAAGCCGATTTCTTCATATAATTTTGTATTGCTAGTACCATGCATTACACCTGTGGCAATACGGGCGGCATTAAGCTGGACTTTTTCAAGTTTTTCAGCATCGGATACTGAACATCCACTCCACACAGGACTACCATACTCAAGTACTGGCCTAATAAAGGACATATAATTGTTTCCAGTGTTTGCCTGTCTAAGCTAAATTTCAGGCTTTTCATAGTAGTAATTAATTTATTTGCTTTAGTAATTATCTGATTTATGTGATCTGACCATCGGAGATCGGAACGAATAGTGACTCCCAGATGTTTATGATGGTTAACATCTTGTAAGACATGATCTTGGAAAATAATAGGAGGATGATCTATTTGGCCTGTTTTACGAGAAATGAGCATCACATCAGTCTTTAGGGCATTAAAAGTGATGAGCCAATCATCGGACCATTGTTGTATAGAAGACAAAACAGAATTAACTGTTTCAGCAGCAGCAACTGGATTTTCAACATTTAAGTAAAGAATTGTGTCATCAGCGAAGAGCTTGATGTTTGATCGAGCCAGATCAACAATATCATTGATATACATTAAAAACAAGAGGGGGCCAAGTATGGAACCCTGTGGAACTCCGGCTTTTACTTGGCCCCAGTTGGATGACTGACCCTGAATAACAACACGCTGATAACGGTTGTTAAGGTAATCAAAAAACCAACCTGCAAGTTAACCGATATACCATTTTTCTTCAATTTAAAAAGAAGACCAGAGTGCCAGACTTTATCAAAAGCCTTGCTGATTTCAAGGAAAACTACTCTGACCTCTTTTTGTTCATCAATAGCAAAGCATAGCTCATGATAAACAAGTTTATTAATTGTAGAATCACCTGGTATAAAACCGGGTTGATGGGCTGAAATAACTAGGTTACTTCTGAAAAAGTTAAACATATGTTTAAAAACAATTTTCTCTAGAAGTTTACCAGTACAGCTAAGTAATGAAACGGGTATGTAATTGGTACAAGCATCTTCGGCGCCCTTCTTATGCAGGGGAGAAACATTCGCTCTTTTCCATTCGGAAGGAAATCTCTTGGATTCAAGAGACATATTAAATAATTTACATAATGGTAAAGCAATAACAGGTGCAGCTTCTTTTAGAACCTTAGCACTTATACCATCCGGACTAGATGCTTTGGAAGTATCCAAAGTGTAAAGAGTAGCGAGAACTTCCTTTTCCGTCATATGTAATAAATTAAAGTTATGAAGTGGGGGGTCGGCTAACTCAGGTAGAGTTGCAGTTGAACTATCAATGTTGCACTGCTGAAGAAAAAAGGAATTGAAATTTGAGCTTTTGACAGATTATCAGAAATGTGTTCATCATCGTGGAGAATGGAAGGAATAGAAGTAGAATGATTACGCTTTAAGAAATGTTTTACAGTTCGCCACCAGCTTTTCTTGTTTCAAGCAGGATTATTCAAGTCGGCACGCAATTTTTATCATATTCTTGCTCAGCTACTTTAAGCTGATCCTGATAATGGTTACGTAATTGACAAAAAGTGTTCCATGATTCAGTTTCAAAACGCTTACTCTTAGTTTTTGTATATTGACGGTGAACCTGACGCTTAAGTGACCGAAGATGAGAATTGTACCAAGGTAAGTCGGAGGGTCTTATGTCAACATTTTTGTTAGGAATACACCTAGCATCAGTCTCAATGAATAATTTAGACCAAGAGTCACAACATAAGTCTATATCATTTGTTACAAAATAGGAGGACCAATCCACTTCACTCAAACAGAGTCGAAAATCGTTAAAGTCAGCTTTACAATAATCCCAAACAAGTCGCTTGTAAACTGGTTATTTTTTATATCTAAATAAAAGGTTAGCACCCACAACACAGTGGTCGCAATTAGAAATGGAAGGAAGTACTCTCACTCCGCTGATGTAATGTGGTACACTTGAAATGATTTGGTCTAGACAAGTAGCAGAGTGTTCAGTGATACGAGTGGGTTCTTTCACATGCATGGCAAGAACGTTATTGCAAACAATCTGCTCAAGCTTTTGGCTTGAATATGTGTTGAAAAGCGAATTTAAATCACCAGATAATATAATATCATGGATACCAGTATTTGTGGCTAGATCGAGGCTTTCCTGGAATTTGTCCCAAAAAGAGACGAGTGAATTTGGAGGTCGGTAAATAACTCCGAAAAGGAATTTGTTGTGAAGTCTTAATTCACACCATAAAAGTTCGAGGTCTGGTAGCTCCAGGTCGGCTCGGCGTATCACATGAAGGAGCTGGGAGACATATAGTGCCACTCCGCCGCCCGTACCATCGGGACGGTCGCGCCTTATAATATCATGAAATCCTGGCAGGCAAAGTTCTTCAGATGAATTATTTTGATTAAGAAATGTTTCAGATATGGAGATAATGTCAAACTCGGGTACTAAATCTGACCGAATACATCTAAGTTCATCTTGGGAAAGACTACGTACATTAGAATGGCAAAATGTAATATCACTTAGGTGTTGAACAGGGCCAGGATTTACATGAACGTCCCCAGCTAAAAATATAAGCAAGGGCGTAATGCTTAAAAAATAATGGATTGGGTCCTCCCGCCTATGTAAGACTACAAATAAAATATAGACAGAAAGTAGCCTTCGCTTATCATGAGATGCAGATTTCAAATTTAACAGAACAGATGCCAAAGTTATGTAAGTCAAGGCATATACACAAAGATACTGGCACGCACTAGTGTAATTTATATCTAAAAATAAATTCGTATCGTTGCTGTAAAATATGTAAAAACATGGGGGACTAACTTCGTCCTTCAGAATATACCAGACATTTTCGCACACGTACCTAAAGACAATGCTGGCAACCTTTACTTGGATAATAGCACAATACAACCAAGTAAGATCAAAGCATAAAAAGTAAACAAGTAAGATTTTAGCAATAAAGAAGGCTCTAGAATGAGTGGAAATCTTCAATGTGGTCAAAGTGATATCAAAATTGGTAGACACACTGCAGTCGTGTGCCCATGGAATAAGGCAATATAGATATATAATCATCGGGATATAAATACTAATAGCCCCAACACTTAAACATAAAGTTCATATAAAACACAGATAACAAATGGAACAGTAATTTAGTAGCGGAACTTGTGAATAGTACCAATATTCTCCAGACGAGAGACACAAGTCTCATGCTGCAATAAAAAAAAATCAAGTGCTCCCAGGGGAGAGCCGAAATAGTGCGTATCAATAACTATAATTGCGGTCTAAATGATATTCATAACGCAGGGAAAGTCAGGCACGCCGCCTACACTGAGGCAGGTATCAGCGACAGCGGTCGTTCCCACTGAGGCGACGGGCATGAGGACATTCCACGTGCCCCTCACCCCAGCACGAAATAGCGCCGTAATTGCCCCCCAAAAACATTTGTAATTTCTGAATAATATTTTAGGGAAAAACAACATCTGCAGCAAACATCGTATCAGATGTATATAGAATATGTAATTCTAAAAATCAGGAGGAGTCCATATTCTATAACAAGGTTTGATAACCCAATCATGAATTACATAATAAAGTTAAAGATATTGATAATGTATGACCAGGTAGCATGAATGAACCATGGCATGAATAAATGAATATATCGAATATATATGGAAGAACCATGGCATACGAATATATCCATAATGAGTTTTAACTGTCCGAGCGCTCGGACAGGCTGGGGTTCCGGCTTCCCATACTTCCCGGACTTACTGTCCGAGCCCTCGGACCCGAGCTCTTGGACTGGCCAGGGTTCTGGGATCCCGGGTTGTTGGCCAGAAGGCTTCCAAGTCAGGTGCACCAGTTTGCGGTGTTGAGCACGTTCCGAGCGCTCGCACTCGGAGGACCAAGATCTCGGCAGCTCTAAACGTCACTTGACAGGCTTCTCAGGAGCGGACTCCCGAGAAGGCATTGTTGGCTGAGAGGGGGTGAGCAGAGCACGTAACAACCCAGCCTGTTGTTCCATGCTGCGAGACATCGCTTCCAAGGCTGAGACCACCTTGGGATAGGTGCCAAGAGCATGGGTGGGTGCTGGTGGGGCGGAAATCGTGGGTTCAGGTCCACTAAGAGGTGCCTTACTACCTGATTTTTGACTCCGACATCTTCTCACCCTCTCCCAAGAGAAATCAGGTGAAGAGATGTCTGTCAGAGGGGACTGTGGACCAGCCGAAACAAATCTATGCTCTTTCCCCAAAGATACATAAGGCACGTGTGACAAAGAAGATGGCGGAAGGGCCGAAGCAAGTCTACGCCTCTTCTTTAGCCCACGGGGAGACTTATCCGGTGAGGACTCAATGGACTCCATCACGTCGGCTTGGTGTTTTAAGGTCCTAGAGGCCAACATTCTACACCTTGCACGATCGGACTTCCTCTTTGCCTGCTCAAAGAGCAGCCATTTGTCCTCTCCCCAATCAACGCAGTACTTGCAGGTACGCTCACGAGAGCACAGCTGACCCAACTGCAGCCGACATCCATAACAATGTGGATGGTCGTACTAGGCTGCTATGTAGTGATTACTGGGATCCAACTTTTGTCCACGGTCTAACAAGGACGAAGACTGAGATCTAGTGGTACCCTCGTCACCAATGTATTGCCTCCGAAAGGAAGCAATAGCCTTGTGTGCACTGCTCTCCCTCTCTCTGCTATCTGGATGGGACGCCATCTTGAAAAAGAAAAGCACAAGTCCAACGACCAACTTTACACTTACTTTTCCAGAAGTATTCCTTACTAGAAATCAGCTATCTGGGTCTCCGAAGAATCGCTGACCGCTGAGAAAAGACTTTTTCGCATAGGAGAATGCATAAACGCAAATGGAGCAGTGAATATGAACCGAAGTTCACAGAGCTTCACTCTCACAGGCAAGCCAGATCTGGCGACCAAAATTTAGGTTGCACCCCTAAATTGACCACAGAGGGCAGCACAAAGGTATAATGTCTAATGACCAGCACTGTAGGATTTGGCTTGACCAGAGTGGTGGAATTTGTGGTAGGCTAAAATCTGTTACATATAATTTTAATTCAGATTTTGCCATCACAAAATAGTGATTTGAATAATTAATTTTGGGCATTATTTTTTTCCAGGGGTGGTTGGAAATTTAAAGTTGATATTGGGTGTGGACAGGTAAAAATCCAACATGACTGCGTTCAGGCGGGGCAAAGTCAAAAGTTTGGTGTTCATCATATATGTTAATGCCTCTCACTTTGTAAGTCAGACTTGAACTTAATTGGAGAGCATAGTCTTCATTAAAGTTAAAGCTCTTACTCTCAGATACGCCATGATGTGTTATAATGGCCGCCTATGGGAAATTCAATTTAGTGGTGCCACCTAAAGAGGAAGGAAGATACGGGGCGCATGTGCACAATGACATCACCGTTAGTCCCACATGGACCAAGAGATGGCGCCACGGGACCGTCAGGTTTTGATCAAGAGTGAGCAGACAAGCTTCTCATCTCGTTGGGCGTCATGCCCAGACACAGAGGTCTTGGCAATGGTGGTTGAGAGGTAACGTTACGTACTTAATGTTAGTGTATAATGAGGACCCTAACCTGTTATGGATTTCTTGTCAAACGTGATTTACTCTTTCGGATAACAATTGCAACTGTAAGTACTAAGTTCAAGAATATATTTGGAATGGAAAGATACTGAAAACTAGGAATTCCAGTACGAAAACGAAACAGTTTCTGTAAACTAAAAATAAGCGGTCATACACTTCAAATTGAAACTGGCAGGTACACAAGGCCAAAACCCGTATTGTCCAAAGAACTTGCAAAAAATGAAACTCGAACATTATTGAGGATGGACTTCATTTTGTAACAAATTGCCATAAACATGATGACATTAAAAGAACTCTATATTCCAATCTGGCTTCCAAATTCCACCAATTTAACCCCTTAGCAGAACAGGAAAGAATTATTTTCATGACGTCAAGGGGGAGAAGTTCAAGGACGGCGTGTCATTGAATATTGTCATTTGTAAACGGTGCATTTCAGAGAAGGTCAATTTTGATTAGTCACCCGTAATGGTAACATCTGGTGCAGCGGTGTTGTTTTTTGGCAGCTACATAGTGTACTCAAATATTTTTTAGTGTATGGATTGTATATGTTCTTGTGACTTCGCCATGTTTTACATTGGTTCCTGTCAATAAAGTATTGCAGGAAATATTAGGGTTATTATAGTTTGCGGTTCAGCTACATTGGAATGAGGCATTTATCGCCAGTGTTACCACGCCAGCTAAATGCATTCACACCTATTTTAAAGTGTTTCTAAACCCAGAATATTTTCACGGTTTCCCATTCAACGCCACTTGTCTTTTGTCCTGCTCCCTCCTCCTCATTAAGATGCAACCTTTTAACTGAATGGAATGGTGACATTGTTCGCAAGAATGAAGATATGATAATAATAATTAGAGATCAATTGCCAAGGTGCACATTCCAGCACCTATGATCATTAAATTATATCTCTACAAATACCTGGCATCTTGCATTATTGTACATATGAAAAATGTTACAAAGTATGACTTCCAGTAGCCGCGAAATGCTATTTAAAGAAATTTTTACCCCTCGAGTCAGAGATTTGGAGATTGGAAAATTGTTGTCCGCTTCGATTTTTTTCTAACATTTCTCCTAATTAGAAAACGTTACAAATTATGATTTCCTGTAGCAGGAGGTTCACTTTTGATGTTATAACGTCAAACCCAAAATGCTATTAAAAGATATTTTTACCCCAGGTATTAGATTTCCAAATTGGTAAATTGTTGTCTCCTTTGATACTTATTTTTTCCTTGTAAATAGAAAATATTTTCTCTGCTAATTAGAGCTATGACCTACAATGGCGGCACACCACAGGTCAATAGTTTCCCTTACCAATGCGCCCAACTCACCCCAAGGAAAGCAAGTCACTCTCCATAATAATAGCCGGGAGGATAGAACTGTCTACGCAGGTAAGCAGAGTATCTAGGGCTTTGACATCTGCGTCAATATTAAATGTTGCTGTGGTATGTAAAAAATTACAAGGTAAATAGTTAATACATTCAGCACACAAAACAGCAAAAATGTTTTGCAATGAAAACAGTAGCCGCAGTACAAAATCTTAC
This sequence comes from Hermodice carunculata, assembly GCA_964020975.1. Taxonomy (NCBI): domain Eukaryota; kingdom Metazoa; phylum Annelida; class Polychaeta; order Eunicida; family Amphinomidae; genus Hermodice; species Hermodice carunculata. The sequence goes on from OZ026630.1 coordinate 23,923,009, forward strand.
ATGCTTATATGAGTTCCATATTGCATTAAATTGATATCTTTAGTGTGTGTGATGGTATGGTTCCTGTATCATGTAGACCACGCCATGTGTAGGGTACAAGTCAACTATAAAGTTCTATATCTACAAGACCTTGGGCAGGTAGACACCAAACAAACCCAGTCTATTTTAATTTGAATACTCACCATTCTCATAGACGATAAAAGGTGCTTTCGCCTAGAGATTACGAGTGGGCTTGTCGGTTCTGCCCCGGCTTTGGTCGTACACCCCTGATACCAGACAGGTTAAGATTATATTGTCACGATTGCAAAGTGAACATGACACACGTTCCTGTCAAATTATGTCTGGAAACACGCACACGTGATCCTTACACTTAAATAGAACTCGTTCGTGAACTTTGGTGATAAACTCTTCACCTACCTGTTAAACGCCCTAATTATATACATGCATTTATTACCATATATAAACGTTACTTGTCTATACCTGCATTTAAGACTTTTGGCCACTTTCCCTTCCTGTCTGGATACACAGACTAGGCAAAGCACTATGACTTATCCCATTTGGCAATGGGCTTCACTTTTTGCATCGTTACTCGCGGTAACAGCATGTACAAGAACATACCGTAAGTATATATAATGAACTTTGAATTGCATGTTATGATACGTTTTGAGGAACATTTAGAAAATAATGTTCAGAAAATCCGAGAAAAAGTAACCACATTCTAATAAACATAGCACTATGTGTTACCATTTATACACACAGCTCATTCTAAGAGTCGTTTTGTTTGTATCACACACACACACACACACACACACACACACATACACACACACACACACACACACACACACACACACACACACACACACACACATATATATATATATATATATATATATATATATATAGAGCCCCACCCAGAGTTCACTCAGCAAGTTTAAAGTGAATCTGGTCACTTGTTTTGGAGAAGAAGTAAAAAACGTGAATTACCATTGTGATACCCTTGACTTAGATAGTAATCAACAGAAATGTATGCATTAAGGAATGTGTACCAAAATTGAAAAATCAGGGATTCACAGTAACATCCTGTAATAAAAAAAAAAGCTTGACCCTTCCACAAGAAACATTTCCACGAAGTTTCAGCATGATCTGAATGACGCTTTTTGAGTAAATGTCGAAAATAGCGAAAACACAAAAAATCATGAAAAATAGGCAAAAATTGCAGCGCTACCTCTTGAACAAATTCAGATCTAGGGGTCCTCAAAAGTGTCTCCATGCAATTTCGAAGCAGTTGGTCATCCTGTTTTGCAAAAGATTTTTAAAGATTTGCCTCCAAAAGGACAAAACAATTCATAAAAAGTCCGAAAAAATCATTGCAACATAACCATTTGAACAAACCTGGTAGAGACCCGCCCCAGGTACATTGCCACCGATTGAATCAAATTGATGGTTTCGGAGAAAAAGTCAAAGGGAATTGAATTAGTCACGTACTTTATTGAAAAATTGGTGCGCTCTGGCACTCTGCAATATTGACTATAAAATACTTGCAAAAGTTTTAGCTTGTAGGCCACAAAAATGTTTACCTTATTTTATCAATGAAGGCCAAACCGGTTATATTTAGAGCAGATTCATAGGAGAAAACATTCGACTTATTTCAGATTTTATCAATACTATAAGAATCGTCAGTTTTTAGGTTTCCTTTTACTCATAGACTTCCAAGAAGCGTCCAATACCATTGAATGAAACTACATAGATAATGTACTTTCCTCCTTCAACTTTGGACCTGGTTTTTCGTAATTGTGCTGAAAGTTGTATCATTAATAATGGTAACTTCTCCGAATTCTTAAAAGCATCAAACGGTTTAAGACATGGTGCCCTTGCTCCTGTTCAATTCGTTTAACTGTAGAACCGTTAGCCATTTTGATTATTTCTACTGAAAATACTAAAGGTTTAATATTAGGCAACTATGAAATTAAAATTAATCAGTTGGCTGATGATACTACATGTTTTGTATCTGAAGTAATTTAGAATACTGTTCAATAATGTGGAAAGGTTCATTCGTTGTTTAGGATTAAAATGTAATCTAGGAAAAACCGTTGGCCTCTCGATTGGAGTTCAAAAATTTAATCAGGATTGGGATTTACCTGTATTGTGGAAAGATGAAGAGTTTAAAACACTGTGTATTATTTTTAATCAACATGAAACTTTGAAGTGTTAACTTAATTTTGTTTCAAAATTGCCGTCATTTAAAGAAATTATTAAAATTTGGAGGAAGAGAAATTTATGTTTAATAGGAAAAATACACTCCTAAAATCTTTAGCTTCTTCCAAATTCATTTATTCAGTATTCCTTATACATAAACATACAAATGTTACACGGCAGTCCGTCAGATATTTACAAATTTCTTTGGAAAGATTCTTCACATAAACTTAAAAATGTAATTATGCATCAAAGTATCCCAAATGGTGGCTTGTGAATTTTACATTTTGACACACCAGTTCATGCCTTATAAGTTACATTGAATTGGAAAAAACGCATTTTAAAAATAGTATCGCAAAATGGACAGCAATTTTTCAACAGTTTATTCCTGTTGTATTACGCAAAGATTTTTTTATATGCTAGATATAGACTTTAATACTCCCCATCCAGTGATTTTGTGGATTGTATGACCTCCATCGGATATAGAATCCGCACAATCACTGAATGGGGAGTATTAAAGTCTATTCTATGATGGCCAGGCGTTATTTAACTCTAATAATTACCGCTAACGCAGCACTTTTTGCACAGTAGGCCCAAGCAGGTCTGCCAGACACCCAGCTGATCTCTCAGAAAGTGGCACTTCATTGCAATCACTACGCGCAGTGCCAAATTACCGCTCTGAATTCAAGTGTTTGTAAGTTAATGCAAGCAAAGAGTCCCTTTGATTCTACCAACCTTAGAGCATCACACACACACACACACACACACACACACACACACACACACACACACACACACACACACTCATTCTTGGACTGCGAATAAAAGCACTGTGTTCAACTTTAACATTACGTGTGGAATCGATCAGGAATGCCAAATAGTTGCAACGGTAGGTCAACTGTTTCAAATGGAAGTTTGCAATTCTGTCAACAGATGGCGCTGCATGCATGTGAAAAAGCGTTCTGGCCTACCTCGAAAAAGACGCCAAACAGTCTGCTTAAAATTTAAACCATGGAAACACAAAATTATAGTTTCTTTTGGATAGCTAAATGGTATGCCCCCTCATAACACAAAAACAAAAAAAACACCCGCCCCCAAAAAACCGCAAAAAACCCCAAATACCAAAATACACAAAAAACCAAAAAAAAAACCAAAAAAAAACCACACAAAAAAAAAGAAAACAAAAAAAATCAAAAAAAAGAAAAAAAAAAAAAAAAAAAACAAACAAAAAAAAAAAACAAAAAAAAAAAAAAAAAATAAAAAATAAAAAACAGCAAAAAAAACCCCCCAAAAAACCCCCCCAAAAAACCAAAAAAAAAAAAACCAAAACAACAAAAAACAAAACAAAACAAAACCCCAAACACACACACACACACACACACACACACACCAAAATTGCTTGATGGAGTCGTGGTTACTGTTGATACCTGCACTGGTCAAAGATTTAAATGCGGCCATCTGATTGGTTGTTGCCCGCTGCCCATGGTGGAATTAAATAATGGATAGGCCAGGATGCGTCCGTGTCAAGTGATGCGCAGTGAGGGTTTTACTGTGGCGGACGCACCCTAGACTATCCATTATTTTAATACGCAATATGCATATTAATTCGCCGCCACAAAGCACGGGTTTGACGCCTGGTGATCACAAGGGACGTGCGGGTCGCATCACTAGGACAGACAGGCCATATGCTCATTTCTCGCAACATTAGCATTTTTGAAAACAATTAAGTTTACAAATGCCAAACTGGTATTCTTCCAGTACTTCTCGAGCCATATGTAAGAAAAATTTCCATATGACTTAAATGTGTATTGTGTATTTCCAAAATATTAGTAATATCCCGCTTGTCCCCACAAGTCCCGACCCGTATCTCGCCATATCTCACGAAGCGAGACTAGTCAATCAGGTATGCAGTTTGGGTGGGAACTTAATATGCGTATCTCCGATTCTAAACTTGTCATCATGAATCTGAACTTAAATCCGGGATTTGAATGCGGTTGTAAGGTTACAAGTTTAAAATCTCACATAGACACATCAAAATTAAACCTTCCTTTGCTTTACTGCGATGTAATTTGATCTTGGAAACCATTTAGAGATATCTACAACCAAATACAGTGAAAAATATATGCTCTGAATTTTTATGGTTTAATCCATTTATTACAGTAAATGGCAACACGCTGTTCTATACATAATGGTATAAAAAGGTTTAGAGTTCATTACAGATATTTGTAATAATCAAGGTGAATTTTTGCAAATAGAAAAAATTACACGAAAAATTTTAATGAAAAATATTTCTTAGAACACTGCTCTTTACGTTCTGCTGTATCTGGTGATTGGAAACAAAAAATAAGATCCAGACCCTTCATAATTGAGAGTCTCCATCCACTTTTATTTCATGATTGGAGGAGAACGCAAAGATATTATCAATATAACATGTGATGAATCGGTGTTTCAGTGGAAATCACTTTCAATGTCTTCCTGTATGTTTAGAAGATGGAATGATGCATTTGCATTAGAAAGAGAAGATTGGATTAATGTTCATCGAATTCATAAAATTTTAATTAAAATTTGGAAAATTTACATATAATTTAAAATAGCATTTTAAAAAATAAAAATCAGGTTTATTTATTGTGTCAAATGAAAGAGCTAGTAACGCGCTCCAAAACAGTATTTTAATTTTTCGAAAAAGGACGTAGTTCTAATTTTATTGAGGTTTAAATTTTTAAAAACAATTAATTGTTATTGAAACATCCTGTACATTTTGAACCAACACTCTTATACAAAGTTTAAAATACGGTTTTGCTGGCAGAAGTGTACCACTGCACATAAAAAATAATGTTTCCTTGTTCTGGCGTTTGCGCTATTTTCTGTTTTCCCGCAAAAACAGGTAAAACCTTTTTTTTTATTAAGCAATCAAAATTCAATTTCTAAACACTTACAGACATTTCATTGTTTTGAACAGTATAATCCAAATGTATACTTTAAGAAAATATATAGTTTCTATGATGTCAAGCAGACGTCCAATGTATATAAAATCATGTTTGGAGCAAAGTCGCATTTTCTGTGTCAAGTGCTGTAAAAGTGTACCACGCCATTAAATTACCATTAAAATGTAGTGCGGAGAGTAAACGTAAAGCTTTTCAGTTCTCAGTGTTACATAGATTTGTTCCACATAATACAAACTGTTTAAAATGTGACCTGTAGAATCTGAACTATTTTACCTTTATTCTGATAGAGATACAATTTTGCACAGATTTTGGGAATGTAGATTCATGAGTGTATTTTGGGCTTAATATAAAGATTAGTATGATAAATGCAGCCCCCATAAAATTCTTTCTTTAGCTTCAAAAGATGTTATTTTGGGGTATTTCAGACAACAATCTAAGTACATAACGACCTATTGTTTGCTTTTGGCTAAATATTATATCCAAGAATTGTGTAAAAAACAGAATACACCATTCACTAATTTTAACAAACTTTTTGAAAAGTAAAGGCACTGTTAAACAGTATATTTTATATGCTAAAGGTAAAAATAATATTTTTTAAAGAATATGGTCAAGTTTTACGCTACCTTATATTAACTCTAGTGTGCTTACACAAGAATGACAAGGATTTCTTCTGCTAATAAAGAATTTAACAATATTCCTGGAATTTATTTCTATACAAAGGAAGATCAGAAGTATCCCGGGCTATAGGGATACCCAAGTCTTCGCAGAAAGCCAAGAATTCAAACGGGAATTTTGACACCGTTTTTTTTTTTTTATGTATTCACTAGCCAAAAGTCGTCCAAGCAAATGGACACCATGGAGAACATGAAATTTGCTCAGCAAAATCCACTGCGGGGCGGTACTTAGCATTTCAAATATCCGAAAGGCACTTGATGAGCCCATTGGGACGCATTTATCGTGATTATTGGCCTTCCCAAACAAAATCTTACAAATAATTGTATTGCGGGCTGACTGGCAACTGTTAAACCCTTGAAGGATATCAGCCTTTGTCATGTATCCACCTTGTCCCAGAGTCTTGAGGCACCGAATCCCGTCGTCAATAGCTGCATAAACGTGGACCATTTTGCGAGGAATACCTTTTTTAATACCAGATGCAAGGTCGATGTTTTCGGCGAAGGAGAGATTGTCAATAAGCCTAGAGTCGCCATTCTTTTTGGCATCAAGCCTAAGGGATTGCAATGGAGGTTGGCAAAGGGTTTTGATGGAAAAGGGCTAGCAGTATATTTTTTTGTAGTTTATTATTCACAACCTACCGCTGTAGATGGGCGCTTCTTGAATTTAAACAATTTGGCCAAGGCGTTCGACTTCGAATTCTGAGGAAAAACCATAACGAAAACCATTGACTATGCAGGTACTTAGCCTTCTCTTTGGGATAACCTCTGAGATAAGCTTCCAACTTATAAGTGTCAACAGCGGTCGGTAAACTACACTCTACTTGAGCGCCTGCAAGAAAGGAACATGTGTGTGTCACAGAGGCCACTCTGCGCGTCTCTGCGGGGACACCATGAAGCTGAGATGTTTGGAGCAAGTGTGTGCAGGTGCATGGACCGTTACACTGATTGCCCCTGTGGTAATTGAAGTCTAATTTTAGTTTTCTGGCTTTTGGAGGGCCGAAATAGTTGTTGGAGATGTCTCAGGGAGAGATACAGTGGTACTTGCTGTATGCACCCACTGCCGTGAGCAGCCACACTGCTTTTTGTGGTCACCTTGCTGGGACACAAGAATCAGTTTCTTTGTAAAGCTACCTGCAGTGACAGGTCACCTGCTGTATGTGGCCACTTTTTCTTGGCAGAAGGGGTGGCCACATACAGCAAGTACCACTGTATTTTCCCTTTTCCTGACCATCGCTCTTGAGGTAGCAAAATTTATTGCCACATAGTTTGCTTCGTCCCGGCCGAGGTTTCATGAAGCCCGCATGTGCCTGGAGTTCCAAGGAATAACGCGGACTCCAGGCGAGCAATTCAGCTATAGCCGAGCACTGACACCGGAGATTTGGAGGCAGAAGGCATGGTGAAAAGGTACATGGCCATGCCTTAATCTCTGTAGCATTTACTTAAGATGTGCAGAAATCAACAGCTTGAAAGCACGATGTCGATGAAAAGTTAAAGATTTTCCAACGACATAGATTTAGCGACTTTCTTGGGAGAGAACAGTAAGAGCGACTTTCTCTGGAGAGGATTGTAGCTAGAATGACCAGTATAATTTTGAATCCCCGGTCCCAGATGAAGCCTGACGCGGGACCAACCGGTACCTGCCTGTCAGGCAAGGGCCAATGAAGGTTCGCCTGCACACGCAGCAGAGAGATTGACTTGGACGAAACTGCTTTTGTGAAGGAAAGTCGGATAACCCCACAAGCATACACTAACAATACACAATCCTGGTCGTGCCATAAAATTTACAATTTTCATAGCATGTTTTTCATGGAACACCATTTCTATTTAATTCAGCATTGACCTAGATATATGATCATATTCATTTAACCATACGAATAAAATTATTTTATTATATGATTCAATAAACTTGAACATATGATTAAAATTACTTAGTCATTTGACGCAATGTCTTTAATAATATGATTAAATTGCATTTATCATATCTTCAAATCGATTTGATATTATCTTCAAATATTCAAGCACATGTTTGAATATTTTTTCTTATGTTCAAATATTTGATCATATGGTCATCAGTTACTGGTTGCAGCCCAATTTAATGATATGATTAAATTGATTCAATAGATGATTAATCACAATTAACCACATCATTAAACTTATTTTAATCTTTGATTGAAACCGTTGTTATAAATCGTATTAAGAAATGTGTTTGATGAAATATCTGATATTTTATAATTACATATTTAATCATATGATCAAATTTATTTTGAAATATGTTTCAGTTTTTGATGATATGATAAAAGTAATCATACGAGGAAATAATTTAAGGGTATCATTAAATATTTGAATATGTGACTGAATATTGATAAACAAGGAAGCGACGCTCCACGGTGTGTCTGTGCATATTTTCGAGCTACCATGGCAAGAGTGCACACAATTTGGTACAGCTAAACTGAATTAAGGTTGTTTTCCCCGCATACTTTTTATCATTTAATCCATTTTGCATATTACTTAGAAGGAAGAAGAAGCATTTATTCGGATGAAGATCGTCTGCCAGGTGATCTTATGCCAATTCATTATGATCTATTCCTACAACCAAACATTTACGCGCCTTCTGGTGTCAAACCACCATTGACATTTGAGGGTCACGTGACCATCACCTTTGAATGCCGGAGACCAACAGATGTTATTGTGCTGAATCGACGTGAATGGCTTCCTCTGAATGAAACTATGAAGGTCACAGTAGTGAAACCTTCAAATGAAAGTGATCCAGTTGTGGATGTATGGGAAATTGACGAAGACTTCGAGTTCTTGTTTATATTTCTGAAAAGAGACCTGACGATAGGAACAAAATATAAGGTGGAAATGGGATTCACAGGAAATCTTCAGCACAGATTGGGTTTCTTCTACAAAACCTATGAAGAGCAAGGACAAACAAAGTGAGCACCTTTTCCACGTACTGTATGCATAGCGTACACTCAGCAATTATAAGGAACCAAGATTCTTGTAATTTTCTTCTAAAATGGTAATTTGCAATTCAGATTCGTAGCTTGCTGCATTTTTATATAATTTAGATTCGTGGATAGTTGAACCTCCATGTATCTTGACAAATGACAAATTGCTGTTCTATTTTTTCTTGAATAGATACCTCGCTTCAATATTGTCGCAACCAAGTATGGGGCGGGCGGTTTTCCCGTGCTTTGACGAGCCTGCCATTAAAGCTACATTTAAAGTCAGCATAAAACGGCACATCAGCATGATAAGTGCAGCAAATACACATCTAGAATTCCAGGAGGAAAAGTAAGTTTTTATTTTATTTCAGTGCGTGTGTTTAACATATATCGTAAGTAATATGTTTATCTGGCATGACGTACCTCTGTATTTGTAGGGTTGATTGGGCAGTGATTATCAAATTAACAAGAACACCCACATAATCAGTTTGACATTTCAATAAATAAACTGTTTCATATTAGATTAATCTTAATCTAATTTAAAAATTAAGATAATAAGTAATATTAGTATCAAGCTCAGGCTGTAACTCTCTTGTACGTGAAAACATACTGACACTTAATGAATCACGCAACGTAAAACACACAAAGGATTTTCTGGAATGTTGATTATCAAAAGTTGAGCAATACCTATAGTAAGGTCCACCTTAATATAATATAGTGGATATTAAATGTTTTCAACACCGTTAGTCTCAAGCTGAAATTTTAAATATCTACAAGGCATTTACAGCATAACTGTGAAGGTTAGTAATAAAATAGACACCCCCCCCGGCGTGTCAGAGGCCAGGGTTACAGATATTGCAGTCTTTTTTGAAGCCGTATTAAAATTATTGGTCTGACCTGGTTTCCCGTTTGACCGTAGCATACCTAATGCAAGCATCAGCCAATGCTGTTCACCGTGCAGTGTTCCACCTGTAAATTTCCAATTTCACAAACATTAAATAAATGTATTACAAATTCATGTCAGTGGGAATGGCATGCTTTATTCACATTGCATTTATCCTCGACTACATAAGGAAATATACTGGAAAAAAACTGGATGCAATAATACCTTGAGTGCCTAGTTTGTTTAGAAGTTCTCTCTCTCTCTCTCTCTCTCTCTCTCTCTCTCTCTCTCTCTCTTGTGGATGCTTCCTTGTTTTTATTTATTATTATTATTATTATTATTATTATTATTATTATTATTATTATTATTATTATTATTATTATTATTATTATTATTATTATTATTATTATTATTATTATTATTATCATTATTATTATTTAAAACTGTATTTACGTCAGACATACAGTTGTTCCATTTTTTTTGTTACCATATTCCTCAATGTGCCTTAAGAAGACTTTGATTCATCAGGTGTTTCAACTTTGGATTATGAGCCCAAAAAACGCCCTATTTTACACAGAAAGGCCAGACACATAGTTGAAAATGATAGAACATTACCTAAAAGCAACTAGAAAAATGTCTGTGGCTCATAAGACGCAGGAAGTAGAAAATGCAACGGTAGTAACTATTCCAGCCTACACTGACTCGCAGTCTGACGATAGCTATGTGAAAATTACCATTAAAGATACAGGAACTGCATTTATTGAGGGAGACGATGACAACGTTCAAATGTGGGCCAAAATAAACTTGATGCATTCGCTCCGCACTCAGACAAACATAGCTCTCAACTCATGTTGTGTGGGAAAAAATAGTCGGTGGGAATCATCGACCCAACCACATTTATTGACATACCTAACAGAAATACTAATTTTTTTAGACTAAGAAAGATATTCTCTACCATTGAAGCCTTAAGGTCTTTGCTAGGGGGCTCCTGCCTAGGCCACATTTGCACTGTGAAGTGTCCCGGTGGGTTGTCCTGTAAATGCCTTAGAAGGACCCCAAAGTGTCTACACTGCCTGCTGCTGTCACTTCACTTGTTCAGTAGCTATGCTATTTGGCCTAACTTCATGATCTCCCAGGTGAGGACTAGTCCCGCACTGCCACTTGCAGGTGAGGGCTTGTCCACACATCCACCTGGAGATTTCAAAACGCACAGCCTAGTTAAAACCCTGAGTTGGTGAGGTCTAATCCGCACAACCACCAATTAGCTGGCATCAAGGTTGACCTTGCTCAGCGGCACATCCTATCACTTATGGGCCTAACAAAATGAGATACTACTGGTTCAAATACATGTAAAAATTCAATACACCCAACATGAGGAGACAGATGGGGGTGAGGTGAGCAGGAAAATCTTTTAAAAACTTTTGAAATCTACCAGGTTTGTCTATCTGCTTTGTTCTGTCGGGCGAGTATGAATCGGAATGCTATAATAAAACCCAAAAGGGCGCCAACTGATGCGTCCCCGGAAGCGCAGCTGATTGGCTGTGACTGAGAGCATGCCGCTGTTAGCGCATGCTCTTGTTGGAAGCAATTCTACGTCATTCATCAATGAAAATACATGCTACAGGGACATTCTGAGCGGTGATGCATAAAATTCTTTATGCACAAATTAATTTCCTTTCTTCAGCTGGCCTCCTTAGCTGATGTTAGATACCCCGAATGTCTTGACAAGTCCACATGTGATGCTGCTGCTGTCAGCACTACCCTATAGTCTCCACAGAGAGCGTCCCTAGTGTAATACCAACTGAGACCTCGCCCGACCACGAAACTGACAAGGACACACATCGGATAACGTCCGTGACAGTCATTTATAACATGTCACATGACCATTATGCGACATAATTCGACCTCGTTGATTATGATTGTATAGTGGTCATTATGACATGACAAAAATGACTTGTAACAAGGGTGGTAGGAACTGCTCAAGATATTCCTTGATGGTAGGAACTGCTCAAGATATTCCTTGATGCATGACATTTTTCCTCTACCTTTTGTGCACGGTTTATAGTTTGCCGCTTGCGAAGGTTGTCACATGCACAGTCAAGTTTGATTGTTTGCTCATGTGTTTCTCACTTATCGATGTGGCATTAGGAAGACCAGGTGGCGGAAGCCAAAATGATAGATGTAAGTAAATTGGGCAGAATTCCCACTCAACAGTTAGGCTATTATTTTAGAGGAGTACGAGTCTTAATGACGAGAGTGCACGCTACAAGAAAACAATTGCAGGTAAAAAGCAAATGTTTCTGCAACACACTGCCTGTAGGTCATCCAGCGCTGCACAACACTAGCAATGCTATTGTATGAAAAGTGTTCAATATGTGTTTACTTCACTTGTTAATTAAAAGTGAAGGAATATCGTAATCCACACTTTTCACAGAAAGAATGGATTATGTGATATAATCAACACTTTTTCTGGCTCCCTATTGGTCGGTTCTCACCTCCCATGTTACCAAGAGACTTATTGCCTGGCTCGCTGGATCTTTTCAGTCTGGTACGTGCACTGGTGTCACAAACAGCACTCCCATATCAGTCAAATTAGCTCTTGATGCACTCAGTGCTCTGAACACGCAGTGTTCCCTTTCCCCCTGTCTCAAAGCCGCATGACCCCGATGATTCACTGACGAAACTCCTTTTATCTCAAGGCGGTAGCAGGTCAAGTCGTCCCAAGTCAACTCTTCCCCAACGATCTCGTCCTGATGTCAAGTCGCCCCAAACTATCTCATCCCAGTGCTAAGTCGTCCCCTCACCAACTCGTTCCATTGTCAATTCGTCCCAATTCCAGCTCGTCCCAATCCCAACTCATCCAAATTCCAATTCGTCCCTGTCAGGTATCGTAGGCCTACTTCAATTTGGACTACATATTCCAGTTACGATGTGATAGTCCGTATCACAGACATACATCCCTGACCTAAAATTAGTAGGTCTAGGTAGATCCCAAGTTAAAACGAGACGCAAATACGGGTGCGATAAAATAAGATAAAACACAGGGGCACCTTTAAATCATCGCGTAAAGACAAACAAACTTCTGTCTGAAGTGTGTCTTTTCGCAAATTGAAAATAGGCCTACCAATAGCTGCCCGGTGCTGAGCACAACTAGGCTCTAGAACCCATCGGGTATCTCTGCAAAACAGATTCCTGCATAAACAATGCGTTTTTTTTTATACTGTTGGACACGTAGGCCAATTTGATTTTTGCCTTCCGTAGTAAGAATAACCCAGTACTGTCCGGGAACATGAACATGACATGAACATGAACGTAAAAAGATTCAATACAAAATTGTTAAAAGAAGTCAAGACTTGTGAAAAGTTGAGTTCATTTTGTAAAATATTTGGAGATGACTGTATATTATGATATTCACTTTTACAACAAAACCAGATTCCATAAAAAGGGAAAAGAATTTATATACCGATAACACTTGAAACAATAATACACCAAGAAAAAAAGAGCAAAAAGAATTTCATAGGATACCGGCTTAGATTCAATTATATGTAATAGTGTGTATAGTTAGGCACATATATTCTTGCTAACCATGCTCCGATCTCAGTATGGTAGAAAATTTATTTCAGTAATAAACAGTACCTAACTTATTGGTTAGCATATATAGGTACTGTGCCTCCCAAGTTCTCCTGGGCTAGTAGTAACAGTGAGTATTTAAATTGCAGTACTGCACTAAATACAAAAGTGAATGAAGCCAGACATACTTGTCCTTGTACTAGCATTTGCGATCAGTTTGTCCCGACCTGAAAAAATAGGCCTCTATATTCAACAAACGGGAAGCAAAGGAGTCGGAAACAAGGATGGGGAATAATTAGCATATAAACGTGTGTAGCAATGCATTGTAAGATTTGGCGTAATTCACTGTTTAGATGATGTATAATGTCAAATCATAAATTGCCAATAGGCTTGACACATTGCCCTCAGGCCAGAAAAGGCAAATACATTTTAATTACTTTTTATTTTGGCACAGATTTTCAAGAATACTTGTAAAGCGATTGAGCAAATATATCTATCTAAAAACAACACCCCCCCCCAAAAAAAACTTAATCCCCCAAACCCCAGTCTGTCTTCTTTCTTTCTTTGGTTATGCTCTTTTTTTTTTTTTTGGTCATTCTCAAGAGACATGCACTAGCGTCTAGAATTGAGAAGAGGGCGCTTGATGCAAATATACAAGGTTGTGGCACTTGACTTGCTGTCCCGACACATATGGGCCAACTAAAGGGAAAAAAACTAAAATCTGAGATCTTATTTATTTACTTCGGACAGTACGCTCCCCTCACTTGGCTCCAACAACATCCATGTACATTGTATGAACGTAACAGATAGTCAATCATATCGGTCCTCAAAGTTACCTACGAGGAAATCACGTGACACAAATAGACCCACCAGGCAAGGACGTGTTTTACTTGAGTTTTGTAAAAGTACAGGTTTAAAAATTTGTAATGGCGTATTGGGAGATGACAAGAATGTCGGGAATTGTACCTGTTTTACTAGTCGTAGTAAAAGCGTGGTCGACTACTTGCTTGCCTTGCCTGGATATTTTGACAGTATAAAAACTTTTGTATTGAGTCCCTTCGTATTGAATCGGATCACTGTTGCATAGAGGTATAAAGACGTCAGAGGGGTTCGCTTACAAATGGGATAAAAGCAAGCTACAAGCTTGCCGGCGGACACTCTCTTCAGACACTACTTGTGACATATTATATGAATTTCTCTGTACACTCGAATCAGATCATTCAGTGGATGATGAATGTGATAGTTTTTATAATTATGTAGTAATTGGTATAGACACCTTATTTGAAAAACGAAAATTCAACAGGTCCAAAACATTTTCAAGCAATCCATGGTTTAAAGACGAATGGAAACGTCTCAAAAGATAAGTTAATACCTTTTGACCTAGCAGATCAATGTAATTGGATTGAATTTTCTAATTAAAAAAAATACATGTGATCCAAACCTCACGTATAGAATATCTCTTCACTGTAAGATGTCGTTTCGAAAAATCTATATCGGACGATCGTGCCGAAGTTTGGCGTGTTTTAAAACTAAGAGTCAACGTCAACCAAATCTTGCGCAGCAAGTTTTGAATACGTGTATAGTCACTTCAAAAACAACGGGGTACCTACCGCCTGACGCAGACTTTTTGAACACGGTATGTCTTTCAAATATTTTCAATAAAGACTTAGATGATAGTGCTGATATCCTGGGCCAAAACGTAGTAAATTAGTGAGGAAGAGTGAACATAATTATATATACATAACTTGGAAAACCGTAAAACACCAGGTTATGACGGGATAAGCGAGGAATATGCTGAAGAAATACTGGCCCCCTTTGTCAACTCTTGACAATTTCATTCTAAAATCTGTGGGCCTCATCAACCCATTGTATAAAAAAGGCGATAGATCTGACCCGGAAAACCGCAAAAAAATCACACTTTTAAACACCATTGGAAAACGTTTTGAAGCAATTCTAAATGGAAAGCTCGGCTTTTTTTCATGATGATGAATTTCAAGCTGGCTTACGCGGCTTGCCGCGTTCTGTAGATAATGAACACAGTTTTTACGCTCTCATTCAAAAACAAAAATCTCACTTTATTTACTGCAATACTCTGTACTATAAGCTGAGGCAACGCGCCGTTGGTGGCGAATATTAGGATGTTATCAAAGTATGTTCGCAAAAGCCAAGTCAAGAGTCATATGACAGGGTCTCCTGAGTGAAACACTTGATAGTGAGTATGATGTTACTTACATAATTTCTACCTGATCTGGGCCAACATTTACATAACGAATTTGGTATTTTCTTTGGTGATTTGCTTTTTTATTACCTATTGTATGCAGACGATTTAGTATTGTTCTCAGAGACACCACAGGGGCCGCACAGACAATTAGATTGCCTTTCTGTATACTGCAAAAAAACGGCACCTTATTATAATTTGTCGAAAACAATGATAATGACTTTTAACAACTTTAAAATACTCTGGTTATGTTTTAGACTCTATTAAACGATACCCTTTCAGCAGCACCCCTTCTCACCTTGCCGAACAAGCTAAACGAGCGATGTTCAAAAGCTCTCAGGTATCCCACAGTGCCATAGGAAAGCCGTCCCCAGTTGTATCTCTCAAAATATTCGTTTGTCAAAGTCTTCCTATTCCAGAGTATGGCTGTGAAATCTGG
The DNA here is from genome assembly GCA_964020975.1 of Hermodice carunculata. NCBI lineage: Eukaryota > Metazoa > Annelida > Polychaeta > Eunicida > Amphinomidae > Hermodice > Hermodice carunculata. The sequence goes on from OZ026630.1 coordinate 23,938,882, forward strand.
ACTGGAACTAAGGAAATTGCTATTTTTGAAAAAGTTCAGTTGAGTCAGCTAAATTGCATGCTTGGCGTTCGTGTAAAAACGTCTCTCTGGTTATATACGTAGATACTGGGCGTCTCTTCCACTTATACGTCAAAAATGCATGATGATTAAATTCTGGTTACACATTTTAAGATTACCAGATAATAACATGGTTAAGTATGCACACAATACATTCCTGGATCTTTATAAATTTGGACAAAACGATTTGTGTAGTGTCGTATCTGAGATACTGTCAGGTGTGGGGATGTCAACTTGTGGGAAAATCAACCTGTATCGAACGACACGATGTTTCCGACAAAAAATTCAAGGACAGACTGCATGGGCAGTATGTCGAGACGGTAAATATCAAACTTGTCTCCCTGTGCCGTGAATCAAGGTCTCTAACATACAAACCATTCAAATCAGAAATGTACATGGAACCATATATCCTCAATCTTCCGAGCATAACATATGTTCAAGCTATATCAACATTCCGACTAGGTTCTCACTCTCACAACCGCAGAATCAAAACCGGCTCCACACACTCGGCCTATTACCCGTGCTGACGAAAGAATTTGCCTAAACTGTAAATTGGCAAGTATTCAGGATGAAACACATATTCTACTAAAGTGCACAAAACATGAACTTAAAAGACGTTTGCTATTTAATGTAGCCAGGAACTACATTTATAAATTTGATGTCTTGACAGATGAAGAAAAATTTATTGCAATGTTGAACACTAAGTCAAATCATGTTTTACTTGCCCTAGGGCAATATCTCCACAAATGTTTTGGCAAATCAAATTCCCCTTATTAGTTCAGCTTCTGGGTATTAATCGTTCCCTACTGCTTTTCAACTGATATGGTGTATATTTAAATTGCATATTAGGTCTATTCCTAATTGTGTTTGTAACCTCAACATTGTACTTTATGTAGGAATAAGTATACGCACCATGTTGAACTTATATATGCTTGTATACACCATTATGTTATACATTATATGCAGATTTTGTATTATATATATAATATGCGCACTCTCTATTCTATATTATATGCATACTTGTATGACGGATGAGTCTAACAAGACTCCCTTTACGTCTATAAAAATCTACTACTACTACTACTACTACTACTACTACTACTACTACTACTACTACTACTACTACTACTATTACTACAACAACTACTACCCGGTACTACTCTTGTAACTATTACTACAAAAACTCAGTACTTCATTTGTACTGGGGTAAATACAATGAGCTGGGCCTTTCTTTTTTCAGGATTGGGATTTTGGCACAGTTGGCATGTGCGTTTCACATTTTCAGCCAGGTGATGGTAACGGAGGTTGCTGATTCGAGACCCGGCCGTTCCGTGGTCACAAAACATAGAATAGAGTGGAACCTTTTAAAAAAAAAACCACTAAAACCTTCATAGGAAGAAAGCAACCACATTTTTACCTCCTTTTCAAGTATTTCTTATTCCGTCGATTTTTTCCGTGTACTACTTTTTTCCCTTAAAAAGACTTATTTAAAAGAGATGTCCTGTACAATACCCAATTACTAGTTCCAATAGTAATATCGGTTGGTATCACTAGAACTTTCTGTGATGTGATTGAACTGACGAAGCTACAATTTATGTCCTTATCCACACGTTAACAATGTGCCAATCTTGCCTGACGTCACACTATTTAAATCTCACAAGTGTTTCGGTATACATCAAAATTCTTCGCCAGTAAAAACAACCAAAACTCTCTAAATTACACTGAGCCTGCCATCTAACCAACAACTGTATATGTCATAAATGACTATTGAGCTGTCTACAAGTAAATTTGTTGCCAAGAGAAAATGGAAAATAGGTCAAGGTGCCCTGAATCTAACTTTGAAGTGCAGCCTAATGCGTTTCTAACGTACAGTCCACATGAGATGTAGGAACTTTGCGTGAGCAAACTTTCTGCTCTTCCCTAAACCGTAGACTTTCATGATTCTTCATGAAGCCACATGAAGTGTGGGGGAGAAGCAGGCTGGATTCAGAGATGGCCATCGCACAATTGATCACATTTTCACTTCAAATGTGTGAACAGATTTATGTATGAGTCCTGTTGAGGCCGACAGCAACACATAGACTTAACCCAGGGACGTGGATTAAGAATAATCCACGCCCCTGACCCGAATTAGCGTCGAGACACAGGAGCATAGGTAAACAAAAGTCTATTTTGGATGTCAAATTAACTTCCCAAATTATTAAACAGATAAAAAATAAAAAACCAAAAAAATATTTGTTCCAGAAACTCGTGGGTGGTTGACCATTACGTCACGTCTCCGATTATGTCTGTATACACATTCTGTATCGTAGTTGGGCAGTTCATGTGTTCGAGCACCACAACCAAGTACGGCACTGAGGTATGTATCGTCGCGACTGGTCATCTTTCTTGTCACAAGAGTTGAGTGACAGCAGGGACATGGATTAAGATTACTGTATGCCCCTGGTGTCACTGACAGATTGATGAATGAACACGGTGAAAAAAGAAAAACGCAACAGGTCTTTCACAGGTGTATGATACAATTTCCACGATATTTTTTTTCGAAATGTTAACTTGACACGCTTGGTTTGCTTTTTTCTGGAACAACCTTCAACATATCCGATAGTACGTTGTGATTTCAGTCGTGCAAAGGCGGTATGTGAGTTTGGATGCATAAGGTGTGAGACCCGTTGAACGTCAGCTTCTTTTTTATTGTGTGAAATATGCACGATAGCTTCTTATTCGATGAAATTAACTTTTTTTCTTCATCAATGACACATTCCTTATGTTTTACCAGAATACTTTCTCTCTCACTCTCTCGTTTTGTTTCCAGATCAATGTTTGTGCGAGGCCAGACAAACAGAATGAAACCTATGTACCGAGCCGTATTGCTGCCCGGGTTCTTGAGTGGTATGAAGACTACACCGGAATACGATATCCTCTCAAAAAGCTAGGTTAGAGTACACCAAAATTCAATCCATCATTGAATCATCTCGTAGTGTAATCTCCCACACTTGTTTGCTGAAATTGTAAAAACAAAAGCAGTTCTGCAAAGTTAATTCTTTTTGATATTAAATGGATTGGCAACGAGCAAAATGCACTTGACCTTCTGGTGTGTATTTGTACCTCAGCTGACTTGCCATTTGGGATTCTACCTTGGATGAGTCTATACAAAATTTGTCAACACTGGACATTACTTCAAAATTTGCATGGGAACACTTCCTGGAATCTTTAAACCCCAATTCTTTCAACAGTGAGCGCTGCATATTTTCAATTTTTCAATTTTTGTCTTTTTTGACTTGTTCAAAACAGTGATTCAGGTTATGCTGAAATTTGGTAGAAATATGTTTTTGTTTAAGGGTTAAATACAGCTATTCCCTAGGTGATGTTGCTCTGGATTCCTGACTTTTAATGAGTATTTCAATTTTCACACTTATCGGTTGATGCATACATTCCTATTGGTTACAATGTTAGTCAGTGGAGATTGCAAAGGTTATTTACATTGTTGTCCCCATCTGGAACCGTCTGGGACCACTTTGAGAGTGCACATATGTGAAATTGATGTCATATATTTAAGGCCACAGGACACTGCATTCGCCTGTTCTTTTCTCTTTATATCAGAAAAATAATTTCGGCTACAACTTTAATGTTGCACAGGTTATGGTTCTGTATATGGGCTGAAATAAGATGCACATGGCTGATCTGACCCAGTTCTCAAGATCCCATGACTAGTAACATGAACCGCCATGTTCTCTACAAACTTGGAGAGGGTGGAACTTGGATGACTCTCTGGTTTTGTTCCAATGGTCATGCTCCAGAGATTTCCAATGATATTTGGATTGTTTATGATCTTTTTATGGATTTTTTTTTTGGGGGGGGGGGGGCAAAATATTTAAACGTCTGCTTCTCTGATACCGTTTTGCCAAGTGTGTTTGCCGAGTTCTCAAGATCGCATGACTAGAATTTTGGGTTGCCACGGGAGAACTATTGAGCCAGCACTTAGATGATGATCTTGATAAAAGGTGACCTTGATTTAATCCCTAAGCTCCCCGTGCCACTTCAACCTCTGTTTCCAAGGCCAGCTGAGCACAGTAAAAGTCTTTTTGCTTTACTCAATTTTTGTAAAATCTGAAAAGGTCGTCTCGAAACTGCTTAGCTGATTGCTTTGAAATTACATAGAGACAGTTCTGAGGACAGTTCTAAGGGCTGAGGACAGGTAGTGCTGCGCCTTTTTAAATTTTTTTTTTTAGCTATTTTTGGTGTTATTTTGCTCCAATTTGGACTTCTAGTCTTAAACAATCGCTCAGGTTATGCTTAAATTTGGTGGAAATGTGCTTTGTGGAAGGGTAAAACACATTTGTTTCGTACGTGTTTATCGTGGTTCTCTGATTTTGAACTATTTTTTCAACTCGGGTAATTATTGATATATATATATATATATATATATATATATATATATATATATATTCGTGTTTAATTATAATGCAAATCAATGAGGATTGCAATGGTAAATCACATAGTCGACTTCTGCAAAACTATATGGTATATTAACTTCAAACTTGGCGGGAGTGTCACCTTGGGTGGGACTCTATGAAGTGTGTTCAAACGATTACGTACCGTTTTTTTTTTTACTTTACTTTTTTTGCATATTTGAAATGAGAAAAAAAATCCGAATTTGCAATGCAAATTGCTTTGAAATTGCACAGGGACATTTACACTTCCTAAGACATTCGGGCTTTAATTTGTACAGCGGGTGGCGCTGTACTGCAATTGTTTCTAATTTTTGAATGAATTGCATGTTTTGTAATTTTCGATGAAGTCTCTTGAACCACAAGTGAAATCTCTCCAAGCATGGTAGAAATGTTGTTTGACTGGATCTTCATCAAAGTTGTTCTGTAGCTGGATGTACTTCATGTGCTGATTGTTACTAATTTTGGTTTATTTAATTCCATATGGATCTGCCACATGGGTCCCTTGGGTGAGTCTTTATAAAGTGGCTTGAAGTCGTCACACTCACTGTCATTTTTATATTTTTTAAAATAATTTTCATGTTTCTCTTTGGGAAATCCGTAGAATCTCTAAAACAGCCCGGCCGATGGTTTTGAAATTTCAGACAAACACCTCAAGGTACCCCTTGTGCAGGGTGGAGCTTTTATATTGAATGTCAAAGTCAGCTAAGGATGGTTTCTTGACATAGCTCATTTGCCTCATCATTTCTCTTGCAAGTTCAAGTTTTGAATGGATTATAAATATTCTGTTTTTTTTTGACCATGTTATAATATAACATTAAAGCAGACGAAATTTACATCCGGATGCTTTCGGTCGATTTCAGAGGGGAAGGATCAAATACCTACTTGCAACATTATAGAATAAGAAATGTATCTGAAGCTCTTTCAGCTTATTATGTTTGTTTTCTTTAAACGTGTACTTATCAGAGGTTAAAAGGACATTCCTTTACTTTTACACCATTAGTTATATTCCTTCAGATCGAAAAAACAGGCCAACGTTTTTTAGGAAGTGAGAAGTTGGTCGCTTACAACATATAGGCTAGCTGGCATTTTGACTGATTTGAAAAGGTTAATAGTTGATTTGTTTTTAAGATCATTACGGCTTGCCCGAGCTGGGTTCAGCCATGGAGCACTGGGGTCTCGTGACATATGAAGAGCATCTCCTCCTTATTAATGAGGAGACAGCAAGCCCTGCGATGACGGTTATTGTCCAGTTTATTGCACATGAAACTGCTCATATGGTAAAACTTCCTATTTAATAGGCAACATTTCAAGTTCAAGTTAAAGTAAGCTTTATTTAAGGTCGGTTTTCAGTACAATAGTGAACATTTGCTCTGAGGAGCTATTCCACCGACGACGTTGCTGTATAAAGAGTAATGAACTAAACCTCTGTGGTAAAACATATAATTTAGTACATAATTATCTATATTTGATTCTAGGAATTCACTCCTGGTGAGTTCATGGGAAGTTTTCTTGAAATTTCGAATTTTTGATCGTTTTTTGGAACATGTATTCAAACGTACAGAGTATTGTAACTTGATACACACAAGAAGCATGTTTAAATAGTTATATTTTGTGCTAAGTCAATCAAATCCAACTTTCCTATTAAGGCATTGTTGCCCAGTTAATTTGTACTGCGCTCCTTATATATAGCTGGTGATGCATGTGTTAACCTTATCCACCTTAGATCAATGAAGGCTCCAAAATTGTGTCAGTGGCTCCCCTTGGCGCGGTTGGCACCCAACAATGGGAAACGATATCAAAGTTTTAAGATATATTTTTCATATGTATCTAACCAACGACTCTCATTGAAATTTTTTTCTTCTAACAGAAACATTAGGTAACTGTTTTGAATAAGGAGGATTTTGACATCCAGACTGTTTTGGCCTGCTTATGAAGGGATGAAGGTTTAATAATACACGACTTTTATTATATTGTTCTCCAATCAGTGGTGGGGAAATCTGGTCACATGTAACTGGTGGACAGACACATGGCTTAATGAAGGCGTCGTCTCCTACTTTCAATGGCTGCCTTTTGATGAAATATTAAACGCTTCATCAGTAAGTGGGGAATAGTTTATTGGATGTACATACCTTTCTCACATATTGATGATGGTGATGTGTCTTTGCCTCAAATGAAATTCATGTTGCTGTATAGATTAATGTAAAGATATTCACTTCGTCTTGCTATGTGAAACAGTACCTTGCGAGTCAAATATGTCGTGGTATACTCTATGTGTAACGTCTATGTTTTGATCCTTTTGTACGAGAATGATGTAGTAATCTCCACGACACTAGTACAGCATTTTCTAATCTACAAGGCACGTTTTCATCAAGGAGACGAAATATTGGAAATATGATCTACCCATTAAGCACGTTAAAACAAACATTCTACTGTCACTACCACAATGGAGTTACGCCAAGGTTTTACCCTACGTCAAAGAAATATATATATATATATAAAAAAAAAACAACCCAAAAACAAAAACAAAAAAACCCAAAACACAAAAACAAAACAAAACAAAACACCCCCCACCCCCCCCCCCCAAAAACAAAACAAAACAAAAATCTAGAACGAAAGTAACACACTTGACTGGCTTAACATTCATTACTTTAAGAGGTTGAAGATGAAGCGTCGTGCCACTTGAAATGCAAAAACGTTTTCTGTTATTTTCGATAAGTGGTACCTGACATGCTATTTTTACTAACACCAATGATGTTATCAGAAAAATCACGTTTGTTATGCAGATGTTATTCTTTGCAGAGTGAGGTGCAATATTCGCTCGACACAGAGCGAGTACTGAAAGGCGACAGCCAAAAATACTCACAGCCTGTGAGGCCACCTTTCGTTAACGCCACACAAACGCTAGCAGCGAGAGTTTTCAATGGCTTTACTTATCAGAAGGTCGGTATAAATACATGTTTCAATGCTGTGACGAGACCCTTTTTATGTTCAATACTTCAGAGTGCAGTGTTAAGTGAAGGTGAAACCTGAAAAATAAAAATGGTCATGTATGACAGAGTATTTTGATTTCGCCGCTTTTTGAGTTAATATCGTTGGTAATGACATAAAACCATTTTCACAATTTTGCGACTTGTTTTGGTGAAGAAATACCCTAAAATAGCACAAAATCCCAGCCTTTCACTCTTTAACAATTGATAAAAACATTTATCTTTGCATCAATATGCACTACATGTCTATACCAACCCGGATATATATATATATATATATATATATATATATATATATATATATATATATATATATATATATATATATATATATATATATATATATATTTCAACTACCTTTACGTCAATAAGTAATACAGAGTTCTAAAGTTGCTTCTATAGTCCCCTATGTCCTACATGTGTTGTACATTGTACTGTCATTCTATTTATTTGTATTTCTGTTAAATAAAAGCAGTCTGACTCTGAGTCAACGTACAAGTCATATTTACATTTTTAGCATATTGTGCTGGCAATTCGATTGTACCCATATAATCCAGGGTGGTTATTCAGAACCAGGAAACAGAAAGAAGACATTGTATGTACTTCAGCTGGGTTCATTGCCAATACCAGCAGGGGGATTTTGCTCTGTCAGCCATGTAAAACGAATTCTTACCCCTATAGACATTTTCTTATTTCAAAAACAAGGGAAACAGTGGCATGCATATCCTATTTAATTCCTTAAAACTACTATGTTGGTGGTGGTGGTGGGACTGGGGGTGGGGTTCGTGTTTTCTTCCTGTAAAAAGAGAGAATGATAAACACGGAAGCAGTGGCACAATTCCGACAGGTGCAAAGAGTTGGTTTGTTTAATGACATAGACCACTGTAACGCTGTGGAAGTTTTGTTGGAAAGCGGCACATATACTATTGTGTGGCAAAGGGCCATGCTCAAAGCAGAAACAACATGAGGCGGTACATGACCACAACAGATCCTTGAAGCCCAATCAAATCATTTAAAGTCAGTTGCATCTGTTCATAAACAGAATATAGACAGATAAATAATCTGGATTGGAATTAACAAAGTACCTTTTGACAACCCCAACAAACTCATACATCTTCATAGGTATTAGATGGATCAGAATTTGATGCATCCTCCTGCTACATTTGAAAAACATTATGTTACTACGGGTCATCTTCGTATTCAGAAGTCTGTAGAACACATGGCAGTCCCCTTATACATGTGAGTAGAGCTGCAGATTTGCACTGAGAAAGTTTTCAATGGCAGAAGTTGCTTCATTTTCCGTGATCTGTTAACACAGTGATATATAAAGAGTGAACGCTGTTGGTGTTGTAATCAAAAGAACTGATTTACTTTTGGAAATTGAAATGTTAAAATTGTCTGTTTTTGTCTGTTTTATGTGTTTGTAAAATGGCGAAAATGCTCGGTAATATTTGCGATTCTCATTAAGTGATTTCTGCCGACAATAGCAATTACTGCACTAATACAGGAACAGGAGCAAGGAGTAAAATTAATAATTTTGTTTAAGGCATGGGACCTGAAATAAATGTTATACATTTAGGGCGCTGCAATCGTCCGGTCTCTGCGCTATATTCTGGGTGAAGAGTCATTCAGAAGAGCCATCATTGTGAGTAGGCTTAACTGTTTTGCTCAAGATAGAATTTTTATTTCTCTGTGCATCATCTCTATTAATTCCAAAACTGTATTTTATCACAACTTAAATCCATCGATGAGTGTGTCTCTTGAATACGAAGTAAAGAACGAAAAATAGATTTGACCACGAGTAAAAATTTCTGCGTTATTTCGACCCGAAACAAGTCTTGCTGTTTCCCGATGAATATGCGACTTCACGATTTATCAAAGGTAGCTGAAAATTTCATCAGTTATGATAATTTCTTTATCATAATAAGAGACACGCAGAAGTGTTTTAGTGGATGGAACAAACTTGGATTTTCAGCCTAATTCATCACTAGTGACAGTGTTTGATAGGAAAGGGTTGGTCTGTTAGACTTATTTATGTTAATTATATATACACGATAATGTCGGCGTACGAAAATATAAGCTTAGTAATCAGGGCGTCGATATTTTTTGCTTCTGCATTAAAAAATCTGAGTATATACGTGTTCACTATCCAACAAAGATGAACGTGGTGAGTTCAACGTATATTGTTTAATGTAATTCACAAAAGCCACGAGTAGACTTAACCAAAGCACAAAAGTATGTTTGTACAAGTTGTGTGGTTGTTTTGTCCCAGAGATATACCAAAAAGTACGCCTATGCAGCGCCAACAACAGACCAATTGTTGTCTGAATTCACCAAAGTGAGTATAATATTTTCGTTGCACAAAGCATGAATATTAAAGTGCAAAATATTGAAATATCGAAAGTGTATGCCACTTTTCTGTCGCCACAATTCCTTGTCTGCAGGTCGAGATGGTGCACTGATTAATACTTAGACATACATAGTGTGAAGTGCTTGGACTCAACTTCAGCATCTATTAATAGTTTTCGACAATTTTTTTTCTCTGCTTTATAATACTAACTCGAATTTATGTTTACATAATGAGTATATTTATATGGCGTAAAGTTTGTCGTGTTTTGTGCTAATTTATGTAATCATACACATTCATTTAACTATGAAAATTTAATTGTATTTGTGTCTTTTTGTCGAGACCCACTTCCTGGTAGTCATTACCCTATTCCGCAGTGCGAACCCTTTACTCTCCATAAGCTAACCTGTCACTGTCTAACTTATATACGTATGGAAGAACTATTGTCCATAATGCACACGCTCCTCTGTAGAATTTTGACATAGGCTGCATTAGCCCAAATGTTCTTCAGCGGGTAACTACTCAGAATATATTTCGGAGCCTGTACCCGCACATGTCTCTCTGAGTAGCGGCTCCTTGTCTAAGCTGAATATTTAGCAATGACAACACACATAATAATGAATAAATATGAACGTGACAAATGATGAATTAACTAAATAAGTGAAGTTTTGCATGTAAATGCAAAGCTTCAATATGAATACAGAATACCTATCCAACCAAACAGAATTACTAAATAGTACAGACCAAGTTCAAATAAGAACAATGTGACTTACCCCTGAACTAGTATGTATCCTTTCTAGCTGGATAGGACACATTAGTCCAATCACTTGCCAGTGTATAACTGAGGTAGAAACAAACTGGGGTAATATATTCAATCCCAGTGATTACAAAATAAACTCAGTTACAGCCAGACATCTTTACAAACGTATTGGATTCCTAACAAGTACTGTAACAATGGACATCCTGTACCAGAAATGTAAAACAAACTCCATGATGACACATAATCCTCACTATGAAAGTATCCAAGAAATTAAGTTCCATTTAATTGTAAACTCTTAGTTTATGTTTCAAAAGAATGAATCCAATTTGTTATAGTTGAGTAAATCCAGCCAATTTCTGGCTAAGTGCTTGGGACAGCCTATGACTGACTCCTGGCCCTGGAGTTAATGTTTCAAAAATGACTCGAGTTTGTGACCATTACGTAAATACTGCCAGTTTCTGGGCAAGTGCTCAGGTCAGCCAATGACTGATTCCCGGCCCTGGTGTGGTACCAACGAATCGAGCAATGTTTTTACATTAAGTAAATGTACACTGACATGTCAGTCTAAAATGTCAGAAAGGTGAATATTCAAACAAAATGATGCCATAAGGTAAAATTTAAGTAGCAAAACAGGCAAGTCTGAAATCTTTGAAATTATTAAAACCAAATTTTCTAACAAGCAATGTTACTGCGATTAACACCGAACAACATCACAAAAGATTATTGCCATTTTCCACAAATACCACGAAAGTAGACCATGTGCCTTTTTCATTGCCGCGACGCGTACATCTTGCCTCTTCTGGGTCTGTCAAGTGAAAAGAACAAATTGAGTATACAACATGTATATTCGGCACTTTTACTTGCACGCACGTGCAAAAATATATCTTTCGCTATCTTAGCAAGCTGAACAAGACGGTATTCTAGATACAGATGGCTCAAAACTGGACTTCAAGGCCAAAATGGACCCATGGTTGGTGCAAAAAGGGTTTCCTCTAATAAGCGTGGACCGTGAGACACCAGGTCAAGCTACAGTGACCCAGAAACATTTCTTAGACCCCCCTGACCAAAAGACCACGCCATCTCCGCACGGGTAAGTAAGAACTTTATATTAATGGGAAAATGTGGAAAATGAAACATAAACATAAAGATAAACATACTGGCCATACATCTTATTGTGTGGTGGTTGCTTTTAAAAGAATTCTATTCGCACATACCCTCCTGCATAATGAATCTAGAAACCTTGAGTAATATTTTCCTAATACAATCAAAACACAGTATTCTTTGACGACAAGGTTATTTTGCTAGCAGCTTTGGATGATTACATACAATATTGACTCTAGTCTTTGCGACTTTGTCCAATCACATATTTTCTAAGATAACAAAGTTATACTTCTGTGTCTGATTTGTTTGCTCATCATCAATATCATATTTGCTGGTATCAGGTACCTGTGGAATGTGCCGCTGACATATACCAGTGAAGATGAAGGTTGGCATGTAAATGGCACCAGACATTGGTTGAAAAACAGACAAGGTAGGCAGGGCCATCACACCATCAATGGCTTTACCAGGGTTCATTTGCTTGCGGGGAGGGGTGGTGGTTGCGGAGGGAGCTTTATTCTTTTGTTGCTTTATGTTCCTTCGGCTCGAGTTTCACCATTTAAGTATCCCACGAGAAACCCAAAACGACTGTCCAGATATTTTCCATATCCAGTTCCCAATAATACGATTATGTGTGTGGAATTCCACACACCGCTTGCTGTTCGGAGGTATCATTGCATTAGGCAAGTGTGCTGAACTAGTAGTTCTAAAGATATGGGTGGTTTGAATTCTTGACCAAGAATTTTGCCCTCATGGCGTACTTGTAAAAAAAAATATGACAATAATCTAAAAAAACACTTGATTCGAAAAATGTTGAGCTCTCTGGATACCTTGGCTTAAGACGCAATGTTTATCAAGTTACATCATATCAAGATAACTGGTAGGTAAAAGTCAAATAGCCATTCAAAGCAGTGTTTGCTCGTTATTAGCTCCCTTTTCCGAAACAATTTGTTGCCGTATGATATTGCATTGGAATGGAATTGTGTAATGTATTGTCCATGATATTCACGATTGAGCCTACTTTTCTTCGGCCATAACCTATTTACGAAAAATATGTTTGGCCATAACAGCAAAGTTGCCCACTGATTTGCATGATGCTCCTAAGTTACAGTATAATATAAAAAGTGTATAGTCAAGGTCATATGGCCTGTCGAAAAATCCGTCACATTTTCTTTTTGAGCTATTTTCAGCTATTTTCATGTATAACCGAAATTGTTGCAGCATAGAGACATATCTATAGTAGTTAATGAACAATACCATGAAATATAGCGAGTCCAGATTTGCTGAAAAATGAAGACGGACCCAAGGGAGGCCTTGTCTCCGCCATATTGTGCTATTGTGGATACCTTATTTTCCATCTTTTTTCTTTCCCGCGCAAGCGTAACTTCGAACGGTATTCGTTTCGCTGAAAAAACATTGGAAACATTTGAACTGTATTAATTATTCTAATTTTAGATGGGGATCAACTCTGATGACATTAAGCAGACAAATAATAAGTTGTGACGTTCCTGTGAATAAACTTGGTATTCAGCAAATATTTAGGTAATGGTTTAAATGCCAGCATGATTCATGCAATGCAATGAAAAAATATTTGTCGTAGGATATATGTATGAGACACTAATTTTTGATGAGCTTGTCTGTCAGAACTAACTAATCTTTATTTGTAAAACAAGGGCTAAACAGAGACAGCCGACAGATTTTCATTCAACTCGAGAATAATGTTTCAATTTCCATGCACAGAGAACATAAGCCATGGTATCCCTGCTGACAGAAACAAGTGGTTGCTTGCCAATCTGGAACAATCATCATTTGCAAGGGTGCAGTATGATGAGTACAGTCGGCAGAAAATCATCAACCAACTTACCAAAGACCACACGGTACTACATTAATGTTCTTTATGTATTGTTTTAATGGAAAATGTGCTGGTCGTTTAAACTTTTCAAAAAAGTGATTGTCATATTCGATAGATACCCATTGAGGTTAACATCATCGTCATGTTTGAAGTTAGTGTTCTTTATTTCCAGAAATGTTAATTCCCCGTTGCTTTATCCATTATGCTAAATACTTTATTAATGCACGTGTCGTACCTCAAATGATATAAGATTTCCATTCCAAATAAACTTTTGCTGTATCATGAAATAATATTTACACAAATCACAAGAATTTGAGATGATTCTCTACTATTATAAAATGCATCGTACTCCTTCGCGCAATAGCATTAGGAGCACCAATTGAGCAATCAAATAAATTTGGATAATTGATCAACAATTGTAAATCGACAGAGGCGTCTAACATTGATTGTATTGAATTGTTATAGGTAACCGCCCGATGCACAAGCACGACGTTGTGTGGTTGCTTTTATTATATTCTTTTCCCGCAAGTCTTAATCGTGGGGATGATATGAAATAATGACATTTGATTCAACAAAACCTTTAAAAACCAAAGTTCAGTAACAAAATTGAACATCTGTTTTTGCAGGCCATTAATTTGTTAAACCGTGCCCAGCTTATTTATGACACCTTTGTAATATGCAGGTAAGTACAAAGCATTGAATGAGGTTGAAGCGATTAACCTTTTTTTTAAATCAAGGTTTGGAGGAAGGAAGAACTTATTAAAATTTTTCGCATGCGCATATGACCCCTAGATTTTCACAGTATTATAATCATAGTTAACGTGTTGCAATGAATTGGCACTCTCCGTCAACCCCCAAACACACCCACCCACCCCCCACTCCCCACACACAAAGACACGCACACACATACACAAACACACACAAACACACACAGACACACACAGACACACACAGACACACAGACACATACACACACACACACACACACACACACACACACACGCACAACGGCAGGAAATAGTACAATTCAACACAGCGGGGACCTGCCTTTTAGCAGGAGTTTTCTTTGAAATATGTTGTATTAGTAGTGTTATACATGTATATGCTATTGATTGATTTTTATTTTATGTGGTGTTTAGGCATCCGGTGTCCGTCCGTCGGTGTCCACTACCCACATTCACTTCAAACTTAGTGGGAATGTACATTGTGTGGTTCTCTACCAAGTTTGTTCAAATGGTTACGCTTCAGTGACTTTTAAAAATATTTTAATGATATTTTGGGTTTATTTTTGGCCAAATCTTAAAAAGAATATTTTTCTTCAAAACCGCTTGGCCAATTTCTTCGAAATTGCTTAGGGGGACTTCTGGGGATCCCGAGACTTTAATTTGTTCGACAGGTGCGATGTACTTTTTCATTTTTTTAAAAATGTAAATTGTATTTTCGCTATTTTCGACTTCTCCAAAACTGTCCCTCAAATCATGCTGAAACTTAGTGGAAATGTTCCTTGTAGAAGGGCCAAACAAACTTGTTCACAAGGTAGCATTGCTTTGAATCTGCGATTTTTAATGAAATTTTCAATTCGCGCAATTATCGGTTAGTGCATACAGTCCTATTGATTACTATGTAAGAGGAAGAGTTTGCAATAGTATTCACGAT
Organism: Hermodice carunculata; assembly: GCA_964020975.1. Lineage (NCBI taxonomy): Eukaryota > Metazoa > Annelida > Polychaeta > Eunicida > Amphinomidae > Hermodice > Hermodice carunculata. The sequence goes on from OZ026630.1 coordinate 23,954,090, forward strand.
TTTGTTTTCTACTGCAAAACCAGTGTCCGGATTCACTGCAGACTTGGTGCGGATGTACCTTGGTTAGTTTTGCCGTGATTTATGGATTTTTTTAATTGTTTTTTTTGTTCATCTTTTGGCCAAATCTTACAAAAATTTTCTTCTCCAAAACTACTCGTCTAATTGCTTCAAAATTGCATAGGAACACTTTAGGGTATGACAGTGGCCGTTACACAGCACATGGGTACCTTGACCTCATTCTCAAGGTGGCAGGGTCACTTAGGTGTATTTAACTCTACAGATGATAATTGAGAACTATATCAGCCTGGACTTTGATGTTTTGCATGGTGATGATTCACTTTGACGGCCACACTCAGAGAGTGCATGAGTGACCTGGACCTCATTGCCAACGTCACAGGACAACTGACAGGAAATTTTCTGCTCATTTGATAACTTGAGATATGTCTTTAGTTAGGGCCTTGATGTTGGACATGTTAATGTTTCTCTATAAATGTCACGCTAAGACAGTACACGAGTGACCTTGACCTCACTTCTGAGGTCACAGTGCAAGTTGCAAAAAATTCATGTATGTTGCCGCAACATACATGAATTTTTCTCTTCACTATAACATGAGAACTATTTGGTCTGGGAGTTTGATGATGCACATGTTAGTATTCTTCCAAAAAGGCCAGACTTACTCAATACATGGGTGACCTTGATCGTATCCCAAGTTCACAGAGCCACAAGTGTGATGACCTCTAGGTCAGGTGAGCATGGGCTGTTCACACAGCCCTCTTCTTTAAGTTATAAATATATCTTATTGACGTTAATTTCGAACAAATATCCTTTGTAATTGTGCAATCCATTCTGTACAAAGAGTTTACAACGACGTGGAAACAATTGCATTCGATATGACAAAATACCTGCACAAAGAAACAGAATTTTCACCACTATGGGCGGCTAGGGACGCACTTAATTTGCCCCACCAGATGCTGAGGAAATATCCTGTCTTCAATGCACTTCAGGTATGAATAAATAGTTCCCAACATTAACCTTTTATATTTAACATTAGGTTTACTATTTGTATGTTAAAGATATGTCTGCGGAAGCTCTTTAATATGAATATTTCCTCTTATCCAATTCTATACATCTTTTAATTTTTGTTATTATAAAGCACAATGTCATAATTTCTTATCACTGTGTTGGTTAAACTTTCTATCTGTTAGAACGATATACAATATCATAAATGTTTAAGACCGTAAGTATGATACTGGCTTGGTCCAGGTCGATTAAACCATTTTAAACGAATTTCAAAACAAATTCCGCCAGTCCTTCGTCTACTGATTTTGACAATTGTAGCGTAACATGGGGCTCGACCGAAACGGACATGCTTCTATAATTACAGGAAAGAGCAGTTGGAATTATTTTGATGCTCCGAGAATATAGCTTCAGCCCCCTCCCCCCAACCCCCCCAAAAGACGCGGACTCATTAAATGCTTCAAATGAAAATATATTATTACAATATCAATTTATACAGAAATGGACATATAATGTACTGCCAAATTTTAATACTGATGTGACATCATCATCATCATGGTTCTATAATACCAACTGCCATCTTACAATAGATCGACCCGTTGTGACACATGTGGTCTCGCATTTTGATTAGACTGTGTATGCCTTATTTCCACAATAGGCAGAAAGTGAATCAAATGGTCATTTGCTTTTATGGCTGGAGGTTCGCTATTCTAAGTGGACACGTTTACTGCCTTGAAGCCTGATATTTTACTTTTGATATGCCACATCACTTTTTTGTCAGTGCGATTAAATAAATGTGCATGAGTACATAAGGTCGCTGTAAGGACCATAATAAGTCATTTGTAACATTTAATTGTACATCCACGTGATTAAATACATATATGGCCATTTCTTTTCGAACCTTAAAAATTGTGAAAGTGCACTTTTTTGGAACCAGCATCGAAAACGCCTGTGTCCTGAAGACTTATAAAGAGAAGTCAAACGATGGAAAATCTAGTAGTGCGGAAATGAACAACAGCTTTTATGTCTTCTGAGCACACATACCCATGTTATTCCTTGAATGAAACGCAAATTTACGAGGAATTTGAGTCTGATATCATTATTATACTTAAGTCTTTTCGTTTAGAACCACTTAATAGACGTTGTTATAATAATTCAGGCAGAAAGTTTGAGTGTGAATACAGCATTGGAAGCGATAAGACCCTATTTAGTTGTATTGTTGCGTCATCGTAGTTTAACTGGGCACCCGTCGTGCTGGTATTTTCTGCACTCAGTCATAAATTAGATATTCAATGTAACAAATTGCAATTATCTGTAGCAAAGGAAACATTCTACATTTGAAATGTATTATGGTACACCTTCCATGACAGCATATTGAAACAAATCATTTGTAAAAGAAGATGATGTTGCAAAGTTTGTTTGTCCTCACATATAAATTTATTGAAAAAAAAAAAAAAACTTTTGAAGACGTCTTCGTTGTGCTGTTGAATGGGACAAACTTGAGGCAAATTGAAATAAATGTTTTAGATAAAATGAAAAATCCCAGAAATACTCAGGTCTGATGCGTTTCACTGTGTCTCGTCACATCTTACGCTTCCTCCTGTTGTCCTGTATCTTTTTGTATATCCAGTCGACGAGCTATCTTCCTTCTCAAGAAACAAGCTTAACCACAAATCATACTTTCCAATGAAAAGCAAACATTAAGCCAACTGACAATTATTGGTAGATCAAGTTTTAATGTATTTTTTCCATACTCATCTATTAGCGTTACAAAAGGAAGATTTTTGAGCCTGCATATGAAAAGGTTGGATGGGAAGTGTCCAAAGGAGATCCGCATTTGGCTAAGTACTTATACATCTCAATTTATTTATAGACCTTTTGGCGTAACCGCTAAAGACTATCATAAAATTTGGTACGGTCAATCGGACATATGTAAAGGTGGTACAATTTATATTTGATGAATGCATGTTACTATCGTTATATCTTGACTTCTAGCTTTGCTCTTAAAAAGTTATGTGCCACTGCTTGTTAGTTTGAAACGAAAGGGAATCGTGTCGTGTCGGGACCGCTGTTTCAGATTTCTATCGGTGTGCGGGTTGACCTACAGTGATGTTATATATAGAATGATAGGGGCATGCCAGCGTTCTGATTTTCCTTTAGTTAAGGCGGCTTGACTCTGAAAACTTCATGTGTCCCCTCAATATGAAAATACGCTCTGCCTATACAACCTTCTCCTGAATTGTGAGGCAATGTGGGAAAAGAGCTAAGAACACCTCTGGATGTAGCTAGACCTTCACTCGTTCAACAGGTGCTGCGATTATATATGTATGCATATATCAAATTCAAGGACCTGACACAAGTGGCTCCTGTGGTATCATCTAAAAACTACAGGTACCATGCTAATAAGTTTGGAGTTAATTCATATAAAAACGTTCAGAGAACAAAATGTGAATTATGAACAAACTGTGGATGGCGAGGTGATGGACAAAGAGTAAAAACAAAAGCTCTGCCGACTTATAAGTCACCTGTGATTAAAACATAAAAATTCATATATATATATATATATATATATATATATATATATATATACCTAAACAGTTGTATCACTGATCACAGATGGACAAATAAAGCTTTGAAACTTTGAGCCTATGTTTGCTTCTCCATTGATCTTTGAGAATAGTTTCGGAGAAATTTGAGGATTCACAAGACAAACATTTCATGTTCTGGTAGTGCCCGCCAGTGCCATCTATTCATACAATTTTATAATGCGTCTCCAATTCACCCACAAAAATAACGATTGACATATTAGCTCATGTCACCTCAGGTACCTGAGACCCTACATTGTGTCGGAGGTCTGTTCCTGTGGCAGCCACCGATGTCTCACGGAAGGATCAAAACACTTCACCAGATGGGTATCTGACGAAAGGAAGTATGTATATACGCACATATATATATATATATATATATATATATATATATATATATATATATATATATATATATATATATATATATATATATATATATATATATATATATATATATATGAATATTTGTGATACACTTTTTGTTTCAAACTTACATAATTTATGTGTCCTATCGATTATAAGTACAAAAAATACATCATTGCATTACATACAATAAACTAGCATTGTGCAAAAACCACCCCACTTTTTAGTTTATGAGAGCAGAAAAAAGACGAGGTTAGTTGCCAAAAGTACAAGGGATTGAAACACAGTGTAACTGCAAGAAGGATCAGTTAGTTAAAAATTTATAGTTATTCGTTGTAAATAAGTCCAACGCGTACGGCGAAATATCAGTAAAATATTTATGATTTCGTCATTCTGACGGCATAAATATACAAATTTTAAGGACGGGAAAAATCGAAAATGAAAAGTTGTAACACAATAATTATGTACAATGTATGGCATGAGTCGAGCATGCACTGAAGAGAACCCAGACTGATATTTTAGGGTATTTATGGTGGACTTTACAAATGGATTCCATAACTTTAAAAATATACTCATAACATGTACTGTAGCTATCACCCAGACATGTTGGGCAATACCCTGTGTGTTGGAGTAAACATTGGCGACACTGTGGAGTGGGAGTTGGTGTTTTCGCGGTACAAGAGACTGGATACGCTTGACAGAAGACTGATTCACTACTTGGATGCTCTTGCTTGCACCAGGAACGTTTGGATCTTACAGCGGTAAATATAATATCAATAATTATGTCTTCAAAATATGTGTTTGTATTAAAATGATACGAAGTCGAGAGATAGATATGGAGACGATAAGACGAGAGAGAGGGAGAGGGAGAGAGAGAGAGATAGAGATAGAGATAGATAGAGAGAGAGAGAGAAAGAGAGAGAGAGAGAGAGAGAGAGAGAGTAATGAAACACTGAAGGCTCTTTTTCCAAACAGGTAAGACTCAGAAGACGTGAGAGCAGCTTACAATAACAAGGAAAGAAGACATTTAAAAGTGTATTCTAGTCATATGTATCGAATTTCTTGGCAAGAAAGAGTAAATCATATTGTTAATTTACATTACAAATGGTAATGCCATGAACGGATTTGAGTTTGAAAATAATTTTTCATTGTATTCCAATGGCCCGTAAGTTGATTATTATACAGATGTACTCAACTGGCTGTTGAACAACCGTGTACTTCTGTGGCTTAAAAGTACGAATCCGTGCCGTAGACACATGGTACGTACATAGTTCCTGTCATTGTCTGATTAAAAGTACGAATCCGTGCCGTAGACACATGGTACGTACATAGTTCCTGTCATTGTCTGAGGAACTGAGGCTTTAGATTTCCTTCCTTAAATGGGAATATGATTGATACAATCCCACAAAATCATCAGGTCTTTATGGTAACTAAAATATCATGGCAGTGGCACCAAATGCCCATGTGTATTTCTTTCTGTCATACCAAAAGAATACATTTATTTGACACATTTACAAAGTTGCATGCACTTTGTCTTCTACTCGTGCTTTGTAAATTCTCTGGTTTCCAGATATATTTTCAAGGCATTGGATCCTAAGGAGATGCCACCATTTCATAAAAGGATAGCACTTAGCTCTGTAGCAGCGACTGACCTTGGTGGTGCATTGATTTGGCAGTATTTGCAGATAAACTGGACCAACCCTGCAATAAAGTCAGTATTGTATAAGAGAAAGTTGCCATGTATAATCAACAAATTGTTTCAGGCTTTACCTGAAGGTGCTTCTACTACTATTACTAAATGCAACCTCTATTGCTGGAGAAATAAAATATATTTTCTAGTCTTCATAAAAAAGCACAAAAAGGTAAACTGATAAGGATACAGGGTGCAACTTGTGTGAAAAACGTGTATGTTCGGGGAACAGATATTCGTTAGGGGAACAAATATTCCCAAATATTTATTCTGTTGGAACGAATATTTGTACCAGAGAGGACAAATATTATAAACATCCCGAGGAACGAAAAATTCTTTTACACTAGAGCCCAAGAGAGTAGTGCATGCTATCTACTTTAATAAAAATTGATTTAAATTTCAGACATGACAGGATTTCTCTTCTAAGAGATGTTAGTAAGCACTTTGCCACAAGCGAGGATCATATCATGGTGAGTGTAGACATGTATTAATTACACGGTCACCGGCAGCCGGCACTACAAGTATAGAGGTTATAAACGGAATGTCTTGTAAACAACAGAGGGAATGAAATTTGAGGATCCAGATGCCATTATGGCCTTGTAGATTCATATGAGGCATATATAAATGACTGAACAAGTAAAATGATGATGAGACGCAAAGGGCCAGCTAAAATACTGAAGATGGATTATTCACAGGGGCACCTTACTTCATTCCACAGTGCAAACCAGAGGTACCTTTAGGAGTAATATGTGTCCATTGCTTGATCAACAGTTTTATTAAATTTTTCTCTTGTGGACATATTTATCGAAGTCCTATCGACAGTCCAAGATGTTAGATTATAATAGTGCACTTGGGCTAAAACTGAGAGTCTGTTATCTTAAAAATGGCATTGATATACTTTTTACCGGTTCGGTGTTACTTCTGCAAGGCATAGCTTATCCCATTTTTGTTAAAAGCATTTATTCAGATGAACAAAATTGCCCACTGTGGACAGATTATATCTAATTTCTCCCATCTGCACTGCACCCCAATTTGAAGATCAACATCGTATGGAAAGCTGAAAAACTACAATAAATATTAGACAATAAATCTGTAACCATATCCCAACATGAGTCACCGCATGATCGTGTAATGGCTCTTTATGATGCGCGGGGGTCGCGCAAAAAGGGTTCAGGCGCTGGGAGGCTTCCCCCTTGCGACCGCTTGTGATTTGAGACGTCTGGTTCTTACCATGCTGTCACACTATAGATCTGCCATAAACTGACTTACTTTGGAATTTGATATGGGAACAAATCGTTTTGGTGCTCTTATGCTTAATGTACACTTGATTGTATAGTCATGTTCTTGCACTGTAAATGCGTCATTAATTTTAGATTTTTGTGACTTTTATACTTTCACTGTGTGCGTTAGTGGCTTGCAGTAGTATAATGATTGTTGCTATCATAATCAGTGTTACTCATATTCCTGTTATATGTTGAATACATATTATATATATATATATACACATATATATATATAAACGGAAAATAAAGAAGCTTAGATCTTTTGTGCAACGCGTTACCGATTTCAGGATTTATTCCATTTTCAAGCTATACACCTATTGACAAGTTCGTGCAATTTAAATCACACGATCATGCGGTGACTCATGTTGGGATATGGTTACAGATTTATTGTCTAATATTTATTGTAGTTTTTCAGCTTTCCATACGATGTTGATCTTCAAATTGGGGTGCAGTGCAGATGGGAGAAATTAGATATAATCTGTCCACAGTTGGCAATTTTGTTCAGCTGAATAAATGCTTTTAACAAAAAGGGGATAAGCTATGCAATTTAAATCTACAATATCCAACAATCAAAGCAAGTCCATGTATTATGACCTTATAGGCCTACGTACATACTGTATTATGACGCTATTAATATCGTGATACTTCATCGTTGAAATATACGTGGTCAGTGGTGACGTTAAGACATGGTTTGTATGACGCCACTAACATATTAATAATTACTTAAGTTCGTCGTCATAAAGATGGGCCTACATTACAAATCACCCTTGTTGAATTAAGAATGTATGTTTCTGTTCAACTTTGGTTTATTCTTTCGCTGAGAGTGAAATTCCTGTTGTTCCTGATCTATATCAAAGTCATTTTGTAGCTGCAAAAAAGGGCATACAAAAAATTGTTGAATATGTACAGAACATTTTCAGTGTGTTCACTGACTCTGATTTGTCGTGTATGCGGAACGCGAATTTGCTGTCTATGTACTATATATATATAAACATTCTATTATGAGAAATAACAGTTTATGGTGTCTTACACACTGGTGCATTGTATGTATAAGCCTTGTTATTTTCACAAATATATCTACAGATTATACTTGCAGAAAGATGAAAAAAATCTGAATATGCTTCCAGTGGCAAAGGTTTGTGCTGAAATACCCTCCAACCAGCTCAGCAGAAGTAACTTTGTACGCCCAAATAACTGCCACACTGGAAAAGAATAGGGCTTGGCTATCGCTTAACAAGGATAAATTGGAAGCTTGGTTGGAAAAGGAGGTGCTATATAATGTTGAAAAAACCCATCCAGGACTAAGCAGCATAAGGGATGTCCACCAACACTACGTGCAGCAGCGACAGAAGCAATTTGCAGAAAAACTACCTGTATCCTATATGTAGGCCTATTGGTCTCCAGCTGATTTTCAAATAAAGAAATCAGAACTGTGATTAATTAATTAATTATTATACTTGAGTCATTTTGTCTGGAAACACTTCCTAGTCGTTATTACCCTATTCCGTTGTTAAAATTCCACACGCTCCATAAGCTAACCTGTCTGTACCATTTTGGCAAAGTCTGCATTAGCTCAAATATAATCAGCAGTCTTCAGTGCGTAACTACTCAGAACATGTTTTGGTTCCTGTACCCATATATATATATATATATATCTCTCTCTGTAGCGGCTCCTTGTCTAAGCTAAATATTCAGCAAAGACAACTGACATAATTAAGAAATGTGAACGTGTCAAATGATGAATTAGCTAAATAAGTTAAGCTTTGCTGATAAAAGCATAGTTGCAATATGAATAAGAATATAAGAATTTCAGACACCAAACATAATTATTAAATTTGTATTGTATAAAATCAGATAACAATAATTTGAGTTACCGTTGAACTAGCATGTACCCTTTATAGCTGGGTAGCTCACAGTACTTAAACCACCTGCCAGTGTATAACTGACGTAGAAAAAACTGGGGCAGTATATTGAATCCCATTGATTATAAAATAAACAGATACAGCTAGGCCACCTGTATAAACCTGGGGAATTCTTAAAGGTGCAGCTGCCCTATAAAAAGGGACCTCCAAGTGAGGCTCAGCATAATGGCCAGGACATTTACATGTTCAGTGCTCCAGCAATACTTGAATGTTTATCATGGTTCCCTAATGGTCAAAGTTATCAACCCACCCAGTTTTTTGCAGTAAGATACAAGAAGGTATTGAAAATAAATATGTACCCACAAAATAGAAGTTACAATGAATCTCCACTACTTTTAATCCAAAACTTTTCCAGTTGCTGTGTATATTCAAACAGTCAGTTGTGGTTTGAGTGACACGTCAGAGGTCATGTGTGCAGTGATAAGGCTATTTTTACACACAAGCACATGAACCCATTATGGCCGAGGAATGGCCAGTGTCGTTTACTTTTAGAAAGTATATAACAAGCAAGCTTGATGTCAGTGTTCAGTTTTTGTGATACTATATAATTACTTGCATGCAAATGTATCAATCACTTTGCTGGATATTCTTGTGTTTTTGATGGTCTTGTACATTCATCCACTTCCTCTACTAATTGAGGTAATTGAGAAACAAAATAGGTATTATGTTTGTAAGTGAAAGTGATGCTGTTTACCACATGTGTATATGTCAAAGAATGGCAAAACCACAGTTGTGGCAAGGCAGTTTAGTCAACATTCAAACTTGCAGAGTATCCTGTTATCTTAGCACTGATACTGTTGATAGCATTCCCGACAGGTAGAACAAATTATAATTCTTGGATCTGGACTAATCACAAATGTTCTAAGTGAGCGGAGCCATTGAAGCCACATATTTTAGCAAAACAAAACAGAGAGGCTAATTCATGTGGGCTCAAGAATTGTATCAAGATCCTTCCTGTTTGGAATTTACTTCCCTCACCAATGTATGACCACAGATTAGATTTTTTTAGATGCAAATGTGTCAATCACTTTGCCACGTATTCTTGTTATTTGATGGTTTCATACATCCATCCAGTTCCTCTACTAACTGGGGTAATTGAGAAACAAAATAGGTCTATAATATTTGTAAGTGCAAGTGATGCTGTTTCCAATATGTGTATATGTTTCAAGAATGACAAAACCACAACAGTGGCAAGTCACAAATTTCCTGGTTTAAAGTGGAGAAGTGAAGCTGGCCCATGTGCTTGTGATCCTAATGTTTTTGTTTACAGCCTATGCTATATATGGCATGTGGCTCTGACCGTGACTGATAAGCTCCACCTCCCTCTCTAGGCTAGTTCTCGGTACCCAGTGCCGGGAGTTGCACCTTTAACAAGTACTGTAACAATGGACATCCTGTACCAGAAACGTAAAACAAACCCCATGATGACACCTGCTCCTTACTATGAAAGTCTCCAAAGGATAAATGTTTATTTTGCTGCCAACTCGTGAGTTAACGTTTCAAAACAATGAGTCAAGTCTGTGACATTTGAGTAAATATCAATTTTGAGAAATTTTTGACATTGAGTATATGTGCACGTAGGCATATCAAAATAATTAATTAAAGTGACTAGCTTTTTAGTCAAGAAAATAAAATCAAAATATAATTTTTTAAACCAGATTCTAAGTACAATTAGGCAAACATGTAATTGTCGCAGGCCGCTGCTTGCGATCAATAGCCCTTGGGAGTTAAACGTGACAGAAGCTAGCCTAAAATGTCTGAAAGGTGAATATTAAAACAGAATGATACCAAAAGATAAAGTAAGTCCGACAATTTAGAAGAAATGCGACCATATGTCTCAGAATCGATGACAAAAAAATGTATTATATCCCATAGTTTCCGAAATATTATTGTCAGGGAAAGGATATCTAACCACTTGAAAGTTGAAGGAAATGATTTTGTGATAGACTTTAATGCAAAACTGTCATCACTGGACCGAATATCAAGTCCAGAAACACATATCAGAAATAGTCAGAATTATTACTTTGAAAGGGATATCTTTTGGCTAAATTTCTTGAGCAATTTCACTGACATTTTGTACATTTACAAAAGGAATTTTATCAATATACTTTGCATTGTTTAATAATTTTGTAGCTATATGAAAATCCATTTTCGTCAATTTGTCCATGTTCTTAAATTCAAGCAAGGTAAAATACAAATCAGCTAGTAACGGGGAGCAGTGGAACTTTGGATATGTGCCTCTTCTTTAGTTGTCTTGACATTTCGTTCTTACATTCCTCACATAGAAGATTATAATTCTGTGCAAACGTTAAAGGTGTAGCTGTAATTGTTCTTGAGTTGATTAAAACATACTTCATTCTGTAAAGATTACAATAATAGAATAGAACAAATTGCAGGTTGATGTGCGTGGGGGAGATGGTGGAGCCCCTTTCAAATGCCTTTTGCGGAATTATAGTACTAAAATGACCTGTGGAGGAATTAGTCTAGCTAAAACGATCCGTCTGGTTCTTGTTGCATGGTTACACAGCTGGTCATAAGATTCGAAATTATCGATTTAAAAGGTCGTGATTACGTTTTTAAAAACTCGTATTAACCAGAAAAAGTCCTAATTACAATTTTAAAATTTCTGTTGATAGTCTCATTTGGCTTTCCGTTCGTTTAAATTCTAACTAAAGAAAATTGTCCCCAAACATTTCGTGAAGAAAACGGATGATTAGTTTAGCTGAAAAAACGATACTTGGTATTTTGAAAAAAATATTATCAAAAATATTTCTTTTTTATTAACGTTCCTCTAAGTTCCTGTCATCCATTTCTGTTCCATTTGGGAAAGCATAATTTGATATTGTGACCTTCTTGATTGGGATGGTATACGGGTGTAATTGCTGTCGTTACATATAACAAATTGTAAATGAGCAAAGTAGAAATTGCATGAAAACGTTAGTATAATAGGCCTATTGGTATAGATTCATTGATAAGGTACTGTGATTAAATCGTATTCTTTCGTCAGTTATGACGAGTGTAAATGATATCTGTATTGATGGTACATCATGTACATTTAGGCCAAACAAGATCATGTGCATGATAAATCGTTTCCGTGTCGCTCAAAGATTTGAGGGATCGTGGGGACCTTTTTCTAAATCAGAATTAATGACGTAATTGTTCGGTTTTCATTTATTTGAACAAACACAATAGTTGATATTTGAAATCTGAATAAAACTAGGAGAGTGTCAGTCTGTGATGGTAAATCGTTTTGCTTGTTCAATGACCTTTAATAAGTAAAACAGAATCATATAGCAATAATAATCTTTGCCAATCGGACATAAGACCATCTTCCATGAAACTGTCATTTTGGACTGCTTTTACATATGCAAGCAATGCTGCACTACTACAAAGGCCATGCCATCAAAGACGGTAAGTGGGATGAGCCATATTTTGTGATTGAAGTATGAAAGATGACAGAGTTTGATTCACGTTGCATTAAGAAAATGCATTATACATGTGCGCTTCATGCAGTATGGGAACATCGTCCAATTAGGAAGCTAAATGTTGAATTTAATTTAATTTAATTTAATTTATTTATTTATTTACTTATGCTCCTTTGTGCCTGCCATATGGCTAGATAATAAGGGGTTTATATTGCTCTAAATTATTCATAGACCACATACTAGATTTGGTTTACCGATTTTTATTAATGATATTGATCCCTCTGTTTGGTTGTTGAATGAACAAATTGCATTTCGCGATTTTTTGTTTTGAGTAGCATATACAAATATCTCACATTATTGTGTTTTCTTGTATCATCAATCTGGAAGCACTTTTTAATGTCTATGCACAGTTTACGAACATGAATAACATGATAATAATCTTCTAACAAATACAAGCCTTGTGATAAAGAAAAGAAGCATACCCTATCTTCCACTGGGGCATTTTCTCTGCACTTTGTTTCTGTTGCTGATATACGATTTGACACTCTCAAGATTGCAAGATTTGACTGAAATTTCCTTTAGTCAGGCCATGATGAATTGATGGTTTTTTTTGTTTTTTTTTTAATTTTTTTTTTTACAGATTTTCAATATTTGCAAATGTTCTGAGGAATAACCACTCTAAAATAGTACTCATCGTTTCCTTGTTATCGCCCTTGTTTAAGCTATGTATGTACATTTATGTCAATATATTCTTGTCTACCGCCTTTTGATATATCCACTCAAAACCAAATCCTCCTGAAAACAAGTTATGTTTAACAAATATCATCAATGTTGTTCTTCCCTGTTTATCCATTTTTCAGCATTTCAGAAGTTTTTGTGAGCCTATGCCTTTTCGCAGCCCTATAAGTGTCTCATATCACATACAAGATCGTAAAGAAATTGCAAATACTCAACCAAGGTATCAAGCAAATGGACATTTCAATGGTTTAAAAATTCTGAAAATCAGTGTGTCTTTAGTGTGATAAGAGCCACGAATCTTAAATGAAAAGTGTAACGTTTCTCATCTATGGTTGAGATCACTTTGGTTATCTCAGATTGCAACAATTCGATCCCTATTTTATCCAGAATACTCCGCAAAGTAAACCCCTCAGGAGGTAAATACCGGCCAGTTGCTACTAACATAAGTGTTTGTCATAACAAGTCTTTTTCTCGGGTGAAAAACAGTGCAACATTTGCTGATCATATGTTCAATATTCCTCTCCCAATGTTACTTCAGTTCAGGTGTCCTGCAATGCCACCACTGTTGTGTCTGGTTCTTTGCGCCCTCTGTGGACATGTTGTGATACAATTCAACATAATCTCTCAGTGAAAACTTCATTTTTGCCCATTTTTCTTTTAATATCATCACACTATAATCATTTAACAAACAAAAATGTTCAGCGTCACTTACTTTTATCTAACATCCCAATATTATGCACGAAATGATAGTTCAAATGAGATTCTACTCTCTACTCATTGCACAAAAAAGTTCTGTTTCGCATGCCAGTCTAATTTATGATTTAAAATTGCCGTGTTTGTAGTGTATACTTTCAGGTGATATGAACTTTCTACTGTGAATATGTAAACAGCCAGGCAGCAAGAGCCTCAGTTTTGCAGAGTGTAAAAAGGCCTTTCCCTATGGCCAGCTCCGAATCCAAGCCTTGTATCATACCCTGTAGGTCGATTTTGGTGGTAAATGCCTTATTTTGGCAGTAGACAGTGGTAGTCGGCGGTACATAGTGGTAGAAAACAGTGGCTGGCTGATGTGCTGCTGGTTACCGCTGTCCACTGCTGAACATCAAAGAGGCTCTGGGTGCTTGGCGGTGGTCAGCAGTAGTCAATGGTACACAGTGTTGGCCAGTGGTAGGACCTAATTTGTTGCCATGTACCACTGACCACCACAGTCTAACGCTGTCCACAAGCCTGCTCGGCTGACCAGGGCTGTTTCAATGTGCAGACCAACTCTGCTCAGTCGTTGTCATCCTTGGCCACCACAGCCCCAAAGTGCGGTACTTCCCATACTGCATCCGCTCCCCCCTTGCCTGTTGCTCCCTCTGGGACACATTGCCCTGGAAAGATTGGACAGGGCTCAGGGCAGGGCAAGTCTTCCAGTAGATGAAAGAAGACAGGGAAGCCTTGGCATTCACAACTCTTGTGTACCGAATTGAGCCATCCCAGGATTGGCAACATCCACACAGTTTAACTCTGCCTCCCTTCATATCGCACACAGTGAGAGCCTATCACATTCTCAACGTCCTGACACATGGCTACACTCTGCCTTGTGGTGAAGGCAAGCCTCTGTTAAGCCGAGAGCCCATATGGTTTGAACTGCCAATTGCAGAACCCAAAGCATTGGCATTCCTAGAGGCGGTTCAAATGCTTCAGAGCAAGCATGCCATAGAGCCAGTCAAGGATCAAGGTTCTCCCAGCTTCTACAACCTACTGTTCCTGGTCCCCAAGAGAGACGAAGGATGCTGCCCAGTCATAGACCTGTCGACTCTCAAATCCTTTCTGGAAGTTCCATCCTTTTGGATGGAGACCACCTAGTCAGTAGCAGCAGCCTTGTGACCCATGGAGTGGATGATGTCCCTGAATCTCAAGGAAGTGTTCTTCCAGGTGCCAATTGTGGAGACTTCAGAAAGTATTTGTGATTCACATTTGTGGGCCAAATATACTATTTCAGGGCACTTACTTTCGCAGACAGCTGCTTACTTTCACCACTCAGTTGTTGACATTCATGTGTATTTGGGCACAACAATGGTTTGTCCTGTTGGCCTACCTGTCCTTGATGGAGTCCCAGTTGGCCAGATGCTGATGGAGTTGGTCAGATGCATCACCATATTTTACTCCAAAGACGACGCATGCACAAGCAGACATGTCCTAGGACATCAAAATATCCTGGCTCACCAACTTTCGAGAAGAGGTCAGCTAATAGGGATTGAATGGTTGCTCCACCCTAAGGTTGTTCAGGCCATGTTGGTTAGATGGGGAACTCCTCCTGTGGACATTTTGTTGTCGACTTGCAAGAACTCAAAACTGCTGGTTCATGTTTCACCTATCCCGGACCCCAGGGCCTGGAGGTGGACACTCTAGCCATGGACTGGAACAACCTGTGGGCGTATGCCTTTCAACCGTAACAGATCCTTCCGAGGGTATTTTGCAAGGTCTGGTCCCATGAATGCAATGGATCCTAGTCCTCCCAAGTGGCCCTGGGGGTATTGCTCAGTAGACCTCCTGGAACAGAGGGTCAAGCCTTTAGCTTGTTCTACAAGAACCCTCATGTGCTCAATCTCCACGTTTGGCAGTTATCTTATAGCATATCTGGGACAGAGGCTTCTCGGACTTGGTCTCAGAGAGAATAGCTAGAGGAGGGCTTCTATCTTCTTCTCTAACTGTCTACTTGGCTCTATGGAACCTGTTTTCCAACTGGTGCGCATGTAATGGAATTCATCCCTAGGCTTCATGCATTGCAGTCACCATCCCATTGCTGTTGTATCAGTGGGAAGTCTGGGGCAAGAGCTCGAGAATGGTGGAGAATTTCTGATCAGCCATCTCTTGGACCCTTTCAAACATTTTGGCCATTCACATCAGGAGAATTCCTTATCTCTCTGGGTTCATCACCGCCTTCAACACTGATAGACTGCCATCGACACAGGTCTTGCCCAGGTGGGACCTGCTGCTTGTTTGAGTCATGTTGAAGAAGTGGCCCTTTGAGTGCTTTGAGGACCCAACTATGTACACTGCAAGTACTGGATGTGGAAAACTTTTTCCTGTTAACACTTGCTTCCAGGGCTCGAATAAGCAAGATCCACACCCCAGCTCATGACTGACTACAATGGTTGCCTGACCACTCCCAGGTGACACTGAAGCCTCACTTGGGTTTTCCTGCAAAGAACCAAGTGGCTCAAGATCCGGCTATGACCTTCAAGGGTTTTACCCTCCATGTTATGGATAGTGCTCTTCCCCTCAAGGAAAGAGCTCTGTGTCCTGGTTGAGCCCTCTGCAGGAACCTTTCATGCATTGATAAACTCAGAGGAACAAAGTCAGCCCTCATTGTGCCACGGAGTAACCTGTGTAAGGAACAAGTTTGCTGGAACAAGATTTCTTTGTGGAAAAAGCAGACGATCCTTAGGGCCTATGAGATCTTGCTGGAATGGCCTGGTGCCTTCAGCTTGTCTCATCCAGTGCTCATGAGGTGTGAGCTTTAAGTGCCTGCTAGTGCACCCAATGGAATGTCGCAGTTGTAGACATTCTGTGGGTCTGCCATTGGTCATCATCTTCAACCTTTGCTGAGCACTATATGTGAGACATGATAGTGCTAGAGGAGGCCATGTACACCTTTGCAGGTGTCACAGGATCCTTTCCTTAGGTTCCGATACTCGTTTGTTCGGCATTCCAGATCCCATCAGAGCAGCCACTGTGTTCCAATTTATACAGCTGTTTTGATGCAGGCCTACAGTTTGGGGCATTTCTTAGTGGGTCTTGTAGTGCTTTGTGCCTAGTTGACCTAACCTTTAACCGCATCAGGCACTTTGTATTAACATTCCGACCAGTTGCCTGTTTGACACGGGAGTCCTGTGCCCTAAAGAACCAAATACCATCCCCCCCCACCTGCCATTATTTTGAATAGGTCTTGTTTAGATATCCAGGTCCAACAGCTGTCATGTTTATGTTTGAGGTGGAGCATGGGGGGTTTATCGTGGTCTCACGTGGGTCAGTAAGGAGGGGTTCTGGTTTTGGACAGTTTCTGCTGATGGCAGCTTCAACTCCATGTAGCTCTTAGGTTTTCCCTTGAGACATCGCCTCCAGATTCTGAACAATGGCTATCCCCAAGCTGCTGGTCATGGTGATCATATGTGGTCAGAATGTCAGTAATGTTACACCCTCCATCATACACTTGTATGTTGGCGAATGGTGGTCGAAAGGTAACATTAAATAACTGATAGGAGATATTTTAAGGTTATATCAGTATTAGCAAGTACACTTCCCTTTCGACCACCTGAGAAGCCCAAGATATGGAGTCACTGAATTGTCAGGTTTTCAGGAGTCAAGTGAGTGAACTCATGTTTTCATGTGTGTTTTACACAGATGTCTAGGCGAATGGTGGTTGAGAGGTAAGTATACTTACTAAGACTGATATTAGTTTCAAATATTCCGTCTTCAACTCACAGACAGAAAGACAGTTGATAGTTTAATAGTCACATCTGTCAGTATTTTACTAAATTTCTGTTATTTTTAAGGTACAGTTATCTTGCACTTTAGATTTGCATGTTGTATAGAACAGATATTAAGAATTCGGATGTTATTGTAAAGAAATTAAGCAGATTTAAATATATAAAGGCACAAAGACATTTTAAATGACACAAAGCTTTACTTTCATCAAGCAATTATTTTGCACACCAAAGTTTTATGTT
This sequence comes from Hermodice carunculata, assembly GCA_964020975.1. Lineage (NCBI taxonomy): Eukaryota > Metazoa > Annelida > Polychaeta > Eunicida > Amphinomidae > Hermodice > Hermodice carunculata. Next base: position 23,971,831 of record OZ026630.1, read on the forward strand.
CTGGTGACCAATTTGAGATTCACAGAGACGCAGATTAAAACTTAAAATAACTGCAGCTTTGTCTGCATACATTTATCTGCACATTGTTTCCCTCTCACAAAGTCCAGATTGTTCCAATACAACATGAGGATTAGCGTCCCTTAATTGTTCAGCTGTTGGGAATTTTGATAGAAAATATTTATATAAAGTTTGCAGATTCTATCTTTAGGCAAACCATAGGTATTCCAATGGGTACAAATTGGGCACCATTTTTAGCTGATTTATATTTATTTTACCACGAATATTGTTTTTTGTTGTTGAAAATTTAACAACGAAAGACCATCATGGTAAATGTTTTGGACTGACCTTCGGATATATTGACTTATTAAGCATCAATAATAAATATTTCATATAATAAATTATATCCATAGACCCAAGTGAGTTAAAATTAAAGGAAACTACAGAAAAAGGCTTGGAATGTTCGTACTTGGATATAAAGATGTAAATGATGATGATGAATTAAGGTTTAAACTGTATGACAAGGGAGATCAGTTCCAGTTAAACATTGTTCCGATAGAAGAGGGATATTAAACAATGAAACTGAAAAAAAAAATCCTTCTTGAAATTTGTAGGTAAAAAATACGTCCTTATTACGCAAATATTAGGCAGATTTGAAAACTTTTATAAATGAAGTTGTGATTGGGTATTAATTGTACTCAGGAATTTAATAAAATATGTCTGGAGCAAAACTTGAAAATTGCATCAAATCGAGGCACGCAAGAACTAACTTTGAGTTAGTATCTGTCCCGAGTAATGAGATGTTTACTTCCATACTATATTTTATATCTGGTGTATGTCTATCTTGAATGTACTGGGTTTCGACATGGCGTGTTTGATGGTTGGCAATTTTGATCATGATTGAATCTTCATTACACGGAATTTGGAGCAGTCTCTTTGATATCATTGAAACCTGTTGTCCGCTTCTATTCTAGATGACAGTCATTATAATTTTGTAATGTTGTCTTTTTGGAGTTTGATGGCAGATGTCCAACTTAATGAATGTTCAGAAATTGTATGTAAGTGGTCATGTTCATGTTTACTTTTCATATTTGGAAGGATTTGAAATTAGACTGAATTCGGATATCGATCTGGATAAATAATGGTCACTGATTATTAAGTTAGCGAAAAGGTATCGGTCATTTCAAAGACATAAACATTTTGCAGCAAAACTTTTGTCCTCGGAACACAGATTTCAGAACAGATAACTGGTCGTTGACCTACCCCTTCAAATGTAGAAAAGCACCTTCATCGTTTATTTGAAATTCATGGCAGATAAAGATATTGTACTATCAATGTGGAAAGAAAACCACCAATACTTTATAGGGCACAATCAGTAGAGGGTATTTTTTGCTTTGTGCACATCATTTCATGTTCTGGTCCCATACTGCTAGGCACAATTTTGCATGTACATATACATGACGAACAGCCTTTAATATTAAACAAATGCTGTTGTATGTTTAGTTATTGAATGGACGTGACCGTTTCATGAACCGATAAACTAAAATATATAAACAGCAGTACTATGCTGCAAATATATTTAAAAGGATAAAATTAATTTATCAATCAAGGTTCTGCTTTCTTTATTTGAAAATCAGCTGGGGACATTAGACCTACAGGTAGAAAATCGGTCGTTTTTTTACAAATTGCTTCTGTCGCTGCTGCACGTAGTGTTGGTGGACATCCCTTATGGTGCTTAGTCCTGAATGGGTGATTTTGACATTAGACGGCACTTCCTTTTCCAACCAAGCTTGCAGTTTATCCTTGTTAAGAGATATCCAAGCTATACTCTTTCCCAGCATGGCAGTCACTTCACTGTACAAAGTTACTTCTGCTGAGCTGGTTGGAGGGTATTTCAGGACAAATCTTTGCCACTGGAAGCATATTCGGATTTTGTATGTTTGTGCACTTGGAATTAGCAGCCATAACAAGCCCTATACATACAATGCACCACTGTGTGAGACACCATAAACTGTTAATTTTCATCTATCTATCTATCTATCTATCTATCTATCTATCTATCTATCTATCTATCTATCTATCTATCTATCTATCTATCTATCTATCTATCTATCTATCTATCTATCTATCTATCTATCTATCTATCTATCTATCTATCTATCTATCTATTCATCCATCCATCCATCCATCCATCCATCCATCCATTTATAATATGTATTCAACAAAAAAAAGGAATTAACGCAACACCAATTACGATAGCAGCTATGATAATACTACTTTCAACGATATCAGTAGCACATGCCATACCAAAGCACACAATGAAACTTTGAAAGTTACATAAAGTTAATGACCCATTTACAGTGCGAGAATGAATATACAATAAAACGTACAATAAGCATAAGAGCACCAAAGCAATTGCTGTCCTACATCAAAATCCAAAGTAAATTGGTTTATGGCACAGGTACAGTGTAACAGCATGGTAAGAATCAAGTGTCTCCAATTACAAGTGGTCGCAAGGAGGAAGCCTCCCCAGGCATTTAACCTTCAAGCAACATTAGCGGTGTGAACACGATCATGTGGTGACTGATAATGAAATATGGTTATAGATTTATAATCTAAACTGTACTTTATTTTTCAGCTTTCCATATGATATTGACCTTCAAATAGGGGTGTTGTGTAAATGCGAAAAAGATATACAATCTGTCCACAGCAGGCAATTTTTTTCAAGTCTGAATATATCGTTTTAACAAAAATGGTAATATATGCCTTGCAGAGGTGACACCTTACCGGTTAAAAGTATGTAAATGCATTTTGGAAGATACCAGGGTGTCCGTGTTAGCCCAAGTGCATAGTTATCATATGAGGATATCTTTGACTGTCGAGACGACTTTGATAAATATGTCCTCAAGAAACAATTCTTTGACCAAGTAATGGACAAATATAAATCCGAAAGATACCTCTGGGTTGTACGATGGAATGAAGTATGGTGCCCCCGTGAATAACCCAATGGATATTAAACATTTTAGTCATCCTTTCGCTATCCTTTATCATCATTTTACTTGTCCAGTCATTTATATGTGCCTCACATGGCACCTCCAAAGCCATAATGCTATCTGAACCCTCAAATTTCATTTCCTCTGTTGTTTTCAAGACATTGGGTTTATAACCTCTGTACTTGTAGTGCCTGCTTCCGGTGATCGTGTTATTAATACATGTCCATGCTCACCATTATATGATCCTCGTGTGTGGCAAAGTGCTGACTGACATCTCTTAGAAGAGAAATCCTGTCATCTCTGAAATGTCAAAGTTTCCATTACCGTTGATAGTATGCACTGGTCTCTTGAACTCTAGTGTCAAAGAATACTTCGTCCCTCAACTTGGGATTTTTGTAATATTTGTTCTCTCTGGAATGAATATTCGTTCCAACAGACTGAATATTTATTTGAGAATATTTGTTCCCCAAACGAATATCTGTTCCAAAACATACACGTTATTTCAGAAACGTTACACCCTATATCCGTATCAGTTTCCCTTTTTGTCTAATAAGGTAAAGTTTGACTGGCTTCACATTGTGATATTTTTCATGAAAATTGGACAGGTATTATAATATGGTAAAAGGAATCTTTATTCTGTCATTAACCATGGGCAACAAATATTCACCAAATATTGGTTCCCCCAAGGAAAGTTAGATTTTACAAGAGAACATTTTATCTAGTCACTGGAATCTTTCTATAACCCAAAACAAAAGAAAGGAAACATTCAAAAGTATTTAACCCTTTGCATGTGTGTGTGTGTGGGGGGGGGGGGACAAATATTTGTTCCTCGGTGGACAATTATTCCCTAACACAATCAATGTAGCTCTCTACAAACCAATCAGTTACATCCCAAATAATTATCTTGCCTTGCAAGTATAATCCAAAGGTGAGACAAGCTTAAATGCCTGCTGATCTTCTTTCAAACTCACGATGAACATGTTCTACCACCTAACCATTCACAAATTCAAAGCTCCAATGCCTGCCTAATCCCATGAAGTGTTTCATACATTCAAAAATTGCAGCATGTCAAACTTGGCATGGGGGGGGGGGGGCTATGGAGCCCTTCACTATAGTTAATGGAACATGATGTACCTAGGATAGTCAGCAACGTATTCTATGTTTGAGGTCGCAACTAGGAAGAAAAGAAAACAAGATATATTTGGAAAACTACTATCGCTATTAGGATGGGATCGAGTTAGCGATCACATACCATATCACTTTTATTAGCTTTGAATGTAACTAGTATCCAGAATGTTATTGGGAGCAACACTTTATCTTTAGCTCAATGTATTTGTAATGTGCCGAGTCCTACTAGCAGTTGTAACACTTGCGGAGGATGTTTACAACAGGTAATCATGTAACAGCCACTCTTATTGAATGCATGGCTAAACATCATATGCTTCAGTCATATCTGTTATCCTTTATGTATGCCCCCCCCCACCTTCCAGGGCGCACGTGGCCTTGATGGTGGGCGGACGAGTGATAGTGTAGCAGATTCTGCTACACCATCACAATCATAATGATCCGTATGGGCAGCAACAGAGCCTTACCACACCATTAACGAAAAGCTTTAAGTAGTCAGAATGGTCTTCTCAATATAGGTTTCTTACAATATCATGGCAAATGTTTGTGATTTTATTCTACTTTCATCGGTATAATTTATGCATAATCTTGATGTACTTAGTATAAATCCTGATGTATTTTATTTCTCCAGCAATAGAGGTGGCATTTAGTAATAGTAGTAGAAGCATCTTCAGCTAAAGCCTGAAACATTTTGTTGATTATACATGGCAAATTTCCCTTATACTACACTGACTTTATTGCAGGGTTGGTCCAGTTTATCTGCAAATACTGCCAAATCAATGCACCACCAACGTCAGTCGCTGCTATAGAGCTAAGTGCTTTCCCTTTATGAAATGGTGGTATGTCCTTAGGATCCAATGCCTTGAAAATATATCTGGAAACCAGAGAATATACAAAACAGGAGTAGAATACAAAATGCATGCAACTTTGTAAATGTGTCGGTGAATTCTTTTTGTGTGACAAAAAGAAATACACATGAACATATGATGCCATTGCCATGATATTTTATTTATCATAAAGACCTGATGATTTTATGGGGTAATGTCAATTTTATTCAAATTTGGGAAAAGGAGTCTGCGCTCTTCAGACAATGATGGGAACTATGTACATACCACATCTGTACGGCACTGATTCGTACCTTAATCCATACAAGTACACAGATGTTCAACAAAATAATGAGTGCACATGCATATTAATCAACTTGTTAATGAGGTATTGGAATGCAATGACAAATTCCTTTCACTCAAATTAGATCATGGCATTACCATTTGTAATGTTAATGAACAATGTGATTTACTCTTTCTTGCCATGAAATTCGACACTTTTGAATAAAAACACTTTTTTAAATATCTTTTTTCCTTGTAAGATGTTTACACGTCTTCTATATCTCAATCCTATTTGCAAAAAGACTAACCGTCAGTGTTTCATTATTCTCTGTTTCTCTCGGGCTGGGTTTTATGCAAAGTTTGAAGAATAAACAATATTATATTTACTGCTGTAAGATCCAAACATTCCTGGTGCAAGCAAGACCGGCCAAGTAGTGAAGTGCACTCCAATCAAGCTTATCCAGTCTCTTATACCGCGAAAACACCAAATTCCATTCCACAGTGTCGCCAATATGTACTCCAACACACAGGGTATTGCCCAACATGTCTGGGTGATAGCTACAGAGCATGTTATGTGTCTCTTTTTAAAGTGGGTTCCATTTTTAAAGTCCATCATAATTACCATAAAACATCCGTCTGGGTTCTCTATAGTGCATGCTGGACTCATGCCATATATTGTACATAATGATTGTCTTACATACCATCATTTTCGATTTTCCCTTTACTTAAAATTTTTATATGTATGCCGTTGGCATGAATAAAATGATAAATACTTTCCTGATATTTTGCCGTACACTCTAGACTTCGTTTACAACGAATAAGTATAAAATTTGAACTAACTGATCCTTCTTGCAATTTACCCTTTGTTTCAATTCTTTCATGCTGGTGGCATTCCTTTAAAAGTAGGAGCAAGAAAATTGCAATATATATTATTATATTACCCTATGGAACCCATATATTACTGCTGCACAGTTAAACTAACGTTGCATATGGGTACATCAGTCCATGTGAACAATGCATTTAGTGTTCCAGATGTGTCAAAACCCCTAAGATGTCTACACCAGGGAAAATTAATGACAATGCTAATCAGATTAATCAGCAATGAAGTAAACCTTAGGGAATAGAGCGGTGATTTTATATATACACAAGTTGGTCTTTAAAGTACTCCTAGTAAGACTGGTAGAATTATTAAAACAGTGTAACCAACATGTTTTACTTTTGATAAGTCACCTCGTCATTTTCTAAGCTGACTGTTAGAAATTAAAAGTGGGGCTTTCTTGCATAATGCTAGTTTATTGTCAGTAATACAGTGGTGTCTTGTATTTATAATCGAAAGGTCACATAAATTATGTAATTTTAAAACATATGTGTATCATATATATGCGTATATACATACTTCCCTTCGTCAGATATCCATTTGGTAAAGTGTTTTAATCCTTCCGTGAGACATTGGTGGCTGCCACAGGAACACACCTCCGACACTATATATGGTCTCAGCTGCCTAAGGTGACATGAGCTAATATGTCAATCTTTTTATCTTTTTTGTGGGTTAGTTCGAAGTGTATTATAATTCAAAAATTAGTGGCGCTTCTGGGCACTGCCGGGACATGAAATGCGTGTCCTGTAAGTCATCAAATTTCTCCAAACTCTTCCTAAGGATCAGTGGAGAAGGAAACATAGGGTCAAAGGTTTAAACCTTCATTTGGCAATTTTTGCTCAGTCATACAGCTGTTTTGCTTTGGAGGCCCATAACAATATAAGAAAACATACATTTATGAGTAAAAGACAAGAAAAGTAATATAAATACGATAAAAATGTATGCAGGAGGGACAAAAACCCCACCTGTATCACGCAAAAGCCTTTGAAGCACAGCATGGAGCAAGATAGTGAAAACGAATTTAAAGAGGATGTTAAAAGTGTTTATGAAAGAGAACTGTGGAAAAGACTCAAGATCGTCACCTTTGGTAAATTATTTTTCCCTATTTTGAATCCACATTTCACGTTCTACTACTTGAGTTCCAGCACCGCGGCCAAATCTATAATGCTTAGGCCAGTCATCTCACAATGACCAGTATGATTAGTGGACGTGGGTTACATGAATGCATATACATATGCAGACTAAACTTCATGACTTGTACTTCCCCACTGTGCTCTATACACTATGTTCGATTGTAAATATCTGCAAATAAAGTACTTACATATACGAATCTGCAAGTGAAACTATTGTGATCTGGTGTGATCATTAAAACACGACTCATAAACAAACTAAACCTCGTCCTGGTCAACGTCAAGGCTTCAGACTGAACTCTAAATCTTGTACAGGTGCAATTGACTGCCCTATATATATATATATATATATATATATATACTATACTATACTATACTATACTATACTATACTATACTATACTATACTATAGTCGCAGGGACACTGTTGAACCAACAAAGGTCTAGCCACACCCAGAAGAACCCATAATTGCCCAAACGGGTGTCAGATATGACTTTTTAAGATTGTCAAAAAACGGGAAAATATCATAAAAAATACAACTGTCACTGAAATAAGACCCATTGAACACCTTAGGTACACACCAAACAATAGATAGATGCAATAAGTTTGCAGGGGTTGTGATTGCCGCCTTTTCAGATATCAAAATGTGAATTGTTGACTGTTGGAAAACGTGCACAGGCCCCTTTAAACTAAATCGGCTGATCGAAAACTGAATGTAGATCTAAAAATACATTTCAAATCTGAAGAGATTAAAACGCTCAGTAGTACTTGTGTGCATTGTCAGTGGCTTTTATATTTTCCAAAACCCAGAAGCTCTGCTTATGTTACTTCTTTTCCCACTTTGCCTTAAAATTAAGGAAAAGGTGGTATGGGTAGGATGTATCGTTATTTTTTTTTTGGGGGGGAGGGGGGACAGACATGTTTTCACAGTCATGCCCTCTGAACTAAAGGAATATCAGAAGGCGCCTTCCATTCTACATGTAACATCAGCGTAGGTTTACACGCACATAGATAAAAAAGAAATTATGAACCAGCGTTCCTGTTACGACACGATTCCCTTTCGTTTCAAACTAACAAGCAGTGGTATATAACTTTTTGACAGAGAAGTTTTAAGTCAAGATTTGACAAAAGTAACATGCACTTATCAAATATAAATTATGTCACCTTTACATATGACTGTACCAAACTTTATGATAGTGCACAGCAGTTACAACCAAAGGTCTGTAAATAAGTTGATATATGTAAGTACTTAGCCAAGTGCGGATCTCCTTTAGACACTTCCCATCCAAGTTTTGCATATGCTGGCTCAAAAATCTTCCTTTTGTAACGCTAAGAGGTAAGTATGAAAAAAATGGATTCAAACTGAATGTTTCAAGACTTGTCAGCTTGCTTTAATGTGTAGGTTTTATTATAAATGTGATTGATGTAAAAGCTTGTTTCTGGAGAAGATAGTGCCTCAATTGAATATACAGGAAGACACAGTGCAAAAGAAGGAAGGGCTAGTTGTGAAGAAACAGAATAAATTGTATCACATCTGGCCGGCATTTATGGGATTTTTCTATTCATGTACACGTCCAGAAAAGTAATATTCTTCAATAAATTTATGCTTGAGGAGAAACAAACTTTGTAGCATCACCTTCTTTGTAAATCATTTGTTTAAATATGCAGTTATGGAAGGTGTACTGAAATATATTCCTACTATAGAATGTTTTCCTTTGCTTCAATTGAGGCTAATTTGCAGGAAAAGGTTCAGGTGGATTTTTAAGAGTTGCATTTTTAAAAACTAAACAAAAATTGAGTCTAGAAACAACTTTCAAACTTTTTGCATTCAAAAACATAAATTAAAGTGTGTTATCTCTTGGACTACAACATGTGCAGGTAACTGTTCGACATTTCAGATGCCGAGTATTCAAAACTGTATTCAAATATCTTTAAGCCCCTGACTTGATCTTTTATGAGCACTTTTGTCATGACAGCTTGTCTGCATTCCGAGTATTGAGTCTTGAACATGCTTCTTTGGTAAGGTGGAGCAAGATTATAAATTTAGATGTTTTTTTTCGGAATTTCATTCACTTAGTTTTAAAGGACATTCACTTCAGTTTTTGGTTGTTTTTGGTTTTGTTTGTTTGTTTTTTTTGGGGGGGGGGGGTGAAGCTAGATTCCCTGGAGCATCAAAATAATTGCAACTACGCTTAGCAGTAATTATAGAAACATGTCCGCTTGGGCCAAGCCCCATATTACGCTAAAATAGCCAAAGTGGGAAGATGAACGACTGGCAGAATTTGATTCCCACTTCGATTGGTTGGAATGGTTTAATCGCCCTGAACCCAGTCAGTGTCACACTTACGGTCTTATTCACGTATGGTAGTGTATCGCATTCTAATAGATACAAAGTTGAACTGACATAGCGATAAGAAAAGATGAGATTGTATTTCATAATATCAAAATTATAAGATACGTAGAACTGGATAAGGGCAGATATTGATATAAATTGGCTTCCATAGACATACCTTTCACCCAGTAATAGTCACCCCAATGTTAGAAATAAAAGAACAATGTTCGAAACTATCTATTCATACCTGAAGTGCATTGAAGACAGGATATTTCCTCAGCCGCTGGTGTGGCAAACTAAGTGCATCAATAGCAGCCCATAGTGGTGAAAATTCTGTCTCTTTGTGAAGGTATTTTGTCATTTCGAATGCAATTGTTTCCACGTCATTGTAAACTCTTTGCAAACAATAGAGTGTACAATTACAAAGGAGTTTACAAAATGTACGTCAATAAAATACATTTATAATATAGAAAATTAATCAACAATGTATATAACAATACTTCAAAGCAAAATGCAACATATTGTCATGTTTTGAAGAAACCCTGCTAAAAGGTAGATCCACGTTGAAATGTACTATTTCACACTGTTGACCGTTATTATATAGTACGTATGTATGTATGTATGTATATATATATATATATATATATATATATATATATATATATATATATATATATATATATATATATATATATATATATATATGTAGAGAGAGAGAGAGAGAGAGAGAGAGAGAGAGAGAGGTGTTTGATTGAAACAAGGTAACTATGATCATGCCACTGTGAAAAACTAGGGATCAATGTGTTAATTTTAATCAGTTCTTCCTTCCCTTAAACCTTCCTCGAAAGAGTTAACCTCACTCAATGCCTTTGTGCTTACCTGCATATTGAAAAGGTGTCATAAATAAGACGGGCGCGGTTTAACAAATTAATGGCCTGCAAAAACATATGTTTAATTTTGTTACTGGACTTTTGTTTTAAAAGGTTGTGTTGAATCAAATATCATTATTTAATATGATCCACACGATTAAGACTTGTAGGTAAAGAATATAAAATCAACCACACAACATGGTAATTGTGATTTAGGGCGGTTACCTTTACCAATTCAATGCAGTCAATGGTAGGCGGCTATATCGATTTACAACTGAATATCAATTATCCAAACACCGATTGCTTAATTGGTGCTCTGAACGCTATTTTGCGCAAGTATATGAAGCTTTTTTTTTTATAATAGCAGAGAATCATACCAAATTTCTCAGATTAGTTTATGAATTATTTCATGTTACAACAAAAGGTCATTTAGAATGAAAACATTATATCATTTGAGGTACGACACATGCACATTAACTTTAAATATTTAGCATTATGGATACAGCAACGGGAAATAATCATTTCTGGAAATGAAGAATACTTACTTTAAACATGACGATGGTGTCAACCTCAATGGGAGTCTAGCGAATATGACCATCAATTTTTTGAAAAATTTACGCGATAACACATTTTCCATGAAAACCAATACATAAAGAACGTTGATGTAGTACCGTGTGGTCTTTGGTAAGTTGGTTGACGATTTTCTGCCGACTGTATTCATCATACTGCACTCTACAAAATGTTGATTGTTCCAGATTGGCAAGCAACCACTTGTTTCTGTCAGCAGGGATACCGTGGCTTATGTTCTCTGTGCATGGAAATTGATACTTCATTCTCGGGTTGAATGAAAATCTTTCGCACGAGCGGATAACAAACGGCTGTCTCTGTTACTTCTGACAGACCAGCTCATTAAGATGTAGTGTCTTATACATACAAAGGCTGGCTGAAAAGTTCTAAGCCTAGCTGTGAAACACCCATACAAAATCGATGGTTTTCATTTATTTCTCTATATAGTCCCCTTCCAGATTTACACACTTTTGACAGCGATGCTGCAAGGCCTGGATGCCGGTCAAAAGGAAATTTACTTCACCACTTTAAAAAGTTATTCACAGTGGAAATGACGTCATAATTATTAGGCAAATGTGGACTAGTTAGTTCCTTTTTAATTTGGAGAAACAGACGGAAGCCTGACGGGGCTAAATCGGGTGAATAGGGGCACAGTCAATGAGTTCAAAGCCACAATCATGGATAGCTGGTTAGGTAACCACCGATTTGTGAATAGGACTCCTTTAGTGCGCATTCCTCGTCCTTTAGCTTTGATAGCTTCACTCAACTGTCTCAGTAGGTCAGCGTAACATTTGCCATTAATAGTTTGACCTTTTTCAAGATAGTCAATGGGCAGAATACCGTTGGAATCCCAAAAGACTGATGCCATCACCTTCCCAGCAGAAGGAACCCACTTGGCTTTTCGCTGGTGATGATTTTGGTTTCTGGTTCAAAGTGATGAATCCAGGTCTCATCCATGGCTACAAATTAAGCCAAAAAATCATCGGGATCTGCTTCAAAACGGCATAAATTGTCACGGGAAGTCCCGTTTTTGATCCGCTGTCAAGCTCATCGACACTCGTCTTGCAGAAACTCTTGTCATTCCCAACTCCTTGCTGCTAATGTGCTCAACCCTCTCATAAGAGATGCCCACACAGCTGGCAATATGTCGGGTGGTCATCGTCGATCCTGGTAATGTTTTCGGAAATGGTTGCCGTTGAAAGCCTTCCTGGACGCGCGTCATCGTCAGGTCTCTCTCTGCCACGCTTGAATTCCGCATCCGTCTTCTTAATAGTGGAAAAGGAAGGGGCATCATCCTGTAAAGTGGAGACCATGTCGGCATGTATGTGTGTTGGACTTTGCAGGTACTTGATGACTGCCCTATGGCCAATTTTGTCAATTTCTGGTGAATGCAGTGGGTAGGTTGACAAGATGGTCTGATAAAAAACACTAATCACACTACAGTTGCAGTTCTTATGTCTATCATTCATTAAATGATTGTACCTGTTGTTGGAAAAAGTTTGTTTCAATCCGATTCAGATATCCCACTTAGGCTTGGAACTTTTTGGCCAGGCCTCGTATATCCAAAATAAATTTTTCATTGCATTTCATGAATGATGCACGCATATAAACCATTACTTAAATATTTGATGAACACCTAGTTTATTCACAGAACCTCCACAACTAATATTTTGCCTAGTTAATGCCACAAGAGTTCATCCACGTCTATAATTAGAGAATTTATATAATTCAAATGTAGCCAGTATTTTTACCCGAACAGAATGCCTTTCAAAGTTACGCTCTTTTGGGGAAGAAAAAAAGATGGAAAACAAGGCATCTGCAATCGTACGAGGTGGCGGAGACAAGGCTTCCCTTTGGCCCGTCCTCATTTTTTCCAATATATACTTACCCGATATATATATATATATATATATATATATATATATATATATATATATATATATATATATATATATATATATATATATATATATATATATATATATATATATAATGGTATTGCATATTAAGTAGATATGTCTCTTTGTTGCAAACGTTAGGAAAATGCATGAAAAAACTGAAAACTAAACATGACGGATTTTTTGAGTTGTCATACGAGCTTGACAAAACACTTTTCATGTTATACTGTAACTTAGGAGCATAATGCAAATCAGTTGGCAACTTTTCCAGTTATGGCCAAATATATTTTTTTTCACAAATAGGTTATTACTGGAAAAATTGGTCCAAGAGTGTGAACAATATCGTACACAATTCCGATGTAATGATGTCGTATTGCACCGTACTATCTGAGATTCTGCAACAACAAATTGGTTTGGAAAAAGGGCTAATGACGAGCAAACAATTTTTCTAATAGTCACATGACTTTACCTAACAGTCATCTTGATATGATGTAACTTGATAAACATTGTGCCTTGAGCCAGGGTATCCAGAGAGCTCAATGTCTTTCGAATCAAGTATTTTTTAAGTTACTGTCATGTTTTTTTTTCGAGTAGGTCATGGGGGGGGGGGGAATGCTTGGTCACGAACGAAAATCAGTCAAACCGGGAACTGGATATTGAAAACATCTCGACAGCCGTTTTAGGCATCTCATGGGATACTTGAAGGGTGAATTTCAACCCGCAGAAAAAATCCTAACAAATGAATAAAGCTGCCTCCGTCACTTCCCCCCCCCCCCCCCCCATAATCCATCCCAACTCTGGTTGGTATGAAGCCATTGATGTTATGATGGTCCTGCCTACCTTGTCTGTTTCTCAACCAATGTCTGGTGCCATTGACATGCCAACCTTCATCTTCACTGGTATATGTCAGCGGCACACTCCACAGGTAACTGATATCACCAAATATGAAATTCATGATGAGCGAACAAGTTTAGTCAGACACGAAAAGTATATGTTTGTTATCTCAGAAAATATGTGATTGGACAAAGTCGCAAAGAGTAGAGAAAAAATCGTGTAATCATCCAAGGTTGCAAGCAAACTAACTTGTCGTGGGAAGGCATGTATGCTTTTTTAAAAGGTGTGATTTGGGTTGGCTTAATATCTTGAGACACAGAGTTTCATTCCCGTGGTGCGTATCTGTGACACCTATCAAGCCATGACACTTGAGGTCAGGTGTAAAAATGGGTCAGCAAAACCATTACATTACTGTGAACCTCAAAGTCCTGAAAGATTCACCCTACATACTAGGAAGAATTGTGTATTTATCAGCTAGTCTCCCTGAAGTACATATAGAGTTAGCCTGCAATTACACCCTAATGTGATACAATTAAAGTTTAAAGCTTACTTGACAACATACAGAGAGGTTAAATTTATACGTGCTATATTCCAAAAGGTGAAGACCATGGAAAGTGACCACAAGATGTGGGCAGTTAACCATGAACAGGGTGGGCAGCACCATCTTTAGGTGAATTTAGAACTAACCCAGATCTCCCCTATTCTAGTAGCGGACATGTTGTCTTTAAACGAGGGTAGTACAATTTGTTGCGTCATTTTAAATTTTAATAAAATTCTTTTAAGAACAACGACCAAACAAGAAGCTGTATAGCCAGTTTGTTTATATTTGTCTTTTTTGTTTTTAACCTTTCCCATTTATACAATGTTCTTACTTACCCGTGCGGAGAAGGTGTGGGTTTTTGATCAGGGGGGTCTAAGAAATGTTTCTGGGTCACTGTCGCTTGACCTGGTGTCTCACGATCGACGCTAATTAGAGGAAAACCTTTTTGTATTAACCAGGGATCCATTTTTGCCTTGAAGTCCAATTTTGTGCCATCTGTATCTACAATACCGTCCTCTTCCGCTTGCTGAGATAGCAAAAGTTTGAAATATGTTGCACGTGTGTGCAAGTACAAGTACGGAACATGCATATTGTGGATTATATTTGTTCTTTTCGCTTGCAGACCCCGGAGAGGCAAGATGTACACGCCGCGGCAATGGAAAAGGCATAAGGTTTACTTTTGTGGAAAATGGCAATAATCTTTGGTGATGTTGTGTGGTGTTACTAGTAGTCACATTACATTTTCATAGCTACATGAATGTGCATGATAACATAAATAAGCCCAAACTACAACACACTTTACGAAATAAAAATATATTCATTATGCAATCATGAATTCGAGTTAGTATTATAAATCAGAAAAAAACATTTCGCACCAGTTATGTCTAAATGTTAATCATCTCGACCTGTAGTCAATGAATTCTGGCGATAGAAATGTGGCATATATTTTAGATATTTCAATATTTTGCACTTTAATATTGCTACCTTGTGCAATGAATATATTATACTCACTTCGGTGAATTCAGACCAGAATTGGTCAGTTGTTGGAGCTGCATATGCGTACTTTTTGGTATATCTCTGTGACAAGACAACCACACAACGTATACACACATACTATTGTGATTTGGTTGAGTCTAACTGTAGCTTTTCTGAATTTCATTAAGTAATGCACGTTGAAACTCTCCAAGGTCATCGGTGTTTTTGATAGTAAACACATAGATGCTCATAGTCTTTTAATGCAGAAGCAACAAATATCGACGCGCTTATTACTTAGCTTACATTGTAGTATATTGTTGACAGGATCTGTATAAAGAATTAACATAAATGAGTCTAACAAACCAACCTTTTTCTATCAAACACTATCTCGATAAACTAATTAGGCTGAAAATCCAAGTTTGTTCCATCCATTGATACACTTCTGCGTGTCTCTTATTATGATAAACAAATTATCATAACTGAGGAATTTTTTTAGTCGAAAGGGCAATATATACCTCAATGAATCGTGAATTCGCGTATTCATGGGGAACCAGTAAAACTTGTTTCGGGGTAGAAATAACGCAGAATTAAATACTGGTGGTTAAACGTATTTTTCGTTCTTTATTTCGTATTCAGGAGAAACATTCGTCGATGGATTTGTGTATGTTGTTACACAGTACAGTTTTAAAACATATATAGAGAGATGATGCACAGAGAAATAAAAATGCCTGAGCAAAAGAGTCAAGCCTACTCACAATGATGGCTCTTCTGAATGACTCTTCACCCAGAATATAGCGCAAAGACCGGACGATTCCAGCAGCCTACATGTGTAAAAATTATTTTAAATTCTATGCCTTAAGCAGAATCGCCAATTTTACTACTCGTTGCTGTAATAATGCAGTAACCATCACTTTCGTTATAACTCACTTGATGAAAATCGCAAATATTCATTTTGAGTGTTTTCTTTACTTTACACAAAAAACATCAAAACTAAAACAAACACACACAACCAAAACAACAACAACAACAACAACAACAAAAAAAAAAAAAAAAAAAAAAAAAGAAAAAAAAAAACAGAAAAAAACAAACAAAAAAACAAACAAACAAACAAAAAACCAAACCCCCCAACCCCCCAACCCCCAACAAATAGGTTTTAGCACTTTCATTAGCAAAACTAGCTGATTGAGCACACCACTAGCAGCGTCCAGTCTTTACATATCACTTTGTTGTTAACAAATGACTAAAAATGAAGCAACTTCTATCATTGACAGCTTTCTGTGTGCAAATCTGCAGCTGTATTCACCTGTATGTGGGGATTACCATGTGTGCTACAGATTTCTGAACACAATATGAAGATGACCTGTAGTAACATAATTTGTTCAAATACAACAGGAGGGTGCATCAAATTCTTACCCATCGAATAGCCATGGAGATGTACGAGTTTCTTTCGGTTGTCAAAAGTTTCTTTCTGAGCTCCAATCCAGATAATGCATCTGTATATATTCAATGTTTATGAACAAATGCATCTGTCGTTTAATGGTTCAATCGTGCCTGAAGAACCTGTCATGATCATGTACCTGTTCATGTCGTTTCTGCTTTGTGCATGGCTCCTTTGCCACAAACAATAGTAAATGTGCCGCTTTTCAACAAATCTTCCACAACGGTACAGTGGCCTATGTCATAGAATAAACCGATAATTTGCACCTGTCGAAATTGTGTCACTGCTTGTGTCACCGTTTCCCTTGTCTTTGGCCCCCCTCCCCCCAAAAAAGATTTTAGGGGCAAGAATTCGTTCTACATGGCTGACAGTGCAAACTCTCCCTGCTGGTTTTGGCAATGAGCCTACTGAAGTGCATAAAATGTCTTCTTTCTGTTGCCTGGCTCTGAATAGCCAGCCTGGATTGCATGGGTACAATCGAATTGTCAGCACAATATGTTTCAAATGTAAATATGACTTGTATGTTGACTCAGACTCAGACTGCTTTTATTTGACCAAAATATATATATAAACAGAATAACAGTACAATTTTCGACATATGTAGGACTGAAGGGACTTTTTTGAAGAAAACCAATTTAAGAAGTCTGTACTTCTCATTGATGCAAAGCTAGTTGAAGTATATGTGTATCCGTGTTGGTATGGACATGTACTGCATTTTGATGTTAAGATAAATGTTTATTATTGATCATTTGATAATTAAACACATTGATATCGAAATCTTTGGGTTTTATGCCATTTTCAGTTACTTCTTCGCCAACAGAAGCAACAAACTTGTGAATATGGTTTCACCTCTTTCCCAACACTACTATCTCAAAAAGCAACGGAATCAAAATACACTGTGACACAAGCAGATAACCTGACATTACTATTCTTAGTTATCAGGTATTGCCTTCACTAAACACTGCATGCTGAAGTAGTGAAAATGAAAAAGTTTCATCACAACATTAAACATCTATTTTTACCAACCTTCTCATAGGTAAAGCCATTGAAAACCTTCTTTGCTTGTCTTTGTGTGGCATTAACGTATGGTGGCTTCACAGGCTGTGAGAATTTTTGGCTGTCGATTATCAGTATCGACTCTGTACTGAATGAACATTGCACCTCACTCTGCAAAGAATAGACATCTGTATCACAAACGTGATCTTTCTGATTGCACTATTGACAGAAGTAAAAATATCATGCAAGTATCACCTTTTTATAAAACATTTGTGCTGTTTGAATGACATGTTTTCTCTTCAACATTTCAAAGTAGTAAATGCTAAGCCAATCAAGTGTGTTTCATTTGTTCTAGCTTTTTGTTTGACGTACAGTAAAATCTTGATGTGACTGGATTGTGGTCGCAACAGTAAAATGTTTTTTTTTCTTCTTACAGTGCGTAATGGGTATTTCCAACATTTTATCTCCTGGTGATTAGAACGTGCCTTGTAGATCAGAAAACGCTGCCCTAGTGTCGTGGAGATTTCTACATTCATTCTCGTGAAAAGGAGTCCCAATATAGACGTTACACACACAGTATACCACGACAGATTTGACTTGCAATGTACTGTTTCACAAGGCAAGACGAATTGATTATCGTTACATTCGTTTGCAAATTTGAGGTAAAGAACCATCACAATCATCAATATGTTAGAAGGGTATGAGCGTCCAATAAACTATTCCGCCACTTACCGATGAAGCGTTTAATATTTCATCCAAAGGGAGGAATTCAAAGTAGGTGGCGAAGCCTTCATTAAGCCATGTGTCTGTCCACCAGTTACATGTGACCAGATTTCCCCACCACTGATATGAGTATAATTAATAAGTCTTGTATCATTAAATCTTGATCCCTTCATACGCAGGACAAAACAGT
Source organism: Hermodice carunculata (assembly GCA_964020975.1). NCBI lineage: Eukaryota > Metazoa > Annelida > Polychaeta > Eunicida > Amphinomidae > Hermodice > Hermodice carunculata. The sequence goes on from OZ026630.1 coordinate 23,990,422, forward strand.
CTGGATATCAAAATTCACCGTGTTCAATTTTTTTTTCGTAATGTTTTCGTTACTACAAAATATTTTAATGAGAGTCCTTGATTAGACACATGCGAAAAGTACCTCTTAAAACTATGATTTTGTTTCCCATGGTTGGGTGATAACTGCACCAAGGGGAGCCACTGACACAATTTTGTGAGTTTTCATTGATCTGAGGTGGATACATTTATCACCAACTGTATATAAGAAGCCCAGTGCAAATTAACTGGGCAGCAATGCATTATGAGGGAAGTTGGATTTGATTGATTCAGCACAAAATATAACAAGTTAAATATGCGTCTTGTGTTTATCAAGTTACAATACTCTGAACGTTTGAATATATGCATCAATAGACGATAATGAATTCGAAACTACAAGAAAACTTCACATGAACTCACCAGGTGTAAGTTCCAATATAATATAGATAATTGTGTAGTAAATTACACGCTTGTCTAATAAATATGACGTTTTACCATATGAGCAGTTTCATGTGTAATAAGCTGGACAATAGACGTCATCGCAGAGCTTTCTGTCTTCTCATCAATAAGGAGGTGATGCTCGTCATATGTCACTAGACCCCAGTGCTCCATGCCGTATGAAGCCAGCCCCAGCACGGCGTAATGATCTTAAAAAACAAGTTAACATTTAACCTCTTCAAATCAGTCAAAATGCCATATAGCCTAAATGTTGTTATCGACGAATCACACTTCGTAAAGATGTAAAACGTTTAGGCCCGCTTTTTTTTGTTGAATGTCGAAGAATATAGCAACGGAGGTAAAAGTACTGGAATATCCTTATACATTCTGAAAACTACGTGTTTAAAAAACATAAACATCGTAAGCTGAAAGAGGTCTAGATACTTTTTTAATATATGGTGTTGCAGATGTGCAATTGATCCCGTCTCGTGGAAATCGCCCAAAAGTATCCTATTGTATTAGAGTAAGGATAAAAAAGAACGGTGTAATGAGTATTCATTCAAAATTTTCACTTGCAAAAGAAATTATTTTTCTTCTGATTTTTTTAAAAATGCAAATTAAATCAATCAATCAATGGTATGTAATCATTTAAACATATTTAATAGAGTCCCAACCAAGGTACATTCCCGCCAAGATGAGAGTGAATATGCCACATACTTTTGCAGAAGTTGAAAATGTAATTTACAATTGCAATCCCCTGTAAATTGACCATAATTTGACAGGAATGTATGCATAAATTGATAATAACCTAATTGAAAAAAAAAAAATCAAAATCAAAGAACCACAATGAAAACATGTACGGAACAAATATGTTTCACCTTTCCACAAGTACAATTTTCTAGCAAATTTCAGCATAACCTGAGCCATAGTTTAGGAAGAGATGTATAAAAATAGCGCAAAATAGCACCAAAATATATAAAAATAAAAATAGAAATAAATAGAAAAATGTGACAGCAGTATCTGTTTATTAAATTCAGGTCTCCGAGTCCTTAGAACTGCCCGTTTGTAATTTCAAATCCATTAGCCAAGCGGTTCCGAGACAATCTTTTCAGATAATGTCAAAAATGAGTAAAACAAAAAGACTGTGACTGTGCTCAGCTTACCTTGGAGGCAGATACGAGACTGAAATGGCACTGTGACCTAAGGGATTAAATTAGTGTCACCTTTTTTTAAGATCATCATCTAAGTACTGGCTCATTAGCTCTCCCGACACAACTCAAAGCACTAGTCTTGTGATCTTGAGAACTCGGTCAAGATCAGTCATGTGCACCTTATTTCAGCCCATATACAGAACCATCTCCATGTATAACATTAAAGGTGTAGCTGAAATGACTTCTCTGATATCAAGAGAAGAGTACAAATAACTACAGTGCCCTGTGACCTTGAATATATGACATCAATTTCACATATTTGCACTCGCAAACTGGTCCTTTTAGACAACTCTCTCAATGTTCGCAATATCAAGGTGTTCACTAACACAGTTCTGCACTCATCATTTTTAAAACGAAAATGGTCGTCCACTGTCATCAACATGTCAGTTTGACCTGTCACGATCACTCAAGCTCTAAACTAGCAACACCAAAAGAATCCCCATATGTGTATATTTTCCACTAGTGTTTAATACTAACCATGGGTTAACAGGATCTACCATTTCGTACATATACGCCAATATGTCACATTTGCTGTTTGCCTTATAGTAAAATTGCTGACAGTTACATGTACAGTTACCGATAATTCGAAATTTAAACAAGAGGGCTGTGTGAACAGCCCATGCTCAACTGATCTTGACATTCATCACACTTGCAGCTTTATGAACTTGGGAAAGGATCAAGGTCACCCATGTTCTGAGTAAGTCTGACCTTTATACAAGAATACTAACATGTGCAACATCAAGATTCAAGTAGTTCTCAAGTTATAATAGAGAGTAAAATTCATGTATGTTGCACTGTGACCCCAGAAAGGAGGTCAAGGACATTCATGCACTGTCTAAGCAGACCTTCATAAAGACACATTAACATGTGCAGCATCATGGTACTAACTAAAAACAGATCCCTTCTTGTCAAGTAAACAGTAAATTTCGTGTCAGTTGTCCTGTGAATTAGCATTAGAATACCCATTGACTTACATAGTAATCAATAGCAAAGCTGGATTGACCGATAAGTACCCGAATTGAAAACCCTTAAAAATCGGGAATACAAAGCAGTGCCACCTGGTAAACAACTTTGCTTGACCCTTCTAAAAGAACATATCCATCACATTTGAGCTTAATCTGAGTGACGGTTCTGAGAACAAGTGAAAAATAGCAAAACCATACAAAAAAAATAGAAAAAAAAATATAAAAAAAATTGCAGCGCCACCTGGTGAACAAATCGGGAACTAGGTGTCCCTGGGAGTGACTATGTACGATATCAAAGCAATTGGGTGAGCGGTTTCAGAGGAGAAGAGTTTTTAAGGTTTGCCCCTAAAAAGAACCAAAAAATTCATAAAAAATAAAAAAATCAATAGAGCGTAACCATTTGAACAAACTTGGAGGAGATCCACCCAAGGCACATACCCAGCAAGTTTGAAGTAAATCTGCTCAAAATTATTTAAGTTATGACAATTACAAGAAATTCCCATTTTAAACTTTCCTATTAAAACGTAAGTAGAGATTTTTGAAAAAAAAATCATAAAAAAATCCAAAATTCATTGCAACATGACCATTGGAACAAACCTGGTAGACACCCACCCAAGGTACATTCCCACCAAGTTTGAAGTAAATCTGGATGACGGTTTTGGAGAAGAAGTCGAAAATGTAAATGAGCATTAGAATGCCCATTGACCTACATGGTAATCAATAGGAAAGGTGCATTTACCGAAAAGTAGTTGAATTGAAAAAAATCGTTAAAAATCAGGATTCCGCAGCATTCCCACATAGTGAACAACTTTGTTTGACCCTTCTACAAGGAACATATCCTTTATAGGAAAAAAATTGTAGCGCCATCTGGTGAACAAATTAAGAACGAGGAGTCCCTAGGTGTCTTCCTGTGTGATATCAAAGCAATTGGGTAAGCGGTTTTGGAGAGAAAGTTTTTTTAATATAAGATTTGTCCCCCCAAAAATCATTAAAAATAATTATAAATTTTAAATAATTAAAAGTCAGGAATCCCCTGCAACACCACCTAGTGAATAACTTTATTTGACCCATTTTAAAGAAACATTTTTCCTCCAAAGTGCAGCATAACCTGAGTCACTGTTTTGGAAAAGTAAAAAAGACAAAAATATCGACAACAATTAAAAAATAGGCAGCGGTACCTGTTGGAAGAATTAAGGTCTAAAGGTTCATACACTATCCAAACTTCACTGACTGTTTGAACAAATTTGTATTGACTCATCCAGATCCCCAGATGACAAGTCAATTGAGGAAAAAATACACATCACAACGTAAAATGCATTTGCTCGCCTTATGTATCAGTACATATAATTTCTAAAAGAACCAACTTTACAGAACTACTATTGGTTTCACAAATTCAACACGTGGGGGAGATTACACTATGAGATGATTCAATGATCGATTGAATTTTGGTGTACTCTAACCTAGTTTTTTTAGGGGATATCGTATTCCGGTGTAGTCTTCATACCACTCAAGAACCCGGGCAGCAATACGGCTGGGTACATAGGTTCCATCCAGTTTGTCTGGCCTCGCACAAACATTGATCTGGAAACAAACGAAAGAGTGAGAGAGAAAGTATTCTTGTAAAACATAAGGAATGTGTCGTCGATGAAGATAGAAAAAGGTAATTCCATGGAATAAGAAGCTATCGTGTATACTTCACACAATAAAGAAGAAAGTTAACGTTCGACGGGTCTCACACCTTATGCTTCCGATCTCAGATACTTTGCACAACTTCAATCACAATTTACTATTGGATATGTTGAAGGTTGCTGTAGATACATGAAAAAAGCAAACCACACGGGTCAAGTTAACATTTGGAAAAACACTATCATGTAAAATGTGTCAAATATCTGTGCAAGACTTTTTTGTTTTTGTTTTCTTCTAGTGTGTAGATGAATCTATCTGTCAGTGACACCAGGGACAAAGAGTAATCTTAATCCATGTCCCTGCTGTCTCTAAACTCTTGTGACAAGAAAAGATGATCAGTCGAGACGATACACACCTCAGTACCATACTTAGTTGTGGTGCTCGAACACATGAACTGCCCAACTACGATACCCAATGTGTATACAGACATAATCGGAGACGTGACGTAATGATCAACCACCCATGAGTTCCTGGAAAAAAACAATTATTCTTTATGTTTTAGCTGTTAATGATTTGGAAAGTCAATTTGATATCCCAAAGGGAAGACTTTTTTACATGTGTTTTTGTTTTAAAACTAATTCGGGACAGGTGGATTATTCTTAACCCACGTCCCTGGGTTAAGTCATGTTTTGCTGCACGGTCGGCCTCAACCGGACTCAGGTATAGCTGTTTACACATCTGACGTAAACGGGTGATCAATTATGCGATGACCATCTTTCAATCCAGTCTGAATCTCTTGTACAGTTCAAATGGCTTCATAAAGAATAATAAAAGTCAATAGTTTAGGGGAAGAGCAAAAAGCTTGTTGACGCAAACAAGCATGGATGTCCTTTTGTAATTATCAGAGTCCTATATATGAACTTTGCTTTTATTAAATGGACGTATAAAGTTTATTACTCAATCTTTGGTAACAATTTCAATGATATATTATAAACAAAAAAACAAAACAAAAACAAAAACAAAACAAAAAAAAACAAAAAACAAAAACAAAAACAAAACAAAACAAAACAAAAAACAAAAAACAAAAAAAGCAAAACAAAACATCAACAACAAAAGGTCCAGCATTTCATGCAGCTTGTACTTTTAAAACGTATTTGGTTGCACTTTGAAGAGAGATTTGGCGCTCATTTGACCTATTTTCCATCTATTTTCCTGGCATCAAATTTACTTGCAGACAGCTCGAATTATCATTTTTGTCATGTACAGTTGGTCAGATGACAGGCTCAGTGTAATTTAGAGACTTTTGGTTCCTTTTGCTGACGAAAAATTTTGATGTACACAGAAAAACTTGTAAGAAACAAACAGTTATTACGTTAGGGAAGATTGACACTTTGTAAATATATGGACATAAGTAATGCTTCGTCAGTCCAATCACATCACAGAGTGTCCCGGTGATACTAACCGATTTTACCACTGGAATTAATGACTGGGTATTTTACATTGCATCTGTATTGAATGAGTCTTCTTAAGAAGAAAACAGTAGCAAACAGAAGAATTTGACAGACGGTATAAGTGACACTTGTAAAGAAAGTAAGAATGTCCTTGGGACTCTACCCATGGAGGTTTTCTTTAAAAACAGGCTCCACTGTATTATGTAACATCTGCTTATCGATGGGACCTTCTGCGCAAATGACCCTAGTCATATGTGATTAATTACTGGCACCATATATATATATGTATATGTATATATATATATATATATATATATATATATATATATATATATATATATATATATATATATATATATATATATATATATATATATATATTAGAGCCTGACCGAACCCGAACAACCGAACCCGAGCTTACCGGGTTTCAGGATTGAAGCCCGGCTCGGGTTCGGCTTGTACAGTAACTAAACGTTCGGGTTCGGTTATCACTGTCAATGCTAGCAATGAAGTTAAATAAAAATGTCACTGAGGTTACTTTTTGTACTTGTATACACTTTAAACAATGCAACAAACGATACTTTGCAAAAACTTGTCACATGGGTTACATTAATCGCCTTAATTACATAACAATAGTAATACCCCTGTGCATAAGAGTAACAGCTATTAACCCCTGTCAAACGTTGTCATGTTCGACTTGCATATACCGAACCCGAACGGTGCCCGGTTCGGTATCGGTAATGTATACCGAGTACCGAGTACGCGGTTCGGTTTCAAAATGCAAGTTCGGTCAGGCTCTAATATATATATATATATATATATATATATATATATATATATATATATATATATATATATATATATATATATATATATATATATATATATATATATCACTTGGGACACTCATCACTAACCACAAGCAAGTGGTATTTTTGTAGAATCCATGTGCGTATGTAATAGCGTCTGAGCATGTTGCCATGGTATTGGCAGTCCTCTGTGCTTATTGGCACAAACCCCATACGTATTAGCCTAAGTTCTTAAGCAACGGTTTTTTCCGAAAAACACCAGTTAAATAACCCACATATATGAAGCAGCTGTCCTTTATATGGTAATATATAACAAAACACTTCACCGGCTCTAACTAACTGAAATCCCTTCAATGTCCTCACGAAACATTTTCCATGTTACAACACCTTCCTTACCAAAATCCTCCCTTTTATCATTAAAAAATGTTCAATTCGTTTTTACCTTCTTGCAGACATGTTTGAATCTGTAATAACCCCCTGTTGAACATACCACAACAGAAGTAGCTTACCAGCCTAGCCTTGTCATAATTTGAACATGGTGATTCCGTAAATGATACAACTGCACATCTGAAGCGAATACAGTTTAATTTAAAAAAAAAAGCAAACAAGAAGGCACCCACAGAAATAAAAGGGAAATGGAAGTACCCTCTGAATTGATATCCAAGATGATTGATGTAACTTAAATTAGCCACGATCGCCCCTCACTCAAACACACACACACACACACACACACACACACACACACACACACACACACACACACACACACACACACACACACACACACAAATATATATATATATACACATATATATATAAGTAAGTAAGTAAATATTTTATTGACATACAGGAGGTCATGACTGACCTATGAGTCATACAAACAGTACAATTTCACACAAATACTATTATAAAACATATCTAGGTGGCCAGGGACCCATTCAGTCTCATCTGGGCGCTGTACGCACTACACATGAACTAAAAAAAAAAAAAAAAAAAAAAAAAAAAAAAAAAAAAAAAAAAAAAAAGTAGTATACTAGTATTTCAGGCCCGTTCAGCCACACCTGGTCAATATATGGCCTCTGCACAGGCGCTACATTCTAATGCTCACTGCAGTACCAGTGTATATTAGCTAAGGCTGTGACCGTTCTACTGTGGTACACATATAGCACCTGGTAACACCCAGTCAAAATGACACTTACCTAAATTGTACATGAAACAGGATGATCTTATACAAACGGGCAGTCAGTTGCATGCATAATGGTGCACTTATGAAGTAGCCAAATTGGTACAATAGTGCTCAAGATTGGTTTCAATATACAGATCCAGTACAATGCAGCTACACACAGTTCAGACGCGACCGTGCAAGTAATGTTACATTACTACATACATTTGTAGACGAATTTACCTAAAGCACTATTAAGGGCACATTCGCGAGAAGTCATTAGAAACAAAAATTGTTCTTGAGTACTGAGATTATCAAAGTATTCACAACAATTATGTGCTATGTTAAGCAAGGTATTCCTTTCAGAGCTGTGTTTTGGGCAGATTAACAGGAAGTGGATTTCATCCTCAACCGTATTCAAATCACGCTTTTGACACAATCTTCATGCTGCTGGTACTTTTGGCTTGCTGTGTCTCCCCAGTTCAATTTGCAGGTGATATGAGCTGAGTCGAAAACTAGCAATTGATTTAATGTAGAACGTACTCTTAACATGGAGTAAATATGGTTCCATACAGAATGAGGACTTAAATGTCTTATAACAGCGTAATTTCTGGTTTTGGTCAATTTCCTGGAGCTTTTGCTGAAAAATTAGCTTTTGATTGTTATACAGTTTTTCTTTCAATTCCGATACGAATTTATTCTCACATGCGACTGATTGTAACTCCCAGTACGCTTGCTTGCCTACAGATTCAAGTATTTTCTGAATTACAGAGCACCAGTTTTTGTGACCCTTACTGTGCAACTTGTAAAGATTGGAATAAGCATTTTTTACAACTGTGTTGTCTTGTAGCCTTAAAATGTGTAGCCAGTATTTAATTGCACGGATTTGGTGTCGTAAATGCAAGGGGAATCGGCCAGTTTCAGTGTAAATACCAAGAGTTGGGAGTTTGTTTGCGGACACCTAGCATTTGCTTAAGATAGACTGTGTGCACACTCTCAATAGATTGTACAGATTTATCCTGTACCCAGATCCGTATTCCAAACTTGGCAATATTTGCGCATCAAAAAGTTTTAAGGCAAGCACAGGTGAGGGTTTACCCATGGCTTTGAAGCTTAGAGAGTTACTACTAAAAATCGCTTTCTTTGCTTGTCCTGTCAGGTGAGGAAAAGTTGCAGCTACTGGGTTCTTCATAGACGAGTTAAAGATAATACCAAGATACTTATATTCGGTTGCAATTTCAACTACTTAGTTGTTGAATTTGAAAGTATGTACATTAACACTTGGGCTTTTACTGTTAAAGATAAGTACCTTAGTTTTTGGAATGTTGAGCACCAAATGCCATTTTTTACAAAAATTATACAGACCATCTAGTTGAGCTTGTAAGCTAGAGGGGCTATCAGCACACAAAACCAGGTCGTCTGCATATTGGAGATCATAAATAAAAAGATGATTAAGCAGTATACCATCAACTACATGAGGTCCAACATGTGCGCTAACATCATATAAATACACATTGAACAGCTTGGGGCTTATTACACCACCTTGCGGTACCCCAGTCAGACTCTGAAATTTTTCACTCAGAAAGCCTTTCCATTTTAATTGACATGAAGATTTTTCAAACATACTAAAAATTATTTTCAGGAATGCTCCCGACAGACCCCTTTCCTTCAGTTTGTGGAGTAGTGCATAACGGTTGATCGAGTCAAAGACTTTTGAAAAATCTGCGAAACAGGTGTACAGTAGTTTTTTTGTGCTTTCCTCTCTTCTATCAGGCTGTATAGGGTAAAAGCATGATCAACCGTCCTCGAACGGTGACGAAAGCCTGCCTGAAATTTGTCATCTTGGGACATCATTTCATTTTTGAAACAGAGACGTTTATTTAGAATTGATTCAAACAGTTTACCGAGAGATGACAAAATAGTAATTTTCCTATAATTAGCCGGGTCGTGTTTGTCACCCTTTTTGTGTATGGGGCTTATCAGGGATATATATATATATATATATATATATATATATATATATATATATATATATATATATATATACATATACATATTCCTTGTTCAACGAGCTGGTTCTAGACAAATGAGGTACTCAAGGCACTATCCCATCCAGGTTTGAAAAGAAACAGACCATTTTTTCAAATGTAGACCACATTGAATTCAATGTGGACAAAGCATGTCATTCCCTCTGACATGAACATTGAATAGCTTTATAAAATGTTCGTGAAATTAGTAACTTACAGGTGAAACACTGCACGGCGACTAACAATGGCTGACGCTTTCATTAAGTATGTTCCTCTCAAATGGGAAATGCGATCCGACCAATAATTATAAAACAGCTTTTAAACAAAACAAATGCAATATCTTACAAGACATGTAGGTTATCAAAATCAATGATTTTCCTAAAGCAGTTGGGCCAAATGCTACTGGGGAAGGCATTTTGAGTATTTAAAAAAGGAATTTTGAAAATCATTTCAAATACATGTATACCAATTCCAAAAGCATATATATTCATAGGGTATAAGTGTTCATGATAAAGACTACTCAAGAAATCTGCAAGAATAGAAAACAAAATATCTGTGAGCCTGTCCTTTGACATGCTTGTTTCAGTGTCTTTGTCTTGTTTTATTTTGTGTATTTTGCTACTAACTCTGCAGTTATGCTGTAAATGCCCTGTACTGTTTAAATGTCAGATTGAGAAAAATAGTAAGGAATTGAAGATCCACTGTATTATACTAAGGTGGGGCTTCCCACAAGACTTGATAATTCATAGTCTAGAAAAGCCTATGTGTGTTAAGTTGCCTTATTCATAAGGTATCAGTATGCTCTCAGCTCCAAAAGAGTTACAGTTTAAGTTTGATATCGATATTAATATTCCTTATAAAATGAATATGTTCAAGAGATTAATCTTATTCTAATATGAAGAATTTGTTTATTTAAATATCAAACTGATTATGTATGTGTACCTGTTAATCATTCAGTTACATTACGCGAGATAAAAAGTACTAACAACATCTGTTAAATACCCGCACTGAGATAAAATAAAAACTTACTTTTTCTCCTGGAATTTTAGATGTGTATTTGCTGCACTTTTCATGCTAATGTGCCGTTTTATGCTGATGTTAAATGTAGCTTTCATCGCAGGTTCATCAAAGCACGGGAAAACCGCCCGTCCCATACTTGGTTGCAACAATATTGAAGCGAGGTATCTATTAGAAAAATAGAACAGGTATTTGTCAAATAATACACTGCTTGCTGATAAGGCCGAGTTTACGCTCCATGTTTTTGAACCTCTATGTAAAATTACAATAGTAAGCACGTTTCAGAGTAATGTGAACCAGAGACAGAATATATATATATATATATATATATATATATATATATATATATATATATATACATATATACATACATACATACACACACACATATATATATATATATACATATATATATATATATATATATATATATATATATATATATATATATATATATATATATATATATATATATATAAGTGCAACTAGCCACGAATCTGGATTGTTAATTACCATTCTGTGTCAATGATGCTTGTTTTATAGTGGCCCTATTTTCATTCCCACTCGTTCCTTTGCAGCAACGATAGTACCTCTCAAGGTTTTTAAACAAGGATCCAAAATACAGCAAAACTGACATAAAAACTTTAAAAACAAAATTTCAATATGAAACTCCTTTTTTCAAAAGGTTGGCGTCAGAGTTACCTTTGGAAGCCTATAACGGAACTGGTAGTGATTGAGAAATACAGAAAAAAAATTCAAAGATTTTTGTTTCTGTCTTTACTTCCGATTTGTAGTCCCTGTTATCATTTGGGTGGTGGTTGGGTATATATAGCACCAGTGATAATGCAAACAAAATTCATTATACAAGTACTTTAGTATGTACATGAGGAATCTTAGTTCCTTATAAATGTTGGGTGTACGCGATGTATAGAGTACGTGTAAAAGCTGCTCACTTTGTTTGCCCTTGCTCCTCATAACTTCTGTAGAAGAAACCACGTGTGTCATCAAGATTCCCTCTGAATCCCATCTCCACCTCGTATTTTGTTCCTGGCGTCAGGTATCTTTTCAGAAATATGAGCAAGAACTCAAAGTCTTCGTCAATTCTCCATACATCCACAACTGGATCACTCTCATTTGAAGGTTTCACTACTGTGACCTTCATAGTTTCATTCAGAGGAAGCCATTCACGTCGATTGAGCACAATAACATCTGTTGGCCTCCGGCATTCAACTGTGATGGTCACGTTACCCTCATATGTCAATGGTGGTTTGACACCAGAAGGCGCATAGATGTTTGGTTGTAGGAATAAATCATAATGAATTGGTACAAGATCACCTGGCAGACGATCTTCAGCCGAGCTAATGCTTCTTCCTTCTGTGTAATATACAAAACAGATTAAATTACACAATGTATGTAGGGGAAAGCAACCTTAATTCAGTTTAACTGCGCAAATTTATGTACACTCTTGCCATGGTAGCTGGAAAATATGCACAGACACACCATGGGGCGTCGCTTCTTTGTTTATCAATATTTAGCCACAGATCCACAATGTTAAATAATATCATTAAAAATTTTTCAACATATGATTATTTTTATCATATGAAAGTCTTAAACATATGTCAAAATATATGAGATAGTATAATTGAACGTGATCATAAAATAAAATATCTGACATCTCATCAAACAAATTTCTTAATATGAGTAAATACAACAAGCCTATTCAAAATTAAAATATATTTAATGATACGATTCATTGTTTTTAATCATATGTTGTATCAGTTTAATTATATCATTAAATCGGGTGCAGTCAATAACTGATGATCATATGATCAAGTATTTGAACATCAGAACAAATATTTAAATGTGATTAAATATTTGAACATAATATCAAAGCAATTTGAAGATATGATAAATTCGATTAAATTATATTATTCAAGGTATTTCGTCAAATGATTAAATGTGTTTTATCATACGTTCATATATATGGGATCATATGATCAAATACTTTTATTAGTATGGTTAAATGGATTCAATCATATGTCTAAATTCTGAATAAAAAGAAACAGTGTTCCATCAAGTACATGCTATACTAATAGCAAATTTTATGGCACAACCAGGAATGAGTATTGTTGGTGCATGCTAGTGGGCGTATCCATCTTCCCTACACATAAACAGTTAGGGCGAGTGAATCTCTTTGCCTCATGTGCATTTACAGTCAAGCCTTCATTGGCCCTTGCCTGGCAAGCAAGTTGGTCCTTCATCAGGCTTCATCTGGGACCAGGAATTAAAAATTATACTGGCATGCGGGTTTCAGAACTTACAACTGGCCGCATTGCTGGCCCTTTGCCCTCAAAATCTTTTCCAACCTTAATTGTAATCCCTAACACTTGCCCAAAAGTGGAGTCTTCATGCTGATTCACAATTACTGTATCACCAACAACATTGACCTTGCTTCCTGTATTTACGAAGGTATTGCTCGAGATATGGCTGAAGTTATGTATGTAGGTGATGACTATGCCGTTCATTGCGTCCAGACTCTGGGACAAGGTGTATACATGGCAAAAGTTAATATTCTACAAGCATTGGGACAGTTGCCAGTCAACCTGCAATATTATTATTTGTTAGATTTTGTTTGGGAAGGCCAATTTTATTATAACAAATGCGTCCAAATGGACACATTAAGTGCCTATCAGACATCTGAAATGCTCAGTACCACCCCGGTGTGCATTTTGCTGAGCAAATTACATACATGTTCCTGGTTGTGTCCATTGTTTGGATCACTTATGGCTAGTGTATACATCCAAAAAATGGTTCCTAAAGTCCTTGTTTAAATTCTTTCTGCAAAAACTTGGGTATCAGGACAAAACAGTTTTGACCTTTCTTGGGATCAAAATAGATTTCAGGAATATCGAGTAATGTCTTCCAGTTGATAGAGTGGTAAAATGTGGTGAATTGTTGGTTCAATAAAAAAAAAACAAACATGAAATAACATTACAAGAAATCCAGTCCCTTTTTGGCTCACTGTCTTTTGCCTGCATGGTGGTGCCCCATGTTCTGTCCTTCTTACGATGCCTGATACATTTGACAAAGAACATTAAAATCCTTGCTTTTTTATAACTCTGAATGCAGAAGCCCATGCCAGTATGGTATGTTGGCTGGACTTTTGCATAAACTTTACTGGAACACACATATTTCCAAATGAAATTTGGTTGTCAAGTACAAAATTTAAATTGTTTAATGATTATGCTCCTTATGGCTTTGGCGCAGTGCTTGGTCGTTGTTGGTTTCATGTCCATTTCCTACAGTTTTGGGCATCATACAACATCACATTTTTAGTGCCTTTGCGAATTCTTTTAGCGCTATACCGCTAAGGAACTGAGTAACCACCCAGTTATGGAGAGAGTACATTTCAGGAATATTTTTTTTTTCGTTATGATCGCTACATGTGAACATGTATCAGTAAATCATTACAGAAAGAATATACAGACAAACGTCTATGATGTGTAGAGTTGTGCTGGCGCCTCTGGTGCCTTGAAGTGGAACTAGCATTACATAGTGTAAAAAGTACATTTAATCCATCATTTTGATTATAAATTGGGATGTAACTTAGAATTTAAATTAAATGTATGTTAAACCGACAGTAAAAAAAATTCAAATTTTAAACGACCTTTATCTAATTTCCAAGGTCAATAAGGACAATCATTTTTACACGTTGAGAAATCGAAAGGCTAACAACACCAACTAGACCACAAATGTGTATCATGTATAGAAGTTGGATATTGCATAATATGGGTGCCCTTGACTTACTTTCTCTTCCATGACATAACAAAATTAGATGCAACTTCAAAATCTTACACCAAGTATGCATTAGGGCAGCGGTAAAATTCTGTAATATGTTGACCATCCTTGATCTATTTTTCAAGATCATTAAGCAGTTACTAAAAGGACACTAAATTCAACATGTTGATAAAGATTAAATGAAAGGATACGGAATGTATTACAAATGTGTGTGCATGTGGAAATCTGATGTATATCATATGGATGAAATTGACTAATCTTTCAGGGTCATGGAAGAAATAAATTTCAGGAAATGAATTTTTGGTGATGGCACCAGATTATATGTCAGCAGAGCATAAAACCCATGTGCCTCTTTTAAGGCTAATAGCAGTAGGGGGCAAACACACGGCTTTTCTTACAACAGGCTGCCATAGACATTTTGTCCTGGCTCGGTATCACTTCAGTGCCAGAACAACGACAAAACAGAAAACTTTAAAATGAGGTTTTTCAGTTCACCTTGGTAGCTTCTCTTGCTTCTGCCCGAAATATCATGCACCATATATAGTAAACTGTGTATATAGTTGATTCAAGCATATCTGATGACCTTTCAGTATCTTTGCCTCATTGCTTTATCACGTTGAAACTTTCAATCATCATCACCATAGAATAAATGTGACGCTTGTAAGAGTTGCAACTATTTACAGTTAAGACTATTTAATGTAAACATGTGAAGTGTTATCGTCCAATAGGTGCAGTCACTTCATAATCGCAGTTAAGATACCTTATATCAGGCCAGCAATCAGTAGCTCTTTTGAAGATTTGTACTTTGTGTTTTTCTGTTGGAAGAAGATGTCGATTTACTGAGGCACTAGATCATGTAGTGCCTTATACTTTTTGGTAGTCGATACATATAGAATGGAGACAGGGCGGGGCTTTGGCCCAGTCCAACAAAGAACTAATTGACGTGTCCGTACATGTAAAATGTTCCTCATCGGATTTAAGCAAGCGGAATAATATAAAGCCTAAAGATTTGACTTACACATTTCTAAAGTACAAGTAAATTTTCGCTGAGTCACTTGAACAGTTGTTTTGCAGCTCAAGATCTGTTGGCAGGGCATCGAATTTCAGATCGTGATACCGATCAGTATGTTTTTCGTCTAAACATACATACACTGGTAACACACAGACACAGGCATATATATATATATATATATATATATATATATATATATATATATATATATACATAAAATATGCAAACAAAATGACTCTTCCAAGGAGCTGTCTTTATATATGGTAACACATAGTTCTATGTTTGTCACAATGTGTTTTTTTCTCTAATTTTCGGACTGTTCCTCAAAGCATATCACAACATCCATTTCAAAGTTCGTTATGCATACTTACGGTACGTTCTCGAACATGATGTTACCGTAAGTAACGACGCAAGAAGTGAAGCCCATTGCCATGTGGGATAAGACATGATGCTTTGCATAACCCTATGAATCCAGACAGAAAGAGAAAGTAGCCAAACGTCTCAGATATAGGCGTATACATGAATCGTTTATCTATGGTAATAGATGCATGTATGCAATTAGATCATACAATAGGCAGGTGAAGATTTTACCACCCATGGTCCCGCACGAGACCTTTTTTTACCTGTAACGATTACGTGTGATTCCACACATATGATGTGACAGGAATCTGTGGCATGTTTGATTTGCAGACGTGACGAAATAATCCTAACCTGCCTAGTATCAGGGTGTGTAAGACCAAAGCCGGAGCAAAACCGAAAAGCCCGCTCCTAATCTCTTAATGAAAGAACCTTACAGTCTATTAGAATATTGAGCATTTCAAGTAGGCTTTGGATTTTGGGGGGGGGGTGAACCTGCGCCAGGTCTTGAACGTACCTGACTTGCACCTAACACATGGCATGGTTTTTGCGATACAAGAACTATGCAAGCACACACACACACACACACACACACACACACACACACACACACACACACACAAGATTTCAATTTTTATATAGTATATGGAACACTTATAAGCAGGTCAGATTTTTTTGATGCCACATTCAATGATTACGTATTCCTCCAATCAGATTTGTATTTGTGTTTTTTCGTCCAAAGCTACTTCTTGGCAGTCATTACCATATGCTGCAGTCCGAACTTTTTACAGTCCTTAAGCTAACCTGTCACTGTCTAACCTATATAAATATGGAAGTACTATTGTCCATATTCCACATGTTCTTCCGTAGAATTTTGACATTGGCTGTGTTAGCCAAATCAAATTAAAGAGTTTTCAGCGGGTAGTTACTCATAACGTGTTTCGGAACCTTCATCAATGTGCACAAAGGCAAAATTTGCAGAATCCCAAGGTCGCTGTTTCTCATTTCACAAATGCCATGCCTAAAATCTGTCACAGAGACATCCCTTGTTGTTACTTCTTCGTAGTGCCATAACAATCTTCTTATCTGTCATCTTGACACCAATCATGAGTGATCGCATGAGCTCTCCAACCTTCGGTCAACAGAGGTAAAGAAAAAATTTCTAAATGCGTTTTTGATATTTTTGATTTTTTCATTTCAAATACATATTTGCTGTTGTGCGTGCCGAATGAATTAACTTATTTTTATTCACTTTTGTCAATTCCTTACATACCACAATAACAGTCAATATTGACGCGGATGTCAAAGCAAGAGATACTCTGCTTACCCGCGTAGACAATCCTATTCTCCCGGATACTATTTTGGATTGCAACGTAGAACAACTGGCTTTTCTTGGAGTGAGTTGGTGGATTGGTTAGGATAACTTTTGACCTGTGGTATGCCGTCATTGTAGGTCATATCTCTAGTTCGCAGAATCAACGTTTTCTATTTACAAGAAATTTTAGTAAAAACAATTTTCGAAGACAAGTTGAGTTGAATGGGAAACCGGTAAAATATACTGCGTATAGAAACCTTTGCAAATCATGATGAACACATTCAGCCCGGTGTAGTAACACCCGCGATAAATTCCTCATTTCAATGTCTCTGAACAGTTTTTGGTAAGTTTTATTGTGCTTTTCACATACATATTTACATCAAGATGGATACATAAGATCATCCATTGATGCAAGTTTTCCCCGGCGAGCAGCTAGTGCTCCCAACAATTCAGCCTAACATACATATCTGTATACATCATGGTTTAAAATAGTCATCAATACTAAAGAAACGTGTCAAGGTAACCCAGTGCTTTACAAAGAGATCTTGCGTCAATTGTGAACATGAGCAGAGTGTCTGAAAAATTAAAATTAATTTAACGGACAGTAAACTTGTTTGCAAGAGAACTGAAGCATTTATGTTAGGAGGTACCTTTTGCGAATATAACTGGTAACTCTTCAGGAATTTTGATGCTATCAAAAAGAAGTTGTTGTTTCCAGACCCACAGTATGGCAGAACGTGAAGAGAAATACGTAAATGGAAACTTTTCTTTTATTTCTTTTCTTTTCCCGGCTCACCCCTTGGTGAACCAGATTTCCTTCTGCGCATGGCATCGATATGTTTCAGGCACCCAGCTCGATGAGTAGTATAGAATTCCACATGGCCGTGTCATGGGGAATGGTACCGTTCACCACGAGCCTTTGTCGAGCAGTGAACGGTTTGAAGCAAGTGCTGTCTAAATCCATTCCCCATGACACGGCCATGTAGAATTTTGTTTCTCCGATTGAGCGTTAAATCCCATGTTTTTGTCGAAAACCTACTTGGTTTAGCGTGCTTGCAGCAGCCGTTTCGACTCCATTTTGTTTACTTTCAATATTGCGTTGCTCAGACACGTCACTCAAGAAAGAACTTTCAGTTACTCTTTTCTATCTTACGTTATCTGATTGGCTTACAAAGAACAGAACAACCAATAGGATTCTCTCTTTTATTACATTTCAGTCATAATATCGTTCCATACTTATGTTGGGAACGATTCTGTTTCCACATGGGTAACTATGGGGAGAAATACTCCTCTAGAACCCTTCAATACCTTTTCTGTATGATATATGTGAAATAAAAGTTTCAATTCAATTCGATATTCCAAGAAATTTGTTACAATGCCATAGTCAGCTCTCTATTCCTCTATGAATATAATAACACCGTTATTATCTACAATCTCTCTTATAAACCTAACCCCTTTTTGGTACCAATCTATACGAAATATGTGCTTTCTGTCAATGGTGAAAAATATTATTATGCCCTAACATTTCATTCACGATATCAGTCCCCGTGTCTGGACATAGCTGAGGTTCTTCCCAAGCAGCTATCAGATCAAAGTAAAATAAAAGGATTTGAGACACATCAAAAGTTAAAAAACATCTGCAGAAGAACAGATCTTGAACATTCATATGTTTAACAAATGTCTGTAGTTTACCTTACGCTTCGAGTTTCTATTGGAATACAACCTTTTGATCCAGTTAAACCGAAGTGCTATAATCTGATACTTAAAATGCAAAAGTTTCATACCACCACTACCAATACTCCTATGCATAATTGTGGATCTAACTTTTGGAATGCCACCACTCCACGCATCGTTTGAAATAGGGCTTTAGGCTTCCTTGGTGAAGTCTTAGTCAATATGTATTACCGAGCAGACAGAAATTAATTTTGAGACAGCTAAAAACTTTAGGACTGCATTTTCTTTCAATATGAGAGAGTTTCCGTTTTTTCCAAACTTTTAAAATTTCTAAAAAGAAACCGGTTTTGACTGGAAGTTTGCTTTTATCATTTCATTTTCACGAAATATTGTACCTAGTACTTTAAAGTGATTTATAGACCATAGTACAGGTAGATGACCAGGTGAGTTGTTCTTGCTAGCCTCAATCCACCGGGTGATGATTTTGTTTTGACTAAATTTGAATTCAGAACACTTTTCAAAATTTTAAAGCAATCTCGTGAAATGTTTTGCTGACTGGATATCAGAACTGAAGCACGTTGTTTTATCTCCTAATTGTGAAATTTTAATTGCATCAACATTAATGGATATTCCTTTGATATTTGGGTTGTTTCTTATGGAAATAGCAAGGAGTTGCGCTGTTCGAATGAACAAGAACGGTGGACTAGGACAACCTTGTCGTACTCCACTAGATAGATGACAAATTATGAGGTAAAGCCATTGTTAATAATACAATAAAAGACATTTGTATAAAAAGCGGAGATCCATCTTTGAAAATCAGGTCCAAAATTGAGAGGGTCTGGTACTCGCTTACTGGCCATTCTATTGTATCAAAAGCCTTTCAAAATCTACAAGCAACAGCAATCCAGAGATGTCTCTCAACTGTGGTAATTTCAAGACACCATCATTTACTGTAATGCTTTCCCCTATACATCTGTTTTACACACTCACATTGATCACTATGTACTACTTTTGGCAAGAAAGTTTAGCAATTACTTTAGAGGTAATTTTATAATCAATGCTGAGCAGAGAAATGGGTCACCAATTTTTCAAAAGGGTTTGTTGTAGATATCTTATGGAATAAGTAATAATGCTCCTCTCCGCTGGTGTATGGATAATTAACCTTGATGAAAAGCACAATTCAGGATATCAATGACCGGGTCTTTTACTATGCACCACAAATATATGTGTGTATATATATATATATATATATATATATATATATATATATATATATATATATATATATATATATATATATATATATATATATATATATATATATATATATATATATATATATATATATACATATATATATATAATTCTGGTGGAAAACAGTGGGTCCTAAGGCTTTTCCCATTTTACATGGAATCAAGCAGGGTTTTTGCATTGTGTGTCTGTCAAAGGGCAATTATAATACAGTTTTTCTTCATCAACTAAGGGAAGTATATTCTTTCAAAAATTAGGCTGTTCTCCATGTCTTTCTAATTTAAGTCTTTACTAGTTATAATTTAGTAAAAATAGTTTTTCCTCTTGCACGATACGTTTAGGACCAATCACATCTTTCCCATTAGATTTCAATTTTGTAATGTATTTCATTTGGTAATGTCTTTTTTGTAATGCACAGAAATACTTTTTTTTTCTCACCAAGTTCAATCCAGCGAGCCTTCGACCTGATTATGACACCCTCTGTTTGTTTGTCATTAATCTCGAGCAGTTGAGATTTAACCTCTCCTAGTCTGTGCATCTCAGCCTCTGATAAATATGTGTTTTCACTGATAAGGAGCCAGGATCATCCTTCAAGTTTGTCAACTGCTCTTTCTTTTTTATTCTCATTTTGGAATATTAAATGGTGAAATCACGTATTATACACTTGGCCGAGTCCTAAAGAAAACGTTTATCTTCCATCTTAGTATACTTGTCCTTCATACATAAATTAAATTCTTGACATCTTCCACATATGTCTGATCCTCCGTTGAACTTGTATTAAATTTCCAAAAATCCGGGGCCACGTTTTTCATTTGAATTACCTTGTAGCTGAAGTGAGATCAAACTATGGTCCATTTTAATCGAAAGTTTAATTCTATCCTATTTAACACATTCAGAGAGGAAGCACCAGCCACAAATGTAGACGACACAATATCGAATGTGTAGAACAGCACCAACATTTGGGACTCATAGTTGCATCTGACCTCTCTTGGTCAACGCATATAAATTCAAAAACCAAAGAATCAAGGAAACTGGAAGGTGTGCTCAATGTTTAGAATATGCCAGCGAGGTTGAAGGATGGACACAGGCGGACAGATTATCAAGTAAAAGCATTCACCTGGCTGCAGCCCGGGTGGTAACAGGAGCAATGAGTCGTACAAGCCAAAGTAAAATACAGGAAGAAACGAGTTAGCAACCCCTTTCAGAAAGGCGGCGCGAGAAAAAAAATTGGATTAAAGGTCATCTTTGTGAATTTGTCTGTCCTAACTAGTGGCATAAATACATCGAGGCAGACTATTACTGCTCGCCCTGCCAAGAAAAACGTGCACTTTAACTCTTTTCGCCTCCCAATAGAAAGAGAATGTTCTTCCAAAAGCATCGCAACATTCTCGAAATATTGACGAACTAAAAGTAAACTAAATAAAAACTAGAACAATTTCATTTGTTTCTCAGCAAATCAGTCTGTGTGCCTGGAAAACCTTCAAAGATTGCCTGTTCGTTTTTTTTAAACTACTGCAACAATATTTTCTATGCGTCTACGTAAAAAACCTATAAATTGAAGTTAGAAAGGCACCTCAATCTATGATAGTTTTGAAGCTATTCAAGATTTAAATTTTGTGAATTTGCCTTTTTGCATAATCAAAATGGTACCACTTTGATTCATAGTGCATTGGATGCAACTATACTACAAATCTATCAACTAAAATTTGAATGACACCTCAGTCTATAATAATTTTGAAGTTCTTCAAGATTTATTTTTTGTGTATTTACTTAATTTGCATATAATTTAGAATACCACAACTTTGATCCATTTTTCATTGGATGCGGCTATATCACAAAACTACATTGTGAAGTTGGAATGACACATATATCTGTAATAGTTTGTACGTTATTCATGAATTCGAACCTGTGTATTCTCCTAATTTGCATAAATCAAAATGCTTCAACTTAAGTTCATGATTCATTGGATGCAACTATGTAAAAACCTGTAAATTGAAGTTTGATTAGCACCCAGTGTGTAATAGATTTGGAGATATTAAACTTTTAAATGTTTCAAATGCTGCTAATTAGCACAATTTCAAATGCTACAGTTTTTATTCACTGTCCATTAGAGTGACAGGTGTCACAAACCTACTTTTAATTTTGTGTCTAACTATAAATGGTTGGGAGATACATAGCTTTAAAATTTTAATTGCCCCTACTTTGCGTAAATTTAAAATGATATTTAAATATGATGCTAAACCCATTTATTAAATTTGATGCTAAACATGGTAACTATGAAGTAACAATTACTACATCAACACCAGATCCCAATGCTTTGTCAATCTGGGGCATTAAATGGCTGCAACAAGTGAAACGTGTATACATTGATATACATGTACATGTATTTGAGTTCCACTATGAACATAAACACATTTACGTAATGATCTCTAGTAATATCAACTGTTAGGCTCACTAACTCCACTGGCATAGATATTATTTAACTCCACATAGTGCTTACAGAAATCTAGCTCTGTGTTTAACTATTGAGCGTCCCCAGCCTGAATATGTTAGCAAAATTAAGTTGTCAGTTTGCACAGGCAACATCCAACTTCACATACATGTAGCTTCTATAGAACAAAAATCTATACCATAGTACATGTACATGTTTGACTATAGAGGTTCAACAACCTACTTAACGTGTGGACAATCTTCAGTTGCAAGTTTGTACAGGCTGAACATGGATGAAATAAGATGACTCTTTGTTGCAAGTCAAGAGTGTTGACAAAGGTTATAAACCAATGTAAATAGATATCTAAATGATGAGCAAATGTCACTGCGGGGTCCAGAAATACAACAGCCATGGGAGCTCTGCCTGCCCCAATGTACCCACTGATCCTGACCAAAATCCCTCTGTACTACAGTTGGTCATTACAGGGAGTTTGGATCTGTGTTTGAGTGATTTCTGGTAGTTGGTATTGATCTCTCTTTACAAAGACATGCCTAACTTTGGTTCATATTTCATGGGATGCTGCTGTGCACTAACCAATCATTTGTAGTTAAAATGGCATATCTCAATCAGCACTAACTTATTGTGATTGGGAGCCACAGCGAGGAGGCTTCAGACTGTAGTGAAAGCTCTATACATTGGGCACAATTGGGACTGGAGAAAATTGTCCACTGTAGGTGCTGCGTGAACGAGACCTCGCCTGTGAAAGCGAGCTAGCTTTCACGCAACTACCGCTTCAAGACACCTCGGAGGCTTGATGCGCTGTGAAAGCTAGCTAGCTTTCACGTGACCTCCCAAGCCGTGAACCAGACCTCGCTCTTCTGTCTTGAGCGCGAGATACTTTTCACGCGTGAAAAGTACCTCGCTTCCTGAGCATGCACAGTTGAGAGCTTATTTTACCTGGTTCCCATTGCTGTTTTTGCCAGACTAAAACGCTATTGCCCTTAGTGTTTGCGCAACATTATATATAAAATATAATAACACACACACACACACACACACACACACACACACACACACACACACACACACGCACTATTCTATTATTCTGGTTGTCGTTGTTATCATTGCATATGCACACAAGTGATTATTAACAACAAGAAAGAAATAGTTTACATTCACTCTGGCTTCCGTGGGCACTGTAATGATGCCCAAATGTTGCGTCTGATGCCCGAAATAGGACCAGGAAAAGAGGTAGGTTTCCCCAATGAATGGGTTTTGCTGGCAGACAAAATATACCCCAATGGCTATCCCTTAATGCCACCATTTACCAACCAGCAAATTAACCAACGTCCTTTCAACCAAAGATCTATGTGTACCCAGTTCATCAGACAGCTCAGCAAATATCGTGTGTACGTTGAGCATGTCATCAGACTGCCTAAGTTATTCAAAATAATTGGAACACTTTATCGTCACCCACGATGGAAGATAGCTGCCATTGTGCAACTTTGTACTGGGTTAGCGCAAAGAAGAGTGGACTTGGTTTGAGCGGTAACGAACTACAGCACCGGATTTGCTCAAGCAGCGGTAGTTATCTGAAACATGAATGGACACATAAAAGGACGGTGCAAAATTTAGACATTAGTTTCATAAATTTACTTAGTTATGTCTCCCCGCGCAACGATGGGGGGGGGGGCATATTGTTTTTCACCATATCTGTAGATAATTGGAATTGCTATTCCTATTTATGAAAATAAGGGTGAAAATAGTAAGGGCACACGGGGAGGCATTTGATTTTCTGTTGGAAAATCAGCCTGTTCCAGTTAAATGTTGGACTATGCAGTGAAATTCCACGGGTATATATACACAATGTACTTTAAGATACATTCATAGCATGAGGTATAGTTAATGGATTCATCACTCATTTCAAAATCTAAACATGCAATTAAACAATGAATAGGTCAATGAAGTATATGTGGCGTTGTTTCTTTGTAAAGGTGTTCATTTGAATGCGATTTTGTGGACAGAGCCGAGTCATAAGTATAAATGAATTTGTACATTTCGGAGATGGCCCCAAAATTTTGACTGTAATTACGATCTCCGCTTCCAATTCTAACTCTGCTTACTCGCGGATTCGTCTATTACCTGGTTCCCACTGCCGTTTTTTGCCCGACTTAAATGCTGTTGCCCTGACTGTTTTCGCAACATTATATACAATATATAAAATAAAATAACACACACACACACACACACACACACACACACACACACACACACACATGTATATATATGTATGTATATATATATATATGTATATATGTGTGTGTGTATATTGGGATAATATTTTGCAAGCTTAACACTTGCTTGTCTTTATTAACTATCATTATATATTTGATGAATTTCATAATTTTTTAACCCTGCCATGGGTCTAATGATCGTCCTGCTTTCAGGCATACACTTACGTATTCTGTTGGGGTACCAGTATTAAATACTATCTTGCGGCTCTGATTCTAAGTTTCACGGCGAGGTATGTCTGGAAGGGAGCTGGGTGCTTGAGCGCGAGGTAAGTTTCATGCGTGAAGCAGACCTCGCCGACGAGAAAGCTTTAAAACCGCTTGCGAGGTCTTGAAAGCGAGATCGCTATAATGCTGCATAGGGAGATGCCCAGTGCAGAGAGGGCTGACTAACGTGGGTAGGCAGATTACCAGTTACCAGTAGTATGGATGAGTACACAACACAACACAGAACATGCACATATACATGAACAAGTATATGTTAATTCTGGTCTGCAAACCCAAATGAAATAAATATTAGACAACAATGTTTCAAAATCTATTTTTTAGTACCCGCAACAGGGGGAATAAGAACCTGATTTTAGAAATTAATAACATGTACACTGTACATGTAAATGTAAATTTTTAGCTATTTTTTCTTTCATGTAGATGCTTTTATGATTGTACCTGAAACTGCATGGGACGTTTTTACTGTGCTTCACATTGAACCATTAAAACATTGCTTCATTTCTATTTTGACAATGTTGCCCACACTTCCTTTTGATATGCCATACTCTGCCACAATTTGTCTCTGTGATTTACCCTCAAGTTCTTTGAGTTTTTCTTGCTTACTAAGTGTCAGGATTTTTCTGGGTGTCATTGTGACAATTGACTCCTTTCACAGAACCAACAAAGCATAGACTTTTCTCACCTCCAGCAGACAGGAGAGGGCATTGCGTGGGTGAACACTTGGGCATAGGGTAATGCATGCTAAAAGTACCAATCTATAAAGTAAATTTGAGATCAATTATAGAAACATTAACATAAATTGTAAAACTTTTTGATTAGTGACTGTCAACATCAGTAATGTACCAGGAATTTTTAATTTGAAGATGTTAGAAACTTTTTACAGGCAAAATTATTGAGACCCTCATATGGTAGTCTGTATCTGTGTACTGACCACCCACACTTGCATAGGTGTCAGTTGGTTTCTGACACCTGTGGGGTTAATCACCAGAGTAGTTTGTGAAACCTTTAAACTGCATACATTTTGGCAGTCTGTCCTCATGATTCCACAGCATATGGCTCTGTGGGATATTACCATTCATTTAAAGGGCAAAACACCATTGTTTCACAGACACGTCACTGATTAGGCAAGCTTTACTGCCCTAAAGTAGTCTTAACCTATTGTTATAAGTTCAACATTTTATGAAAGGTTTCATGAATAGTTTAGAGGTCATTTTCTTGCCATACTTAAACTTGTGCAGCCGAGATATTCAAGTTATTTTACCATGTAAACCTTGCTCTGTGGAAAGTGCCTGTGTTAAAACTATCCAAGCAAGTAGTCTTACCCCAGGAAAGGGGCTTTCTGTAGGCATTGGAGGTGAGAAAATCACTGGGCACATTGAGTCAATTACCTGCATAGCTTTTGATACCTGTGCACTGAGTACATTTTGACATTGAGGAATGTATGCTCACTACCATGCAACAGCATAGTCAACAGTGGCTATTCAACAGTCATTTATGTATGTGCACACTCTGAAAAGATCAACTCAGAACAAGGTATTTGCTAGCATTTTCACTGAGGAAATGCAGTTTGTTTTCCCAAAATTGCCCTCGTATACTGTAATAAGTTTCCCTTTTCTCATTGTTGTGTAAACATTGTTGCAGCTGAGTTGTCACTCTTTTCATATGCACAGCTATCTGAACATGTATTCATATTTTCCCATCACCCGAGGTTTGTTCCTGGATAGATGCCCATGTCAAAAATATACAATCAAGCAGGCTTGCCCCCCCCCCCGGGGATTCTCTTGTGAATGGAGGCAAGAAGGCAGTTGTGCACAGTGGCTCCACTTGTGGGGGAAAGTCTTGAATTCACTGGAAACATTTTGCTGTTAGCTTGACTGGCAGGAGTACAAACTGAAATGATCTGATGCTGTCAGTAGACTACACATGTAGAACACTTCTCCTCTCATAGTTTAAAATAATGAACACCGAAGCCTTTCACTGTAACCTTAAGCAAAACACTCAAGTGGCACCTAGCCACACACCTATTGTTTCACACAAAGGCAGCTGTTAAGTCTCTCCCCTTTGATAATCTAATGCTGGTGTTAGTTCACAAAGGGGTCAAAGGAATCAATGTTAGATTAGAAAACTGTTATGCTTTGAATATACACACTGGCTGGCTGGCTGGCCCACACTGCCCACTGCCCACTGCCTACTACATAGAGATGCCCGTTAATGAGAGTGTTACTCTATGTAGCCAGCAGAAAATAAATTAGATAAATAAATAAACAAATAAATAAATGGAAAGATAGAAAGAATAAAGTATTTGAGGAAAAACAGAACACACAGACTAAACAAACCTAAAAGGAAGGAACCATTTTACTTCGGGGAAGGGAAGATTGGCATAATGCATGCCAGAATGAGAATGGACTTCAGCCAGTTGAATTCAGGCTTGTAGGCCGACAAGATGGGTTTGTCGGCTTCACCTCTATGTTCTTAAAGATATTCTGCTGAATACAATTTTGATTCCTTTTTCCAATGCAGCAAATGTGCTACACAAACGGACAAACGCCAAACTGAAATTAATCGCCTCGCAGCATTCAATCTGAAACCCATCTACATGGCATAACTGGCAAAAGCAACACTGCCAATTATGAATTTTTTCGATCATTTCACAGTGACATCAAATAGACTAAAACAGTTAAAGATTAGTTACCTTCAACTTGCAACCTGCTACGTGTTGTGTATCCCATGGTAGACTGAGGTGTGGTAAATTGTATTTAGCAAATGTACTTGCCCAATAGTCTTCTCTTTTTCCCGCCTCTTCTCCTGTCCTGATGTGCCAACTAACAGTTATGTGGCAGTTCAACCCTTCCATGTCTGTATCGTCATTTCAAGTACAAGAGGTCTTCATATATGCAATGTGCCTGTTGACTAATTGTTTTTCGAAATAAGATATGTTTACACTAGTAAGAAATATATGTCCTATGATAAGGAAAGTGTCGTGAGGACACTGAAAAAAACTTCAAAACTTGAAAAGAACCAAATCAAGTGAATCCTGCCAAATTACAAAGAACGGATCAAGACATAACTTGATGAGCAAGATTGAAATTGGAGGTTTTTGTCAACATTTAAAAAAAAACCCCGAAACTAATTAGCAATATCCTAATGGGTATGCTCGTGATACATAATTCAGTTCCGTTTCTTGTTCTGCAAATGATTGTTTAAATTAACCATTCAATACAGAAAAAGTTTATAAGAAGCACCGCATGTTAAAAGTAATAAGATAACTGGTTGTTGTCACATATTACCATATGCAGGGCCACTGCTTCATATATGTGGGTTATGTACCTAGTGTTTGTGAAAAAAAGACCGTTACTTCCTAACTTAAGCTAATACGTATGCAGTGAGATATATGAAAATAGGAAATGACGTCTGCCAATACCATGCAACAGGCTGAGATGCTAGCATGTACATACGTGGATTCTTCATATGCGATGTGCCTGTTGACCAAGTACCACTTGCTTGTGGTTAGTAAAGATTGTTCCCAGACATAAATACGGTGCAGTAATTAATCAGATATGTTGGACTTGCAATTTACCCGGATGGTCCCATCGATAAGCTGATATAACGTAATAAAGTGGAACCTGTATTGAAAAACAACCTCACTAAAACTTACATAGTAAGAAGCCCAATCATATTTGTACATCCTCTTCAAGTGTTTCATATACTGTCAATTCCTTCTGCGTACTGCTGTTTTGCCTTAAAAAGATGTCCTAATAAATACCTAATTACCAATTATAATAGTAATATCAGTTGGTCTCCCCATCACGTCCTGCGATGTGATTAGACTGATCGGGCTATGATTTGTATTGTTCATATGTTTGTCAATCTTACCAGAGGTCACACTGTTTGAATATCGCATGTATTTCCGTGTACATCAAAGCTCAACGTCACTGGTATGAAAGATTGGGTAATTATCTTTATACGTCCAATAAAAACAAAGGTCATATAAATGACTCTGATAATTACAAAAAGATATCAATGCTTAGTTGCGTCAGCAATCTGTTAGCTCTTCTCCTACGCTGTGGACTTTGATGATTCTTTATGAACGCACGTGAACTGTAGGAGTGAAGCAGGCTGGATGCAGAGATAGTCATCGCACAATTGATCACATTTTTATTTTTCAAATTTGCAAACAGAGTTATACTTGAGTTCTGTTGAGGCCTACAGCAAAACATAAACTTAGTCCAGGGACGTGGATTAAGAATAATCCACGCCCCTGACACGAATTAGTTGTGAGACAAAAGAATGCAGGTAAAAAATCTTCTACGTGGGATATCAAATTAATTTCCAAATTACAAAGCACCTAAAACATAATAAAACAATAATTGTTTGTTCCAGGGATTCGTGGGTGGTTGATCATCAGTTGTGCGGTTCATGTGTTCGAGCACGATCACCAAGTACGACACTGAGGAATGTATCGTCGCGTCTGGGCATCTTTCTTGTCACAAGAGTTGAGTGACAACAGGGACATGGATCAAGATTACTCCACGTCCCAGCGCTGTCACTGACAGATTGATTGATGAACACACTAGAAAACCAAATCAAAGCAAGTTTTGCACAGATATTTAACACAACATTTTGTATGGTATTGTTTTCCTGTAGTGTTTCGTTTTTCGTTTTTCCTGTATCTGCAGCAACCTTCAACATATCCAATGGTAAACTGCGATTTAAGTCATCCAAAGGTAGTATCATAGCTCAGAAGCATAAGGTGTGAGACTCATCGAACGTGAACTTTCTTCTTCATTGTGTGACGTATGCACGATAGCTTCTTTTTCGATGAAATTAATTTTTTATCTTCATCAATAACACATTTCCTTATGTTTTACAAGAATACTTTCTCTCTCGCTCTCTCGTTTGTTTCCAGATCAATGTTCGTGCGAGACCAGGCAAACTGAATAAAACATATACCCAGCCGTATTGATGCCGGAGTTCGTGAGTAGTATGGAGACTACAAAGGAATACCATATCTTCTCAGAAAGCCAGGCTACAGTACACCAAATTTTAATCCAGCATTGATTTATGTCTTAGCATAATCTCCCTCCCATGTTTGTTGAAAAATGTAAAACCAAAAGCATTTCTGTAAAGTTGGTTCTTTTGGAAGTTATACGGATTGGTGAAACACAGTAAGTAAAATGCATTTTACCTTCTGGTGTGTATTTTTACCCCAGCTGACTTGTTGTCTGGCGATCTGCGTTGGGTTAGTCTATAGAACGTCTGTCAAAACCGCCATGCGTCAGTGATTTTTGGATGTTTTATGATTTTTGTGGTTCACTTTATTTGCCATACCGTAAACACTATTTCTGCGAAACAGCTTGGACATTGCTGCAAAATTGCACAAAAACACTTTTTGGAATCCTTAGACCTTAATTCATTCAACAGGTTCCGCTGAATATTTCTTCAATTTTTAAGGTTATTTTTTACTTCCCCTTCAAAACTGTGACTCAGGTTATGCTTAAATTTGTAATGTTATTTACTAAGTGATGTTGCTGCGGATTCCTGACATTTATGAATTTTTCAATTTGAATTTTCATCGGTTGATGCACCATTGGTTAGAATGTGAGTCAATCGTGAGTGCAAAGTTTGTTGTTTTTTTTAATTACATTTTTGTCTCCTACACCAGGCCTCTCTGCCATGTGCTCTTCAAACTTGCTGGGGTGGAACTTGGAAGTCTGGTTATGTTCCAATGGTCACGCTCCAATGATTGCCAGTGATTTTTGAATTGTTTATGTCTTTTGGTGGATTTCACGGGGCCGAATATTAAAAACTCGGCTTCTCTGACGCCGTTTTGCCAAGTGTGCAAAATTGACATAGGGACACCTCTGAATACCCCTTGCCCTAATTTGTTCAATAAGTGGCACTGCATTTTTTGTTTCTAATTTTTGTGGAATTCTGTATGTTTTTGGTATTTTAGACTTCTTCACCTGCACGACTTGCAGAATTTTCTTCAAACTGAGTAGGAATGTTCCTTATCAAATGTGTTCAAATGATTATATACCAGTGATCTTTTGAAGTGAAAGCTGTCTATTGTGGACACTGTGGGACAAAATCTAAAAAAGGGGTAGGTCAATTGCATTGAAATTACACAGGGACACTTACACTTCGTAGGACCCCCCACCACCTTAATTTGTACAACAGGTAAAGCTGCACTGCATTTTTGTTTGTTTGTGAATTTCCTATATTGTAATTTTCGATGATTTCTCCTGATTCACAAGTGGAATTTCCCCAAGCATGGCAGAAATGCAGGTTGACTCGACCTTCATCAAGGTTTTCCTCTGGCTGGGTGGATCATGTGCTGATTGTTACTAATTTTGGTTTATCTAATTACGTATGGATCGGCAAGAGTATATATTAGCATGGTTGCCACAAGGGGTCCCTTGGGTACTTTATAAGGCAGCTTCAAACCGTCACGCTTATCGTCGTCGTCTCTCTCTTTCTCTCTCTCTCTCTCTCTCTCTCTCTCTCTCTCTCTCTCTCTCTCTCTCTCTCTCTCTATATATATATATATATATATATGATTTTCCTGTTCTTTTTTCTGGAATGCATGGAGTCTTCTCTCAAACAGCCAGGCCGATGGTTTTGAAATTTTAGACAAACACTTCAATGGACCCCTTGTCCAGGTTGGAGCTGTTTTATTGAATGTCAAGGTAAGCGGAGGACAGTTTCCTGACGCAGCCTCCTTGTCTCATCATTTCTTTTGCAAGTTAAAGTTTTGAATGCATACTCAATATGCTGCTCTCTCTGTCTCTGTCTCTGTCTCTGTCTCTCTCTGTCTCTCTCTGTCTCTCTCTCTCTCTCTCTGTCTGTCTGTCTGTCTCTCTGTCTCTCTGTCTCTCTCTCTCTCTCTCTCTCTCTCTCTCTCTCTCTCTCTATATATATATATATATATATATGATTTTCCTGTTCTTTTTTCTGGAATGCATGGAGTCTTCTCTCAAACAGCCAGGCCGATGGTTTTGAAATTTTAGACAAACACTTCAATGGACCCCTTGTCCAGGTTGGAGCTGTTTTATTGAATGTCAAGGTAAGCGGAGGACAGTTTCCTGACGCAGCCTCCTTGTCTCATCATTTCTTTTGCAAGTTAAAGTTTTGAATGCATACTCAATATGCTGCTCTCTCTGTCTCTGTCCCTGTCTCTGTCTCTCTCTGTCTCTCTCTGTCTCTCTCTCTCTGTCTGTCTGTCTGTCTGTCTGTCTCTCTCTCTCTCTCTCTCTCTCTCTCTCTCTCTCTCTCTCTCTCTCTCTCTCTCTCGCTCTCTCTCCTAACATGTAAACAATAAAGCAGACGCCATTTACACCCAGGCGTTTTATGGTCGATTTCAGCGGGAAGGGATGAAATGCCCATCTGCAATATCACAGTTTTGTGGAAAGTATCTGGACATTTTTGAACTTTACTCTAAAGACGTACTTTTCGGAGGGTGTAAGGAGATTCCAGTACTTTTACGCCTTGAGTATATTCTTTCATATTCAACGAAAAACAATAGAGCATGACCAAAGCGTTTTTTATTTTTACTAAGTGAGAAAGCTGTTACTTACAACATTAAGGCTATCTGGCATTTTGACGGATTTGAAAAGGTTAAACGTTGACTCGTTTTTCAGATCATCACGGCTTGTCCTGGCTGGGTTCAGCCATGGAGCACTCATTTCGTCTTCTCATGAAAAGCAGTACATTGCAAGTCAAATATGTCGTGTTTGCTCTATGTGTGACTTCCATGTTTCGACGTCTCTTACGACAATGATTGTAGGAACCTCCTCGACACCAGGGCAGCATTTTTTTTTATCTACAAGGCACGTTCTAAGCACCGGGACATAAAATGTTTGAAATATGGTGTACTCATTACACACTAAGGAACAAAATATTTTGCCGTCGCGACTACTTCAAGATTTTACTTTACGTCAAGCAAAAAACTAGAACGAAGGAAACACACTTGATTGGCTTACTAGTCATTACTGTGAGTTGTTGAAAACAAAATCATCTAAGTGGCAAAAAGGTTTTATGATATTTGCGAAAGGTGATACATTACGTGCTATTTTTAAGTGCACCAATGACGTAATTCGGAAGATTCGGATTGTAATACAGATGTCTATTCAGTGTAGAGTGACCTGCAATATGCTTTAAGTGCAAAAGGGATACTGACAGACGATAGCCAAAATTTCTCAAAGCATGTGAGGCCACCATTCGTAAACGCCACACAGAGGCTAGCATGGAACGTTTTCAACGCCCTAACATGCAGGAAAGTTAGTAAAAATATATATGTTTCAATGTTGTGATGAAACTCCTCAATTTTTACAACTTCAGCATGCAGTGTTTAGTGAAGGCAAAACCTGATAACTAAAACTGGTCATCTCAGGTTATCTGGATGTGTCAGAGTGTATTTTGATTTCGCCGCTAGATGGCGCTGCTAGATATAAAAATATATATATATATACAAAACTTTTCGAAATAATGTTGTTAGGAATGAGATGAAACCTTTTTCGCAAATTTACTACCCGTTTTGGTGAAGAAACGACCGGAAATAAACACAACTGTTTCACTATCACCGTGTTTATTTAACAATGGTTCAAAATCAAACATTTATCTTTGTATCAATTTGCAGCACATGTCCATACCTACCAAACCGTATATATATATATATATATATATATATATATATATATATATATATATATATATATATATATATATATATATATATATATTTCAAATACCTTTGCATCAATAAAAAGTACAGACTTGTAAAGTTGGTTTTCTTAAAAAAAGTCACTTGTAAATAGCCCTTCATGGGAGTCACCACATGTATTGTATATTGTACTGATAGTCTATTTATATGTATTTTGTCAAATTAAATCTAAGTCTGAGTCTGAATCTGAGTCAACTTGCAAGTCATAGTTACATATTTAACGTATCGTGCTGACAATTCGATTTCACCCACACAATACAGGCTTGTTGGTCAGAACCAGCCAAGAGTAAGCTAAACTCTTTAGCTCAAGACTTTCCATTTCTCTGTGCATCATAATTTAAAAATTGTACTTAATAACAACATGCACGAATCCATCTATGAGTGTGTCTCTTGAGTACGAATACAAAACCCGCGAGTAGAGTTAACCAAATCACAATAGTAAGTTTGTACAAGTTGTGTGGTTGTCGTGTCACAGAGATATAGCAAAAAGTACGCGTATGCAGCTTCAACAACTGACCAATTCTGGTCTGAATTCACGAAGGCAAGTATAATATATTCGTTGCACAAGGTAGGAAATTAAAGTGCGAAATATTGAAATATCTAAAGTGTATGTCACATTTCTATCGCTACAATTCATTGACTACAGGTCGAGATGATGCGCTGATTTATGCTTAGACATACTTGGTGTGAAGTACCTGTCTTCAGTAGGTCTATCAATAATTTTAAAATTTTTTCTTTGCTTTATAATACTAACTCGAATTTATGATTGCACAATGAGTATATTTCCCCACGTAAAGTGTGTTGCGTTTTGGGCTTATTCATGTTATCATGCACAATTATTTAAAAATATAATGTGACTAGGGGTAATACCGCACAACATTACCAAAGATTATTGCCATTTTCCAAAGATACCACAAAAGTGGACCTTGTACATCATCGTGTCATCGTAGGATACCTGTCGAACAGATGACGTGTTCCCCAAATATGTATATCCGCTGTACCCATACCACCCTTACCTTAATTTTGAGGCAATGTGGGAAAAGAACTAACATCAGCAGAGTTTTTTTTAATTTTCATATTTAAATTGTATTTTGCATTTTTAGCTCAGTAGTTTAGGTTTAGGTCAGCCGAAATACAAAGCCGGGTCTGGCCACGTTTCCTATCAGTATAAAATTCACATTTTGACTTCAGAAAAGCCAGTGGTCACATCATTTGCAAACTAACTAGACCAATTTATCTTCATTGGTCTGTACCCAAAGTGTTCAATAGGTCCTGTTTCACTGACATTTGTATTTTTCATGAATTTTTTTGTTCAATTGTTGGACCATCTTTCAAAGAATCTGACACGGTTTGGTCAGTTACTTCAAAATTATGTACGGACACTTATAGATGTGGCTAGACCTTCGCTGGTTCATCAGGTGTCCCTGGGATTATATGTATATATATATATATATATATATATATATATATATATATATATATATATATACACATATATGTATATTATAATCACAGGGACTCTGTTGAACCAACAAAGGTCAAGCCACATCCAGAAGAGCCCATACACAGTTTTTAGGTAATTGCCCAAAACGGTGTCAGAAACGGCTTTTTAAGATTGTCCAAAAAACGGGGAAAAGATCATAAAAAATACAATTGTCACTGATACAATACCTATTGAACACCTTAGGTACAGACCAAACGATCGATAGATGCAGTAAGTTGGCAGAGGTCGTGATTGCCGAATTTTCATATTTTAATCTCAGGTGACTTGTAAGTCAGCTAAGTTTTTGTTATTACTCTTTGTCCATCATATCGCCATCCCACCGTCTGTTCACAATTGACAGCGTTTTGGGTTATATTCTCTCCATATAGATAGCAAAGTACTTGTAGGTTAAGGTTATACCACAGGATTTTTTTGTGTTAGGCCTTTGAATTTGGGCGTTGTGAGAGTCTTGTGTAAGCGATAGTTCGAAATTGCATTTTTAAGTGACCTAGACATACATGTAGGAAGCCTGGGAAGAGGGAAGAAATCTGAAAAAAAAACTTAAAACTCTCAACCGTGGAATAGGAAAAACAGCAAGACAATATACAATACACTATAAAATTACCATTGTTTTTAACCTACAATTAATATACAAATTTAAATCACGGCACAGTATACGAATTTTATGTGTATATAAATGTTAGGAATATAATAATAAAAATACAAAAAGTAAAATAAATGTTAGTGAATAATCTTATAATAGATAAGAAAAAATCATTATGATCTTGGGAATTATACTAGGGAAACATTATCTAGATTCACATACATTAACTTTGTTTTAATTTACCTTGAAACGAAGAAAGGGTAAGCAGCTGCCTTATTTGTAATGGTATTTCATTCCATATACTTGGTCCATCGAATTTATCAGAAAATGGGAGTAAAGTGGTACGGTATGTCATGTAGACCATACATTATTTTGAATTACGACACAAAATGTTTCCATTACCTCATAAAAAATAGATGTCATCTCAAAAACCCAAAATATGTTATGTGATACTATTAGGCAACTATTTTGAGATCTCAGATCCATACTGCTGTTTTGATATGAAAGTGTCCAGTTCATTTAAGTATATCTTATATGTTGTCTTTGTATATCCAACTTGTTATCACTTTTATTACAAATCAGTTTGTGATGTTATAGCAAATGTGATATGATTCCTGTTTAACCCAAAAATCCCTTTCAATTATATTTACAAACAATGCATTCCCCAGTGGATTCCTTTTTTTACAAGTGTGTGTTTGTGTGTGTGTGTGTGTGTGTGTGTGTGTGTGTGTGTGTGTGTGTGTGTGTGTGTGTGTGTGTTTTCACAATTTTTGACTGCTCCAAAACGTGACATGGACTCTGTTAAAACCCGGTCGAAATTACGTTGGGGAAGGGGCAAACAAAGTTGCTAACAGCATGGTGGTGCGATGGGTCCTTAATTTTCAAGTAATTGTTCAGTTTCTTATACTTGTCAGTTAATGCATAAAGTCCTGTTGTTTAAAAAGTAATTACGTCAATGGGGATTAAAATGGTAATTCCCATTTTCGAATTCGTCTGCAAACGTATCAGCTAGGTTTACTTCTAACTAAGTGAGGATGTACCTTCGGTCAGTCCCAAGGACATTTATTCATATGGTCATGCGCAAGTGAACTTTGTATTTTGAAATGATTTTGTTGTTTTTGTTTTGGCAAAGTTTTACAAAATCTCAAAATACACTTAACCAAATGCTTCAAAGTTGTATAGAGACAATCTCTGGGACCTATTTACCATAATTTGTTCACAAGCTGGCGCTGGAAAATTTTGCTATTTTTTATCTTTTTTATGTTTTCATTGATTTTAATTCGTTTCCAAAATTGTAATGCAGACTGTGTTGAAACTATGTTATATGTATATTGTAGAAGGGTCACACAAAGTGGTTCACTAGGTGGTGATATAGAAGAGCCCTGACTTTTAAGGGTTGTTTTTCATTTCTGCTACTTGTCAGTGAATGCATGCATTCTTATTGAATAAAGGCCAATGAGGATTACCATGGGAATTTACATTTTTGAGTGCTTCTCAAATGCTTTCAGTCAGATTCACTTCACAGGGGTGTGCCTTGGGTGAGTATTCACTGTATATGCCTAAATGGTCATGCTCCATCGACTTTTGGCTTTTTTTAAAATTAATTTTAAGTGTCATAGCCCGTCCTATGAACTTTATGAGCATTTCATTCTCAGGGAGCTGAAGACATGTGGTGGCTGCAAGACTTCCTGTTGGCCTCCCCTTCTTTTGGGGATCCTGTTCTCGTATCATTCACTGTGCAGGCTATATTTGGGGATGGGTCAATATTTGGTGCTGTGGACATGTGCGTTGCCCATTTTTGGCACAGTTGTTGCTGACTAAGGTTGCTGGTTCGAGACTAGGGTCGTCCCGTGGCGAAATAAATATGTATACTTTCGGTGTTCCTTTCATGCCTGTAGACTTGCATATGTACAGTCCCCGATCACGGACAACTGCAAACACAGTACATGTAATTGTACTGGATTAAAGACAATAAATTAGACCGTGTCGATTGTGGAATTCATCCATACTTTCATCGATTAAACCGTTATTGTTTTCAAGAATGGGGATTTGGAACAGTGGACATGTGCATTTTCCATTTTCAGCCAGGTTGTTTGGTGTTCTAGATGTTGCTGGTACGAGCCTCATTTCGTGGTAAAAAAAAAAAAAACACGACAAATATAGCCGTATGTGAGCACAGTTGCTTGATTGGTCCACTGCATGTGACTATGAGACTCTCTCCAGGTCTCAAACCACTAAATCACTTCCCGGGTCACTGATCTAGAGCTTTATATTACGGAGTTGAGAACATAGCACACACTCATTGGTCTGCTTTATTGACACCACTTTGTAAAACGCACAGGTAATTTTACCAAAATACTGTAGATATTTTACATATAGAAACCCCTTTTTCGAATCATTACTGCAACAAGTGCTGTGAAAAAAAACCCAAATCATAAGCATGTTTAATTTGCCAGTGATCAGCGATTGCGGCCTGAAAACATGGCAGTCAGTATTCTATCTGCAAGTAGCTGAAAAGTTAATAATTTTGTATTTGTTTTTATCTAGTATTTATAAGCAGGACTTGCCCAAACAAAAAACAAAAACAAACAACAAAACAAAAAAAAAAAAAAACAAAAACAAAACAAAAAACACAAAACAAAAAAAAGACAAGCAAAACCCCAAGCAAAATGAAAAACTAAAACAAAAAAAAACAACACAAAACAAAACAAAAATAAAATAACAAAAAACAAAACCAAAAAAAAAAAACCCCAAAACAAAAGCCACCCACCCACCCCCCAAAAAACCAAACCACACACAGAAGAGAGAGAGAGAAAAAAAAAACAAGATGTCTTGTTTCAACAAACGTTTCTAAATTTTCATGTAAGTACTTCGAATAGGCTAATTGAAATTTGAGGCAACTGGGATCATGATTTCGTGGTGTTGGACCTTGTAAAGCTGAAAATGGAACAAATTTTACCATTTGCTAAATGTTATTTTCTGGTAATAATTTGTGTATTATGTGTTGTTAACATGTTGTGGGTGTCTCAACTTGGGGGAAAAGACATTGCCTTAAATAACGTTTATCCAATCACCACTTTGTCACTAGGTATTTGGATTGTATTCATATGGTTTCATGTAGCCCTGACCTAAACGTTTGATATTAATATATGTCTATGTCTGATAATGATATGAATTGAAAAAGGGCCAGATTCACACGAAACAGGTGCACCTGGGATGGATTTCTATTAAATTGTTGCAAATAGTCACCCTGCATTGATTTTGTATGTTCATTTATTTTTAATTAAAAACATTGAAAAATGCATAGCGACACTTCAGCCATCCCTATGTTTGTTCAACTGGTGACGCTGCGATATTTGTATGACTATCTGTGTGTCTTTGCTATTTTCGACTTCTCAAACCGCATAATGGAATCTCCTTACGCTTGATGGGAATGTACCTTGACTTGATCTCCAGTAAATTTGTTCAATACATGCTGCTCCTTGCCTTTCCTGATTTTAACGAGTTTTCGAAATTACGAATTCAGGCTGAAATCTTTTACTTTTCACAGTAAAATCTTGATCAGCGTAAAAAAAGTTGTAGTCAGGGGGTGCTGTATAAAACTGTCCAGAGGCTGTATAAGTGCAGGATGTACTGTTTATAGCAATTCTATATAGATAGTCTCTAGGGGCAGTACAACAGGGACTAAGTACAGTGCAAATGCCGAACCTCTTCTGAGACGTGTCCACAGTGCGTCTGAGGAGTCCTATGTGCACGAATTTTTCATAAGTTGCTCCAAAATATAATATTTTTCTATTATGCAGTTTATATTTGGTGGGAAAATAAAGTTAATCGGGAGTGCACACTTTGTAAGAATGATGACTAAAAATGTATAAAATGTAATTGTGCAGAAGTATTAATATCATTTCCTTTGAAATTCATTTCAAACCATTTCGGAAATAGTTATACATACAGACGTTCCGTTGTGAAAAAACAAATAATTCCTTTCTTATATGTTGCAAAAATATAAAAGATATTGTTGAAACGACGCCGCCAGTTGTCAAGTATTTTATAAGGGAAAATTTTTTTCTTTAGAAATTTATACTTTTCAATTTAAACCTACTCTTAAAAACTCAGCAATACAGATAAAAGACAAAAGAATGGATGAGAGCCAGGAATCAACGGACAAACTTTCCTGTGAGAAAAATATTACAGAGGAGAGTGACTCAATCAGAAAGGTGCAATAAAGAGTATGCATTCTTTCTGGGTTCTCCAATACATGGCCATAACCATAAGAAAGAAATTTACGATACTCATACACACACCAAACAGACATGGCACCTTTGAAAATCCTTTTTCAAGTTTCTTTTAATCATGGTTCAAAGAGGAAAATTGAGGATTATTAGAGAAATAAGAAAGAGACTATAAAATGGCAATGTATTGAAGCACATCGAATACACGAAAACAGAAAGGCCTACTTTTTAGGCCTGTGAGGTCAAACAAAAAGACTTTGGATAAAGAGGACCTTCCAAATTATATGATTAAATATCATGCAAAAAAGGTAATAACCTTTTTACAATGTTTTGTTTTCAGCACAATAAAGAGAAAAAAGTTGGAAACTTTGAAAACAAGCTGGGTCGTTTCAACAAAACCCTGTATGTCGTTGTGACATTAAGAAGACCCTCTCCCCCCACCCCCCCCAAAAAAACCCATTCTTTTACGACAAAACGTCTTTGATCTCCAGCTATTTAGTGAATATACAATCAACGTTTCAAGTGCAAAATAGATTATGGACATTGTGATATTACACGGTACTTCCATGCAATTGTTACATTTAATGATACTTTTCAACACCCGGTTATTACAAAATGAACACGCCTGATTTATCTCATTTTGCTGCCAGATATTATTACAAATTACGTAATATAACATACATTACAATTTACCGCAGATTGTTACAATCTGCCTCATTTTTACAAGTTCCTGCTGTTTGTTTAAATTACATATTGAATTATGACAGTTTTCTGCATTATTACATATTTTCTGCATAACAAACACAAAGGTATTCTACGAAGGACCGAATAAAAAAATACGGCCTACATTAAATTGATTGTTTAGAGATCTTCCTTATCAAGACGACTTTAGGTTTTAACGTTAGTAAATTCATTTGTTGCCTTCATTTATCATTCAAATGGGAACCATTCAAAAATACAAGCCCCTAGGGGTTGTGTTTATATCTAGTTAACAATAACATTTGCTTGCTGGTGATCTAATAGTATAACTTGAACTTATAGTAGGCCTTCTTGTAGAGGATTATTGACGGGCTCTCTTTTCCGAGAATTTTACATAGGCCTAACTTCTGCTTTCATGGCCTTGAATAGGTCTATGTTACCATCCAATCCAAAGACCAAGACTCGATAAAACTATTAATAGAGAGATCAACATACAAATTTCAACAAAACATTAACTTTAGCTGCAAGATTTACGTTGTCTACAGGAAATAGAGACTCTGTCATTGGCGAGCCGTGGTGGATAACGTTCACTTCTGAACGAGTTCTTGGATTTTGCAGTTTTTGCGAGGCTTTCCTGAATCAAATTGAACAGGCAGTGATCCAGTCCATGGGTATTTTCATCGCAGCCCTCCAAGGTAGCATGCTGGCGATGTCCGTTTAAAACTCAGGACAAAACTGTATTTTATGCAGAATACTTATTCTTTGTGGGACCCTTTTATTAGTGAAAAACAGTTAAACTACAAATTACGCATAAAGACTACAGTCTGCCAGTAACATTCCAACAAGTAATTGTTAGCTGAGAAATGCATTTTAATTGTGTAGTAGATGTAGGCCTATTACAGCAATCGATTGACGCCCGACTATACTGTTTAATCTTTCAATACGCTGAATCCACCGTATAGGCTTATAAGTCACATTGTATGAAAGAAATTCCTGAAGAAATGTGGACCTGCTATATCAAGGATAGGTCTAAACCTACTCCAAATATCACCCTCACAGCCTGGACGGAGATAATTCGTAGTGTAATTGCCCATCGCTGTTCATATAAACGTTGGAATGGCCCATATTAGACTCTGGAATATCTTCGGGCCCATTTGCTTTGATTTCACCGAAAATTAAGAAAAAATATTTCAATGCATCTCTGAAAGAAGCAGAAAATATTAATGTAATATAACATTTGAGGCAGTAATTGAGAAGAATTACTGTTTTGCAGATAATGTGAGCTTGGTCTAGAGCGTGGTAATCAATCGGAATACTAGATTGGAAACGGGAAAGCTGATTCATGAGTTCTGTGAACCCATAAGGAACAACAGTTACAAAAAACACGGTGGTCACTCCAATTTTTGCTCCGGTTGCGTGCGGTAGCTCCGCTGCAATTAGTCCAGTAGTTTGACTTGCCATGACGTCACGGTCGTCCTCTGTCTTCATTATCTTTGATGCAATGTTAAAAAGTGTTGCTGCATTACAGAGTAAAATGAAGACAGCCGGCACAAAAATGCTAATGGTGATATTGAGTACCATGCCGGAGTAGATATCAAAGAAAAGGCGGTATTTGGAGGAGCACTTGCCTGCAGTGTTTGTGGTAATCACGAGGAATGGAAAACATGCGGCAAGAATTACAAGCCCAACACCCAAAGTTACGTAAAGAGCACGACGTCGGACGGACACTTGTGCTTTTCGCTGTGGTTGACAATTTTCTATGAACGTCTCCGCCGCCAAAGCCACCACTAACCAAGAAGATATTGCCCTTGTCATAAGTACAAAAAACAGCGTTATCCTACAGCGCCATTCACTCTGACCAAAAAACAATTTTTGGGAGGATACATTGAAGAAAGACTCCGCTATGTCATCCATAGATTCCAGAATCAGAATAATTGTATCCAGAAGTGCTACCGCCATGAAAAAGACACTGGAAGAAAGTCTGTTCGAATAAAGCACGCTGGACAATCTCACCAAAATGGCGTTGCCAATTATCCCCAGAACAAGGCATGTTACAGATATGTAGGCCGCAGTACGCTTGTAATCGTCTAAGCTCATTGTCAGTTGATCACAATGTCTTGCATATAATTTGCTCACTCTTTTTACATCGGGCCAGGTGTTGCCTGATTGTTTCTGTTGAATCCTTCAGTGGTTAACAAAATGACGTCACCAAGTTGTGTCAAGCCTCCGTCGATTTTTCTGGAAAATCAATAACATTAAATTGTAAAATTTACCTTTGCAATTAGATATTTACGCAGTTTTAGAAGTAACATAGTTCTCTTACACTTGATCAACTTTGAGACTGCTAGTATATTGTAAATGATTTGCAACAGCAATAAGTGATGCATACATGATTTTGTAGCATACTAATTTGCATAATTTCCATTCTTTTTTCAATTATTCTCATTCTGCTTTTTTTATATATTTGCTTCGAACCCAAAATCGAGACCTTAAAGTCCCTGAAAAGCGGTTACAAAAGTCGTAAGTTTAGAATTTGGGAGTCATGGAGACGCTAGTGTACATTTTCTTAATGCGAGGCTCTCATGAATTTTCATGTACTGGTGTAATAATTTTCTATAACAATGATTGAACAGATAGAAAAATACGAGAATGATGTTTCAACATGTTTGCCTAATTTCTCGCAGGGAAATCAATTAATTTTTCTTTATCACAGGAAGTTAGGGTGTATAGAACTTCAAAGTTATCTTAAGGCATCATGGGTAAATCCTCAAGGATTATGGGGAAAAACAGAACACTTATCAAAGACTAGGCTCTGCAAGTGCTTACACAATTATTCCAGGAACCACAGTATTTACTAAAATGTCACAAACCTTACCCATTATGTTGAAACATTGACTCAGGGTTGGCAGCGAAATGGATCTTTATTGTTTGGAGGCTTTCAAAGTGAGGGGCAG
The DNA here is from genome assembly GCA_964020975.1 of Hermodice carunculata. Classification (NCBI taxonomy): domain Eukaryota; kingdom Metazoa; phylum Annelida; class Polychaeta; order Eunicida; family Amphinomidae; genus Hermodice; species Hermodice carunculata. Next base: position 24,034,172 of record OZ026630.1, read on the forward strand.
GTGTCATCATGGGGTTTGTTTTACATTTCTGGTGCAGGATATCTATTGTTGCATTACTTGTTAGGATTTCCCCCAGGTTTGTACAGGTGGTCTAACTGCATCTGTTTATTTTACAATCACTGGGACTGAATATAATGCCCCTGTTTGTTCTACTTCAGTTATACACTAGCAGGTGGTTTAACTAAGTTAATCTATCTTGCTAGAAAGGGTAAATTCTGGTTCAGGGGTAAGTCAAATTGTTCTTATCTGAACTTGTATTATACTAATTTAGTAATGATGTTTGGTTTGACAGGTATTCTTCATTCGTGATGAAGCTTTTCATTCATAAGCAAAACTTCAGTTATTTAGCTAATTCATCATTTGCCACACTCATATTTATTCTTAATGATGTGGGTTGTCTTTGCTGAATAATTAGCTTCGACAAGGAGCCGCTACTCAGAGAGATATGTACGGTTACAGGCTCCGAAACATGTTCTCTGTAGTAATCCGCTGAAGACATTTTAATTTATTTGGGCAAGTACAGCCTTTGTCAAAAATGTACAGAAATATGGACAATAGTACTTTTAAGTTAGACAGTGACAAGTTAGCTTATAGGTAGTAAGGAGTTCGAAGTGTGGAAAAGGGTAATGACTACTAGGGAGTGGTTCTGAACAAATACACACAAATGCAACAATGGGCCATTAATTGAACGCGATAAAATCTAGCTTACTTTCCGTGAGTACGTTTCATAAATGAAGGTATGCAAGGCGGAAGGCTACCATGTTTCGACATGAATGCAAAAGGCAAAGGTAAAGGAGTGGAATACACATTTGTGTTGTTGTTAAAGCGTTTAAGGCAATTCTTTTTTATGATTATCTAGAGTCAACTCCTAACATGTCCTTTCAGAAACAGTTTTTCAAGTTGTATTATTCATCTTTATGCAGAGTTAGCTCATGACGTGAACCTTCGAAACTTATAAAGGATACGTATGTGTTAAATTCCAACTTACAGGTTCATTACCCACCATTTATAGAAACAGAAAAAAATATTTTATAAATCGAAATGGAAGAGTGGGATTACAAGGGTCAACATATCACGCAGAGAAATGTAGATGGTGGCGCTTTGAAGATCTATCTTAAATCGAAGGTGAAAGCATGAACATTACATCTGCCAGAGAGCTTGCGTTTATGCCAAATGGAAAATCGATCTTCCAACAATTTCTTTCATCTGTCATATTCGAAGATTTTATTCACTTCTGATATACGTGTTGCCCAGATATTTAGTGCAAACAGATACTGGTATTCAACAAACATCATTTAAATGTATGAAAAGTGTTTAAATTTTCTAATTAAAAAAATGCAAAAGAAATTGTAAATGCACGTGGCTCAGCAAATATAAAACAAGACATAAAACAACTTGTGGGACGAAAAGGTATAATGTATAATGTGAAATTATAAAACACGTTCACATGACATGGTAAATCCATATGCATCCTTTTCCAGTGGACAGGCAATTGATAAAACAAATATGATTTAACAGTTTGTTTCTTAGATTAATTATTAGTAAGACTAATAATACCAGGATAATGGAAAGAGGGTGATTGCACAGCTGGTCACAAATAAGATGTTTGTTCACATTATGGGCATGCCAAGTTTAAAAAAAGCTGACAAGATAGGTACATGAGGGATGTGATTTGCAAAAATATTGACAGGAAATTTATACAACCAAATACTGGAAGTTCATACATTGAATACATATTATGTATGCTCAAGGTACACTTTTGTTCATCCTTATTATTATAAACATATTTTTTGAACCAGATTGCCTAACAGTTACAGTAAACTAATCTGGAGGCTCTCCATCACATATAAAGACACACAGTAGTAAATACTAAAGACAATGAACGAAACAGAAGACTAAATTCACAGCTTGTACAAGAGTAACACAACTGATGCCAAATAATTAAAACTTATCAGTAGATTGTATATCAAATTACAGGATGAAATGTCTAGATTCTACTATGAATGTCTGAACAGCCTCACAGAAGAACATTTTCAGGTCCCACAAATCAGCACTACCTTTCAAGAGAATATTTAATAAAATACCACTTGAACACTAAACTATTAGTTGAATTACCAGCTGGAGTAAGCGACACAGTGTTCAGTAGACGGACCCTTTGAACCATTAACACAGGGCAGAAAAAATGGTAATATTTTGTATCTTCAGAAGGATGAGAGCATGCACACGTTGAGGCTAGAAGGATATTGACATGATGCAGCTGGGCATTTAAAACAGAGAAGATAAGTCATAGCTGCGCGTGGTATATGTTTAGGAAACGACCACCATGTTGAAGTATCAGGGCTTTTTGTCAACATTTAAGACTAGTTACTTTAACTTAAAGTTAAACTGCGGCAGGGAATCAGCCGGGAGGTTATTCCAAAAGTTAATAGTAGAGAGGAGAAATGACTCGCTAAAGTGATCGAGGGTAAACTTAATTTGGCGTAATTCAGCACTATTTCTGAATGGACGTCCAGTAGTGAATGCAACATCGTGGGGAACTAGATCACGTAGATATTGTGGAGTCAACCTATTATACATTTGAAGGAAAAGAGTAAGTTTAAAGTATTTTTAAAGTTTCTCATCCAAGCTCTTCAAGAAGTAAGACACGTGGAGTGTATCAAGTTTTGCAAGGCGGATCATGGCTGGCTCATACTGCAGCTTCAACAGATTGTGACAGGTTTGAAGTCCAATTGTCAAACAGGACACAGCCATACTCAAGGATAGGACAATTCATAGTCGTATACAACCTCATTAGAGTCTGGCAAGAGTGTTTGCATTTGAGTGTGCATAGAAGGGCAAGCCATTGACTGTTTTTATTGACAATGCATGTTATATGCTGGTGCACATGTCATGCGCCAGAGCATGCCCCAAAGATTGATTTGTGCAAGGTTAGAATTAAGACTTTCAGCTGTGGCAGTTGGCTCATGAACAATTTCAAGAATACTAGTATCATCGGTGAATAATCAGATATCGCAGGTAATATTATCAGTGATGTTGTGTATGTAAATGAGGAAAAGTAGGGAGCCAAAGATAGAACCTTGGGGCCCTTCGGCTTCTATGGGGAACCATGAGGAGGTCTGTCCTCCAAGAGTAACGCGTTTAAGTCGGTTTGAGAGGTAGCTTTCTATAAATCGTAACACAGGATCTTCAAGGCCCAGTTGTTTCAGTTTAAAAAGTAGACCAGTGTGCCAAACTATCAAAGGCCCTTGATATGTCCAGGAAAACCATACGGGCCACATGGCCCAACTCAAGTCCACTGTAAATAGTATAAAGTATGCTAACATGTATATTTATAGTCAAATCGTTTTTCTTGAAACCACAGTTTTTGGCAGATAGTAAATTGTTTGAAGTTGGGTAGTCATAGAAGATGTTACAGACTTAACGCTCAAGTACTTTAGAAACATCACAGAGGAGTGAAATCGGCCTATAGTTTATCTTTGACTGCTGATAACTTTTCTTTTGAAGACGGGACATACTTTGGACCTCTTCAAAGTTTCTGGGGAATATGAGTTGGATAAACGGCGATTGAATAGATCAGTAATAGAACATGAGATTGAAGGGGCACAGTATTTAAGAAGGGTTTTACCTGTGCCGTCTGGAAAACAAGCAGAACTAGTTTTCAGAGACTTCAGAATCTTTTCCACATCATATACTCGCCCATTAAACAGTGACAGGCGGGCCTCAGTCTGATAGGCAAAGTCGGGCAAGGACAGAGGGTTATCCTGATGCAGAATCTTGCACTGATCGGCAAAATACTTGTTGAATGTCTCACACTTTTTTATGTCGAAAAAAATATTCCTTCCCTCGTCAACAACAGTTGGAATATTTTGATTGTTTTTTTGACCGAGAATAGACTTGCTAAGGTCCCACCATCTTTTAGGGTTAATCTCTCTTGAGTCTAGTTCAGTACGGAGTTTGGTATAGTAAAGACAAATAGAGTTTTTGATACTGTTCACTGAAAGATTTCGTTTCAGTTTATATAACTGGAAGACACATTCAATATTTTGGGTTGTGAGGACCTTGTGGGGCCCAGGCTTTTGTTTGAGGCCCTTATACTTATTCCAGGCGCGATTGCGCCACCTTATGAACCTCTTAATGCTTCAGTTAATCCAAGGCTTGTCCCTGGGTGACTTCGCGGAACGGAATGAGGTGTTTACAAGTGTCAAAGAAGAGGTCTGACCAGTGTGACACATTGTCTCTTAGCGAGTCAAATACTGTAAGACCAGTGTCCCAGGCAGCACTGTGGAGTACATCATTCCAGTTATCAAAAATTGTTCCCTAAAAGTTCCACACAGAGCGTTTGAAACGGCGTTCCCTGTAATGAGTCACAGAGAAAGAGCAAAAAACTACAGAATGATCTGACGAGGAGATATAAGGGAATATGTCCGAGTTTGGAGTATAACCAGGGGAGTCATCATGAGGTCCAGCAGGTTAACAGAGTACTTTCAGATATGAGTTGGTGTTGGTTGTTTTGTGCTAAGAGGTCAAAGAGGCACTATCCGAGTTTACTATCAGTGTGAGGATCAAGAATCCCAACTTTGACAGCGATCGTTAAAGTCACCGGCTAAAAGAAGGGTTTTAGGGCTACGTTCAATAGCAGACAAAACAGAGTGGGATAGATTGTCTAAAAAGGCCTCTCTGTGGCAGGTTGGCATTGTGGACGATAATACACACCTAAGATCAGTTTACCTGAAAGGACAGTAATTTTAGTCTAGATGTATTCACTACTGGGAGTCTCCAGCTTCACACAACTTCGAGCTGGAAGATTGTCTTTTACATAGAGGGCAACCCCTTCCCGAAAACCAGTTTCAGGATCCTTACGTAATGGGGTTTGAAAGCCTTTAATGGCGAATAAAGCGTGAGGGTAGGTATCAATGAGCCACGTTTCGGATAGTTTAATAACTTCAAATTTTTCAGATTCCGCCAAGACACTTATTACTTCAGGTTTACCATCATATATTAAGCATCTTACGTTGGCATAACACACAGAAAACATATAGAAAATAAGATTATCAACCGGACCAGGGTTCGGATGAATGATCGTGTAGAGAACCTGAAGTATAGAAAACGTCACATGTCTCACACTACATGTACACAGACACTCGGTACGTAATACCAGTGAAAGGACCATGATGAAAGTAAGAGAGAGGATTAAATTGTGATCGTGACATGTATACGTGGAGTGTTGGCAGATATGGACAGGAACATAAAGCCATCTTTGTTGTGAAATAACCCTACCACAGCCCTTTATTGATCCACGCAGATGCCCATTAAGGAATATCGTGCTGAGAAATGTCCGTTGCTGAACACTGTGTGATGCAACAGAAGACAAATGCATTCTTGGTGCCAAAAGCCCGATAGGTATATGCCATTGTATGATGGAGAACGTAGTCTTCGAAAAAACATGTAAGGCAACATCAACAAAAGCTCAAAAGAGTGCAGAAAAAACAAACATAGCAACATAAGAGAGCCAGATCATGAAATAAGTGATGATATTCGTATAAAAATGATTGTAAGGCTGGTCGTACGTTAAATCTTGTTTACAAAGTATTTGAACCGAAACAGATGCGACATATGCACGACTGCACAAGGGTCGTAATACCAATATATGCTGGATGATATTCAAAGTAACATCATTGTATAAAGTATGACCGGGATGTAATCAAATTAGCAATAATAGTAAGAGTGTTAGACCGTTCACACCCACACGTTTAGTCCTGTCACTAGATTTAGCGAACATATTACTCATCAGCGAGTGAGTATGCTTAGAAATTCGTGTTGGTTAAAAAAAAAATAAAATAAAAGAAAGATTACAACTTGGTCAGTGGCTCGTACATAATTGAGTTGACCTCGATCAACCGACCGCCAAAGAATATATACAAACAATCAGCGATGTGAAGAAGTACATGTAGTAGATTACTGAACGATACCATGTCTCGGTTTGGAAGGTATTTGTAATCGAAAACTTGCTGACGTATATGCCAAAACCACATAAAGTAAAGATCGTAATATACCAACAAACACCGGATGGTTTCCAAAAAGATTAGAGTAAAGGTAACCTAGAACTATTCAAGTTAACACATCCTTTGGGTAATCTACCAAACTTCTCAACTATATAATCTGTGGTACATATATATATATATATATATATATATATATATATAAATATATATATATATATATATATATATATATATATATATATATATATATATATATATATATATGTGTGTGTGTGTGTGTGTGTGTGTGTTTATATGAATATATGATTAACTTATTGGCTTGCGCACGGCCACATTTTGAACTCTACAGACATTGTTGTAAATACATTGGTTCATAATTATGAAACAAACTTCCGATGCCAAAGCTAATGTCGGGCTAATTTTAAAGCAAAGTGAGTGGAATGGTACCAAATGTACTATTTTAGTGAGATATTGGAGATACCCTGAAAAGATGGAACTCCGGTTTTTAAGCTCAAGTATTGATGTTCTTATAAATAAATTGTTCATGCTCATACATATATTTCACCCAACCCTCATACTATGTATAATGCTGAATTTGAAGGCCCTGAGTGATTAGCTTGAACTCAACAGGTTTTGTGTCCTTGTTAAATAAAGTTGTATCCTTCATAAGAAAACGTTAATTAAGAACACTGCAACATAGCCAATGACAGTGCAAAAGTTAATAAAAATCAATGAAATCGCTTATTGGAAATCGTGTTTCCGATATGTCATTGCATGTTTGTCGGTAACAAACTTGGCAGTAATACTATCTCCCAGTGAAACAGAATATTTGCTTTTCCGCAAGAACAACATCCAAAGAAGCATAGTGTCCAAGCATTTCACCATGTAGAGTCTGTTCTTGTTATGAAGTGTGCTTGAAGCGTTAATGTGTTCAACTGAATAAATCTATTTCAAACGTTTGTAAAACCATATTGATGACACGCATAGATGTTACGAGAGCATACCCACAACACGCTAACTGGTGGAGCGAAGATTTTCGAAGAAGAGGGCTTTATACTATGATTCTATCGTTTCTACCAGTGGTTCATTATTGAATTATTTCAGTTAGACCACTTTTTATTTTCTTTTATGCTGGGAATCTTTGTGGTATCTGGACTAAGAAAGATCCATACGATGTGTTATCTTCAATTTTTCGTAAAATGAGGTAAAGGGATCCAACAGGACTTCAACCTGGACGGCTCTCGACAAGTTGTTTGAATAACCTGCCTCAACCATTACACCCCTGCGTTCGTTGGAACTGGGCAACCCTCTCTTTGTGTATGTTAAACCAATGGTGCATGGAAAGGCACATTCTCTTGCATATTTAAACCGGCGATCCGGAACTATCTTTCAATGCAGTTTCTAAGATTGTTAGACACTATACAATTTAGCCACTTCCGAAAGAAATCGTCTGCTAAAATCATAAATAGTATGGATTGGTTTAAATATATTTTATTGCAAAAACAGTCGGCCGACAGGCTCACCAGCAATTCCCAACTGTAGACTGAAGTCCATTTCTAAGCAAAACATATTTGTTACACTGACAGAGAAAATGGTCGGTAGTCTCTAAGTTCGCTCCACATGAACATGATAGGGACTCCATGACATCTACTTTGTAGAGATCATTGCCCAGCTGGCTACAGCCCATCCTCATGCTGGCATGAATGATTGAAACTTTCCTTTCTCCAATATAATACAATTCATTAAGCTTAGGTTTGATTTTATTAAGTTCCCTCCTAAAATCGTCTATATGTTCAAGGTTCTTAACTGATCGTGGAAGTAAATTCCATGCAGGAATAGTTCATGGAAGAAAGGAATTATAAAAATGTTTTCCTCGCTCCAAGAACACTTTTTTGTTTAGTCCGTGTCGGCACTATTCCTGGTTATAATCGAGAAAGGTGTGTCAGAGCAATTCCACTAATAATTTTGAACATGAGCACCAATTTGTCTTTCCTTCTGCGTTCAGTGAATGTTTCCGAACCTGTCTCAATGTGAATTTACTAACGACTTGTTTGAGCAAACGCACCAGCAACGACTCGAGCTGCACTCAACTGTACAGGTACAAGTCCGTCCTTATCAAATTTCGTGCATCCATCCCAGACCACATTGGCATATTCTAAGCAAGGGCGTATGATGACAAATAAAGGGAGTCTGTAGATCGTCTATTAAATTTCTACAGCACACGTTTAAGTATGCCAACTATTATTTAGATTTTACAATAGTATGATTGATATGAGTGGACCACGAAAGAGCTTTAGAAAACCAAAGACCCAAGTGTTTGTGTTTGTGTCGTTTTGAAAAATTTGAATTTTATGGAGTCCCAGGCACCACACTGATTTGGTTTAAAAGTTATATACAAAGAAGATCCCAATATGTACAATTTGATGACATCTGCGCTGAGACTTCACCTATACAGACAAGGGTCCATCGTTGGCCCACTCTTATTTACTATCTACATCAATGCCTTAGTGACAGCCTCCCCCAAATTTGAATTCATTTTATATGCATATGATACTACTCTAAGAAATTTGTGTCTTTAAAACTGATGATAATGTCGACGATGGAAATGTTTCTGGCAGTATAAACCTGGACCTTAAGAAGGTACATCATTGGCGGTCTGCAAATAAATTATCACTAAATATTTCTAACACTAAGTTTATGATTTTCCTTTCCCCTCAGCGAAAGTTAATTTCATTTTTACCCAGATCGCTTATACACTTAATGAAAAAAAAAGTAATGTCTTTGAGGTTTTAGGTCTTACTATCAATGAGAATCTTAATTTAAGTGATCATATTTGTAAAATTTCTACTTAACTTTGAAAAATTATTGGCACACTGAAAAGGTTACATAATTTACTCCCTCTCAAGCAACTTATGCTCATTTATAATTCGCTCTTTTTACCCCACGTCAATTACTGCATACTCCCTTGGGGATTTTCCCTGGATCGTATCTTTATCCTCCAAAAACCAAGCTATTCGTTTAATTTCTTCATTCGCAAATTTCCTCGCCCACACGGTCCCCTTATTTAAAGAGCTGAATACAGCAAAAATAAAAGATATCATGCGCGTGAGAGCTTTAAAATTCTCTTTCAGATATACCCAGAACAAAGTACTGCAATATTTCTTAAACATATTAGCCACTGAACCCCAGCACACCCGTATACCAGCCAATATCGATAGCTCCTTGTTCTGTAATCCCAGTCAGAAAAGCAGCCATAAACTTGATTCGATTCTATATACCAAAATTGATTAATGAAAAGCAACCTTGCATCAAGAATAATTTTCACACTCACTCATATAATGGCTTTTCTAGATGTATCAAATCTTCGTCTTGCGTCAATATTCTCATTTCTGTATGTTTACACTCACTAATATGATGGTTTTTCTAGATATGTCAGAATCTTCTTAAGTAAAAATTCTCATTTCTGTATGATCGAAAACTGTTTTGTATGCAACAACTGATATTGTGGACCGTTGATCACTTATAATGTATCACAACTCATGTATACACATTTTCAGTATTAGCTGAGTATGTGTATACATATGTCCTATTTTATGAATATATGTGTACTGCACTAATCAGTTAGAATCACGAGTAGGTAGCCCCAATGATGGCGGATGTTATTATCCTTAATTGGGATTATCCTGACTTATCCATGTTGCTTGCACTATCTTCATGGGTTTTTAGCACTGTATGTCTGACATGTTTACCGATATTTTTGTGTTCATGTGATCAGTATTGTCGAATAAAGAGCTTGAATCTGAATCTGAATCTGAATCTGAATCTGTCCACGCTACGATAGACCTACAGAGTAGGTTAATAGACCTCATTCTGCTATAATACGTACGCACGTCCTGGGCACTCTCGGCTCCGTATTTTGGTGCGTGATGCAGATAACGGGAAACTTAGTCTGTTCGACAAGCAACTGTCGTACAATAACTGATGATTTCATAACCTCTAATAGCTTTCGGATAAATTTTTGCAGAAAAAAAAATTGTCATGCGTATTGAATTTGAAGTTAAACGGTGATTATTGAAACAGTTGGAGTGCTCGAAGTGTTCCCCAGAGAAATAATAAGCATCCATATAGGGGTCCATATAGGCTTAATAGAAGAACAGATGACTCATGTGATGAGGTAATTGAGAACACCGATAATTGATGTTTATAACTTATCTTTTGACACTAACTCAGCAAAAACGGTTGACAACAACCGGTGGTCTCAAAGTCATCTGTGTGTGTGTGTATGTGTGTGTGTGTGTGTGTGTGTGTTGTCCTAACCCATTTTTGTTACGCTTTAACATCTCATTTTGATGACAGAATCACAAGAAATAAACTATAGTCACATGGCTTTACATTTAACAGGGCACGAAGAGTACGCCGAGTAAAACTCTTAACTCTTATAATGTGAATGGGTCATGATTAATGTACAGAGATGAAACTTGAGACTTTGAGGACAAAAAAGGATTTACACAACATCTGGACCACAAGGACACACGAGAGGTTTGTGATTTTGTTAGGCGGCTCGACTGCCTTTCCTTGGTTAGAGTTTGGGCTACGGTCAGATGCAATGTTGAACTTGAATGCTTTCAACAACATTCACAATTTGTGTCTGTAGTTCATCATAATGTTATCAATATGCTAATCTTCACTCCGCTCATCTTTAACTTGCAAGTATTATTCATCTAAATCAGTTACCAATCACAGCAGCGCTATACTTATGAGGGTATTGCTGGTCAGACATGCAAAATAGTGTCCAGCTACCGATGAACACAGATGCCATCATTTTCTGGGAAAAGAAAAAGCTGACTACAAATGTTTTTCTTGGTTTTGGCTAAAGCAGCCAGCATTTGGCTAAAAAGAATAATTCATTTTAGCCAACTGGCCATAGCGATAACGTTCCCAGTACAAGCCCAACTTACCAAAATTTGACAACACAAACCAACTTCAAAATCAAAACCATATTAACTATTAAATTTTTATTACACAATTAACAGAAAAGTTCTGCCACAGACAAATTAACAGCCTAAAACACAATTTTTGTAACAAATTTCCCAAATTAGATTTTTTGAACACAACTCCTCAATTATTCTTCCAATTACTTTTGCATCCCTCATGCCTAATTCGTTTTTCGGGGAAAACTTGTTCTTTTATGTTTTTGGGCCTCGTATACATCTATTATCCAACGTCTAATATACCAACCATACTATCTTTATTGTCAAATTATATAGGCCTATTAACATTTAATATTCTTCTCACTGCTTGTACCTCTGAGTTCAAGAAACAAGATGGTTAACCAACTGGCAGTACGGTTAACCAACTGATCAATATTGTGCATATGATTAGTTTAGCCTTGGACAGGGGAAAGAGTGTACGTATAGTTTCCTGGTTGTGTTCAAGAACTTTGCCAGAGTTTGGCATCGAGGTCTCATTGTATAATTAAATCAGACTGGCACATGCTATCCCCTTCTTTCTTATGTCAAATCCTACTGAGTATCAGTAAACAAAGAGTTGTACCAGACGGGTAATTTTCCGATTGGGTACAGGTTGAATCTGGTGTGCCCCAAGGTTGTGTTCCTGGACCTTTATTGTTTCTGATGTAGTTATGATCTTCTTGACGATGTGACATGTAAAGTCTATATATTTGCTAATGACATGTCGTTAATTGAAATTGCAGTATGCCCAGCAGAAACACCGAAAAGCTTAAACGAAAATTTGCAGGTGGTTCAAGATTGGGGAGTGAAATAGAAGGTTTGGCTTCAATCCTCCCAAAACAGAGGAATTGATTGTTTCCAAGAAAAAAGAGAGAGAGAGAGAGAAAGAGATCACCCTCAACTAAAATTTACGGAAAAGCATTGTTGTCAATTGCACACAAATGTGTGGTGATATATTAGCGTCCATACAATACAGAACAGTGTCGGCTGTAACGGGTGCCATGAACACATCTGACCCTAAAGTTTTTTAGGCTGGCCGAGGCTAGCAAACACTGAAACACTTCAAATTTGTACTGCATTTTGAATTGATTAACGGTTTATGTCCACCTCACCTACGCGAGTTGCGTTCAGAACAAAAGCTGTCAAATATGTCACTCAATATCACTGAACGGACCGTACCTCCTGGTCGTCTTAATACTTTTGCACGAAATTTCATTCCTTCAGCGTCTGGGCTGTTGAAGTATTTGGTTGAAATTGTTCGTGCCGCCAGATATGTACAATGTTTTAAACTTCACATTATACATTTACTTTTTCGTCCTAGACTCGATCATCATTTCAGTTACCTAAACGCCCACCAGACAATACGCAAACTCACAATCGTATTGGTTGTCAGTATCTGTCAGAAACTACGTTCCGTTTTCTCGCACAGTGCCCCTCTATTTATTATCAATAGACACATTTTCTTGACCAAGGTTTTGGAAGACCAGACCCTCCAATATTACCTGTGACAACTTATTGAATTCTGAAAAGGTTTCAGTATGTTTATTTGAACACATAGATATTACGTTTGCTTCAAGCTTTGGAAGCAACCATGAGTTATATTCAACGTTCCAAAAGATTTTCTAAATATTTATCTGATGCTGCAGATGATGCCCAGTAAACTTTGTAAACGCATCTTCCATTTCAATGCCCGTGTCTGTACGTTGTTTAGTATGTGTGCAAAGGGGCTTTTTGTTTTTCCTCAAATACTTTATTTATCTATCTATCTATCTATCTATCTATCTATCTATCTATCTATCTATCTATCTATCTATCTATCTATCTATCTATCTATCTATCTATCTATCTATCTATCTATCTATCTATCTATCTATCTATCTATCTATCTATCTATCTATCTATCTATCTATCTATCTATCTATCTATCTATCTATCTATCTATCTATTTATTTAATTATTTACTTATTGAGTCTATGTGCAAGCATAGACTTTTTGTTTTCCTGAAGTACTTTATTATCTACTTATTTATTTTATTTCCGTGTGAATTTTGTTCTCAGTTTTTCTCGGAAACTATTGTTCCGAAAATATCAAACTTGGCATGGTGATTGACCGGGGGATGCAATTAAGCATATGGTTTAGAATAGTCACCATGTTAAAAATTGTGTAAATAAGGGCCATTTGAAATTTTAAATGTCGCATATCTTCAAAACTATTAAAGGTACATGTACCATTCCAACTTTCAATTGTAGGTTTGTGCTATAGACGCATCCAATAAACCGCAAGCCAAACTTGTGCAATTATAATTTATGCTAATTAGAGTTACTTAAAAAGTTTAAATGTTTAATATCTTCAAAACTATTAAAGGTTGAAGTACCGTTCACACTTTGCAAATCTGCACAGCTTTCTGATATAGGTACATGCAACTGATCACAACCAAAAGATGCAAAATTTCAATTGATGTAAATTAGGAGAACACACCAAATTTAAATGTTCAACAATTTTCACGACCATTACAGATAGAAGTGTTATTCCAACTTCATTTAAAAAGTTGGTAACATACCTAAATTCAATTAAATATGGACTAAACTTGTAGCGCTTAAATTTAGCCAAATTAGGCAAATTCACAAAATTTAAATCTTGAATACTCATCTTTAAAATTGTTATAGAAAGAGGTGTCATTCTAACTTCAATTGATAGCTGCATCCAATGAACAATGAAGTAAAGTTGTGCGAGTTTAATTCATGCAAATTAGGCAAGTATGCAAAATGTTAATCTTAAATAACTTCACAACCATTACAGATGGAACAATTTCAACTTTATGTTATAGGTTTGTGATACAGCTCAATCGTTTATGTCTCTTTTGAACAGTTCAATGACAATGATTGTTGCAGGAGTCACATAAATACTGCATAGGGAATCTTCAAAGGTTTTCTACGCACACAGGCTAATCTGCTGGCAAGCAAATCAAATTTCACTAGGTATTATGTCACATTTTGTAGGGGGCGTCTTTATTTTTCATCGTACTGATGTATATTGATAGCTTTAACTGTATTGTGAATGATTGTACATGAGGAGAGGAACTTGAGCCGGCTATTTGTCCAATCCCAGATAAACAAATAAATGTACAACTACTACTTGAATGAACACTTTCATATCGGCCAAACTAATGTTCATCAAGTTTTATTGTAATTTTGGAATGGAATAATATTATTTATTTCACTTAAAAGAAAGAAAACTACCTGAAGCAGTCAATGCTCCTCAGATTGTGCGTTCAACCCTTGCTTTCCATGTTGTAGCGGCCTAACGTGGGAAAAAATGGAAAAAGGAAACATCATGCCTTTGTCAAAAAATGCAAATTGAAATATCTGAAGAACTGATCCTTTCATCACATAATTATATATCTTTGTAATATTAATGTCATAATCGTTCAATATATGTTTGAAGCATTTGTGCTCAAAGTTAGCATCAGAAAACCACAACAACATGCAGACAAATTTCTTCTGTTATCCGTGGAAGTTGTACTTTCTGAATGTTTATACTTCGTGGCATTTTTTAAAAATTTAAGATAACAGATGTCTGTGAACGCAAAACATTTAATCGTCCCATCAATCTCCTGGTGTTGTCGTCGTTAATTTCCTGGACGGTCTTTTCTTCGAACTGTTGTCACAGGCAGGCTTGATTTGATCCGTAAAAAGTATGCCCGACTGAAACCGAATTTGCGGCAATTGCAAAGAGTCCCTCTGGGAAAGCAAATGGCACGCTCTGAGTCTTGCGGTTGACAAAACAGACACAAAAGACAAACGCGTATTCCACTAAAGTCCATAAATCACAATGTTTCGGAGTAAAAAAAAATCATTAAAAATCACATGGATGAAATATGTGGATGAAAAATACATTTTGTAGTGTATATGTAAATGCCACACCTACAGAAGATAGGTAATAATATGTCAGAACCACAGGTTTTCATCCTGTTATCATTTAAATTGAGTGATATTAGAAGAAATTCATGTGTGTGTCCAGCAGGGGATAGCAGCAATGAATGGAGCAGTTCTATTACCCAGGCCATGACGTTAGAATGCAGGAACCTGTTATTCTAACAAGGGAACATCTCTAAACTTACCAATTGAAAATGTTTCACTCTGCGCTTGAATCTTCACTGCTGCTTTCACTATTTTCTCCACTTGAACTGAAATCACTGCAACTGTAAGTGTCGCCATCTAGGTGTATTATGACCTGATCAATTTCTTCTCTCAGTCCTTCAGTTTTCCAGTAGTAATTTTCTATTTTTTCTGTATGCTCAACAGCTTTTGCCCAATCGTCTGTAGATACATTTGAAAAGGCAAGTTGTACAAGCTCTTTAACGTCTTTGATTTTAAAAGTGGTATTTCTATCAGCAATAAAATGCTTCACCTTGGCCCATATGAGTTCAATGGCATTAAATTCACACTGACGCACAGGGGTACGGAGTACAACATGTCCATGTTGCTCGGCAAGAACATCTGTGACATATACTGGAGTAGGTTTTTTCTTTTTATTAATTGATATAGTTCTGGTTTTGTAAATTTGGGCTCGTATGCAATACTCCTTGACTGGAGCCACTCTTGCATGACAGCCTTCCTATGGCTCATATTGGGAGATATACGGTCCTCTGTTCTCTTATTATGGTAGACTGCATTGTCTAGCACGATAACACTGGGTACTTTCAAAGCAGGAATAAGTTTAGTTTCAAACCATTCCATAAGAGTTTTGGTATTCATTTCACTGTGGTAATCTGCAGCATCATGTTTCCCCACAAATACAAGGTCACATTTAGGAAGGAAACCTTCATCCTTATTTCCTGCATGCAGTATTATCAGTCGCTGTCCTTTACCAGAAGGTATATTTGGTAATTTTGTGACATCATTGAGAACACCATCTTCTTTGTCAGAAAACATACCACATTTATGAAGAACTGGCAGCCATGTGTAACCCCGACAATGATTTTGATTTACCCAGGTTTCATCTGTGTACACTACTGATAAACCTTTATCCCTGTATTTTCTAATGTCTCTTAAAAATCTTGCGCGTGCAGCAGTGACATCTGCCCTTTCTGTAACTATTTGTCTGTTGTCGGTTGTTTTGCGCCAGCAAAACCCAAGTTCCTTCAAGACAAACCGCAGATGCACAGTTGAAATACAAATATCCGGTTCCAAAGCTTTTTTTTTAATTTTGTAAGCGTTGGTAAGTCTCTCTCTCTCTTTGTAAAACTTAAAAACATTTTGTCTGATTACTTCTTTATCAAAACTATCTATTTTTTTCTTTCTGGTTCTTGAAACGGTCCCTGTGTTTTCAACTGTTGAGTTTACAACAATCCTTTATACAGCTGTTCGCGAAACCTTAAGTGCCTGGGCTGTTTTCTCAAAAAGATTTCCTTCAGTGAGGCGCCTTCCCACACGCTGCTTTTGATTTTCTCTTTGAAAATACTTGTATACTAGTATTATATCTTGTCTCTTGGTTTCATCAAAATGATACTTCACCCTTGCTGCCATACCACGCCGACTTGTCATTGTGACAATAATGAACCAATGACAAAAACATGCTTCTGTGGGCCTTAGTGGATGACATAATCTACTCAATACATTTACTTGGGTTACTCATTCATACTATGAATGAGAGTTTACAATAAAACCTGTTTGTAATTGTGTTTGTGGTTTCAGTTTTGCAGAAATTTTCACGTAGAACAGCCACACCTCAATCACAGATTACTTCAAACCACCAATAAGCATATCAATGGAGTCCTCGTATACATGTGTTTCTGTTGTGACTGTTCCATCAATAGAACATACACATGCGTAGTTTCTATTAACTTTTTCAATAGCTGACTCCCCATGCAAAAAGCTTTTCTACTACAAAATGGTAATTACATGTTTAAAAAATAAAAAAGATACATAGTGTGGTGCGGCAAACAATGCTCAGTGCAATGAAGAAAATTTCACAGTTAAATTTGCTTTTCGTGAATTTTGGTAATTTTTTTACTCTGAAACATTGTGACTTTATGGACTTTAACCGCTGTGACTGCAACAAAATCCCGCATAGCAGATGCGAACATTGTCCTCTTATGATAACTTACAGTTATCATGGACATATAAACTCGTTTATATGTCCATGCAGTTACTATGATGTTCACATACCGTCATCAAGTTACCATACAGTAAGATATAGCCAGCAAGATTAATATCAATGGGAGATATTCATATTTAACAATATTTACTGCAGACCTGCTCAGGCGCCCCCAGGTGCTAGGCAACAGAACTATGCCTTTGCCATGATGAGGGCACTTCTACCGGTCATGTGACATGACCCTCCAGAAATAACACTTTTGTACCAAACAAATGAAACTTGCTGAATATGTTCGGCATCTTGCATATTTGTAAACTTAGTGAATAAATTTTCTAAAACTTTTGGCTTTCTTGAGTTGTCACTTTTATCACAGAAGTTCTTGTGCACTGCTTTATAGATGAACCTGCCTTCTTTACTTCCTGTCCAGTTCTTTGCTGCAGCCTAGGTGGCAGCACAGGATACCAGTTAGTGTGAATGCCTCCTATTGCTAAAGGTCGTGTAAAAGGGACATTTAGTTCCCCCCGAGATTTGGATAGTCAAGGACTGATAGATGTATCAATATCGACTAATTATGTATTATTTATCTATCAAATTGATCGTTTTTGCGATTGCATAAGAGACGATGTTCACTTAACAATTTTAGCCTATCAATGGAAGCAAATCGAAAAGTTTCTCTTCTCATCTTGGTCAGGTTCAAACATGGCAATTTTACGGATTTGTGACAGATATATGTGGGCTCGTTTATGCCTATTAAACAGGAAGGACAAGACATATCAATTTCAACTGATAGCAATTCTCCATTTGCTTATTGTTTGTGCTCGTGTTTGGCCAGCCAGCTGGCACTTTTCTTGCAGGTAATCACACGTTTGTAGAAGCATGCTGAGAGAACAGCAATGTATTTGCTCAAATGTTTTTATTATTTAAGAACCTCACTATTTGTGTGCTTTCGCTTTCGACTCTTTCTTCATCGATTGTAGCGAAACAGTTTTTATGTAGGTATGGCCTGCCATTGCCCACGACAGATAGGGCTGCTGCCTCTGGGCCCAGTTACAGGACCAAAGTTAAAGCCACCTGTGTGAAGAAAGAGCAAGAAACGACTTCGTTTCCGAATGCCCCGAAATAAACTGGTTTATAGAAGTTTAACCTTGGGCACAGCGGCGTAAATGTGTTCCATGTATGTTCAATTTACCATATAACGCTCATTCCAAATTTGTCAGTCTGTTATGTAATGACATCCCGATTGATGATTCTCAGTTGCCCTTAGGGTTTTTCAAATTTGTTCATCAATGCCTTAACAATTATATTTTTTGTTTGAGACTGCAGTAGATTGGCCTTGCACGGTAGCGGTAGCAGATCTAATATGTGTAATAGTTTAAATCTTACATGTTCCAAATATGATATACCGAAATAATCCCTCTCAAACCTAGATTCTTTGACATAGTAAAGCAGGTGCATAATGTTAATGACACGATCAGTCATAAGGACCCTCTCTCTGTGAGCATTCTCCTTGACATGATTAATATAAGGGACACTAAAGACCTTTCAATTTTATCGTGTGAAGAGGTAAATGAAATTATCCAGTCTGTAAGTATATCTTAATCAACCTCTCCTCATGTCAAATATTGTGCTTCATTTAGTCTTGTGTATAATATTTTGACGTTGTGTAAAGTGTAGTCCATTGTATCAATGTACGTTTGCATTGATTTTGAATCCTGTTGTGTCTTTTTATTCCTGTAGTTTTTAAGAATGCTATTATTGTACTAATAAAGATACTCAAAGTAATAATTGGCAAGAGGCTGTGACACATGTGCATAACTATCAATGTTAAAGCATTCCATTAAGAAGAAGAAGAAGAAGAAGAAGAAGAAGAAGAAGAAGATGATGATGATGATGATGATGATGATGACGATGAACATTGAGTCAGCAGCTTTTCTTGACGCATCCTGTATGATAATCTTCAAAAGTTGTCGTTTCGTTCATGACATGTACGTTTATGGCAGGTTTACCACTGAGACAACTATATGTAAAGGCAGAAAAGTCACTTGCGTAAATATCAATTCTGTCCCTATCCGTGTTTCATATACCCTTCCCAAGTCTGATTTCATATTTCAAATGTCGTTTGAAGATAAGGTGGATATAAAGGGACTGCCAGCGGGGTGGGGGCAATCTGGGGGCACCTGCAGCTGGCCACCGCCAACTCTTAAAGAATCGCTGTCGGTCTTCAGCCTTTGCCATTGGAGCCCAGACGCATGTGGGCGCATCTGGGGGCAGCACATTGTCGTTGGCTGCCAACGAATTGAAACATATCGCCTGTAGGTGGCACTAAAGGTAACCTTTCCTGTTTGTTTGTTTGTTTGTTTGTTTGTTTTATTACTGTTGTTGTTTGAGAACATATTTATTTGGGGTGGCCTCTTCAGTTGCAGACTATTCTTCCACATGGTCCTGTACAGTTAAAATACGAATAAAAACTTAAATACAGTATGGTGAAACGGTATGAATAAGCTAAAATAAATATTCAGCAGATATTCACTTGCTACAAGTGCAGACATCTGGTGCTTTAACAAAACCTCCTTCATTCATTGGTTGACAATGTTGGAAGCAGGTTCTGCTAACATGCAGAACAGTCTATTTGACATACCGTCTTGCATTTATGTCTCCAAAAATGCTGTACTAATTAAATGAAACTTATTACAAAATATTTGAATCAGTAATAATTCAGAGGAACAAGACTTATGTTGTATTAAGCCTGAACCAATTCACTGTATATCATTGCGGTTTATTTAACCTTATAGTAACCGTGGCTACGGTGGCAGTTCCATGTTTCCAACACCTGCATCACAACTGTTATCTGGGCTGTGTGCCGCCTGAATGTGCCTTACGTCTTGTCCTCGTTGGACCCGAAATTTGTTTCAAGCTGGCGCATGGGTCCCTTTACTGTAAAAATGAAAGGTTGCGTCATCTTGAGATATTTTTCACTGGCGCCTCCTTCGCTATACTATAGGGTATACCCTGAAGCCAGAAAATAATGGTACGATACAATTGGTATTGCAAATAAAATATGCTACATATGGGCCAAGAAAAATGATTCGTAAACATATTTCGTCTTGGAAATCAAACTGTCAGATTTATGGGGTATACAGTGATTCAGTTATAATTGCAAAATAAATCACCAAATTTTTTCCACATTACAAGGACAAGAATGTACACATGGATTGTTTCCCAGTGTTTGAACTTCAGGGCATTTGCTAGGTTTTTGAATGACAGCAAATGTTCTGAATTGTTCACTACAATAGATGCACGTAGTGATCGGAACTCGATTGAAATAATATTCCACGACACGTCGATATCAATGTACCGGATCAATTATTAATCCCATAATGTTATCTTTAAATTATGTGGACTAAACTATAACAAAGGTGCCCGATATTTACAAGTAAATAATTGATTTCAGGTTTATTATCTCCCTACTACAATGAGTGCCTACACGGAATTTCAATAAACATATTCCGCAGTCCCAGTTGTCTAGGTCTCCCATTGTCATATATGTTTGAGTGAACCTCGTGCCAGCAGGAAAAAATAAATTTGCATGATAGTCAACCGGATGGCCTGTAGCTCGTGAACTATATATGATTTATGTGGAACACGCAAATTATTTCCCATAACGCAATATTTCCCCTTCTTATACTACATACTTCGATATATATTATATAGTCGATGTACCTATTATTGATCTATGTTCCTATTGTGGACAGAGTTACAATGAAAGGTATATTATTGCTTGTCATTGATTGTGTATTGTAGCTGTGTGTTATTCAAAGAAATAGCATTTAACATATCTGTCTGTGCGTCGGTCTTATGCATATAAAATCAAAATCTGGCAGTTTTTAGCTACGAAATATACACACAATCCAAAGAATGCTCAGTATTTTGACTTTATCATCGAAAATTCAATAGGATGAACAGTAGGTGAAAAAGATTTTTCTTGTAAACTATTCAGCATAACATTTTCACATACTTTTTTATCAGTTTGATGTCGTTGGTCCCCCATGTCGATAACATGAAAGCTCAATTTAAAGGGTGCGGACTAGGATGTCAAGCGCATGCAAAACACGGATAGCTGGCGTTCATAAAGTATGAACTATTAAATACACTTTTTTGTGCCATTTGTGTATGTTAGGTGAACGGAAAAAATGAGTAACAAATTTGTCTCATGTTAGCGAAGCCTGCTGATTGGATTTATATGCATGCATGTCTAAGCCTATCGGCAACCGGTACATCGTGGAGATGTCACTATTTCAAAGTTTTTTGGGGGGCGGGGGGTGGGTGGGTGTCCATTTATTTCGCATATGGAGCGAAGTTTGTATTTTCGGGTACAGGTACTTTTGTCGGCTGCCAGCGGCATTCGCCTGTCCACAGAGGCAGCAGCACTGCATCTTGGCACACTGGCAGCTGTTGAAGATCACTCACGGATAGGGCCATTTGAAAGTTCCCGGTGATAGTTCCATCCGGGTTGTCTTCTACCGCTCGTTGCCACTCTGTGATCACCTTATTTTCAAACAACATCTCAGATATTAAATTTGTCTTTGAATTGAAATATGTAGCATGGATATGGGTGGCTTTGGATATATGTAAATGGTGTTTCCACATTTCACTTAATTGTACAGTGGTAACTGCTTTAAAAGCACCATATGTAAGTAATAGCAGCTTTAGAAGAATACAGAATTCACCGAGAAAAGCTGCTGACTCGTTTTCCCACTGAATATTATTAATATTTGCCAATGAAATGCTTTAACATTAACAGTGGGCTATATGTGTCAGATCCGCCTGTCAACTTGCCGTTACAGAATTTACTGAGAGTTTGCAGTCAAGCTGTTTAGGCCAGAATTGTCATAAATTGTTGTTTGTATTTATTGCAATTCAATTTACCGTAAAGACTAAATATGTAGCAATCGCGGTAGTTTGTGATGAAAATATTGCGTCAAATTGAAATATTCTTTTTCAAGGGGTGTTGCAAAAGCTTTGCATTGGACCCAACATCAATTTAGGTGACTCTTTTAATTTCAATATATCAGGTCTATATCAATATTGACGAAGAAAAACGTCAGTAGATAGGACACCTTAACTAACTGCAAACATAATGAAATTGACAAAGAAAAACGATAGTAAATAGAATATCTTACAAACGTGTTTACCTGTAGATATAGGTTAGACAGTGACAGGTTAGTTTATGGAGAGTTCGGACTGCGGAATAGGGTAATGACTACTAGGAAGTGGTTCTGGACAAAAAAAGATACAAATATAATTACAAATATAATAATTTCAATATGCGACAAGGCGAGTAGTAGTTGCTAGTGATTATACTTTTGCATACCCTGCAAAACTTTTAAAAGGAGTAGTGTCCACTTTACATAAAACTACCCCCTGTAGGATTTAAAAATAGAAATGTCGTGAATTGTTTCTTCATATCTATACATATTGTGGCAGATGTTCTGGGTCTCTCATTTATCGGTCAAAATCACGACTGACCTTCAGTATTTGGAATTTTCAGCAAGAAATGTACCATCTTATGAAAGAAAAGCTGTCTCTCTTTTTCTTTTCTTTTCCTTTCTCTCTCTATCAGTCTATCTTACGGAGTGAATCTTCAATTACAGAGTGAAATGCCAGCATCATATCTTGGAGTAGGTCATGTGACCACCACATTTAGCTTAAAACTGATTAACATTATAAGTAATACTATAGCATTGTTGCTTTGATTAATTTAATTAAGAAATGAAAACTTGGTCTAATTAGGGGCATAATACATACGAGGCAACGGTGCTGTGTTAATGATAGCATTTACCATATAACAATAATCAAACTATTAACTCAATGTACTTAACCAGTGTCAAACTGGGATTTTAATCCGAGCATTAGAGTTCACTGATGTATGTTTTTCTATGACAAGCCGTTTTAACATTTAATCAGATTTATGGATATCCAAATGTGAATTTTGGATATTCAAAATTCAATTTTGATATCAAAAATTCAATTCTTGATATACATAGTTATTTATGGATATCCAAAAATAATTTTGATATCAAAAAATAGTTTTTCATATCAAGAATTCATTTATTGATACCAATAAGAGATTTTTGGATATCCAAAATTCATTTATTGATATCCAAAATTAAATTTTGGACATCCAAAAATAAGTAGCAACCTCGGGAATCCTTGATATCAAGAAAACATTTTTTTTTTGGATATAAAAAAACCCAACCCCCTCCCCCAAAAGAAGCAAAAACAAAAAACAAAAAACAAAAACAAAACAAAAACAAAAAAAATAAGAAAAATAAAAACAAAAACAAAAAAACAAACAAACAAAACAAAAAAATCGTCTCCACTCTGCATTATCAATATCCATAAATGATATATTGATATCTAAAAATCATTTTTGGATATCCAGAATTCAGGGCTAAATGCTGGAAATTAAAAAAAAGTTATGCTCCCTTTTTTTACTGTGACAGCTGATTGGTGTTTGTCCAATTAGACTTTTTAAAACGAAAGTTTTATTTCTCAATTCGCAAAATATGAATGAAAAATAAATGAATAAATAGATATCGTGTGTATGTGTCGAAGTATTGACTGTTTATCAAATTATTTGGCAGTTTCTCCTTCATTGAACCGCAACTGGGACTTCCGGTTCTTGTTCGCACGAAGTCTACCACTGCAGTCAGCATGGGCTATGACCAGCATCTGAGACCAGTTGACTGATTGAGTCTTTGGGAGATGATGGACCAACCAAAATCGCTAGCCTCGGAGGCTGTGGATGCCATCCGAGCCATGTTTTATGGATACCATCTCCGCCCATAAAAATGCAAAAGGGACCGTTCATTATCAAAAACGTTAATTTCCTTATTTTTTGATATCCTAAAATCATTTTTGGATATCGAAACTTCAATTCTTGCTGTCAAAAAAGCATGCAGCAAACTTCTATTTTTTGGATATCAAGAATTGAATTTTTGATATCCAAAAATGATTTTATACAACCAAAAATGATATTTGAATATCAATAATTGAATTTAGGATATCGAGAATTGAATTTTGAATATCAAGAATTGAATTTTGGATATCAGGAATTCACGAAATCATGGCAAAATTTTCTACATCAAGAAGTAAATTCTTGACATCTAAAAATGAAGTTTGGATATCCAAAATTGATTTTTATACACAAAATTGAATATTCGATATCCATAAATATGATTAAATATTAAAACGGCTGACCATACTTTTCTTTATATTGACCATTAGATCCCAAAAACGAAAAACGCCGCATGTGCATCTGTACCAGTCGGCAAACACGCTCTTTTTCCATTACAAAAAAAACAAAAAACAAAAAACAAAAAAGAGATAAATTGTAGAATATAATCCTTCAGTTGCATTCATAAAATCCAACTATAATGTGTTTCCATTTACTGTGGAAATCAGTTATATCAGTTAAAATAATTCCTAACACTAGCAACCTTATTACAAGTAAACAGTGAATGCAAATGGTGCAAAGCCTCTTTCTTATGTGTTCTTAACACTACAATATTTAGCACTGCTTTTGTTCCATTCATATTGTTTTTGACCAAAAATTAACAAGTCCTTGAGTAGTAAATAATAAATTTCAGTGAATTTATTTAAACATAATTTTCTCAACTTTTAATTATACAAATTTCCATCTTATCATAGATTGTTTTGAACTAAACTTTTTTTATCCAATGTCTCTGCAGATATGGTTACTAGCGTATCTTACTAACTAGAATGTTATCGAAGTATTTGCTTTCCTTTTTTGGTTTTAAACACATTCAATATTTACATACTGACAATAAAAGAAATTCTTCTAACATCAATACTGTTTTTTTAATAATAGCATTCTCGTCATGATTTGCATTTAAAATTCTATAAGAGAATCAAATTCAGATTGCAAACATTCGGTTTTCTTATTTTTAGCTTTCAGCTGTGTACAGAATGGGCTGTGAACAAAATCTTTTTTTTTTTTTTATTGTTTGAATGTCCCAAACTTATAATAGATGTTCTGCTTAGGCCTATGCAATAAGTCTATACACAGCCACTTTCATAAATTTCAGGACGAAATTTATGAAAACTGTAAAACTCAATAACTGCTTAAAACAAGTGTTAATTTTACTCATATTAAGTATTAGTCACGTGCAAGCACAATTTTTCAGGGCAAATGTTTTCCCTAATTTAAAAAAAAATCAAAATTTTCCGATTTTTATTTTCCCATATCGCTTTTATATATATAAACATATATATGTGTGTGGGTGTTTGTGTGTGTGTTTGTTTGTGTGTGTGTGTGTGTGTGTATGTGTGTGTGTGTGTGTATTTGTGTGTGTGTGTTCTTTTGTGGAACTTTATATTTCCAATATATCTCCTACAAGTCTGTTGCGTATTAATTTACAAAGTTCTAAATCTTGTTCGGCTGCTGTACACTTTACAACCGCTTCTGAGACACTGAACAATTATGGCATGAAACGGTTTTCGGAAAAGATCTAGCAACATTATGAAACATCTCGCAACATTTTAAAAACATCTCGTAACATTCTCTTTGTTGACCTCTCTTTTGCTAAGAAACATGATTATTAATAGTTATATATAGACCTACATACAATACCTCTGATGGTATAGTGTTATATGAAGCCCTCGGCCCAGACAGGGTGTCAGAGCAAAGAAAAATGCCTTCGAAATTTATTACCTGCAATTGAAACCACTAATTTCACTTCCACCTTTCTACATTTCAAAGCGAGATAACCTGGACATAAAGCTGAACTTTCTTCAACAACCATACCAAAAAATCTACATTCCAGAGAGACTAAAGGTTCACCGGGGATTCTCACACAAGGCAAATGGCAATGATAGACAATAGGTACCACCTGCATTGATAGCCGCCACTTTCTTGCCTCCACATAGGCCCACTACAATTATCTCCCTTCTATCACTGAACGTATCACAGAGTTTAATGAAAGAGGTGCCGAAAAACTGTGAACAGCAACGCAGCAATCTTAATGTTGTAATCAAAACCCTACCCATTACATGACACAACCCTGTTGTTTACCAGAACCTTATCATTCTTATTGGATCTTTCTTATCATCATGAACAATATGAATATGATTGGACATAAGAGGGCTGGTTCTGGGATCTCTGAAATCATCATTGAAGCCAAACCATGGATCTTCAGCTACCTTAGTTTAGTACTGCAGAGAAAAGTGCACATAAAGTCCTTTTTTCACATCAACGCAGCTATTATTAAGCTTTGGAAATTCTGCTGATTAAAGTTTTCATTACTCGGAGTGATGAATGTTCGTGGCCACACAACTGCAGACCTTGATGCCATTATAAAGCTTTGCAGTGAGCAAAATCGGGTAACTGCACAACCGGATTATACCTTTGATCAGTGTCTTGATGAAAAACTCGCATTGCAGCAGCTTCAGACCAGAAAATTGATCACTTAAGTTTTGTCTTCTTCAGTTGGCTGATCTAAACCACAAGGCTAAGACTTTGAAAGTTTACACTAAATTGGTTTACGTTTTTTTTTTCAGCCGCGTGTCAGCGGAGTGTTTGATGATCTTGGTCCTCTTACTTTATGTAAATGGTGTCTCGTTGCATAAATATTCTGCGAAATATTTCTCTCTGACTACGTGAGCCACATTATTATATCCTGTGTTGCCATGACCGAAGCAGCTGCAAACAAAATCCATTCTGCGCTCTGCATCGGGAATGAGTCCTTTTATTTCTGATTATCACATAATATGGGGGAATATGTTCATTTGCTTTATTTTTAATCATCTACCACTAATTGTGTCGTCGTTACGTTCAGAATATAAGATAACAAATCTCATTAATTCATTTGTTTAGTAAAGGACGCTGGGCAGAGATACCAGCAATCTAAGTTTCATTACAACTTTCTTAAAAATAAAAAAAACAAACTTGATTTTTTTTATTTTGGTCGCAAAAAACATTTTAATGATAATGAAAGCAAACAGTTATCAGCATAAGATAAGTCTTTCATTTGAGATCTGTACAAAATATGGTTTAGTAGTAAAACGCAAGATTTTGTCATGAAACTCCGCTTGGGGTTGTAAATGAAACTTTGGTTTGCACAAAACTCGGTGTTTTGTACAATGGCTTTTATGTCCACATATCCAAAGATTTAGTGATATCGTTAAATGATTTCGGCGTTTTGTACGATCATGGCCTTTTATTTACACAAATTCAAAGATTTAGTGATATCCGGAAATGATTTAGTGATATCGCCGAAAAGGACTAACTGTCAAAACGGGTTGCCATGGGAAACATGTTGCTAAATACGGCACATCATGGCCAACGCATAAAGTCACAATGCATAGTGGGCACATAGATTGTTCTGGCGGACAAGATCCAAATGAACTAAAAATGGGCACCAGCTAAAGGACATTTTATAAAAATAAACGTCATTCAGGTTGTAATGATGCATTTACAGGGAAAAGGATTGGTATATCTCCCCATATTGATTTACGTGTAGCACCTGTCATAAAGAATAAATAATGCAAGATACCAGCACTTCCGGCTCTTTCCCACATAATCACACGCAATTGTTACAATGAGTAATGGCTCCAGTCTCTTACAATTCTGTTGTCAATTCTTCAATCCTATCACTGACCATAACTTTTTTATGTATAACACTTAAAATGTCGTGACTGCCAATTTACATGATTTTTTTTACGAAAGCAGTACATTAAGTGTCGAGTAACCTAGATTTGCTATCTCCGAATCCACCGTTTGAGAAGAATATTATTAACAGGCGATGTTTACCTGAACACAAATGGCGCATGTTCCTCAGAAGAATGGAATGTTACCTAAACCAATTAATTAGTAAATATAGAATCACTGTTGTTCCATAGCCAACAAGGTTTCGCGAGTACACATGTACAGAGTTCTGATTATCGATCAGATTGGTCGCATTTGTTGTGTTTGAGTCTCAGCATCACGGTCTTCAAATTACCCAGTCATCACAATGAATTAGATTAACAGATGCCACCATAACAGTGGAACAATGGCCCTCTTTAACCTCACTGTGCAATAAATCACTGTCAGAGTTTGTGACCAATCATAACATTTAATTATTGAGCTTAGTAACAAACTCCAGATGAGGAAACATCGCATGATGCAAATGACTTCATTTTTCTTGGTCGAAATATATCATTGAACATATACGTAAAACGTGTCCCCCCTTAAGCCCCCCTCCCCCATTTTGATGATACATAGCCATATCAATATCTACCTACCTGCCTACAATATGTATATGCCAGAATATGATTACTACATGCCCGTGCACCCGACATTCCGACTGTTACACGCGGGTGTTATCAATATATATATATGCACAGGTATACGTGATTGAAGTGTGACCTACCTCTGTCGACCACACAGGATGGAGACTACATGTATGTTTATGGATGCTGATGTAAATGTCTCTTGTGTACCTTTATAACTGTAGTGTGGCTTAAGTGTTCATCCACTGTACGCTGAACGTTCATGCCTCATCATCAACCACGGGTTTGTGATAAAAGCACGTCTCCACACCGGTGTCTGAAAGACCTGCGTACTGAATGAAAGACGATTTTTCGCACTGTGAGACGGAGAGTCCCTGCAACACGGACAGTGGCACTAGCGTGTATGCAACGTCATTCCAATATCATCGATCGATTTAAAGTGGTCCTGATGGCTCCAGCAACTATAATGCTGACATATGCTACATGCCAGAAATGCTTAACCCAAACGGATACACAGGCATCTGCCAGCCCCTGCGCAATTACCAGCAGAGATAAAAATTAACAACAGTAGAATCTCACCTGAGAGGTACGCCTATTTGATCATAGGGCGACGTTGTCATTCCAGCAACTTCTCTGTAAAACCAAATATAATACTTTGCACCATACGATCATTCAACCGTGGCGCTTGTCTAAGTGTGAACATGGACCTCTAGTAGGTCCTTGGTGTGAAATAGCAAATCCGTTTAATTTCTGTTGCTAATATCGAATCAGTGTGCACTCATAAGGTCATTTAATTATGATACAAGAGCAAGTGGAAAACTTGCCAAGGCACTTGGTGTTTACAATATGACATTGACCTTATAGTGTACTTTCGGAGCGTTTTACGGAATTCTTTTATTATGATCATCATCATCATCATCATCATCATCATCATTATTATTATTATTATTATTATTATTATTATTATTATTATTATTATTATTATTATTATTATTATTATTATTATTATTTCTACAAATGATAAAAAATCATTATTATTTCAGAGATCTTTTTGCCGCAGGAATAATATACAATTAATCAAGCAGCATTGGCAATGCACCAAGGGGCCACCGAGGGAAGCTCTGGGCTGGCTCCCAAGAGGGTTGTAATAAATGATACTCCAGAACTGACATATCCATGGCAAAATAAGATGAAAGACTTTATCCCATAAAAGGGCCCTTGGCAAGGTAATAAAGGTATGTGATACGGCTATCACGCATGCTGTTCCGTGTCACATGGTACCGCATTACATACCACATAGGACGATTAATCCGCGCATGGCAGTGTTGAGCGGTTATGCTTTTCTACGTATTTCTGGCCTCTTTTTAGCTTAAAAAACTATCGTTTGTTGTCTACTTAGACAGAAAATTTCACAGGGACATTATGGGATAAATACAAACCACCATCCGTGTGTGTTTCTGGTTGTAATTCAATGATTCTGCGCAAGGCAACCACGAGCTGCGAAGCGGCTCGTTGTTTCCTGCCCAGAATCATTTCGTCCCAACCAGAAACACCGCTCATGTTAGTTTGTTCAGATATCATGCTTCCAGTAAAATGCGTTCTCATACAGCTGCATTCTTGCTGCTCAACCAGTGCATTTGACTTTCAGTCTTCTTTCAATGAACACATATCATGCTTACAGTAAGCTCGTCAGCTAACTATTGCATACAGAATATATATATATATATAGATATATAGATATATATGTATCTGAATATATCTTACCTTGACTGAAAGATGACGTTGCTACTGAACATTTTAACATTTTCACTTTTACTCATTTTTCCCGAAAAAAGGTGTACATTTTATACACACCCGTGCAAAAATTGGCAAAGTTCACTTTTCGACCGGAATGCAACTTTTCTGTGATATAGTTCCTAATTTGCATCTATTAATGGAACACAAATTCGTTTCAGAAGGGGTTTGCTTGATATGTTCAAAAACGTCTGTTAACTATCATTAAATTGCGCGATTTATTCTTGGCGTCAGTCGAAATGACACCCGTCAATGAAGTTAAAGGGGCAAGTATGATTTTGTGTGTACGTCCATGGACCTGATTGACGATTAAAATATTAAATACCCATACCAATTATTTATATCATTGCATGACAACTATCCACAGATTCCAGAATCAAATACAGTTTCCACAACTCATTTTTTTTTACAGAAACGGGGAAATTTACAAGTACATATAATATGCATACATGCACCATCCACACAACCAGAAGCAACACCCAGAATAAGACTCGTTTATCCAGACAAATTCAATTACTTCTTGACTTGTAATAGACTATGACGAAAAGGCCATTAGATTGTTTGATCCACTCAAGGTTAGAACAGTACTTCACAAATAGGCATAGAACCAGAATCCAAACACCATAGACTCAACATTAAAATGTATATTTTTGGTCAAAATATCAATTTGTTGAAAGAAATTCTATGAACGCTGGAACGCAAAAAATAAGAATAAACCTTCAATAAAACCACTCTCTTGGAAATCAATGTAACAGATGTTTGATTTCCCTGAATAAGCATAGAGTTCAATCCATTGGTACAGAGCTATCAAATACAATTTAAGTTTAGATAACAACACATGAAAAAAGTCCCAGTTTGTTGACGGTGGTGTGAACAAATATATTGTACAATCATAGTTTATGTCTTAAAAATGGCAACCTGGCGTGTGAGATGCAACATTACATTGTATGGTTGCAGGCGTGTTAGTTTTACCTCCGAAGCAAAATATTGTTACATGCGCTTTATTGACGGAAAGACCACCAGATGGTAATTCTTCCAAGAAAACAACGCTGATGTTATGCACCATAAAATTTAAGGGGACACTGATAAGGCCATGGCACAGTGCTTGGAACCAGAGACTCACGATATCCCATTGATCCTTTTTTGTTTAAATATTTACAAGGTTGTAAAATTTTTCTTTTGGTTCTCTCAGGAGCACCTCTTGTGGCTACATCGTAACATTTGGGATCTTCCCACGAGTGTGTGTGTGCGCGCGTGTGTGTAGAATGTTCCTGTTATTCAAGTTCACACTATTAATTCAATTATTATGAAAAGAGTACATTCTTGTGAATCTTCGGTATTGTGAAATTACCAAATAATATCACTCGGACCCATATTCAAAATATAGATATTGGCAAAAAAAAGAGAAAAGAAAAGAAAAGAAAAAAAATGGAATTTTATCATCTAGTGACTCGTCATGTTGCCTCCTAAGCAGACTTTCTTGGGGCGATACACGATGTTCGCCCCCAGCTGGGGGGTAGTAGACCGCCAAGAACGGATGTTTAGCAGGCAACTCGTCATGGCATGGAAGTATATTCTGTATCTTATTCTATGTTT
The DNA here is from genome assembly GCA_964020975.1 of Hermodice carunculata. Classification (NCBI taxonomy): domain Eukaryota; kingdom Metazoa; phylum Annelida; class Polychaeta; order Eunicida; family Amphinomidae; genus Hermodice; species Hermodice carunculata. The sequence continues at coordinate 24,065,925 of OZ026630.1, forward strand.
GAGAGAGAATTCCAGAATCCCAAAGGGACATCCCAAAAGTGTTTTACCCCAAACCACGTAGTTGGTTCATTGTTGAACCAACCAATCAGACCGCCCGCTGTTACGAACTATTTGCAGGCTCCTCATTCAACCCGTTTTTCATGCCTCCGCGTCGCAGAAGAGTTGTTCCCATTATCGAGAGTGACACTGACAGTTCCCAGGATTGTTGGGTTGATAATGGCTGTTTGCATCGTATTTTGACGTCTTATTTTCATGAATTTGTTGCGCGATTCGCAGGCCAATGTTTCTTGCCGATAAAAGTGAGTGCATTGGGTGACAACTTTGAACCATTTTCACCGTTACTATAATCAAAGTATAGATTACCGTGTCAGGGACCAGTCGTGCAATAATGCTTTAACAACTTTTGCAAAAAGTACCTGGAATATTCGGATTTTACATATACTGTCCTTAATATGTCTCTCTATGATAAGACATTCATAATACTGGCTGATACTCGCACCAATGTACCTACCCTATGTGTGACGCATTGATACATTATATATTTATTATCAGGAAAACTTCCCCTTTCCAGCAGGGGCACCGATGGAACGGGGTAAATTCCATGATGCGTCCAATACATATGTACAAGTAATTCGTCATCCTTATTGACACATATAATATGTATACGTTAAAAATTAAGTATCTACAATTAATAATTCGTGACTTGTGTCCTCCGCACCAACACTAGATATAAACCACTCATTGGGACAAAACTCTAGAAAGCGTAAGGAGAAGTACATTATGTATATTACATAAATACAATGTAGAACATAAAGCTTCCAGTGGTATAATCATTGCAATAGAGGCATTACTGTATGTATACACAAATCAAATTACAAAATTGTGAATCCACCATGATTGCATACTTATGGAGATGTGGGTTTATATTGGGGGGACTGCAGCAGAGTGACGGGGGCGGGGGGGGGGGGGAGGCGAAGCCGCGCAGGGATAACAAGTACGCCGCAGCGGACACCGGCTCTGCTGGTTTGACTCCATCTATATACAATATAATACAAATCAAACCAGATGAAAAAAACTACTATGTATCTACATTTATTTATAGCGTCCCTTCTACAAACGCTCTTCTCACCTTTCAGGCCTCTGTTATGTATTTTTTGTTTGCTGCATCAAACAGCCTCCCCACTTCATCCCCGTGATCGAAAGCAAGATCACCAAGCAGGAGAGACAATTTTGAGTTTTTCGCAGCAAAAATTTCCCAGATGTACCTTTTGTTAACCCTTGATAATTCATTTTCCAACCATTTGCAAATTTCTTGCCGAATTAAAAGTAGGTTTGGGTACAAAAACAAAATTTTTCAGATTTTCACGACCGTTGTGACAGAGTGGACAGCTACTATCTGTGACTTTTTCCATCTTTAAAGATCGCCTTGAATCCCAAGACATCCGGTTCATGCTTTAAATTTTAAACGTGCACTTTCGAAATATTTCATGATAAATAAATACTTTGCTCCGAATGACGATCTCTTCAAGATTCTATATTTTGACAAAGATGCTTTGTAATTGACTACGCTGAAAAATCTGTGCACATTATTATCAATGCTTAATTTCTTGAATGAAAGGAGCCAGTCTCCATCTCGACCGTACATTGTACTGTCCAAAACCACTTCTGTATACATTTTCCCAATCTCTTTCACATATGGTCATGAAGAATTATTCCCATTCTCATAAGATATTTCCATTTATTTAAACACCTTTTTACATAACCCTGATTCATCGATGCCAAACTTTAAACGATGGATATATTTGACCCTGGATAGGTCTAAATTATGTGCTAACGGCAACCAACCAAGTTGGCCCAACGTTGCCTCAATAGCTGGTGTCGCACATATACGCATGATTGACCTGGCAGCCGAATACTGAATGGACCTTATAACGGTATTGCTTTCTTGCGTGTAACACAGCCAAACCGCAGACCCGTGAGCTAGAGATGGTATCATTAAATACTTCCATATGCTATCTCGTGAAGAAACTCTTTTTTCTCTCATGGTCTGCCAAAATACTACTTATGTAGTTATTGAGACGTTGTGCCTTGGGCTTCAGGTATTGTTTGCTATGAGCACTGTCTGTCAGACTTCTCGTAAAAATAACCCCTAGGTACTTAGAGGTTTCGCATTCACAAATGTTCAAATTAACTAGTTTCCATCATTTTTTATCAATCCTTTTGCCAACGACCATATTTTACATTTATCACCATTAAACTTCATCCCCCAATTCTGAGTAAAACAATGTGCTACATTAAGCATTTTCTGTAATTTAGCTTCACTATCTGGCAGCAGTACAGTATCATTTGCATGGAAAAGAGCCGGTATAAGTCCGTTTCGTAATGAAATACCAAGGTTTTTATCAAACAACATTCTTTCTAGATCCGTCATTACTATTGAGAAGAGTGTTGGTGACATTGTGCATCCTTGTTTCTCACCATTGATAACCTCGAACCATTAACTCTCATATGGACCAAAAATTACCTTATGTTCAAATTTTTCATACATATTGTAAACGAGGCGTCATGCGTTACCTTGAATACTATTTTTCCAGAGCGAATGAAACAATCGGTCTCTATTGACAGTGTCAAATGCTTTACTTGTGTCGAGGAAAGCTAACCATGTTTTTTTTTTGGTTTTTTATCTTTTCTTAAACTGCACAGCCTTTTCAATACAAACACTCGATCTTCTAACCTTCGGTCTTTCCGATATGCACCATACAGTTCTCCCAAAACATCATGACTTTGAAAGTGCTTCATCATTTGACGCTCAGCTACAGATGCAAACACTTTATATACATTGGATGTTTGAGTGATACCCCTATAGTTTCCCAAATTTTCTTTACTACCTTCCTTTTGCAATAGTTTTATAATACCTCTAATCTAACTGTTCGGGAAGCGCTCCAAAAATTTGAAATAATAAAACATTTCTGCTAGAGATTTTACAAGATGATACCCACCGTATTTCAGGCATTCATTAGGAATGCCATCAGCTGCATATGACTTCTTGTTATTAAGCTTTTTAATGGCATCATAAACAAAATTCCCATTTATGACAATATCAGGAAGGCTGTTGCCATTGCTTGTACATGAAAGTAAACTACGGACATCCTCCTTCAAATTATCATAATTCTGAGTTTCCGTATCAGCTTTTCCCAAACTTTGCCAATGTTCGCCTAGTATCTTATTTATCTCTTTAGGGTCATCAAAAATCGCCTCTGTACTATTAGGATGTCGTATCCTCAGGGGATGCTTCAGGTTACCATTCATGCATTTTAACATACGCCAGTAAGCACGGGTATTTTTTGTAACTTTCTGAGAATTCAAGTTAATAATTTTCACTTTGCTATTCACTCTTTTCTCTCTAATTCTATCATGAACCAGACGTTTTCTTTGAAGATATTCCTCCCAAATTGCTTGCAGACTATCAGTATCTATATACTCATGGTGAGCCCAATATCTGAATAATCTATTGGCGCTTCTGCGGCTTTCGTTAAGACTTTTAATGATTGGATCAAAATTTTGCTTCTTATATTCGTTTATACATCTCTTACCGATTACCCTGTCTGCAGCCTGTGTAATCAAAAGTGTCCAATTCTCCCTAGCATCATCTACTGAAAGGAAACCATTCGAAGTTCCGGATATCAGTTCACGGGTTTTGTTCTAGTTCAAAAGCAGACCAATCGGTATTATCATTAATACTCCATTTCATGTATGGCTTGCCTCTTGTAGAACTGGGTTAAGAACGGGTATTTTGTGAAAATGGATAAGAAATAATATTTAAAGTATTATGGTCACTGCCAATGTCCATTGTCCCAGCTTCGTCAATGTACACTGCACTGCACGATTTTAGACCCCCCCCCCAAGCAAAGTATATTTACCAGAGCACCCAGGGTAACTATTCATAACGTAAGAACCAGATGTGTTGATAATATTCTGTAATAAATCACCATTAAAACTGGGCCTGGTACAATATCTGACCTCAGGAAGTCTACCATTAAAATCACCGTATAAAATAAAATCATGGATATATTTTCCAAAATTTCATTACCTACTGTAGTACTCTATTCATTATCAACATTGTCATTGGGAAAGTGTGTGGTATCGATGATAATGACTTGGGAACCTATTTTGATTTTGATCCACAATCTTTCAAACTCTTCTTCTCGGCTATTAAAAACATTATCGTCAAGGATCTCAATGTCTTTTTTTATTGAGAAACCTCTGCCGCCACCGTTTGCCTTGTATATGCTTGATCTTTGCTTATGTAATTGTACTAGCGGTTAGGCGTGTTGCGCTTGAATATGAAAGAGTCGTGTTAGTTTTTCGGCTTGTTGTTCAAAATGATGGCTCCCTTGAAGCCACGGGCACGGCAAAAATCCAGGTGAATTCCCTCTCAAACACAGAATAAATAAAATCTTACATGTCTGATTGGAAGTTACGTTTTTTTTTCTCACTCGTGGTCCTTGTTGATGTGGAAAATCACTCGTGAGTTTCGCTAACTCGTGATTTTCCACATCAACAGGCCCAATGTGACTTGTGAGAAAAAACACGGTAACTCCCTCTCGGCCATGTAAAATTCTCTGTTTCTCCCGGGATCTTCTCATGCGGTGGAGGAAACCGGAGGACTCAAGAAACCACGCAGTCCGAAATCGGACACGGGTCGCAGAGATGTCACTGACGAAATGGAATAGATAGATAGATAGATAGATAGATAGATAGATAGACAGACAGACAGACAGACAGACAGGCAGACAGACAGACGGACGGACGGACGGACAGATAGACAGATAGCTAGATAGATAGATAGATAGATAGATAGATAGATAGATAGATAGATAGATAGATAGATAGATAGATAGATAGATAGATAGACAGACGCTTACATTCCTCAGGGCTGTCTGCACGCGCCACACATTCAACCATTCACACACGTGCGTGTGGTGACCTGCAGTGAGTGCATTTCATATAGCGGCCACTGCTGATTCCAGAGGCTTGTAACCTCCGTCTTCACCGCTGACATAATCAGGCACAGGCAACCTGACGTTTTTACTAAGCCATTGTATATATAAATACTGAAAATATTGGTTCTTGAAAATGCGGAAAAAATGATATAGTGACGATTTAATATCTTCATACATTTGCCAAAGCTCCTTAGGGATGGATTAGGTCGAATTGTACAAATATTTGAACAGACTTTTCTTACAAAAAGTTTTTTCCTTCATGGACGCTGAAAAGCAAAGGCATATGTACAACTTCCGAAGAGAAGCGAAAACGTTATAGTGTAATGATGAATGATGTCTGACGGTGCGATATATTTATTTACAAATAATTGTATCACCTGTTGCACAGTTTTCAAAAACTTTACGTTAACATTTTGAAAACTATATTTTCAACATGTAGATTCACAAAATAATGTTCATTTGAATAAATCTTGTTGTAACGTAAATAGGCCTTGGCTACGTAAGACCTAATGATAGTCACGGATAAGGATTGTGGACCAATCCATGGCCAGCCTGAGATTTAGCAGGAAATGTCTTCCTCTGTATGATATTATTGACTGCTGATATTAAAACACACAAACCACTTACAACTTTTAATATCAGCATTTGCATGTCATGTGATACAAACTTCATTTGGTAATGACATACTTGTACATGATAAAAAATTAACGGATAGCTCTCGTAAGGAAAGGATCCAGTTGGTTACCATTACTTGGCACTTGCCAGGCAAGGCCCGGTGACAGTAGTAGTAGTAGTAGTAGTAGTAGTAGTAGTAGTAGTAGTAGTAGTAGTAGTAGTAGTAGTAATAATAATAATAATAATAATAATAATAATAATAATAATAATAATAATAATTTCTTTCGGAAAACTACCCCTTTGACACGGGGGCACCGTAGACCGGGGTATGTCCACGATGCGTCCACGGTAGCATAAAATGATAACTATGTACAAACCAACATACATCTAAGACATCCATGACAATATACAATAAGAAATATATAAAATCTAAAATACATCTAAGATAAATGTTCCAAACAGATACTAGCCTGATGTGTGAGCAGTCCGGAGACGATGCGCAAGAACACACACCCGTGGGTTAAAAGTGATGAAAATATTTACATTGTGAGGTACCATTATGTAGAGTGTCCACCGCTAACCATATTGTCTGGATAATCTTTTCGGCGGGACCACGCATCAAGCAGGAATTTTTTACATACATTGTTAAATTCAGAAATGGCGGTTTCATTTATGTGTGCACTATTGTGTCGCAAAAGCATGCATAGTTTGGTAAATAATGAGCCGTTCATAAATCCTTGCCAAATATATGTATTGCCACTCGTGGTTAGTCTGGACTCCAGTAATTTAAAATACTTAATCTCAGGTCAGTAAAGTTTGGGCACAGAAAAAAAACAGTAACAACTGTTATCGTACAAATATTCAAATGGCGTTTGAACTCAAATCTATTACTTTTTCTCACCGGACAAGAGCCAACTTTCATATCATCAAAACATGTAGTACATCATGAATCCGACATGGCCGCAACATGTTTGAATTCCAATATGGGTCGGGCCCCTGTTGGAAAATTTCAACCTGGGTCAGATTCCAACACGGGTCAGAACATTTTGATTACATCGTAAACACCATTTTTTATTCTATGAAATGTGTAAATTTCCTCCATAATAATTTATCGTAGTCGTAAATTGGCAAACTTATTGTAGTAGACGTAATTTGGTGAGTGGTAAAGGTCAAAATATGTGTTTTTGTTTTGTTTGTTTCTCTCTTACTGTTTGTTTCTTGTTTTGTGCTGTAAAATCTTAATGAAGCCACCCTCACCCACCCACCCCAACCCCCGACATACACACGCCTTTCATTACACACAAGGTAACGCTTGCACCGAGCAAAAGCGAGACGCCAAATATTTTCAAAAGATTGGCTACATACACACGCCTTTCATCACACACAAGGTAAAGCTTGCATCGACCGATAGCGAGGTGCCAAATATTTTCAAAAGATTGGCTGCAGTGGCACCCGTAAATCAATATAAATGGGGATTTTTTTCGTTGGTCGATGTGACGACATTGGCAGGGGACCAACGGGCCGGACAAACAGCGCTCCTATGAAATTTGTCTTCAGAAGGAAATTGGGTTTAACAGATACAACAAACAACGTATGACTGTATTTTGCTGTGGATATAAGCAAAAGACAGACAGGTAGCACCAGCAAACCCCCGTAAATCAATTGCTCTTTTTTTTTTCTCCGTTTATTTCTCTGCGTTCGATGTGGCGAAATCCGCCCTGAAACACCAGGCTGGACGTGCATTCGTATGAAATTTGTTGATACAGAAATTAATTGTGTAAAATCATTTTTTCCTTCTTTCCCATCTTTCCCGTGTATACTCGCCGGTCATGTTGACGACATTTGCCGGAAGCACCAGTCCGGACGGGCGTTCTCATGGAATCTGTCTTAGCAAAGTGATTATATTGAAAACATAATACCAACATTCACTGTTTCTCTTCCAATGCACAAGCTGTTTGGTTTATTATTTGCATTTATTGATCATTAAACCAACTTTTAAATCGCGAAAGCGATGAATACCGGACGAAGATATGTCATTTTGAACATGTAAATTTGTTGTCATGCTGATCATGTACATCTTAAGTTCTAAACGTAAATGTCATCCATGCCCTTCAAGTTTTACCACTCATCATGTGCTTTTTAATTGACTGACCTACATGATCTGCAGATTGTCTAAACACCACGTCTTGTCCCTACTAAGTGCATTTTTCACACACCACACAAGTTCACTTGGGAGCTTATGGGGGCGGGGGGGGGGGGGAGCACATACTCAACATCAGGGTGTGTGTGTGCCTCGGACATTTTTATACAATACCCTATCTTAATCCTACACCAGATGTAAAATGGTAACCTTTCTTAATCCTGTAATATGTTTAAAGGAGTAAGTACTGCATTGTTGCATCGGAATTGTTACCCCTATCCTAATCCAGCTGTGTACATTTTGGGGGGGTTTTTCTAATCCTGGGAGTAATGAAAACAGGGCCTTTCCCGCGCACATACCCAGTACAATCCTACATGGAAGTAACCCCCCCCCCCAGCTTATCAATGCCTACATATTTATGATGAAACAAATATTGACACTTTCCCTCACACTGAAGCATATTTGCATAACTGATGGGGGAGGCCACAAGGACAATCTAATTCAATTGCCATCTGCCTTGTCCTCTGGTTATTGGCCAAATAAGATTTCTTTTTACATGTGTGTCTCTTTGGAAACCCATAAATTCAGACTAACTGTGCGGGGCAGAGCCAGTAAGTGTATTCAGAAGAAAACAAATTCATTTGACGTATAAATCCCAAATCGTGCCGCACTTTTCTTACTCTGATGTGATATTGGATTTCCGCTCCAACCAACTCTTTTAAAAGCAAGCTTCAGGCTCTCCAAAATCGTGCTCTACGGATAATCACTAAAGTAGACAGACAGACATACACATAATCCGGATCTCCTTTCTATGAGCAATATGCTTATCTTCCAACAAAGATGAAACTTTCATATCAAAACTTTTATTGTATTTGTGTCTTTTTGCCCAGAACCACTTCCTAGTAGTCAATATCCTATTCCACAGTTCGAACTCTTTACTCTCCATAAGCTAACCTGTCCCTGTCTAACCTGTATATATATTGAATTACTATTGTCTATATTGCACACGTTCCTCTGTAAAATTTTGACACAGGCTGTATCAGCCCAAATAAATTAAAGGGTCTTCAGCGGGTAACTACTCAACATGTTTCGGAGCCTTTTACCCGTACACGTCTCTCTGAGTAGCGGCTCCTTGCCTAAGCTAAATATTCAGCAAAGACAACCCACATAATAATGAATAAATATGAACGTGGCAATTGATGAATTAGCTACATATGTGAAGTTTTGCTTGTAAATGCAGAGCTTCATATCAAAGAAGAATACCTGTCAAACAAACCATAATTACCAAATTTTCATAGTACAGGTTCAGATAAGAACAATTTGACTTACCCCTGAACCAAAATGTACCCTTTCTAGCTGGACAGCTTTTCCTAGTTAAACCATCCGCCAATGTTTAACTGAAGTGGAAACAAGCTGGGGCATTATATTCAGTCCCAGTGATTGTAAAATAAACAGTTGCAGCTAGACCACCTGTACAAACCAAGGAAAATCCTAACAAGGACTGCAACAATGTACATCCTGTACATTATGTACAAAGAAGCCCATAACCTATATATACTTTCTGACTGCTTATGTTCTAAGTTTGTTCACACCTCCAAAACCCATGCTCAACTAACCTGGTCAGAAACTTAACACCCCTAATATGTTCCACCTGCCGGGCTTAGTGATGGCACAAGTAGGATAGCCACCCGCGGAGATACTATCCGGAATTCCCGTCTCACACAAACATGAAATGCTGCCACTTTATCCCTGTTAAGTATTAGATTTATGCTTTGAAAACGAAATAACTTTTATTTTAGAACCACCTTTGTTCAGTCCCGTTCAAAACTGGTCACTATTTTTTATCTTATCTCACCATGACTTGTATTCCCCTTTCATTGTTCCTCATGATATCACCCGTTTATCTATGCGCATGCGTCAATGGAAGAAGGCGCGAAATTTATTACAATGCTCAACAGTAATTGAATAACATGGTTTATCCAAACGATAGATGAATTTGAGTGACAGAATGAAAGTATGAAAGGTCAGAGCACGCAAAAAATCATTACCTGGGATCAAAATAGTAGAGAACAAACTTTTATTGGAACTGGGTTATCTCCGAAATTAGAACTGAGCAAAATGGCCGCCAATCCCTCTTTTGAAATGCTGGGCGTTGATGCCAGTGCATCAAGCGAAGAAATAAGAAAGGCATATCGAAGACTAGCGAGAAAGTATCACCCAGATAAGAATACAGACCCAAACGCGGCTGAACGTTTCAAGAAGATCAGCGCTGCATATATCAGGATCTCTGAAGCTCAAAAGTTCAAAGTGAGCGATAATGAAGTACCCAATGCCCCGGGTAGAACAACAAAGCGATCTCACGAATCTAAAGCACAAGCCGTGGAATCTGCCTTTATGTGCGGCAAAACGTGTAATATCAAAGAAAAGTCCCAGTCTGTAGTGAGCAGATATTGATAGATGGATAAAAATATTGCAAGACAAAATATTGGTGTCCAAAGGACCCAGGTCACAGAGGACTCAAGTTTACAAGTACTTTCACAGTAAACGAAGATACAAACAGTGATGATCATTATAGTACCATTCACATTACTGTATACAGTAAAAACCAAGAAGCTCCATGTTCAGGGGAGCTCTTATATGATGTGGATGGGTGACCATCTTCGAGCACTGGTACTTCAAATGAAAATGGATGCAAAAAATACCGGGAGCAAGAAGTTGAGGAACAACCAACTGAGCAAGAGGAACAAGCCACAGTCAGTGACAAAGAGACCCGAGGGAAGGTAAACTATTATGTACAGGATCAGGATGCAAACGAAAAAAACAATAATGAGATGATTCAGTGTGATTTCTGTAACAATTGGTATCAATAATTGCACAGGCTAAAAAAAGGACAACTTCACCCACCGTTGGATGTAAGAACAGTAAATATGCTTGTAGTGTTTGTGGATGTGACAAGAATGCTGAGGGACAAGACCGCCTTGTAACTCAGCCATCAAACATAGGTTCTGAACGCTAGTATACATCACAAGGTATGCAGACAGATACATAAAGAGAGGTCTCACTTCTACACAAGGGAACGTATTGGGGAAATGGGGACAGAGGTTGCAGAAACCAGGGAACAGACACACCAAGTGGAGATTGAAGTGGCGTGGAAATCCTATATAGGAAAGGTGTTCCAAGAGAAACATGTGGAGCAGTGGAAAAGAGGGGTTGAGGCTCCCTCAGAAATATGGCGGCAAAGTTTGGACGTGGAAGAGACATGACGGATGACAACTTACTTGAACAATTGACGGTCACGATAGAAGCAGTGAATCAGGAGGGCTCCGCAAGATTAGCACTGAAAATCACAGTTGCCAATGTTAGCAACTTGTGAAAACTGTGAGTATTTACTTAAGAACACTTAGAGACATCACAGAACCAGTCTCACAGTGGGAAGTGAAAATTTTCGTGACTTTCTATATACAGCAGTGACGGGGGCTTAGACTCCCGGGAACTGGGAACCCACCATTTTGGGACTCGCGGTTACATCATCACTAGCGGATTAACCTAGATTCTTCTGTCACAATGCACGGTCAGTCTGACAGAACGTCCCCGACTATAAACACACTGGAAGATCTATGCAAGATCAAGAACTGTAATTTTGAATATGCATTTACTGAGAATTCGGACAGAATTTTTCAGTTTTCGTCTCTAGATATCCAGAACACTTTGTGCAAAATTGATACTGATATTTTATCATCCGTCCGCAAGTCCCTGTGTGAGAAGGTCCAAGAGAAATATGCACAGTATCAGGAAAAACGACCTATTAACAGGCAGGTCAAGCACAAAATGTTGTCGGACATTATCAGTTTCGGTGAGACTGTAGCTAATGGTTCACCGGTGAAAGATCTGGACAAACTTTTTGTGAATAAAGATCAAAACAGTGCACCTGATCGTAGTGATAACTCTACAGGTCCTATTCATGGATGCAGTGCAAATGCTCAAGATATGCTGGATCTTGTTCAGTCTGTTGCCAATTTGAAAATTACTGTGGACAATCTTAAAATAGAGTTAAAGGAAATACGCGCAGATAATGCTCAACTCCGATCACAGGTGTCTATTCTGCTAGAAAAGGCCAAAGGTTCTAATGCCGCCCATGTTTCAAAGGAAGGACATGACAATGAGAAAGAGGCTGTGGTAATCTCAGAGGTTAAGCCTAACCCTATAACGGTGACCACTACTGACTCCTATAGCCAAAAGATTGCTGGCAAGACCGAAGTAAAGGATGCTAAGGATTTACCCTTGGAATCTGACTCAAGTCCAAGTGCATCTGATAGTAGTGATAATGAGCCCTACTTTGTACCAAAATACCATCAGCGGAGGCAAAGAAAAAGGTTACAGAAAAAAGTGAAGAAACATAGGCCTAACTCTCATACCGACCAACCTGTAAAAGCTTCAGCATCAGCCGCCCCTAATCAGTTGGGCAATACAGCTAGTAGCTATGCTGCTATAACCGCCAAACCAGCTGTTAAACCTATTTTAGCAGCTAATGATGCTAAATGTGACATTTATATTGGTCGAGTGGATCGCTCAAATACAGTTGAAGACATGAAAAGCCATATCAGTGCCCTTAACATAAATGGCTGTGATGTGTCCCTTATAAGTGGCTAGTTTAAAGGGAAGTATAGATAATTTAAAGTGAGAGTATCTACAGCGGATTCCAAAAAGCTCTTGGACAGGGCTAATTGGGATACAGGGATAATTGTGCGGCCTTTCTTGGCAGAGGCACCTAAACTTAAACCTAAAGGGGAGAGGCCACAGATTACTCCACCTGACCCCCCTAAGACCCATCCTACTAAAAGGGACCCCATAAGAGAGCGAGGTAGGCAGATACCTGCTGAGCCACATCCCTGGGACTTCAAAAGGGTCGGTACATGGTGGGGATAATCACAAATGGAAACCGCCCCAAGAGACTATAACCACGGATACCAGTACAATTACCAACGACGCATGGAGGCACACAAAAAAACAGAGACTGGTACTATAGTCAGCCCATCGAGCCCCGTACTCGATGGTAATCCTTGTGGCACTATAGAGCCACCAGTGGGCTCTAACATTAACTTTGACTGTAAATCTGGCGCTCCCTCAATATCTCATTTTACTGAAAGTGTTACCCTCCCTGCGACTAGCATACAGCTTGTAATAGAGACTCTCAATTGTCATGGATTTAAGCAGTCCTCTCATTATATATGTGAGAGGTTGATAGACTGTGATGTAATGTGTTTAAATGAAACTTGGTTGCACCAACATGAACTGAAAGTAATTGATGACGTTGTGAATGAGCAGAGTACCGGTAGCTTTACAGTATTTGCAAAAGCTCAATGTGTGATATAGATGAAAATTATTCAGGTCGACCCTTTGGGGGTATTGCTGTAATTACTAAAGCGTCTAATGAGTTAACTTTTCATTCTCTTGATGCTGGCAGTGATCGTATTCTACCAATTGCAGTGTATGACAGAATGGGTAAACCTGTACAAATCATTGTCTGTGTATACATGCCTTATTTCCAAGCAGGTAATTCAAAACAAACAGATTTATTCATTGAAACTATAGATGGCTTGCAGGCTGTCCTCTACACATATGGTATGCTTGCCCCTGTTAAGATATGTGGGGACTTCAATGTCCAGCTCCCCAAATCACATATACTTCATAAACGATGGTTTTCTTCCCCTGAGTTTAATGCACACAGCAGTATCATGTTTGATTTTTTGGCTGCTAATAACCTGATTGTTGCAGACTTTATGTTTAAGAATACATGTGACTATACTTTTTTCAATCATTCTAGACGTGTGTATACATGGATAGATCATATTGCTAGCAGTGAATATGACATTGATAATATCATGCATTGTTCTATTGGTCCAGAAGATAGCTCAACTGTGAGTGATCATCAGCCTATAAGACTTGAGTTAGTAATCAAGACTGAATTAAATAATGCGAACTCCATATCCGCTCCAAATACATCAGACTTTTTATGTCATGTAACTCCTAACTGGTCTAATGAAAGAAATAATTTGAAATATCGTGAAATATTAGAGAGTAAGTTACAGAATTTACCAAGCCTTGATATTCCTACTGGTTACAGTAAAGTTGATGTACAACAGCTCATTGACAATTATATCTCCAATATAAATAATGCCATGCACGAGGCCTGCAAAGAAGGGGGCTGTGTCCCTAGGCAGAGATTTAGACCCAAAGCTTATTGGTGCCCGGACCTTAGCAGACTACGTGATAAGAAAAGATGGTGGTGGCACCTATGGGTCAAAAATGGCAGCCCCCCGAGAGGGAGAGGTTTACAAATGTTACAAGGGTGTAAAAAAGCTATTTAGAAAAAGATTGAGGCAACAGGTTGATACTGTACAGAAAAATGGTTATACGAGACTAGGTAATATGTTCCATTCTAGAAAAATGACTGCCTTCTGGAATCACATTAAGAAGAAACAGAGGAAAAGGGTTAATTCATCTTTAAGAGCAGACCAATTTGGTGACTTTTTTAATAATATTATGGGTGGAGATAAACACACTGCTCTGTCTCCTAGTCAGTCTGTAATCTCTCAACATGTCAATACTTTTTATACTGAGAACTTAGTAAAAGATTTCTCTGTATCAATTACGGGAGATCAAATAAGTGATATGTTAAACTCATTAAATAAGAATTGTTCACCAAGATGTGACGGAATTAGTATTCTCTGTATTCAGTTATACTGTCATTTACAGTTGTGCCTCATATTTTCTGTATCGGCATAATTGTACCTATTTTGAAGAAGCCGACACTTAACCCTAATGAGGCCAGTAGCTACAGACCATAACTTTGTCTTCGGTACACTCAAAATTGGTCGAATTAATTATGTTGCCTGGAGATGCGGTGACGGGGACTCAGTTTGGTTTCCGAAAAGGTCGCGGTACTGGCTTATGTAATAGTTTCTTACATGATATTAGTACTTTTTATAACGCTAAAGGTAATGCTGTATACGTTTGTAGTTTAGATGCAGAAAAGTGCTTCGACCGTATTTGGCATGATGGGCTCTTTTATAAATTACAGAAAGTACTGCCTGTAGAACATTGGTTATTTTTATATACTTGGTATAGTTCTTTGCTGGCGGTGGTGAGATGGAATGGACAATATAGTCGAATGTTCCATGTCACCACCGGCACCAGACAGGGTAGTTTGTTGTCTCCGTATCTCTTCAATATATTTATAAACGATTTACTTATTGACCTGGATTCTACGGAGACAGGTGTGCGGGCTGGTGACTTTAAGTTTAACTCATATGCTTATGCAGATGATATCACATTATTTAGCCCTACGGTGTCTGGATTACAAATACTTATTGATACATGTATACGTTATGCTGATCACTGGCGTTTTAATTTTAATCCAGCAAAATCAAAATGTTTTATTGCTGGTCAGCATCACCTTTTACAGAAACCCAGTTGGTGGTTAAAGGGTAATGAGATGGAGATAGTGGACAAGTTAGAAAACCTAGGTACTTTATTTTCATATAACAGGTCGGGTCTTTTCAATATAGAACGTCGTTTGAATAGTTGTAGACGTTCGTTCTATGCTCTTGGAGAGGTTGGCATGGTTTATCCTGGCCTGGACTCCAAAACTAAATGTTATCTATGGAAAACAGCCTGTGCTCCGGCTTTGTTATATAATATTGAGTGTATGAATCTGAGTCATTCATTACTATGTAAAATGGAATCATTAAAAGGATGTCTTATCAAACAGTGCCTTGGCATTGGAAAGAGACATCATCATTCGAATATATTGAAGGCTCTTAATATAAAATCTATTGAGTCAATACTGAAAGACCGTATGGCATCACTTTATTGTAGAATTTTTTAAACCGATTCCCCCGTTCGGGACCTAAATATATATTTTCTTTCACAGTATTTGACTACGGGCACAACTACCAATGGTACTTTATTGCATGGTATAGTCCAGCATGGATTATCCCCCCATTCAGTTGGCTCTGGGAGACCGACCTAGAAAACTGAACAAAAATATAAGCCCTAGTCATGATGGAATCGTGGATTCTTTAAAATATTTACTGTTTCATGAAAATTTTATTAAGCCGTATGGGGAGGAACACTTACTTCTCTCTTAACGAAGTCATTTTAGTAATTTTTACTCATTTTTAAGAGCGCCAGCGGGGTGTGGTGCCAGACCCTGGTTGCCGGTGTTGTCCACGCGGCAGTGCGGTATTGACCTCACTGCCGCGTTTGCATTGCGGCTACCCGGGCCGGGTACCACGCCCTCTCATGACCGAAAAATGTCATATGTGTCACAGTACGAACTGTTTATAAAATTCATGTTTGATTATAGTTTGTATTATTAATATCTGTGATGTATAATTTCAATAATTGAGATATGTCATTTCGATGTTGTCATCTGCTGGTCACTGTGTAATATTTTCTGTACCTGTGTTTTCATATGATTATAATCTCGATGTATCTTTTAATTTCTCCATTCGTGGAGGTTTTAATAAAATTATTAAAAATTATTATTATTGATCTGTCAAACCGAATCCCCTGAGTTGTTTGCCTGCCTGCGCGCCTGATCACCCAAGCAGGCAAACAACGAGGGGAATTCGGTTTAGACAGATTAACGACGAGGTTTATTTTGTATTTATCCTTTACGGTCCTTTAAGAAAGAAAAAAAAAGACCATTTATATCACTTGTAACATTTTAATCACTACATAACATGGGACTTTGACACAGTAATGCCGCGCGTATGAATATATAATTTAAACAACAAAGAAAAGCGGTCGACCGCAGGCCTAATGGCGAATTTTTGTTGAACGGCCGTTGCTTCAGACAAAAATCTCGACGAAAAGACACTTTTTTATTATTATCTATATGGAATCAACTTGGTGGACAGGAGAATTGGAAGGTTACGTTGACTTAGAATCTTGCACCAGCAAACATTCCTAAGTATGCACCGGTGGAGCTCAACTGACTGTTGGCCCTCAGATTGGGCCTATCAGTGCATCACTGACGGCAGCATTGCCAGCATTGCCAGCATTGCCCGAAAGAACGGGGCGATGGCTCCCTGCCACACCAGCTGGGACAATGAAACGATGAAGACAAGAGTCTGCAGAGTGTTTTGGACAGATGTCAGAGGTCTCTGAAAAGAAGAATAATTTTCCTGGCGAAGGCTGCACGTGGCGTGCTGTTGAATTCTATTTGCTGTTGCATAATTATTGTTCACAGACTGCGTATTTTTGTGCCCGCTCAGCTGTTGAATAAGGGACCGACCATTTGATACTTATGGGGGGGGGGGGGATATGCATTTTGTATCAACCTATTTTTTTTTTAATGCACACAAGATGTACATAATTTTTTTCCCTCTGACCTCAACGTACATTTTTTTTTTTTTTTTTTTTTTGGTGAAGAAGTTAGTGGGATGCACATGTTCTTGAACTGTTTTAGGGTTAACATTTACAGTACAATCAATGAAGACGAAATAAACACAACATTTGGTATTTTGGAAAATTAACATTGTATATTGAAGGCATAAAGGAGACATCAATTTGTGCATTTTATGTTTACCAGTGAACTATGGTACTATCAGCTATCACACGTTTGCTGAACATAGTACGGAGTTAAACCTGACTTTGCCAGCCATACCACATAGGGCGAAGCCCAAATGTGCTATCGCTGACTAAGGCCAAGTAAAACTCCGTACTACTTGAAGCTAGCCTGTGATAACGATTTTATCATATTTTTAGTAATAATTATGTTGCTCGCCTGCTAAACCGTGATATAAACCGTATCACCTGTTTGATTTTCGTGCTGCACAAACTTTTCTGTTAGCACGCGAAAGCAAGGCTCCGCTCGCTAAAACGATATCGATATAAATCGTATCACATGTTTGATGAAAATACCATGTGTTTGCTGCATGAGACACTGAGTGTGATTATATATTTTGGAATAATAAACCAATCAATTCTGCTTATTAAAAATATGATAATACAGCATCTTGTCTAGTCAACATGATCAACACAAACACGTATTCTTATTTGCGCAACCAAAATACTGTATGTTTCTTCTAATATATATATACATATATATATATATATATATATATATATATATATATATATATATATATATATATATACATATAGCTGAAACATGCTAATATATTAAGCAGTATTGTATTTATATCCAATGTAGTGACTGTCTCAGATATACAAAGGTATACATGTAAAAATATAGTAATGCTAGAACAAGTTCTTGTGTACTTTGGATTCTGCAAAAATAAAGTGACATTCTGAAAAAGTAGTGTTTCTTATTGTTATTTCTTCATATCCACACTTATATGTATCCCGCCAAGCCACCAGCAAATTGTGGTCTGCACCCAATCTAGATGAACTAGTTTAGTAAATATAA
This sequence comes from Hermodice carunculata, assembly GCA_964020975.1. Taxonomy (NCBI): domain Eukaryota; kingdom Metazoa; phylum Annelida; class Polychaeta; order Eunicida; family Amphinomidae; genus Hermodice; species Hermodice carunculata. The sequence continues at coordinate 24,084,121 of OZ026630.1, forward strand.
TTAATAAATATATACCCAATCTGGATGAACCATTTCAGAAAATATGGTATTAACCCATTCCAGCCTGAAGGAAAAGTATAGACACATGTGTTTTACATGGATTGGGAATCTGGTAAAGCCTATATTAATCCCTCTCCAAGGCAGAGATGTTGGCATATACTTTTCTACCTTTTATTGATCGAGGAAACCGAAGATCTCGGGAAAAACCACCATTCACGATCGGAGAGGTAGGTAACTCCAACCACATGCCGCCAAGGCCGGGATTTGAACACATGTCGCAGAGGTGGAAGGCAAGAGCGTGGCCGTTCTGCCAACCGTGAACCCCTGAAGGAAGATTGAGTCAACAGCTTTCTTTGGCATGCCCTGGGCGCATTGCGCCTAGAACACGCCAAGGAAAGCTGTTGAGCATGAGCATATAATTGGGAAGGATCTGCTGTACAAGATTGATCCAAAATTTGGAAAAATAGCCAGAAAATAAACAGACGACATTTGGATTTTAGCAGGAAAACACTGATTGGGAGGGAATGAGTTAATAAATTGTGTCTCTTACAAATATCACATTATTTCTAACATATCCAGTAGGAGGCACTGGTTTTGCTTGTTTTGTGATGCCGGTTTGTTTGCGATGGTGCTCTTTCAGTCCATCATGCAGATACCAAGTGCCTCCTACTCGAAAGTTGCTGACAAAATGTCCACCATTTCCATGCGTGATACACTGAAGTGTGTAGCTGTGTCCCAAGATCTGCAGCTTATTGGTAAGTGCGCATGCATATGGGCACACAGCTACATCGATCGGTAAAAACAAGGGCATGCCATTTACAAATTCTCTCCTGTTGTAAGTCCTCAAACCCGGGCATCTATCGTCAGTATTTACTGTTTTCTTGGCACACGGCTTTGTGTAATTGTTCAGGAGCCATATGTGATTCCACTCTGTAATCCTTTGTGTGTGTTTACATAATCATTTATTTTGAATGATTGTGCCTAAAAGGTAATATAATTTCAATGAGGGAATCAAAATACTTGTATGTGTGATATTCTTGTCATTATTTCAATTTATCATATTTGTGCAATATAGGTTAGACGTGTTAAATCTCCAGAGATTAATGGGTATGCGCGTGTATTTCAGTGATACCCAATTTTGAATAATTTGTTTCATATTTCATTTTATTTTATTTTATATTTTATTTCTCAGATTAAGCTATTTTTAAGGCACCGTTACTTAGCTCCTCGAGAGCCAATCACAGCATAAGTTGTGCTGATGAGCCTGAATCACTATCATCATTCCAGATTCAAATTCCCCATCCACAGACCAATAGCTTTCCTCAGCGTGCTTTGGGCGCGTTGCACTTTAAGCCCAAAGGGCGATGAGGAAAGCTGTTGACTCAGTCGACGTCCAAATGTGGCGCTGAAAGGGTTAATTGCAGTTATTTATATCTTGGCCACCCATGGCTGCTCTAGAGCCCAAGAATTGAACAGGTTTTTGTTACTATTATTGACAGAAGTTTTCGGTCCCAAATTTATAGGAATTACACAAGATTATCGAGCCAAATTCATATTAAATATTGTATTTTCCAATCATTCTCGTAAATGCTTGCAACCAATTGACCATTTTGATTTGTTCAAGCATCTGGATGTATCAAACAGATGGCTTGATAATAGGAACCTGACCTAAGTCATTCACATACAATTTTGATTTTTATTCATACTATGCATATGTGCATTACGTGAAGACTAATTTATGCAAATTACTGCAATAAAGTGCCAAAAACTTATCTACCAAATCTCCTATATATTTTGTTGAGTTGATTGAATGCATGATATAGTCACATTTGGCAGAGTCTACTCTAACTGAATAGAGGCACTTGTTGTGAAATGTGAATTAAACCCCTACTCATACGAACTTTGTTTTCCTTTTTGAGAAGCTTTCAACTGGCATTCACCATGTTTTTTTCAGCTCTGAAGATCATATGACCTCTCACCCCTATGGGGAGGCTTGTCACATGATAAAAGACTATTGTAGACTGATGGAAGTCGATGGAAGTCTACGGTCACTTGGTTTGAAAGTAATGTACATACATTCCCCATGCAGTAGTATCCAATGGAAGAAAATTCAAGATCGATAATTTTATCAACGTGTCTTTCCAAACCAGGATAGTACTATTAAAATGCTAAAATTACCATCCATGCCTTCGATTAATTAAGAACTATTTAACAATTGATGCTTCACATTTCTTTTGCTGGGGAAAAGGTATTGATACCTGAGTGGCCGTGTGAAATTAAAACTTTAACAGCATTGTGAAAATCCTTCTCTTGTATTAACATTTAGATATTTTATGATATTTACTCTAAGTCTCAAATGGGTGGAGTGATGACTGCAGGACTCTCCTTAATAATTTGATATTCTGCATTTACATGTATAGAATTGCCATATTCATACTGGGTTACAGAATAATCTGCACAATGTATATAGCCTGGAAAGCAATGGAACAAGATCACTCTTCTGCGTCATTCAAATTGGCATTTCGCAACAAATGGTGGGCTCCCAAGTTCTCAAGGAAAGCTATTGATCCACTAATACACGGAATTTGATGGGAAAATAAACAGTTTTTTTCGTGGTTAGCCAAAACGAGAATAGGAACGTGGATGTATCAAATATTTCGAGAATCATACATGTACGCATATAAAAAATCTAAATGCCACTATTGATACTATCTTTTTATTAAAGCAGTATTTTTTTAGAGAGGAATGAAGTACTTTATTTTTTTCAGGTGATACTACGAAGGACATTATTTTTTTCAGCAATGTTGGGACGTACATATTTTTTTAAATAAAATGCATAGCCCTCCCCTAAGTATCAAATGGTCGGTCCCTAATGGTTGGCGGCCGGGACACTTGGAATGTAAAAGTCGACTGCACATCGTGCGTCTTACCGATTGGTCGTTTTTACTGGTAACAATCTGTCCTGCATTTTGGCCCTAGTTTGCATCACAGAATCAAGTTTATTCTTACCCGTTGGCTGGGATTTATAACACGGACCGTCAGGTTTTTATGGCAAGGTAATAAGGCGAGTTTGGATATACCAAATATGGAATAGATTCCTTCCATATTTGGAAAACCGTATCTCTGATTTTACAAATATGGTAAAAAGTAGTCCCATCCATGGGATATGGTCAACAATTTCACATAGGCCATATCCCATGGGTTTTCAATGTAATATGGTACAAAGTAGGGGATAAAGACCTATACATGTATAGGTCTTTATTGGAAAAATCGAGCTCATTATTGAGTAAAAATACGAACAAACTGTAGGCCTACAAACAATTTAATAATTATATTGAATGTTTACTCTTCTAGATCCGCCCTCACTGTTATGTCTAACCCTAGGCCTACCTTGTATGTAGGTCTATGCCTAATACATGTAGGCCTAAACATCATGCATGGTATATATATATATATATATATATATATATATATATACATATATATATATATATATATATATATATATATATATATATATATATATATATATATATATATAGGGGGATTATGGATAAACTCGGACAGCGTCTTAACTCGGACACTTAATCTTACTGTTTTCTGTTGCTAAAATATGATTTACTTGGAAACTTTTGTACCACTAATTTTTCCCACTAGATTCAAGTTTTTTTATTCGCCGGTTATCACTTACCCGCGTAGCCTCGTTTTGATATTCTTTTGGAAGCAGACAAGCGAGCAGGTGCGCGGGAGCAACACATTGCAAGCGGTTCTTCGCACGTGTAAGTTTTATTTGCTAAGCTTGTGAAAAATACAGCTAATAGGCTTTAACCCAAAGACACCAAGAGTTACGATGTTTAGTAGTCACGCTTTTAAATTGTTGAGAACACTCTCTCAGAAAACTTTTTTTTTAACCTCAGGCGATGTTCTGTCTGTGTCCGAACTTATCTGATTTTTCATTTTAACTCGGACACCCGCTTTCAGATAAAACCGGACATGTCCGAGTTAATCTGACAAACAAGGTTTTTTATGTATAGACGCATTCATTTCCATAAACAAGCAGTGTTTACATACTGTTAAAAGTTAAACTGACTTGACATTAAAGGAGGCATATATGATTGTCACCAGGGATGCATAGTTTAAATCTGTCAATGTGTAGGCCTATTTGTAACCTGGATCTTATAGGCTTTTGGTGTCACGGTTATTTAATGAAAAAAAAAAAAGACTACCTATGCCTATATTTGCTTACACAAGTGAAGTAAAAGATCTCCCCTCGTCTCATAATTGACTGGAATTATATGTCATTTGTGAAATGAGCAAGTAATTTACTGTTTACAACAAGTAATATTCTAGAAAACGGGATAACTAGGCCCTCGAATTAATGCAGGCATATTTATGCCCAGGCGCACTTTACATTGACAAAAACATACAACTGTGTTCTTTCACTGGGAAGACGTTTTCGCATGCAACAATGCCGTAGGTGTGCAAAGCCTCTGTATCATATAATAACATTTTACCTACTAAAGTTTTAATCGTGAAAGTACCTTTTAAAAAAAGTGGATGGCTATGTATACAGTTCACTGTAAAACTTGAATTTAGAATTACAAAAAATTACTGACTTCTAATTGCAAGGCAATAGCTGTAGATTCTGCAGTAATTTACCATAGAATTATACACTACAGTAGGCTGCTGCATATTGACAGTTATTAACTCTAACCTTACCTGCACTTTAAGGTAAACGTTAACTTGTACCTTAGATTTCCAGGATTCTGGCCACCCAGCAGATTGTAGGCCTACTATTGCATAAATTTTAGAATTACTTTCCTTTTCCAGTTATTCGGAATTTATATTGACACTTTGTAGTCTGAGTCAACAGCTTTCCTCGGCGTGCTCTGGATACTTGTTACAGTGATAGTTAGCGTTATTTACAAATACTTCATCGTTCAATCTCGGAGTTTAATACGTACAATGTATATTGCACTTGGTAATCATTAACGACTTGCAAAATTCACTTCAATGAGCTCGAGAATAAACATTTTTACTGTAGTTAAATTTACATCTTTCTCTCATTAATGGTTACATTGTGTTCCTTGCGCAATTTAATGCACAAAAGAATTGTTCCATACCGTTAGAGTTGAAATTGGAAGTTAAGTACTCAAATGTGTGCAGCAAAAAGTCTAAAGGCTTCTGGTATATGACCAATGATATTTGGCCTTAGTTGAGTACGCGTGTGTCGACTTCCCTGGTGGGTAAGTGCCAGTATACGTTAGCCTAATGGCTTTGAGGCTTGATTACAAAACTGATGAAATTTATCATAGTGCGAATATTCCATCATGCGCATTTCACATTTCACTGTAATATACACTGTAAAACAAATTTAAATTTCCTCAGACTCAGAGTCAGGTAATAACATACCTTTGTTGTTTATACGCTGACAATTATCACTTTGCAGTCTAAGTCCGCATATACGGAGCCACACAAATGAGATAACATCAATATTACGATAATATATTTGAATTCCTCATGAAAAGATATTTCCAAGAAATACCAACATGTCATATATGCCCTTAGCGGTTAGTCAACAGCTTTCCCCGGCGCCCAGACCGCGCTGAGGAAAGCTGTTGACTCAGACTGCAAAGTGTTATTTGAGACAACTTCCCATCAAAATACATCCTGGAGGCAATTAACCAGATTTTAGTCATCTTTGACTTTTTCTCTCATATTTGAAATCAGTCTGATAAGCTAATTTTAAAGTCCGTTAATGCACAATGATATATATTAAGAAGGAAACAAGGCAGTAATTCCTACTGACCCTGAGAAATGCAGGAATAAGAAAGAATACTATTTTTTCGCGATAGGAAATGATTGTGTTCGAGTTAAGATGGAGTGTTGTCCGTGTTTATCTGACTTTGTCTCTAAACCCGGACACCAGACTTAACTTTTCTTTCTGTCTGTATACAAAAAATTGAGAACTTGCATTTCAAAAAGATTATCTCAGATTTTAATGCAAATATAGTTGCAAACTATTTCACACCAAAAAGACATACAGGTTCTTGTTCTTGTGTAAATTTACGATTAAAGCCTCAAGTGTCCGGGTTTACCCTAAATGCGCCTATATATATATATATATATATATATATATATATATATATATATATATATATATATATATATATATATATATATATATATATATATATATATATATATATATGTATATATATTATACAGATATTGGATGGCAGGGAGTCCAATATGAAGTTTACGGGACGATGAAACGTTATATTGGGTGAGGCGAAGCCGAACCCAATATAACGTTTCAGAGTCCCGTAAACTTCATATTGGACGACCTGCCATCCAACATCTGTTATATTTTGCAATTTGAATGATTTTCCTTGTATAAATACAGAAGTCTGAACCACTCCATAGTTAAATCACAAAATTTATTTCCTATTGAAATTTTACACATTTTGCCTGAAGCTAAAGAAAAGCCCCAGTGAACGTCATTTGCGTTATAACGTCACGCGCGCACGGGAATTCCCTCGAGCTGTCCAATATAACGATCCAATATAACATTTACAGGGCAGGCACGTGGTACAAATAGAGACAGCTGATTGGCTACCAATAGACTAATGCATAATATATATATATATATATATATATATATATATATATATATATATATATATATATATATATATATATATATATATATATATATATATATATAGGTTGCCAAACCTAAATTATTTTCTGATAAACAATGAAAATATACGAACTCAACGATGAAACACAACTTCAACATTAACAGTATCTTCAATATTACTGTGATGATTCACAGATAATTACAAGTTTGTCTTCGAGCCCTGGAGCTGACCGGGCAGTCATGGTAGGCCTACCTGTAGTAATCGTCGATTTTGCCGTGCCTGTTGATAACAACCATGATTTTTGTTTGGCGCACAACATTTCATAGCCGGTTCGTCATCTCGTAAGTTTACTTGATAGATAATCAATTGACTTCCAGGTGAATTTCTGGCTTGCAACATATAACCCATTTAAAATTTCGTAATTGCATTCTTACCCGCAGGCCTTCTTCTGCTGGCTATGATGCAAACAAGGGAATTCCGCCACCTTTCTGATTGGACGCATAATTAATCAGATTGCTGGCGGAGCCGGTGCCATGCGGCTGACATTTGGATACGTTCGGAAATAGTCGGTATGAACAGGTCTATTGAAACAATGCAAGACCGCAAATACAGAACTGAGAAGTAAATTTTCAATAGACAAGGACTCATTTGAAACTCTTGGAAAAGAACAAGATATGCTACTTGTGGTGTGCAACACACGCAGAGCAGAATGTGAAGAGTTGTTCAAAAAGTGTCAGAAGTAACAATATGAAATATTTGAGATAAATGATGAAAAGAAGGCTCTTGAAATTCAACTTTGGATGTGCCAGGAAGAAGGCACAACAGGTTTCAAGGAGGTAACGAAAATGGACAAAGGTAGTGGTCCAGCTTTTGCTGATAAATGTGCCACTGTCCCAGACAATCAGTCAGACAGACAGAAAAGCCACAGTGAATGAACATGATGCAGAAACAACTATACTACCACAAGCTGAAGCTAACAAATATGACAAAGGTATAAATGACCAGATAATGCAGACAAATGTGAAAACAGAAACTAAGTATAGGTTAGACGCCGCGTAGAGTTTTCCAATTGAATTAGAAGACGAGCGCGCAGCGCGAGTCTTCTAATTCAATTGGAAAACTCTACGAGACGTCTGACATACTTATACTCCAAAAGATGGGTATTATAAAAGTATTTCCTACTTGAAACAAAGTTAAAAGACTTGATTTCGAAGAGAAAAGCGACAAGTAAGAGTACATAATGTAACGACCTTTGACACTTGACCTGTCACGCTCCCTGACCCTATTCAATGCTGGTCAACAATAGACACGCTGGAATAAATATTATGTAAAATCCGTGAAGCATCGTCTCAGCTGTTTAGCGTAATGAACAGCACGCTCAGCCGTAGATCACAGAATTCGTGGCCCGAACCCTGCCAGGGACAAAATATTTTTTTCATTAAAAAGTGTAGACAAAAATTGTCGAAGTTCCATTGCAAAGTCCCGTCATGAGGTCACTTGCACTTCAGCGGATCTAATTCAATTAGACTCCTAGGAAGAGAGGAGCTCTATGAAAATTAGACTCCGCTGAAAACAATAGAAATTGGGCGCTGAGGAGTATAACAACGGGCAGAATAAATCAACCAATGGCAATGAAACAAACAAATCGCCACAGCCGGCCAAATATGGGGGTACAAGGTAACTGGTCACTTCTTGTTAAGTGACTCTTTAGGAAGAGACATAGACCAATTTATGCTGAGCATAAGTGAGCGAGTTGTCATGAAGGCAAACCCAGGAGGCGGCATTAGGGACGGCCAACGTCTGTTTGTAAAAACAAAATATCAAAACAAGAAGGTATTCATCTTGCTTGGGACCAATGACATTGGTGATGGTAGAGGCGTAGTGGAATGTACCCAGGTTTTCACAAAAATGGTTACTGGTATTCTGGACACCCAAAAGGAAGTAAATGTCTTCCTTTTCCAGCCCCCCTCCCCCTCCCGCGAATAAATGGTAAAAACAAAAACAGTGAATGATGAGAGCTCGACAGGAATATAAAGTCTCTGCCAGAAACAAATGACAGGCTAACCTTCGTGAAAACTGGTATCATCGAGGACCCCAAATTTTATGTACCACGTGTGGTCCTTATGTCACCTGTAGGCACTGCAATAATTGCTAGAGCTCTCATTTCAACTGTTTTGGGGCGTGCACATAGCTTCTCAGCCTTGAGGTAACAAGACACAGACAAGAATGCCTCTGCTTATGAGCCTAATGGACTAAATGTGATAATATATACATGTAATGGCTCCAAGAGCTAGATAAATACATTCGTGTCACGACTATGACTGAACATTTAATAGTGCCATAGGGTGCTATATCATATTTTTTCATGAATAGTTTTTAGATTTAATTTATTTTGATATCATCATTAGAGAACAGAATTTACATGTACTTGGCAACAAGTACAACAATTCAGACTGTCATTACCAAGACTTATATAAGCAAGTTTCTTTCTTTCTTTCTTTCTTTCTTTTTCTTTCTTTCTTTTTCTTTCTTTCTTTCTTTCTTTCTTTCTTTCTTTCTTTCTTTCTGTCTGTCTTTCTTTCTTTCTTTCTTTCTTTCTTTCTTTCTTTCTTTATTTATTTATTTATTTATCCACACAACAATGAAATCAAAGCATTGGAACTATATGGACAAATGCACATACATATTTTGTGCTTTCTATTTTTGTCCTTCCAAGGGACGTATAACAACTTGCATCAACGCCAAAACTGGTCAAATGGATTAACCTGTGTATCAATTTCGCCCTCAGAAAACGCAACACTTTCTTCCGTCTTTTTCTAAACAGCTAGAACAAGACAAGTTTTTGTTACAAGTATGGTAAAAAATGATAATGAAATGTCCGGTTTGGAAATTTGTCACCCGAATATTTGTAGCATTAAAGGAACGGAAGGCTTGAAAACAATAGACGAAAAATTCCAGAAAGAGATTAAGGGGTATGCTATAATTACATTAACGGAGACTCATTCCAACAATGAAACAAGTACAGGTTTAGAGGGATACTATACCTTTCAGGTCAATAGGCCAAGACATCAGAAAGCCAAGAAAGATTCTGACGTAATCGCTTTAATGGTTAAAAAAATATTTAAAGAGAGGAGTAGCTTTCTATTCAATTGGAACACCGGACTTGGTATGGGTTAAACTAAACTGCGAATTTTTCAATATAGAATTAGATATCTTTCTGGGAGTGGTATACATGGCTCCCAAGAACTCGACCTACACACAGCAGTTAAAAGAAGATAAAGCTGACATCTTAGAGAGGGAGGTAAGAGGGAAAATTATGTTAATTGGGAACTTTAATGCTAGAACCGGTGAAACGGTAGAAGATTGTACGGGAAACAAATATGATGAGTGGTTTTTTGCCACGGAGGAAACCTCCCATAAAGTACATGAAAGATCCAGTACAGATGAGGTGGTGTGCTCCACAGGGAAAACCCTAATAGAATTATGTGCAAATGCGAATCTTGGAATTTTGTATGGTCGAGTACTTGGGGACATAGGTGGAAGAGCCACAGTGGAATGGGTGCAGTGTTGTGGACTATGGCATACTGCATGAAGAACTTCATGGAAAAGTTCATTATTTTAAGGTACATAACTTGACTGGTATTCTCTCTGATTAAGCATCAGTTTTAGTAAATATATTTCAGTTGTAAATAGGAGAGCAAAGAATGTGGCAGCAATGGGAGAACTGGAAGATATCCACTGGGCATAAATGTAATAAGTTCAATGATGAAATACTATGGTCATTTGGAAAACACAGAAAACAAACTATTATTGAGTGCAAAAATAGAATTGCTCCATACCCTTTTTGGTTTCATAATATGTACACATGTATGTATGTATATATATATATATATATATATATATATATATATATATATATATATATATATACACATGTATATGTATGTTCACCACTTGACCCCTAGGGGGCGTGAATGTGGCAATAAAATCTTTGTATCGTTTGTATCCCATTAGCACTCAGCACATCCTGTGTATCCATGCCACATTATCCTCCATGGTGCTGTGATTTTATCTTTGTCAATGTTTTATTGAGCCATACTCAGTGTAAGTATCTCCTTTTAAATTTCCAAGCCTTAATAGTCATTTTCCAGTGTCTCGTTTTATTTTATTACAGTGTTGCAAGTTTATTATATTCTATTTGTATATAAACGTTTTCACCTATCAACTCCATTGTATCAATCAGGGCCTGATGGAAGATCAGTGCTGCTCACTGAGCTCTGGTTAAGGAATAAATAAATGGAATAAAATGACACTTAATATGGCACAAGATGGCCGACTGATAAGCTATGTGCACCACAGTTCAGTGCACATGTAGTAGGTTATGTTACCGTTAGCACTTTGTCTTAAAGGGTGCAATAGCAACCTGAATTGCAACATCAGTCAATGGATTACATATGCACAGCCCTTTGATACAACACTAAATCCTGTAAGAGTATTTTCCATGGCTATCAGAGCAAACCTTGCACAGAGATCTGCTTTCTTTGAAATTTCATTTTCATTTCAAGTTTAGTATTTAATTTCAGCTTTTTTCAGGTCTCTTGGGATAACGGCATGCCAATATTGTTGAATCATCGTCCTCGCTTCCAATTGTCTGAACTAACAGTGTCATTTCAGTATGTTTACTTTCGAAAATATAATAGCTTTAAACCAGACGCTATTAATATTCAGTCCTCTACCATCACATGAACTGGTAAATTCATCAAACATGTGCAGAGGAGGATGTAGAAAAACCACTTATGAATGCACATACCATATAAATAAGTTAAAAACTTTGATCATAAAAGCGATGTTAGGGTCTTAAACGTTTGTAGTGAATACTCACCTTGTCTAAGGGTAACAGGTCCCAATGTGGTCAGAAGCGTATGACAGACATAAAGCAAATGCTTCTTAATACATGTTGACTTAATTTGTCATTCCAATTTCTACATGATGATATAACCCAGACCTACGTGTCTGCTTTGAACAGAATCCTTACAAAAGCAATCCTGGAACTTTGTCAACATGATATCTGAGACACTGTGAAAGAAAAAATTCATCGACTGTCACAAAATTCCTGAATCAAGTAGGTCTACATCAAACATTGTTTCCAGCACACCTAACAAGTCACCGTGTCCTACATGATGACGTAGTTAAGGCATAGTTTCAAGTGATGCCATTATTTATTTAATTTTCCAGGGAAAATAGGTTGACTGCTTATGTGCCTATCTTAAAACTATTCCACCATTAAACAGAGCCTTTTTACGAAGTTAAAGTAACACAAGCAAACTGTTGCAAACAGTCATTTCCCCATAACTGGTCCATATTTCAACTTCAATACATGTGTTTGTGCCATAGGAAAACTCAACAGCATGCAAGCAAAAGATTGCCCATTTTCATTTGTGCTAAATTCAATTAATTTCCTCCACATACACCTCCTCCATTACAATGCTGTCTGTTTCATATTACTATATATGTATATCCAGTGCCTGTGCAGAGAAGCATTGTGCCTGGGGATATCTCAGCTGGCCCTTTGTTCAAAGAGACCACTGATCCTTTGCATCAGTTGCCATGAAGACAAATTTGAAAATCTGTCTACACCAGCCCGATCATGACCATTGCATGCGCACATGCAGAATAACTTGTGTTAAAAGCTACCTTCAATATATACTGAAAACCAAAGGTCAAGGAAAATGACCTTTATGTACTTAAGACTGAGCAATAATATCCTGTTATTATATAATTGTCATTTAGAGACATGTCCTTGTGCGTCAATGCCGTGAAAATTCCCTGAATCTCTTCCACGGTGGCCTTTATATGGCACGGGGGCAGTTGGAAACTTTTCAGAAAGCAACCAGCCAATGGTCAAAGAGATCTTTGTCTGCTGCATGGCATGGCTTTAACAACATGAGACCATGTAGACATTTGACAGATGGTGACAAATGGAAGATTGCGGCCCTTTGCAACCGATCAGGGTGAACCCAAACAAGAGCTGCCCAGGAATTCAATGTAAGGCAACTCAGGTGTGAGTCACCTCAATCAGAAACAAAGCAAACTGGAAACACAAAAGACAGGCCAAGAAATGGCTTACCAATTAATAGTGAGACCATTTTGTGTCAACATCATAGTTGAAAATCAGTCCAAGACAAAAACCGTCCAAATCTTAACAAGTTCATCAACATGAACACCACCAGATATAACTGCAAGACATGAATAGCCGTCAAACAATATATTATTCACTGAACAACTAAAAAGGATAATTTGATATTGACAATGTAGAAATAATGACTGTCATGAAAAATAGAAACAGTTTTTAACAATGTTAGACAAGTTGCACCGAAAAATCCAAGCAAACAAGACCTATCCTTGATTAAAACCCTTCAGTCATCAAGCAAGCTGGGTCAAAATCCAGTAGTTCCAGGCAGACATACCAAAACCTTTTTAGTTTTATATATCATTCAACGAATGAATATGTATATAATAAATCTTCAATACCCAGAAGCTTAAGGTGATTGATTTAATTTTTGAATATCCCTCTTTCACAAGATTTTGAAATAGTTGTAAATGACGCTAGTCAAAATTGTCAAAATCAGTGTGTACCCTAGCAAAGGCAATTAACCTTCACACATAAACGCCATAAGCTGGCTGAGTGCAATATTATTATCCATTTGAAGATAATTTACTAAGTTAAATTCAAAATCGTGACGTTTGTCATCTAATTTAATCTTCAAGTCACTATTATCATTGTTATTATAATTATACATCATTATGTCAAGAAATGAACATTCCATGTCATTTTTATTTTCTGCATGTTCTTTTAATTCCAAATCATCGGGGTACATTTATGAAATTTATTCTCAAAAGTGTTTATTATTGATGCTTGATAGGTCATCAATATATCTAAATGTCAACTTAAAACATTTATTGCAAAATTTATTTGTCTTTTGACAGCTTTACAAGAAACGTATTTATTCATAGTAAAATAAATACAAATTGGCTATAAGAGGTGCACAATCATGTCATAACCACAAACCCCAAATGCCTTTAAGTGATTTGACAGGCTCCCAACATGCCAACATGATGGATGAAAAAAATATAATTCTCCATTTATTGACACAATACAACAGCGCTTCGTGAGAATATTTAGGGACACGTGGCATCATGTTGAGTTTCAAGTCTATCGACAGACATTCCTACACCTGAAATTAAATATTTTCCCAACAGGGTGACAAGTTTATTTACTCATTTTAATACCCTGTGTTACGGATCTTAGTTGTATTGTCTTTACTTTAAGCCTTGTGACATGTTTGAACATTGAATACTTTGTGCAGTCCTCCTTTTTTTGTGTGTGTCAAATATTCCGCATAAGGTTTCATACTTGGAACATGCCTGGTTAGTTTTCTTGATTTTAGATTGGAATAGAGAATCACTTTAAAGTCTTGCCTGCAACTGTACATATCCTACTACATACGAATTAAGAGTATGAAACAGTGGGTTTGAGGGTGGATCTTCCTTTCTGATTCCGGTCCAAGCAGACCTTTTGATGGAATACTATCGACACTCCAGTTAATGTTTTCCAATATTATTTAGTATGTGGGCTTAAACCTTTGGTTTCAACATTCCTAGTAACTCGCGTTCAAACAGTTAACCCTGCAGCAACTGCATTGCAGAATTAGAGCTTTAAAATGGTGGGTCCCATATGTAATCCGTAAATCTAGTATTAATGTCCATTCCGTCAAAGGAAATACAGCATAATATATAAAGCATTCAATGATCACTGAATAAATTGTAAAGCAGGCGTACACAACGCAGATTTACGGATTAGAGATGGATTTTTTTCGTTTTCTTTTTTCTTTAGTAAGGCGATTTCTAGTCTAATGAAGTAAGGGTGAAATTGACATTTCAGGGAAGCTGTGGATGTTGCTACTCTTAACATATGACACATTGACCTATATGATTTCAGACACACATTAAGAGCCAAAGACGGGTTCGCTCAATAATGAATACCAGCTTCACCAGCTTATGTTGTGGCGTTTGTACATTATTCAAAGGATGTATCTGTCTGGGAACAACTTCACACATTAACGGGCACCCACCGGTTTTTCAAGAAATAAAAGACATTTCAATGGTAGCAACTGTTCCCCATTACTTGCTGATTTATATTTAGCCTGGCTTGAGTTTCAGTGTATGCATCAATTTATGAAAAAGGACTTTCGATGGCTACAAAATTATCAAACAATGCAAGGTATACTGATGACATTGCTTGTGTAAATGTACAAAATTTCAGTGAAAGTGTCGAAGCAATTTACCCAAAAAATGTCCCTATTCAGGGAAACAATACAGATGGTTTCAAACATGAGTTTCTGAACTTTGATATTCGGGTCAGTAATGACAAGTTTTGCATTAAAGTCTATCACAGAATTCATGAGTTTAACTTCGAAGTAGTTAACTATCCTGTCCCTGACAGTAGCATTTTGGAAGCTATTGGTTAAAATACATTGATGTAACAAATTTTTGGGAGTTGGTCGTATTTGTTCTAAATTTCAGGACTTTGCATCTAGAACCGAATTTGTTTATAATAAACTTGAGTCAAGGGGACTCAAAGATGTACTTTTGATCAAATATTTCTACAAATTTTGCTGTAAATATCCAGAGACCGTTAGAGAGTTTGGCTCAAATAATTTAAGAGATTTTAGACTTGCTTATTTTGCTACTTAATTTCATCTTTTGGCATCATTGTTTAAATATTCACCTTTCAGACATTTTCACCTAGCATGTTTCTGTTAGGTTAAACCCCTAGGGGATATCGGTAGCAAGCACTTTCTTTCTTTAATGCTAATGATTTTCATTCTTTTCCGACATGCCCTAAAAATGTTGCTGTTAATATCCAGAGATTTTGAGAAAGTTTGGCTGAAATAATTTAAAGATTTTAGACTTGCCTGTTTTGTTATTTTATTTTATCTTTGGCATATTCTGTTTTAATATTCACCTTTCAGACATTTTAGGCTTACATGTTTTCTGTCCCGTTAACACCCCCGGGGCTATCCATAGTAAGCAGCAGCCTACAACAATTACAAGTTTGCCTATTTGTACTTAGAATCTGGTTGAGAAAAAATATATTTTGATAACATGTTCTTGACTTAAATGCTAATGACTTTCATTCTTTTCTGACATGCCTAAGTACACATTTACCAAATGCCAAAAATTACTCAAATTTGACAGTATCTACTCAAATGTCGCAAACTTTACCCATTATGTTGAAATGTGAACACAGGGTTCGCAGTGAAGTAGAGCTTTATTGTTTGGAGACTTTTAAAGTTAGGAGTAGGTGTCATCATGGGGTTTGTTTACATTTCTGTTGCAGGATGTCCGTTGTTACAGCACTTGTTGGGGGTTTCCATAGGTTTGTGAAGGTGGTCTATCTGTAACAGTTTATTTTATAATCACTGGGACTGAATGTAATGCCCAGTTTGTTTCTCCTTCAGTTTATAAACTGGCAGGTGGTAAAACTAAGGTAAGCTATCCAGCTAGGAAGGGTACATACCGGTTCAGGGGTAAGTCAAATTATTCTTATCTGAACTTGTACTATACACATTTAGTAATTATGTTTGGTTTGACAGGCATTCCTTATTCATATTGAAGCTCTGCATTTATATACAAAGCTTCGCTTATTTAGCTGATGCATCATTTGACACTTTCATATTTCTTTCATTATTATGTGGGTTGGCATTGCTGAATCTTTAGCTTAGACTAGGAGCCACTTCTCAGAAAGACATGCACGGGTACAGGCTCCGAAACATGTTCTGGGTAGTTACCCGCTGAAGACCCTTTAATTTATTTGGTCTAATGCAGCTTATGTCAAAATTCTACAGAAAAACGTGTGCAATATGGATAATGGTACTACTGTATTAATATATAGGTTAGACAGTGGCAGGTTAGCCGACGAAGTGCAAAGTGTTTGGACTGCGGAATAGGGTACCAACCACCATGAAGTGGTTCTGGACGAAAAGACACAAAGTTAATTGAATTAGGGTTACTTTGCGGGTAGAAGTATTGATCCTTTATTGTGATGGATAAATAAAACCAGTCTTCTCTGAGGTGTACAATCATTTACCTGGACAGGTGGTACATGTCTCAGAGAATTGCAGGACGTGGCTGATCTGCAGGCGTCCTAAGTACCAGCAGCATAGTGTTCCTTCTAGAAAATGTTCAAAATTACATTTACAATTACTCTGCCCCCAACGGATCTGCATTACGCTGATTGGGTGATTTCCAATGATGCTGTTAAAGGATGACAATATCATATAAGCTATAGCAAGACAGACGACATTAGATCAAAGGACACTTGTTGTGATTTAATTTTTATGGGTTACGTTGTGTGTCCCTCCATTTTGTTGCACCTTTTAGTTTGAATGATGTAAGATGTGACTATCTTGACAGACCAGCAGGATGGGACCAAAGAACTGTGGTTTCTTTTTTATACCTCACATCTACTCATGAATGGCACGACTGGCAAACCAGCGTATCCGCCCCAACATTCTAATATTGAAATACAACTTTGGTGATGAGAATGAAAACGTAAAATCTGGGATTACAAAAGAACCGATTTTGAAAACTTAAGTAATGCTGCCCTTAATGCCCCATTTGACACAGGTTTCGAAACTTTTGATGACATTAATGACATGGTGTTTTACTGGGCAAATCTCTTCACTGATCTCTGCAATCAATTTATCCCTTCTCGTGATATTCTCTTCAGGCCGAAAGATAAGCCATGGGTCACATGTAAGATAAAAAAGTTACTCAGACAAAGGGATCGCGCATGGAGACGTTTCATGCGACACAGCAGCAAAATT
The DNA here is from genome assembly GCA_964020975.1 of Hermodice carunculata. NCBI lineage: Eukaryota > Metazoa > Annelida > Polychaeta > Eunicida > Amphinomidae > Hermodice > Hermodice carunculata. The sequence continues at coordinate 24,101,654 of OZ026630.1, forward strand.
CGCCCCTTTACGCTCTCTGAAACTCTGAACATTGAACGACTCTTCACCTTTTACAAGCGCAAACGTAACATAGCTGTCAATGCCCTCCGTTCTTCGATGAAATTGTATTTTTCCAAAATTCGCACTGAACTCGACTCAAAAGATATTAATCCCAAGAAATGGTGGAACCTTAGTAAAAGTCTACTTGGCTCCAAGCTTCACCAATCGATACCTCCCCTTCTTGAAAATGATATAGTTATTTCTAGTAATGTGGACAAATGTGAAATCTTCAATAAGTATTTTGCCAACCAATATAAATTACCTCATGAAGATATTCCTAGGCCATTGCCTGAGTTTTTCTACCGAACTGAGGCTCGTCTAAACTCTTTTCAAGTTGATGAGACTAGTGTGAAAAAAGTTTTACAATCATTAAGGACTAGCTCCGCAACTGTTCCTGATGGCATTGGAAACATGATTTTGAAAAATACCGCTTCCGGCATCAGCCCTTCTCTCACAAAACTATTTAACCATTCCCTGCGCACTTCCTCCTTTCCGGATTCTTGGAAAAAGTGTAATGTATGTCCAGTGTTCAAAAAGAACGACAAGCAAACAAAAAGCAACTACAGACCCATTTCTTTACTCTGCAATGTCTCTAAAGTTTTCGAACGCCTAATCTATAATGTCTTGTATGGGTACTTCATGCGTTATGAACTATTGACCTCTAGAAATTCCGGGTTTCGGTCTAACGACTCAACAATAAATCAACTTCTCAAAATCCTTCATGACATATATAATGGTCTTGAACTGCAAAAGGAAGCCAGAATGGTTTTTCTTGATATCAGTAAAGCGTTCGACCGTGTCTGGCACGGTGGTCTACTTTTTAAATTAAGGCAGCTCGGTATCGAGGAGCCGCTCCTAAAACTTATCAGTAGCTATCTAAACAATCGTCATCAGTGTGTAGCAATCGGGGGCCAGACGTCATCTATGCTTCCTATTGAGGCAGGGGTGCCCCAGGGCTCTATCCTGGGGCCCCTACTGTTCTTAGTTTTCATAAATGATATTACTGTTTGCATCTCTTGTGACATGAAACTGTTCGCTGATGACACCAGCATATTAGAGATCATATTTGACCCTGCCACTTCTGGTAGGCGTATAAATACTGACCTTGAATGAATATTTGTTTGGGGCAAACAGTGGAAAGTTACATTTAATGCAACTAAGTCTCTAGCCCTCTTGTTTTCAGCTTAACACAACAAACCTGATCATCCACCTTTATTTCTTGGCGAATCTTTAATCCCGGAAGGTTTAAATCATACCCATCTGGGAATTACCCTTTCTCATCATTTGAAATGGAATGCTCACATAACTAGAATCATTGACAAAGCGAGGAAACGCCTAACTTTATTTTTTAGACTTAAATATAGATTATCGCGTAACACCTTAGTCAGACTATACAAAGCCATGATACGCCCTATTCTGGAATATGGATGCGTCCTATTTGATAATTGCACGATGGACCTGACAAATTCACTTGAATCTGTTCAGTATGAAGCGGCACGCATTTGTTTGGGTGCACTTAAACGTACTCCTCGACATTTACTTCTTAACGAATTAAGTTGGCCAACTTTGGCCAGAAGGCGCCAATACTACAAACTGATTCTGTTTTACAAAATGGTTAACAGGCTGACCCCTGCTTATCTTTCGGATCTGGTCCCACTTGATGCCGTTCATCCAACCTTCCATCTTCGCAACCTTCGGAGTTTGAGGCAAATAAAGTTTACATCAAATCGTTTTGGTAACTCTTTTATTCCCTCTGCTATTAAACTTTGGAACGACCTTCCGGACGATATAAAGCAACCTACTTCACTTGCTCAATTCAAATCTAAACTAAAAAGTACTCTTCTGTCCGTTGATCCTGTCCCAGGTCACTACTCGCATGGCAAAAGATTTCCCAATATTATACATACACAACTACGTTTGGATTGTTGTCGTCTTAATTCTCATCTTCATAGACTAAATATTCTTCCGTCTGCTGCATGTACTTGCTCATATCCCAATGAAAGTACATACCATTTCTTCCTCGAATGCCCCCTGTTTTCATACCATAGAGTATCCTTGTTGCGAACGGTTTGCAATATTTTGGCACCAGGAGTCAATCCAAGCCTAGTTGTTCATTTAGCAGGTGATATAGTGCTTACTTCTATGACACATGGTAATGACAATCTTTCGTCAAGAGACAACTTAGATATTTTTGATTCTGTCCAAAACTTTATTATAGATACAAGACGGTTTATACCTTGAGTTGGTACGAGATGAATATTATGTTAGTATACTGACAATTTATTTGTCCTCGGATGTCGTTTTGTCCTGTGTGTTTTGTACATATGATTGTGTGTCTCTCTGTGTCTGGAGAGCCATTCATTTAGTATTGTTGTACTACTTGGCAATCCAGGTGAAATAAATATGTTTAAAATAAAAAATAAAAAAATAAAGGCAAAAGTATTTGTGTTCCTGGACTTAATACAATGGCACGGGAAGGTACCAATAACATAGTTAAGGAAACACCCCGCAGTCGGCAGATCTGGCATCTTTGACGCACGATTACACACTGTCACCAGGACCCAGGAAAAGGGGTATATATTTGGTAAAGATTGCTCATCACTTAAATAAAATTTTAAAGAATCCTTTTAATTACTTGTTGACAACGTTCACACCAATGGATGATTAAAATGATTTAGACCTTGGCATTTCTTCTGTTCACATCATTTGACTTGCATTTGTTGCCTGTGTTGGCTTCAGCCTTCCCGGAACAAGGAGCAATTGTGAATATGTAGCCATTTATGAGGCAGGGATGGTTAATGCATGTTTCAATTGTCATGAAAAGATCACCGCTTCAGGATCAAGGTGGGATGCCAAGTGGATAATGGCATCTGAATACTGACCCTTTGAGCAGATATTTCATCAGCCGCGCAAGCAAAATCAATATCAATTGCTAGGAAACGTCCAGAAAGGTAGTAATGATTATCAACTTATATCAGCCAGTTACACCACCAGCCTTGAAATATAAACAAATCTGAAAATCGGTTGGTAAATTTGGTCTCTCAAGGATCAAAAGCCAAATCACAAGAAATTTGTAAGATAAGAAAATATATTTTCGGTAAGCAGAGATAAGGCCTTAATCGTTGTTAAAGGGAAAAGGTTTGGAGACAAGCAGAGAAATGACAAAGGGCGCATGGGTAAAGAATAGGAAACGTACACGTTTGTGATGCTCCCTCAGTATTCCATCTTGTACCTCTGTGCGATGACACACCACCATTAACTCTACGATCCTGACTAATATCATAATCTGGGTAAACAATTCTTATATTTATGGTGCAATCCCATACCAGTCATGTCCTGCTCTACGTGATGCAATTAACAATTTATTCGATACAAAGAATTAAGACCAAAATGGTACATCAAAGCGTGGCACCCAACAATGACCCAGGGAATGATGGCAAATGCAAACAGTTGTGTCGTGAAATTGCCAGTAGGTAAATTACCAACAATTAGGTGCGTCATTTGTATCTTGTCTGGCTTTCTGGCTGTCACACAAGACCAGTAGTAGGTAAAAAGGCCTTGTTGTTGGTGAGGTGTCAACTTTACGTTGCAGAATGTTTACCGATATATCTTTGCTTCAATTTCAGAACACTTTGATGTGATATTTATGTCACATTGAACCGATCTATCTATTTGATAACTATTATAAGTACTTTGTATAATGCTGCAAGAAAAATTCAATTGTTTGGTCATTTTGTCAAACCAGCACACGGACAGGCTTAACTGTCGCTCACTAAGGACGTAATAGGCCTCCGTATGGTGTATTTCAAAATATTCAGGCAATGCTATCAATTATGATATAGTTGACGGTGTGAAAACAAAGTTGTTGTGATGTGACGCTTTGTTTGCCGTGATATAACATCTGATACTGACAGGCCTAAATCACAGTGACACTTCTTTTTGTTGTGCTTAGTAACTTACCCGGAATGAATCACCATCGTCACATGAGCCATGGATTTCTATTTCACCACCATTAATACAAGTGTATCATTGTTAAGTTCATTTAATAAAGCAATTACAGCAACTGTTCACAAAATATCTTTCACGAAAATGCAGTGTTTACTTTAGTTTTGGTTCTGCGTTCCTATGGTAGTTACCATGGCGCATAATAGATGGCGCGGTAATTCAAGTACATAATGTACCATATCCGCACTTATCGCCAATGCTGCATAAACCAAACGTGGCAAAGTTACAAACCTTATCGTGCCATTACTTCACCTTTATTATCTCAATGATAATAATCCTCCAGATGACCGCAACCACTTAACAAGTGCCAAGTCAAAGACACTTAGGCTAAGGCCTATGGGGGGGGGGGAGGGGGGGCTAAAGGCCTACCCGTGCCACATGTGGCATCCATTTACTCCGGCTCCATACCCAAAATGAACTTTGCTGAGTATTGTCATAATTGTTGCATGGGCCTTGCACTTAAGAAACCTTGGTCCCGTAAATGTAATCCAAATAGAACACGAACTGCTTCGAAATTGCTCAACGCACGACGAATTTGCTTGCTTGCCATCGTCCTTCACTTTCAACAGTGATATACTGATTTGTCACATGACCTAATTCAGCCAATCACATTTTGGTTGGACATCGTACGCCTGGCAGAGCGCTATGTGGTTTTCCGCGTTCCAAAAAGCTTCCAAAAAGCTTCCAAAAAGCTATATCTGCATGATATCCAAATGTAGGCTTAATACATAATTATGACAGGCCTATTCTTGGGTCTCTGTTTATCATGATTAGTATTTTATTAGCCTAGGCCTATTTGGAAAGTTGTTACTGACAGCAGTGCAGTAATTGGACATGTGCGCGGGATCGCATGTGTATGTTCTGCGCATGGTCAAACAAACATGGATGCAGTACATAGCTTTTCGTGTTGTGATTGGCTGAAATTACCATAAATCTAAGAAAATTATGTGTGAAAAACGATGTATTTTTATTGATTATATGGAAAATATATGCGATGGAGTACCAAAATTTGTGAATGGGCTGAAGGGGAATTTTTAGGACTGTATCTTTGACAAAGAAATACGAAACTGTCAGTAGTATTATAGGTCTTGGACCAGTAATCCCTCAAGATCGGGTCAAGTGATCCACAACTTTTGATCGAGTACTTAATACTGTTGCTGTGTCTATTGGATGTTAATATCACAGGAGCACAGCATCCCAAATTAAGTCCCATCATCATTTTGGATAGGAAAATACTTATCAACTGTGAGTTTTAGAAAGGCACTGCTACTCTAGAAATATTGTAAATCATGTGATAACTTTGTGTATTTTTGGAGACATATTTGGCGCGGAACGGTCAATCATGGAGGTAAGGTACACAAATGCACCTGTAAAAAAACTCTAATCACATGACCCCCCATTTTCTTGGTTTTAACTTGTTGCTACCGGTATAAACTTGAAGCAGAATGCCAAGGAAGTTGCAGTTTTACGTTTCAAATAGGAGAAATAAGCCGGCGAATGTCGCTATTTTAACATGTAAATGCATTAGGCCTAGGTTACTGGTCCAAGACCTATAGAATGCGGAGGTCGAAATCCCTAAAACTACAACTTTACGTAAAGCACACCTTTTATTATCATCATCATCATCACCACCACCACCACCACCATCATCATCATCATCATCATCATCGACATCATTATCATCATCATTAAACAGGACAAGATGTGGAGCAAATTCCTGCCCGATACATGCACGTATCAAAACATAGTTGACCTGAAACAGGTGGCAGCACCTATTGCTTCGTGCAAACTAATCTCGAAAAGCCGTCCCGTGTTCGCTATACCATTATGACGCATGATCTTTTCAAGTGTTCGCATATTATAGCAAGAAGACAGTACGTTTCATCAAATGACTGGTTATTGATCACGCAAACATCATGAACTCAGACGATTACCAGTTCAGGTTGTGACCAAAGAATGATGCCAGCGTACTGGCGTATCCAGGCCTCTGTTTACACCTCTACGTCAAAATAACTGAGACTGAGTCACGATATGAATGCTGAGGCCAGGTTTGACTTTAAGCATTAATGTTTCACCTTCTAATCATTTGTTTTCAAAACGTGGATTCCATGGCAAATCCAGGTGTATTCCACTTTAAATGTTCATTGATCAAGAAAAAGCGAGACGCTTGTCAGTTTAACAGACTGGCCCTCGACTGTTTGATATTCGAGAAATCAGTCTGATAGTGATTCCTCCAAGGTTTGATAAAGGCCATCAACCAAAACGAAATCAATCCCAAGGACAATACAAAAACAGATACCTGACACTAAAGGTCTGCTATCTGGGCAAGTGCTCGTAAGCAGTTTTTTTTTTTTTTTTTTTTTTTGGTGCGACCCTTCATTCAAGCTTGTTAGACAACGTGACGTGACTATAAATTAAAAGAATGGTGAAAAATTATATCTATGAAGAATTACAGCACCTTTCTCCTTGTCCTCGTTATAGAAACTGTGCACGTGTGACCTGTAAGGGCATACAAAATTAGGTGTGTTGCATGCTGGCGTCCTGTTCCAACAATTACAACATAAAAAGGGCTTGTCATTGTATGCAGAGAGTGTGATGCCATTATTGTTGTATCTTTTTGTGTTACAATGAGTATAAGGCAATCTCGGGTATGGTCGATATATTCACCAAATTTAGATATGATTTTATGCATTGATGTCTGAGATCACAAACAGAAAACTAGAAAAGAAGAGTTACTTCAGAGCAAATCTTTCTCTGTGCCTATAAAGGAAAGTTGTTGCCGTGTACATTCAAATTGAACTTGGAAAAGCTACATGAGTGAAAGCATGAAATGTGGAAAAAAAACAATCGCAAAATGAGGCTCTCGGCATGAAAATATCACCAGGTAAAAAGAAATGTCGGACAGGAACAAAGATCTCTGAATTTCAAGTGTCAGCTAACCAACAAGCACACTTTTTATTGCAACTTGATTCATTTATGGATTATTTTGACACTTCGCCATGGACAGATGACAAAATGGTCACCATGTGGTAGCATAAAAATGGAGCCTGATATGATCGTCAAAAAAGTCCCAAATCCTAATGATGTAGATATAAATGTAATTGACTGCTGATGGCAGATCAGACCTGGACTATCACAAATATATACAAGTCCGCTATTGTTGCTTTCAACTTCACTGATAGGGCTACACACTATTCAGAGAGTCTAACTTTAGTGGTGTATGGGAGGTTAGCTCTGGACAAATCGATGATAGACAGACCTAGGATGTGCAGTCAGAATGGTACGTACATCCACGCATGATAGTTTTGAAGATAGACATTCAACATTTAATTTTTTCTTGTCGCCCTACTAGGTATAAAATCGAATTTTACATTTTGTGTTTGCTGTTTACTAGCGCTTTACGAGGCGCCTACAGCAACATATGAATTGAAATTAAAATGACACCTCTACCTATAAGAACTTTGAAGATATTCAACATTCGAACTTTTCAAGTGCCCCTAATTAACATACCTTAAAATTCTGTAACTTTTGTTTGTGGTTTATTGGGTGCACTTACAACACAAACCTATTAATTGAAGTTGGAATGTCACCTCAACTTATAATAGTTTTGAACATATTCAAGGTTTTATTTTTCAAATGTCCCTAATTTGCCTTATTTTCAAAACTGTCTCCCTCTTTATCATAAAAAAGCCAGACTTTATGTATGGAAATTTATACATACCAAATTGGAGTTTCTACGTATAGTAGTCTTTAAAATAAAATGTCGAAAAATGTGCAGGAAAGTAAAGAAAGGAACAAAGAGAGAGGGAGAGAGAGACAGAGAGAGAGAGAGAGAGAAAGAAAGAAAGAAAGAAAGAATGTTTGTTGGGGCAAACAGACATAAAAACAGTTTCACCACCATTAGGAACAATGCATTCATGACAACGCCTTTCCATGAGTAATGGAGTGAGGCTACATCTGTTGTGATCTGAGTTTCTTGACACAAGCTGAGTCGTTGTGGCCCCTGCATACATCTACGACGCCCAGAGGCTAAAAATGTGTCCTCTGGAACGACACAAAAATAAGTGTTAGACTGTTGTGCATGATCGCGTAATTTTCAGGTTGTCAACATTGCACACAAGCTCCACAATTAGATTGTTGTCCCAATGCCAAGCAGTTTTTTTATGCAAATTCTCTTATTAAGATTACTTGCGCCGTGTTTGAATCCAAAATCATTTCGGTTCCATCAGCTTTAATCTATTACAAGATGCCCGATAAATCATCAAAATAAATCGGCAAATAATTCAAAATAACTCGTTTTTAAAAAAGTTTATGGTGGAGCTATACATGATTTAATTTAGATTTACCCAAGCTCAACTGACTTCATTTTTCATAAAAAAAAGACAAAAAACAAAAAAAAAAACAAACAAACAAACAAAAAAATACAAAAAAAAAAAAAAAAAAAAAAAATACAAAACAAAACAAAACATAATGGATTGCGTAAATTGCCCGTTGCAAAGTAAACGATATGTTTGAAGTGGTATTTCGACAGAATGACTGTTTACAGCGACAAAATTACAATTGATAGTGTGTAAACATGGTCATGTTGGTGAATCACTCAATTAAAACTTGGTTAGACATATATCGTGTAACTCATTTGCCTCAACACAGCATGTAATGATGACATCCGCAACTTTGACTCTTGAAAGGACAAATAAGATATAGTATAAGCGACCAGTCATAATCACTTTTTCCTTTCCTCCCTTTCGCTTTCAACCCATGGGTCTTTGTTTTGTGTGCTTTTGTTGTCGTCTCTGCTTCTTTCTACGTCACGTCTGTGGTTGCAGAGGAATGTGAGTAACTGATGGAAGCGACAGCTGCCAGGTCCATGATACTATGTGCACGGAAACTAAGTGGCACACATGGATTGGTGATAAAGCTATACATTTATTTATCCCGATAGGTGTCATCCATTAATTCCGTAGTCTGTATCTTATGTCAGTGTTCTTGAGAGCAATTAAAAACGTACGAAATACGCTTAAAACGGGAATCTACGACACCCACTTATGAAAGTACAATCATGTTCTGTACTGTGTGCACGTATATCTGTGTGTGCACAGATATATCGTGTTGTGACCTTCATTATCATTCTCATATCAGCCGCAGTTGTTGATATTTTGCTATGTGGGAGAGGTACCGGAATCCGTCTTGTCAAGGCATAACTTCATACTATGTTGCTGTTTTTTTAATTTAATTTAAAAAAAAATTACACTCAATGTGAGAATGACTAAACCGGAAAGGAAATAGCTAATTAAGCTGGTGACAAGACGTTCCTTCTTTTTAAAGTTATGTCCAACTGTGCAAAGTGACTTCACTTCTAAGCCATGTATTAGCTATATGCATTCCTGACATTATAAACCCATACACTCAATTGACCACCTCTCTTTGCAGAGTCTGGCTGCACTTAAGTTGGAACTCAAGTTCAAAATTGCTGTATACACACAAACATCCTGGGTAAAACTCGGTTTGTCTGAAATTTTGAATATACCTTGAAAATTATGCAAAATAAAATGGCTCATCTTGTATTATCATTATATCAATACATGCATCTGCCAAAAATATTATGGATTTTTCACATAAGTACCTGTGTTTGGCAAAGGTGATGCAAAAACAGGAAAATGTCTGTTCTTGTGTTTTGGTCCTTTTGTGTGTGTGTGTGTGTGTGTGTGTTTTCTTGTTTTTATGTGTTTTGTTTTTGCTTTGAAATGCTACACGGTTTAAGGAAGTCCTTATTTTTTTCTAAAATATATTTGAAAAGGAATTGATGATTGATTAGAAAATCCCTGATACGTTTTGCCCTTATTTGGCTGACCCAGTTTTTTTAAAAATTAAAATCAAAGAATTAAATGTACTTTTACAGAAATGTCAGCGTGAAACGCCAATTTTGGTGCAGATATCTATTGTCTGCAATTAAAATCTGACAGTTAACACAGTCCATCGCCAATATGTCAACATTTAAAGAATTTTGTTTATTTTTTTCACACTGTATTGGGGCTAGAACCTGCAAATTAAGACATGTAACCGACAGCATATATGTCTACCAAAATGGCTGAATCCCAACATGAGTAAAATTATCCAAAACTAACATATTTGGATGTCAAAATTGTAAAAACTTAACTTGACCGAAAAAGATAGACAGACAGACCGACCGACCGACCGACCGACAGATAGACAGACAGACAGACAGACAGACAGATAGACAGATAGATAGATAGATAGATAGATAGATAGATAGATAGATAGATAGATAGATAGATAGATAGATAGATAGATAGATAGATAGATAGATAGATAGATAGAAAATAGTAGTTTTTCATTTGCTTGGCTTTGTATTTGTGCGTGTGTTTGAACGCCCATTAAACTCTCGTAATCTTAAATAGAAACTTTGTTTCGCTTCGTAGCTCTCAGTAACTGTTTGTTCAGATACACCACCAAACGTTCGAAGCATTTGGAGTCCTTTACTGCTCTAGAGCTGTTGAAGGCAGTGACTATTGAAAGGCTTATATTCAAATCAAATATTCATCTCGTGATGTGATCACATTTTCTTTTTCAGATATCAGCATCGCAGATGAAGTAATGATGACAAGCTACATTTTTAAAGTGAAATCTCATGCAATGTACACACTTGTGCTTGACTTTCTAAATATGGAAAGATTTTTGGGGTGTTTGTTTGTTTGTTTTTATCTTGTTTTATTTTTTTTATTTAGTTTTTTTTTTTTGCCCGAAAAGTATAAATACGTCAAGTGCTGGATAAATGGAGGCCACGTACAGGTAAAGTATACATTTGTGCTATGCTAGCACTATTGTGCCGCAGGGTACTTGCATTTATATATACTTGTTCAGCCGTAGTCTGTGTATAGACTTTAATGTCTTTGTCAAGTTCTGTGTGAATGCAGAATGTCACACAAACAGGAAAACCGCCGATGGCTTTTATGGTCATTCACAAATTTCTAACGTGTCGAATCATTATGACATGCGTCTTTCAAACCCCAAATTTAACATGGGAGGAACATAAACATTTTTTGTTGCGACGTCAGCGCTAATTGGAGGAAATTCCAAAACACAAGCAGTTTTTATATTTTAGTGACGTTATGAACATTTTAGTTAAAGTATACGCTAATTTTAGTATCGTAAAACATAGAGTAAATGTACTTGACCAAGCTGATGTTTTCATAAATAACGTTGTACGCCTCAGGCCACTTGACCATGTCATCCCATCTCTTACCAGTGTCCAGGGAAGTCTCCCTTCATGCCTGAACGCGTCATCCATAGCTGTTTTGATGATTCAAGGGAGTCACTTTGTACCGACTAAAAGTCAACAACTTTTACCCGTGGCCAATATCGCTCCGTATTATATATATATGACAAGAAGACAGGGCTAGACCATTTACATTTTTGACAGACATTCATATAGGAGTGGGCGTGTTTGCAAACTAGGTGTTCCTGGCCTGAATTTGGAGGGCTATCTGTGTCACACAACAATATCCTACGCTCTCTGGAAGCGTCATCTCCACTGAATCAACAGGCGGCCTTCTGCTTCCAGCAGCCAGCCGCCTTCAGGCCGTTTGCACCAAAATTTTACTGGGGACGAATGCTTGGGTCGGTGCTGAGCGGTATCTAACTCTGCACAATGTCTGGGAAAAACGAGGATGGTAAGTTTTGAATATTTTCTCAAGTTTCAGTGTAGGAATGCATATGTAGTGCAGTGACATAATGCACTTTTGTCTTATCTAAACTGACACACCGGAGTCAGGTTTGGGCCAAGGTCCGCAGATCGGTGAAGATCAGTAGAACGCTTGACAGGTTGCAAACAGATGAACAAACTGCCTGACACATCAACTTATATAGCCTACTCGTTGATACATGATAAGCAAACAACCGTACAGTTATAATATGATCATTGCATGATATATCTTGCTTGAGAGTACTTTTTTAATACCACCAGGTGGTTAAAGTCACATATTAATATGCCGCTGATACTACAGTTAAAAGTTTTGGACTTCAAAAGTTAAAATTAACAGACCACAGATAAAGTCGACATGACCTATAACATGCATAGTTACTAGTAAATGTTACATGAGGCTTGAACTAATAATATAACTGCATAATAGAAAGACGCACATAAGCAGCATACAGAATTTGCTCACATGATGTAGTACTTGCTGTTAAATTAACAAAAAAGGCCAGACATATTCCGAAAAGGGGATTGTTGTTCAAAAGGATCGTAGGAGGCAAGAAAAAAACCCTTGACTGTTTTCCTGACTTCCAGTACACTCAGTCGCAGTTCATGGAAATTGTCCCAATTTCATGACCAGGTGTACACCATATACATGGGCTTTGTTGTGTCATCATGCAGTTCGACTGCACACATCTCGCTCTTCTTCGAGGTCCCTGTTTCTTGCTTCGGTAAACACGTTCCATATGTAATGACAACAGATATGGCATTGTGAACTGGGAGTCAAAGTTCATGTGGCTGTCTCCTGTGGATAGAGATGGCGCTTCAAAACAACCCGTAACTCTATATCTTTTAATTTTTTGTTGGGTAACCATGTTTAGAGCTGTCGTAATGGGGAGTTATCTCTAAAAGAGAATGTACACAACGTACCAAATATATCTTCTACATTGTGATAGTCTGTGTAACTATGGAAAAATTGATTCAGCTTAGATAAGCTTTCTTTTAAAATCACAAGTTAGCCTTCAAAGCTGTTTATTTTTTAATGGAAACCAGAAAGAAAATAAGAAACAAATTCAAGATATCGCCATAAGCAATCGTAGACCTATATGGTAGATTTTGATTATTGCTGACCTGGCATAGAATATCGAAACAGACACAAAATATTGTACAAAAATTACTAATTTGAAATATCGAGTGGAACTATTCAATGCTATAGTCATTGACATTTAACCCAAAAGCAGTTCAGGTGTGACTGGACGTGAACAGTGTGGGCAACCTATTAAATGGACTATTATACACACACACACACACACACACACACACACACACACACACACACACATATATATATATATATATATATATATATATATATATATATATATATATATATATATATATATATATATATATATATATATATATATATATATATGTATATATATATATATATTCGTTCTCGAAGAACAATGGTTTTAATACATGTAAAAAATTACAATCAAATTCCCCAGAACAGAGACATTTCATACTATTGCCACCACTTTAGTCGCTTTCCGTTTAAATCAAAAGTTTATAATCCTTTACAATTCAAAGTTTACAGATTGCTTTCCTCGTGCCAACTCCTATCATCAGCCATGATTGTTGAATTCTGTGAAATGTTCAACATTGTATGCAAATCGTAATGCATGCTTAGTATGGTTACTCTGTCTTCCCATTTGAAACAAACAATATTCTGTATATGCTGCTGTTCGGTCTGTGCCGTATCAGATTTTTTTTCTTAATTGTAGCAACCATCACATGCGTGTCATTGACCATGCAATATATCGTGTCTCAAAATAATTTTTGGTTATCGTGCTATTTTTCAATATGGAGGATGCTTCTGTCCTTATTCCACCTTGTTCCATTAAACCAATCTTAACCCCGTAGGGTCCAGATATAGCAATGTTCTGGTTAGAGATTATTTTACAGTCGAGTGACCAGCCTTTGAGGTTGACCATTAAGGTCAGCAAATTCAGCAAATGGAGAGGAAGTTTTTTGCCACCTAAGGTGTGCGCTTCGAGTTATGAGTTAAAAGAAATATCTAAAGCATTGTATCGAATCTGCACAATAACTCTTTTGTCACTTAGCAAGTCAATAGTTGTTTAAGTATCAGTTTAGTGTCATATTTTATGCTACACTCTAAAGTGACATTCTGATCTACACTTGAAGATGTGTGAAACTGTTCCCCACTTGGAATTACAGTGAAACCTCATCATAACGACACTCAGATATCCGACATATTCAATATAATAGCACAAATTTTCATGGTAAAAGGTTTATTTTCTTTGTTATTTGACTAATTTATCTGACATATTCAGTTATCTGACACATTTCCTTTGGGAGATGGTATCATCATAACGAGTTTTCACTGTACCGCGAAAAAAGTAACTTGGATTAAGCATAATGAGGTTAAGTTGGACAGAAGGGTTAAGTACTCAAGAGATTCGTCGAAGTTTACTTATTTGACAACTTTAACAAGATGTCTTCAGTTTAAGAGTAGACATGTTCCTTTAAGTATTTAAAGAGCCTAAAGATTAGATTGATGTAAACACGAAAAGCACAGTACTCAAGAGACACTCACTACATGGCGAGTGGGGAATATTAAACTTTCCTGTCCAAATAGTACCTTAACCGTAACTGTCCCAAGAACAAGGTCAATGATTTATACTTGATATGTGGTCAAACGCAAGTGCAGCAAATGTTCAATGGCTTTTTGCTCCACCTACTCTAAAATGGAAGGTCTATTGATAGTCAGAGCAGGCTACTTTGCACATAATCTTTTGCCCAGAGGAAGATACCAACCTTACAAATCTGTATTCATTCGGCTAAAAAAGGTATATACAAGAGGTTGTTCGTAGCAACTGGCTACAGAGCGTGAAAGAGTTAACACTTCGTGCATAACGGGCAGAAAAGTTTCTGAGATGCGCAAAGTTTGATCAAGTAAATATACTCTGTAGTTCAAACCTGAAGTCATATTAGTAAAGAGATATTTGCTTACTGTACTCACTGACATTTATGCTTGATGTTAATGGATGACATGCACAGGCATTCCTGTCTGATACCCACGTGTCTGACGGACAAATAGGACTTTTCACTGCGTTGCTGTCTCAGTCCCACATTAACACACAGACACAATTTTTTTCATTTTGATGCTGTTTAAGGTACCTGCAACTGTCTGATTTCTGGAGATCTTTGGGAGTGGTCCATTTACGCGTGGCAGTGTTCACTATGATTCCCTTTATATTTAACTCTCTGTATCTCTAAAAGTAACCGACCTTTCGAAGTATTGGTCCACATAGGAAACACGAAACCTTCAATATTTACTGTGATGCCTTTAATGAAAGGATGGGCATCTAGAAATGCCCGCGTTACGTTAAGCAAAATAAATCACCGTCCTCGATGAAGTTTGTTTATAATACAGATCAAGGGGAAACAAAATATGACGGGTGTCTTGAAAGAGTAGTAGAAGCAACATGAAAAATATAATGTATGTGTCAATATTTTTTCTGCAGTAATGCCTGTTTTATTTAAATGTTTTTGATTGACGCTGCCGGTTTATATTCATTCAGGAAGCTGCTGTAGCAGCTCCCTGATTTACCTGAGGA
This sequence comes from Hermodice carunculata, assembly GCA_964020975.1. Classification (NCBI taxonomy): domain Eukaryota; kingdom Metazoa; phylum Annelida; class Polychaeta; order Eunicida; family Amphinomidae; genus Hermodice; species Hermodice carunculata. The sequence continues at coordinate 24,117,056 of OZ026630.1, forward strand.
GGCCTGAAAATCCTGGCCTGATGTATGAGAATAATCATTACAGGGTCTCAGCGGGTCAGCAAAACTGTTCCTTCCCCTGCCTGGGGACCCCGTTACCCATCACCCTCATATATTGACATGACAACCCGCACACATATCCAAGCCGCCTAGAGCAAACTTGTCTTCATTACAGGTGTGTCTTTGCTGCATTATTACGCTCAAATGCATCAGAGTGTAATTTATGAGTTCACTTTTGCTGTCACGTGTGCACTTCCATGCAAATGTGTATCCCCACAAAAAGAGTAATATAAACCATCACTTCCTACAGTTTCGTGGTAATCCGGTTCAATAAAAAAAATATTAAACACCTTTGATTATTGCCAAAAATGCGGGGACTACAGCAAATTGCCACGCGGTAGATTTCAATCAAAAATCCTGCTTTATGTCAGATACACTTCATATCGCACACATTCTGATGATCCAATATTGAGCAGGGCATCCTGTATATGTATGCCTAAGGAAATTCTGACAATAATTACCATAAACATTAATTGTATATTTCCCACAATTCATACAGACGGTTCACTGTTTATTTTTCACGACTTTGTGGGACTGTTCAACCATATGTTGCGTGTGCGTACATGTGTACGATTTGGGTCAGTCTGTGCTGAAATTACGAGTATAACATTTAAGCTTAACCTGTTAAAAGATGGAACAAAGGGATAACTATCTTCCGTGAAAGCTAAAATATATACGAGCGAATTGCACACAATGCATGGAACAAAGGGATAGCTATCTTCCTTGGAAGCGAAAATATGTATGAGCGAATTAAACACAATGCGGGCCATTGTACGCACATTACAACTGATTTGAGGCCGTCCAATTTACCAGCTAGTTCTGGCATATAATGGCTGTTTGTAGACCAGTTTATTCACAATTTCTCCTCAGGTTACTGGAGCACGAACAGTTTTTGACTTTCATTCAGTTGAGGAAAACCCGACTTACTTTGAATTGTGCTCTTACCCGTATTCATTAACAGTGCACAGCCACAAATGAATTAAACATTCAATATAACTTACGTGTAACTATCATGAAGTTTTCATGTATTGAGAAAATATATGAGCATGGATGCAAGCTGTAACACGGATAAAATTTTGAGAACATCCGTGTGTTTGTTTTTATGAAAGTCAGTAACCAGGCGAGAAAATACATAAGAATCTCCCATTAACCCTTGAACTGCTGATATCAGATTGAGTTAACAACTTTCCTCGGGGCACTTTTTGCTTTAATCTAGGCTTGCTGGTATTTGAATGAAAGGTATCATCATGAGGAATTTGAATCTTTAAACCATTATATGTTTAACAGTAATGAGAAAACAACTATAGCAGTGATTAGCACTTTAAAGGTTAAGACCATCTTCATAAAGAGACTATTTCTGTATTAAGCCCACCACTTTACAGGCCGTGTATTTCCGTCCTTTCGTTGGTCGTAACAGAGATATTTCACTGTATATATAATTGAAAGCGTCGTCGTGTGCGTGGGACATCAGTGAACAAAAGGAACATACAGAGTTTTTATTTTTATTTATTACCATATGGAAATATTTCAGGAAATTTGCGCCCATGCCTGGTACATTTTGAGTCACACACGTACTAAGTTTCATTGCACAGATTCCAATCAGATGACCTTGGAATGTATATCAGTCGGTCAAAGCCTAATTTTCCTATTACAAGAGGTTATAGTTCAACAGGGATAAATCGCTAAATTGGGATGGTTAATTACGCTATATTATTTAAAATATATATAAACAAGTGAGTCATTAGCCCAAAAATATTAATAACTGTTGCTGGTGACAATCTCCTGCGTATCCTCATGTCATTAGGTTGTCACAGCATTGTTTTCGCTATTCGGCCATTCTATGTTTAATTTTGAGAAAGCCCTTCGTTAGTGGTATCACGCCGACTTGCAAAATGGTATGCATGCTTCACATGTTGTTGTGACAGTTCGAGTATTGCCCACAAGATACTTACATAAAATGGTAGGCTTGAACTGGAATATCTTGTTCTGATGGTAGCTTGTAGGCGAAATTCTCTCGTGATACCAACTATAAATGGAAATGAAATCAGTCACAAGTTGAATCAGCTGAATTTAAATGCACTGAGGTTAATTTTATGCAACCCGTGAGACGTCTTGAATTTTACGGATAACGGAGGGAACATATTTATCACACGATGACGTAATACTGCTCTATAAGGTTTACTTATAATTTTATGGAAGTATGTTGTCATGATTAATATGTGGACATAAACTACTCTGTCCTTTTGACATATCACTGTTCAGTTTTGTTATTGTTTTTTAATGTGACTTGATATAATGTCCAAAATACACGAAAGGGAAATTGCGTTGCAAAAAGCACATTGATGATAATATACACGTAATAAAAATAAAGATTACTGATATATGCTTTCAAGGATATAAATGATATTGGTCACATTTTACAATGAAAATGATGAGAAGAAACTTTCCGGGTACATGTTCAGGCAAAGTAGAGTCCAATGCAAACATAAGTTTGAACAGAAGAATAACCATTATTGTGGTCGTGTAAAGAAGAGGCAGGTCAGACCCTACTTAAACCCAAGTATGAATAAAATACACTGTTAAATACAAGTGAGCTGTGGGCAGACAGGCTGCCAGGATGCAACTTTTGCCATACAAAGAATGTACCACCAAGATATATGACTGTGATATGTGATAGATAGATAGATAGATAGATAGATAGATAGATAGATAGATGAACGGACGGACCGACGGACGGACAAACTGACAGACAGACGGACAGACAGGCAGACAGACAGACATAAAGAAAGAAAGAAAGAGAGAGAGAAAGCTAGAAAGACAGAAAGAAAGAAACAGAGAAAGAAAGAAAGAAAGAGAGAAAGAAAGAAAGAAAGAAAGACAGAAAGAAAGAAAGAAAGACAGAAAGAAAGAAAGAAAGAAAGAAAGAAAGAAAGAAAGAAAGAAAAACAACAGTATTTCAGGAGGGTGACACTGTGACCAATGCTTATCATCCAATGGCCCTCCAATAAATATACACAAGAAGGTCCACTGGGCTTGTTTATTTTTAGATATAAAATCAGTGTCCTTTTGGAGTGGCTCCAATACAGATGATTACCGCAGCAGACCCATGAAAAATATATGTCATCTCCAAATGGACACGGTAGCTGATCCAGTCTCTCTGTATTAATCTGTCAATGGCGTCGAGCAAGTGAAATTAGGATCCTATCAGACAGAAGACAGTGAAAGTTCTTTTTCACTTGCATTCGGTCTGCTTTGAAACCTTCTTGGTATCCAGCTAGGCTTTGTGCAGCGAGCGCCGAATAGCGGCACACAAAGTGTGTCATACCTTATTGTCGCCAGCATTTTCAAACAAGTACATCCATAATTTGAAAGTATTCAAACATAGAGACGTGCAGCGAATAAAAACACCGACTTTTTAGGTTTGGATGCCCATTTTCACGGTGGTTTGTTTTCAATACACAATCATCAATAGTACGTATAAGTTTGTTTTTAGTGTCCATCAAATATATATTTATAGAAGATTATCCTGTTGACCTTGCAAATAGACGTATATGAGGGGCATTATTTTCAAACAATTTTTTGATATTCACACATCTTGGAAATAACCTTGAAATTTGAATAGGTTCATCATTTGTAATATGTATATTATGGGAACGCTAGCAAATTTGAGAGGAAGGGTAACATTTTTTTTTTGAAAAATGTAAATAGCCTGCTCTGTTGACCGCCAACAAATGTAGACCTACAAGGGATGCACTTTTTCGATGAGTTGTTTCCTTTTAACTGGGTTGAATGTGTGGTTTTCACGAAAATGGCCACAGGAATGTACCATGAAATATTTGGAAATGAATTACATGAGTGTCCTGAATTGAGTGGTGTTCACAGCATATTTATAATGGAATTTCTAGCAGTCTATCACTGTTATGTATAGTCTGGATGACGTCAGAGATTGTTAACCACATACTGCCAGTTTGGAGAGCCTCAGCAGAGTACCCGGCTGACATCAAAACTCAAATGTCACGTTGCACAAAATTTGGGACAATTGCACGTTACACAAATTGAAAACCTAAAGCACACATTAATGAACTCTTCAATCACACATGAAAGGAGATAAATAAGACGACACATATGTCAAATGAAATACCGAAATACTCCCTCCCCCTCCGTTATGGCATGTCAACTTTGCAAACAACATGGCCTCTTAGCTGAAAGGGGCGACTCTCTGGTGCCTAATATTTTCACTCAAAGGTACAGTTTTTCTTTACATTTTATTTTTAGCTATATCATCATGATGAGATTGGAATATTTGCCGATGAATTATTTTACTTTGCGTTTTCTTATTGAGTCTCACTGTACAAGAATTGAATCATCGGGAAAATTTTCTGAACACCCCTCTTCTCTTTAAGGAATGACAGCGTGCCGTTGATATCCCGATCGAGGTCGAGTCTCGCCGTATCAATGAATATGCCCAGTCAAGCGACAAGACTCGAAAATACATGTATATGCACAAGTACCTGTTTGGTGTTCGCAGTCATCATTTGAGGTCGTAGGATCAGATTTCAGGGTAGGAGTGGATGAGGTGAAGAATCTTTTTCAAGAATAAACATTCTTTTGCTGATTGACTGTTTCCGCATTTACGTATATATATATATATATATATATATATATATATATATATATATATATATATATATATATATATATATATATATATATACATAGGGCGTTTCTATCCTTTTCTTTCCTATTTTTGTACAGTGTTTTTTTTTTTTCATTGAAATATACAGGCATATTCCGTAAAAATGCAAGTATTGTAATGGTTAATGCTTTATGGAGAAGGCTGATATACTTCGGGAAAAAGATGAAAGAGCGCTGCGTAAAAAATATACGCAGGACAAAATATCAGACTGTCCGTACGCAGTATTGCATGGATGCTTTGACCCACATCCATTTTTCACTGCATTGTCATTTTCAGTGTGAACTTGGGGGAACGTGGGAAGGTAGGAAGCATGCGATGCTGCTGTAAGCTGGTCTAGTTTTGATGACAATAAAAGTTATATCTCATTTGGATTGACCATACAGATCCGTGTTTTTGTTTTTTTGTTTTTGTTTTTTGATAGTTTGTTTGTTTGTTTGTTTGTTTTTGTTTTGTTTTTCCTGCCGCAAGACACTGCCCAATTGTGACTTTTGATTATTATGTTCCTTTCCCGTGATCCTTCCAGTGGTAAATTTTCACTGTATGCATTCGGCGAGACACCAACCCTCTCCCTAAGGTGCTCCAAGTCACTTTTTAAGCTTTGTTTGGTGTACAGAATAGTTACAGTGCACGACCTTCAGTGACCTGTAAAATGTTACCTGCTATCCAATTGTAGCACTGGTATGATGACAAAAAAGAGAGCGTGCCACACAAACTTTGAAGTGCCTGGGAACAACTGGGTCACAAGTATTATACGCCCCTTCGACATGAAGACAGTCAACTTTAAAACAACTTACAGGAGAGTCATTATTTCCAGTTGAACTCTTTTTCAGCACAAAATCGTGTATTATTTAAAATTCATAGTTGCTCTTTTTCCAAAGGAAAATATACTTGTTTCAGCACCTTACTTGTTCTTGTTAAAAGCACACGCGAGATCATCAAATATTGATTTTCTTTTAGATGCCAGTATTGCTTCGCCAGCCCTCGGTACGGATCCAAAGCAGACCAAGCTTCGTGTTGTCTCTCCTATCACCAAAATTGGTTTGTTCAGCAGGCAAACCATTAGACTGATTTCATGCTATTCTCAATGTCAAAACAGCAAAAACCGTGTTGAATTGAGAAACAAACGTTATCTTTCAATAATTCAATTATTGTAAATTTATCACTTAATTACCACTGATGACGTCATGTTAATGGAATAATTTTCTACTGGTGACCCACTGGAAACTTGCTCGTAGGTCTGGCGTGCAATAATTTGTCTGCTGGCTTGTAACTTTAAAGACTTTCAGTGTACGTATGACTAATAATAAACCACCATTGTCCTGATTGTCTGAAGAAAGCTGCAGGGGCGAGGGGGGCATTTGTGGACCGTACAAAAGGCAGGACTTGTATTTCATCTGACTTGCCATGTGCAACATTGCAAGTTACAAATGTCCGCTCAAAATCAGCGATACACCATTTTGCAGACAGCATAATGTACACATAGATACACACGAAGTGGTAAGTTTTCAAAGGAATACGGTCTATGGACTATGGGTATATAAAATTTGGGATTTGAAATTTTATAGTTATCACCTATTTGGCCAAAATGCCAAGTGTGACACATGGCAGAAAGACGAGAATAATTCCTTATAAGTGCTTGAATCCTTAGCTTAAGTATTTACACAAAATGGTTGCATCATGTCAGATGTGGTGCTGTATAGGCGCCACACAGATATTTAAAGTCTGTGTGTCAACACACACTTTTCCGTTTTTCCTGAAATTCTTTCTCTCGTATTTCTTTCTTTCTTTCTTTCTTTCTTTCTTTCTTTCTTTCTTTCTTTCTTTCTTTCTTTCTTTCTTTCTTTCTTTCCTTCCTTCCTTCATTTCTTCCTTCATTCTTTCTTTCTTTCTTTCTTTACCAGCAAATTTGTCCACTTTTCTCGGACACTATTATACATAGAAACTCCAAACTTGGCATGATTGTACCGCCATACAAGGAGTTTGACCGTTTTATACAGAGGAATGAAGATGTTTAAAATATGCAAATTAGGGGCATTTGAAATTTCAAATCTTGAATATCTTCAAAAGTATAGTAGATAGAGATGTCATTCCAAACTTCTACTAGGGGGTTATTGACCATTGCACATCTAATGAATTCAAAACAAAGGGTGTAGCCACTTAAATTATGCTAATTAGCAGCATCATAAATTTCAAAACTTGAATATCTTCACAACTATTATAGATAGAGATGTGATTTCAACTTCTACTAGGGGGTTGTTGACCCTTGCGCATGTAATGAATCTAAAACAAAAGTTGCAGCAATTCAAAATATGCTAATTAGCAGTATTTAAAATTTTCAATCTGTAATATCATCAACACTATAATAGATGGAGATGTCATTCCACCTTCTACTAGGGGGTTGTTGACCATTGCGCACCTGATGAATTAAAAATGAAAGTTGTAGCAATTTAAATTGTGCTAAATAGCACCATTAGAAATTTTAAATCTTGAATAACTTCAAAGCTATAATAGATAGACATGCCATTCCAACTTTTGCTCCTGTGTTATGGACTAGTTGTATATTGCCATACCAATATGCTTTGAAGACACACACACTGATTTGCTATGCAGCAAATCATCTTTCCTATTTTAGCGTTGTTTTCTTTAATTTTTTCTTTACTCTTCTTTTTCTTTATGTTTTTGTGTTATTTGACATTAAGGGAACACATGACTTGATTGCAGGAGAGATTTACGATAGTCTGTCAGTGATATCGTGAGAGAGGGCTAAAAATCATGTTAGGGAGGCCCAAGGTGTACACACACAGAGCTGTGGCCATAAGGTATACCTCATAGGGTCTTAAAAAAGACATGTCTCCAAAAACAACAACACCAAAAACAAAACAAGAAAAACAAAAAACACAAAAACAAACAACCAAAACAAAAACAAAACAAATAACAAAAACGACACAAAACAAAACGAAACCACAATTTTTTAAATGAAAACCTTCCAGCTTTTATAGCACTGTCAGAAAGGTCTTGACCTAGTACATCTGGTTTAAATTGGGGCTTCTACATCGAAACGTTCTATGCTTTGCGCGCTACATTACTGACATAAAAGGTTCGTGAGATTTAACCCCTGCTGCCTTCCATGTTTGATTTTAAACCATGATTCGAGACTCTACACGTGGTTAAAGTATTTGCGTATTTTCTTGTTGAAATCCAGTGGAAACTCTCTATTAAGACCATCTAAGGGACTGAAAAAGTGATCACTGCAGGGACTGCTCTTAATGCGGATATGATTTAAGGATAAACAAAATGGGTCTGTAAATTGGTGGTCTGAATATAATTGGAGATTCTAGTGCATATTATAAGTGTTTTTTTCTGGTTCGTGTAGCCTCTTGAATGTGAAAATATGCAATTTAGGCGTTTCTTCTTTTATTTCTCTGATCTCGTTAAAATAGTTGTTTACACTTCGAAAATAATAATTTTAAAAATGTCCTTCAGACCAGACCTCCTTATACATCCCAACAACACTAAAACCATAGCAATCAAGTAGACTCCTAAATGTGTGGCCCACGTGGCTTAATCATGCAGAAACTTTCAAAATATTTCCATAATTTAGTAATATCAGTTTAAATGCGATTAGTTTCTCCCTCATTGTTGTTTTCAGACCACTTTTACTTAGCAAAGAACCCTAAAATCTCTGTAAGCTTTAGCGTTTATGTTCTGAGATCAGAGTTGTTCTGTATTTATTTAACTTATTCAATGGTCTATTTTTCTGAATTGTTGCTTTCAACATGTCACCATTTTACATTGTTCTTATTTCTCCATACATCTTTTGTTATATTTTACATTCCCAGCTGCAAAGTATTACATTACATATGAAATTCATTAATGTCTCTTTCACCTAATTACCAAATTCCTGAAATAACATGACTGGTGTTTTGTTAGTTAAACTATCTGGAAAACTTGGAATTTTTGGTGGTCTTCCATGACGCATTGTATTTATTTCTAAGCGGTTATCAACTACTGGTAATGATACATCGCAGTCAGAAGTACACATCTATGACACTGCATCCCTGTGTGTAGCATATATATCCCTCTTCCTTTTTTTTCGTTTTTCAATGCAGCCATTTACAATATATGTTCCCAAAGTATCATATTTATAAGTATTATAAAAGTCCCTGCGGTAAAATGTATTCTGCTCAACTATTACTCAAATCTCAAGAACACAAGACGCATGGCTTGAATAATGATATGAATGGAATGTGAACCAAGATCTTTACTTAAACACGGTTACTGCCTTTTAAACTTGAATTAGTCTCATTAGAAATTATGTTAACATGAAAAACAGATAAACAATTTTTCTTGTCTTCCCATTTGCTGAATCTTAAATATAAAAGGGCTATGCTGTTAACTGCCCATTGTTTCACAGCCAGGTCAAATGCTGTATGGATGCGGTATTTGCATTTATATAAATATATAGATTATACAAAAATGCATTAATATACAGAACTAAAGTCCTATAATTATTATTAAATTTCAAATTATTTGAACATTTTTTATACAATTTATTGATAAATATTTTCATGCAATGGGACTGAAAATAAATTTATTATATTCAGAGTTTTATTCATTTGACCAAAATTATAATTCCAAGTATACAGGCAGCTAAATGAATGGTGAAAGGAATATTAAAGTGCGAGGCGATTTTATTTCATGTTATTTTTTTCTTTGATATTAGCTAGGGACTATATTTAGTTAGATTATGCGTTCTGGTAGACCAATACACGTTATTTACAGCTCAGATAATGCCATCAATAGCATTAGTGAACATCTTCCTTCTGGTGATATTCATCACTGTCAGCATTCTAGCTCAAGTAATTTTCATAATATATGAATACCTTTGTTCACAAGCAGAACCAAAAGTAAGGACGTTTTTAATTTGAAAGAAACACCATACCGTTTCTTGTTGAAATGTATTTATACATGTTCTGTATGAAGTTTAAAGGTGATGATGTAATTTGTTTCTTTTTTAATTATATGAAAGTAGCCCTTCGTTAACACACCTTCCTCTGCACTAACATACTCACTATACATATGACCTTAGTAGCTTTACATATCAAAGAGTATTTTAAGTTTATAATTGGAGACGTTAACCATTAACTTTATTTGACAATTCAACGGGCTGAAGGTCAAAATGTGAAGCACTGGGGCCATATGTTTTCATCTGTTGGAACTAAAAGCTAAAATATACCTTGTATTATTTGGGTATTTGATTTAGAGCATATTCTCTAAACTCCTGTATAAAGTGCCCTTTTAATATCAAGCCATACACACACACTACATATTCATACATACATGCATGCAAATATAATATACTGCATTTATGTATACTTTTATGACATGGTGTGCTGTTACAACTGTGGCAAACAATCCCAGTTAGAGTAGGATCCATGACATATATGCAATAATTTTGGTGCACATAGCATAAACATATATAGGCATGCAAGTATATCAATATATGTTGTCTGTATAGATCGATATGTTAGACCAGTTCGTCTGTTGCATGATATAGTAGCAAATGTATAAGTGACTTTAAAAATCATGAGCCGATATGAGCTCATATGTTTAGGAAACTAATGTCAGTACAGGTATACGACTATATGGGGAAGTTAATTTATTTTGTATAATCAGAGTTAAAGATGGATGTTTATTCTGTTTGCATACGGATGGAGTCACACAAAGATATAATTATACTTTTCTTATAGATCTTCCGTATCAACGTCAGTAAACTCATATAACTTTATATTGTGTCACTACGTGTGCCAAATCAACTTTGATGCATGTCTTTTCATTTTGAAGTGTGATATCTTGTATCTAGTAATTTACGTATCGAAATGCCTAACTTTATGGTAGATATTTTGGCAGATTTAAGTGTACAATATCAAATAAATATATACCAATACAACAGAAGATTTGTCTGCACACAGTTTGAGTCATATTGAATGATCTTACCCTCTACCCCTCAGATACATGTAACTGACCGTTACCCACGACCAATTTTGAACTGCTGTCAGTCAAGTTAAAGTTGATAGATTTGATGGACACATGCTACTAAATATGCACTAGGGTCCATAGCTCTCGCTTGACATCAGATCTCCACTATATGATGTGACCCTTTTTAAAAATCGATTAAAACATTTATGCTATGATAAAAAATGTGCACTTTCAGTGACAATGTGCATCAAAATTGCCAATTGACCTTGACCCTGACCTCTGTTTGACCCCATATATGGCAGACATTTGTATTCTTCAATATCCTACCTATGAACATAGTGTAGGGTAAAACTCTAGTCACATATAACAGATTATATTTCGAGGTACGAGTCATAATTTGAACAAGATCTGCTAGGTCATGACCTTTCTGGCAGGATCATAAAGTGCATTATTATTATTATTATTATTATTATTATTATTATTATTATTATTATTATTATTATTATTATTATTATTATTATTATTATTATTATTACTATTATTATTATTATTATCATCATCATCATCATCATCGTCGTCGTCGTCGTCGTCATCATCATCATCACCATCATCATCATAACTATTATTTTGTTTATTAATTTTGGAGACATGCCTGTTCAAAGTCCCGACCACTTCAGCCAAACCACTGTTGGATTGCCAGGAAAATAAGGTCATTTGTCGACTTTCGACTTTAACTGGGATAAGCTATCCAGATAGAATAGGTACATACTGGTTCAGGGGTAAGTCAAATTGTTCTTATCTGAACCTGTACTGTACAAATTTTCTAATTAAGTTTTGTTTGACAGGTATTCTTTCATAATGTAGCTCTGCATTTGCAAACAAAACTTCACGTATTTAGCTAATTCACCATTTGCCACGTTCATATTTTTTTCATAATAATGTGGGTTGTCTTTGTTGAATATTTCGCTTAGACAATAGGCCGCTTCTCAGAGAGACATGTCTGGGTATAGGCTCTGAAACATGTTCTGAGTAGTTACTCGCTGAAGACCCTCTGATTTGTTTGGGCTAATACAGCTTATGTCAAAGTACTACAGAGGAACGTGTGCAATATGGACAATAGTGCTTCTATATGTATATAGGTCAGACAGTGACAAGTTAGCTTATGGAGAGTAAAGAGTTCAAACTGCGAAGTAGAGTAATGACTATTAGGAAGTGGTTCTGGACAAAAAGACACAAATACAATTTCTTGATTTATAATTTGGCATACAAAACTGAATGTTTCTCCAATATTTGTAAACTATTTTAAGAAAGCTGTGAAGAGTGTTCAATTGGTATTAGATTATCAAGACATGTCTGATTGGTAAAAATGAGGACGACGCCTTAAAAGAGTCAAGTTAAAACATGAAAACGATAACGCATTGTAAACATGTCACCTGTGCCTTCATGATGTTAGTTCTCATTCTTAGTATCGAATGTTTATCATGATTTGTTAACCATGATTAGCTGAGATTTATCTTCCATAGACTTTCCTGGTCAATACTAATCATGTTCACAATACCATCGCTACTGAACGACCACTGTCGTGGGAACTATGAAACTATCATACAATAAACGCTTCATTGGAGAATGCAAATACACATGTAATCTCGTTAGAACGTTGTTATTGATACTTTTTCTAAACTATTTCACGTTCAATTTGCACAATGGCACACTGGACAGCTGACAGTGTTCTTTGTTTTTTGAGTCATGGATCAGAAGGAGCGTTTACCTCGTTGGTACCTGGCATTTGTCTGCTTCAGTTTTTTTCTTTTCCTTATCGCTTTATTATCAGCTGAATCTTGGGATCCAAAGATTATCTTACTGCTCGATAATGCTACCCATTTAACCCTTTCTCACTGAAGACAGAACGGGGTCGACAGGTTTATATCTCGACGTAACAGGAAACCTTGGCCTCTTAAGAAGTGCCCCTTTAGGCATATGGTTCATTCAAATTTAGGCATGAACTTCCTACGTGTGTCGCTTTAGGCATAAGTCATTCAAATTTGGGTACGGCCCCTACATTAATGCCCCTGTATACCTACGTGTCTTTCAAATTTCGGTATAAACGAATAACAAGTGCACCTTTAGGCCTAGCTACGTTCAAATTAGGGCACGGACTCTTCACAAGTACACCATTAGGTCTAAGTTTCATTCAAATTTCACGATGACCTCTTAACAATCTTTGTAATCGATTACAAAGTTAAACCACTTGGTTTAGCAGACAGCACAACATATAGCGCGCAATGTGCAGCTGTTAGTGGGGGTTCTAGTTGAATTGCTCTGTTTTGGCAATGGACGGTTACTTAAGAAATGAAAGTCATAACATGCTTCATGGTATAAATGCTTGGCAGTCCCTGCAGACTATATAAGCGCATAAACGCAATGCAAATGAAGTTCAATGCTTACACTTATAATTTTCCCTTCGTTACACGCAAAAACGTGAAAATTTTTACTTTTATCTGCGCATTCTTTGCAGATCTAGTTAATGCTAAACATTGGCACAAGATAGCGTAAACAGACAAATACTGGGGTGAAAAAATATGTCACTATTTTCTGCTTCATTTTTTGAAATATAAGAACCGAATCTTTACACTTTCAGCATTTAATGATTAACAAAAAAGTTAACAGGTGGTGTGCGAGTTTTATGAAGTCAGGGCAGCAAGTCCCCACAGAAAATACTTGAGTTTCCACCGGCCATAGCGCTGCAGAAACCAACTGCAAACGCCATGAAAAACATGGTCACCACCATAGACCGTTTGGGCCACGTGGTTAGTTTACTCGTGATAATCGTGCAAGTTGACAAGTTGACAAGTTAATTGCAATCCAAGATCAGTACATGACTGTTGAGGTATGGATGCCATAACAATTAAAAATATATGACCAAGTCATTTAAAGCGTAAAAACCAGATGATTATGGGTAGATGAGAGGTGCACAAGGTGAATTAAAAGATAGTAAATCAAGAACCCTAAAAATCAATTACATTGAGTTTACAAAACATTACGATCAGTCGAGAGCAAAAAGTCTGATAAAACACTCAATGATAAAAAAAGATCATTGATCAGAAAGGCTCTACGTGATCAAAAATGAATTGTATACAACTTTTTTTAAAACTGAACAGAGATCGTGCATCCCGGACATGCTGAGGTAGTTCATTCCAAAATTTGGTACCAATAAAAGAAAGAGTTTTAGGGGAAGACCTTGCCTGGACAAATTTTGAAGAAGTGGACGCTCTTGTTTGATAAGAATGGACTTTGGTCACTGGAGGAAAGATATTTTGTAAATAAGGTGGGACTTCGTTATTAACCATTTTCCAAAAAAAAAAAAAAAAATACAGAGATTGTACAACAATCTCTGTTTGACACTCATCCATTTCAGGGTCCTCAGCATGTCGAGGATGTGCGTCCTAGGGTGACATTGTAATATTATTCTCATTGCCCTGTTCTGTAGTCGTTGGAGGCGTACAATGTCAGCTTTCTTCAGATTGCTACCCCAGACTGTGCTACAATAATCAAAATGAGGTAACACCAAGGTGTTATACAGGGTAATTTTGGAGTCTGCACAAAGAAAATTTGCAGCTCTGCTAAAAATACCAAGAGCTCTCTTTATTTTTGTAACAACCTCATCAACCTGCTTTTCAAATTTCACTTCCTGATCAAGCGTTACACCCAAGTACTTACAAGCCTCTGATTGGGAGATAGCTTGATCATTGAGTGATAGATCAAGGGTTGAGTTGATAGAATTTCTCTTGTGATTGCTGCAAATGAGCATACAAGTTGTTTTTCCAAGGTGGAGACTTAATTTATTTGCATGCAACCAGTCAGCTACTTGGATCAGCTCTTGCTGTTATACAGTGGAGACAACATCTTTGGATTTGTCAGCATAATAAAACAGAGTGTCATCTGCATATAAGTTGCCTTTAGATTTTTTGAGGGATACACTGAGATCATTTACATAAAGAATAAACAAGAGGGGCCCATGAATTGACCCTTGGGGAACGCCAGTACCAATCGCCATGGGTTGGGACAAGTTTCCATTGATACAAGCAATCTGTTTCCTGTCAGAAAGGTAACTCTTGAACCAATGAAAACTTGTCCCTTTGAATCCATAATGTTCAAGCTTGGCTAGAAGGATATTGTCATTAACTGTATCGAAAGCTTTTTTCAAATCTAAGGTAACAAGGCCAGTTATATTTCCTAATTGAATTTCATCAAATAAGGATTCAGTTAATCTATGAAGACTAGTCTGTGTTGAGTGTTTTGGACGGAAGCCTGACTATTCCAGGCATAGGATTTTGTGTTCTGAGCAATATCTGTAGATCTGCCTATGAACATTTTTTTCCAGAAGTTTGGAGATTACTGGTAGGATGGAGATAGGTCTGTAGTTTCCAGGGTCAGTTCTAGAACCCTTCTTGAAAATGGCTGAAACTTTTCGCAAATTTCCACTCATCAGGTACAATTCCTGTTTTTAGCGATTTATTAAAGATAAAAGCTAGGCTATTTGATATGGCTGGGGAAGCAGTTTTAAGAAGTTTGGATTGGATATTGTCAAGACCTGTTGCTTTGTTTTGTGGTAGTTCAGCCAAAAATTTTGAAACATCATGTTCGGATATACTGCTGAAAGAAAAATGTCCAGGAGAATGTGGCATATACTCGAGGAGGTAGTCAATAGCTGATCTACTGGAACTTGGAATTTGGTTAGATAAATTAGTGCCAATTTCAATTAAGAATTTATTGAATTCATTGGCAATTTCAGAAAATTTATTAATGAATGTATCATTAATAATTAAGGAAGTAATACCATTTTGTGAACATTTAGGCAAAAGATCTTTCAGCACACGCCACATTTCCTACTATTGCCTTTGTTGTTATTTACTGATGAGGAATAGTGTTTAAACTTGGCTTGGCGGACCAAGGATGTAACTCCATTTCTCAACTTTTTGTAATTTGACCAGTCAGC
Organism: Hermodice carunculata; assembly: GCA_964020975.1. NCBI lineage: Eukaryota > Metazoa > Annelida > Polychaeta > Eunicida > Amphinomidae > Hermodice > Hermodice carunculata. The sequence continues at coordinate 24,132,784 of OZ026630.1, forward strand.
TGTATTATTGGATGCAATTGCTCTTGAGTGCCATTGTGCAGAATTCGCCTTAATAAAGTTGTATAAAACAAAGTTTTCTCCTTCACAATAATCTCATGGATATGTACACATCGACAACATGGTGACCGCTAATATTTGATTTTAGTCGATCGATTTTGATACCGGAAGTTGTAGGCTCATTCGTGAAGTGAGAGAGATTCACAACTTCAAACTTGTTCACAGAATCGGCAAATAAATAGAAGCCGGTGAAAAGTTTCCTGGGATGTGTACGACTGCGTACCCGTACTTAACGCGCCCTATGACTCTCTGAAAATAGAGCTTACTCTGAAAGTGTGCGTTAACTTCGGAGAATTACGGTAAATATGAAAACAGTTGTGAGCATGTTATGGCTTATGGAGCCGTCGGGTAAGTCGTATCAGCAATTACTGCGCATTGTGAAGAGGCCATTGTGGTTACACATTGTGCTTATGCACACATCAACTCCATTATTGTTCCTATTCTCCAAAAGCTAAAAAGACAAACCATATGAAATAATTCATATCAGATACGACGGATAACAGGTATACTTTGTTCTTTTATGCCTTGCATGCGACAAATCGTTATGCATGTGAAATCACTCGATGTGTGCCAACATTTGGACTGTATCCAGTTCAAGTCTATTTCTGTCGACCAATCAGTTTACTCAATAGCCTTATTATGCACTTTGGGGTTATAACCCTTGGAAACACCACGTATGTTCAATCAGAAATGTATGCAGTTGAGGTGCAGAATGAATTTAGCGTGTCAATGCACGTTTTTGTTGTGGACGTTCATGAATTTCAAGCTCTCTTTTAACAATTCGATTTTTAGCTTGAGTTTTTACTCTCATATCTTTCAAATTCGTTATCAGCCCTGTCGGCTTTGTTTTCCTGGTGCTCACTGGCACCCGTCATGTTGTTAAAGCCCAAAACAACCATGGCAAAGACACGTTTCTCATCGCATACAGAGGGAACCAGAACAACCGCGCCAAAGACACTTCCCTCATCGCATACAGAGGGAAGCTGAGGACAAATATGCAAGTCATCAACTTACAGTCACTTTGTCTTTTTGTAAGAGTTAGTCTATATTTTAACAATTCACATATATCGCAGCTCTGCTACACTGTAAAATGTCTTCTGTTTAAGTCGCAGCAATTTACCAATCGCTTTTTTTCTGCAGCGAGTTACTGTGTACTTTGTCCGTCTGTATTGCAATGTGCCTGTAAATAAACTCTTTTTCATAACAATATACGGAAGCAAATTATTGGCGAAGTAAGATGATGACCAAAATGTGGAGTGACGTGGTAACCTGTAAGTTCCTGCTCACTAAAAGTGTAGGTTTCACAACTTTGGTCTATTATTATTCCGTGCAAAATACAACAACAACAACAACAACAACAACAACAACAACAACAACAACAACAACAACAACAACAACAACAACAACACAGAAACTTTTGAAATGAGGAATAGCATTTTAATAATGGCAGGGCCAAAACTTTGGAGAAGTTATAAATTATAACTTTGTGTCATACCGGCCACACATATATCCTAAACAAAACCAAATTTCCATCATGTTGAATGTATATCATAAACAAAAACAAACAAAGCCAATCATGTCGAATGTGTTCTGATGATATGCCATCCGATTTCCCAAGTGTTTATGAATCCGTATCAATACAATTGTAGAAACACCCGTATTGATAGGTTAAATGTTAACTTGTTAAGATGTGTCGCGATGCTGCCTGCTAACAGCCGCACTCAACTCATGTCACGGGTTTAATACGAACAATGTAAGGCAACTGACTTCTTATGTAAAAATTTGCCTTTGGTCGTAAAGAATTCAACATTTTGCCCTGAGGGTGGAGTCTATGAATGATGTGTAGTCTAGTCGCTCTTACATAATCTGTAGCGACGAGAGCGCTGGACGTCCCATTTGGACGTTATTACTTGAGGTAAGGATATAACTTCCACCCACAACGAGATGATGCTGTCAGTATTGCTGGCTATCTAAACACTTTGCAGCGATATTTTTCCGCATGTCCACGGCCCTTGGTGCCATAGCACCAAGACAAAACTTGCTTGTTTTAGGTATATGTCGGCTGGGTGTTCTTCCGTATGCGGTTCTGGGTAGACATTTTGAATTGAACTTTCCTGCTGTATTTTACAGCAGAGATGAAGCCTCTCAGTATCAAGTTTTGATTAAGTCAACAGCTTTCCTCGGGGCGCTTTGGACCCAATGGATTGGGCACAACTACACCTGAAGTGCATCGACATTTGTTGAAATTGATAATGAAAGACTTAGTGATGCTCAAAAATACTGATTGTACATACCCTTGCGTTGCCTCTTGAGATCCCGTAAGTCGTGTCAATTCAATTTAAGGATACACTTTTGCGTAGCAAAGGTGGACAGAAAGTTGGCCATTGAACACAATAAACTAAAACTAAGTCCAACCAAGTATATATTTTTGAAAAGTACATAAAGTGGAGAATTGTGTTTTGTCATTGTCTTTTGTGTCACTTGTGTTGTGTTTATACAACAATTGCCTATAGTGAACATACAATTTTCCTAATTTCAGTTGAAATGGATTCAACTTTTTAAATTTTCTTTTGAACTTTGAAACTCTTGTCACAAAATAAACTGCAAGAAGTGAATACAAAAAGCGGGTCTCACTTCTTGCAAATTTTGCTTTTTTTTCTGCTTTTTTTTTTGTCTTTGTTTTTTTTTTTTTTTTTTTTTTTTTTTTGTTTGTTTTTTTTTTTTTTGTTTTTTGTTTTTTTTTTTGGTTTTTTTGTTTTTTTGTTTCTAGGACTGTCAGGGTTCTACTCCCAACTATAAGCCATTTGATGCTCAAGTGAGATGTCAACCTTCCACCATCAAACAGTCCTAGAAACTAAACAAAGCAAAAGTGAGACTCGCTTTTTGTATTCATTTCTTATAGTTTGTTTTGCTACACGAATTTCAAAGTTGGAATGAAAAATGAAAAAGTTGGATCCCTTTCAAATAGAAAAATTAGAAAAATAGTACATTCACTTTGCGCAATTGCTATTTAAACACAAAACAAGTGACACAAATGACAATAACAAAACATAATTTTCCACTTTATGTACTTTTAAAAAAGGTATAATTTGTTGGACTTATTTTTAGTTCATTGTGTTTTTTGGCCAATTTTGTAGCCACCTCTTCTAAGCAGAAGTATATCCTTAAAAGCAGACATAAATAAACAACTGTTAGACCCCAAACGTTCATGAATGCACAACGTTAAATGTGCACACGACTCACCAGATAATCTACAAAACGTCCGCAATTATCGCACGGAAAGTCGAACAAGTTTTATGCAAGGCTAACAATCATTGGGTTACTTAGACTGCAGTTTTTGTCACGATTATACCTGTAGATGACGGTCTGAAATTCACATAAAGTTCACATTGAACTCCATGTATAAGTAAACAATCTAAAAAAAATTGTAGATTTACTATCTTTTTGACCATGTGTTTGATAACGGGATTTGTTTACTTTGTCGATCAACAAATCACATTCCACTCAGGTATTTTCTAGGCGGCGTATATCTGTTTTTGTTTTTCCAAAACAAATATATCTCGTATTTAACCCTAACATTGTTATAACAATCGGAGTCAACAGCTTTGCCCTGCGCTCTGCGAGCGCTGTTGACTAGGTATATGGTATTGCACCAAGAGTCGTCGTAGTGTTTAACAGAGTGTTTCAGTGAAGTGCATATTTGAAAGAAAAACACACCAGTCGATATTCCAAACCAGATGTTGTTGTCGGCCAGCTCGAACAGAAATGTGTTAAACATATGTTGCAACTGTAAATGTGTGACAGAAAGAATGCAAATGGAAACGAGCCAAATCATATTGATAGTTAGTTGATGTATGTAGTCAGAGGGCCTATGTGTAGCCAAAGGTATCATTAACCCCATAAAAGCAAATTTAGAAATTTGGAATGGTTCTCATATAGAAATAGACACCACAGGTCGGTGTCACGTTTCTAATATTTTTTTGCATGTCCTTTATTCTGTCAGCTTTAGATTGTAATGATTTTCGCCAACTAGTGTCGATCTAGCCACGTATTTGTGTTGGTCTCATTTATCATCCATCATAAACACTTGTTGTTTGGCGGGTGTGTGTGTGTGTGTGTGTGTGTGTGTGTGTGTGTGTGTGTGTGTGTGTGTGAAATAAATGGAATACCAAAACATGGCAACCCATACCACACTTAAATATTTTTCTCTGATAGTAATTGCTGTGAAGATGGTACATCATGCTATAGATAGAGCCGCAACACGTATGCCTAACACACTCATTGCTTTTCATTGACAGAGCCGTCACACGTATTCCTAACACACTCATTGTCTTTCATAGATAGAGCCGCCACATGTATGCCTAACACACTCATTGTCTTTCATAGATGGGGCCGCCACATGTATGCATTACGCACTCATTGTCTTTTACAGATATAGCCGCCACATGTATGTTTAACACACTCATTTTCTTTGTGACCAGGGCTTGCAAAGTGCATTTTTCATCAATTTTTACCCAAAGTTTTCTCATTGAGGGCTATTTCAGACCTAAATGTATATATATTGTCGTTGTGAACGATTAACTTGAAGGAAAATGTTCAGAGCATCTCTGGTGCTGAATAGCACTCCTTGCACACAATCTTGCCTGCAGCACATGAAAGAACTCTTGACCTCGTCCTAACGTAGGGAAGGCCAAAAGTCAAATACATGCAACCATGCATGGTAACGTCTACATGTTTCTTCAAACTTACCTTACATTTGAATAAATGCATACATGCATATATATATATATATATATATATATATATATATATATATATATATATATATATATATATATATATATATATAGATATATATACTTCATTGCATATAATTTCAAGGGCTTTATTAATGAAAAAACAGGTATTGAGCTACCGCTGGTTAAAGGTGCCTGTCGGGTTACATTCCGTCAGCTGCTACCGGGCCTGTGGTGCGAATTTACTGCCATTTAATGGAACCGCTGTAATTTGTCACCGAGGCTCTGTAATGGAATTTGGTTTTGAACCTGTGTATCTGTCCACAAGCCACAATGTATCTGCCAACTCTAGCCTCGTTTGGTTCAATTGGACTTTATATGGTGAAATTCGTGGGGAAGACACTTTGTTGTCATTACCTGTCCAAGAGATTCCTTGTCACCTCGCTGCAAATATTTTGCCGCACAAGACTGTGCTAGCAAATAATCATTTTTTTTTTGCATTTGCAACAATCCTAATAGCAATACAGGGTATTAAAGTTAGTATTACATAAGACTCTTTGGTGTCGAATGAATGAATGAATGAGTAAACTTTATTTCGCTATACCTCAGACAATTGAGGCATTCTGCCGAAAAACAGGAATACATAGCAATAAATACAAAGATACAAATGACGACAAATTATACATATACAATAACGACACACACACCAACACAAAAGTTACATACAAACTTACAAGGTATAGAAGTGATTGGTTATACAGGTTGTACAAATTACAGCGGGCCTTCAATTTCTGTTGTAGCAGTCAAAAACGATTCTAGAATGTAAATTTCTTCAATATCATGACATTTTATCAGAAATAGAATTTTCTCATTGTCATATAGCTCTTTAAAATTTGTAAATGTTTCATCAGCCAAATCTATCAGTTTTTGAGTGGACTAGAACATTTTGTGCATTCAAGGATGAAATTCATTTCCAATAGAAGAGCATGTATCACAAAGTCGTTGATCAGGTGGTGTTTTTATCGGTCGTTTGTGTCTGCCAATTTTAATTGGGAGATTATGCGCACTGGTTCTCAGTCGTGTAAGACTTTTCTTTATTGTAACATTTTTAATTACATATAAATATTTTTCTAATTCTAAATTTTCTTTAAATTTAGCGTACGTTCTCAATTTTTTGTCTGGTTGTTATCGTATTTTGAATTCACTTTCCCCTTGCATTAAGATTTTTTCTTTGAACAATTTATATATAATTTTGTCGGAAAATCCTCAAAATTAACTCCGTAATTATCCAAATATCTTTAGATCCAATAAGATCCAAAATGTCTCTTACAGTTGTTAACTATTGAGATTTTCGTGTCATCATTAATTCTTAGTTACATTTGAAGGCATCATACAAAAGTAATTTGGAATTTAAATTTATAATACGATGCCAGTTCTTACATACACGACTGAGGATCATCAAGAAGTAAGGGTATTGGCCTGTTTAACTTAGTGATGCTATGTTGCAGGCTTTTCTATTGACTCCCAAGCAATATCTCATAAAAACCAAGATGTAATTTCTCGGACGGTATTTTAAAGTAATTACTTAGATCATTCTGTAATAACAGTTTAGTTGGTTGGATAGTATATGCTCACCAAACTTCACAACCATAGAGAAAAATAGGCGCCAAACTTAAAACGACGGAAGACTAATTTACCAGTTTTGTTAAATATCACTACTTTTGACTTTTCTACATTAGCAGTTTCCATTCTTGACAATATGTGGAGAACTTATCCAAACAACATTGCAGACCAATTTCAGATTCGGATAACAGAATAAAATCATCTGCGTATAATAAACAGTTATGTTTTTCATGGTACAGCGTTACAGGATCACAGTTATTATCAAATATAGAAGAGAGGTCAGTGACACAAATATTAAAGAGAGTGGGGCTTAGGGCATAGCCGTGCTTTACTCCATTATTCATCAAAATTTTGCCAGAAAGTCCTGAAGAGAATTTAATTTGAACATATGAATTTTGGTACATATCTTTCAAAATTTTAAACATATAACCACCAATATCATATGTTAACAATTTAAACAACAAATCTTGATGCCAGACCATATCGAATGCCTTTTGAAAGTCAAAGAAACAGACGTATAAGAATTTATTTTTACCTAGTACTTTCACATATTTATCGAATGCAAGTGAGCGTATGAATTTGAATTCAAACAGTTTCCAGAGATCAGGGTCCGAGTTTCCATAAAGATTGTGCATTGCAAAACAAAAACCTGTTAAATAAATGGAGGCTATTTATTGCCAAATAAAGTGTTCATGCATTCATTCTGAATTTGTGAAAAACTATTAAGATGCCAGCTGCAAGGAATATTTTTAAACACTCCCTTGTCCTCCCACCCATCACCCCATATCGTAGCAAATCATAGCCACGCGACACTCTAATCGGTGATGCTGCAGATTGGTAAGTGTGGAACAGTGTTTCAGATGTAACTTAGTGAATACAAACCGTACTTTGCATTTACCAATGTAACCATGGGCACGTAAGGGCAAAAGAGTTGTGAAAATACCTAATATCGAGTAGTTTGTATACACACACACACATACACACACACACATATATATAAATATATATATATATATGTATACATATATATGCATATATATGCAACATATATATATGCATATATATATATATATATATATATATATATATATATATATATATATATATATATATATATATATGGTTCGCTATGATCGGCAGAAGTATTTCTCGTTGATTTATTATTCTATAAGATGACACATAGAATGAAACGTGGAGTATGTTATGTCAAAAAGGGGCAGTTGGACCACTGACGTCTAGAGGAGGTGACTTGTAGTCCTACACTGTGACCTTTATTTTGTTACAGAGGTGGTGATGACGCCGCTGAAGACGACAGGTGACCGCAAAGTGATCCGCATAGAGCACATGAAAAAGAAGAAGCTCAATAAAAAGCATGTCCAGCACTTTGCAGGGGGTCCCTTTCAGGGCATCGTCATCAACAAGAGCTCTAATGGTGGGTATACTGCATGTCATATCATACTTCCCGATATCAGGGATATTTTCTATGTTAAATAAAACTCCACACGAAAAACTGTTTGAAATCTGCTATGCTTTTGTGAGGAAGATGTGTGATAGACCACGTGTCAAAGTTTGGAAATTCCACCCCTAGAGCAAGTTGAAGAAATAAAATTGAAAACTCTTTCAACTTTAACATGGTGGTCATGAGACCGTGTTGCGCAACGGATCCTGACAATGGGCAGTTATAACATGTCTCAAGCTTGATATGGATTTATCAGTGGATTCTTTGCCGGGTTTAGATGGAATAGAGACTACTTTAATGTTTTTTAGACTGAAAAGGGCATGTTTTGTAAATGAATCATGCAAAAGATATAAGATCATAAAAATGAATAGATCGTATTATAGACCGAACAATTTTCAACTTTGTCAATCTGAAGCTGGAAAAGGGAATATTAAGATAAGACAGGTTGACTTCATTTCAGGCACTTGCTGCATATATAATAAGCATATTGCAGAGACATATTATTTAACAGAAGTCAACCCCATTTCGTTTGAATTGCTTCAAGTTTCTACTTGGTCTAAAGTGACCACATACCAGTTTAGTATTCAGAAGCAGATTTTCGTCATTTCTATGTATCAAGTCAAATTGTGGGTTGTGTGTACATTATTTTCGTTGTTGTAGACGCCCCCGACAAACACAAGCCCGAAGCCTCAAAGGATTTCGTTGTCCATCTTGGAGATCCTAATGACAGTCAAGATCCTGATAGACATCTAAAGAAGGCAAGTAGAGCTGAATTTGAACTTTTACATTTTGAGTTTAAATTGGGGTATTGAGGCACGTGTTGTCAAATTATTTCAGTCTTAGTTGAATTTCAAATTAGCAAGCGGACAAAAGCGAGATCTTAAAAGGTCAAAAGGCATTAAAGCAAAAGCTTGGATTCAGACTGATGATTATCAGGCTTGGAGATTATGAATGGATGTGGCAGGGTTTTTTGTTTGATTGTTTGTTTGGTTGTTTTTTGTTTTTTGTTTTTGTTGTTGTTGTTTTTTGTTGCTTTTTTCTTTTTTGGGTTTTGTTTTGTTTCTGTTTTATTTTGTTTTTTTATTTGTATTTTTTGTTTTTGTTTTGTTTTGTTTTGTTTTGTTTTAGCCTAGCGTGAGATAATAAATATGTTAATTCAGTAATAATCTAAATAATCATTTGACGTTCAATTCCGTTGCTGTTGAATACCTGTTGTATTTCGGCTTGAAGCATTTTAGTTTTAAAGTTTCACTTGATATCGAGACTTTGTTCTGCAGCTGTCCTGGTTGTGAGCTGCAAAAATGTACTCAAGCCCAAAGTCTGTATTGCTCAGTTCATGACCGTTTCTGTTACAGAATATGCTGCATTTATGCTATTAATGTAAAAATGTATAACCTTATCTGTTGGGAGTTGCATCGTAGATAGCAAATCAACCCAACGGTCGTGTTTTTATATTTAAAAGTGGTTGGACAAAACCTTGTAAATCTGCAAAACAGACAAGCATATGCAACTCAATATGGCCACACGATGGAAAATTTCCCTTTCCGTGTCACAAAATGGCCAATCGTTCGATTTTGCAACAAAGGCAGAATGGTTTCAAAAGCGTCCTACAGAATAACATTTTTCAGAAAATGTTGTTAGGAAATTATAGCACAGGGTTTTTTTGTATCAAATCAAAATTATTCTCAAAAGTACAGCGTTTGACTTTCGAGTATTCCGGACTTTTGGTTTTGAGAAAATCTTCAGCAGGTCTGTCATTTGATTCCGCAATATTTAGTCCATGCAACAATCACAATTTTGCTTCATTTTGTTCGAGGTATTGAATGCATATAGCTATGCAATACCCAGTTATTGGTACAACCAGACAATAACTACTGGTACCCCAGATAGAAACTACCGCTAATAGCAGATAATAAAAACTATTGTTACAACCACATAATAACTACTGGTACAACCAGATGATAACTACTAATTCAGCCAGATATTAATCACTGGTGCAATTAGATTATAACTACTGGTACAACCAGATAATAATACCTACTGGTTCAACCAGATAACTACTGGCACCACCAGATAATAACTACTGGTTCAGCCAGATAATAATCACTGGTACAACCACATGATAATTACTGGTACAGCCAGATAATAATATCAACTGGCACAACCAGATAATAATACCTGCTGGTACAACCAGATAATGACTACTGGTACGTCTAGATCCAACACAGTTTCCTGACTGACCGCCTCTTGGATGGTAAAATTGTGGGTTTCATTAAAAGAAAAACAAACAAACAAACAAACAAACAAACAAACAAACAAAACAAAACTTTTTTTTATCACTGTTTGTATTGCACTCAGTTAAAGGGGGCTAAAGATGAACCAACTGCCTGGTGCAAGGGTTTCAACTGGTAAATTCTATAACTACAAAACACCGATATACAATTCATGTCAGACAAATTCTTAGCTACATGTATCTGTAACAATTCTTAACAAACACTGTAGTATTTATTTGAATAAGTGAAAAATTGTTCAACTTTTGTGTAGATATATCACGAGAATCAACTTTTCTATGGCTGTAGCAACAAATACGATGACAATATATATATTTTGTGTATTTATTTGCAAACTTTGTTCTGTTTTTTTTTTTTTTCAATTCATTATTTATTGTCAACACTATGGTCTGTTGCCTGTGGTTTACATGTGAATAACATATTGTACTTGAATTAAAAAAAAAAAATTGTTGATTTCATTTTACAGGAAAAGAGAATCATTCGATTCTGGTATTTGAAAGAAATGGCAAAGGATAAACACGAAGAAACTGCCGACGAATTCTTCAAGAAACTACTGGATCCTGACAACTTCCCCAGGGGTAATACAGGACATCGGCCTTTTTCTTTCCCTAAGCATTAAATAGTTGCAAGTAAACATTGACAAAAATATCATGCGAAAATGAACACTAGTGGCAGTAAACAATCTTAATGGTTTCCACTGATGAAAAAAGTTAGAATTACCTGAATTCTGAATGTGCAATGGGATACTGCAAGACGTTTTGTCAGAATAGCTTATATGGCTGCCGTTGATTTCTGATTGCTCTGCAACAAGTCAGGCATTCCATTTTTGTAATAAGAACATGCTTATTCTACGATATTGATACTGGAAAATTATGGCGTGTGGCAGATAAATGTTTACCGCAAGTTAAAATATAGCTAACATTGTAATTTCTTATCCCAAAATTTTACATTTGAGGGTAGGTTTATGTTTTTCGTCCTGAAAAAAAACTTTAGGAATATATATAAGAAATAGAAACAGATACACACACACACGCACACACACACACACACACACACACACACACACACACACACACACACACACACACACACACCAGGACATCAGACAATGGAAATAAATTTTATTCGAATTTTCTTTCTTACCACATTGGCGCAGATGATCAAGTGGCAGTTCATTACACCTTTTATTAACATCTAATTTTTCAGATTATATCAGTTTCTTGAAACGAGCAGTGACGGAGATGAAAGATTATACCAAAATAAAAAAGATCGAGTTGGAAATGAGACCCCCAACGAAAGAAGAAGAAGAAGATGTTGCCAAGAACTACTTCGTTAAAGAACAGAAAACTTTTAGTTACGTTACAACAACTACCACCACAGTGAACGCTGGTGACCCAGGCGCAAGTCAGGAGGATTATAGACTGCACCAGGACGGCCGTAGTCCCGGGGAACACGGAACTGTCCAAAACGGTGAAGGTAAAACAAAATGCTGGCGCTGTGTTTTATGCCTTTTGTCTATAGAGGGCCGATAATGGTCCTCACTGGGGAACGTTTTGCAAGTGGGCAAAGAAAAGCTTTACTGCGTGACGAGGTCTCCTTTCAGGTTATCCAGCAGTCAAGTATTTTAAATATGTAGGTACCAACCATTAAGTTATGCCTATTACATAAATTACAAAGTGAGTACAGAATGTCAACTCACTTGTCTTCTACATTTGCTATTGCAAGCCTTATATATATATATATATATATATATATATATATATATATATATATATATATATATATATATATATATATATATATATATATATATATATACATCTTTCCTCGATTCCAGTTTGAATATTGCCAGGGTATAACATACTAAAACGGATTCATCTTAGGATGTATCTCATTTATAAAGATACCACACCCAGTTTTATACTTCTTTGACCGATAAAGATGCGGAAAATACATTTTCTAAATGGTTGCAAAGATATGAGAACTTGTAGAAAAAAACATCGTGGATTAGCATTGTAGGATGATATTTTCCATGCTTTATAAATTATCAAATTGAGTACTGGCTTTTTGTTTAGCCTGGTACCCGACAGGCAGCGTACGCCAGTGTCATACTCCTCTTGGTGTCGCTTTGAGTCGCCAAAATAATGTTGTTGAAAATGATCATATTTCACGCTGGAACTTGCGGATTTGCTATGGTAAATTGTTACATTGCCAATAACGAGACAGGAAAACATGCGAGAGCACTTTTGTAACCCAACGTTTTAACATACGGGCGCCCCGGAACCGCCGCCAGGTTACTTGTAATGTCAACTCATTTTTTTTCACCATTTGGACCATCATTTCCGTTCAACATTGCTGAAGCACAACATCATAAAGGTAGCAACGTGTGACAAGCATTTATGTACATGCATCTCCATGACGAAAAAAAAATGCAAAACAAAAAGGTCAGAAATTCCTGTTAAACGGGTATATGTCATAAGAAAACGGACACATGTGACTCCAAATGAAGTAATGAAATTTGAATGGTACAAATGATACGGCGTTGAAGTTCAGCAGGCCCTGTATTTATCAAAATCAGTGGTAACTCTTAAGCTATTATGGCTTATTGGGGGTGATGGTGGGGGTGGGCAGGGGGCTGAGCCGACAGATTCTCGAAATGTCCAAAAAAGCAGAGCCGGTAGCTGGTAGCGCATCAGAATTATCCAAGGTCTCCTGGGAGATTTGGATGTATAATTAAGCGAAAGCCAAACCTCCGAGAAAAAAGTGAGTAAAGCAAGACACGAACAAGTTTCCTTTAAAAAAGAATTAGGCGTGACTGGTACAAAAAGTAATTGGAAGAGCAATCGGGACTTTTTGGTCAAGGATTCTAATATTATGTGTTCAGCTATCTTATAAGAAATTGTGCATGGAACGTGCAATAAAATGGATTTAATAATTAAGAAGATTTTGATTTGCAAGTAAGCTTTTCTTGATGTGAAGGTACGGTAAGCTACGCTTGAATTGGAATGTTATCACTATAGCCAGTTTGGTTAAAATTGAATTAACATCTTTAGCCAAGTTCTGATCGTCTAAGCCAAAACTAACACAACCATTTGTGTATGAGCTTTATCTTATCGTTAAAATATAATCAACTTAAAATAAAATTATGTGTGTAAAAAGTTGCCTTGTCAAATAAATTATGAAATCTGATCAACCAGTTTGACTAGAAATTATAAGAATATCATAGCCGAATCACACCTTTTTACCCACTGGTCATTTGGATAATCGATACTGCAAGCCTAGGTAAACATATTGACGAATTTCTTTTTAAGGGTAAATAATTTGATGAGTGGAGAAGAATGTATTTTTTATTTTCTGTTCTGAATTCAAAGATAAAAAAGTAATTGCTCCTCGAAGTCATAAGCCATGATATTCGGTGACAACAAACGTTTTAGCCATAAGATTTTGTTTGTTTGTTTGTTTTTTCTGGGGGTTGGGGGTGGGGTGGGTATATCATAAGTGCACATAGAACATAAAATAAAGAGAAACACAATAGAAATAAGGGGAGTATGTTTGCCTGGAAAATGAGCAGACAACATTGCGATGAATCCGAGGCATAGGCCATACATTCCTGCTCTATCAAAATACCCACAATCTGAGAAAATTTGAACTAATACTTTTACGACATTTATCCATTATTTTTTATGAATCACGATAATTAACCAGAAGCGGGACAGGCAGAGTTTAATATCTGGTCGCACTCCGCCAGGAAAGAGTTAAAATAAGATAAAGGGGTTGTGCAATACCTTAGGATACGAAATACGAGACAGACATGAGATTCGCATATATCTCTGTATAAAATAATGAAATTGTGACAGAGGGTCAAAAATTATCTCAGTGCACTGTGTCACTGTGTACATACCAGTCACATGTACACCGGGACCTAATTTGTCTGGAGTAATTTTAGGTCGTTATAGATGGGGTTGGCAAGCAATATGACATTGATTGTCCATTTCGTTATTGCAACTTTTTCGCTCAAACCGGTCGTGAAGGCGATCGGTAGTTGAAATGTCGTGCGCTTATGTGTTTCTTTTATGTTTCTTTGGTTTCGTCAAAGTTTCGAATGAAAGTTGAAGATTAAGCCCATCAGGTTTATGTCCCACCAATCAACCGCTTTATTGGGTCAGTTCTGGGTACTAATGAAAGGCAACTGAGTCAGTATTATGACCTGAGAGGGTAAGGGTTACTGAACACACTACGTGATGAATCTTTTGCAGTAATGCTTTCTCAGTCGGCCACGCCCCTTGGTGCAACACGTGACCAGGCAGGTCGACGAGGTCCAAGCCAGGAAGATCGCCTCAGAAATCAAGATGGGAGTGTCAATGCAACCCATGGCGACATAGAAAATGACACAAGTGGTCTGTACTAATAAGTTACACATATACACGTGTGTGTGTGTGTGTGTGTGTGAGTGTGTGTGTATGTATGTATGTATGTATATATATATATATATATATATATATATATATATATATAGAGAGAGAGAGAGAGAGAGAGAGAGAGAGAGAGAGAGAGAGAGAGAGAGAGAGAGAGAGAGAGAGAGAGCTCACTGAACACCTTGATAGAGAAACGCAAGAAAAACTATTATGAATCCATCATATTATAGACACTAGACAGACGTTCTATATCATATTCATGTATTATCTATGCTCACACTTACAATATTATGCAGTTGCTCCAATACTCAATTCTCATGCCCCCTGTCATTGCATACAACATTTGGCAAACACGTTAGGGATAGTTTTTGTAGGTAGTGTGTTGTAAAACCATTTTGATCAGTTCGGAGACAAATTTAGGATTTTAAAACTGGACTCTTGCTCCCAATTACCTTCATTTTACTTACAGTGACAATCGCCCAAAGAGCCACTCCCCTCGGCGCAACACATAACCAGGCAGATCGCCGAGGGCCTAGTCAGGAGGACCACCTCAGAAATCAGGATGGTAGCTTCAATATAAGCCATGGCAACATACAAAAAGAGACCACTGGTGCGCATATTTAAAACTTCTCAACCGCGGTGCAGACATAAAATGGAAAAGAATAATTATGAAAATTGGATAAAGTATATAGATGCAAGAAATACGGATCTGAACAAAAGATACCAGGAACACTTATAAGCCATTTAAATGATCATGATATTTACAAAAGTCATATTATGCAAGCGTATATTCATTGATATATTTGGATATTTTATCCAGGGTGACCTGTTCAGTCGCGGATAGTTCTGACACTCTTTCTAATGATATATGCTTCAAAACGCATTTTATCAGAAAAGATGCTTAAAGCTTTTCAAAATTCCCCAGTACCAGTTTTGATGTTATGCTTCCACAGTGACAATTAGCCAAAGAGCCACGCCACTAGGTGCGGCACGTGACCAGGCGACACGTCAGGGACCCGATCAGGATGACCATTTGAAAAATAAAGACAGCAGTTTTAACGTTACCCAAAGCAGCATACATGATCCAGGCGCAGGTTCGTAAATTCTGCTATATCTTTGGTATATCTCATTTCGTGAAAAATGTTTTAATCTGACCTGCAATCCTCAGACTACGCATTTTTCTTCTTTGAAAAACATATTTTACCTACTTTTGATTGACCGCTGCCCCTGTTAACTGTTCCTTTAATTTTTGGCACAATAGCAGAGGACCTGATGGATAATGGAATCCGTCTCCCGCTGAAAAAGTATAAATTTCCTTTCAGCCTATTGGCAAAGTATTAGAGCAATCTATTTTAAAGCAATCGTTATGTTACTTTTGGTTAGAAACAACATTTATTGTAAGAAAATGAGAATCAATTCGTTTGGTCTTTTTCCCCCTTGTATGCAGATGGGAACTTGAGGTTCCAAGTTTGTATGCTGTCATATGTGTTACCAGTTCAGCAATGTTATTTCCAGTTTAAAAAATACAGCGACCAAAGGTTTTATGTTGTGTTTATGCTTTTGTGGATGATGTTACTGGTTTGGGCATTACAGAAGAAATAATGGAGGCTCATAATGGCTGCCATCTGGCAGACAGAATAAGTGTAATGATAAAACACAGCGGATAACGATAAAATTGCTCAGCTATTTAGACTAAAAACAAACTGTAAATAACATAACAACAATATCTATTTATCATTATCTCCATATAAGAATATCGTCTCTACCCTCTCGCTTGCCTGACGCTGCTTCCATTCGCTTTCTTCAACTCCTTTACTATGCCAGTTGTTGTTCCTATATCTTCTGCAGTAGATGCTCTGTACTCCAAACTGCAACCAGGCGCACACCACGATACCACTGACTCTGGAAAAGTGGTAAAACATCACACAACGGAAGACCGGAAAACGGAACACGGGCCGGACGGTGTGACAATCACAACTGTCAAGAAAACCACCACCTGTGAGCTTTCCCATAACTGCTTTAACATATTCCGCCTAACCATTTGAAAAAAAGTCTGCATTTTTTTCATGCTGTCAACTTTATCTCTATGTTCTAAATTTTTGTCGTAACTAAATAATTATAGTTTTGAAAGAATGTTATACTCGAGAGTAATAAAAATGATACTAGAGCCCTGGTCTGCCAGTTTCGTTGCATTTTTGGTCACTAGCAAATATGAGTTTATTTCTGAGTAAGTGCTTTATGTTTGACTCGAAGTTTTTGGTCACATCCACTCATTTTCCTATCTGCTTGTCATAAAGCTTTAAACTTCAAAACCCTACTTAGGTAACACAAAACCATACCCGATGAAACCACGAAGTACACAAAACTGTTTTGGTATATTAGAATAGCAGATTAAGTGGGTAATCATAACACAAAAAGTCCACTAGTATTTGAAGTGAAAAAAACTAGTGAACACATTATAATATATCAATTTATTATTCTAACAGTTTAGCATGCCTATGAACGGCTGAAACTTTGAGTTATGATATTTCTGACTGAATCATATTTGACCGTTTATAGATTCCACTCATACAACAAGGTCTGGACCCAGGGTAGCACCGAAACCCAAATACGTCATCTCAGAGAAAGGTCATATGTTGATTTGGATTGCAAAGAAACAGAAGCTGCTGAATATACTGGAAGATGCTTATCCAAACCCTATACAGTCAGAGGAACTTGTAAGGTACAGAGCATTCACTTTATTGGTGCCACATTTTACACTGAGTCAACAGCTTTTCTCGGCGCGCTGTGAGCTCAATGCACCCAAAGTGCGCAGACGACAGGTGTTGACCAGCACCAGTATATTATTTCTAATTGCGGGTATGCTGCTAGAAGGAACATGAATCTAGCACCCTTATTACAATGCAGAGCAGTTCGGTTTAAGTAGTTCGACTTTTGTCGCAGTTCGCACTAAAAGACTTAACTATGAATTACTAATTGGGAAATAATATTTGATTACCACTTGTAAAAACCGGTCGGTACTTTCGGACCTGTATCCACTGTCGGGACAACCTTCTCTACTAAGCTCCGGCTTTGACGTAAGACAATGTACCAGGCATTTTGAGAAAGCATACGATCATGTGCAAAATTGGAATATTTTGTGTTCAGCCCACCACGTTCACTTAATTATGCTATATGCTGCAGCAATGCTTTTTCCCCGGCCCAAGTTAACCGTCTTTGAGTTGACTTTACTGCAAAATAACGGCACGCGTTGGCCAGCTTTTCTATTAACTTACAATTTGGTTACGGTTGATTAGGATGACCGCTTTTTTTACGGGTGGTCATTTGTGGGGTGATTTTGCTGGTCGTTGACGTTTGTGTCGTGTTGCAGGTGGTCTAGGGCTGTCAAACTGGAGCATTGTAGCAAAATTTTGCTTCACAGTTCTTGAAAAATGCTACAGAATTTATTTAAAATAAGTGTTTCTCGTGTGAAGAAGTTGAGAAAATGCTGCATGGAATCTAAATTTGGCTGCTGAGATTTCCAGTTGGACAGCACTGTGGTCGTTAGCGTCAGGTCATTTAACATTGCAAAAGCGCCCGTGCCAAGACAAACTGGTCGTTTTGACCAGGTGGTCGCCCAACCCCGGGAACTGGGGTCGGTAATTGCAGGTACTACTGTATTTGTATTTATTTATTCATTCATCTTTTAATTCATAAATAATTAAAAGCATTTCAGCTACAAACCTGTGCAAAGCAGCTATATATTTTTCTGATTTCACACTTGCTATTTTCATGTTATGGTCCACCATGGAAATAAGCCAAGGCAAGATTCCCTAGGCTTTTAGTGCTCTCATTTCATGCATCATAGTTTGGTGTGCTTTCAGCAATTATAATGCACCATTTTAGTATGTCAATTGTACACTTTTTTCATGTGCATGAATAAAATATTATCAATCAATCGATCAACATTCAGTGACAAAAGTTTAGTACATTTAGGCCTAGTCATTATCTTAATGTATTTTTTCCTCTTGCTTTTCATGCCACCACTCGCTTTGGCCCTCTGGGCCACTGAAAAAAATATATACTTTTTTGGGCCACTTGGGACTCAGACTTGCGTTTCTAGCACTGTCCTGGGTCGATCCATTTTTATTAGGGAATGGTGGCTTGAAAGTACTTTTTGTTATGCCCCCCTTCGAAGAAGGTGGGGCATATAGCTTTGCACATGTCGGTCGGTCGGTCGGTCGGTCGGTCTGTCGGTCGGTAGACTGTGGTTTCCGCACAATAACTCAAGAAGTTTTTGAGCTAGGACTTTGATACTATACAGATGCATCATTCTAGTCAAAAGCTAGGCAAAGTTCGTAGATGGGTGACCTTGACCAAATTCCAAGGTCACAGTGGTGCCTGAGTTAACTTTGGTTTCCGCACAATAACTGAAGAGATTTTTAAGCTAGGACTTTTATATTGTACAGGATTATAGTCCATATTTGGAGCTAGGCGAAGTTTGAAGATGGATGACCTTGACCTCATTTTAAAGGTCACAGAGCCACTTTACTGAATATGGTTTCATGCTTTCTGCATGATAACTTATACCTTGGAGCTAGGACTTTTATATTGCACAGTTTTATGGCTCTCTGTAAGGGCTAGGTTGAGTTTGAAGAAGGGTGACCTTGACCCAGTTTTCAGGGTTACAGAGAGATTATAGAATTCCTGTGGTTTCCGCACAATAACTCAAGAAGTTTTTGAGCAAGGACTTGGATACTGCACCGCTATAGAGTCCTTGTTAACGGCTAAAAGAAATGTAAAGTTTGGTGACCTTGATCTTAATTCCAAGGTCACATATTCACCTGATTTAACTTTGGTTTCTGCATGATGACTGAAGAGGTTTTGAAGCTAGGACTTTTCTATTGTGCAAGATTATAGTCCATATTCGGGGCTACTCGAAAATGAGTGACCTTGACCAAATTCCAAACGTCACAGCGCTACTTTACTTAATATGATTTCATGGTTTCCGCATGATAACTTGTACTTTAGAGCTGTGACTTTTATATTGCACAGCTTTATGGTTTCCTATAAAGACTATGTTGAGAATGAAGATGGGTGACCTCGATACAGTTTTCTCACATTGATGTATGATCAACCTTCACTAATTTTGTAAGGTCACGAGTGCCCCATCTACCACTATCAATAGGGTAGCGAGGGCAAGGGTAATGAGGGCGGGGGCATCTATGTTTTACAAACATATCTTGTTCCATTAACTTTAGTGTTGGGCCTTTTTAGTAGGGTCTGTCAGGTTACCGGAACCACACGTATATTTTTGTTGGGCCTTAGGTAACTTGGACATTTGTTGAAACAAGTTTAAAATGGATGTTCTTACTCCTTTTACACAGTTCCTCTTTTGACGTCAGTTTAATTTGTGACCTGGGCACAGCCGGAGGCACTTATTTGTTAAAGAAAAAGGTGCTATGTGGATTGAGAATTGTCTGAAGCATGCTCTTGGCTATTGGGTTCTCAGCTGACTCTCAGGACCGTTTTCGTACCTCGCTGTGGCCTAGGGTCCCAGAACGGTCCAGAGGAGTGAGGTGTACTGGGCAGCAATTTTTGGCTGTTGCTGTTGTAACCAAGATGTAGCCAGAAAAAAAAAGGGGGGGGGGGTTTCCTTATTATAGATATTGCACCATCGGTGGAGTGGAAATTATATGTTGTGTTAATTTCTTGCAGACTGAGCGGCTTCAAGAAGGGCGACGTGGTAACTATTGCAGTTCTCCTCAAAGATCTTCAAAACAGAGGCCTCATCAATGAGATGGATAAAGGCAGATGGATGAGAATCCAGAAGGCAGAACCAAAAGAAGTGGTCACCAAAACAAAAGCTGGAAAGGAAGAGACCAAGAAAGTCCATGGTATGTAAAACAATACATGTACAATGTTAGCTGTGGTCCAAATCAATATGGCTGATCTACGGACCTATGTATACGCGGAAGAGATCATGAATTTCTATTCAGACTCAGAGTTATTGCGGACCTGGATTTGTGCTTTATGTAAAAGTTTCAGCTGCAAATTTATGCAATGAATCATTTGAGTTGCTACATTAAGGTCAGGCATTGTCTTGTGTTTACAACCTATATCATTGATATAATTAACAAAACGTGACAGTTTAGCTGTATGTATCACATTTTCGGTACGATCAGTCACTATACCCGAAAATTAACGTTCGTGGAACATAAGCTATATTTCTTAGAACTGCTGTTTTTTCACAATTGCCAGAACTTGGTTGTTTTCTTACGTGTTCCTGTGATATAAACCATGTCCCAAGGCACTCACTGTGAGTCGTTTTGTACCCTATCCATGACTATCACAGAGGTTCCCTGCATTCTCTTATTTTAAATTCGCAAGAATTTATACTTTTAACAGTTTATTCTCAAGCTAATTGATGATTATATAAATAATGTAAATTGAATCTAATTATGTCATTGTTGTGTTTTTCCTGAAATTTTACCCATTTGGAAAGTACAGGGATATGACTATGTACGTTACACTGCGTCTTTACCTGCACGCGTGTATCTGTAATACCCATACTTTTGTTTGCCTACATAGCTGACGTAACTGATTGGGAGGGTGTTATGGAGGCAAAACTCTTATTTATCATAAAAAAATGAATGTGGCCATGGTTCAGGACCTAGCTGACGTAACTGATTGGAAGGGTGCTATGGAGGCAAAACTCTTATTTATCATAAAAAAATGAATGTGGCCATGGTTCAGGAGCATGACGTCTTGTAATATTCTCACAGAGTTCTTAAAATGGCTTCTTTGTTTTAGAAATCAAAGTGGTGGATCACATCCCTGTACTCAAGGAGAAAGAACAGCCTACCATTGCTGTCATCACGGCCTGGTACTGTGAAAAGGTGGCGGTCGACGCCATGATGGACACCAAGACTACATACGTCAGATATAAGACCGAAGGTAACCGTTGACTTGATGCAACCCTTATCAATTTGTTTTGATCATTCCCTGGCTTATGTATGACCGCATTTTGCACTATGAAGAAAGTTACGGCCGCAGCGGATAATTAAACGCCATGATTTTGGTAATCGAATACATGGATGTGCTCCGAAATTGCCCATTTGAACACAGAATGGAAGATTATTCAAAAGTTGTCCAAAATTTCAAATTCAGTATTTTTGTCCAAGTTGCTTTCAGTAATCATAGTTTTCGTATTGAATTTGGCAGATGTTTGAATGAAAGTTTTGGGTTCCAGGATTCGCCTTTACTGTGGGAGCGCAGCTGTTGAGAGGGAAGAACATTTCCTTCCGTCTTCTGACGCTCATGATGATTTGAGAAAGAATCTTCTCTACTTGTAGACACAAACATATCTAGATATGGAACTTGTCTTTTCCCTTTAGGCTGATGTAGCAGCGGCGAAATCTACAAATGATCTGCTTTTTATCAATGTACTGATATTTTACTTGATGCTGTGAGCCCATACGGACAAAAAATGCAATAAACTATAAACTAATTTTCATTTTAAATATATTAATTAGCACAAATATTTGGAATAATGGTAAGAACAATCGAAACCTAGATAAGACCATACAGAATCACACTTTATCATGCCCAGTAATCCCGTTTGATCTCAATAGGAGATATGCATATTACGTTCCCGCCCAAACTGTATACCTGATTGACCAGTCTCGCTTGGTGAGATATGGCGAGATACGGGTCGGTACCTGTGGGGACAAGGGGGTATTACTAACGTTTTGGAAATGCAGAATACTTATGAAAGGCATATGGACATTTTCCTTATATACGGCTGAGGAAGTACTAAAAGGATACCAATTTGGCATTTGTGAACTTAAATTCCTCACAAAATGCTAATTTTGCAGAAATGAGCATATGGCCTGTCTGTGACAGTGATGCGACCCACACGCCCCCCGTGATCGCCGGGCGTCAAACCCGTGCTTTGTGGCGGGAAATTAATTTGCATACTACTTATTTTGAAGTTTATTCCACACTAAAGGGAATATAAATAACTCTTAAAGGATTATTCTTATTGATGAAATGACAAAACAAAAACAAGGATTCTGTGATCTCATAAGATGTTGTCATATTGTTCCGTTCAGAGGTACAGCATTACGTCTCTTTGGAGAGACAGTTCTGAAAATTGATTAATTCCACATTGTACCTCGATACGGGATATTGTCGTATGTAGCAGCACTGATTCAGAGGCTATAGTTTCATGATACACAATTTCCTGTTACCTAGCACTGGCCAAAAAGGAGAGCCCAGTTTGTTTATCGTACAGGTGTCTCCACCTGCGAGTGTCAGCAACCGGGGCACTTGTGAACAGTGGCGTCATTTGGAACATGCCCCGTTGGTTACATCAGCGCAATAAGCTACCTTGAGTGATATGGGTGTCATTGTGTATGTAAAGTCTGTTCTAGAGTTTTCTTAATACCATGAAAAAATGCATGATTTCATTTACAGGTGAAGCTCAAGTTTACACGGTAGGAACCATAGGCGGCCACAACGCAGTCTCCACCAAGCTATCACGCATAGGTTTCGGCCAAGGTGCTATGGTGTCAGCGGGGAATGTCGTGACGCGACTTCTGGGTAAAGTACCCGTACTAAGTTGAATAAGGTCAAACATAGTACTCCCAGAGAATGACTGATGACTCCAAGCATTGTATTTATACAAGTTGGAAATATTCATGTTGGATTTACAAGAGACTTACAGACATTATCCAGTTTTATCTTTCGCCAAGCAAATAATCAAGCCATTACATGATTTTCTGGGAAAATTAAATTTTCAAAGTACCGCGTATAGATCTGAAAACATGTTGGTCTGTGGGCAATTAACCCCAATAAGGAATGATTAAGTTAATAGGAAAAGCTATTTAATGCAAATATCTCTGTTGGAAGTACCTTCACACTGCTGCAGTAAAGTACACCCTTATATCCTGTCAGTCATAACCTGATGAATCAACATTTTAAATGGTCATTTTGGATATGGGTGCTATTGGCAAAGATCTAAGGTTTTAGTCCCATTGGATATTCATGTATTTTTTCGATGTTTCGTTGTCACCAATCATTGGATTATGCAAATTAATGTTGTTTCATTGCGTGATTTCCCGAACATGTTAATGACAATGATAGACCTGAGAAATATCTGCTTAGGAGGAACATCAAACATGCATAGGACATTATGGCATATGGTAAAAACCTTTTGTTTATCTTTCAGGGACCTTTGGCAGAGTTGAACATGTAATCCTGGTGGGCGTGGGAGGTGGCATCGTGAATTATAAAGATGATACCAAACACGTACGACTTGGTGACGTAGTTTCTTCCAAACCAGAATGGAGTGGAGGTCAGCTATACATACACTGCACGGACGTGGACACCGACCCACATACCCAGAGCTTCAACTTCGGAACGGCAAACTGGTCTCCAGTGGATGAAATTCTGGTTGAGTTATCCGAGAAAATGAGGGACGAGTACGCAAGTAAGGTGTATTCGCCGCCGCCTTGGGAGAAATACCTGACAGAAGGTCTGGAGCATTTGGAAAGGGGTGACTTGCGATTTTACAGACCCGATGCAGCCACTGACAGACTGTTCAGGGTGATCGATGGGAAACGTCAGGAGGTTCAGCACCCGACTCCAGCCTTTGGGTCCTTCAGGGCAAGAAACCCGGATAAACCAATGGTCCACTACGGTTGCATCGCAACAGGAAAGCAACTTATCAAGGATGAAGGCGCTCGCGCTGATTTTGCCTTGGTCAATGAAGTCAAAGCTATTGACTCAGGTTTCCAGGCAGTGATGGAATCCATTGAAGGCAACAGAAAGGACAGTTTCTTTATCATCCGTGGTATTTCCGATTACGATGATGGAATAAGGAAGAAGGAATGGCAGCCCTACGCGGCCTTGGCTGCGGCAGCCTATATGAAGGCGCTGTTGGTGACTCTTCCAGTTCCGGAGGCTGATGATGATTAGTAGTTGTACCTTCATTATCAGTCTGTTTTTTTTCCAAAACTTTGAAATGAGAGGGAAACAGCGGCGCTTTGGCCTTAGAATACCAACTTGTGGAGTATTGAGTGGCTATTTAAGAAACAGTGGCATTAGTAGGCTTTAGCTAACACATAGGGCAGCCTGTGATATGACGTGCTGCCTGAACCAAATTATGTAAATCACCTGCACATTTTCCAGGGAGTTGGCTACCGGTATATCTCTACAGTTGCGCTGTTACCGTATGCATCTATATTATAAGCTAGCTGTGACAAAGCTTCAGTGGATTAAGGCATAGAATGGAAAGGATGTGCATACAGCTTTACTTGATGCTGTTAGTCGTGTTATTCTTACTTTGGAAATAATAGGTTGCTCTACGGCAGACCATGTTTGGTCTGTTTAGCAGGCAAGATGATTGGCAGCTTATATTAAAACATACAAGAAACTGTATGGAGAACTACTTCAAAGACACCCATAAGACCAGATCAGTTTACATGAGAAGTTTGTGCTGTTGAGGCTCACCATTTACTAGTTGCAATATGAAGAGGATCATGAAATTTGCCTGTATTATAACAGGATAACACATAATTTCAACAATTTGGGAACGATGTGTGGAGACAATATAATATTAGTAAACTCACAACGTTCCTTCCTCCATTTTAGATCTCCAAATTTATATGGTATACCAGTATGTGTGTCTTTTTAGTTAAAAATACCAAACACACTGTTTCTTCTACTGCAGGGTCCCGGATATTCAGCAGTGGATCATGTAGCCATCTCCATCAATATATAGTTAACCGGTGACGTAACAGAATCATGTTACCGTAATGTTTCTGGTCTTATCTAGAGCACCTTCGATGACATTAAGTGATGAAGCCATAGCTATTTAGACCGCGTAAGTTTATCACAATTTCCAAGTGCAAATGAATGATTGCTGATGTGTATATTGGGTATATATTTTGCTTTTTTGTACTTATAAGTGCTATATACGTGAACCGGGTAATTTGTACGCAAACATCACATAGGTTTCTCGGAACGAACATAAGCAATATACCTAACATTTGTGAATCAAAGAAAACAGTTCGCAATATAAGCTCAACCAGTACCGGTTGTTTTATATAACAATAAAATGTTTTCTCATTTTGTACCGGAATAAATGAATTAAAAGTACAAGGGCATTTTGAACAGTTACATGCACTTTTTAAGTTTGGTTGGTTTGCAAACTACATGATTATTGATCACCGTCTCTTTGACAAATTGATGAAGTTTCACCCGGGCAAAATATAGGTGCAAAAGAAAAGCATCCCATACAACAGTTTTACAACATTGCAATATATGCAGCATAGTATTGCTGCCATATACGTGAGTAACACTTGCCAACACATAGTTCAGTTTCATATAGCATACCCTTATCAAAACGTACCATATCCTCATCATTTTTACAAATTTATATTGTCTGTAGTTACATCATATTGTGATTTAATGTCAAGCTTCGACCTTTCTAAAGAAGTTGAATATAGCCTTACTACACAAAACTTGATTTTAAAAAGGGAAACTGCTGCAGCACCAACCAGTTGCTAAAATAAGGACTAGGTACCCCCAAGGGACCTTGTGTTCAATGGCAAAGTAACTGATTCAGTAGTTCCTGAGAATAATTTTGATTTTTTTCAATGAAAAAAAAAATCATCAAAATGGAAAATAATTGCATCATCACCTCCTTTGCACAGATAGTAGATGGCCCCTGAGGTACATCTGTGTATAATGTCAAAGCATTCCATACAACGATTTTTAGAATATTACAACCCTACACTGCCTTTTACACTGCTACGTGCATATACGGTGGTAGCACTTACCGACATATGGTCCCAAAATTTGATATTCCATAGCTTCGCCAAAAATTTACATATTCTCATTATTTTCGCAAACTTTTATTATCTTTAGTCAGATTATACTCTGATAAAATCTCAAACAATTCTGTTTAGCCCCTCTGGGGAAGTCGAATATAGCATTAATATCGATACATAACATAAACGTTTGGCTGAGCTGTAAGACGCTCGCCTTTCACCTCTGCGACCCGGGTTCGATTCTCGTCCTGGGCAGCATGTGGAAAAAGTTCCTACCACTTTAACCGTGCCTAGTGGTTTTCTCCGAGTTCTTCGGTTTCCTCCACCACAGACAAGGTAGGAAGTATACGCCAACATCTGTGCCGTGGAGAGTGACTCCATAAGTCAATGCTTGACTTCTTTCACAATCCATGTAAAACAAATGTGTCTATACAAAAACAAAAACAAAACAAAAAAGAAAGAAAGAAAGAAAGAAAGAAAGAAAGAAAGAAAAAGAAAGAAAGAAAGAAAGAAAGAAAGAAAGAAAGAAAGAAAGAAAGAAAGAAAGAAAGAAAGAAAGAAAGAAAGAAAAGAAAAAGATCGCACCGGTACCTGGAGACCACAAATGTGACCTATATTACCTTAGGTGACCCTGTATGCAGCATCAAAGCAATTGGCCCTATGGTTCTTGCGATGTTGGTTTTTTTTCTTTCTTTTTTTTTTTTCAAAAAAAGAAATTCAAAGGATAAAGGTGGTCATTCAATTTGTTAAAAACAACAACAACAACAACCAAACAACCAAACATTCCACCCCCACCCCACCATGCCATTACTGCGCGTGCCCACAGCCGTGCCTGCATTACACTATGCAGAATCATGGAGCTCTCATAAGGCCTCCATTCTCCCTCCCCTCACTCAGTTTCCTGCTCTGTCTTCTGCCTGCCCTCAACCCAGGTCACTGCTTACTTCCCAGCACTTTACCTGGACACGGTTCATCCATACCACTCAAACTCTTCCCTTGTGATTTTCATTTCATTTCAAACATCCTGGCCTGCGAAACAGGCTTTCTACTTCCAGCGAATTACAGAGAGAGAGAGAGAGAGAGAGAGAGAGAGAGAGAGAGAGAGAGAGAGAGAGAGAGAGAGAGAGGGGGGGGGAGAGAGAGAGAGAGAGAGAGAGAGAGAGAGAGAGAGAGAGAGAGAGAGAGAGAGTTTGCTTAGCAGGCAACAAACATCCATGCTTACTTCTCATTCTCAGTTATTTCCTGAACCAGTTTAAATTCCTACACACTCATGTCTCTGCTTCCATCCCTCGAAAAGTTTATTCCTTACCTTCTTCAGATGCAGGGCACCAAGTGAGCAAATGATGAATTGTCTGATCGTCAGTCTCATTACAAATTCTACACTTCCCATCACTACCATTCGTCATTTTGCTTCCTATTGTCAAGATTAATAACACCTTCCCTCGGAACAACATTTTAGACCCTTAACCACCATATTGAAAATTTACGTTTCAGCGTTTTCTCTAACGCCCTGTATGCTTTCAATGTACTCTACCCGTCAATGCCACTTTTTACATGACCGCTAATGATTCCCCGAGATCACTTTTCTCATTATTTGATTTCCACGATGTCTTAATCCCATCCGGCTCCTTCAAATCATACCTCCCTACTAACCTATCAATACCCATAATCCAATCGGAGCTGTCTCTCATCATCAGGGAGAATCCCTGAAATCAGCTGAAAACTTGACCACTTTGCGATGTACGTCCTTCATAAAAATAAAGTACATTTTAAATTTTCTGTTGATTATTTTTTTTAAGCAGGGACTTGTAATACATACACAGACTCGTGGGTCTCTTCAGAAGAAAACTGTAAACAACTTCACCATACAATATGAAATAATAGCTTCACATTAATCGCGTACATGATAAATATAATGTGCGCAGATTAAACAATTATATAAATAATAACTTCAAAACACAAACAATAGAAAAAACTACACTTTTTATTACTTATTATTATTATTATTATTATCATCATCGTTGTTGTTGTATTTTCTAAAAGAATTGAGATCTTATTCTTTTCACAATTAAGAGAATCCAGTAAGATTTTAACGAAGTGTACAAACTGAATATCTACACCATATTTTACAGAGCGAGGTAAGGTACCCGTCTACATATTTGTTGTAAATTGGCCAAGCAATTAGCAAGAAATAATACTTCGCAGATCCCTTAAATGGCCATAACTTTTTTGAAAAAAGGGCGATGAGAATTAGCTAATGTTGCTGAGAACTGCCAAAGGTATATCCCCGTCAAGTTTGAAGAGTAGCTGTTCGTCTGAAGAAGATCCACGCATTAGTTTATTTTTAGAAGACTACCGAAAGATGCACTCATATAGTTTCAGACTTTGAGATATTTACATTTACTCTAGTTCCTCTCTACGCAATGTGAAATTTGATTTGCTACCACAACAGCAAAAATACCAATCGCTATAGGCCACATCATCTCACGTTGATTGTAATGCATCAGAGTACGCAATCTTCACAACCGCAGACCAAATGCAATTCTTTGGTATGATATAATCTTATAGACCATCATGTCAAAATATAAAAAAATCAAAGTTAAAAAGACCGAAGTACCACCTACTGAGCAAATGTAGTGGAGGTCTGGGCAAGGTGCACTATTTTGAAACAGTCAAAAAATCGGTTTTGCCGAAGTCAAACATAGCGAAACAAACACGACAGCAATCTTTAACAAGAGGGCTGTGTGAACAGCCCATGATCAGCTGACCTAGAGATTCATCACACGTGTGGTTCTGTGAAGTTGGGATAGGATCAAGGTCACCCATGTGCTGAATAAGTCTGACCCTTATGGAAGAACATTAACATGTACAACATCGAGGTCAAAGCTCAAGTAGTTCTCAAGTTGCAGCACTAAAGAGTAAAATTAATGTCTGTTGCACTGTGACCTCAGAAATGGGGTCAAGGTCACTCATGTACTGTTTGAGTGTGGCCCTCAAAGAGGATCATAACCATGCAAAACATGAAAGTCCAGGCTGAAATAGTTCTACGATTTGGCAAAAAAAACACAACACAAAAAAATCATGAAAAATCCAAAAATCACTGGAGCGTGACAATTAAAACAAGCTGAGTAGAGACCCACCCACCAAGGGTATATACCCCACCAAGTTTGAAGTGAATCTGGACAGCTGTTTTGGAGAAGTCAAAATCGTGAATTACCATTGCAATCCCCATTCACTCACATAGTAATCAATAGCACTGTATGCATTAACCAGTAAGTACTCGAATTAAAAAATTCATTATAAATCGGAGATTCACAGCAACGCTATCTTGTGAACACATTTGGTGGACCCTTCTACAAGGAACATTTCCACCAAGTTTGAACCTAGTCTGCGTGACGTTTTTGAAGAAGACGTCGAAAATAGTAAAAACACACTTTTTTGCATAAAAAATAGTTAAAAAATTACAACGCCATGTATTGAACAAATTGAACTCTCAAAGTCCCAAGAAGTCCCCCTAAACAGTTTCGAATCAATTAGCCTAGCACTTTTGGAAAAGATTCTTTTAAGCTTTGGCCAAAAAAGGAACAAAAGGTCATAAAAATCCAAAAATCACTGGAGCGTGACCATTTGAACAAACGTAGTAGAGTATAGTTTGAAGTGAATGTAGACAGTGGGTTTGGACAAGAAGTTGAAAATATGAATTACCATTGTAATCCCTATTGACTTACATAGTAATCAAAATCAATGTATGCTTTAACTGATAGGCACCCAAATTGAAAAATTCATTCAAAATCAGGGATTACAGCAACGCCACCTTGTGGACAATTTTATTTAGACCTTCTTCAAGGAACATTTCCGCCAAGTTTCGCCATAATCCGAGTGACGGTTTTGGAGAAGTCGAAAATGGTAAAAACACACTTTTTCACATAAAAAAAATCACAGCACCACCTGTTGAACAAATTAAGGTTTAAGGGTCCCCAGAAGTCTCCCTAAGCAATTAGCCAAGTTTTAGGTCAGGATTTTTTAAGATCTGGCCAAAAAAGAACCGAAAAATCACGAAAAATCCAGCAAGCAAAGGACCATGACCATTTGCACAAACTTGGTAGAGACCCACCCAAGGGACATTTCCACCAAGTTTGAGGTAAATCTGGTCAGTGGTTTTGGAGAAATCGAAAATGTGAATTGTGGACGCCGACAGACGGACGACGGACGGACTACAGACAACGGACGTCTCTACTATGATACACTTATGTTGAAAAACATGACCCATATTCATAAATATCAAACCCAACAATGACAGCAAAGAGATTCCAGAGTTACCAAAGCATCAACATTCATCTTCCAATGCCAATGTGAAGAAACAAATTAATTCAATGTTCTAAACTGAATGAGAATGTCACATGTAAGATACAAATTCTGTATATACAAGCAACTGTAACCTACGCAATTAATTTCAACTGTCAATTGTTGTGTCCTGATCTTTTAAAGCTAGCAAGCAAATTTATTGACAAAGGTTTACAGTTTCAATATTGATTGTGATTGGCCTTAAATTGAGTGTTCATCTTGACAGCAATTTGAAGCTGACAAGCCATAGGCTCACAAATTTTTTACTTTCAAGATTCTTGTATTAGACAAAATCATAATGGGAAGTCCATCTGAAAAGGCCAAATTCCTGTTGACTACATTGCTACAGCTCAAGTACATCAGAAAATGCCCTATTTACAGCTGACTACATTAGTACACCTGAAGTTTATCACAAAATGTCATTTTTACAGTTGGCAACATGAAACATCATTACAACTGATTCTGAAGTCTATCAGAAAAATGTCATATTTACAGTTTACAGCATTGAACACTGTTACATCTGAAGTCCATCACATTAACAGTTTACTACCTCCAACACTGTCATATCTGATGTCCATCAGAAAATATCATATTTACAGTCCATTATAAGATGTCACATTTACATCTGACAACCTTGTTACACCTGAAGTCCATCAGAAAAGGCCATATTTAAAAACAGTTGACAACATGGACATCTATAGTCCATCAGAAAATGAACATATCACATCTGAAATCCACCAGGAAAAAGGTCATATATGATAGTTATACACAATGTTGAGACAAATAAAATACAATATACTTGCACAAGAAGAAGAAGCAGTTCGGTAAAGCCAGTTAGGCAAACTGTGAATAATGTTGACTTTGCCACGAGTTGGCTTTTTTATATTTTTCATTTTTTTTTCAGTACGGGTACGAATATTATATGTGTTGCTGGTACGCTTTACGCATAATAAATTTTGATCAGTACGGAGTACATGGTTTGCTGTCAGTACGCTATACGGTGAATAATTTTTTCTCATATGCTGTACGAAAAATTAAAAAGGCCCCAGTACGGAGTACGTCAACCCCTTTCCCACCCTCATACTTCTCTAAGAGGCGGGGGGGGGGGGGGGTATAAACAGGATTTACAAAGTAGTTGGAGGCTAATTCAAATTTTTCTCCTTATGTAAATAGAAAGTATCATATGTCTGACTGTACATGGAATAACATGAAAAATATTGGCATTACACATATTTTGGAACAAATAGAACAGGATTTGGAATGCCATATACATGTATATAGAGACCACGGTACGTACTCTCTCTCTCTCTCTCTCTCTCTCTCTCTCTCTCTCTCTCTCTCTCTCTCTCTCTCTCTCTTCATGCACATTGCTATCCGCTTGCTTCATTTTCTCTTTTCTTCCCCGATCATGGTACTTTTTTTTCCTCCCCCCCCCCCCGTATGATCACAAGCCGTCCAACATACTGAATGGCCAAGGCCTCGTCTATGCCGTTAATAAAGATATGTTGCCCTTTGATCCAAGATGAGGAGAAATCAGTCAGCAACTCCTGTCTGTGGAGCACTCTTCTTCCTAAAGTAAGCTGTGAAACCCATCATGTTACAACAGCGCCATTGGCAAACAATGTTGCTAGGGTCAAGGTGATAGCACCTTCGGGTCATGTCACTACTCCGTTTTCGAGTCCCCTTTGAAGCTGTCGCCGTCGCGTGTGACACCACAGTGACAGGGTTGCAGTCATGACTGCCCTTGATGTCATTCGGGTAAATCACTGCTTTTTAAGCCAATAAATATTATTGTATGTTGGAATCTATAAATCATATTTGTCGATTGACAGGCCTTCTCAAAATTTCAACCAAAACTGAGCAGGGTTGGAGAGCAATATTGTCATTACGGCCAACAATGTGGGCAAAAAGGCCTCAAATCATTCAACGCCAATTTCTCACAATGAATTTTTTTGCTTCTCAATCAATTTTGTAGACAGCGCTGATTAAAAGCTAATTGGTCGATCTGTTTTAACTAACCGTCTTTTGAAAGATAAATATATTATTCGGGATTTTTTTCTGTTTTTCCGTCAGATGCCTCCTTCCGAGACTCTAGTAGCTCATAAAAAGAGTTAATTGTTGATGTTTAGAATGATGATTAAAGAATTCGATTATTCTGTAATCATGTATATTATTTTTAAACAAAAAATTGGTTTTCTGTATATTGGTATATACCTTTAATTTTACATATGTAAAACTTTTCCATCGATTATTTTTTGAAAGAAGAAATGCAGACAAAATGTGCAATATGATACCCTCTCATAAAACCCTTACAAATAATCGTATTGATATGAAGCTTCTTTCTAACAAATCTGTGTATCTGTACGACAAGTAAAATGTACGGTTTTGTGGGTGGAATGTGAAACAGAGTTCATCTATGCAACATCAAAGTCGCAGGATTGTAGCGCGCAGCTCCGCCACGTTAATCACCAGCTTCTTGATGTGCTCAGATAGTGGTTCTTTTGGCCCCAAATCCCTGCTGTCTAGCATTGCCACATGGGAGCTAGTGGTGTGCTTTTCTTGAAATCTGTTTTCCAAACCCTGCACTAATATGTCATAAGACTGCATTGTTTCACCGGCCAGCTGGCTGAAAGCATAACCTGCTGTATCTGCCCTTAAACTACTTGTCAAGTAAAACAGTCTTTCTTGTGCGGACCAATTGCATGCCTCTGCTAATGACTGAAGAAGTTTCATAAAATCCGTCGCATGATGTCTTATCTTTATAAAAAGGTTGATTTGGTAGGGGAATATCATATTATTGCCTTGTACAAACTAATCTAACAGAAGATGTAGGTGTGGTGAATAAATTCACGTTTGGAGTAGGCAGATACGTTTCTTGAGGCTGGATATCCCTCCTTAGTGAAATCTTGTGAGGTGCTGTGAACAAATCTACATTTGGAGTATGTGGAGGCATTTCCTGAGATGATGGTGCACTCCATCTATCTAAAACCTCCAGAACTCCATCTCTTGGTCTATTGTGCCGAGGCCTGGCAGAAGTAAATGCTGGTTCAAATGGTTGGAATCTAGGATCTGAGCTGGATACTGCCTTGTATGTTTGTGATTGCCCACTGATAGTGCCTTGGTTTCTTGCCATTAGTCTGGTCTCCACAGCCTTCTTTGTGTATCTACTGATGCAAACATAGCCTCATCCATTTTTCTTTTTAACTCTGCAGACATTTTTTCAGACTGGTCTGCCCTTTCTTAAGCCCCAGCAGCAGCTGACTGGTCAATTTGCTAATATTGCCCCAATTATGTAATTTCATCTTCTGCGTCCATTTCTGGAGTAACCCCATTATATGCATTGGCTGCCGAAGACTATCTCTCTACAGCTTGACTATCTTTGTCTTTCTTTGGACCTATTATTGTATTCAAAATCACCTTTAAACTGTTCATACTTTCAAATATAATTGTTGCGTATCAATATTCATTCTTTTGGCAATTAAAAGGTTGTATATTACTTCAAAGGCTCGGTCTATGCAATATTGTAACTCATGCTACTGATGTTGCCATTGTGGTTATGACTGTTGTTCATTTTATTTTTAAACCAGTGACAAATTTGTCAGATCGCAAATTCAGTCAAGCATAATTATAATACAGGAGACCAGTCATTTCGCCTCTTCACGTATCCTGATACGTATTCGTGTAGTTTCGTTTAGTACAACTTCAGAGCTGTCTTTCTCTTCATTTTTTCTTTTCATTTTATGAAAGTATAATTTTTGGAATTGTCTAGTCTTAATCTGTCATTTGGGGCACATGTCAAAGAACAATTGTGCTAATTTTTTTAAAAATCTAGTGAAATATACAGAAGTGCTTTGAAGAGGCTATCTTTTTATTTTGTGTATATGAGAATAGCACCCTATACAAAAAAAAAAAAAAAAAAAAAAAAAAAAATCCGGAAAACAAGGTCCATGTCTTCGGAATATGTGTACTATGAAACTTAACAGTATCCAAGAGTTTATTCTTAGCTGCATCAGGTGTAAAACTATGGGCCTGCAAAGTTAAAATTTGCTAACTTGCATATAAAAAACTTTGATTTCAAAAATTGAAGACTTTTATCCAAATATGGGCCTAATAGGGGCAATTTGGAGGACACTTTTTGGGTTCATGGTGTTTGTAACAAAAGAGCAACATTTTCAGAACTTCAGACGGGATTTTTACTGAGAAATAGATAAATTTAAAATACTTGCCCTCCTGTATCTAGGTCTTTTATCTTCGCATATCTGCCCAATTAGCATAATGTTTCGTTGATCTGTATGTGCACCAGTTGATACAGCGAGACTGCGCAACTTGAACACTGTACACCTTCATCAGCTACACCAAAATTTTAAAAGCAACAAAAAACGTAGATGTAGGCCTAGGCCTACACATTTGCTTCTCGATACCTAGTTACTAAGGAACTCGAATTTTGAGTTTCAGAAGTCTAACTGGCAGTATATGTAGTAATAGTAAAATTATTGGATCTTTGTACTTCCTTTCTGGTTTGGTCATGTCGGCTCTATGTGCTTTGGCTTTCGATACATAATTTAATGCTAGAGGCAGTACAAGGAATCAAACTGATACAATAAACTTTTTTCAGTCTTATAGATGATATTTGTATCCACTGTCCTCTCAAGTTTAAGAGACAGAGCTCGCCAAAATGTACACTTTCAATGTATAGGTTTAAATGTCGTGAACGCAAAAAAAAAGAAAAAAAATGTGCGATGAACCAACAGAGTTGGTGCAGACCAGGGGCAGTAGAAATTTTGAAGCACTGGCCCTGTCATCCTGCTAACAGTTTGGAACTTGTCTAACCCCGTATGCCATAGCCGGAAAGAAAATATGAAAACCAACCGAGACAGTCCAGTTCTGTGAATTTTGTGTGTCTCAGATATCAAATTGTTCATGTGAAAGTAGTCTCAAATGCCCGGAAAAGGCGTCTTAGAGTATCGACTTTTCAAAAGTTCGGGGGGGGGGGGGGCACCCCACCCCCTCCGACCTCTCGCTGTGAGCTTCGTGTCTCCCGCACTCGCCATTTGAACCACCCTTATACAAAGTCTGGATCCGCCCCTGAATGCTGCTGGTCTCCGACTTACACCTATTGCAAGCAGCACCACTGCCAATCTTCATACCGGCACAGATAAGATAAAACTGCTGCCAATTTCTTCTTATAACAGTATTTTGCCATAGTACTCTGCTGTGTGCATTTGCTGCCAATGTTTCACATGCTTTAAACGCTTACTCCCCATCAGGAAAAAGCAATAAATAAATACATTAATAAACAAACAAACAAATAGAATCTAGTGGAAATATCAAAGGAAATATAATTTGGTGTGTTATTTGGAGTTCAGTACCTCAATCCCAGGTGGCGCTGTATACCTGTGGCCAATCCAAACAGTTTGGAGAAACATTATATATTGATCGCCAAGTATCCAGTGGACAGGACCCAGGACGTGCTTATCATGAGAGCATGTACGACTAAAACCAATACAATAAGACAGGTATGTGAAATAGTATATATTGGTACGAACAAACTAATATACATAGAGAGACAGACAGACAGAGGGGGAAGGGAGGGAGGGGTGCCTTCCTTACATTAATTTATAGGTTTGTGCTACTGATGCACCCATTAATCAT
This sequence comes from Hermodice carunculata, assembly GCA_964020975.1. Lineage (NCBI taxonomy): Eukaryota > Metazoa > Annelida > Polychaeta > Eunicida > Amphinomidae > Hermodice > Hermodice carunculata. The sequence continues at coordinate 24,169,177 of OZ026630.1, forward strand.
GAACTAAAGTTGCAGCATTTTGATTTATGCAAACTAGGTGAATACACAAAATTTAAATCTTGAATATCTTCAAAACTGTTAAAGGGGTACTACGGTGATAATTTACCATTTTTGAGTTGTTTTATATAATAAATGCGGACCCATATCAGAGAATACAAACTTTCCCCAACTGGATAAGCAGATATCAAGTTTTCTTAGATATGTACATGAGGGGTTGTGATGGCACCTGGACTAACTGCCACAGCTAATGCAATGACAGCTGAGTGAAAGTCTGACAAAAACATGGAAACTTGACCAAGCACACATATTCCACTTTTACTATGGATGAAGCAGTGTGTGTAACTATAATCAAATTTACTAAACTGAGATATTTTCTCATTTAATGAGGATTAATAAGGAAAGAAAAATGCAGAACTCAATACAGACAAGCTGACAGCTCCTGTGGTTGTGTATTCAATTACTGAAGCAGGCATCAATTAATACACTGCACTGATAAGATCAAAGAGGGTGATTAACAGAGTACACAAGTTATTATGAATATGCCTGCTAATGTTGTGTATCTCAGTTTGGTGTCCTCTCAAGGTTTGTGTATTCTATATGGAGGGTAGCCCAGGGGACATCACACATCAGAACACCTACTGCAAATATAAAATAGCTCTAACTAAATGCCTGTTTAAGAAAATAATATTGAAAATTTGTCAAATGAACACCTAAAATGACCATTAATAACAAAAAAAAGGTAAGAACTATCACTGTTGTTCCCCTTTAAAGCCTAAGATATAGGTGCTGATCCAACTTCAGTTTACAAGTTTGTGACGTACTCTACTGTATCCAATGAACCATAAACCAAAATTGTAGCATTTTAAATTTATGCACATTAGGTGAATACCCATTCCAACCATTCAAATTTTGAAAGCATCCAGACAGATATGCTGTGAAGAGCATCTTCGTATCTAGTTTATTTGCTTGGTTTTTTCTCTTTGCTCATTCATCTATCCATGCTTTCATTCATTCATTTTGTTACTTATGTATTTTTCGAGAATGCTATAACTGACTGTATACTGTAGGCTATACCTTGATAAGTGACTTTGAACCAAGAAAACGATCAGAAAAGTGTTTCTGGTCACATATGAGCGACTATATGAGCACAAATATAATTCATTTTTGAACAGAACATTGGTGATCTTGAATTTAGAAATACATTGTGATGTGATTTTTTTCACTATCTTGTGATTTCTTGCCGAGATTGGATTTGATTGCAAGTAGCCATCTTAAAATACCCTGTTCCTCATTTGGGAGTAGTTGCATTGCCTACCTTGAAATAGGCAGACACATTTAGGAGAGCTCGATGTTATGCATTTGATTTTACGCTTTATATGTCCAGCAAAAACATTTAGTGCAACGCCATACTTGTATTTGAATTTAAGCTTTCGTGTTCTGAAAACCATGGAAACTTACCGATACAACTAAATCTAAATAAATGACCTAATATTTACTGTTGTCCATATCAAATATTTCCAGGTTTATTAACTTTGATTATACCCAACTGAATTGCACCACAATCGTTAGGCATTCAGCCATATACGTTAAGATCACTTCACCGAAATGTCCCAGAAAAAAAGCTAACTAGAAGCACACACCTACAATGAATATGTAAAGTGGTCCCATTGCCTCCTTCAGGTTTCATTTAGTTTGTACGTGTTTATAGAGACTACTTCTGTCACGGGATTTTCTCTCGAGTTTGAAGACTGCTGGAACTGTTATATTTCGGAATAATTCTAATATAATCGGCAAAAATTACCTAATTCGTAACTGGTTATATGTCATGTAGTTTATGTGTACTGCCACAATTACACTGTAATGGTATAAAAGCGTAAAATAAAAACTAATTTTTTTTTTTTTAATGCATTTCCTGTAGATTTTACAAGAGTGGTGACAGCTGGTGTTGTTTCCAACAAGAAGCTACATGCCAATACTAGGGAGTGAGTTTATAATAAAGTTAAATACAAACAATGCATAAAAAACCCACCTGTCATGACGAAAGCAGCTTAGAGCATATGGATAAATCGTATGTACTCCAAACGCACGCAGATATGTTTTCCAACCTACAGAGTTGGCCCGGACATAGTCTGCATGTTTTTATCCAATTAAATGATAAAGCACAATTGCCTATAATTAATTTGACTCAACGGGTAATGTGCTTAATTAATGACAAATAACCACCAGGAATGTGGGAAACAACATTCTGTCTGTTCGTGATTTGTGCAAATATTGCTGCCAAATATAATAGACTAATTTATGATAAATAAGGCCCGATCATCCCAGAAAAATAGCGGGGAAATACATAAAGTCTGTAGTGTTTATTATTTTTCAGGCAGACTGCAAACCATGCAGGTTCTACTCGTTTATCTCAAACTCCGACTTCTTTTTTTCCCCACTCTATTAGACATGACATCATTGCAACATATAGATACTGTCCAAAATCATATAACCTTATCAAAATTATCAACAATCGTTCCCCTTTTCTCATCACTACACTTAAACACCAACAGCTGGTGATCAGTGTTGGTTAAATCTGTAGCCAGACATTATGCGATGACACTCCTTTGGCAAGTCTTTTTCTTCTAAGATAACTTTCACAAACAAAAACCTTTTACCTCATGTAACTCTCGGTGGATAATTTTGCAGATCACGGATCGACAGAGCTGATCAAGTTAAGTCGATTTCAGCACTTAGCACTAGTCTTCTCTTTGTAGCCTTTTGTACGTTTGGTGATTTTGACATACATTTTCTCATTGGCCTATCACATACTCTCCTGTCAGCGAATATATAATGCCCTATCATTCCATACGTTTTTTTGTAACAAAGTCAAACTTGCAGAACCTATATCAACACCGAGCAACCACCAAAACAAAGTTCCAGCTTTTTAAGAATGATATTATTATGTACCATACGGTCACAATTAACTACTGAAAAATTTGTGGTCATGATATATGACACATATATACACCACCATACAGATTTTATTGAATGTGCTCATGTGCATACATTGCATTCTCTGCATCTGCTGGGTGTGCTATGTTCTGCTCAAACCACTTTGATGCCTTTATCTTTCTTCTGAGCTACTCTGTTTTCATTTTCTTGTCCATGCATGCATGTAATTCACATAGACTACGTCTTTTTTCCCTTGTTCAAAATTTCTGTCATTTCCGATGATAATTGTTGCTTGTGTTGCAGTTTTCTCTGGCTGTGCTGAGGCTGTTGTCTTTGTTGAGAAGCACTCTGATAGCTCTCATGCTCGTGCTTGTTCATTGTTAAACATTGTGTTCTGTGAGACTGTTGTTCTTGCATTATGTCACTGACTAAACACTGCTGTTTTTGCTGTAAGTATTTTTTTTTTGAGGCAGTTTGCTTTGCTTCATCGCTCCCTGTAGTTGGCTCTCCTGGAGATGCTGCAAATGCCACATTCTTAGGCTATTGAGGGCGAGAATCCTCAAGTGAGGCGGAAAAAAATAAGGACTACAGATGGACGGATATTGATGAAAGACTAGATGATAAAAACATTCATTCAATAATATTTACATTCATAGTTTTTGTTAGCATTGAAAGAATAGGGACAAATTTTGTTTTCATCCGTCGATGGTAACATCATGTACAGCACGGCACGTGCCAGTGCCTACTTTGCTAAATAACAAGCGACTGGCCCTACCCATAGCTCCTCCCCTGATAAACAAACGGTCCTTCGCAGTGGCTATCAAAACTTATACGCACAAATATTCATGACAAATTTAATTATAGTATTAATGTTAATATGAATATAAATATATAAGAAGTCTGTCTCTGTTGTTGTCATTGGCATGTAACAGCGCGGTTGTTGGTAGGCATTTTTTTCATGACGTCGCGATGCCTACCAACAACCGCGCTGTTACATGCCAATGACAACAATAGAGACAGATTTCATTATTATAATGAACAAGACCTGGCGATATTTATTGAGGGAAAATCCAGACATGAGCTGATCTTTCAGGACAATGATTGGCGACCTATTACGAACTCGTCTTCTCAAATGTTTTTTAGTCAAGCTCAATTTTCTGCTAATCATTTTTTCGTAACTCATTTGGGATCTTCTTTATTTTCCTATATTCTTATCATAACACGACAAGTTCCAGTTTTCTTACAAGTTTTCAACACATATGACTGTGTTTGTTGCATGAAATGCTGTTGCATAAAGACTGTACGACATGCATATTTCTACTGTATATGTACAATTATGCTCGTACATGTATGGTAGGTACAAATTGATGGCGTTGTTCGTAAAAGACTATGAAATAATGGCTTCTTGTCACTTACATATATTAATCTAACAAAGTTACTTTCGTGTCTGAATAGTTCCGATTTTTGCAATGGCAATTTTATGGTTTTGGTGAATATCTTACAAAAATATGTTTACGTCAAGGTCTGTGAGTATTTTCCCCTACTAATAATTTTGTACATTCCCCCCATTATCAATGCTAACACATCTAAAAAGTCTATGAAGACTGATCCTGTATGGTTCTCCAATGAAGAGTTATCTTAATACTGTCAATACTTATGTTCAATTATAAATGTTATTTACACAACCAAGTAATAAATTCTTCTGCATTAAATCAATATCAGTGCACTGTTTTTAAACATTAAAATCACTTGCAATGTATTGGAACTTATCATCAGTATGAAGTACCATTCGATCTACTCTCTTTGGTTGCATTGGAACCTACCTTTTAATTAAATTGTTGTTGTTGTTGTTGATGATGATGATATATGTTTGTCTGATACTTCAGACACATGATTTATATTGACAAATACAGATTTTTTTGTTTGCATGAAAAGGTATTCATTCTTTTTTTTAATCAAAAGAAGAACATTACAATATTGATATATATGATATAGATCAAGATTTCACTTTCATTCTCAATGCCACTTCGACAGTGAATAATTTAAATTGAAAGATACAGTCTATATCAGCTAAATCCTCCTTTCTATCTATACTTCATATTAGTATCAAAAGTCTCCTATCTCATATTAAAAATAGTTGGAAGATAATTTGTATATATTGAGTCATGCAAAGTAATAGGACTGACTGAGGCCGAAGGACAGCAACCATAAAACTTACAATTTGCATAATTACAATCATATAAAAAATGTATGTATAGATATGACAGGGATGGAAGTGATGTATCTTTATTTATCGACACAGTATTTCAATTCATGACCAGATATGACGGAGTCTGTATTCATTGACATTCAAAATGATATCTCCACTGGAAGTATCATAATTGGACTAATAGATAGGTTTCCAGGTGCAAGTTTAGATAGTTTCAATATTGTGCGTGAAGGTGTTCTTGAATCTATAAAACAAATGAAAAGGGGCATTGTTATTTGATGGGAAACTTTAATATAGACCTAAAAAAATAGTGAAAACAGGAACAGTCGAAAACGTAACGAATTGTATTACCTTGGAGATAGGAAAACTGCCATAATCCATTCAAGAATGCGAATGTAGCTGTAGCCACCTGAACAATGATCTGTACAAAATTGGCGTTGTAGAGTCTCCTTCATGCTCATGTGGAGCTAGTCGGGAAACTATCTATCATCTTTTCTTTGAATGTAATAAGTATGCAATACTACGGAACGAACTGCAATGTAAAATAATAACTCTTGGTAATTTTAACTTGAAAACTTTCTTGTTCGGAATAGAAGGAAGAGGACTTTTAAAATGTCAAAAGTAGAAATTTTGAGGCAGTCCATGACAAGTATATTAAATTATCTGGTAGATTTAGAACGTGATTTAAATCTGGTTATCTTGTACAACTATTTCTAGTTCTATTTATGCTTACACAGCAATCCCTTTCCTCCTTTTGCTCTTCCTATTTGTGGTCCTGTGCGTGACCTGTCTGTTTATTGGTGCTCACAAAGTCATTGTAGTTTTGGTATAAATGTACAAGAGGCCCTTATAAAGGCTGGTGAGCCTGTCGGCCTTTTTTTTTTTTTTTTTTTTTTGGTCAATAAAATATGTTTAAACCAAAATAGTGAAACACACAAGAGTACCTCTTCCTTTCTTGATACATTTTCAAATTCATTTCTACCATCAATAAATAGACCGAAAAGAGTAACCGAAACAGCTGCTACACTTACAGATAATATATTATGTAGTGTGTTAGATTCTAACAGTAAACCAATTGAGGATTTTTATATGCAGATTTGTCTGATCATTGCCCTGTTTATAACATTTGTAGCACGGAAATAAGAACCAAAAAGCCCCTATTCAGTACAATAAAAAGATAAACTCTCATACTTTAGACAATTGGACAAAATAACTTAAGGTCTCTTATTGGGGATTGATTTTAAAGAATCGAGATCCCAGTCAGGCAATGTCACTTTTTCGGGACTTTAGGCGATATTATGACAGCTCAATTCCTATAAAGGTTGTGTCGTCAACTTATAACCGAAGAAAGCAATGTCTTACTGAAGGTCTCATTTAATCAATGAAGAAGAAAAATAGATTATACCGACAGCAGACGAACAATGTTTAAAAATATACCTCGTATCGTAACCGACTTAATCATATTTCAAAAGCAAATGAAAACGTCTATTAAAGAAATTCTTCAACAAAATATACATAATTTGTCAAAAGTATTGAAAGTTATAAATGTCATCACAGAAAAACATAAAGTAGTTTCAAGTAACAATAAATAAAAGTTACTTGATGTCAGAAGATCAGATCCAAATGTAGCTAAACAATTTAATAAATATTTCGTCAATGCGGATCCAAATTTAGCAAGCAAAGGTAAAACAAACAGCGCAATCATATTTATGGGGCCAGCACATTCACTCATTAGGGATTCAAATATTCTCTGTAATTATACTAATTGTACTTGCATTACTTTTATTATATTAATACATGGGTTTGCTTTGAAAAAAAATATACACGATCGTACAAAGTATATTGTATTTGTGTCTTTTTGTCCAAAACCACTTCCTAGTAGTCATTACCCTATTCCGCAGTCCGAACTCTTTACTCTCCATAAGCTAACCTGTCCCTGTCTAACTTATATACATAGAAGTACTATTGTCGATATTGCACACGTTCCTCGGTAAAATTTTGACATAGGCTGTATTAGCCCAAATAAATTAAAGGGTCTTCAGCGGGTAACTACTCAACATGTTTCGGAGCCTTTAACCCGTTAAACCCAAAATATTGCATTAGACAGTCACAAACATACACAGACAGATAGATGGATAGAGTCAGCTAGACAAACAGACGGACGGACGGACGTATAGATGGATGGACCATGGATAGAGGGTTGGGGATGACGGATGGACCGATGGATAGACAGGCAGACTGAGGACGGACAGACAGACAGACAAGCAGACTGACTGATAGACAGATAGATATAGATAGAGAGAAAGAGATAGAGAGATCGAGGTACCCGGTAGGAATAGTGGTACTGACCCGAGTCAACTGTTTGGAGGTTGGCATCCTAAAATCACGTGCCAAGTCAATATTTGGCAGGAGCCACACTACGATGAGTGGCATTGAATCATGATTGATGGTGTTATGACACAAAGCTTGGATAAAATGGGTTTCCTTCTAGTGTATCGTGATCAACAATCTTATGGTCAAGTCCTATGTAGTACTTTGGTTATCTTTTATTGGTGATGGAGTGTTGGGAGTGAAAATATACAGCGTAATGTAGCTTCAATTCTTATTTTGGTGTGCCGTGAGCCGCAGTACCTCTGTGGTGCAACCATGTTTTAGCGTCTTTATTTTCTAGTTACTGATGTTGGGATTTTGTAGTACTCAGTCATTGCCGAATGGTGTAACGCATTGTCCATAACTGTTTTGCAGTTCATGTCAGGTAGATTTAGATGTAATTCATTTGAAAAACATTTTTGGAAGCAATTACTGTGTATTTCGTCGTGGTAATCTAAGACAGTCTTTGCAAGTACATTGATTACCTGTAGTATAATTATAAATTTGTCATTTAGATAGTCCATTAATGTAATTTGCTCGTATAGTACTGGTGATTTAAATATAGACTATTATAGTCCCTCCAAGTACATGGATGCTCCTAAAGTATAAACTAACAGTTTAGATCTAGTCTCTCCGAGTACATGAATGCTCCTATAGTATAAATTAACGTTTTAGATACAGTTTCTCCATGCGTCATGTTCGTTACTGTTCCGATGGCACAAATGGTTTACCTGTAGTCCCGTGTAGTCCCTTCATGTACTTTCATGCTCCATCTGCTTCGTCTTTGAGATAGAGCTTCCTCCATGCTTGCAATTTCCTTGACACTTGATTATTGTAGCAGCGTGAACATACATAATATATATATATATATATATATATATATATATATATATATATATATATAGCGTGAACATACATAATATATATATATATAAATATATATATATATATATATATATATATATATATATATATATATATATATACACACACACACACACATCAATTTGAGATGACATGTCCACGTGACCTTGAAAAAAATGTCAAGGTCACCCATCTGCAATCCCAAGCAAGATCATATATAGGAACATCTTCACATAAAATTTCAACTTCCCAAGTCAAATCTTCCTTGAGCTATCACGTCCACATTAGTTTTAGACGAAATGCCCACGTGACCTTGAAATATAGGTCAAGGTCATACATCTGCAGTTACAAGCAAGGTCTTACAAAAATCTTGCATAGAAACATAATCACACAAAATGTCAACCTCTTTAAGTCTAATCTTTCACGAGTGCATCTGCAGTGATTTTTAAAAAGTGGCCATGTGACCTTGAAAATAGACCAAGGTCACCCATCTACAATCCCAACCTAGTTCATATTATGCAATCATGCAAAATTTCAACCTCTAAAGTCAAATTCTTGCAGAGTTATTGCGTCCGCATCAATTTAACATGACATGCCCATGTGACCTTGAGAAATATGTCAAGGTCACCCATCTGCAATCCCAACCTAGTTCATATTATGGTACATAATCATGCAAAATTTAAACCTCTTAATCAAATCCCTGCAGAGTTATTGCATCCGCGTCAATTTTACATAACATGCCCACGTGACCTTGAAAAATAGGTCATCATACATCTGCAGTTGCAAGCAAAGTCTTACAAAAATCTTACATACAAACATAATCACACAAAATATCAACCTCTTTAAGTCAAATCTTTCTCGAGTGCATCTGCACTGATTTTTAAAAGTGGCCATGCGACCCTGAAAATAGGTCAAGGTCACCCATCTACAATCCCAACCTAGTTCATATTATGGTACATAATCATGCAAAATTTCAACCTCTTAAGTCAAATCCTTGCAGAGTTACTGTGTCCGCATCAATTTTAGCTGACATGCCCATGTGACCTTAAAAAATAGGTCAAAGTCACCCATCTGTGATCCCAAGCAAGGTTTTATATAGGAACATCTTCACAAAAAATTTTAACTTCCCAAGTCAGATCTTTCTTGAGTTATTGCGTCCGCAATGCACACAACAATGTGTTGAAGAAGAAGAAGAAGAAGAAGAAGAAGAAGAAGAAGAAGAAGAAGAAGAAGAAGAAGAAGAAGAAGAAGAAGAAGAAGAAGAAACAGACGCAAAAACAATATGTCCCCCCATTGCACGGGGAGACATAATTAAGGATGGTAGAGTGGTCACAAGATTTTGATATTTTTTAACACGTATATAATTACATAATGTAGGTGCTGCCACCAATATCAAACCCAAACTATAGATCACCATACACTTGATCAAGTCCTGAAAGTTATTTGGTGCAATTTTGAAAATGGTGGGCTGTATCATGCTCACCAGCTAAAATTTATGGACAGTTGGACGCAAGTGATCACATGAGCTCTACCACCTCTGGTCAGCAGAGCTAAAAACATCCTTGACTTGCTTATTTTCAATACCACACGTTCTCCAATACCACTTCTTCAAACACTTTTGCAACAAAACTCAAAAGCACATTATATTTCATAACAAAATATCATTTTATTTATTCAGCAGGACAGCAAGTCAACATAAAATGAGCACAAAACAATAGTATGAGATCATGTAATTGTTTTTACAGTTTACAATACAAGAATCGCTTGCACCATACGTCTAACCTGAACCGCATATTGGCTGTAAATGGAGTTGGCTCATATACAGGATCATGCATTATGCAGTCAGTTTTGAAACATTTAGGGAAAAAAAGTTCACTCTTCAAATTAACATATATTTATATATATTATGAACAATGTATATATTACTCTCAAAACTGACATTATCAAATACATAGTGTACAAATCTCCTGTTTATTTTGTCTTCAAAAGAGACAAAACTGATAAAGATCTGGTGACAGAATCTAGGCCATCGGCAGCTGGAGCATGTTTGTGCTGGATGGCTCAATTGTAAAACATTAAAAATTCTACAATGAAATTAAAGAACGAAGTATGGTATTATGTACTAAGTACTCCTTTATGACTATTTCACTCACAAATATATTCACACGTCATATTAAATGTGTGTGTTAGCAACAGGCAGCCCACGTCTATTTCTTGTACATTTCCCCCATATGCTATAAATACAATAGCCTCATCACCAGGCCCACATTATATGCTTTTTCAGATTTGGTTGAACCATGAAACTGAAATGTTGGAAGAGACCTGAAGTATGTATACCAAAACATGTGCACAGACAATGGATACCATTTGCGAGACATTGCAAGTACTATGCACCTCACATCTCAAGTGCACAAGACATGTGGATGATGTATGCCGTACATACTGGTGGGTCCATTTCAATTCTGCAACACATTACAACCTAGGTTACGTACCCATAAGTGAATCTGACACCAGTTTCAAGCAATTCGTGCATGGTCAATGATCAACCCATGAATACAAAATATTTGAGCTGCTATAGGACAATTATAATGAATGTTAAATTGCGTCTGTGAATATACCAGCTCAGATACTGTCACAAGTATAGTGCGCGTGCGTGCATGCGTGCGTGTGTGTATATATATAAAGGCGAGAAAAATTGTTTTGAAATTACTGATCTGCAGGACAAATGACACAAAATTTTCACTTGTCCTCCCTAATGCTGATGAAGTGTACCTAAATTTTCATTTGAAGAGCATGTTTTAATGGAAATCATTACGTCACATGTGAGTTTATCTGTCTGTTATGCCAACAAACATGGAAATTTAACATATTGGGAATTTTGCCAATTAAAAGTACTTGTCCTCAAAAGGATTTCACTTGTCCCAGACAATAGGATCATAGGAATTTTCACACCCTATATATACATACATATACCCGTAACACACACTAAACAGTTGGTAGGCCCCACTCTACCTCAATTGGCATTTGCTGTTAAACAGACAAAGTCCCATGTATATGTATTCTCCACTGGAATATAAAAGTCTGCTAATGAAGCAAACTTATCTGACAAAAACTCATCCTAAAAGAAGTTCTGGGCCATCCATGATGTATGTCCTTGACATGAAAAATGATCCAAAATATGTTACAGAGTTTGTACATGGGTTAAGAAATGAAATGGCATCACTTTTGGTTAGACTACATATGTGCATTTTGACTTTGAATTTAAAAAAAAAAAAAAAAAACCTGGTTGACATGCTGATGATGCCCACATAGAGATCTTTCTGTTTGCCCGAGTTCACCCTGACGCTGAATTATGCAGCACATTTTGTGCAATATATTTCATTGGACCTGTCCTGCTTCAGCCTCGACTTATTTCTGTTATTACATAAACAAACTTAAGCTGACAGTAAGTTGTTTAAACAGCAAAAATAATACCAACTGTACCCACTTCGGCAATCTCTACAAAATTTCAACACCTGGAAACTGAATTATGAAGTCAAAACACATTTCTTTCATACTGTTACACATCATCTTTCATCTAATTGATCATTACTTCTGCTTGGAAACAGTCCATTTAATGATATAATATTCACTTTAATACAATTCATGTTGCCATTTCTTTTATGTCACACTACATGGCACCACATTGAAAACACTGCATTTCCAAGCATTTTTAACCAAATTATACATAGAAAAACAATGTCTTCATTTGTTCTTTTATGATGGTGGTATATACAAAAGTCCTGAAAATTGCTATAATCCTATCTTTCTTTGTTCTTTGTATGATGCATGTGATCATCAATTGACTTACAAAGACTGTAAATCTGACAAGATTGAGAATATTGCAATAAATCAAAAGGTTATAATCTTTAAAGTGTGTAATTTAGATGTAGTAAGCGTACAACACCAGCTACAAAACATGTTAAATGCCAAATTTAACAAATGTATTTGAAAACGTGCATTGGTATTTTTTGTTCCAAAAATCACTCATCCATCTGTGAGGATTTTTGTCCATAAAAATCTACATTGTTTGCAAGTTCTTTTTCACTCTAGCAGTTGTTCACTTAGGGGTCAATTTAGGGTGTGGGATGCAAGGTTCAGCCACAGAGAACAAAGTACCATGTGACTGGATGACTTGTCAAAGTGACAGCTATTTCTCTATATATTATCATATGAGTCTGTTAAATTTAGAACAAAAACATGAAATTTTTATCATTTTTCAAAAATTTCTATCCGTTTTTAAACCCCCCTCCCCATGAAAGCAATAAATGTACTGACATACCATTCACACTGAGCATATTAACCCATAGTCACATTGAACTTATTTTGCTGAAAGTATAAAATAATTCAGTAAGTCCAGCCTTTGTGGTTGATTCATCACTGAAGGTACCTCGACTTGCATGTCCCTGTCACCTTGCAACCCTACTGCCTCAAATCTACAGGAGCAAGTGCTGCCACCTATGTATAAAGATACATGTACGACAATAGTAGTGCCATTTGTGTGTGTGTGTGTGTGCAACTGACAGAGCACAGATCAAATCATACAATGTCAAGTAGGTCAAGACTATAACTGCTTGGTCAACACGTAACATTTAATGTCTCCACTTCACATCAGGAGACAAATTAGAAGCATCATTTCATTTACATAAAATGTTTCCTAATATTTTAAAATCTTTCAAGCACATACACACATGTATAGAAACTGTATACTCTATGCTTTTAGTATGCAAGATATTTTGGAATGTGGCAGTTTTCAATATCAGAACTCATGGCGATGCTGATGAGTTACAACACATAGAAATTCAATCTCTCTTAAATGATACAAGCACCTACCACCAGCTTGCATCCATGTAAAGTATATTCATTTCAATTACCAGACTCTGTATATGTGCAAAATTTTCATTCCATGAAGCAATTAATGTGACAAATTCTAGTAGGTCACCCATCAAAGTGAACTCATGACACACTTCCAATGGTATCCACAATTAACATTTTTCTATGCAATCAGATTCATACAAATCAGATTTTTGCAAGCACCAAAATCAAGGTTTAGTCTTTCTCCTTTGATGAGGACTGAGTCAACAGCTTTCTTTGCCATGAATTGGATGTTCAAGCTAAATCAAAGAAAGCTGTTGAACTGGGGCACGCTACTCTGATGGGACTCGCTTGCAATTCCAATTAAAATTGTTTTTATAGTAATCAAGCAAGCCACAAATCATTAACACAGATAATATTCTCTCAAGCCATCTAGCCATATGGAAGGACAAGATGGCTTTATCCAAATAAAGACATTGCAAAAGTAGTCAATACTGTTTCCCCCTTGACCTTAAAATTGGATAAATGGCTGTTGGGCTGTTGGATCTATTGTAAAGAGGGACTAAGCTCACTGCTGTGTACTTATATATATATATATATATATATAGTAATTTTAGTTCATTTGGTCATTAACTGTCAGATGCTGATTTCACCAATGTGGTATCAAAGTTGGAGCAGCAACACAAAACAACACAAAAATGATGTCCTGTGGGCTGGACCAATAACCATCAAAACACAGAACATTATACAGTATAATGCCCTGCGTACCCGGGCATTACCACAACAGGTAATGCATCAACATGCCCTACCGCATTAATCCAGGATGGAACACAACATGGCGTCCTCTGTGCTAAAGCAGTAACACAGTGTCCTGTGTGATGGAGCAGTTCCACAGAATGTGCTGCAACATTATGTCTGTATGCTGCAACAATATGACAGAGTGTAATGCAACATTATGCCCTGTGTGATGCAGCAATAACACAGAATTGAATGTAATACAACATGATGTCCTAAGTGCTGCACCAAGGACACAAAATGTGCAGCAACATTGTCTGTGCTGGAGCAGTAACACACAATGTAATGCGCCATTATGCCATGTGCACTTGAACAATAACCATGACAACACAAAATGTGACATGATGTCCTGTGTACTGGAGCATTAACACACAATGTCATGCAGCATGATGTTGTCTGCCCTCGACCAACAAAACACATTGGAATGCACACTGCTGTCCCGTGTACCATTGTGCCTATGAACACAGTACATCTATGTGTCTGGACATTTACATTTGGTCATTTGTAACTATTATGCAAACCAGGAAAAACATTAAGATGTTAACAAAGTCCTGCTCACCTGGAACTCTTCTTTTAAAACTTAATGGTCTGAGAGTAATAACAAGTAAATAGTAGTATTCAAATTAAGAACACACAACATGACAAAAAGTGTTTTACCATAATAATGAATAAAACATTCTGTAATTTTATGTCCAAAATGGCAATTGATGAACTTTATTGTGGTGACAATGATGAAAGCAAACTGTATTTTTCTTAAAATGGCAGTGACTGCATTTTACCGTCTTGATAATGATGACAAATATGTTGTACTTCTGTTAAAATGCCAATGTATATATTTTTGCCATATCGATAATGATGACAAGCAAGCCACAATTTTGTGTGTTTTCTCAAACCTCTTGCACCACCACTTTACTTTATACCCTTAAGCTTGTTTGAACAAATGTACTCAACGTGCACCCTATGGCACAGTTTTGTCTAATATCATTAAACAATCAAATCCTTCCTCTGTACCACATTTTGACTCTGACACAACCATTTTTGGGAAATCTACTAATATATGTGTACCACTCATTGAACACCTGTGCAGAAACATTTCTCCTAATATATGTTATATGTACAATAAATATAACACAAGAAATTCTTTGGTAATTTGGACACAGAGTTGCAATATATGTGCTTATCTGCAGTCTGATCTTGAATATTTGGAGGAAATTCTTCCATTCTATTCTCATCACACTAATACAAAAGATCACAAAGTGTACATGAAATACGTACAAGGGTATGCATGCTCTTGTCAGTCAAAACTCCTGTCTTCCTAATTTGTGGACAGCTGCTTAAAAATTTTCAGCCTTCTGGGAAATTGTTTTTACCTCTTGATTTTTGAACAGCACTTCCCAAGGTCTGCATTTGGGACACTTTTAGCCTTAGAATGGTCAAGAACCTACTTGCATGTATTCCAAGATTTTTACACAGATCTGCTTACTTTGACCTCAGACAAGGCATGAGAATGGCTCCTTCCATCACATGGGACTATATTCACATGACCCCATAAGGTGTTTTTTAATTTTTTTTTTTTTTTTTTTTTTATAAATGCACAACCACAAATCATTGTAACAGTATATGGAGGACCCAAAGGCCAACTTTTCCATTTCACCAGGCAATTGAACTTATAATTAATAATAATGGCATTGTACGATTCTTTTATCACTGGAAGCAATTAACTATAGCTGACTTTGATAAGGTGTTGCTCAATTTTTACAAAGTTTCAAATTGATTTGTTGTGGGGGCATTTTACTACCCACTGTGTATCAATATTAAAATGTTACAACTCTTGTGATTTATATGTATATTCTTTTCTTTCAAGAGATGTAAAGCACAAGCAACATTTCTGGATGTAAAGAAAGTGAGAAATATAGAAGTCTGATGTACATACATGTGTGTGGGACATCTGTGGGAATCAATGAGTTAACTCCTACACGTTAAACTGGCCCAAACCAGCTGGTGGTCAAGTTTCATCTGCTTCAGTATTTTTTATACCTAATTTTATCAGGATTGGAAAAATATTTTAACCAAAATCATGTAGACAATAGTTATCAATACATCATGCTAAACAGTTTTCTTTGGTGAGGGTTTATCTCACAATAACCAACCCATACCATGAAAATGCTATGGACCCTGTTTTAATCCAAGAGGGAAAAGAGTTATACTACCACACAGATTACACTTAAAAAAGGGCTTTTCTGAAAATACCACAGATGCCATTCCAATGTACATGCATGACAAAATTAAATAATATAAATATATATATATATACACACCTGATTGCATTCAATAATACAATAAAAGTAACATTTTTTTTAAGATCATTACGATGAGCTAATAATGTTGGCCATAACCACATCCTAAGAATGAAAAACAATAAATAATGGGTCTTTCAAATCAGTTGTGATTTTGGTGCACATGCAGGTAAACTACAGGACTCTGTTTGAATTTTAAAAAAAAAAATTCTATTTAATCTGATTTAACATATTTTTGGACCTTGATATAATTCAGTGATTTGTACTATAGCGTTAAGAAGGGTATCAAAGCAAGTATCCCACACTGTTACTCACTAGGACATTGTAGTCTTTTGAATATGCACTACAATTCATCAAATCTGCTTTGTCCTTTCATGGACTATACATATGTATACATATGGACCTTTCAAAATCCAGTTGTCAATTTGGTCACCAGGATCACCATACTTCATGGTACTTGGTACAGCAGGCAGGAACAGTGAGTCATTATGCATAGTGAATGGTAATAGGACATTGTGCGGATGTATGTTCAAAACTTCTGTATTTTAAGAACACCCAGATGTTGGCATGCCAGGCTGTTCTTGTGACATACAGAATTTCATGTATTTGGAGAAATTTCCATGGATGTTAGGGGAACTTACCAAACATGATGAACTATGCAGTACAGGATAAGGTACCTTGACCATACTTGGCAACAAGGGCACAGAAGAGCTGTGAAACAAGCCCAGCATCTGATCATCACACAGAGGTGTTCATGCCAAACAATTCAATAGCAACTGCTGACCTTTGCAAGCAAGACGGTGAAATTTGTAAAAGGGTAGCTATCCAGATCAGATTGCCACATCTGTGAAGCAACTTTTGCCTAAATGCATATGTATACTGTAAAAATAATAATTTTTGTATGTATACATTTCAGTTTTTGAATTTGACTGGTTTTAATTTCACTGCTTTGGGAATAGTTCCTATGTTAAAATACTATTGCATTGTATTTTTCTTTTCAGTTTTGTGCCTCCAGCAAAGTAAGTGAAATGAAAATAAAGCAAAATTAAATTAACTTACAGTATGCAATATCTTTCTCTTGTTCTGCTCATGAAGTGGAAGAATTCGACCATTTGGAGTCATACACTTTCAGGGAAGTGATGCAAAGCTGCCTCTGACACCTCCTGCTCTCTAAGAATCTGACATCTGCAAGGCCTTTCACGACAGTCTCCAGGCATGCAGATAAAATATGGCCAGATTCTGGTGAAAGCTGCAATTTTTCAGTTGTTGCAGCAGTGTCAGCTAAGCCAGGAGAACTCGCAGAAAACCAAGGCTGAGCTCCTGAATCTCCACATCCCATGGTTTCTTGGGCCACCAAAAAGCAATCAAGATTAGTTCTGCTTTCTCCACCCTGATTTGCTCCTAGACTTGTGGAATCAGGGGAGTCGGAAGATACCCATAAGACGACGTTTTCCCAGCCTATGGAGAGAGCGTCTACTGCCCCAACTTGATTGGCCTATACTAGAGACAAAGGTTGGTTACTTGTGGTTGTCTCTCATGGCAAACAGGTGTGAGGCACCCCAAAGATAGATACAGCTTCACTTGTGAACAATCTTAGACTGACCAATGCATGCAATACGAAACTGGCATGATAGTTTAAGTAAGTGGGACAATGCATGGTGACCATTTTACATGATTGAAGTAGGACATCTATTTTAGTATCTTTAATATGTCAGCATGATGTATATTATGGACATTTTTATTGCGATCTCAAGCTGCGTATCATATTATCATTTTGACTACATGTGCGACAATTTCAGGGACATTTTGATAAACATTTTACATATGATCTTAAGTGGCAAATCATATGATCAAGTTTACAATTTTATGGACACTTTTCTTACAAATGTTTTACAATTGGTGCCCAAGACAGTCTACATCAGTGTTTTAAATATTTTTTATCTTTTATTCACAAATAAAAGTTATATTTTTACATGTTTATACTGTGATATACAATTGACTTTCATGCATTTCATTTTATCAATACAAGGGAAAGGGAGTGAACCTGCCCTAAAGGCCCAACTTTTACTGTTCCCATTGGTGGCCCCCTTAAGACAGGTTTCACTGTACATGGATGTGAATCCTCTTCCCTTTCTCACTCTTTCTGATCAGACGGTATGGAGCAGAAGGAATGTGGAGGATCATGCCAGCTGCTGCGTACCTCTAAGGATATCTGCTGTGCCTAGTAAAGGCAGAACAGTATCTCTGTCAATGATATCATGCTCCTGTGGACCCAGAACGATCTGCAAGGTAGCTTGGTCCAAGCCTGGGGCTCCCAATGTGCTGGAGGCTGGCACAGAGGTTGGGCAGTCAGCATCGGAGTCTGCAGGCTGTAAGGTTAGAGTGGGGAGCTCTGAACCCAATTTATGGTAGGCTTGATGGTCCTCTTCCCAATCGCTGAGGGGATCCTCAGGATAGTGAGGGCATACAGCCAGCAAGGGAAACTGGATATTGGTGCCTTACATTGTCCACGAGTAGCTGTGTCCGGTAAGGTGATGATGGGGCTGGTGAACAATGGCGAGGCATATGGGGAAGGCAGTAGAGAGCATACAGGTGGAATGGCTGGAGACGGGGCCCTTTCTCTGTGAACCAGGTGAGGTAGGAACTGGTTCGATGATGGTCCTCTTGGACTGCGGGATACATGCTCCATAGTTGAGAGCCTGGAGGTTTCTGGCGATGAAGACTACACCTGCAACTGTGGGGTATGACACTGGAAGCGGGACCTCCCCCCCCCCCCCCTTTTTTCTCCCCATGTTTGCTACAGCGCCAGTGTGGTCTCCTCTATACCTACTCCCAGAAGAAGGCACAGAAGGTGCTCACTGTGCATCCAGGGTCCTTTGTGATGGAGAGACACGGGGAGCCTCCAAACGCCGGGCTTGTGCCAGGGCCTGTAACTGATCCTGCAGGGAAGCCTGGAGCTGTGAGAGCATCAGTTGGACCTGCCTGTTAATGATACCCACTACAAAATCCTGGAGTGATGCTTCATCAAGACTGGGTACTGCAGTGAATGTTGCTGGAGGTCTGGTCGCTGCTGGAAAACTAACTGTATATATCGGTGGAGTAGGCCCTGTTCCATGTGTGGCTGGTGTGCATACTGGCACCTTCGTTGCTTTTGATCTGGAGCTTGGCAGACTAGTGACTCTTAGTGTGGGCTGCTGGTACCAGAGATGGAGACTGGGACAAAGATGAAAGAGAGGGTGCTGCCTGACTCATGGCCTGCTTCTTCTTCCTCATCTGTTCTGACTACAGGTCCACTTTTGTCACCTTCTGCCAATATTCTTGGGGCCAATCCTTACACATGCTGCAGCGGTTCTCCTGGGGTTATATGACCTCTCTGATAAACTCCCCTGCAGTGATGGCAGTGCTTGGGATTGTCCCAACCAGCAGTAGCGTGTCCTATAGCATCCTGTTTTCCAAAAACCTTGCTGGACACCATCTTGGAGAGAACAATGAGTGGGAACTGCACCACCAAGTTGACTCATGCACAAAAAAAGAAGCTTCCTATGGAAGTCTGACATAATTATGTCTGAGAGTGCACTAGTCCATAATCTTAAAGCTAAGGTAGGTTTGAGGAGATAATCAACACAAAACTGTGTAAAAAGCTTTACGGAACAGAAAGCGACAAGGATGCAGAAGCAGCCAAAGAGGGAAAACTGACGTGATTGGTTAAAACCAGAGGTCTTATTATTTGCACCAGGGTCAACCAGCAGAGGACTTCACAGGCATCCAGTCCAGATGAACATATGCAGAGAAATGTTTCTGATGGGATAAAATTTTGGAGTAGATATGATCTCAAAGAGATAATGCCAAATGTAGGGGAAAGGTAATTATATAATGTATCATCACACAAATTTCAACATGTTCATGGTTCTGGTAAAAATGACTTGAATCAGCATTCTCACCTTACGTGTACCAATCACTCACTGTATTTCCATACTTTTTGGACAATTCACATTCACTGTGTTGTTTTTGTCTTGCGAGTGTTTTTTTTTATACTTTAAAATCAGTAAATTACAAAGTACCATGAACTTGTGTAAAGTACATGTATTCATATTAAAGCTCTGAAGCCATGATCTCTCTGGAAGCCAAGGATATATTGAACAATTTTTTTCTGTTTTGATATTGTTAAAACCTTCTAAAATTCATTTTAGTTTTGAAACCTGGTGAAATATTCCAGATTATTAGTATCAGTGCCACTGTAACTCTAAAATCTGCAGCTAAATCTGAGTGACTTTGCATGGTACTGACTGCATGTAAAAGACAAAGAATCAATTTTGATCATACTTTCACGTGATTATGTGCTTTCCAGCTGAAACTTACTTCTGGTTTGACTCAAATCACTCAGAATCACAAAAAAACAAACAAACAAACCAAAAAAAAAAAAAAAAAAAAAATGTACAGTGTACCAGTTATTTTACCTCCTTCCTACAAGAAAATACTTTTGACATGTACAATCTATAACAGTGATATTCAAAATCATTATTCAACTGCCACTGCAATTGATGACTGTGCATGAAACTTGGCTACACTTTTGTCTTAATGATTTTACATTGAAAACGTTTGTTATTTTGACCTGAATATGCCATATATATATTGCAAGAACCTGCACACAAGCTTACAGGAGTAATTCAAATACTCTGTGGTCAATCAAACAAATATCCCTTTAGAGATGCAGCAAAACAAAGTTGGAGACCAGGATTTGTACATTAATACTTTCAGTTATTTTAAAATGAGTAACAGATTCTCAGACAATGCTCTCAATTCACGTCTTAGCGCATTATTTAGTGAAATAAAATATGCCTCCTTTGAGACCATTCACTATTATTTGAACCTTATAACACTGTATTATATTATTTCCACACACACACACACATATATATATATATATGTTCATTTTTTTTTTCAGTTGTTCAAATTGTAATTGGAAACAGACCAATGCATTCAAACACATGCACTTTTAAACAAGCGTCACTTACTTTGTGATGTAAATAATATGAAAACTCAGTAATCAAACTGCATTACATCAGACTTTTAAATTTGTGGATCTAGCTTAACAAGAAAAATGCTACATCAAAGCCATATTACTTTGCTGGCAATTTGATGCTGTTATGTATGTTGAAAGAGCAGTTAAACAATACATGCAAGTGATACTACACAACAAGGAATTTTATTCAGCTCTTCTGTTTTTCAACCTCTTAAATTCAAAATTTGTGACAAACAGAAGAATGTTTTTTCATGTTAAAATGTGTCTCTACTGATTTTTTAAGCTTGTTTGGAGGGCCGTTGTTCACATATAAAGGTGGCACACGAAGGAGCACTGATCAGCACAGCAGACATTTACTTGCTGACTTTCATAATTCACGGGTTCCCGAAACATGGATACATAATGATTCTCTGCTGATGTTTGGAGGGCTATTTCAAAGTCTGCACCAGGGATTCTCTGCAAATTCACCTCCAAAAATTGTTTATAAAAATAAGTGTACTGTTATAATGTTACAGCAATGTGCAGATGCAACTTGCAAAAGGACTGTTTGATTACTGTAACAAATTCTGAAATTGAATTGCTGGAATGAAAATAATGGCATTGCACAACTTTAACAACAGTCAATGACTCACTGCAATCCACTAATAATCGATGATACACAAACATTAGCTTGTTACATTCTTCCCCTCTTATTCAAACAATTAAACAGTGACTGCACGTAAATATTGCATGCTAAAATGCTGTAACTTCTATTTGTTCTTCACAGAAATATTTACTGAAGTCATAGTTAACCATCAAAATGGTGAGACCCATGATCGTGGCACTCTTGTTTAAAATTAAAATGGAGTGAGCCATGGTAGTGGCCCTCAATCTCATTAACCCCTAAAATGGAGTAAGCCATGATTGTCTCTCTTTTGTAAAACACCTAGAGCCACTGCCAGTAGTTATTTAATGGTACTTCATTATGAGTCACTACAATTGGGAGGTGAATATTTGGATGGTTAACCCTCTCCTGATCAGAATAAGCCAAGTCCATAACTTTCTTTGGCATTGGTTGGGCACAATATACCCAACCTACACCAAAGATAGTCATTGACCTGGCCTGGTGTCATCATGATAGATTTCATGTATAATTCTGTTTCTATTACCATGGAATCTACATAAAATGATTCAAGCAGGCCACACTTACATCCAGGCACTTCTGGGAGATTTGAGCAGGAAAGGGTTAACACATAATACTCTGTGTACATGCCTGTACATCATAAAGCAAATACAGATAACAATATTGTCCTCATTTATGCAAATAATAGCCAGTATAAATAATTGGACATGCCACATGCACTGGCTCTATATATCAGAAGAAAACTTGCACTGAAGCCATCAAGATGAGTAGCTTTTAATATATTCAGACATGAGCCTGACCAAGAGGAAAAACCACTGAAAATATCCCCCCCCCCCCTTCTGAAAATGTCTATTTTGGAACTTTCAGACCAAAAGAAGCACACTTTCTTTCAAAAAGTTAAAACAAAATTCACTGAATTCAGTGAATTCTCTGAAAAGGCTCAAGTCTGTATATTTGACATTCTCCATGGAACAATACAAAACAAAACGGGCAAGTATAAATTATGGGCATTATCTTCAACAGTTGGTTACAGGTCTCATATTCTGTAACACCTTTGGAAGTGGTGTGGTCTCCTTGCTCAAAACATCAGGTTGCTTTAAAAAAAGCATATTAGCTAAAATAAAAATTAAAAAAACAGCCACCCTGCACCAAGCAAGGGACAAATCTGCATGTATAGACTTTTTCCCCATTTCAACTCTTTGCTTGCCATAATGACACTAGATTCCTGTTTTTTTTTTGTTTTTTTTTTTGTAAACTGACCTTTCATTCAAGTACCAGCATGTTTACAGTTGTAGAGACCACAAGCATGGTCAAAGTCACCTTATTTCCTCCATGCACTCAAACCATGCTCAGGAAAGCTGTTGACTTAGTCCCAAACTTGTCCCTCAAAGAGTTAACCCAATCTACCATAGTGACGGTTTGACCTCTCACCTTGCATGCAGTTCCTTCAGTTTGTCCTTGGTAATAACAAACATGTACATTCCAATATTTTTTTAAACTTGTTTACTTGTTAGCTTTGTATGTACCCAATAACCACAGATCACTTCTCCAACCAAGTACTGCCCTTACAGCTACAGGTGTACATACATGTAGGTACATGAGAGGCATAAAGGCATTGATTAAGTAGCACTGCAGTCTTTGGCCACTCAACATTTTGTATGCTCAAATATCAATGACAAGCCTATAGTTAATTCAAGCAAGCCAACATAATATATAAAGTGAGGACCATTCCATTTCACACAGACACAGTCCATAACACTACACCAGATACAACCAGACAGGTATCTAGATGCTTTCTGGCCTACTTGTAAATAAGCACATTGACTGCCCTTCATGAATCAGTCCATAGAAATAGACATATAAGTAGTACAAATGAGATTCACATAAAAATTGATTGCATATTTCTGCAGGAACTAACTGTTCACCAGGAGCCGGTGGTGAAGGTGACGTAAGTTTTGTGTTTTTGCAATCACTGAGATAAGGACATAGGACAAGTTTTTTTCCCTTTTTTATCCATATTTGTGTTCTTCATCCTGAAGAATACAGATCTTGTAATCACCAAAGATAATCTTACAATTAATAACATGATCTCAGTCAATTGCTGTACCTGGTTGATGGAATAACATTGATACTGAAGTCTTTGAAAAGACTCTGGCCCCAGATTGGGGGTAAAACTGTGATTATTCACATTTAACATTCCCTGCAGTTCATAAATTACACTAGCAGATTGGTCAACTCATCAGAGAAGTCTTTCCTGATTAGTGCACTCACTTTGACACGAGCCCCTCATTGGCCAATCATAAAGCAGCTGACTTTATTGGCACATCTGTAGTCATCTTGTGTTGCAAGCAGGTGCACAGCTCTTTCCAACATTTGGCATTCATACAACTCTGAATGACAAGATTTCCCCTGTAAAAAAAAATATGGTAAAAAAGTAAAATGTCTGCCATCAACCTTGTGGACATGGGACATGCAGTGATGGCAAGTTAATGACTAGGTGTGCCCTCTTCTTGAGCTGACCAAGACACAGAAAAACTATCACCTTAATCCATTCTGCAGAATCAAATGATTAATGAAGCAGCTTCCTTTTCATGCCATGCTTTTGTTTGAGTTTTGACGAAGGCAACTGTTGCTTCAACAGGTGATGAGATTGAACCACTCCACCACTTTAAGTAGCATCACCATTTGAGATGTTGCACGCACTTTGCACAATGCAACACAAAATAGTTTTTCCCTTGGTTTCTTTTGGCTCAATTAGGGTACAAGTGATTCTGTGGCCTCTGTTATGTCATAAGTAAGTGTTGCAATAAAGGTCCATAAATTCAGGAACTCAGTAGGCGTATATAATGTACCGTAGAAACAAGATCCATTTGCCTCAGTATGCTATGTATAAACATGAACAGATATCCATCAGTGGGACTCAAATATATCTGTGTATATATTCACATACAGCACAATTTTTATGACAGGAAAGTCACCATGGGAACAATGGAATCATTCCTGTGAATATATCATATAAACTGGAACTATATGGCATGTTTATTCAACCACATCATGAATATGTGCCAAAGTAATTGTAGTCTGTACAAAAGACCTATATTATAAATGTCTTAAACCCATCCCCCTTGGTTTGCTTTGGTATTGTGTATATGTACAAATGATGGGGGAAGCCCCAGTTTGCGCTGCCCTTGTCCGGCAGTATGCGTGCTGCGTTTAATCCAAGGTTTCTCTCCATTTCCTCCATCCCAGGGCTGTTTTTCACTGGGTGGGATCATTTGACCTGGCGTGGGATGTGGATGGGCTTTGATAGCTGGTGATGGTAACACATGTTTGGTTGGATGCTGTCCACGTTTAGGAGTACATAATTTTACAAATATCACCTGAAAAAAAGATGGCAAGTGTAAATATTATACTTACAATACCGGTGCATTTTTCCATTGTACACACGCTGGCAACATCTATAAACAGTAGGTTACATAATTATAATAACCACACATCATATTTGCGCATACTTTGAACACTCCCCATTTATCTATGTACAACACAATGTGTTAAATCAATTTTTTAAAATCATGGAAAGTACTTTTATCTCTTGATAACTTGGATACATTCAAGGTTTCTCTCAGTAAAATATTGTGACCACAAGATTTGTAATAAAATGATCACTTTATTAGAACCTCCAAACATGGGGAACATAAAATAAAATACATTCAGATAGCAACAATATATCTGCATAACATATATGCTCCCCAGACACATGTACCACTGTTACCTAACACTAAGTCTGTGAAGTTATGTTTCAAAGAGTTCTCAGTCTGGCAGACCCCTTGCTTTAAAGGGCAAGTGTGAACTGTGAAACCAAGCTGTGCTCCTTGCCATTATAGTTATTATATAGTGGTACCTGCTCTAAAGACCACCTCCAATTTAAGATCGCATGTCTTTTTAAGACCACTCTTTCAAGACCCTCTGCTGTATTTACATGTTAAATATACCTTTAATTTAAGACCACCTGCAGTATGAGACCACTTTTTGTTGGCTGTAGGGGTGGTCTTAAATAGCAGGTACCACTGTACCAAGAAAGCCTAAGGAGAAATTTTAATTTACATATCCTTGGTAATTTCCCACATTATACAAGACATACAATTATGATCATGAAAACACTTACATGTACAATGTATACTTGCACTTTAAAGGACACTGACACAGCAAACTTATGCATATAGCTCATGCTGGTGACATCCCTTTTAACATCAGAATAACTTGTGAATTGTATGCAATGTACACATTCCCTTCATGACTTTCCAATCTCTCTTAACAATTAAATTAATAAGGATTTTAATCAATATCATTAATTGAAAAATGAAAGACACATAATTTTTTATCATGTGGCTTAATATACTGTGTTCATTGGCCTTCCACATTGAGTTTATTGTCCCTTGCCAAACTAATGCCCATACAAACAAAACATCATCTCCCCCAACCAAACTTGATCAAAGATGGCCTCTGACATACTCCTAATAAGAGCTGGTCTGATTTCAAGGTGGTGTCACCATCATGTTGCAGTAAAGTGCCAGTATCAGCAGCCTACCATAAATATGACAAGTCCTAGACCTCCAGCTGCCACCACATACCAGTAGGTGGTCAGCCATTCCTTCATTGTCTGCATACCATGCTCTGAAAATATAATCTTCTTCAGAGCTGCCAGGGGGCCATCAGGGTCCACCTGCAATACATCAGCACAAACAACAAGGTTATGACCTTATCTGGCAAGTAGAAAGTCTTTTACTGCTCAGGAATTTCCGTGTTAAATTTATATATTGGACTGAAATCTTCACAAATATTTGAGTACTATCTACAGGAAAAAACTCATTTACACCATATTGGGGATCACTGCTAAACATATCAACACAAACCACCTACATACTAAAATGTTCATTTGTGTTCCTCCCCCTCCTCCCTCCCCAGGTAGACCTGACAGGAAAAGCTTCGAAGGAAACTGGATGTCATTGGGCAAAAGCTGCATATGCAAGTGTGGATATGAGTACTGGATGTGAGTAAACCTTGCCCCTCAACACCCACAAAATAACAATGCTAACATAAATTGACGCTTGTATGACTGTTTCCATGAACCATACATTAGGATGCTGGGTATCATACTACATTTACCATGTATATGACTGCATCAAAAATATAAATACGATGTATGTCTCTCTCAAGTAAATTTAGACCTGTTGCAGTCTATATTGTACATTGAATATTGCAGAGAATGATACAAGTATACATCTACATGTGTCATGAAAATCAAACTAAATTGTGACTATTATTATTTTTCAATAATAAATCTCAATATTCAATCTTTGGCACTTCAGTATTTTTTTATGAAAAACTGAATTACAAAACTGTAAGATTTTGACAATACATTTGAACACATTGTCACATGAAAACCAATCTGATTCATTCAGATTGCTGTAAGTCAATTCCAATAACAATGAAACTTAGCACAAGTATTGACTGCAATATGACTGTAAATTACCATGACACTCTAAAATTTTAATTTGCAGTGACAATTTACAATAAACTCAAAAAAATTCAACTTCATGAAGGATTTACATGTACTACAAACATTTTATAATTTATTCAAATAATCAATTAACTCATGTTATTTGTACGTATATATATATATATATATATATATATATATATATATATATATATATATATATATATATATATATATGTATGTGTTAAAATGATATTTAACCTCATTCAGCAACTGCACTTTGGATATCACATGGGTGGAGTGAAATAGTGTTTTCCTGTCACGCCACAGCATATTTGTTGGTAAAATTCATGGATAACTGCAGCTAGGTCACGAATGAATGTAACCAACAAATGAGCTTCATATTGAACTCACCAACATAGATAAAATCAAGTATAATAACAGTTTATAATTTGGCAATACAGTGGTCCAATTTCCCTTTCTTAATGAAACCTTAGATATTACCTTAATGAAAGGGCTTATGTCACCATATCAGAAACAAACTGCCACATGAACTACATGGTGCTGTTTTCCACACTAATTCTAAAGAAAGGTCACTTTTTCTTACAACTTACTGTACATGACTGTCACTCACCTCTCTACATTTGAGAAAAACGTCACAGTAGCCATTGTAATTATTACAAGGCATCCCTGGCTTACCCATTAGGTTTGGAATGTCATATGGAGGGTAGTTCCACTCAAATGATGACCTGCAGATTACCGAAAATTAAGATTTTTCCAGTGTATGCACTCGTTATTTCATAAAATAAACCAAAAGATGATTATTATCAATTTACAGACTTAAGTTTATTAATGCTTTTATTTGAAAAACTGCTAGATGATATCAGACTTGAATATTTGATAGGCCATATTCTTATTCAAACCAGATGTCTGATGAAGACAAATCTCATCTTGAATTTACCTGAAAAACCTACATGTATCTGAACTTTATTCATTCATGTATCAGTGAATAAAGTTTACAAGTATACAGAAAAATGGAATGAAGTGGCTGTTAATTTGTGATTGTCTTAATTTTTAAACTGGTCTGAAACTGCGCTGTTTTGTGTGAAATTCTGGCACCACATAAACTGGTGAAAAAATGCCTTGACTTCAATTTTGCCAGATACTTGCTGCGTCATTTTATGATATGACTGAGAAAGTGTACATGCCCTGTAATGTCCTGGCTGCACCTCCCTCATAAGCCTAGAACTTGTGACAAATATTTAATATTTCATGTATCGTTGAAACTGAAGTCAACAAAATTTTCTTCTGTTGTTTATGCTTCTTTCAAGTCACGTATATAGTCACATACACTTCTTACAACAACCAAGATGGTTGAGGAGTCAAGTTTTTCAAGCATGATATATGACTTTGATTACAACCTGCAGGTGTTGCCCTCTCCTGGCAGTTTGCAGCATAACTTGCAAAGGTTTTTATCCTTGTAGTCTCCCTGCACCCGTGGTGGACACTGACAGGACTCCAATCCATATGCTATACAGATAGATCCTGTGCACTCCTGTCAACACAAGTAGAATCTATATGCTAGATGCACCAACACATTTACAATATGATTTCACATGTAAACACATTTCACTCATTACGCACCTTCATTTGGATTTTTGGCAGCTTACAGGTACATGCATAATGGTACGATTCTGACATATGTGTATGCCACAGACTGTGGTCAATACCTTACAACTATTTGAGACTGTTTTGTTATTTGCCATGCATTGGACTCTGTCTTCGAAAGGTAAATACATAGGAAATACGTCTGGAAGAAGATCTTTAATTAAAAATTATTGCCCATAAAGCCTTTCTTGTTTGTGGCACATCAGCAATGAAGGTTTGATGCTTTATGAGACTTTCAAGTACATGTATACTGCCACATTTCTGTAAATATTTCCTGCGCAACAGCACAAAAAGTATTTTCTAAAAGCTGACATGAAAACAAGCTGGATTTTATCTTCAAAGAAAAAATTTAATCATCACCATTGATGCAATTAATTTTTAACTCAATTTAAATATATCAACATGGCATTCTCCAAATATATAAAATACAGTTTCTGGTATCCACATGGTCAATTGAAAGACAAGACCCTCCATTAACTGCATCTTACATTTTCAAAACAAGCTTCTTTCTAATACTAAAGCTGATTAACGTTTCCAAACAATAGAAAAAAATAGCTTTAACACACAAAAACCGTAAAATAATAGAAAAAATTCATGTTGCCACCTCATGAACAAATTAAGGTCTGGGAGTCTCCACAATTGTCCATAGTCAATTCTTAGCAATTGGCAGCGCAGTTTCAAAGAAAATTTTTTAAGACTTTGCTGAAAAAAGAACAAAAAACCTCTCAAAAATCATTAAAAAAAATCCCCAAATCACTTGAGTGTGACCATTTAAATAGAATTGGTAGAGACCCACCCAAGGTACATCCCCACCACGTTTTAAGTAAATTGGAATGACATTTTTGAAGGAGAGGTCAAAAATGTGAATTTCTATTGCAATCGCCAAGGACTTGCACAGTCATCAATAGGATTGCATGCATTAACCAATGGGTCCCAGATTTGAAAAATTTGAAAATCAGGAATGCAGAGTTTCACCACCTTGTGGAAAACTTTGTTTAACACTCCCACAAGCTACAATTTCATCAAGTTTTAGAATAATATGAGAAATCTTTTTGAAGTTGAAATTTGCGAAAACCCACAAAAATCCATTAAAAAAAATTTGGGAAAAAATTGCAGTGCCACCTGTTGAACAAATTAAAAACTGTGGGTCCCCAGAAGTATCCTTTTGTAATTTCAAAGGAATTGGCCAGGAGGTTATGCAGATGATTTTTAAAGATTTTGTTCAATAAGAACAAAAAAAATCATAAACAGTTCAAAAATCAATGTAGCATGAGTGTCCAAATTTACTCCAGACCCAACCATGGCAGAAGTTTCAAGCAGATCTGGCTAATGTTTTTGAGAAGAATTTCAAAATGTGAATTGTGGATGGACGACAGATCATCAACAGGAATGCATGCATTCACTGACAGATGCACACATTTAAAATTTTGCAAAACAAAACAAAATGGTGAGCAATGTTTCGGGAGAAATAAAAAATAGCAAAAACACACAAGAATTTCTATATGCAATTTTGAAGCACTTGGCTTGGCGGTTTGGGAAAAGATTTGCTATGATTCCCCTCCCCCCTGCCAAAAAATAAACTAAAGAAAATCATAAAAAAATCTAAAAATTATTGGAGTATGAACATTTGAAGTAACTTGGTGAGATCCAATCAAGGTACAGCTGCACCAAATTTGAAGTGAATCTGGTACCAGTTTTTTCAAAGATGTTGACAATGTTAAATTGCTGATGGAAGATGGAGGACAACAGATGGAGAACCATGTAGCATCAGCCAACTTTTTATATCCTCTTGCAAGAAAAAAATTAAGAAACTTTTTCTTGAAACAAGATACAAAAAATCTTGGGAGTGAGAGACGATTTTTTTCTGAATTCTCTCTATACCATATTGCAGCTCCTATGATATGGTATGGAGACACTTGTTGCAAACTAACTTTCATAATTTAACGTAACCTCTTCTTCATGCCGCGGCATCTATGATACTGGCAGTTTTTCCTGTCTTCTGACAACATTTAGATTTCTATACAATGTTCTTTTTTGGCATTTATATTTATCATCTTTGTTAATTCTATGTACATGGTTTTGGTTTGGTTTAAACATATTTTTATTAAATTCCAACAATACGTTTAACCATACATGACGTATCACAATCTAGTCAACTGGGAAAAGGCCCGGGCCCTATGCATATCCCTCTCATGAGAAAGAAGAAGAATGAGTAAACAGGACATAAACAGACGCAAAAATGCTGCACAGCCTGGAAAACAGACTTCCGTCAGGCTAACTGGTTGTGCGGCTGAATGAAGTCAAGATGATGAGCACAACTAGACACGGACAGACAGCAGGGCACACTTCAAAATTATAAGGCAAATGCTGTAGCTCAGTACATAATATCTAATAATCAATTTGAATACATTTTTCAGTACAAAGTACCTAAAATTGATAGGGAAGCACCCATAGATCAATTAGCCAATACCTGCCTGTGAAAAACAATTAGAATGAATTATGTAGTCCTGTACAGCAGAAAAAAATTGAATATTTTCCAATGAGGTGCAATATTTTGAACCATAAAGAACTGACTGCAACAAAACAGAAGCATCTTTGAGATAATGGTACGTAATTTGGATTGTGCTGTAGTATACAGTCGACAAAATAAAAAGAAATGTCATGTATCTTCTTATTTTTCACCGCATTGGCAGCTGGGGTTTGCTTTCAATCCAATTTTAAAGAGATGTGAGTTCAGCTGACTGCTGCCTAGGCAAAGGTGAGTACGCAAAACAGAGGCATGATGTTATTGTCAAATAAATAGCATCAGAGTCTGAATCTGAATCTGCTGCTGACTTAAGAAATTTTAATTAAAGAAAGAAGGTAACACACCATGTAAAAGTATGCCTATTAACACATACTACAAAAGATATACCAACCCTGAACATCTTAAAGGGCTAATTTATATAGTTCCCAAGATACGGCCCAAGCAAATTTGTGGACTTGACATGTACTGGGGTGCCCAATTGTCAGACAGCTAAGCGCTAGGTTGTGTTCATTGCCAAAGTGAAAATTAAATTACATTTACTGATGTTGTTTGGCAGTGCCGCTGAAATGACCAAACACTGTGGATTATTGGCGATCTTCCTTGTCAAATCACATACTTTGGATTGCGAAAGCGTACACATTTTACAAGAGATGATCAAGTAAATCCTGCCATGAGCAGAAAGTTTGGTGTGCCCAAATGCCAGACACGGGAATATATTTAGCTCCACATTATTTTTGTTCACCTTCTAGCTGGAAATTTAACTCCAGCCCTTGAGCTGAGAACCTCTGTATTTTAATATACATATATGTATTAGATATACAACTTTATTTTGCAAACTGCATCGCATGGGTGTTGAATAACACTTGCTAACTATAATGGATATTTTCTAGCTAAAAGCTGACTTGTGTCTAAAAATATGCAAGGGGGCAGCTGGTGTAGTTGCTGAGATATATGGCTCAGACAAAAATTGTTTTGGATGGAATAATGGAAGGATAGACAGGACACACAAGATGGGACCCATTACATACCCCCTTCCCCCACTTCATGGGTAGGGGATAATATATTGAGTATGTCCCGTGTATATGAAGATGTTAGGCAAAAGGTTGCATGTTTTTGTGATAAATGCTATAAAGGTTAATCAATCTGATCACTTAAGCAAATACTGATTTCATGATTCTTTAACTTTCCCACGGTAACTTTACTTCGTGACAAATATCAAAACATCATACAGCAAAGATGAAATAATTACTTCCAAGTTTTCTTTCTTACACACCAAATACTTCAAAAAATACATGCATGCAGCTTACCCCTCTGAAGCACACTGAATCTTCATCACACTTTGTCTTGTCTGGTCTATGTAATGAGGGTGGACAGGATGCACCAAGACCACTGCAGGCCGTTAAAGATAAATCATCACACCAACTGTATTTTGTATTACTATACCCAAGCTACCCCTACCATGTTGATTTTTTTTTTCCACATAACACAAGAAGTTATTAAATGATTTGAGTTCCACGCATAGCTGAACTTGGGGGGCACACCTTAATAAACATGATAAACTAACCCTGTCAAGTTGGAAGGTCAAGGTCAGATGGCTGCTTGAAAAAATTCACAGCAAAAAAAGCAACTTTTTTGGTCATAAAATTACACCTATGTCTTGAAGTTTTGCACCTGATTTTTGATTTCTCACCTTGGCCTATATTTTTAAAGTCATGACCTTTTCCATTTTTATTTTTAGCAACTATTTGGCAGACCATAACTCTAAGCTGCTAAAAACATTTGGAAAACTATGGGTAAATCTTTAAACCTCTTCTAATATCCTTTTATCTGTATTCAATTTGTGACCTTGACATAATTTTGTGGGAATCATAACCTACTTACAGAATACACATTTTGGTCTATGTCTCAAAAAGTTCCCCATGGATTTGTATGATGTTAATTTTGTATCGTAGCTCAACTCATGGCTTTACTATACAAATTCACAAATGACTTTTCAAGGTCAAAGGTCCAGGTCATTTGGCTACCCGAAAATCCAATGTTTTTTGTTTACCCAAAACTTTGTCAGTTTTGATCCAATCTTTATCATGTTGGGCTCAAAATGTAGGCATTGTAGCAATGCATATTTAAGTACATGTAGTTCACACCTGATCTCTAAAGGTCAAAGACCATTTGAAGATTTACATATGGCCTTAACACATTCCATCTGAATTTAATCATGATGAGCTCAAAATGAAGGTCAAAGATGTCTGACCATCTAAATTTTTCCATCTAACTTATCCGTGATTACTTGCGATTTGAGATACATAGTTAATTCTTATTAATGTGCCAATCAATTTCATTCTTTATGTTTGTAAAATGTTTTCAGCTACTTTCCAATATTAAGACCAAAACAAACAGAGGAATATCACCAAATTACACTGAAAATCATTGTAGCTTCCATCATCAAACAATATATAAACATCCCTCATTTGTTGGTTAAAATAGTTGAGTTATTAAATTTAATGAATAATATAACATGCTACTATTGACTGAGTGTTTAATTGCTATAACTGTAGTCACAGAAATGAAAGTTTTGGGTAAACTTTTTGATAGTCATCTAACCTGGAATCAACATATCAATGAATTTGCAAACACAATATCACAAACTGTTGAAATTCTAAGAAAACTGAAAAACTATCTTCTTTCTAATATCCTGGTTCTGATCAAAAGAAGTCTTTTAGAACCTCATATTACTTATCGGATAACATTACGCAGCTTTGATAACTTGAATAGGTTGCAAAAAGTGCAGAAACATATTATTTGAGCAGTAGTTAAAACCACATATAATGCACATACAGATCCAATTTTTAAAAATCTATTAATAATGAAAGTTGACTATTTGTTACACTTTTCATGTTTGAAAATTTATTATAAATTTCACAATAATCAACTTTCTTATTACTTTCTTAGTTTTCACTTCAATCTGGCAAATTGGGTTGACCTGACCAAAAGAAACATTCAGGCCCCCAGTACATGTAGAGGAGATCAAATTACAAATATACCAAACTTGAGACCTCACATACCGATTACTAAAACAAACAAAAATATTACTAGGAACTGTTTAAGATTTAAAATCCCTGATTTGATTAACTCTGATGTCCTCCCATTAAGTTTGTTGAGGGAGATAATCAGACTAGATTTTTATACATTCAAGAAAATAGTTAAACAAAATATAATCAACCATTATAGTGAAAGGTGTCAAGTAGCAATCTCATACTTGCAGACAAACTTATATGTGAATGTGTACAGGTTACTGCTCATAACAAATCTGATTTGGAACTCAAGTTTGTCAATGTATTACCGGAAACTCTAAGGTTGTCATTACTATGAAATATAACATGACCCAGTCTCATGTACAGTAGGAACATCCTTATGTGCTTGTATACAATATTTCAACCTTTATGGACATAAATCAATATTTTTTGTTCAATTGTGAAGGTGGCTGTCCTGAAAGCAGCTCTATACAAGCCTTAAGGATAGTCTCCCCAGCCATACCAGACCTAAATGGTTTCAACTTAATTGTTGGAAAAAATGAATCTTGAATCTCGATGCTGCATGTATATGTAGTAGCAAATGTTGATGTTTTCATCAGAAAAGGATACTTGCAAAATGCTGGGGCTGTGCAGCTGGTTGCCTCTCTGCAGGTTTGGTTCTTGACAATTCCGGTCACCTGGCATTTTTGTGAACAGCATGGCCCCTGGCTGGGACTGCCATGGACAATCACAGGCACAAATTGTATTTTACACAAACCAAGTTCATCATTATGTATGATACAATAACTGAGATTTTTCTAAGTCACTACTTGTTTACAAACCATGTATGCCACAGAGTGCTCACAGGGTTAGCTCTAACCATAAGCCAATAAATTGCCCAATGCTAATGTTTCTTGACTTTTGGCTTAAGAAATATGCAAATGGCTAGAATATTTTACAAAATATTATTAATGGGCTACAACAGAATCTTTGTGAATTATGCCTATATTTCCAATTTTGGTTACAAAGTTTTGAAGTCTTGATCTGCCCCTGCAGTCCCTCATTAAAAAGTACATGTCTTACTTCAAGCTCAAAACAAGTAAAATCAATTCCCACATATAAACTGTTTTTGCATATCAGATACAATCTTCAGTATGCCTACCAAAATATTTTGATTTGAAATGTGATTCAATTTTGTATGTAATGTGTTGGTGATGGATTGAGACTTATTCAGTAAAGAACAAACAAGAGCTGTTTGAACAGCCCATTCTCAGCTGACCTTAAGGCCTTCGAATGAAAATAAGTCCCACCCTGTTCCATGGGTACCCAGAACCATAAATATGTGTAATTTCAAATGGGCAGAACAACTTTATAGAAGAAAAATTCTGAGATTTTTCCAAAAATTAAAATGAAAAAAAAAAAAAAAAAAAAAAAAAAATGAAAAGCCAAAAAAAACGGTGCATGACCACTTGAGGGAACTTCATAGAGACTTACCCAAGGAATATCTGCACCAAGTTTCAAGCAATTCTGGCTGAGGTTTTGATAGGTCAAAATGTGAATCACTACTGCAACCCCATTGACTTATATAGTAATCAACAGGAGTGTACACACTGACCAATATGTACCCAAACAGAAAGATTTGTTAAAAATCAGGGATTCGGAACATCACTACCTAGTGTGCAATTTTGATTCACACTTCCAGAAGACACATTTTTACCCCGTTTTCAGCACAATCTGTAACAGTTTTGGAGAAGTCAAAAATAGCTTCCAAAAACACAAAAATTTACCAAAAAAAAAAAAAAAATGGAAAAAATCACAGTGCACCTGTTGAAGAATTAAGATCTGTATTGTAGAAGTATCCCGCTGCAGTTTTGAAGCAATCGGAAGAGCACTTTTGACTGATATTTTTTACGATTTTGCCAAAAATTAATACAAAAATTCACCAAACAATACAAAAATCACTGGATCATGACCAACTGAACATATTTGGTGGAGACTGAGCCAAGGTAGATCCCCACCAAGTTTGATGAGGATCTGGATGACAGTCTTGGAGAAGTAAAAA
The DNA here is from genome assembly GCA_964020975.1 of Hermodice carunculata. Taxonomy (NCBI): domain Eukaryota; kingdom Metazoa; phylum Annelida; class Polychaeta; order Eunicida; family Amphinomidae; genus Hermodice; species Hermodice carunculata. Next base: position 24,205,913 of record OZ026630.1, read on the forward strand.
ATGTGAAGTACAATTGCAGTCCCCATTAACTTGCAAAGTAATCAACAGAAATGCATACAATAACCGGTAAGTATCCAAACTAGACAGTTTGTTAAAAAAATCAGGAATCTGGAGCATGGCCACCAGGATAATAAACAAGTTTGTTTGATCCTTCCACAAGGTACCTTTCTACCAGGTTTCGGTACAATTTGAGGAATACAGTTTCTAAGAAGTACAAAATACCTTTAACACACAAAAATTTATCAAAAGATAGAATAAAATATAACAATGCCATCTGTTCACAAATTAAGGTCTAGGGCTGCCTAGAAGTATCCCTGGGCAATTTTAAAGCAGTTGGCCAAACGATTTGGGACTTTTTAAGATTTTGCCCCCCCCCCCCCCCCCCCCAAAGTAAATTCTTAAAAAAACCACTGGACCATGACCTATTGAACAATCTGGTAGAGACACCCCCACCCACAAGGTAGATCCCCACCAAGTTTGACAGGCATCTGGCAAGCCATTTTGGAGAAGTCAAAAATGTAAATTACAGATGGATGGATGGATGGACAGATGGACAACAGACCATACCATAACCTCAGCTGACTAACAAGTAAGCTGAGGTTAAAAAAAAGGAATATGGTATGATCAGAAACATGCAAGTAACATAAAATGGCTGTAATGAAAAGCACAAAATTCTCATACAAATTTATGCAAAATTTCCACAAAATTCTTACTGGATTTTGATTTTAATTTTATGGTAACTGTCTCTGTGTAAATGAATAGATCTAACCCCTAAGGCATGTATGGTGTAGAAAATATACATGAAGATGATTTTGCACATGAAAAAGACAGAGACCAATAAAAAATCAAATTTAAGCCTACAGTTGCAACTGTACCTGCAGGCAGTGCCAGGTTTGCGTGTACACGGTCTATGCCTGGGGTTGTCAGTCTGAGGGTAACAGCAATCCTCGGTACACTGGTCATCCCAGCCACAGTCACATTCCTCATTGGCCTCAACTACCTCGTTACCACAGATAGACCCTGTGTGTGCTACAAGTAACAGCCAAGCTACAATCAAATTTGTCTCTACAACATTTAATTGAAAGTGTTGATCACAGACTTTATACGTAGATGTAGGTGACAGTGCAACTCACCATGCATAAGGGGAATTAATGGTCAACCATTTTCATATTTCACCAGCCCTTATACGGGAGTATATACCTGGGCACTACAAAAGTCCCATCTCAACAACTTCTTCAGTTATGGTGCAGAAACCAAAGTCTCTCTACCAACCGACCAATTAACATTTGCAAAGCTATCTGCCCCGCCTTCTTCAAAGGAGGGCATCAAAAGCATAATGAGTTCACACTATTGTTCATTATGCATATACTTGGAATGATTTGTTTTCATTGTTTTTGCCTGCATTGACCTGAAACGATATCTCTGAATTTCATTTTTCATCGAAAAAATAAGATGAAAAATCTTATAATTTCATGGATCTCCACTTTAAGGGTAGCACTTACCGCCTGATTTACAGCTTAAGTTGAGCCCCAAACTAATATGAATGACTATATGCAAGGCAGCCCAAAAATAGAAGGGAGAAATGTGCAAATGGCTAAAATATTTCATAATGTTTTATTAAAGGTGTGGGGTTTTTTTTGGCAGGAAACAAAAATCTATGAAAATAATATACCAGTAGTGATACATATATCAATAGCTTATTATGTTCATTATTATTTATGATTGTCCATAAGTATTCACATCCTGTATTTACCTATTAAAACATCAATGACTTTGAAGGCTATTTTTTTGCAGAAACTTAAAGACTTTCATGATATTTTTTCCATACTCATAAATATATCAATAGATTATTGTGTTAATCATGCTTGTCCATAATAATTTTTATCCTTCATTTACCTATAAAGCAGCCCCCTGGGTGCCTGGCCTTAGCTTCCATCACCACTGCCATGCTCTGTGAACTGCAACGGCTGAATTTGTTATTGTTGGGTTTGTCACCTGATGTCGCTCTGGCAAACATAATGTAATTCCCTGCCTCACCACCAGGTGAACACTCCTTGGTTTCTGGGTCATGCTGCAAATGTATACATACACACATGTAAAATCAATATTCACTGCATTAAGGCATCCTAGTTCTGGTTGCTGAGAACTAAGTAATGTAATTTGTCACGAAAAATAAAGCCAATGTTCCATTTTAAATGGGGATTCCTGCTCTGTCTGGGGAAGAATATTACCTGATCTGATAAGGACATTTGTGTTGTTCAATCTCAATGAGAAAAATTCAATCTTTAGAATCTAATTCAGTCATACAGAGGAAACCTGATTGAGCATGAGACGTCTATAAGTAAATTATCTTCTCCTCTGCATGTCCAAGCTAAGTTCAAAGATAGATCAAGGTAATATCGCCTGATAATGGCCCAGTAACAGCTCTCACAATTTGAATTGGTGTTTTACTCTAATGGAAGTGTGTTTCTTAATACTCATGCCCCTCAGCTAGCTCACGATGGCACAGTCCTATGCTGAGCTTGTTGCACGATATACAAGACGTCTCTCGCCCCCAAATTCCCCCGTGTGCTGTCAGGTTGTCTTGCACAGTCACATGATCCCTAGAAGCATGCATGTTTTGTTGCAGAAAATGAAAAAAAAAAAGACTGGTTCATTTATCCATCAAGTGAAATTTGGACATAGTATTGGTTGAAAAAATGGTCTGACATGCCACATTACCTGCAGGTTGTGCATGTCAGGATTGTTGCTGAGGTTGTGGCTGCCCAGATGAGCTTAAATGTCACTCCAAGGCTCCCTTTGGAGCCACCCATGATTAAAACACATAAATCCTTGATACCGTGTCGTTTTTAAAATTCCTGAACCTGATGGAGAGCCTGCACAATGCATGCAACACACGTTGTTGTATCAGAACTCTGGAGTATATACCTGGGCACTGTACAGTTGTACAAAATTGTACATGTATGCAATACCCAAGAACTGGCACAATGTATACAACATTGTTCTGTCAAAAAACCTTGGAACCCATGACATGTATGCTATGAAAACCATGTCAGGCCTCAGATGAATGTTCTCTTCCTGTGTTTGACCAACACTTGCTATTTACCTCTAGTACTAAAACCCTAGAACTGAACATTGCATGCAACAATTCTATCAATACCCTGGAACCTAGCCATATGCAACATTGTTCTGTCAATACCCTGGAACATATACCAGGGTATACCATATATGCAACGTTGTTCTGTCAATTCCTGGTACCTGTAAAATATGTGCAACAACAACATTGTTCTGTCAATACCCTGCAATATTCAGTGTCCTGGAAGGTACAGCTGCACTTGCTCAGAAGAGAGACATCAATACATGTATATCACAAGACCGTGTATCTCTGTACTATACATTGCTCCAAAACACACAAAAGTCTGGATGTAAGTGTAGGCATGTAGCTAGCTAAAGTACATGGGTATTAACCCTGAAAGTGCTAATCACAGCTAAAGTCATTTTCTCACTACTGTTAAACATATAATGGTCAAAAGATTCAAATTCCTCATGAAGATATCTTTCATTCAGATACCAGCAAACCTAGTCTTAAGCAAGAAGCAGTCTTAGTCAGCATCTTTCCTCTGGACACTTTGCGTGCAATAGTAGTCTTAGTCAACAGCTTTCCTCGGGACACTTTGCATGCAATAGTAGTCTTAGTCAACAGCTTTCCTCGGGACAATTTGCGTGCAAAGTGTCCCAAAGAAATCTGTTGACTCAATCTTAAATCAGCACTTTAAGGGTTAATTATGGTTAACCCTTTCACACTCAAACAGCTCAAAAGGGCTAAGATGTAAATTGTCATCTCCATGTACATCAGTGTTTTTACTTCATATTCATGGAAATAGAAAAAAAAATTGCTGTGAATTGCAGACAAGACCTACATTGATGACACATCCCAGGTCAATAGCTTTCCTTGGTGAAGGTTGGGTGCATTGTGCCTAACCTGCACCAAGGAAATTATAGTGACCCAGATTTAATCTGACCAGCAAAAGGTTAATTATGTGGACAGCATTGGGAGGATATTACGCAGCTTGTGTTTCTGGCAAACCATATCTAGGTCTGCATGCAATATAAATACGACACCTTCATGTAAAGGTCCTCACAGCATCATGATTCCAAAAGATCAATACAGTATCAGTTGTCTTACAAATATATTTACAAACATACTGGGCTCATCCCACTGCGCCAATGTGTCCAGGGACTTATTGTTCTATATATAGCATGTGAAAGCACCTAACAGAGAGATGGAAACAGACACATAACATTGCAAGTATATCTTTTCTATGCATTAATATGCAAAAAATGGCATTTGTTTTATGCAGTAATGTACAGTAGCTACCCTAGAGTACATGCACATATAGTAGGCATCAACATTTTTGCCAGTATGTGAGGAAATGCAGATACAATCACCGATTGTTGCCATTTTAGCTCCACATCTCTTGCCAATTAAGACAAGAAAATTAGGAGATCTGGACAGGATTTAATAGTGCACTCATAAGCACATATACCTAATCACGGATTACAAAAACTTTGGCCCAACCTAATTCCCGTATATGAAACTGCATAAGCACTATACTGTTTTTCTTGTTTGTCATTTAGATGTTTAGCAGTGAAATATTGGCATCAAACTGGCTCACAATAGTCCACGTTAGAATCAACATTAGCACATTAACATTCAGGATTCTGGGAGAGACTTTTGTAGTAACTGACAGAAGGAAACAAAATTAGCAGAACAGGTAGACAATGAAATGATAATGGAAAACCAGAAGAATTAGCCAGACAAGGGTCCTTCTTTTTGTACTCACGCATCTGGAAATTCCTGCAACTTGACAGGCTTTAATGCATGCATCATGCATGCATTCTTATAACATCTGAATGGTGGAATTCATCATTGATATATCTAAAATGCACAGATATATATACAGTGTGTGTATATATATACATATTAATTAGAGATGGAGGCTGGACCTCTTTTGGTGTCAAAAAACTCGTATACTTACACAATTAATGCTATACTATCATAAGCTTAATGACCATGGCAGGGAACCATTATCCAACAACAGTCTTAGGGAAGACCACCCAGGCCAAACATGATAAGTAGAGTATCATACAGATGCGTGCAGTGGATTGACATATAGGCAGTCCTATCGTCATGGACAAGTAAATTTTTGGTCAGGACAAATGAAAATACTGATATCTATGCAGATTTAACCCAGTTCTTGTCCTGAACTGAGGCAGAAGTAGTGTGGTCAGATAAGCAGTGAAAAAGATCAAGTGTTGCATACATGTAGCAATTAACTCTTTCAGTGCCAATCACATCTTAAGTAGATCTATTTAAGTAAGACAAGTCTGAATTATCATAAGGATCCCAGATTCGTATTCCTTGTAAAAAGATCTTTCATTCAGGTACCAGCATGCCTCTAGTTCCAGAGAAAAAAATTCCCAGGTCAACAGCTTTTAATTCACGTTGCGCATTGGGTGCCTAGAAAAGCTGCTGACTCAGTCCAAAATTTGGCACTTAAAGAGTTAATACATATAGTTCCCAACCAGAGACCAGACAGGAAAGTTCCATGAAAGGGACAGGTACAGGATATATGAGAGGTTCAAATGTCAAGGTCACAGTGACCAGTTCTGGTGCATGACACACCCCTATCCTGATATGTCCACTTACCAAGTTTGGTAGGTGTACATAGGATGCTCCAGGAACGAGGGCCTGGGCAAGCTTTGTCAGAGGAATAGATGGACAGACAGACAGAAGGACTACAGGCATTCTTATAGTCCCCAGTGGGGAACTAAAAACCTAATATCTTGTCCTGAGCTGGTTAGGGGAAGCCCAATCAGCACATAAAGTGACAAAGATCTGTGACCTAATTTCTACCATGAAAGATGTCAGGAAATGTCTTTATTTCTCAATACAGAAATCTATGTTGACATATACACACACAAGTAAGTGATCCTTCCACAAACTACACACTGACTTTGCCGGGTAGGGTGGGGGAAATAGATTATAGATACCAGGTGCATAACAGTATAAAAGAAATAACTACTACACGTAATGTGTGTACAAGTACATCACTGTATGTGAGCAGCACTGCTTAAAGGATTTTGTAAGAAATGTGTTGCATAGAAAGTACATGTAACTGCAAAAAATCTACATGTAACTGGTAAAATCTACAACACATGGTAACTTAAAAATCCTGTGGCACTATGGCTATGTTATCAGGAACACAATCCCCATTCTGTATGGTTTCAGATATCCAGGTACATGTGCATGTAAATGATCATCAACAACACTGAACAGCTGGGATGCTATGTACGGTCTATTTAAGGATAAAGAGGGCTGATGGGGGTGAGTATTGCCTCAGCCTTAAAAGAGCCTCCCAAGCATGACGTACTCAGCTGCTAACCTTTTTCACACTATTGAAGGTGCACCTACAATATTATTGATTTCTGGGGGCTCTTTCTGTATACCGCAGTCATGATCTTGCTGGCCAAGTTTCAGACATTTATACTGCAGATGGGACAGGAACAAATGAAGAGGATCAGACAAAATTACAGAAGGTCAAACAATGCAGTGGGAATAAATCTCACGGATGTGTCACAAATAGGGGCTTCTGCTGCCAGTGGAATCTGGGGTTTCATCACGTTTCAGAACATTAGTCTTACACAGCAATATTACATGTGTGCATTTCTTAAAGTTGATTCAGCTGTTACTGTTCTCTCAGTTGGTAGATATTTCAGATACCACCCACTTATTTTGTGGCTCTGTTGTAAACTGTGCAGCCTCACTTAGAGCCATATTGTAATTTTATGGCACATTTTATATGGACTCAATTATCTAATTGGAAATCCCAACAGTTTAGGAAGATTTAGAAACTTTAGCTGCTTTATTCAATCTTTGCATAAGGGGGAAAAACATACTGTGCATCAAGTTTTCACTGTGCATTAAGTTTTCAGAACAAGTAAACCCAAACAAGCGCCGTACATGTACAAACTGATAATTGTAGTTACCCTTCAGCTGTAGATTCTTCAATACTTTCCTGCTTAAATCACTGCAAAATGGCCTTTCTGATGTAAAAGATCATCTGCTCAATAGCTTTTATTTAAATTTTTCATTCATGCATTACATTTTGAACGAGAATTGTTGATGATACCTGTCAGGGCAGAATGTTCAGGTCAACAGCTTTACAAGGTACATGCTGGGTGTAATATTGCACCCACCCTGCACCAAAGAAACTTGTTGACTCAGTTTTTTTCTAGAAAAAAAGTTTGAAGAAAAAAATTCCTGGGCTTTTACTTGTTGAATTCCTTTTCACTTTTTTTTTCAGCAGTGTTTGATGACTCATTAAATAAATTGCTTAATTCCACCACTGAAATATTTCAGAATTTTGAAAGTTTAGGTGAGGGACAAAAGCGTTAATTGTTCTTAATGCTTGTCCATCCACCCTTCCATTTGGTCAATAACTCACAAATTCTGGAACTGATTTTAATCAAATTTAATACATAGGGACCTCATGGGGCCAAGATAAACTGATAAGTTCCTGGGTCACTGTGACCTATCTACTTACTCAGTGCTGTGACCTATTTAGAAAGCAGGCTTACTATCACTCCCCCCTCCCCAAACAAATTTAAAATTCATTCAGCATAAAAAGTGCTGTTAAGAAGCATCATTGGTTTTACTCCATTCAGTTTTTATCCACCCAAAAAACTTCTTATAATTAGAGTTACCATATCTACATCACTCCTTCCATATGATTGACTGCAGAACCCTGTTCTTTGCAAAATTCTATTATCATCCTAGACATGAGGATTATGACCAAACATTCGTCAAACTTATAATTAGTTTACAAGATGCTACACTGAAATGCCATTGAAACCCACAAATGCACAACTGAGCCCTACTATCGTGGCTGCAGCTTATACATGATACATGTACATTCAATTTGTAGTATTTTCCAGCCTGATATGGTAATTATTCATTTTATTGTAAATTATCTGGATGATCTAGGTGGTGTAGACAGCGTACAGAAAGCTGATAAAGCTTTTTGTTTTCTGCACAGTTTATTGATACCTTTGGCAGCAGATGAAGCTCTGAAAAAGGTAATTGCATGGACCCACGACCAGCCTGTTTTCAGAACTGACTAGTTGTGGGGGCATATTGAAACCGCCATATAAATAGTGTGTCTGTTCATGGTTTTAATTCTAGTTGGACAAGGTGTGCATATTTCAGCTATTGTTTGAGAGAGAACACTACTGTGCAATTTATGAGATGCAAATTTGAGTGGTACACACTGAAGGAGAACTTACCAGACAACTGATAGGCTTAGTACGTGTCATCTGGGTGGCAGTTTGCTAAATCATTTTTACATTCTTGTGAGAACAAAATGTTTGATGTATTTGTGTCTGATTATGTTTCCACATTTATTGGTGAATAGTAATACATGTCTTCCTAAGGTCACATGGTTTGCAGGTATAGAACAGCATCAGATCAGACACAATGCAGTGGGTTCATGCAGAGCAGCCTCTTCATTCAGGAATTTATATTTACAGTCAAAGACTACCATTTCTTTTTGCTTGTTTTTAAATGTTCTTGTGTTATCTGCTGATATGGTCAATGCAGCTGCATAGATCGATTTATCCTAAGGTATTGAGTCATTTTTCCTTTTTTTTAAACCCTTTATGTGCCAAATTTTGGACTGAGTAACAGCTTTTCTCAGTGCACATTGCACCCAATATGTGCCGAGAAAAGCTGTTGACCTGGTCTTTTTGCAAGGAATATGAATTGTAAATGTGATTGGCACTGAAAGAGTTAATTTTGACACCAATGGGCATGTTGCAGCTTGGACCGCTTTCTTACTGACCTTTTTCTTGCTGGTTTGGAAATTAATTTTAGTGCCCACCAGTTCACACAAATTTGACTGGAATAAACAACATGGCAAGGGTGATGTTTTATTCAGTAGCAATTAATGGATTGCTCGTTTTGCTCAGATGGTGTCAAAAACAAATCAATTTTGTAAACAAGTGGTTAGAGTAATTTTTAAAACAAAATCTAGTTCAATTTTTTGTCCATGGACTGCCTTTAAAAAGCTTTGCTATTTGGTACCAGGACTGGATGAAGATCTGGTATTATTTTGGATCTTCCAGAAACATTTTAGCCTCTTATAGTTCCATGAGATTTTTGAGGTTGATGTAAGCTAGGGCAGGCTACAATGATTCAACATTTTCAGTTCATTCTTTCATTGTGTGGGGTGCTACATTTGCATTCAAGATTGAAATTACTGGGGAATTTATTGACAGTCAGGGAGATTGGAGTTCAGATGCATATTACAATATTTAGATATCTCGATGGAATCAAGAATCTTCATTGCCATGAGAATGGCAGAGTGGTTTTGTAATAATGAACTGTATTGATGAGAATTAAGTTTTTCAGTATTATTTTTTTTTTTCAAGAAACCTTGTTTGCATACACATATATTAAAGTGCATGTGCAATCTGTAAAATCAGGGATTATTAACATTATTTCCGTTTCATATACATATAATGTTAATATATATGTATGTGTTTGTTTTTCTCTTTTATAATTGACATGAATATGCATTATATGCCAGTTTTCACAAATGTTTACCATTTCATAACAGGTGTTGGTATATGTCTCAACTGTTTGAAGTCAGGATACTGTGGGGTGTAATAGTGGTGACAGTTTATATTATGGAGAATGAGGTACATGTACATGGATGTGTTGTAAATAAATCTGGTATAGAATATTTTACAGCTTGTGTGCTGTTAGCAATTAACTTAACTATAATCACGTTAGGTCTTTGTGACTTCGTTCAAAGTAATCGCATCAGTTTCATATTAGTATCTGGTACTAATTTTTGTTTTCAGATTTTTTTTTCTTTCTTTGCACTCTAGTTTTATGTAATTATTTTCGTTTTGCGTTATTTAGTTTTGTTTGGCTGTAGTTTGTTTTGGGAGGTTAATTACAATTTGTATGGAACATGGTTAGTGTTGTGATTTCTTTCTGTTATGAGTGTAAATTTTTCCAGGGCCGAATGAATGTAACGCACAGGCACGTGCACACACTCATTTGCAATGAATGAACAATTCAACTTACATGTACATGTAGTTGTAAGGATGACTGACAGTATATCTATTTCTACTCTTCAAGTCTTTGTGATATTGCCATTCACCAAACTGGCCCATTTGTGCTATCAGCTGTTTGTTTGGTCTGGACAAGTAAACATCAAATATGTGGGCTTGGTCTGATATGGTTGGGCAAGCGGCCCATTGAGTAAAAACTGGAGAGTGCTTGAAGCATGGCAAGTTTGACTGGTCAGTCTGACTCACTGTTCCACAGCCAATGGAGTGTTATGGAACGGTCCATTGGTGGCCTGTGAAGCCAGCAAAACCTGGGTGCCAGGGCCATCTGGAGGGTTCAATGCTAAGCCACAATGGAGCCCCAGCCAAATCAATCATTATCCTCAAACTATCATGCCTGACAACTCAATTAGTCTGCCTTCATACAGGGAAGTGTACAGTGTGCCCCATTTGGCTACCCACTCTGCAGGATGTTATTACTGGACAGATCTCTTGTTATCCAACTTGGTGGTGTACCACTTGTAGAGTCCCTTAAATCATCTGCATACCCTATCTAAAAGTAATACAATGCCCTTAACTGGCAAAGTCTATTTGGATCTGCTGTGATTGCCTGGTCATACATCTCAAAGGTTATGTGCCTGGCTTAATCATTCAAGTCTATGGCAGCTGCATGATCATAAATTCAATTGGTTGACTTCTCTTCGGTGACTGATAGAAAACTTTTGCTCATGTACGTGGGCCAGGGAAATAGATCCTCTGAATATGTCTAATATTATACATCTTCTATAAAAGCAAACAATTTTGGTGCAGCATTGCATTTTATTATCTCTGCAATGCAGAAGGTCACCGAGATTTAGCATTCTGCCAAATTTGCTGTCTGAGTTAACTCAACAAGACGCCATGCAGATATAATATAGCAAATACAAAAGCCACCAGTGAAGCACAATTTTCCAACACTATTTAGATGTGCGGAAAACCAAGCTAGTTGATAAGCTCTCCCACTTCAATGTTGTAATACTTTTTTAATCACTTTTCATGAATCACTCTCCTTGATTCATGTTTGGTTGCACATCCAAAGCCAATCAGGACCAGCTCAAAGAGGCTCTTGTATCTGTGAGCTGATTTCTGAAATGATCTCTAATTGTGTGGTGGAAAGCAGATTAGGGTCAATATTTGATAAAGCATGTACAGGGTCAAGACAAATTAAAGGGAAGTGGAGAAGCACAGTAAGACAGATGTATAATGTCAGTGTACCCAGGCCAATGGTATAGAGACTGGTAAACCTGCAAGCTTTCACTATTCATCACGCAAAGCCCTAGCTATATCTGGAAAGCTGGGTCTCAATCTTCTTTGCCATTAATGTCTGTCAGGTGCAGGTGATCAAATATACATGCTGGGTGTATTTCCATGGCCCAGATCAAAGCTTACAGGTCAATTAAATCAGCCACACAGCAGTTCCCCTCCTCCATAAAATGCATTTTGCTGTGGTGGTGTTGCAATAATATCAATGGAAACTATTCCTGTCAACTTACTGCAATGACAGAAGCAACATTGCAGTTTTGACAATATTGTCAATTTTCCCACATTTCCTTGCACCATAAATGCTGATGTTTCAATCCATGATATGTTTGAAAGACAAACTAATATGATGCATTGATTTTGAGGTGATGATTTACACTCACAATGTAGAAATTTACATATTAAACCAAATCAATTTGTTACCAGTGATTGACTGATGTGGAACTCCAAGTTACAAAAGGCACAACTGAATATCAAATTTAACTCTTTCAGTGCCAAATTTAGTGTCAATTCACAGCATATCAACTTTTGTCAAGATTGGCATAGAAAGATTAAGTAATACCAGGAAATGCTGTTACTGAAACATATTCCTAAAAGTACATCATGCAGTTAAACTCAGTGCTGGACACATTTATACATCTTTGGTTCAAACATCCTTTAATGCATTCACATTTGTATGTATCCAGCAAACACCAAGCCATTAAAGCACAAACACAAAGTACTGCTACATAGGAGAAAGGTAGCTCCTGGTATTTCCAGGAAATATGTTAGCAATTAGTTATGCAAGAACAGCAATATTCTGAAGCAATTAAGGAGTGGTAACCAAAACCAAAATATGGCTGTTTTTTTGTGCTATTAATCCTGCTTTCTAATAGACAATTATCTACTCTTATTTCAGATCCTAATGTGTTTGCAGACCCTTGCAAATGCTTGATAAAATCCATTACTTGGATGCTCCAGTTTACCACAAGCTAATTTTCCACTTTGTAGCATGATATAATCGAGTTTGTGATAACATGTATTTTTTACATGGCATACTCATGATGCCTCGATTCATTCCGATTTCTGTTGGTTTCTCTCACCAACTAGTGTGCTATACCTATACATTAGTCTGGACTATACTGACTGCTCTACTATATGTTCACTTTTTCAATACATTAGATGCTGCACAAAAATCAAAGTGACAGAGCTAAATTAAATTTGCCTGATCTTGCAATAACAAAGAATACTCACATTTCAGAGTCATTAAATGCAATTTCTTGAATTTCAATTCTGTTCAGTAAAATTATGCATCTGAATATGCCAAACTTGACTGAATTGACTGTGTAAATTATTGTTTAAGAGTGGCATGTATGTATAAGCTTCAGTTTTCCTTATGTATACTATGCTTTGACAGCTGCTGAGTGTTTTGGAAAATTTTACCCAGACAGCACTTCAAGACATGAAATTAATAAGTAGTCCATCAGAAATGGCTGAGGCACACCCACTTTCTTCTGCACCAATTTTAACACCATATTCTGCCAGTCCTATGCTGCCAAAAATCTCTTCATGCATGGTGATAATCAGGAAATGTCAACCATATAATATTTGACAACACAACAAATGGCCAACCCTGACATTCAGGAGTACAACCCCAACCATGTTGAATATGCCAGGATGGTGGACATGAATTGCAACAATATTGCATCTGTATGCTATTATCAATAGGAATCCGAGTGGAAAATAAATTGATTTATCCAATTACCTAGACATCTTGGAGCCTTGACTAGATCCAGCTACAACGGCATACAGGGGATACAATCCATCACGATTAGGACTTTGTTGTCTCTTAAGTCCAGACTCCACTGCCTTTGTAGCTTCACTGACAAGACAGCAACCAGTGTGGGTTAGGAACCCATGAGGAATTCTATCCCCATAGCTTGTCTTAACAAAACTTAGTTTCATGAAAAGCTTTACACATCTAGATCTGCAAGCCACTGGGCAAACTACATAATCTGCTACCCCGGTAAAGCCTTAATATTAAACTCTAAAGAATAAAATAAGTCTGTATAATATTTTACAGGGCATTGCTTTGCATTAACCCTTTCCTGGTGAGATTTATATTAAGTCAATGAGCCTTCTCCCAGCCAGTGTCCAGGATAGCTATAAACCCGAGGCATGACATCATGAAAGGTCTTATCTACAATTATCAGCAAAAATGTTTTCTATGGACATAAAATTAAAAAACATATATTAATAAATTTACATGCAGGCACTTCTGGGCGATTTTGAGCCTGGAAAGGTTAATTCATCCTTTTGTGCTAATTGTTGCAAAGAAATCAAAAAGTAATTCCACATTGTGCCCATTCAGTTTTCACAAAAAAGCTGTTTATTAGTGATACTGAACAGAGTTCTTTTGAGAAGAATACAATAAGGTATTTGCGGTGTCAGTCTGCAGGCCTGTGATTTATGCCTGCAAACATACAGATCTGTAACTACAACTGTTGTGTACATTTTGTCATGCAACTGGGATGTTACCTTGCTTAGGCCTGCTGACTGTAGATAATTGAAGCCTGGCTAATTGTTGGATAGATTATCGGTAGTTATTTTTGTTTTGAAGAGTGCATATGAGTGTGCCATACGGCCAATTAACAGTCTTAAAAGTATGGCACCAAAGGAATTCTGTGTTATAAATAATGTCTCCAGACCTCTAATTTATCAAGCTAAGTATGTAGACAATGTCTGATGATGCAGATATATGTCTTCATTCAATTCACTTTATGAATCCATTGTACATACCATATATGGTTAAGGTTGTCTTTCTATGCTAAGGACAATCAGTCAAACATCACTAGTTCACCCGTAAAAATAACAAACACAAAGTCTATATTTTGCAAAGGACAATGAAGGTCTACAGATGATAAATGGCTTTAACTTTTTTTTGTGCATAAATGCTTTAAAAAATCCTCTGATGGGAAATTTATTTGTGACTCTCCTTTGAACATTACATGTGTCCCATGTACATATGGTTATCCAAAGCTGTTTTCAACAAAGACTGTGAATACAAATTTTCTTGTAGACAATCAATTAATTGGGTGGCAACATGTGCAATCATTTTCTCCGGAACTCTCCAAGGTACAAGATTTGACTCCTGTACTTCACTTTGAGACCATAAAAACAATCTTTATTTGTTTTAGGAAAATAAATCAATCTGTTTCTGAATGTCACTGAGAGCAATAACTATACAACTGGGGCAAATGGAATGACACTCAGCTAACTACACATTGCCCACACAACACTACAGCCACACAATCTACCACTACAAAATGGGCAGAAAAACTGCTAGCCTAGAACTAACCCAATCAATCATACCCAGGATATACAATATGAACCCAACATGCAAGAAGAAATCATGCTTGAATAACCTCTGAGACCAGTATAAAATTTTATTTGCCATTTGGGTGTATCATGACTTTTTGTAGGAGCTAATGGATCATGTCCTGGTGTAATCAATCAAGAGTGATTGTTCAAGCACCTTTGGTCTGGGTATCAAAACTAATATCTCTGGTCTTTGAAGTCTGTACTTGAACTAGCCGCACACGGTTCCGTGTCCAAGGATTATTTCTCTTTATCATCCATGCATTTCAGTAAAACCAGGAAATACTTTCAGCTTTAACATGTTTAACTTAATGAGGTAGTGCATCCAGTACAATTACACAGCTGTCTTTGATCTCCAAGGCTTTCACTTGACAAAATACTGGTTAAAATTTACTCTCCCTGTTTACAACTTGCTAATCAGACTTACTGAAAAACTAGTTCAACTCTTAAAACATAATCAGCAAACAAAACTCAAAAGTAGTATTTAGTATTTTCCATATTACTGCACTTGGTAATTCTTAGAGATTAAAGTATACACATTTAAAATTGCAAACTTTTTATATGCCTGATGTATCCAATTTTTGAGACTGCCATGTGATACAAACAGTTTCAAATTTTACTTTGCAAAAATCTAGAACAGTTTGGATACTTTGTGGAAAGCACTTGATCTTTAACAGTAATATTTTAGAAATATGAAGGAAGGCAATTGCATAACAGCTCCAAGGCTCTTACTGAGCAATTAGTTTCCTTCATGACCTGAGTTTGAAAAGTCAGTTTGATCCATCTTACTACTTAAGCGGTTCACTGGGAACCGTGACTGCTGTTATGCTGGAAATGGCAGCTCATTGAGTGTCTTATATACTGCAAAGTAACAAGACCATTATGGTAGCTAAGTGTTTTATATATTACAAGGTAACAAGACCATAATGGAAGCTCACTGAGTGTTTTACATACCACATGTACAAGACTGTTATGGCAGCTCACTCAGTGTCCAATATGCTGCAGAGTAACAAGACTGTAATGGTACATTAGCTCACTGAGTGTCCTATACTCTGTACAGTAATAAGACCATAAATTGGTAGCTCACTGAGTGTCCTACACACTGTACAGTAATAAGACCATAAATTGGTAGCTCACTGAGACTCTGAGTGTCCTATACACTGCAGAGTAATGAGACCATAATGTAATTAGCTGGTTGGGTGTCTTAAATACACTGCAGGGTAATGAGACTGTAAGGGTAGCTCCCTTTGTCCTACAAGCTGCAGGGTGAGACTGTAAATGGTAACTAACTGAGTGTACTATACAGTGCAGAGTAATGAGACCATAATGTTAGCTTGCTGGGTGTCTTAAATACGCTGCAGGGTAACAAGTCTGTATGGAGCTGACTGACTGTCCTATATACTGGAGGGCAATGAGACTGTAAATGGTCGCTCACTGAGTGTCCTATACACTGCAAGGTAATGAGACCATAATCGCAGCTTGCTGGGTGTCTTAAATACACTGCAGGTTAATGAGTCTGTACATTGTGGCTCACTGAGTGTCCTATACACAGCAGGGTAATGAGACTGTAAATCGTAGCTCACTGAGTGTCCTATACACAGCAGGGTAATGAGACTGTAAATCGTAGCTCACTGAGTGTCCTATACACTGCAGGGTAATGAGACTGTAAATTGTAGCTCACTGAGTGTCCTATACACTGCAGGGTAATGAGACTGTAAATTGTAGCTCACTGAGTGTCCTATACACAGCAGGGTAATGAGACTGTAAATTGTAGCTCACTGAGTGTCCTATACACAGCAGGGTAATGACACTGTAAATTGTAGCTCACTGAGTGTCCTATACACTGCAGGGTAACGAGACTATAAATCGTAGCTCACTGAGTGTCCTATACACTGCAGGGTAATGAGACTGTAAATTGTAGCTCACTGAGTGTCCTACACACTGCTGGGTAACAAGGCCATAGTAATTAACATACAGGTATGTTATGTGAAAGATTATTTTTCCAATTAGAATTTGCATGATCCTGAATGGGCAAGTACCATGTTGACATGTAAGCCTGGTGTTCTCAGTTCACATGTCCCAGAGCCTAATAGGAACATGTAGTTTGGGAGACAGTGGCCTTTGCAGTGTAAACTCAGACTCAGAAAGTATTTACATGACAGAGTGCACTATATGTTACACTTACATCTGTGTATACATAATGGACATGAGATGAAGATAACATAGCATGTAGCCATAGGCCAGACGTATTACAAACAAGGCAACAAAATAGACACAGACATATATATGTACGGAAATGTCATGATGACTGCACCTAAAGATTAAAATACCATTCAAAGAACACAGTACCCTTCGGCCGCCTTCAATCTCTTTTGCTGTGAGTGAATAGGAATAGTGTCCCATAGTATCAGGTATAGTTACCTGCACATATACTACTGTTGTACGCTTGACCTTTGACCTCAAAAACATTAGATCAAATATAGAGGTATATATTCGCCCAGGTTGTTTAATATCTTTATTCATGATTTACTATCTGAATTACAATTCTCCGACAATGGTGTGATGATAGGAAATCAGAAATATAATAATTGTGCCTATGCAGATGATATAACAGTTTTTTCTACCAGTATACCAGGTCTTCAGTCATTAATAGATATATGTCATTTGTATGCCAAAAGATGGTGCTTCAACTTCGGCATTAAAAAGACAAAATGTATGGATATAGGCAGCTTTGTATTCGCCGATGGACAGCGTCCAGCTTGGAAACTAGGTAATGAAGACTTAAGTACCGAGGACTCTCTTAACATCCTAGGGGTAACTTTTACAAAAGATAATAAATACCATGGTCATATTACAAATTGTATCTCTTCTGCCAGACGGTCAATGTATAGATTATGTACAGCCGGATTTACTTATCCAGGTCTTGATACAAGTGCCAAAGTACATCTATGGAATACCATAGGAGTCCCGAGTTTGACTTATGGGATGGAATCAGTACATCTGACAATTCAGCAACATAATTGTTTAAATTCTACCCAAGCATGTATTTTAAAAGCATCCATGGGACTCGGTAAGAGATATAGACATAGTAAGTTATTGAAAGCTGTAGAAGTTCCTTTAATATCAGAAGTTATCAAAGCAAATTCTCTCTCCTTGTTATATAGATGTTCTAAATCGAACTCAGTCTATAGGTCATTATGTTCTTATCTTCTGGCTTCATACATGGTGAAAGGTAATCGGGTACAACACACATCAGCAGTGGATCTGCACCGCTAAGCACGTTTCTTTACCCAGCTGATCAAGTAATGCCCTCGCCGGAAGGTGAAAATGATGGAGTGGTAGATTCTTTACATTATTTGGTGCATCACCCCTCTTTCAATTAGAGAGGTAGCATTCAGCATAATTTAGCTACACTTTTATTGAGGTCCTTCTAACTCTAATTGTATGCGCTCTTGTGTTTTGCAGGGGGTCCCGTTGGGTGGGGCGGTTCAGATCAGGGGCTCACTATTTCAGAGCTCCTGGTGTGATCTCGGCCCATCAGGGGAGCCTCTTACCATGCACATGGGCGCCCTCTGTCGAGACATTGGGCAACTATAAAAGTCATGATAAGATATACATTATTATAAATACTTACGGTGCTCCGGAATATCGATACGTTTCTAGTCAATTATCATTTATAATATTTTGTGTGTAAATAGATGTATGGTTTAGTTATATGATTTATCCTGATGTATTTATTTACTATGCTCCTGGCTAGTTATTACCCTGTGTTCATGTAGATGTATGATTTATCTCGATGTACATGTATTATGAGTTCCTCGTTCGCGGGGGTTTAATAAAATCTATTCTATTCTATTCTATAACCTTGACTTTCAATACCCTCCTAGATCACCCTATGTTGCTTTTTTTGTTTTAAGATTTAGATTAATTTTTTAGATGCACAATGTCACTCAGCAAACTTGTGACCCGTGTGTGACCTTGAAAATTAGGTCAAGATCAATTATGCTTGCAGTGGTGTACTATCATATGCAATTTGAAAAGTCCTGTCTCAAAAAGTTTTGAAGTTATAGTGGTAAACAAAATTTCAATGAATAGGTCAGTGACCCAGATACTTGACCTAGTGACCTACTTTTGAGTCATGACACATTCTTTGGTTGTGATACATGTGTGTATAAAATTTCATGTAACTGACATAAAAACTTCCTTACTTATACCAATACCACCATTGTGCACTTGACCTTTGACCTCAAAAAGTACGTCAAATATAAAGCTATGACCTCGATTTTTAATAGGCTTCTAGATCACTCTATGAAGCTTCTTGTGTGTACGATTTAGATTGCTAGATGCAGGCTTTCAATAGTTAGAGCAGTAATGTTGCTTAGCACGTGTGACCATTGTGTGACCTTGAGAATTACGTCAAGGTCAACTATGCTTGCACACAAAGTAGGCCATATAGGAGTGTAATATCATGTGCAATTTGAAAGTCCTGTCTCAAAAATTTCTGAAGCTGTGGTAAAACCATGGGACGGAGGGATGGACAGATGGTGCCAGGTACGACAATACCCATCGGCCTCATGTACTGGCACCCTCTTCAAAACTTTGTATTGTAGGCAGCAAGTTTAAAGGAGATACGGGTTTCTCTTTGAGATATTATTTCTGCTTTTACACATCTCAAACAGTTTGCAAAACAGAAAAAAAATGGTACCCTGGGATTATGTTTTCTCCACAGGGACAGTTGGCCAAGGCTCTGCTAGGGAACTCCAATACTGTTGCATTTTAGTGTAACATCATCAAATATAATAAATTACATTACAACAAATATCCCAGGAACACTTTAAATTCACATGCAAAAGCACATGCCATGCCCCAATCACCCAGTTCACTGGAATTTCAACCCGCTCCAAGCAAAAGTACATTACACTGATGTATTGGTTTCATGGGATTGGGAAACTTCAGTTACATGCTTTCCCAATTGGTTTGCTTCAGTGCAGAGGGATTTCCTGTCTGTATGATCAATAGGAGATAGTGCCAAAAATCACAGTATGCAAGTCATGCATGGTGCAGGACTGATCATCCACACAGAAAGATCTGAGTGTGTGATCAAATTGGACAGTGTGGCACTCCTCTTCTGGCTATGACTGCAACTAAAACATCATCTGTGTATTCCCTCCACATGCCTTATTCCCTGAACACTGAACATGGAAGTATTTACATGTACACGCCAATAAATTTTATGGGTGGTGGTCATTAGCTTGTGTACTCATGTATCACAGGCTCTATCACTTTGTTACATTACATTTGGGCAGGTTATAAACCAGTGATCACCTTTGCCATCCCCCAAATTGCCAAACACTAATATTTCTTTCATTTGGCTGATGAAATTTGTAAATGGCTACTTTATTTCAGTATAAATCCTTTAATTAATGCCATGGCATCATTAAAAAAATGAAAATCACATCTGTCAATTTGACAAAGAGTTTTAGTAGCTGTTGATCACTACCTGGCATACTCTTTACAAATTTTACTTTTATAAAATTTCTGATTGTTAATATTAAAAATTAAGGACAGAGACTTCACATGTTGGTAGCCAGAATTGGAAATGTATGCCTAATTTAAAATGATTCCCCCATGGTTCTTACAAAATTCCTTAAAAAATATTTTAGCCATTCATACATTTTTAAGCCAAATTCAAGAAACATTACCATTTGGCTACTTGGCTGATGGTCAGAGTGGTCCCTGGAAATGCCATTCCATACACTCATTTGAGTCTTGTGGACAAACTTCTCACATGATGATCGGACCAAGTTCGATGTTCACTCCACATCATCTGCTTGGTGTCTGCATTAGTACCATTCAGCTTGGTGAAGGAATTCATTAATTTGTTATCCTCAGTTGTCATGTAGCTATCAGCAGTTTAGTGGGAAAAGAGATAATGATCAACATCTCAGTGGTACATTGCTCTGTATCTTTACTACAGAAACAAATTTTACTACCTTTAAAAGAATTGCCTATATCAACCGGATTGGGTTAAACACTTGCCAAGTAAATGTGTAGGTTAACTTTGTGTTATAGAGGCTTGGGTAAGAATTTGAGACTCTAAATAAGCCAATTTCAAAATGTTAAACACAGCTTCAAGGAAAAGCTGATTACCTCCACACATAAATTTACAATTATGAAAATGATAGGTATTCAATATTCTACAGGGCATAACAAATCGAAAGTAAAGTGTTTATCAAACACAATAAACTTGTAAGACCAAATACATTCCAAAAACCTTGCATCAAAATGTGTGATTTTTTTGTCTGCCATTGCCCAGGCATGAAAAATGCCAATGTGTTTTGGACTTGAAATGTGCTAGATGGACATAGAAAATTACAGGAGACTTTTCCCCTTAATCACTGTTTCTGGGAAGCATTTGGTGGTTTATGACATAAAGATGATAACATTGTTTATCAAATATTTTGTTGGAAGTAATGTATTGTGAGAAAAGTTTCAGACCTGCCACATGTTGTGTTACAATGATCTCTTGAAACTTTTGAATGTCAAATATTATATATATATATACACACAGTAGTCCCTCTTTTGTGAGACCACTCCTTTGGGAGACCACCTCCTTTGAGAGACCACAATTGTCAGGTCTCTCTGTAGTACTTTTCATGTTATTTATACCTTTTTGAGACCACCTGCTTTATGTGACCACCTTTGGGGTGGCACTAGGGGCGGTCTCTCAAAGGAGGGACTACGGTATATATATATACATATATATAAATGTATTTATTTAATAATTGAACTTCCTTTCTGTTGCATTCATCAGGACACATTTGCACTTTTCTTAGTAGGTGTGGCTGTCTTTTAGTTGCCCTGGAAAACAATTCTTTGCTTGCAGGCGAGGCTATTGCATTCATTACCAGTTAAACTCCAATTTTGTCCCTATTCTTTGAATGATAACAAAAACTCCAAATAAAACTGTTTGGAGATTGACTTTGCATTTTCAAGATTATAATTCATTGTAGCAAACTATTTTCTGTTTTGAATATTTGGATTAACTTTTAACATTCACAGCAACCATTTTGTTAAACATTCTAATTGTTATT
The DNA here is from genome assembly GCA_964020975.1 of Hermodice carunculata. Lineage (NCBI taxonomy): Eukaryota > Metazoa > Annelida > Polychaeta > Eunicida > Amphinomidae > Hermodice > Hermodice carunculata. Next base: position 24,227,800 of record OZ026630.1, read on the forward strand.
TCAAGCATTTCATATTTTTAGATTATTTCCTCTAAATGCTATGCATCATTTCTGAATGAAGTTCACTGCTTTAACCCTTTGACCTTTTGCCACCACAACAGTCATACTTGTCAGAATCATTAGTGACTCCACTTTGTGATTTCTCATGCAGAGGCCTCTCATTGGAGAGCAGGCACCAGTACTTTGTTCTAAAATTGGCAGTTTCACAGCAGCTAATTGATCAAGGTCAGCTGCCTTCCTTTGTGCACCCAGAGTGGGCCCAGGAAAACTATTGACTTGGTTCAGAATTAACTCTTTAAAGGTTAACTCTTTAAAGGTTAACACACAGTCAATTTTTCAGCAGTATGTATATTGAAATATATTACATGTACTGTATGTCATAGGTCTGACACAATCATAGCCCTGCCAACAGACATGACATCTGCAGGCATAAAGGCAACTTGTTGTGACCATCTAACTTCTACAGCCACCCACATCAGTTCCATTGTGCCAGAGGAAGAGGACATGCAGCTACTGTGGTATAATGTTCATATTGACATCAGTGTGTTCCTTAATCAGCCTTGATGAACCAGCAGACTTTCAACATCCACTTTGTATTGAAGCACCAAATACACAATTAACCTAGTTAGTTTTTGCAGGCAATAAGTGTCAAATGACCTTACTTCTGTCTCGGGCAAGGCAGCAGCACCACTGTACAGCTGTTCCCTTTAATCACGCTCTCTAAGGTGTTTACATTTGACATGCTCGAGTCCACAGGTGAAACTCCATTATGTTCATTTCCTGTCCTTTCTCATCCCCAAGATAAATTGGACTTGTTGTTTGGCGAACCAGATTCCTTACATCCTACGCCTCTGCACACTTCATGGGCTTCTCTTGTCAATTGGTTCCTCAGTCTCGGCGATCTTGGCTTTACCATGATTAGGCGTACCACTACCTGGCTTGAGTATACCCACACATAATTTATACCTGACACTGAAACGTGTTTGTGCCCACAAAGTTGCATGGACATAATGGCCAATAGCAAGACAGTGAAAGGACTGTGAGCCAGCCAACAAAATGCCTTTCACCAGCCAAGTATCCATCGACTCTGTCAATAAGATTCACTTGATTTGTAACACATAGGAGACTTGAACTAAATATAAGTAAATACAGAAGGTTGATACTATTATACGAGCTTAGCAACAAATTCTCTACATTATTCCAGAAGGAGAATGATCACTATCCCTGTGGTCATACATGTATGAGATGCTTTGGGTTCTGTACTAGTCCACTCCATGTACGTGACATATACAGCAGTAGGTATTTCTGTAATCAATCTTCTATTTAAACACTAACTGTATTCACGTGTGCAAAGTTTAAACTTTCTGAGAGAATTATTTATGATGTATTGCTTTACAGCACATGCTGCTGCATAAACTGAAATCCAGAACAAGAGCTGGTGAGCATTATAATAAAATGCCAACTAATGAAATTTTGGTGGTGAAGAGTGGTCAAGATCCAGTCCAGGGATTTTACGGGCCCCTTGTATGCCAAGTTGTAATGAAAATGCTTCAAAGTGAGTTTTATACTTGAGAAAACATGATCAAGGAAATAAATGCAAGAACTACGGATCAAATCACATATAACCAAAACATCATCCAAACTTAACTTGGGAACATAAAAATCACAACCAAGTTTTTAGTGCATTCCTGTTGGAATTTATGACTTCTGGATCAGAATATCACACAAAAGCTGCTATGCTGGGACATCAGCTGCTTGCTAAACATACCAATCTCAATGTTTTCTCCCCTGTAAGCACCTTAGAGATACAAGAGAACTTGGGCTGCTTTGCAGGCAATGACATCACACAGAGGATGCAATGAAAATACAGTGCTTATTCTTTATAGCAGCATTCATTACAAGGCAGCCTAACATGGCCTGCTCTGTGGACTCCACTGTCAGTGTTATAATGAGGAGTATGGTAATCATAGCAGAGCAAGTGGATGCTGATGTATTGCGAACCACTGACTTGAGCACGCACGCACGCACGCGCGCGCACACACACACACACACACACACACACACACACACACACAGAGCTAACCCTTCACCTGCTGACCACCAGTTATGTGTGCAGAAATACTGTCACCATCAACCATATATCAACTGCAGCAAATAAGGGAACCTGTGGTCAGTGGATTCTAATCATAGTACCACATGCAGAATGCCAAGAACACCTGACGATGATGATGTGGATGATTAGAGTCTGACTCATGTTTTACAACTCTGTCAAGTACCAGGTTTTATTTTTCTTTTAAGCCAAATTTAATTTAGCCATCTCCCAATTAATTGCAATACTACTACTCATACAAATACATGAGAAATTACCATATCAACATCCACATGTCTGTATACGGTCTATATGTTATGCCTGCCAGACGTCATCCTTGGCAGCAACAATACAAGTTCTGAGGAACAAGACGTCACACTGCATACATGAGATGAGTGATATCACTGTCACTTTGACCAACCCTATCAGGCATCTATTCATCAAAAATTTTATTTTTGCCGGGCCAGAATTTTGGCTAGAATCCGAGAATCCCTCTCGTAAAGATTCTCCTAAACTTGTCTTTCTTTAAAAAGAAAATTAATTGACAAAAATCCAAATAGATTCTCGCAAAATTTTGCAAAATTCTGGCCCTGTTTTGGATGGCCTGTTGAATTAGTGCAACTCTTTCAATGTTTGTCTGAAATGGATGGAACATAATCAAAATCCACACCTACACATGCGACTTATTGTCTCACTCTTATGCAATCTCTGACCCATTCCCTTTCTTCTCATTGGCCACAGCCAAGTAGCAGAGCAGGTGTGCACAATTCCCAACACAATAAATTACTTTGCTCTCACATTGGGTGTCTCCAGGGTCCTTTTTCAAAATACCAACAATCTAATGCTTTTTCTGTGTGTCATAATTTACTCGTCTTGGTAATATAATCTAGCTGCTATATCCCTATCACCATTTGGGGCTCTGTACTCAGCATCAAATGAGACCACATGAAAGACCGGAGAACACAAATCCTAAGTGGATAATAGTCATAAATCTTTTTATGCATCAGGAACATGCAGCAATGAATGCCATGAGATTGTACCTTAAAGCAACCAGTTTCCCTTCAGCTGTCATTTACTCTGATCTAGATAGAGCAGAGACACTTGTTTCTGGATAATTCCTTGTGGGCCTGCCCATTTATCTGCACAAGACCACTAAGCAGTTAATAAACAGTGATGGCTAAGCAGGGACAGTTAATACTATTCATGATCGAGTCTTACCTGTGAACCCATATTATGGCCGATCTCGTGTGCCATTGTGACGTGTGAAACTGCTGACGGAACATCTTTCATATAATTCAGTATTGTTACAATTCCTGTGTTCAGGCTCTTTAAGCTTCCCCGGAAGTGCTTCAGAAAGTAAGAAAAACAAGGCAGATAACCAGTTGGCGAACAGTTTCCTTATCATGGCAAGACAGTACTACATCAGGGCAGAACGACAAATTACTTAATTGTGATGCAGATATTCAATCCTTGTCTGCACTTAAGATCTCCTCCCACAGAGTTTACATGCTGCATCGGAAAAATCTTTCACTCTGACTAGAAAGATAGTGGCAATAATAGATTGTACGCCAATTATAAAGATGCAAAGTAATGAGATTATGCTGAATTACCTTTCCTTCCCTGTTACCATGTTACATGTGGTCTGTAAATGCATCTTTGAAGATTTCCAAGGCCACTTTTACGCCTGAACCATAAGAACTCAATATCCGATACATCTTCTCGTGCAGTGTTACATCACAATTATTACTTGTCATTGGGCTAACTTTATCAAAGCATGTATGAATGTTACTGAACAATTTCAAACATAATGAGAGTCACCTTTCAGTACATACATTATAATGCATTAAGCTTTAAGTGCTACAGGTGGAATTTTTGATTTAATGTGTATTTTCCATACAATGTGCAATATCCAAGGAACTATTAATAACATTGAAAAACTGAATATCCATTGGGCTTCCATCCAATTTTGTACCTCACATGTAAGACAGAAATGCTCATGGACTGACACTAAAATCACATTTTCTCTTCAAAAGGAAACATGAATAAATTTTCAACTTGGCGAGTTTTAATTTCCAATTCCCATACATACTTTTGGCCTATACATTACTTGTCAAGAAAGACAAAAAAAGAATATGAACTGGCTAATTGTGAGGAATTTTAATATGTTTCCATTTGAACATTTAATACTGAATACAAGTACCTGTTTTCCTCATGTTATAAACTCAAAGGGACCCACCTTGCACTGGCTGTTTCCTCAGCATCTTTCATCAATCTACAACCTTTCCCACTGTCATTAAGAAGTACCTGCATGATTGATATTTGATACAAATAGGTCATAAACCAGCAAATTCTAGATGCCATTGCATTTACTACCTTTCAAATTCTTGGGAAACCCAGCATGTATATGCCAAAAAGATCAAGAGCATATTGATAACTGACAACCTTGTCAGATTTCAACATTTATTAACAACAGTGTGTCATAAAAAAACAAATTTTAGAATGCCAAAGGAATTGTGGAGACCCTTCTAATCATGAAGAAATTTGAACAAGTAATTGATAAAGCGAGAAACCTGTTCCTTGTGCCATGTCCCTTTTGCAATATATGTAAAGATAGTGCAGCACTTACCCCATTGCGCTCACACACTCCACCAGCATTCTGCAAGTCGCCAGTCCATGCCAAGCCCAGCGTCCCCCCTTCAAAGTCCCTATATGTAAACATGTATGCTAGGCAGAAGGCATCAAAGTTGTCCTCTGAGAACATTTCCAAGAATTTCTCAACACCATAATTGCCAGGAAACTTGTAGCCTGGGGCTTTGGGATTGGTATGAACTTTGATGCGTTTGATGATGAAGTTAATTTTGTCATACTTCCCGTCTCTGTCAAAGTCTGCAAGAACAAAAGTAGATTGTTACTGTTCCCAGCTAAAATAGTCTGTTCACCTGCAATCCTGACTTATGCTGCAGATCATAGATGAGCAGATGGGAGTTCTCAAAGAAAATGTCCTCCAGCAAAGATAAATTGACATGACTATGGACACTATTACCACTTCATAAGTCATGGTCTTCTTGAGTTCTGACCTCAGGATGTAATTCTCTTACATAGAGATTTATTCAAAGTGTATAAAGGGCCTGATAATAACATACTCAACCATAAACAAATGACAAAGTAATCATGAGGAAGTCTGACAATGTAAATATTCTCTAACTTTATGCACATATATAGTGATGACACCCCTCAGTTTGCCCACTATATCTCTTCTTGTGTTCTTATGGAATTTGAGCCGAGTCCCTCCTGGCATTCTATACTGGATAACAAATTTAGTATAGGATAGCCATATCATGATAATTGTTGCAGAACTTGAGTAAATAGCTAAGAATAAAGGAATTATGAGTTACAGTGACCCAGAAAGCTGATCTGTCCATCTTAGTCATTTGATGTTCCCCAGAACTCAACCTTATTTAAATTGGATCAAAATTTGAGAAATTCACAGTGTTGATATGCCGTCAGCCATGCTATTGCTTTAAACTTATTTTATTTCTTAAAAGATAAAACCATTGGGGAGCAGGTAATGCTTATATGAACCCATCTCATGCTATTCACAAAGCTTAATATCCTGCAAGTCAGTTGATAACTTAACAGTTTGGGCCAAATATATATAAACATACCTTCACATTAATTTTTTTCTTCATATTTATGTCAACAGTTGCACCTTTGATAATGTAAATAAAGAGAACAAATGACACATTGTGTAACACTGTCTCAAAGGTCATTGGCAACTAAGAATTACAACCCTTAAAAAATTAAAAAGAAATGATGTGTCTAGTTGTAACAATGAATGACAATACAGAAAGACAGCTGAAAAGTAATGTACAGTTGTATTTTTTTTCAACAGCCTTATGTATGACCTAGACCTTCAAATATTTTAGACTGTTGTGTCATAACGTGCACCTTGAGGTGTCCTATCCATGACTCAACATCATGCATATTAGTTGAAAACTGTAAGTTGAGTTATGTCCAAAAATGTGTGTGCTTTTTCTTCCTTCTTCTTTCTAGGTTATGAATATGAGAAAATTGGGTCACAGATACCATGTCACCATATCTTGCATCACTTAATTTAGTGTAAGAACATTTGATTCTGGTTTAATCACATCTCTGAGATTCTGCACCCTGGTAAAAGGTGCACTGATGACAAAACACTGTCTTTTCAAATAACCATAACCAATACTTTCAACTTTATTTCAGTGTAAATTAGGAAAAATTGTGTCTTGAGTCAGACAACATGCAATGAATACAACATCACACAAATTAGCTGATAAATTTTCAAAGGCAAAAAGTTTCCTTATTCATAGATTATGCCACCTACAAATACAGGTCAAGGTACGTCCAGCTTTGTGAATTATATATAATCAAGCAGTATAAGAAGGCCATCTACTTTGTGTACAATATCGCCATAAAAGCTCATCCGGAAATAACATTTACATGTATGACCTTTAATTTTTTTAAGGTAAAGCCCATCACTTTTATATTATATATATAGGTCAAAGTCACTAATGAAGTATTAAGTGCACAACTTTGGTACATGTTAAACAGTAATCCTTATGGAATCCCAGCTAGTGGGCCCAATTAAGCCTCTCTGAGATTCATGCAAACAAAATTTTTCCAGGCAAAAATGTGTTTCTTTTGAGATGGCAACATGACCCAGACTTTACATGTTTGGCAACAGTGTAAATTAGGCAACTGTGCACCGTGGCTTAAGTTTTACATGGATTCAGCCCAGTATTCCTCAGAATGGCTGATCACTTTTTGACTTATGGCCAAACGTGTATTTTTTTATTTAGTTAATTTATTTTTTAAACAGGCCATGCCTGGAATATATAAGTCTAAGTTAATAATCAAATATCATGTTCACAACTTCAATTATAATTAAAATGCAATCAGAGGTTACTGGATCCATGCCTCCCTCGCCTCATTTATAACCTTTCTAATCACAGGTCTCATTTTGGAATGACTGCAGTCCATATAAAAAGGATATCACTGTGACCCAGATACTTGACCTTGTGGCCTACTTTTATGCATGACACACCCTTATGTCCAGATACACAGGTGTGCTAAGTTTCATGATTCTAAGTCAAAGGACAATAGAAGTACAGCCCAGACATGAAGTGTAATGTAGTTTTATATGATTATATCACCGTGACCCAGATACTTGACCTAATGACCTATTTTTGATTCATGACACACCTTTAGGTCAGGATATGTGTGTGCGAAGTTTCATGAAACTAAGTTATATAGTGAAGGAATTATAGCCTGGACAGGATTTTACAAGGATGTCATTGTGACCCAGATACTTGACCTAGTGACATATTTTCAGTACATCACACACCCTTATGTCCAGATGCACATGTGTGTAAAGCTTTATTAATCTAAGTTGCCGGACAAGCAAATTATAGCCCGGACACGAATAGCAGATGGACGCATGGACAGAAAAAGCAATTACTATATGCCCCTCCTCCCATAGCATAGGGATATCTTGGATGGCCTTGTGTCTTGCCAGATTCTGCACATGGCCATCCAGTATCTCAAGATTCCATGATATGTGGACAAAAAATTTAATTTTCATTTTTTCCCCAGAAAGCACCAAAATTACTGTCACTTGTAGATTCGTGGTCCCAGAGTCCCAATAAAGTGGAAAATAGTAAGTAGAAGCTGTGGCAACCAGTTGCAGAAACTTCACAATTCCAATAAAACTTCCCCTCCATATAGTCATTATCTAGCATTCCCCGATATGCCACTTTGTAAATACACTTGAGCACAGGCATGCCTGTACATTTACATGTACATACGTACAATGCACCACCTTATGCCAGAACTGAAACATTTAAGGACAGCTAAGACACCAAATATAAATCCCACTTAAAACCAATCCTAGCTCAAAATGTGTTTGCATTAGGATAACAAATCATATATGTGTGTAATCTTCATGCTCCAAAGAATTTATATGGTCTGTATTTGGGTGTCTGTCATGTTACTATTGAATAAACCATTGAAAGTTGACCGCAAAGCATCCACCCCATACATGTCAGTATAAGTCACTTGTCATTTGTGATAAAATCACAATTACACTTGCATCTTTATCCTGACATATTGGCAGCAAAGTAAGATCCTGCAATTTTTTATGTTTGGCTTAGTATTTCTGTTATCCATCCTCAAAGTTTGACATTTCAATTTTCCGTTTGATTTCCATGATGTTCATTTTCTGCATTTCATCGAAAAGAATGAAGCAAATTTTTGAAAATCGCTGCATCATTTTTGCAGTTCAGACATTACAGAATCAAAAGTTGTTAACTGGATTAAATTTCACCCAGCCATTTTCTTGGAATAACCATTTCTAGGTTGGGTTCTATTATCCTTTCATAGAAAACAAGCTTCAAGGCTTTTGATGTTGATCATTTGCCTCTGAAACAATACCATTTGCTCAAGTTGAGCTGATACTTGTACAAAACATAGTAAACGTCATCCCTCAACATTTGGTGAGGTTGTCAATCAGCTATTTACCAATCACATAAATAAAAGAGCCTTTGAAATACGGAAAGTATCATTCAGGGATCTGTCAAATGGTGACAACGACAATCTGGTTTTGAAGCGTGACGCCATGGATGCGCCCCTTCGGGCCCCGTGACCTCAAGCCTGGCAATGAAAGTTGTGTTCCCTTGGACAGGTGGCAGGTTTGGTCTTCCACCCCCTTGCTCTTCATCCTGTTTTTAGGGATAGTGTTTTATTGTATTTACTCCTATCTGTATACTTTATGTAGTTTGCTTGTTAGACTTGTCTGGACACTTTACTTTACTTAGTTAGCTTGTCATTATTATGTCTGTGTGTGAACACAGACATATTGTTTTACACCATATTCTCTCTCTCTCTCTCTCTCTCTCTCTCTCTCTCTCTCTCTCTCTCTCTCTCTCTCTCTCTCTCCTCTCTCTCTCATCTCTCTCTCTCTCTCTCTCTCTCTCTCTCTCTCTCTCTCTCTCTCTCTCTCTCTCTCTCTCTCTCTCTCTCTCTCTCTCCCCCCCCCCGCCAGATTTTTGTGTCGTCTTAAACTCAGACACCGTGCAAGGTAGAAACTTCAAACATTGCATGGCTATAGCACCTGCAGTGAAGTTTTGCATATCGTTCTGAATAGTCAAGATTTTGAAAATTATGCAAATTAGGGCAATTAAAAAAATTCAATTACTTCTGGCTTCCAAAGTATTCATCCGATTTTCAGGATGTTGGACCCAAATTGTAGATATTGTAACACTGCACATTTTTGTAATTTACATGTGACCTCTAAAGGTCAAAGGTCAAGGTCATTTGTACGTTTGCAATATTCATCCAGCCATAACTCAGTCAATTTCCATCCAATTTTGATCATGTTGGACACAAATTGTAGCTACTGTAACACTGCACATTTTTGTAACTTACATTTGACCTCTAGAGGTCAAAGGTCAATGTCATTTTGCCATTTGAAATATTCATGTAGCTATAACTCGGTCAATTATCATCCAATTTTGAGCATGTTGGACACAAATTGTAGCTCATGTAACACTGCGCATTTTTACAATTACATGTGACCTCTAGAGGTCAAAGATCAAGGTCATTTGGACCTTTGAAATATTCATCTAGCCATAACTCAGTCACTTTAAATAAAATTTTGATCATGTTGGGCTCAAATTATAGATATTGTAACATTGCACATTTTTTTAATTCATATGTCACCTCTAAAGGTCAAAGGTGAAGGTCATTCGGACCTTTGAAATACTCATCCAGCCATAACTCGGTCAATTTTCATCCAATTTTAATCATGTTAAGCTCAAATTGTATATATTGTAACACTGCACATTTTTGTAATGTATATGTGACCTCTAGAGGTCAACGGTCAAGGTCATTTTGTTGTTTGAAATTTTCATCTAGCCATAATTCCGCCAATTATCATCCAACTTTGATCATGGTGGACACAAATTGTAGCTACATGTACATATGGGCGTTTGTCCATGTGAGCAGGCGGGATGTTGCTGATATTTTCGAAATAAAGAATACTTTTTACAGGCAAATTCTAATTTCTTCTGATATCCAGATAGTTTTCATTTACATTTGACCTCTAAAGGTCAAGGTCATTTTGCCTTTTGAATGTTTCATCTGGCCATAATTTGGTCACTTTCCATCCAATTTTATTCATGATGGACTCAAATTGTAAGTGTTGCAACACTGCATATTTTTGTAATTATGCAATTTTTCTTTCACACACACAGACAGATTTGCTTTCAAGCAAATCTTTCTTTTCTAGTTTTGCAGTTATTTTCTCAATGAGTTTCATTTCTCTTTCCAACCTGAGTTTTGTATTGCTATGTGTGTTTTCTCTTGGGTTCACGTTTATGCTTATTTCGATGTGTTCATTTGTACTTTTATTTGCTCATCCTTGAGTTTTAATAAAATATTATGTACATGGGTATTGCATTTTGATCAAAGTGCCATTTTTTTTTTCCACGCCTGTCTTTGGTGTGCAGGACCACTGGGGTAATCCATCGCAGCACGGCTTTTGAAGGGACTTCGTCTGACGATTCCTGCTGCTCCTGAACATTTCAAGTCTTCCTTCCTTTGAACTCAAAACAAGCAAGATAACTATGAAGTAAACCACTAAGGCTGTATATGTTTGCATCATTATCCTGTCCACAAACATACTTTTAGCACGCTGCCTGATTTCGCGGTGCCGATATCACTCTCCTTTTGTCATGGGCCATTGCTACCTGTGGCCACAAGACAGACTGTTAAGTACGATTGACCGGTGGCATTGTTCCATTTGGCGGCTGAAAACCAAAAGAATGACACACGGATGTTCAGATGTCCACATGCCTGTGTGTTTTTTTGCATTTCCCCACATTTCTACTTTAGTTAAAAGCTTGAAATTTTGCCAACTTATAGAAAGGACATTTATCTAGTAAAAACTGTTAAAATCTGAAAATCACCCATGCAAAGGTTTTTGGTGTCTTACCTGTCCTCAAAGAGTGGACTCTACCTTTATCCAGAGCACCACACTTCCTTCCACAAATATCACCCAGTCTCTCTTTTGGTTGTTAAGTACATACATACATACATATGTACATACATACATACATACATACATACATACATACATACATACATACATACATACATATGTATTTAGTTACAGATATAAACATACATGTATAAAGTGAAACCATGGAAACCACAGGGCACAGGAGCACAAATTATTTTTTATAACGGTAATGTTATCTTTTCCATTCCCTGCTAGGATACACCCACCAGCCTTTGTTACAAATGATCCCTACAACATGGAACAGGATATTGGTGATTTCTCATGGTAAGTGGCACCATTACCCAATACATTTAGAGACATCTTTAACTGCAGGCATACAGGCAATATCTCTCCATTATTGTTCATGTCAGAAGAAATGAATACTACATATCACTTGAGTGCAAGTGGCCCAGGGCACTGTTGATAAACTTTATCATAATTTTGCAAGTTATCATGTGTTGGGGGGGGGGGTGAGTACAGTTACCTTGTGACCTTAATAAATATGTGATCATTCGTACACAATCCTAACCCAATCCTTTATGAAGGACCATCACCATGTGCAATATGAAAGCCTGAAGTGAAACAGTTGTGGAATTATCAGGAAATGGATATGTGATAGATGTATATAGATGTATTTTAGAAAAATGGCCCCTGTCATCAGAGGTCGCCCCTACTGCAACAAAGTGTTCTTAAAAGGTAGGTGATCTCTCATGACAGGTAGGTTAACATAAGAAAAAAAAGGACTTGGGAATCTGTAAAGTCTCTCAGGACAGGGTGATCTTTGGTAACAGTGGTATCTGATGACGGCTAAGGCTACTGTATATACAAAGCCCTCAGTGTGTCTAAGTGACACCTTAATACCATGAAATGTCAGCCACAAAACATCATATTTACATACATCTATAAACCAGATCAGTCAATGGTTGACATTTGCTGGCATTTACTTCTTAATTCAATCCTTGCAGTATCAAGGCCCCAGTGTCAACAATCTATGCAGAACATTTATGTGCCATTAACAAGATTTATTGTTGAATGTAACTAAGGTTTACCATGTTTACTGAGTATTATTAAAGCAACAATGAACCCATTTTGGCTCTGAATTTTGCTTAGAATTGCTTTTTAGATTTTTTTTTTTTTTTTTTTGGTAAGGTTTGTATGTTATCTATATACTGAATAAAATTTGCAAGTGCAATACAATTATACAATATTAAAACTGAAGAAGATAGATAGCCGTATTTTTCACAGCACAGAAGAAGAGTGTTCATTTGTTGTTTGGAAAACCAAGCCAGGCTGTCACGCCACCTGGCCTCCTGCCAATTGTAAGGTCACTTCGCATAACTTTTAAGCAACCCATGAAACATTCCAATCATCATGATGCCACTTGTTTTCCTATCAAGGCCTCATGAGACATGCACATGCAGACCTGATTACATTACAAACACCAAATAGTTGTGGACTATGCTGATATAAGATTTGAAAATTTTATTCTGCATTCCGGCAAGCTTACGACTGCATGATAATCATTCCATGTGTACTGATAGCTCAATACTAGACAATCCTTGATGTTAAATAATCTTAATTCCAGGCCCATTTTTTTCTACTCTGCATTGAACCATAAACTTGGCTTCTGGGTCATGTTATGCAACTCAATAATTTTGCATCATATTTAGTGCAGAAGTTCATATATTCATGTCACTCTATGTTAACTTTTTATTTTCCTGAGTACATGTGTTTCGGTTAACTCCAATGCCAGAGGGATCTTTTCAGTGACCAAGCATCAAAAACCAGTCAGCTGGCCAGGATTGCATGTCTGGGTAGGTGAATCCACCCTTGTGACACCACCCTGAAATCACCACTTTCTCAACTTGAAGATGAGTTTTCCAATAGAACCTAATCTAGTAATATGATGCAGCAACAGGACACTCCCTCACTCAGGCCAAATGCTGCATTTAGTTTGGGTTGATCCACTGATCACTGGGACATCCTGTGAAAGACTTTAACTGTCTGCTCCCTCCGGTTTTTACCATTTGATTTTTTTAAACAAAAACTGAGCTGAGGACTAAAGTCTTCATTGCAAAATAAATTAGCCTTTTTTTAATTTAGAAGATACATGTACAGGCTTCCAAATTCTCATTATTACATGTGATGGGGGTCAATTTTTCTTGGCAACATCAAAACATGCACCACTGCCACTATGTTTTTGGAACAGACAGTGGTATGACTTATCACGAAAATGACCTCAAAGGAACCAGAAAATATTCATATATATAAATTAATTTTTGTAATTAAAATACATGCTTGTTAGCTGTGCATTCCATTGAATGGGTTTTGAACTGAGCTTTGCAAATTCTGCATACAAGTTTTTAAGTTAGCATGAAATGTCTATACGCCAAATTTATGCCCTAATTATGCCATGGGTTTACTATGACAACTGTTCTTAGTTCCAGAATTTCTAAAGCATGGAATATGTACAAAAAAATTGGTTCCCCTCTCCCCATGAGGATAATGAAGTGAAGACTATTTCATATATATGTTATCTAATCACTTTCTGAAAGAGACAAAGATGGGAGTATTGTTTTCTGAGATGTCAGAGACATATTAGACAGTTAAATCAATAGGCCAAACCTCATGCATCTCACCCAAGCTGGCAAAGCTCGAGCCCCCATCTACAGAAGCCGAGTTTCCTCAAATGGATTAAAATGCTCAGATCTATCGCTCTGGTTTTGCTATTTCATCTCAATAACTTTAGCCTGTTCAGGAAATGAAAATATATAGTTGTTGCTAGAGTTTCCAGTCTCTCAGGACATCAGATGCTTCAACTCACCAAATAATGATTATGAAGCAGGCCATGTCTACAGGGGTGAATCTAGGATTTGGGGAAAGGGGCCTTTTGGATAATAATTGGGAAGAAATTTTGTAAGTTTTTGGGAATCGTCTATGATTTTAGATAATTTCAGAGGATTGGAAAGAAATTTGGGGCCTTTTTTCAAATTGGGAAAAATAAAAAGGCCCCTGAAACTATGGTAGATTAATCCCTGGTCTATCAAAGATGTGAGTGACTATTAAGGAATCCTTCTGATCAAAATAGGCTGTCTAAACCTAGTCATATGGTTGACTACATGGCATAAATTTTGTATGTGCCATGCTTTCATCTATTTCTTTATCAATTGTGTCGGTTTATTCCATTTGAATATTCACTCTTCAATTTTTAACAAACCAGGAAAAAATATGTTTTCATGTGTATCAGTCAATCTGAAAAAGAGACCGAGAACTTGGCATACTACCATCACTTAATCTTATGCACCAAAATAATTGCAGATTGTTTTTAATTTTTTCTGCTTGTGGAGCTTGAGATTATATGGTTAACCAAACATGTATTATTTAATTGCCCATTTATGCTGTATTACTTGGATCACCCAGTGTGTTAATTTGAATTTTAATTGTGTTGTTTTTCAGCTTAACTATAAAAATTTGTTTGAAGATCTGTTCAAATTTGTTAAACCTTTTTGCATGGAAACTTTCATTGTATATAATTCATCCTTCAGTCTTCTGTCCTAAACAGGTCATTCTGCTGCAAGGTCTGCCGCTGGGTTATTCTAGACATCATGGGCATCAACACTGCTTTTATCCACAGATACCTGCTCCTGCTGTGAGAAAGACAAATGTTGGGCACTTAAAACATGATCTAAGAGATTACCCTTCTTTTTATGCCAATTCTTTGTGTGCATCAACAACATTATCATCACACAAACCCCATTAAAAATCCAGCATTGTGCATAAATACAGGAAACAAGCATCCTTGTATGCATTACCCTGATTACCTTACAATCCATCAATCAGGACTGGAGAGCCATGGGTGGACTTCAAAGTTATGGTTCTCTGCAGGCCCTAGGGATGGGTCAAACGAGGGCTTTCATGCCTAAGCTCCATAAAACTAGTATTCATGTGTTTTTCGTTCTTTCATATCTCATCTTCCAATGTGCATAGCCCCATGACTTTATACCCAACGAACTGACTTGTAAGCCAATCCTAAAATAGAATTACATGTCCCTACAATTTTTTTACAGTCATACAAAGACTTCTGCGAAATGTTCTGGAGTTAAAAAAGCTATAAAAAGTTCAAGGTGTGATTCACCCTTTAGTCCTGAAGCTGATCAAAACTTGCCCCCCAAACAGCCTCCAGTCACTGTTTTTTTCCTGATGTTGGTGCTCCTCAAGTAGTGCCAACATCAGAAACATATAGTGATGAGAGGCTGCTTAGGAGGCAAGGTCAAATCCAGCTAGTCATCAAATATTGTCTGCTTCAGTGTTTTTGACTAATATAAACAACAACTTGAAATCGCACTGTAAAGGAATACTCTTGATACCACATGACCCAGGTCAACAGCTTTACTTGACATGGGTTGGTGCTCAGAACCTAATCCATGTCAAGGATAGGCTGTTGATTCAGTCTTAATTCAAGGAGAAAATGGTTAAATGCTTAAACTGCTTGGGTTTTAAGCATACCTTCCAACTGTCAAACTGACAGGCTAATTTTGATGCTAAGGAGGGTGGATAGGGTTAAAGTATTGAGCATATCATGATGTTTAGTGTCACACAGAATAATGCCCCAAAACCCAGGATTCTGAGCTAGCATCAATGCCCACTGGGCATTGAAGCCAGTTTCTGCAGCATTGCTTAAAGTGTAAATTGAAGTAGATTGTGGGTTTTGGAGTGCCAATTGATTAATGCAATAACAAGAATGAATTTTGCCATCAAATAGAGCAATCCCCTAAAGATGGATCAGTTCAGGAGGAAAGATGCATCTCCATTTCAGTGCACAATGGATGTATGCTGGCACTTCAAACAACCTACTCACATTTCGCACATTACCACAAAGCTCTGCAGATTTTGGTTTATGAAATTCCCCTATTCTTGGTCTAACATGGTGAACATATTTCTTTGCCTGGTGCCAGCAATCTGGCAAAAATACTAATGGGGAAACATCAACTATAAATTTCATGAGAAATTTCTCATTTGTTAGTCAGTTTTGTAAATATTTCATATAAACAAATGAGAAAGAACCAACCATGAAACAAAAGTATAATTTTAATATGTAGGAATTTTTTCTTTGTACTGCTCAACCATGACAGGCTTGTTACAACATGTTGAATGTGACAGTATTGTCTGCTATTTTTCCTTATCTTTTGTAGATGCTGTGTTAATACATGTAAAACCCTTTTGCATTTCAATCTGGGACTGAAAATTCACACTCTATTGCCCTGGTATATTAAACATACATGTATGCTAATGAATGGTTAAAGATAGATATTTACAGACACTCAGGTCACCGTCAGGCCATATAACTGTACACTTCATTGATTATTTACATGAAAGCTCACGTAATCTTTACAGGAAAATATACCGCTGTTTGAATGTAAGATTTACACATGTATATGTTATTGCAAACGGACTATCTATTTATAATTGGCAAAGAAATTTCCCTCATTGAAATTTTTAGATAGTAAAAATCTCCATATTGTTCATTTGTGCAACTTCAGCAGACACCTCTGGCACTAATTTTTGTTTCGTTTTGTTTATTTTTTTGGGGCGGGGTGTCAACAAAATACTTTTTTCGTGTACAGGTAACTTTTCATTGGTATCGTATTTTACTTGCTTATGTTTTTTTTTTTTGATGTTTACTTTGGGCATCAACATATATATTTACATATACTTAAATTTTAAATCAAGACACTGACACTTTTCCTATTTGCAAATTACAACTCACAATTGTCCACTGGGCATGCCTGCACAGTTTAATCCTAATGTTTAACTGTAATAATGATTTATAACAGGATGTGTCCTTCGAAGGAACTTCATTACAGTATGGGAAGAATCTTGACCCTTCCTCCATTGTATATACATTTAATTATTACATAAAACATATAATTCAAGCACTGTAATTCATTGGCAGTTTTGAAAAGTGACAGGATCCATCAATGTTTACACAGAAGGCAGTATATCAGAAAAACCTTTCAAGTTCACTCACAGTTGAAACCAGAATAGGCTGATTTTCCGACAGAAAATCAAATGTCTCCCCGTGCCCCCTTACTCTTGTCACCCTTATATTTATAAAAAGGCATACCAATTCCAATGATCTTCAGATATGGTGAAGGTACACTCTTTATTGACATTTCAAAATCTAAGCAAAGATTACCCATGTAGAAGCAAAAGCAAACTCTTATTGAGGCTGATTGTCCCAGCAAATTTTCACTTTAGTATATTTCTAACCAGAATTATTGGCAGGGCTACATATCAGGGACTGAAGATTCTGCTTGGTTTACATGTCTGACAAGGAGGGCAAATATTTTTGTGTTATTTAGCATAAATTTCAACTTCCAAAGTCAAATCTTTCTTGTATTATCGATTTTACATGACATGCCCATGTGACCTTGAAAAATAGGTTAAAGGTCACCCATCTGCAATCCCAAGCAAGGTCATATGAATTTCAACTTCCCAAGTCAAATCTTTCTTGAGTTATCACATCCAAGTTGATTTTTGACGAAATGCCCACATGACCTTGAAAAATAGGTCAAGGTCATACATCGGCAGTCATAAGCAAGGTCTTACAAGTCTCACATAGAAACATAATCACACAAAATGTCAACCTCTTTCAGTCAAATCTTTCTCGAGTGCATCTGCAATGATTTTTAAATATTGGCCATGTGACCTGGAAAATAGGTCAAGGTTACCCATCTACAATCCCATCCTAGTTGGTATTATGGTACATAAACATGCGAAATTTCAACCTCCTAAGTCAAATCCTTGCATAGTTGTTGCATCTGAGTCAATTTTAGGTGACATGCCCATGTGACCTTGAAAAATAGGTCAAGCTAGATCATATATAGGAACATCTTCACATAAAATTTTCAACTTCCCAAGTCAAATCTTTCTTGAGTTATCACGTCCACATTGATTTTATACAGAATGCTTAGTGACCTTGAAAAATAGGTCAAGGTCATATATCAGCAGTCACAAGCAAGGTCTTACAAAAGTCTTACATAGAAACATAATCACACAAAATGTCAATCTCTTTCAGTCAAACCTTTCTTGAGTGCATCTGCAATGATTTTTAAATATTGGCCATGTGACCTGGAAAATAGGTCAAGGTTACCCATCTACAATCCCATCCTAGTTGGTATTATGGTACATAAACATGCGAAATTTCAACCTCCTAAGTCAAATCCTTGCATAGTTGTTGCATCTGAGTCAATTTTAGGTGACATGCCCATGTGACCTTGAAAAATAGGTCAAGCTAGATCATATATAGGAACATCTTCACATAAAATTTTCAACTTCCCAAGTCAAATCTTTCTTGAGTTATCACGTCCACATTGATTTTATACAGAATGCTTAGTGACCTTGAAAAATAGGTCAAGGTCATATATCAGCAGTCACAAGCAAGGTCTTACAAAAGTCTTACATAGAAACATAATCACACAAAATGTCAACCTCTTTCAGTCAAATCTTTCTTGAGTGCATCTGCAATGACTTTTAAAAAGTGGCCATGTGACCTTGAAAATAGGTCAAGGTCAACCATCTACAATCCCATTCTAGTTCATATTATGGTACAAAATCATGCAAAATTTCAACCTCCTAAGTGAAATCCTTGCAGAGTTATTGAAGCGGAAGAAACGGACGCAAAAACAATATGCCCCCCCGCCCCCGTTGCACGGGGAGACATAATTAACAACAACAAAAGTAGGAACTACCATAACTGAGGTATCAGACAATATGTCAGCAGGGGTCACATTAAGGATTTTTCAGTATGAGTCCTTTGGACCCATCTTTCTCCATTTTCGGGAAAAATAGTGCGTCCATGAACTGAATCGATGGGTCCAGTCTAAAATTGTGCAAACTGGACTTCATTTGATGTAATTTGTTAATTGATTTTATTTGGTATCATTAACATATATCACAATGATAAATAAAGAAAACATGCAGGTAACTTAAGCCTAGAAACGAACATAACATAGGGTCTGTATGCTCACGTAGGTAACTCATTATTATTAAATTTAAGATTGAATAAAAAGTTACCAATATGCCAACTTGATGTAAAAGGGTCTAAAAGTTGTTGACGGTACCAAGGATGGATTCAATCTACCCAGGAACCTGCTATTACGACTAAGTCTAAAGCACATCCCTGGTCTACCAAAAAATGGTTGTGAATGGGGCTTAACCCCTAGCACGCTGCCACTGTGCCAGTATCTGGTGTTGTACACCGTGTGCTACCGGACAGTTTTTTTTAACTCGCTTGCACAACAAACGGCATGCGTGATTGAACATGCCTGGGCTCTGTTATTTTTGCGATTGATTCCACGTGATGAAATTGTCAGAAATTATATGATTTATATTTCTGTGCACTTTCTACTTCAATATACCTTAAAAATTTGATACCGTAGGCGGTGTTAAGAGTCTGATCTTAAGTGCGGTCACTTTTTTCACCAAGCAACACGGTAGGTCTACAAGCCGTGCAACACACAAGAGAGTGGACACAGCCTGTCACGGGCATGCAACCAGGCATGGTTTTCCGCTGTACATTTTTCCAGCCTTCAATCATAAATTTTTTGAATTCCTATCTTGTTCTGCCATACAGATTTGTTCCATTCAAACATTTCAATGAAATCAAAACAACAAATTTTGTTTAAAAAAACATCAATAACCACGTGATCCATCAGAGACAGTGATGAACAACATCGTGTTATAGTTACACTGTCAGGCCGGCTGATGCAAAATTTCGCTTCGTCCACGTGTAACCTTGCGATGACTAATCTGCGTATTTTCCTTGCCGTCCGTAATGAATTTTCACTCGTGCCTTTATCTTGGTCTAGATTTTTTGCGATGGAAGTCTTCTTGGTGAAAATATGATTTGAAAATTTAACATCTTAGTCCAATAATCTTTGCGTAATACGACTTGAACCTTCCCAACATTGCAGACATGAGACAAGCACATGGGGAACAACGATTTTGATTGGACAGTGAGCGGAACGTGATCAAATCCACCCAATGAGGAGCCTGGAAGTGCTTTCAGCATTTATAATGAGGTGGAGTGACGTCCATCCGTTCCCATTGTGGCAAATTTTTGGAGGGATACCCCAGGAATATTTTTTCTAAGCAAAAAAGAGAGCTTGTTACAGAGAAAGACGAACATCAGAGGATTCCATCAGTATAATAAATAATCATGAGATTGATAATGGTCGATACAAAACACCATGACCGCTTGGGGTAATTTTTACAGTTGTATCTTTCAAAAATGCACCGCATTTTTTTGCGTGTGTCCACAGAGACGCAAAATGGCAATGATTTATTAATTTCCAGGCGTCATTTCTTTATTTTTTGCGTCTATGACGCAGGACGCAAGCTTAATGTGACCCCTGGTCAGTCTGAACCTTTAAGGTCACTCATGGTCAACAAATCTTAACAATACCAAAAGAAGCCTGACTTTCCTGTCAGAAGGCAAGGGTAACCATGGACCCAAGATTCATCATAACCAATTGCAAGATACTGCAGACTCCCTGCTATCCCTGTTGTAACAATGCTAACATGCATATTTACCTTTACCGATTTTTCCCAATTTTGCAAATTTGTTGAAAATCAGAAAATTACAGCAACATCATGTAGTGTATAAATGTGGTCTAGATTCAGTCCAGGTACATTCCCAATAATTTTGGTGAGAATCCAACATACAGTTTGGAAGTTGGAAAAAACACAAAATGTGCACAAATGTGTAAAATATACAAACAGAATGTACAGCTATGTGCAAGTTAAGTGACAATGATTCTCAAAAAGTGTCCCTAAAATCACTGCAGAGTAGCCGTTAGCACCAACTTGGTAGAGACCCATCAAATGTACATTCTCATCTGGTTTAAAGTGAATCTGACAGTTAGTTTCGAAGGAGTCAAAAATATGAATTACAGAGGTGCCAAGTTGGAAGCATTCCATGTAGGGAGATTTCCCTACTTGGAGTGATTGGAGTAGGCAGACATTATGCGTTGGGGAGGGTGCCCGGAGGGGGTGTACCCGCTCCCACAGGCGGCATCAAATTTTTTTGGAAAAAACAACGCAAAATGGTGTCATTTCCTGCATTTTGAACATAAAATTTCTAATTGAGGGTACCTCCTTGAACCACTATTTTAGTGAAATAAATAAACGAAAAAGACATTTTTGTTTCAGGATATATACCTGAAGTGAAATATTTTAACGATTGTACATTTCATGTCTGCTATCACAATAACCCTTGGTTACGGCCTTTCTTTTATGTAAATCTGTATGTGTCCAACAGACAGGAGAATATCCATTAAACTAGAAGCCCAACAGTGATTGCAAATCCCTCAGCCAGGACCGACAGACAGACGGATGGACGCCTAGGTGATGACAATACCCCTCCAGTAGGTCAAGGTTACTTCTGTTTGACCTAATGACAAAGGCTTGGGGGAAAATGCAATGAGTAGAGATATCAAAGCAAGCCCTTTTTTCTTCAATGCAGCACTGTGACCTAAATATGTGACCCAGTGACCTAGTTTTCACTAGGTATCTGAGGCATCCTTAGGACCAACTGTCATTACTACTTGGTGCAGCTACAATGAGTAATTTAATATTTTAAGATATCATGGTATGGCCATTTTTCTTCAATGCAGCACTGTGAGCTAAATATGTGACCCAGTGACCTAGTTTTCAATAGGCATATTGGGCATTCTGAGGACCAACTGTCATAAATGATTGACAAAGTTTCATCTTTTTTTATATTGGGTTCATGCCGTTTTTTTCTGCAATGTAGTACTGTGACCTAAAAATAAGACCTAGTGACCAACTTTTCAACAGGCATGTGAAGCACCTCAATGACCCCCTGTGATAAAAATTGGGTCTCTGTAAATTGAGTATTTTTGGAGATATAGTGTTAACAAGGTATGAACGGACAGATGGACAGAGGGACGGATGCGTAGGTGATGACAATACCCCTTCGGCCTTTTGGGCCGAGGGGTAAAAACAGTATCTGTGAACAGGCTAATGACCATTATTAATTGCTCAATAGTTTGGACACATTTTTTCCCCAAATTCACGTTTTAATTATGTGCTTTTTTCAGTCATTATTTGGTATCACTGGGAGCTATTAATTCTATGTCGGGAGGTTGGGAGCACTAGTCAAATTGGCTAAAAAAAATAGCAAAATCTCCTGACACGTCAGGAGGTTTGTCAGCTCTGGAATTACTAAATTGCAATCCCCATTGACTTAAATTGTAATTAACAGCATGCATTAACCAACAATTACCTGAATTGAAAAAAATGTTTAAAAAATTAGGAATATGTTTCCACACATTTCACACTGTATTTTCATATTATATTTTGCTCTGATGGTAGACCACATGTCTTGAAAGACCACTGTACTCCATTCCAATGGCTGGAGGCAAATGGACTTAATTAAAGCACTGGATAAAAACCTAGCATGACCTGACATGAAACCTTGACATATTTAAGGAAATACACGGAGTCTCATAAATGTAAAAGCATTACACAGTACTTACCTTCTAATTAAGTATGCCCCTAATGCTAGCAAAAGTGGACTGATATTGAAGCAGGTCAACAGGCAAATTTCTCATAGAAATAGACACAAGTGTCAGTGAATGAGTAGTCTTTAAAAAATCTGTCTTTGAGAAGAGGTGGTCTTCAGGGTAGGTACATGTACCACACTATACTGAAGTCAGGATACTGACAACTATCAGAGCAATACAGCACTTGAGTGAGCAGAAACCTTCTGACATATTTTATGAACTGTTATACTTTAATATCACATGCAGTTTGTGGCAATGATAAAAGCACTGGGTGAAGACAATAATGCCTACTTACCAATTTTGCTATATATCTGATTGATGCCCTGTACATGCTGGGTGAGTTGTTCTATCACAGTTTCCTCATGGTTGTGAAAATGCCTGTAGAATAAATGATCCGCCTGCACGTACAAAGGGCACGTGGTTTTGGATGGATCAATTGCCCTCCTATGGTAATGTCTCATGTATTTTTCCTTTGCACTATCACTATAAACTCCAAAGTCTTCCATACTACTTCGCCTGTATCGTTGATGAATCCTACTATGTGTTTTATTATTTCTCCTGGACCACTCTTTTTGTAAATTATATAATTTTCGATGTAATTCATCAGACTTGCATAGGCTGGCATTAAGGTCCATGCGAATGTCTGAGCTTTTGTATATCACAGAATGAAATGCTTGTGGATTGTCAAAGAAATGTTTTGAACGCTCTATAGAATATTGGTCATCCATGGTATTAATTTTTCCTTCAAAGAGTCCTTCGCTAGTGACTACTCCATGGATGCTGGAAAGGGGCTCACCTGCAAAAGAAAACATTTAAAATGAGAAACATAATTTGAAGTGTCAAAAATGCCAATACATCAGGTACAACATCAATGTTTTCACTCATTCATTTATCAAAATGTAAATGAATAAATAGATAAAGAAAGAAAGAAAGAAAGAAAACTGAATTGAAATAAAATAAAATAAAATAAAATAAAATAACTGTACTATACATTGCACATAGTAATCAGACAACTGACCAGACAAGACAGGAATTAATCCTTAAATCATATAATTTTATCCGTAAAATATCAATAAAATACTATTTAAATGTTAAGTTCATCAGATGATCTACTCAAACAGACTGCATGTTTTTTTTTCGATGCATTTCACGACAGGGTGTGATGTGATATTCAGCAAATCAATTGGTATTATAATGCTCCTTGGTGGTTTTTTTCTGTTTTTTTGTTTTTGTTTTCTATTCATTTCTGTACATGTATGTAATGCATGCTGCACATGTCTATCTTTTATGTAGGACATAGGATATGATGATGGTGTACCGATGCATTTTTAATGCAGATTTTGCACATAGATCTGATCTCATGGTCTGATGGTCATGTAGACTTAGATGTAGTGCCATCACGACTGAGTTTGTATTTCTTGCCATGGTCCCCAGAGGACACTTTATGCAATAAACATATTATAACTAGAAACCGAGGTGACGATAATACCCCTCCAGTAGGTCAGGCTACTTCTGTTTAACCTAATGACAGAGCTTTGGTGCAAATGCAATCAGCAGAAATATCATGCCAAGGCCATTTTTCTTCAATGCAGCACTGTGACCTAAATATGTGACCCAGTGACCTAGTTTTCAATAGGAATCTGGAGCATCCTTAGACCCAACTATCATAAATATAAGTGATGAAGCTACATTCAATATTTTTTCAGATATTGTCTTAACTGTGTTTTTTTCTTCAATGCAGTACTGTGACCTAAATATCTGACCTAGTGACCTAATTTTCAATAGGCACCTGAAGCACCTCAATGGCCTTCTGTGATAAAAAAATTGGTCTCTGTATAAATTAAGTGAGTACTTCTGGAGATATGATGTGGCAAAGCCATTTTTCTTCAATGCAGCAGTGACCTAAGTATGTGACCCAGTGACCTACTTTGTACTAGGTGTCTGAAGCATCTTAGGACCAACTGTCATAAATAATTGGTGCAGCTACAATTAATAATTTAATATTTGAAGATACCATGGTATGGCTTTTTCTCTTCAATGCAGCACTGTGACTTAAATATATGTCACCCAGTGACCTAGTTTTCAATAGGCATCTGGGGCATCCTTAGGTCCAACTATCCTAAATAATTGATGAAGCCACATTAAATATTTTTTCAGATATTGTGTTAATGCCGTTTTATTTTTTTTGCAATGTAGTACTGTAACTTAAAAATGAAACCTAGTGACCTACTTTTCAATAGGCACCTGAAGCACCTCAATAGCCCCCATGTGATAAAAATTTGGTCTCTGTAAAGTGAGCCATTTCTTTGTGTTCTCCAAGTAAAGGTAAGAAGTCACTTAAATTACAATGATTGACATCAAATCTGACCAATGAAATGAGTTGAAATGCACTCTGTGATAATGATTTGTCCTTTCTGTAGTTATGTAATTTCACAATAACCCGACACAAGCCTGCAATGTAAATCCGTGTACACAGGTAAGAATGGACCACACAGTGACCAACTGAATAAGAATGTTGACGATAACTTTTTACAGGAGTGGATAGTGACCTGTGAGGTACATGTCTCTTTCCCTTGATCAGAGATCCAAAATACATGTACTAAGTGTATCTAAATCTAAATACACAAATTCAGATCCATGACTTTGCCTGTCAAGATTGTTTTAAGTTCTGATCAAAACACTGCTTGAACTATTAGCTGTGTCATAAGGAAAGTGTTCTTAGCAGGCTTAGAGAAGGGAAATAGACTTTTTTTATTGGTTGATACAGTGGTCGCATCAATTATTAGGTTTTAAACTGCTGGTGCATCCAAGGGGAAGCTATTATGCAAGAAGTTCCTTGTTAGTTCCATATTCAAGTTCAATGTGGTTTCCAAGATTGTTAAATAACAGGAAGTTCAAAGCATGAACGAATGTTACTCTCCTTAAATCGTGTACTAACCATGCCACTAGTAGTCACTTGTGCTTGAGTCATAATGAAAAACAAACCACTCTGCACTTTGTGCATCATGGTTTCTTATTCCGTCTGACATAAGAATTCACTCCTACTCATGGTGTCTCTTTTTTACACTCCCACTACAGCCACTGGACCACTATGTATTTTGCTGCCAGTAGTGGTATTTTAATGTAATTGTTGCTTTACCATAATATGGCCCACTCATAGGGCCATAATACATGTGAGAAAATATTCCTGAAATATTTTAATACATACACTCTATTTTACCATGATAAATGCATATAATCAATTTACTCCATTAAATCCATCCAGTCCTGCATCATTTATACCATACTTTAGCTATTACAAACATGACGAATATAGCTGTGCTAAAATTACTCACTAGCAAATTCTATGGAAATCGACATTAAGACACGTCACATCAATTAAATAATTAATGCACAAAGTGACCAGACAGAGACACACACTGATGGATCTATGTGTGGTACATGTACATCATTTTGCCAACTTGCAATAAATAATATACAATGACAGTATTTCCGTTAATATACATTATGAAAGAAAATGTATAATTTTTTCCTACTTTGGCATCTGGATTTATTGTCATCTGGAAAAATACTAACCCTTCATTACATACATGGGGTGTACATGTATACCCTTACACATTAGAAGTGTTGGGATTATGCTGGTTTTTTGTTGCATTTCTGTCAGGTATGTCGGGATCATAGTGGTTTTTGCTGGGTAAAAACATTTTCTTGATGTCAGGCTTTTGGTGGGTACACTGGATTTTGCTGGGTAAACATGTAAGGTTTACGCTGGACATGTAGGATAATGTCAGGATCAGACTGATTTTTGCCAGGTAGAAAAATTAAGTGAATAATATTTGATGCTGGGCATAGATATGACAGGCTCTCATTCTGTAAGGAAATGATGTGATCTCAACAATGAAACAACATCAATGCTGAAGAATGTTGGGCATCTGACCCATGATGCTTTGCATTCCTTCCCATCATGCTTTGAATTTTCAATTTTAAAGCAGCCATACTGCAACAAGTGAATGTGTGATTTCTGGCCTGTTGAAATTATTAGTAATCTAGTAATTTAGATATTTGGCAGACTTTCAGGACAAACCAGGTAAGAGAAGTTTGTTGGCAATCATACCAGTAAGTTTGTTGATTATATCATTCTGTACACATTATATTTTCATTTATTGGCTATTGTATATTTTCATCTTTGCAAACTAGACAGCAGAAGGTTAGGGATAGAGGAAATGGAGGCTGGTACGAGTGGAAGCTATTTTACAGAATGTTCGCTGGGTAGAGGCCCAGTGCAGTCCAGCAGAATCCTCACATTTGCATTCTGCTGGGTCAAGGCCCAGCAGATTCTAGCGAGATCCCAACATTAAATCTACTGGGTCTGGCAAATTCCATAAAAGATCCCGACATACACAGTCTGCTGGTTTGAGACACAGTGAATTCCATCAAGATCCCGACACATACGGTCTGCTGGGTCAAGGCCTGGTGGATCATACTGGTGACATTCTTTCAAAACTAGGGACAAGAATTAGTATTTTCCATTCATTATTAATTTCCCTGTGGAACTCTCACATTGCTGATGCACAGTTTCATGATGCATGTAAGTACTTCAGCTCATGTAAACAATGCATTTGAATTCTGTTCCAGATGTACCAAAACCCCTAAGATGACCCCTGCAGGAAAATGACCATGCTTATCATATTAACTAGTATTTAAATACAGTAGTGCCTGTCTTGAACGACCCCTCCTATGAGCCACCACCTGCTTTGAACGACCACATTTGGTCGCCAAAGTTGTTTTTCTTTAATGATTTACCTCTTATGAATGACCACCTGTCAAACGCGACCAGCAACCATGCAAAATGAACCGATTTTGCGACCACGTAACACAAATTTAAGCCATATCCGGGCACCACACCTCGAGTCTGCCAACGAAATACATGCATGCAACTCATCCATTGTTATAAAATTTACATGGTTCTTGTCAAATTTATTGAGTGCAAGCAATAAAGGATTTCTTTCTAGGGTAAATTTCCTTAAAAAACTTTTTAATTTGATCAATCAGTATCTGTTCCTCCTCACGAGTGTAAGATCTTTCCATTTATTTATATTTTTACAAGGGCAGTGAATGTGGCTTACTACATATATCGGGCCTCTCCATAGTGGATCTCGGCTGAAGAGGATTTCAACCATCTTATTTCTTTCTCTTTCTCTGTATGCTGGGACATTATGGCTTGTTTTCTGAGCTAAACTTCATAATAGTCCACAGAAATTCACTTGTGATGGGAACTTCATAGCTCCCACTCAGCTCCTGCTCGTTCACATTATCCATCTTGGAATGCTTGAAATCTGAATGCACGACGGAGGTTGCCGGAAGCGTCCCGAACAATCTTCGTTGTTTACCGGAGCCACATGGTCACAACTTTTTTTGCATGCGAAACCTAACCTAACTGTGGAAAATAAGCGGAAAGCCCAGAAATATTATTATTTAGTATTCTCATTTCCAATTGAACCATGTTTGATGATACTATATTTTATAAAATTAACAATGAAAACTTTCGCTAGATCAAAATCAGTTGGAACCCCAATCAAACACGTGCTTGCCTGCTTGAGCACGTGCGACAGACACTGACGAAGTGCATGCCAGATCCATTTTTCCCACGGTCCAGAACGAGGTCAACATGGCGCCCAAAACACACGTGGTGGCAATGGGAAAATACCGAGTCTTATTTTGATACATAACTTATGAATTACGGTGAGTTAGGCTGCACTGAATGTGTAGAATAAAGTTAAGACAATGAGTAATGCCGTCAAAACATTTTTATGACAGTTTAAGCTGGTTACTTTGCAAGCGAAGGCTCTGTACCCGGCGATGTATCGGGCCCATTGAGCGTAATGGGAAAATGACAAAGCTCAAGACCGGCAAATATTTTCAAGTTGCAAAACATTTTCAAGTTGCAAAACACATCTTTCAGCACCCAGAAAAGAGTTCTTTATTGAAATAAAGATTTTTAAGGGTTGTAATTGTTAAATTTGATAAATGATAATTTCTTTTCAAAGCATATGTAATCGATAATGATGACCTGCTGGTGGCAGAAATTTGCATACCTCGCTACCTAATTACAGGGAGGTGGCATACACCTCCCTGCTAATTAGTACCTGGACAAGTCCACCATGGATTTGAGGTGGTGCATATGCAATTCCTCCAATGAGCGACCACCTGCATTATACGACCGCTTTTTTGTCGGCGCTAGGGATGGTCGCTCAAAAGAGGGACTACTGTAAACCTTAGGGAATAGAGCACTGATGTTATCTATACCCGAGTTGGCCTTTGGGGATACTCCCAGTTAGGATCGGTAGAATTATTAAAAATGTGTTGCTAACATGATTCCAGCAAGATCCTGACATACACAGCTTGCAGGGTCAGACCCCTGAAGGGTCCCAACATTTCCCTGCAGATACCTCATAGAAGTAATTTCTGGGTCTTCACCCAGCAGATTCCCACAAGATCCCAACATAGACAGTCTGCTCGGCAGATTCCAGTGAGATCCTGACAAACATAATCTGCAGGGTTAGAGCCCAGCAGAATCAGCAGGATCCTGATATGTCAGGATTTTGCTTAATTCCAATGTTTCCCAGCAGATACCTAGCTGAAGTAATTTGCAGGGCCTTCACCCTGCATATTTCAGCAAGATCCCAATATACAGTCCGCTGGGTTGAAGCCTTGCAGATACCAGTGAGATCCAAACATACACACTCTGTTGGTTCAAGGCTTAGTAGTTACCAGCAAGATACTGATATACACAGTCTGCTGGGTTGAGACCCAGCAGATTCCAGGAAAATCCCAGCATTAAAAATGTGTCTAGCAAAATCAGTGCCAAGGATCCTTTGCAAATTTTCTAATTTAATGTTAAGATTTAGCTTAATCCGGACACAATCCCAGCATTATTTCCCAGTGAATCCAGCAACCCCCCAACAAAATCCAGCAAAAAATTACAACAAAATCCACTAAAACCTATCAGTTTTTACACAGCAAAACCCAACATATGGTGCCCAGGATAACCCAGCAAAAACCAGCAAGATCCTGAATTTTGGGTTTTGCAAGGGGTATAGTTAAGTTGAAATAATCAAATTAACTCTTTGTATTCATAACTGGTTTTCACAATCAAATCAGATCTAAAAATCGCCACACCAGGGCAAGGAAAACTTAAAGGTGAGAAGGTGCTGAAGCTTCTCTTAAACATAATTGCATTCTCATTTGAAGCCATGAAGGATGTATGAAGCTCATTACCCTTCACTTAAATGTCAATGACATAACCATAATCCTAAATATGGTTGCTACTTTAGAATTGCAAATAACAGTTGCTGACATTTTCACCACCTCTTCATAACATATAGATACTTGACTGCAGTAGATATGATGGCTGAATTTGTTTCTTAATCCTTTCCTAGTTTTATTTGGCTCTGTCAAGAACTGTCCTTGGCAAAGATTAGCTGCCAAGTACTCAATCTGCACCACAGATTGACCTGTCGACCTTGGGTATATATGCTACCTCGATATGTCTTATCCACCTTCCTCATCAAGAATGCATTAGCCCATTAATGTGATCTTTAAGAGCAGACAGTTAACATTTGACATCTTTATGCTTTTGCCTGGTTTAAGCTAAGAAGGTTAAATAAAGCTGGTGAGACCATGTAAGCATCAAATTGGTATTAAATGTCACCCCTAGCAACAAGAAGATCCTGCACAGGATGTATATGGGGCTGAGCCGATTCATGGATGTATTGCCATGCTTTGCTTGACAATACATTGGACAGATAATGAAAGGTGTATTGTGATATGTATATCATACATGAAACTATTTAAAGAATTAACATGCAAAAGCAAATTTATTTCTATCTTTTACAGTGAAATAGTTTTATTTCTTTTCTTCTTTCATTTTTATTTGGATTTAATTGATGGTTTTGGGGGAAGTTGAAAATGTTAATCATGCTGACAACAAATGCACAATGGACGGCCACCCATCCTATAAACTCAGCTGAGCTAAATATCATTCTAGAGGAAGAAACATATTACCTCCGGCCAGTTCAAGGGGGACAGGGTTGCAAGATTGCCCTATACTAGGTGCTGCTCCAACTTTTACTGTATTTAAGTCTGTCCTACTGAGAGTTCACTAATGGCTTCCTATGTCATTTCTCCTTAAAATGCTGCACAAGCTTGTATCAATAACTGCATGTGAAAGTCATTGAATAAGGAAAGGGCATTTGAACTACGATCTCAAACAAGTGATATTATATTTGCAACTCCCCTAGTGATTTTATTATCAGAAACTATATTTGGCACCAACAAAATCCCAAACTGTGCCAGGAAAACAGAATGGACACTAATATGGTAACTCTGCTTGTTGATGCACCTTTCATCAGTTCGTTGTCTAACCGAAAAGAAAACTGATATAACCATGGTCCAGAAATGCAACCATATAAATAAAGTTGAGTAGCACAGCCGAGTTTTATTTGCACTAAAAAAGTACATTAATCCAATATTTGCAATTATTTTTCAACTCAGAATTTTTTTCCAGTACTGACACTCCCAACCCATCCATCACATATTTGATAATTGGACAGAGGTCCACAGTTGGCTTCATTTACTTTCTAATGCAGCTGAATAGCAACAGAACAGGAAAAGCATTCTGTCAGCTATTGACCTTGCCACTCTTCTCTCACTTACTATGAAAGCAATGCAAATAGCCAGTGGCGCTGCCCTAATGAGTGGCCATAAAAGTCGGTGATGTTAACCTTTCCCCCCTCAAAACCAGCCAAAATCTGCTGGTGGTCAAATGTTGTCTGATTCAATGTTTTTAAATGAATTTCAACAGTAATGAAATACAATTTGCATGATAATCATAGATGAGACATATCAATACAACATGCCCCAGTCCAACAGCTTTCCTTGGCATTGGTTGTATGTTATGCCCTTTTGCATATTACAAGCAGATGGTAAAGTAAATGATCAATGACATGGTGTGAAAGTAATCACACAGGACTTGCAAGACATTAAACGAAATGTCAAACATGATAGAATTGACAAGTGTAGCAAATGGGCTTATGGTTTTTCACTTTCTTGCATCTACAGAACCAAATTGGGCAACCTGAATACCTGCCCTGGCCTCCCCCCATGTTTCGACCCAACTGAGGGTCTTTTTCAGGGGAATAGAGGCTCTGGCTGGTTTTCTTTTCACAGGCTTACATTGATATTGAGGTTCCCACTTGTGTGGGTGTCATGACATCATAATGTATCTTGTTATGGTGCTATGCATCTCTCTTGCTTTAATTATCACGTGACTTATGTTCAACAAAGATGTTTTTACATGTGAATTTCTTATGTGTTGTTACTGTGGGATAACACATAATTTTTTATGTGTTGTTTTGTTTGCCGGTACAGTCACATTATTATGTTGTGTCACCCTGTGACATGTGGTTGTTTAAATCTCAATTTGATAAACATATGATATGAATTATATTTATGTGTAACTTAGTCTACAGACCCATTTTGAGGAACAGTAATTCTTTTTATCTCAATTTGATTAATATAGTATATGAAATATGAACTAACATATGCCATTCCATATAAATAATCCCTTAAAGTTATGATTTCAAATATTGCAAAAGGTAAAGGTAAATGCACTTTTCCCTTAAACAGTCTATTCTAATTCTAAAATTTACAAACAGCATCAACATGATAAAATGAAATTTAGTAACAAACATTTTTTGCACATTAAGTCATCGTCTGCTTTATCAGCATACTAATCAATGGGCATGGACTTTGAGATAAAGATATGGATGACAATTGTTACTATCATACACTATTATTAATTCAAGATTATGAATAACAGACGATGACAGTGTTTACAATAATATAAACCTGTGTTTGATGGTTATATCCTTGCATTAAAAAAAAATTACAGGAAACTATATTTTTAAGCTGCACTAAAATGTACATAAAACTACATGCAGCATAAATAGGCCAATAAAGGATACACCAAAACGTTTTTCTTTTCACTTAGTTTGACAAGTCAAGATGAATACATTAATGTCTCATGCTGGAGCTGCTTCCTGACACAAACTTTAAAAGAAATCAACCAGTAAATGAAATCTGGCACTGCTTAGAAGAGCTACACATTTATGATGAATTTCCATCAACTTTAATACACCAGTCAAAAATCATGTCAATTCATACATGATGATACTATCATGTTTCCAATGGCACCAGTACAGCAGTCTCTTCAACTGCAAAAATTGTGCATGATAATTTCAGCATGCTTAAAGATTGTACAAGTCTCCTTCCAAACACATCAAAGGTTAAATAAGGTTTGCACTGTGCATAACATCTTCGTTCTATTCCCATGTGTTTACTGATGCTAAGTAATCTGATAGTCATTTCCCCAGTTAGGAGCCTTGATCATCATTGCTAACACATCTGGCATGCACTTAAAAGCACATTTTCCATTGCAATGTGGTCATGCGACTCATTGGTTTTATTGTTCATTAGTGATATGAGGGTTCCACAGTGAATTGAAGATTTTACACACTACAGGGCTGCTCTGACCATTAGCCAATTGTTAATATTTCTTGAATTGGGCTAAAGAAATGTACAAATGACTAAAATATATTAAAATGCATTTTTAAAGGGCCATGACAGAATCTTTCTTAATTATGCCTGTACTTCCAATTTCAGCTAAACATCTCTAAGTAAAGATATCTCCCTGACATAAACTACAGAGTTCTGAGTTCTTATTAAGGAAATGTTACCAGCATGCATCATCAGATACACGTATCAGCAGTTTCACAGAGGTCAAGGACCTGCTTGTGGTGAGAGTGGTCAGCATCAGCTGCTGAATTGCCCTCTGGGTTCAGATGGTCCTTCCTGTGTGGACACACCTTGCTACTGCAGCTAATAGCCATGAACATACACCATATTAAAATTGTAATGTGCCAGGAAGAGGAATCAAGATTACAGGTCCCAAGAGGCTAAGGTACAGTCTCAGATATTGTGATCAGTGTGCAAAAGAGAATTTCAAATGGCATTGATGAATCATCTGTGCAAGTCTGGCTGGTGACATGCAATCTGCCAGAGGTACAATGGCCTTCAAAAGATCATCATGCACGAGATAGAATGTTCGACCAGTTGGACTAAAGTAACATAATGGGTTTCCTGAGAGTCACCTCTCATCTTGATCTTGTGCTCTGGACCTCTGCCTCCTGTAGTAATTATGCCCCACCTTGGGGATTGAACAAAGAGGTCAGATGTCCCTGTCACTATTTTATGACTGCCTCATCACTTCAAACTTCATACATCATTTGAAGCTGTCCCCATGAGCATTGCGTTTGTCATCCACAACAAATGCACAGATTCAAAGACTATTAATAGCTGCACAGATTATCCAAGAGAAGTTAATCTGTGATCTGCACTTAATGAATGGACAATCATATCATATAATCATGAACCATTTAACAGCGTGTTAACCCCCGTGTTATGAATGCCTAAACCATGGGTGAATGTACCCGGCAATCAAGTCATTCTGCTCCATCCTTGTTCATTGTGTTTGATGATTTTACTGCTGTTATAAATGAAATGTCGTACTTGTAGCTGTGACTATACATGTATATGATTTACTGCTAAAATGTATAATCCATGGCAATTCACTCCTCCATTGCTCTATGCAATTTTGAAGTAACAAGTTTTACTTCCATGAAAGTCCATATTTATCAAAGAATATCATTTTCACTGAAAAATCATGACTGCATATGGTAGCAAAAGTGAGTTTGTTCACATGGTGTTACACACCACTATATCATAATTAAAATTATGCCACTTTCACCAGCTAGTTCACGAATATTTACTTTGTCTACTGATTTGCATAAAAAGAGGTATCTCTCATAAATAAGTAAATAAATAAATCAATGAATGAATTAATGAATTAATGAATGAATGAATAAATAAATAAATAAATTGATTAATTGAATAAATAAATAAATATATTAATTGATTAATCAAACAGACAAATAAATTAAATAAATAAACCAAATAAATATATAAATTTCTTGCACTTAAAGCATACAGTCCTAAGTACATGTATATACCTTTCCCTCAGCTCAAGCATCACACATATCAAGTTTGTTAAATTTTGGGAGGGCAAGGTCCACACTCAGTGAATGCATATTTGGTTCCCTGCATCCTCCTTGAGAATGGGTCAATAGTGAGTATTGAACTGGACTCATTTAGAGGCTCTTCACTGCCTATTTAATTGGTAGCCACATTGCACCGTCTAATATGCATTAAGCTTTTGTCAATACTGAACACCTATAAGAAGTCATGCTGCTTCAAATTAAAGACGTCTGTCCTCAAATAATTACAGCCTGATAAGAAACATCTGAAGCACTAAATGGCATATGCCCTGTAATTTTTTGTACTTTTCAAAGTTGCTACTTAAAAAAATGCAATATTTCTCATACACAACTGGAAAACAATTCAAGTTTTCTACACTCTTAACAAACCAGAGACACTGCCATAGATGCACATATATGGTAATTGCTGAATAAACATAGTTGACAAAAATGAGATGAACAGCTACTCAGCTAGGACATGAAGCAAATCTATTTTTTTTTTTTACAAACAGTTTTTCAGTTTTTACTTTATCTACCACAATAACCACACACTCTGCATGATGCAGACGCTGTAATGTGTGCATATTCGGAAGTCGTGACTTCAAACAAATGCACTATGTATTTTTCATAAACAGCTGGTAAATAATAAAAGAAGTTTACACTGTAAAGGTCTCCTCCCAAGCACTTCCAAGGGTGATGATACTATCTATTAATCTATTCTCTTGTGTTCCTTTATGCTAATTGATGTGATGAGGAGAGTTATGATCACAGCTGGGGGGTCTCCTGAGTGCTGTGAACCATTTAGTACGCCTATAAAATATATGGTTCTGTTAAGACTCCAGTCATTTTACTCCGCACATCAAAAAGTGTGCCATGTCTTGTTCAATAACACTCCAGTCATTACTTATACAGACTGTCATAAGCAGTGTTTCTGGTTGGGATGAAATGATTCTGGGTGGGAATAAACCAGCTGCACAGAATCATTGAATCCCAACCAGAAACACATGCAAATGATGGTTTGTATTTATCCCATAACGTTTCTATAGAATAGTCTGTTTATGCAGCCAAAAAAGCAATAGCTCTAAGGGGGAAAAAGACCAGAAATACATATAAAAGCATAACCTCCCAACACTGCCATCTTTATCAATCTTTTCTCAATTCTGCAATTTTTTTTTCAAATAAATACATTTAAAGTTTCATGAAAAGGTAAAAAAAAAATATTCAGGAGAAGCTGGTTTTAAATAGGAACTTGGTCCATCATAAGATGCATCTCTGATAAAACTTTGGTAAAGCTGTGGTCAATATTCTTTGAGATATCACTGTAACGTCGTCAGGGTTGATGCCCAGATGGCCTTCAAGTAAATACATTAAAAGTTTCATAAAAAGTTTTGAAATAATCAAAGAAAGCTGGTTTTCAATAGGAACCTGGTCCATCATACAGTTCTTCTGTGACAAAAATTTGGTACACCTTTGGTGAACATTTTTTGACATATTATGGTAATGTCGACAAGACAGACAGAACAGACGGACAGACGATGCAGGGGATGACAATACCATCCGGCACTTTATGTGCCAAGGCTAAAAACCAAAACCAATGGGTTACATTCACCTCTCAAGTTCACCTGTTCCAAATGTGAGCAGGACTATGTTGGATATATCACCGAGACACTTGACAACACAATGTGCAGTCTGTTTTGTTCATGATCATGCACATATACAGTGACCAATATAATTCGCAATATTCAGAATGTATAAAAAGTATGATAAAATCACAAGCTTCTATGGAAACAAATAGCTGGGACCAATGTAAGGGTAAAATACCACACTTGTCAATTCACCAGGACTTTAACACCTGACAGCCATGTGTGTGTGAGTGACGTACTTCTGCTTTCTGCTTTGTTTCTCAGCCAGCAGAGCATGCAAACACACCAGTATTTGATTAGAATTGTCCAATATCAATCAAAAAGATTGCTTTCTATTACACCCTGTAAAAAATTCCTCGTTTATCTATAGCTATAGTGAGATATATGGGCAAGTTGAAGAGAAATTTGTAGCCACCTGCATGGGCAGAGTTTTGTGCCGTGTACATCCCACAGCACACAATGGGGAATGTGGTGTGTGCTTGGAAACCAGTTCATGTAATATATTTTCCAAGC
Organism: Hermodice carunculata; assembly: GCA_964020975.1. NCBI lineage: Eukaryota > Metazoa > Annelida > Polychaeta > Eunicida > Amphinomidae > Hermodice > Hermodice carunculata. The sequence continues at coordinate 24,264,879 of OZ026630.1, forward strand.
ACACAGTATGCTTATTGGATTGATTCCAGTAAATCATTCCCACCATCAGAAGAGAACCCCAAAGGGATCAAAAGCTGAAGAATGTTGATTCTGAAAGCCAAATATAAACGTATGAAACAAGTATACAACAGCGAAGTCACAAAAAGGTTAATGTCAATTTATATGCATCAGTTTTTGTATTATGAAAAGTAAATACATCAATCACACATCCTTAAAACACACTCTTTTTTCGGGGGGGGGGGGGGGAGTAGGTTGATTTTTTTTTAAATTCTACACTTCAAACCTTCATGAATGTCATCATAGGACCCGTACCAAATTACCATTACCCAGTTATATTTTCAATCACACACTCCATACTACATGGAATTTCTCTTACATTTAAGTGTTTTGTTCCACACATAAAAGGTTATTATTTAAAGATTGTGAGGAAAATTTCACTCGCTCAGATTATGTTCCAGTATTTTGTTGTATACATAAACCTCAACACAACATATACATTTAGCCTTTGAAAAATAACATGTATTACTACTCTACACATCAAAATAATTATGAAATATTACAGAATAATGAAGACAATTAAAGCCATAATCAAAACTGTAAGCTTGTTTCACACCATACCTGCATGTATCATACTCCCATGTAAACCGCAACTACTATTTGTACTCTCATTGTCAGCTTCATTATTATAGCTTTCCTATTATATATGGCTGTCAACTGTTTGAATTCAATACAAATACCACCCAGAAAACAGGCAGGGAATTACTGACATGAAGTGCGTTATCAGTTACACATTTACTTAACCACTCAAGGGACACTGAATATGAGTGCAACACTTGGGAGGGGACTGTTTTCACAGAGAAACCCATCTCCAGTATACATGTATGTGAATAGATCTACCAGCTTAATGACTGATCTGTCATTTTCAGCACCCTTCTTGTCACTTCGTGCCATCCCACCATATGCTTGAATCTGGGATCTCTCAGGTACATGTTTGGTACTTAGGAAAAGCTATCTGGGTGATGGTTGAATCACAATTGTCTTTCACACCTTCGCCATGCTGATTTAAGACCAATTACCAGAAGTAATTATACCACAACAGATGACCATGGTGCTGCTGAAGCAATTCAAAGACTAATTCCAGTACAACCCAGTAGGGCTACCCAAACTACCAGGATGGTAATCTGTTCATTCTAGAGGCTGCAATGAGCAGGAAATTAAAGTAGTCTTTCAATCATTCCGAGATGTAACCCCAATACGGGGATCTGTCACGTCTACTGTTTAGCGCATCAACTGACATTGGAAGTGTTCCGTCTTGTTTAAATGAGGTACAATTCTGTCGCACTCCTGGCAAATTACAAGCTAAATTAGTGGACAAGTCATTGGGGATGACAAGATGTAGACTGTTGTACAGCCACCAATTGGTGTATGCAGTCATTATTACAGGCCTATGCGATGGCTCGATCTGCAGTCTTCCTGCCTTCTGACCAAGTCCCTGTCAGACAAGGATCTCAATGGTGCATTTATCCCTCGTAAAGCTGTTGAATTCTGTCCAAAAAAATCTGTTTCATATCTAGCTGAGATATTGTGTACATATTTTTCTATAAGCCCTCATAAAACTGTTAAAACACAACTTTCAATGTCATTTTAGGACCACTTTTTTGTTTGTTTTATTTCTAAATATCTTCTGCAAGAAGAACATGTACTTAAAGTTTATATTGGTTCCCTGATCAATTATAATGATAAATGTGCACGTGTCATAATGGTAAGCCATGCTCATGTAAGTAAGTTTTCTACTCACCTAAATGTATAAAACAGTAAATCAAACTGCCAAAGTATCTGCCAGGTAATATCCTCTTAAAGTCACTGCCTTGAAAAGCAGCTCATCTTAACTGCTTGCTCAGACTTTCATCAAGCCATATTGGATGCGTAATGAGACAGATTCATTATAAGCTCAAGTCCAATTATGACATTAGGTACATTAATGTCTTTCTTCACACAAAAATATTGTATTCTGCACCCAGCTAATGTGACAAACTATTATAATGGTTATATTCTAATTTCATAATTCATTTCCGATTATCCTACTAGATTCAAATAGGTATTTAACAATCCTGTTAATCAATACTGGTATTTTCAAATCCATCTTCCTTTATTTTTGTGGAAAGGCCAGTTCATTGAAAGAGGCCATGTATCTTTGAGAATCAGTTAAACAGTGTCCATCTTTCAGTTCAAAGGCGGTTTTGATAGGATACATGTACATGTACTGGCTGTAATGACTAAATCTTACCATCATTTTCATGTAACCGTGTTGTATTTGTGTCTTTTTGCCCAGAACCACTTCCTAGTAGTCAATATCCTATTCCGCAGTTCGAACTCTTTACTCTCCATAAGCTAACCTGTCCCTGTCTAACCTGTATATATATGGAATTACTATTGTCTGTATGGTTAAAAAGCATTGAAACTTATCCACATGGAGAACACTGGGTGCAAAAGCAGTTATAGGTTGTGCATGGGAATATGTGGCAAAACATACGAATTTCCCACTGATGAAAATTGCACAATATTTGTCTGATGAAAAAATAATGATTTGCAACACCATGGTGTAAATCCATACCTAATTTGCTAATGGGAGTCATCAGTAGGGACACATGTATAATTATATTGCTGGTCTCTTCCAGATAATCTGTGACTGGCTATATCACATTAACCATTTGCTTCCCTAAGTAAGACTGAGTCTGCAGCTGAGCTGGATGGGATAGGGTGTCAAACACTACCAAATCTGACCTAGGGAAAGTGTTGGCTAAGAAGTCCTACCACATTCATTTCATTTAGCACACTGTTCGCTTAAAAGATATTTTGTCAAGAAAAACAGTTCCATTGATTCCAAACATGCCTGGAAAGGGCAAGAGAATGGTATGAAGTTTGAGGCTGCAAAATACACAATTTTACCGCTGTCTTGCAGATTTTTATCAGCAAATGTACCCAAAACAATTGATTAGATGTTTATTTTGAAGTCTGTATTAATGAAAGCATCAAATTTACACAACAAAATTGTTTCTGCAGCAAAAACTATGCAGTCTGATTGACCGGAAATGAGCATACAATGTTTTTGTTCACATAAATAATTGTCCATGTGGATGCAGTGAAGATCTATCTATGTGGCAACCCAAGATTAAATTCAGCATGGTAGACTTTTAACCGAAAAGGAAAAAGAAAAAAGAAAAAGCAGAGGAAGGGTTCATTTCATGAACTCCCTGCTGACACACAAGTAGCTGATCAGTGCAGCACGCCACCAGCTTGAGCAGGTGCGATCAAATTTCCTGGGAAAGATTGTCGATCAGTTGACCATTTACACACTGGGAAATGGGGGTGGGTGGGTGGGGTGGTGGTTATAGGAATATGTGCCCTAGTTAGAATGAATACGGTATTTTAATAAGCGTCATCTCAATTCAATACTAATGACATTGATTTTCACAAATGCTAAAACTAAGCATGAAGACAAGAGCAGATGACAGTTACTTGAGATAAATGTACCAGCTGGTTGGTTTTAGGGGAAAAACTTCATTCATGCTACAGGCTATTGACACATCCAAAGTTCATAGCCTGTCTGGGAATTTCAGTTTTGTTGCCTAACTTTCTTAAAAAGCTGTTTGAAAACAAAAAGCCTCCACATGCTCTAGGTTATAAAAAGATAGCCATTTGTAAATGATTATAGCTTAAGTTATATTATCTTAGCTTTTGGCTTGAAAATTGGTACCAGAAGATCAATGGATGATGCTTTAGGCCATATAGCAAGCATCTCCATCCATCTTATGAACCTGTTCACCAGCCGTTTATCCCATGATGCTCATTTTCAATCCTCTCCCAATTTTGTTCAACTTGATATGATCAACACACACCTCACTTCACCCCTTACATTGCCCACTTTAATGAGTTTTCAACAAACAAATTAAAATTTTCTCCTCAATAAAGTTCAAAGAATACTAAAATTACCATGGCCATAATAACCTAATCAGAATGCCTTAAAATGAAATATAACTTGATTAATATTTTGTGATTTTCATAGATGTGTAACAGCTGTGATTCATTCTGGTCTACACGTAGAACCTCTTTTTCTAGATTAAAAAAAATGCTGCCAATTCAAATGACTGATTTCCAATTATGTAAACAGAACTAATAATTTTACACATGCAAGAAACATTTTGATGCAATTAGGTGCCATTTATGAAGACAGATGATGTTAAACCAATTAGATTCAACTAAATGAGAGGCATTTTCTCATCTGTATGTGCTGGCTTCTAACTGGTTCATGCTTTGGAGTTGATAATTTACACTAACTTTGCTGAAAATGCCCATTCGAATACAAATGTTCTCGTACATAGTAAGTTTGTTGCTCAATTCATGTGTCTCAAACTTCACAAGAAAAACTTGTGACACATTGGCCTGATGTAAACCATATGCTCTGCATTTCAATAAGTTCAGTTATTCTGTCCTTTCCCTTTTACTTCACTTCTTTACATATTAACTGATATAGACAATTCTTAGCCAGTTGATGACACTTTTGAAATGGGGTAAAATAACAGCTTTAACAACAGGTATTGTGTGTGAACAAAATATAATATTGTGTGGGAATAAAAATCTCATTTCCTTCCAATGCAATCTATTTTGTTCACATGCAATATTATTTCATTCCCACTCCTTCTGGGACCTTGGTGGTAACAATATGTGTCATCTGTACATTTTATTTTCATTCCCATGAAATAAATATTTCAAGGAGATGAAATGTATTTTCACTGTTTGTCCCTTCATGGGTTCCATACTGATGCAATACAGGTGGTTACGAAGAGACACATTCAATCTTTTCCCAGACATTGTCATTTGGATAGATGGCCTAAAGCATTAGGAGTACATTGTACAATCACAAAAGCCTATTGGCCAATTTAACTCTTTCAGTGCCAACTGCAACCAAAGTCGAACTACTTAAATAAACTTTTCCGAATTATAATTACAATGCTATATTCATATTTCTTGTAAAAGACCAGCATGCATAAAGTTACATAGAATATACCAATCCAGGTGACAGCTTCCCTTGGCATGCTTTGGGTGCACTGTGCCCAAAGCATGCCAAGAAAGCTGCTGATGCAGTCCAAAATGCAATACTGGAAGGGTTAAGTGCGTGCAGCAATGGTTACTAACAGGATTCCTATATGATCAGCTGGATCTTAATACGCCTACATGTGTGCAGCATGCCTTTCATCCCATAAAATATCAGTGCTCATCAGCCATCCAGTTGGACAAGATTCTACTCTCTGTCTCCATCATAGGAAATGTACATAAGCTGATAAATATATATGGTTGGAACATCTACATTTTAAATATGGGTAAAGCCTAGTGTCACTGCTTCAGTTTTGTCAATATTTTTGTTCACATATCTGTTTCATGGAACCTTAATTTGTCCCATAAGTTCTATATAAAGAATACTTTTTTGGGACAACAGAATATCTGGGGTCCTTAAAAAGGGTGGCATGGTGGGGGACATAGATCCCTTGGATCATATTACTGTTTTCCATGTCATTTGACTTCTGTTGTTCTTTTTGTGACCACTTTTGGATCTACCCGTGGGATGTTCTCTTAAAGGCGAGGTTATTTTAGTGCCTTCTTCAGAGACCACTCCATTGACAGACCATCTGCCTTTTGTGTTCACATTTATCACATACCTTCTATCTTTTCCATGTTATTTTGACTTCTATAGAGACACCTGCCACTGCACATGACCAGTTTTGGACCTGTCCTAACCATGGCCTCTCAACACATGTACTGTATTGTTATGCAAATGGCCATAAAGAATGACTTTCACTCAAGAGTTGCTGTGCTTTATTCCAAAATAGGTGTATGAACTTCAAGCTTCCTTTGACATTAAAACTCTTGCTGTCAGGTAAGTTCCTTATTTGCATGAAATAATTGTTTGTGTCTAGCACCAAAAAGAGAGTCAAACCATTCGTGCGAATTATATGGAAATTACCCTTTGTTCTTTATACAATTGAGGGACTTTAATGCTCCAAGGTAGCTCCATAAAGGGATCAAGCAATACTTATATTTCTCAGAAAATCTATATCAGAAGCATCATGAATACGTGTAAAAAATGCACCACCCACATACAAGGACCAGAAAGTGTACATGACAAACACCACATTGAAAATGCAATACTTACCAGGAGCTTAACCTGCAGTGAGGGGAGTCCATAAACAACACCCATTGTAGTTGACTTTTCACTTGTTACTCATCAGACACATCATGCAAGTGGCAGATCAACATGAGCACTGGCCCAGCTGAAAGTCTCTGTGGCACTATTGCATATGTGGGTGGACCATAATGTCTCCCAAAATGGAAGGTTTCCATGATTGATTGATGATGGTGCAAAGGTCTGTTATTAAAACCTGGCTATTTTAAGCATTATGGCTTCTGATGGTTCCTTAGTGCTTCATCTTGATGAAACCCTTCTCCTACTGCAGCACACAATTGCCTAGTCCTTCAATTGCATACTAATTAAGTGCCATGTGAAAAATGTGAGTTTTGCATATTTCATGTGATGCTTTTACAATTATGAATTTATTGTAGGTACACTCTGTAATGAACACACACATGTGCAGGCTAAGTCACTCTCAATTTGCAGGATTTTGTTGGCGCAGTATTATAAATCAGTGGTGGAGAAACTTACAAAAAGGAGAAGAAATATTACAATAGCAGGCCTTCACTGATTAAACTCAGCACAACCCATAAATGGGTAATAGTGAAAACAAAATGCAAAACCCTTCTTTTTTGTGAAAGCCATTTTGATAGTATTTATGTCTTCTCACAAAAGTTGCGTGCATAATAAGTGGGTTATGTCACTAACTATACGGTGCAGCCTCTGCCTGAACAAAAGGACTGGATATGCAATCTGTGCCTGCAGGACTGCCACACTTTGCCTCAGCTACACTGCTTGAAAAAAACTTTGTAAATTCAGTTAGAGTCTTTCAGATTGTGTGGCATGGCATCAGTTCATTTTAATGGTAGAAGTAGGGAATTAAACCAGTGTCTCTCCAATTGTATGGTATGGCATGAGTGCCTTTTACTGTTTGGAAAAAAAATAAGGGAATTAGGCCAGTGTCTCTCAAATTGTGTAACATGGTCCATCCTATGAAGTGTATTGACTAACCAGGCATACAGGTGTGGCACCCTCAGTTTCTCAAAAACACACCTACACTTGAACAAATTCATGAAGTAGACTGGAGATGAAAACCCAGTTTTATTGAAAAGGGAATTTGCATATCCAGATTTCCAAGTCCTGTTTCATACCATGACTCCAACTATCAGGGATCCCTAATGGTGTAACTGACAACAGTTATGTGATTTAAGTCACAATATACATATAACAACCCGCTTTGTATGGATACATGAACATCTATCATATGTTTATTACCATACATGCTGTAAAGTGATAAATATGCTGTTTACATTATGTTTTGTAGCACCATGAGTAGGCTGGCATCAAAATATCCTTTTAAAGTGCCAAATGAAACCCCATGAATACCACGTAATGTCTGTTTCATGAATCAAAGGAAAGATGCCTCTAGGTCTTTCAGAATATTGGGTAGTATATGAGCAGTCTCAAACAAAACTTGGATTGCCATACCTAATTTACTATGTAATTCCCTATAGACATGACTGTGTGGCCAAATTTGGACACATGTCTCTCATAATGTTATCAGTGTTCATGCAGGCAGACATGAACACATTACATCAGGTACCAGTAGAAGAGGTGTGGGTATGCATACTGCTGGGCTCAATTGGATTTGAAACTCCATTGTGGGTGCTAATTGTGCCATCCTGAAACACATGGTTCCAGGTTCCATGCACAAGCTAAGAGTTTATGTCAAACATAACCCACCCACCATTAAACTACATTCTTGCAATCAAATTTTCACTGATTCCATGCCATGTGCTAGAAGCTAAGAACCAGAAAAGAAGTCTCATCCTGTGACATGGCTATTTCAACATTCCTCCCTAATCCCATTAAACAGTACTAATATTTATGGATATGATTTGACAGATATGCTGAGACTTCTCCATGAGCCTGACATAAGACAGAAAACACACTTTCTTTCTTGGATAAGCACAAGGCCTCCAGCCAGCATCCTAATGGGAGTAACCAGTTTTACCTGATTAATCATGATCAGCATGCACACAGCAGGCAGCACATCAAAGTCTGCATCTCCACCCTGGTTTGCTTTGAAACCGAGACTTTAGTCACTCCTATTTGTCAGGTCTGGAGCCATCATGCTGAACTGCTAGTGAAAAATACAGGTAGGTAGTGCTGGGACGACCATACAAATAATTGATTAGATAATCGATCAGCAGCTCAAACTCGATAATCGATTGCGTAATTCAGGTATCGATTTTATCATGTCACTGTTTCACTGAATGGTTTGTATCATGAAACAATCAAATAAAGGCCAACATGTACCCATGTCTTTGTGTTTGAATGTCTTTTACTTCCATCCAATGCTATCCATCAAGAGTCTGATGTTAAGTGCTGTTCTATTTTTTTACAAAACAACATGGCATCGCAAGCCAACCTTCATCAGTTTTCCACTGGTCCACAATGTTTATTCACCTGCAAGCGTGTGCATTTTATTGTAGTCAAACTTCAATACTTACCGATGGCTATTTCAATTTTGCTGTAAAAAGTATATTCTAAATAAATGGATAAAGATCAAACTGCCCATTTTTTGTGACATTTTGAATGATAAAACTGCAAAATTTACCCCAAAACATTGTATCAAAGATAGCATTTAACAACACATAGAGTACTGTTTATGCAAATCTTCTGTAGCTCTCCACTTTCCTTCTGTGGACACCTTGCAGAGACTAATCTGCGTATTTTCCTTGCCTTCCATAAGGAATTTTTACTCCTGCCTTTATCTGTGTCTAGATTTGTGTGACCAAAGTCTTTTTGAGAAAATATGATGTGAAAATGTAGCAACTTGGTCCAATAATCTTTGCACAAATACAATTTGTTTTCCACCATTGCAGACATGAGACCTGCACAAGGTACCCAAACGAACTTGATAGGACAGTGAGCAGCATGTGATCATGGCACATTATGAGGTAAAAATGACATGTCCATGCCCATTTTTGGCTATTTTTTTGAGGGATGCCCCAGGAATATTTTTTTCTCAGCCAATAAGACAGCTTGTCACACAGAGACATGAAAATCTGAAGATTCCAGCAGTATAAAACATAATAGTGGACAGGGCGAAACACCATGACTGCAAAGGTGCAAAGTCACTAGATTTTGGGATATTTTTGCAGCTCTATCATTCAGAATATTGTGAAAAATGGACAGTTGTTAATTTTTTTATCCATTTAACACAGAATATACCTTTTGTAACCACAAAATCTGAATAGCAATCTCTAAGTATTGAAGTTTGTCTACAATAAAATGCACATACTTGCAGGTAAATAAACACTGCAGGCCAGCGGTAAGCTGATGAAAGTTGGTTTGCCATGCCATGTTGCATTGCATTGCGCGCGGCTCAAATCCACAATGGTGGCAATGTTCAAATACATGTCAGATGTGCCCAACAACAGCGTGCTGGGGGGCTAAGCTGTACTAAATATTGATTTTTTTCATGTATTTCCTTAATACCTCCGACAAAATTTTAAACTGTGATCCAGCATCTTGAAGTAATCAATGCAACTATTGATAAAAACGAAAAAGGGAAACAATTCCAGCACTACCAGTAGGGATACAAAGTTGAGTTGGAAATTACTGATGGGCTATGGTGCATACTTTTTGTTAAACTATACCAGTGTTATAGAGTCATGTGCACCTATTATCTCACTACCTTACTTCTGGTTAGAAAATAAGGAAAAATCATGGAAGTTAATAAAAATGGCCAATAAAGTGAAATTAAAGGGTATTGTCATGCGAACTCTGCTGAAAAGCCAAAGGCCTAACCTGCATGAATGGCTGAGCATCATGGGCGATAGCCCTTTACCCCTCAAAGTAAAACTAAGTCAACAGCTTTCCTTGGCATGGTTGGATGCCAGGTGCCAAACCCATGCCAAGGAAACCTGTTGACTTCAGGCATCTTATCTTGATAGGTCTCACCTTCAATTCCATCCAAATTATTTTTCATTACTGTTTCCATTGTACATTGAAAAGAAACAGTAACAATGTATGCATGATCATCTCATTATACTGTTGGTAATGACACAGCTCTGCTGACAAATGCAATGAATTTAAAGACTATTCTCCTAGCTTGCAATACAATTTTATTGTATTAAATTTTGAGTGAGCATCAAAGAATAATCCAGTTGGGCCAATGAAATTGGGCATGATGGCAGCTGTTTCAGCAATGAAGTGGTTAGTTTAGTATGAGTGACCCAAACCATTATTTATCAAGGAAACAGGGCACTAACTTGGAATAATTTCTTTTTACAATGATAACTTTAGACCTATTTGAAACAGGATTTTCATATTTCGCATAATAATAGTCCTCAAAGAGAGAGGGCTAGTTTGACATTGTTATACATGTACATCGGACCTGTTTCCAAATAAAATGTGAGTGTCCGGTGTCAAATGTTGTCTCAACATCAATTCATCAGTTGTCCCAGCTGATAAGATTCTGCTTTAAATATATGCAAATTACAAGTTATAAACTGCATTGCCTACGTTCCCCTGGCACACCAAGTATGCATGGCCATGCCTGAACTCATTCCACCCTAATGATGCTTTTTCTCGCTAATATCTAACTGCTGTCTGCTAATTGCATTTTACTAATTTAGGGATTATTTTTCAAAATTTTGGATCAAACTAGCATGGAAGATCATTCCAAATTATATGCTCATGGTCAAAAGCTTTCATTGGCATGCTTTGGGCACATTGCACCCAGAGCGTGCCAAGGAAAGCTGTTGACTCAGTCTTCTATCAGGGTGGAATGAGTTAAATGGAACATGAACAGATATGAAGTTATTTTTGTAGATTCTGGTTGCATGGTTAAGTCATGTCCATACATGCAAGAACCAGGAAGATTTTAACAAAGAAATTGATTTTTGGTCTCCCATATATTTCTTTACACATGCATGGCTTTGCATATAGTAATCAGAGCTCACCAGCTACTAACATGAGCTTTTACATCTTTTATGTGAAAATAAGAAATATTTTTTCGTATATGATAAATGAACACTTTGCATCAGATTACTACTTTTATACACATTAAATGTCCACTCCAGGGCAGATGCTTAAATAAATATGATAAAAGTCATATCCAGTCACTGAACACATGTCATATCCAGTCACTGAACACATAATACAGTCTGCTCATGTCTATTTAGCTTCCACGTGTATTTGGTGTGGTCAAGCAAATGTAGCTAACTATATATGGTTACCATAAACTTATCCATCAGATCACAGAACTTGACCTTAACATGATTTGTTGTAACTTTGCTCAATTCCATACTCTGATGGCCATATATGCTTGTAAATATAATTACTTTCATTGAGAGCTTAATCTGTCTGTGCTTCCATTTGTCAATCAACAAAACAAGGTAGCCCATCCATGTGTGTGTTGCAGCAGGAAACATTATTTGACACAGTGCACAAATGTTCACAAAAGTATGTCGTCTACATTTACTACAAAATTTCACAAATCTTGTGCAAGTAAATCTGACTGTCTCATTATAGAACCCGCTGCCAATGAGCTCAGGTGAAACCAATGCCAGAGCACTGTAAGTATAAGCATGTGCACGCTTAGTACATAGTACAAGCAGAATCACACCTGCTAAAGCTGATACACTGTACATGTAGGTACAGAGAGTATTAGATCTTGCAAAGCCTGCTAGATTAATGGGAAATGTATACAAGTGTATGGTTATTTAAGCTCACCTCTTTCGCCAGCCAAAATGAGGTAGTCATATATGGCTGGTCATCTCTCATTGTAGGTAAATTAACAAAGAAATTAAGTTAAATGGTCTGAAGTGCTAGGCTGTAAGCTTAAAATGACATGGTATCTTATGACAGGTAGCAGATGATATTTACCCTCATCTCAGTTTTGGGGGTATTTTTGACCATCTAACAATCCCCAAATTCGGGTCAATTTTTTAACAAACCAAAAACACAGAAAAAATGAGGTAGTCATATATGGCTGGTCATCTCTCATTGCAGGTAAATTAACAAAGAAATTAAGTTAAATGGTCTGAAGTGCTAGGTCGTAAGCTTAAAATGACATGGTATCTTATGACAGGTAGCAGATGATATTTACCCTCATCTCAGTTTTGGGGGTATTTTTGACCATCTAACAATCCCCAAATTCGGGTCAATTTTTTAATAAACCAAAAACACAAAAAAACTGAGGTAGTCATATATGGCTGGTCATCTCTCATTGTAGGTAAACTAACAAAAAAAATTCAGTTAAATGGTCTGAAGTGCTAGATCGTAAGCTTAATTTTTTTAACATTTTAACAAACCAAAAACACAGACCACAAGAAGCCTAAAAGAACATTGAGAAGATATATTACAGTCATGCTCAAATCTGAAAATGGCAAGTGATTTAGCCAGAGCTGTGTAGCACTATTTGCATAATCACATAACAAACCATGACAGCTAGCATGTGATGCATCACACCCTTAATGTTCACTGACAAATGCTCCCTCTGGTGTTTGATGAACACATAGAAACCTGATTCTTTGAGCGCGCTTGAAATTTTAAGTGGCAAACACACCATGACACATGCAACCAGGTATTTGAAACTGCATATACGGCAACAGTAACATTTAAGTTTAAACTGCTGTTTCAGCTGTACTCAATGTCCACAGCAATTAATATCTACAAAATGTCATCTAAATGTTACAAATAAGATAAGCATGAAAATATTCAATACATCTCAGATGTATAATGTGAATTTATAATGTCAGATCTTCCCAATTTTGATGTTTATCTGTCATCAATATACCGTACTGGACGCCATAATAGTCGCAGCTGGAGGGGTAAAATAATTTTTTCAAAGCCATACCTGCGACTATTATGCCGACTACAGTCTAAACTTCCCGGGGACTTAGCCTGGGAGGAAGTTTTCTTGACGATGGAAAAGACCGGTGGCCATGTTTGTTTACATTGCCGGTGTACATACATTGTGATCGTCGTCAAAAAGTCTCAATAATGCAATAAAATGTATAACTATAGGCTTACCCTTACTATAATCTGCGTATTCTTGTTCATAGTTTAATATGCAGACAGAAAAACGGGGGAAATACGCTCGATCAGTGTTCATAAGACAAGCATGCAAGTTTGCCATGTGTTAGTCACATGACACAGTTGTGTTTATGCAATCTCGCGAGAGTCTCGAAAACGAGATTAGTCATGGCGGCACCCTAATGGAAACGCATGTGGATCATCCACGATGTTTTGCAGCGAGATTTAAGAAATTTAAATGACAAAATTTTAAAACAAATACCAAAGTTTGATAACTCATAATGTTTTTAAGTAGCTGTATGATAGCATTAACCCGCTGATAGCGAGAATCTGACACAAAACGACAGTTTCAACATGAAAGTGAGGAGCGAGATTCTGGTTCACTTTTCACATACCGAGACAAAATAAAAAGGCAACACAGGTGGATGTATTTAAGTTTATTTACTTTCATGTTAACTTTATTCACCAGCTTTAAATCATAGATTTTTGTTCATTCCTTGTCATGAGCAGCCTGGTTATACTTCTTCATGGTGATATCAGGGAGACCGTTTTTTTTAATTTTTTGGGGTGCGACTATTGTGCCGCACATACCTTGAGGTGTCTTATTCCCCCTCCACAGTTGGGGGTGCGACTTTTGTGCGGGTGAGACTATTATGGCGTCCAGTACGATAGTAATTACAGAATACAAGAATGGATTTAAGTCTGATACTGGCATGTTAGAGTTAACATGCAATGTAAAGAGAACGTAACACCAGGAAAAAAACTATTTTGAAAATCACAATTTACCTTGCACTATAATATTTTTCAACTCAAAATATAACTTTTATAGCGGAGAATATTACATGAATGCAAACTGATATTTCCTGCATTAATATATTATCAGGAACTAAGGAGAGAAGCTAATTTTGACAGTTTTCCTAACTTTTATAGTACGGAATATATATAAATGCACGATTGTGCTTGTGAAAGGCAGACAGTCTACACAGAACAGCTGTTTCTGTGTGGCATGTGGCTAATTAGCATGGCAACTTGGAAAAATTTCCGGGTGGGTGGCCAATGATAAGTGACAAGGTGACAAAGCATTGAATACGGCATGAGCACAATGATTAAATCCAATCATGAAAACACCCATCTGAGCCCTGTGGTAACCAACAGTGCCACCCCCAGTCTGCCATCTTCCCACTATCGATGCACAAATCCTAATTTCCTCGACACAGCTCCGCCATTTCTCCACTTGATCAATCACGCCCGATACAGCCGATTCCACGATCCCTATTAAAATTGACGGAAGCCTGCTGCGTTTGGAGACAATCTCAGTGATGCTGGACATCTTCACATTGCTGGGCAGCTGGTGTCTCACACAAAAATGTTGAGCTATGTTGTTAGTACCTTGCTGATTACTTCAATTTATAAATGTGGCATTACAACACATTGAGTAGGATGACCTCTAACACAGGCCCCCAATCTGTGGGCCAAGCTCTGGTTATTTATTCTCTCACATTGGTTCTGGGAGGCCAATAATCATAGCTACAAACAAGCACAGCAATATTGACGTGCATCTATGGGACTGCAGATCACAAATCATGCTTGGATTACAGGATGTGGAACCACAGTGCCTGTGGTTTGGCTACATGCAAGTCCATTTCTGTGATGACCTCGTCAAAAGTTAGCTCTTGTTGGTCACTTTGGCAGCTTCCCTTGAAAATCCATCTTCTTGCAATCTAGCACAAAGCCTGGCAAATGAAGCCATATACACATTCCCAATTCCATGCAGCCAAAAGAGTGAATTTTGCTATCAACACTATCCATACGGACACTCCAAATATTGGGGAATTGGATTGAGACGTAAGATGCAAACCACATTACAGTATATTGATCTACATCAAACTGTTTGTTTAGATCATCACTGATGGACCGCCTGTCTGGAGACAGGAATGCATTTGTGTGATCTGGGTGAATCTAAATATAGCAATGCGTTCTCTTCACAATAGTGATCATATTTGGCTGCAGTATACATGTACACTTAAACCATGTGTCAACATACCACCAGAGAAGACAGCTCGCTCAAACTTCAGAACTCCTGTGACATTTAAGTCTACCCATCCTTAACCACCAGGTGCAGCTGACTAGACCTTATTTATGATGACACATACATGTATGCCTTATATGATTCCATAGTTCACATCTGTAATGTTGAAGTACATGCATATTTATAACACTGAAGCATCAACTTTTTAGTGGGGCATTCAAATTGTCCCTCACCAAAGTGAGTACCTTTAACATAATGATTAGACAAAAAAAGCCTTAGTCACCATGGGAAAAGTTGATAATAAAATTATGTGTGCGTGTCCTTTTTTTCACAAAATTAAGGTCCACTATGAACTGCCCATTCTCAGCTGACTTACAAAAATTCAGCCAAAAATTCAAAATTTGTCCCAGCCTGATCGAGGTCTATGTACAGGTAGGTGAGTTTAGTTTCAGCTGACAAACTGAAATCCCCAAAATTATTGAAGAGAATCAGTGCACTGCTGAGTTGATCTGAACTGAACTTTGTGCTGAGAGCATATGGATATAAATAAATATTAAATAAATACTTGACCTACTGATTTAGTTGTACAATGACAATCATTTTAGATGCATTTGTGTAAGGTTTCATAAACAAAAGGCAGAAGTATCACATGGCAAATACTGGATGTGACCCAGATACTTCATGTAGTGGCCTAATTTTAACATATGACACATATTTTAGGCCCGAAATTTGTCCATGTAAGGTCTTATCAGACAATTTCAAAGTACTAGGAAATCATCGTACATCTACAGATACATAGTGCATGGTTACTTTACAATGACCCAGATACTTTGAGCTAGTAACCCATTTTAATTTGTGGCATATATGTCAGTGCTGTAAATGTACTTCTATGATGTTTCATGAAACACATAAAATTTTTAAAGACTTTTAAAACAGAAAAAAATAATAACATGTTCAAAAATCACTGAATGCATATACTCACACCACCCAAGAAAACATCTCTGACAAGTTTGAACTGAATCTGGCCAACATTTTAGGAGAAAACTGAATATACACGCACGTACCATTAGCACCCTACAGTAACCCAGCTAACATGAGATATTTGGAGTAATATCAGAATTAGTACATGTGCATATACTTACTTCTCGACCACCATTTGCCTGAACCTCTGCATCTGGGTTGAACACCCATGAAATTGGGTTGAGTTTGCTAACTTGATTCTTGAAAACCTGATGGTCCCCTGGTGCCAACTCTCAGTTCCGATGGAACTGGTGGTGACTCCTGGTGCACATGCTCCCCACATCATCCTTCCTCTTTTGGAGATTAGTCAGTTGATGTAAAAGGAAGCGGGTCTGGTCGGGTGGGCTTCTCTGGTGGTTGCGAGGTATGTTTACTTACTAATACTGGTATTACTCTAAATATCTCTTATTAGTTACGTAACATTACTCCTATGACCACCTGGACCAGAAGCTTGGGGGTAGCCACTGGTCTGAGTGAGGAAGCAATGTCTGAAGGGAAAAGCTCAGAGCTATGTGAAGTTGAGGCCCCCAACAACAGAATTTGCCTAAAACTGGGAACCCTTCTTACCAACCCGCATGGGACCGCACTGACATCCCCCCTCCCCGCCAACATGACAGCTGTCTGCATCGTGGGTAGATGCTATCGGTTTCAGACTCCATCGGACCTAGTCACAAAACTGGTTGGCACTGGGGGGGGGGGGGGAAGGTATGCGGTTCCTTAAGGCAGTGAATTCCCATGTCAAACCAACAACGGGCATCAACATTAGGACAAAGTGCCTGATACTGTTCGAGATTAGGTCAACAAGGCACGAAGCCTTACCAGGCCCACTAAGAAATGCGCCAATCTATTGGCCTGCATTGAATCTAAACCACAAGAGTGCCATAAACTTGAACACAGTGACTGCTTTGATGGGATTCAGAAGGCCTAACGAAGGAGTATCGGAACCTAAGCATAATGAGCATGTGACGTCTGCAATGGCCTACATGCCCTCCTCTAGCACTATTGTGCTAAAAGCCATTTTAGGCTTGCACCTCGTGAGCTCTGGCTGAGACAAGCTGCAAGGCACCACACGTTTCCCGCAGGATCTCATTGGCCTTAAGGATCATCTGCCTAATCCATGATGAAATCTTGCTTCTGCAAACTTGCTCCATATGCAGGTTACTCAGTGGTAGAAAGAGGGCAAACTTCTGTCCTCTGAGTCTGTCCATGTGAGAAAGGTACCAGCAAGGACCTCTCAGTGGGCACATAGCTCTTTCCTCGAGAGGAAGAGAGTGGCATCCCTGCACAAAGGGTAAAACCCTTGAAGGCTGTAGCAAGATCTCGAGCCACTTGGTTCTTCCCAAGGTAGCCCAAGGGAGGCCTCAGAGTCACCTGGGAGTGGTAAGGCAAGCATTGGAGTCGGTCATAAGCCAGAGCGTGGATCTTGCTTCCAGCCCCCAAAGCAAGTGTTAACAGAAAACAAATTTCCACGTCCACTATTTGAGGGAACCCGCTCGGGCACTCAAAGGGCCACTTCCTCAACATGACTAAAACCAGCAGTAGGTCCCACAGAGGCAGGACCTGTCATGTCGCCAGTCTGTCGGTGTAGAAGGACACGATGCACGCTGACAGATAAGGATCGCTCCCGATACAAACGTCCAAGATGTTGGCAAGGGTTGAGGAAATGGCTGATCGAAGACCTTCCACTGTTCTCAAGCTCTGCCTAAGACTTCCCACTGACACAACCGGTAGTTGGTGATATCCGCAAAAGTGGTGAATTCTCTTACGGGTGCACCCGTCAAAAACACATTCCATCAAGCCGAGTTGACAGAGAAGAAGATTGAAGCCTCTGTCGGGGATGTGCTGTGAGATAACCGCCAAGCGTGTAGGTTGAGCACTCAAGGGTTCCTGTGGAACACACTCATTCGCAGCTGCACCGGAAGCTTAGGCCATGCCGGTAGTTGTAGCGGAGGCTCGACGCTTAATTCCAGCAGGTCTACTGAGCAATCACTCCGGGGCTGCCAAGGGGCGTCCAGGATCAGATTACAATTATGGGACCAAACCTGGCACAGTACCCTCGGAAGTATCTGGCAGGGTAGAAAGGCGTACACACAAAAGTTGCTCTAGTCCATGGCTAGAGAGTCCACCACTAGGGCCTGGGGGTCTGGTATAGGCGCAATGCAAACTGGCAGTTTGCATTCTCATGAGAGAACTCAAACAAGGCCACATGCAGAGTTCCCCACCTGGCGCACATGGCCTAAATAACCTTGGGGAGGAGCGACCACTGCTTCCCTACCAGCTGACCCCTTCCCGAGAGTTGATTGGCCAGGACATCTTGATGTTTTAGGATGCGCTTCACCAGGTCCTGGAAGTGGTGGAGCACTAAGCATATCACCTCCAGTTCCCACCAGTTTATGTGGTGAGATGGGAAAGATGCCGGCCAAAGGCCCAACTTCGTCTGGCTCTGCACATGGGCTCCCCACCTAGACTAAGAAGAGTCCATGTATTTGGTGAGCTGGGCCTAAAAGGCATCAGTATTTGTCCCTTCGTGACATTCTCCCTTATAGACCACCACAAAAGTGCGGGGGCCTGACAGCCCTTGCCTCTTTACCCTCCCCCCCACAGCGCATGCTGCAAGGGGTGACAGTGGAGGCGACCAAGTGGGACCTGAGAGTCCATCCAGGACAGGGAGTCCAGCAAAGCAAGTCATTGTTGCACCAGCAGACCTTGTCACTCTGAGAGGCTCTCAGCAGTGACTTAAGTCTCTCCCACCCATGGTCGGAGGGCGACAGATGTAGGCAACCAGGACAAATTGGATGCCGAGAAGGATGAAACTCAGCTCTGGCCCCAGACTGGACTTGAATAGGTTCACTATCAGGCCAAACTGCTGACAAAGTTCCAGAATGGTCTGTGTGCGACGCTGCGAATCCTGGCACGGAAGCGCTTGGATAAGCCAATTGTACAGATAAATGTGAATGCAAACGACTGGCCAGTGAAGATAAGCAGCAACTGTCTGCACGAACCTGGGCAACACCAGCAGTGCTGTAGCATGGCTACATGGAAATGCCCGGAACTGGTAAATTTGGCCCGAAATGAAAACAGTAGCTACTTCCGTGATGTCTCTGCCACCTTCTCATCAAGCCACAGTCAGGAATGTCGAGGCTTTCCAGTCTTTACCAAAAGGCTTGCCCTTCCATGAGCGCTGTCCACTCTTCCTAGGACCTTGCTTCCCAGAGGCAAGGGGTGAGTAGACATGGTAGAGAGTCTGGGAAGTACCGCAACTTGCCAGAAACTCAGCTACAAATAGCCGAGGGGGGGGGGGGGCGCGTTGCTGTGTGTCCTTGAGAGACAAGCTCTGGCAGGACAGAGCAAGAGCCCCACGCCTCTCCTCCTCTAGTAGGACCACACTTGGTTACCAACAAGGCTCTGACAAAGATGTCTGCTGCCAGGAGGGTTCCTACTGGGTGTCCAGGACCACAGCTACCGCCAACTCTGAAATCTGATGGCAGGAGGGGGTTTGACAGAGTCTAAATGCCGAGAGACAACCGACTCAAGGCAGAAGCAGCGAACTGCTCCCCCCAAGAGTGTCTGCTTGGACTCAGCTGCAGTGATAGCAGGAGCGGAGGAAGACAGTCTCTGACCACAAAGGCTGATACTGCTGGTGGAGGGACTGAAGGTGTCAGCTAGGCCACCGTAGGTGCTAACACTGGAGGGGCCAACGATGCACTAATGGCAGAAGGCGCTCCTAAAAACACAGGTGTCTTCCCTTGGTCTCCCACGTACCTTGGCTTACGATCCAAAACTCCGGAAGCCAGGAGCCCGGGAAATCTTCTGAGGCACCAATGGTTCTCCAGCTATCCCAGACTTACAATTCGAGCATCCGAACCTGAGCACTCAGACTGGCTGAGGTTCTGGAATACCTGGATGGAAACCTGAAGGTGTCTACTCTTGGAGACTCGTTTCATGGACCACAGGCGCTGCCGACTCAGTTGTCTCTAAACCACAAGTGACTATGTGAGACCTACTTCCATCAATTGACCCAATAAGGACAAAGAGACCACAGGCACAGCACGCTAACCATCTTCCCTCTGTCTGCGATTTAACCCGCCAAAAGGCCATCTTGGAAAAGACATTAAGCACTCACCAGTCCCGGCTCCACTTTTCTCACTGGCATCCGTAGGTCAAATTAAGCAATCCGTAACTCCATCAGGTCCACGAAGGCTTAGAAAATAGAATTCCACAGATGCTGCCATGCAACCATTGCTCGGCAGGCACTGTCCTCCCTCTCTCTGCGATCTGAGCATCAAGACGCCATCTTGAAAAGTTAGATTTCATGCCAAACGACCAGCTCTACTCTCAATTATTTCTGAGGTATCTGCAGATCAGAAATCAGCTATCTAGGTCTCTGAAAAGTCCCAGACCACTGAGAAAAGATTTTCTACGGAAAGGAAGCCGCTTGAAGCACTAGAACAGTGAAGGTGAACAAAAGATCACAAAGCTCCCAACTCACACGAGTAAGCCAGTAATGGGCCCAAAAGAGGAAGGATGATACAAGGAGCATGCACACAGGGAATCATCACCAGTTCCTTTGGAACCAAGAGATGGCACCACGGGACCGTCTGGTTTTCAGGAATCAAGTGAGTGAACTCAACTTGATTTCATGGGCATTCGACCCAGACAGAGAGGTCTGGGCAAATGGTGGTCCTGAGTTAACATCATGTAACTAATACATACTCTTACAGATCAAATTTTGTGTTATTTTGAGAGAAAAAAAAGTTAGAAATCAGGAAAAGACAGCAGCACCACTTTGTAAATATATTGCTGCTGAACACCAAGTTAAGTCAAATTAATAGGGATTATCTGGGTTGGTTTAATTTCTTGACACACAGCCTTTTGTTCCCATGATGCATGTTTGTGACACCTACCAACCAATGCCATTTGAGGTCAGGTGGATCAGCAAAGCCCATTACATTACAGTAAACCTGACAGTTTCACCATGCGTATGAGAACAATTTTTGGAATTATCATCTGCTAATCTACCTGAAGTACATATTGTTATATTTCAAATACACCCAGGTATGATAAAATGAAAGCTTAATGCTTATTTGACAACAGGTAACATTATTTTACGTGTGCTAATTCTCCATGTCAATCTATGGAGAGAAAGTGAGGGTCATAGAAAGTGACCACAAGATGTGGGTGGTCAGCCATGAACAGGATGGCCAGTACCACCTTAAGGCGAATTTAGAACTAACCCAGATCTCCCCTATTAGTTTTTTTTTTTTTCAAATCACAGTATCACCTTTTGAAAAAGTTAAGCTCTATGAATACCCAAAAGTGCTCCTACGCCAGCTGTCATTCACATGCTGCATAAGCAATACTTGCCAGCTGATATTATTACCAGATTTCACATTATGGTGTTTAAAATTTACATGCAAGTAGTGTTTATTATGAAGAGTTTTAATCAGCAGGATTCCACACCCACACCCACACCCACCCACCCACCACACACTATATATATATATATATATATATATATATATATATATATATATATATATATATATATATATATATATATATATATATATATATATATATATATATATATATATATATATATATATATATATGTACACAGGATCTCAGACACCTGAGTATGGAATGAGTTATTAATCAAATTTAGTCCAATAACATAAAATCCATTCTACGACACTTAAATTGCCTTTACTGATATGTGGCTCCCTCGTTACTGTTGCTTAATGTACAGTTGACTCAGTTTTCAAATATTCAGTCCCCTTTAAAATACAACAAAGTAAATGGGATACTTATGTGAAGGACCATACATAATAAATCCCATTAATTTCAAAATGTACCAGACATCCATTTACATGGTAAAGCCACACATAGTGGCACAGAGGTTCAGTTTTTACAATGATGACCACCATTAATCTCATCAGATCATTTTTCTTCAATTTCATTAAGTCTTTTTGCTGAAAAAGTGATCTGCTTAAGTCACTAAGCCAAAATTACATTAAAATAAGATTGCATGTGAATGATCACAGGCAGTTTTACCCCAAATTCATAAGGATAAATCTTTACTGCAGTATCAAACTCTTTATGCTTCTGATATGGGTTCAGTCAGCTGTATTCTATATTGTACATATCCCATTTAGATTTATCCAGATTATGAACTGGAACACCATCCAAGTATATACATGATCAGATTTGGGAAGTATACTCACTGCCAACAGTAACAACAGTGAAGTGGAATTTTGGAATGCCATGTGATTTGATGGACTTTGTTCCTTTGAATAAGGATGACAGCTTGTAGAGACTCAAAGACATGAAGTAAACCATCAACGGCAGTCACACTGCACTGTAATATACAGCCAGTCCCCATCGGAGGTCAGTTTAATGTGTAGGACTTACAGTATAGGAATACAGCCAAGACAGGTGTTTTCTATGAGGGAAGTCAAAGGTCTGTGTTAGAGTGACAAGCTAATTAAGGTATGCAGCACATCATTAGGAAGGGTGTGCCTGCAGAAGAACAAGGTAATGGCAGATTTGAAAAGATAAACAGACAAAGTGATAATAACACAGAATATGTTGCTCAGTTCATTGTATTGCTTCTCATTTATTGACACCTTATTTGATCCTAACTCAATGATGAGAAGGTGGTGTCTCAGAGAAACCTAGCTGCATGGGTTTTTTTTTTTTTTTTGCAGAGACAGCATCTTTAGTGACAATGCAAGGTCCAGGATTCCCCAAACAAGATGTGTTGAACTCCTTACTAGCTGAAAATGGTTCAGAACTGAAAAACAAGTGTTGTAGTTCAGGAAATATTTCTCAATGTGTTAAGCTTGGAATTACATGTACCAGGTACATAGAAATTATACTCACATACCAAGTTTCACATATTCAAGTCTTACAATTACAGAAATATGGTCTGCAAAACCCTTTTTAAGACAGAGGTCTGACGTCACATTGACCCTCACTTTGACCTGACTTTGGTAGATGACACATCAACATCCTGAGACATATGACCCACAGCCCAGTTTAGTATCTGCATGCATTAGGAAATTGGAGCAAAGCATTTTCTATGGTGGAGGTCAAAGGTCAAGTTCAAACTGACTTATTTTATATTACACACATAACATCTGTAGTTTTTGCAGTACAGGAAAAAGGTACACCATGTACATGTATGGTCTGCACAAGCATTTTCTATGACAGGGTCAAAGGTCAAGGATCAAAGGTTGACATGGCCTAATTTTGGTATGTGACACGTATGCTGCTGCCATAAGATATATTCACACATCAAATTTGGTGCCTGCAAATAAATACAGTATAGGAAATGCAGCCTGGTCAAGAATGGATGGAAAAAAAGACAGGGAGCAAACGTATGGTCCTCCTCCCCTCCCCTCCCCACAGGTTCTGCAGAGGACTAACAAGTTTCTTTCTTTCTTTCTTTCTTTCTTTCTTTCTTTCTTTCTTTCTTTCTTTCTTTCTTTCTTTCTTTCTTTCTTTCTTTCTTTCTTTCTTTCTTTCTTTCTTTCTTTCTTTCTTTCTTTCTTTCTTTCTTTCTTTCTTTCTTTCTTTCTTTCTTTCTTTCTTTCTTTCTTTCTTTCTTTCTTTCTTTCTTTCTTTCTTTCTTTCTTTCTTTCTTTCTTTCTTTCTTTCTTTCTTTCTTTCTTTCTTTCTTCTCCCTCCTTTGCCCCCTTCTTTCTCTTTTTGTCTGTTTGTCTGTCTTCTTTTCTTCCTTCTTTTTTGATACCTAGCACACACAGAAGTAATTCTCACAATATTTCTTTAGTAGGTGCACTATTTTTTCTATGGTGTATGTGTTCATCAGAACAAGTTTTACATCTCAGCATATTATTGCCCTTTACATAGCATGCAGAATACTTTGCTTGCAGCACGAATGTACATATTTTTAAAGGTCTGTTATGATGCACATCTGTTTCATTCCACCCTCAAAAGCAACAGTACAGAATGATAACATTTGTTTGAACATACATTTTTGCAAGTTTTAGCAAGTGTAAACAACAAAGTATCTGCGAGAAACAAAATTAAAGGCATGCAATCAGAAATTGCTGGATCCATGCCCCCCTTGCCTCATTTTTAACCTTGCTAATCACAGGTCTCATTTTGGAATGGCTGTAGTCAATGAAAATAGACAATCACCATGACCCAGATACTTGACCTAGTGACCTGCTTTTAGGCATGACACACTCTTGTGTCCAGATACACAGGTGTGTAAAGTTTATTGATTCTAAGTCAAAGGACAAGAGAATTACAGCCCTGGCATGAAGTGTAATGTAGTTTTACATAAATGCATCACACTGACCCAGATACTTGACCTAGTGACCTACTTTTGTTTCACGGCACACCTTTAGGTTAGGATATATGTGTGTATGAAGACAAGTGTGGGCACGCTACACCCAACCGGCACCAAGGAATGCTATTGACTTAGGGCATGCCATCAGAATGGATTTCCTCTGCATGCACATGCAAAATGGTTTCGTTTAACAGGAAATTCAAGTAACATCATCAAAGCAGTTGATAATTTACATCCAGGCACTTTGGAGTAATTTGAGTTGGAGAGAGTTCATGTATTAAAATTCAGAACTGTTTTATATATATTTCATTCACCAATGGAATCTTAAAGCTGATGACACTTTAGAAATTGTTTTCTGACACTGAGACTCACAAGTTGTCAAATTGAATGCCAGACATATCCTATGTTCATATGCAAGAATGACATACTGATTAAAGCATACAGCCCTCTAACATCAAGCAACATATGTCTTACACAGGAGAGACTTTCACCCATCATACTTAAAGTGAAATGTTGATCAAGATGCCAGCCATCACCAAACTTTACAAACTAAGACCATATTTCTGTAAAATAATATTTATTGCACGAGAAACCTGAGCAGGTCATTAACCAGGCACTAATGACTAATGGATAACACTGGTAACTAGGCAGCTACTTGACAAGTCCAGATTCAGTATGTGTGACACTGGGAGGAATTCATAATGACAGTTGTATTCTCTGAAGCCTTTTCCAATGACATACCTGTATATGTGTTGATTAGCTGTCAACTTGGATGTTCACTACATAATAATCCCAAGGGATGCCACATCTTATTAGACGAAAGAGAGCCACGCTGAGCGGTCAAGACCCCCTTATTTTTGGCTGAGGTTCAAGATTTTCTAATGTTTTTTTACAACAGCTTCACTCAACACTTTTTTACCAAAGCAATTTTATCTACTGGACCTTCATACTTCTTGCCTTAAAAACAGTAAATGCACATAATTTTGTCATCAAAAATTTTTTAATAATTGCCAAGGATAAATCTCACTTTTATCAAATACCTTTGAAAAGGTTTTTCAACAATGGAACAAGGCAAAGCAAAAGATAGCATCTCAAATTTATCTGTCAGCAATGAGTTAAAAATCAATGTCAACCAATCCAGCTAAAAAGAGCTCTGGTCAAAGCTACACCAACTGCCTAACATTCTCCAAGAGTTACATGCTGTTTGATGTGTCCTTTATCTGAAATTTACAGCCACAATGCTTGGGAAATAATTGGCAAGATGGATTCATACCGGTGGCTTAATTGGTAACTGAACTTACAGCGTTCCTTAAAGATCAGTCCCAGCTGGCTTCATTGGTATCCAAAAGACCCAAGGCCAGGCTCCTTGTAAGGGAACTTGCCTTTATGAAACCAGACACCCTGACATTTAAACCTCTGTGTTTTCAACTTCAATCCGCACATGCACCACAAAATCAAATGGAATACATATACATATCATACGGAGATGGTTTTAATAGGACTTTAAAAGCCTTTCTTTAGTTTCAATCTTAAATACATTGCCACTGATGCTAGTGACATTACCTGGCCACATTAAATCATACTAGTCAGAGTGTGTGTGTGTGTGTTTGTGTGTGTGTGTGTGTGTGTGTGTGTGCGTGTGCGTGTGCGTGTGTGTGTGTGTGTGCATGCATGTAGTCTTTAGTATTCTATGGAACAGTTGACAAACTTTGCACAAACGGCCCGGATAATAACATGAAATGCCACAGTGACCCAGATACAGTGACCTACTTTTATAAAAGGTGCATCTACCAGGTAAGACATGCAAACTTTGGCAATTTCAAAGGGCTAGCTCCAATACTTCCTGAGATATGGCCTGGACTAAATTGTTTAAGATAGGACAAATTGACAGACACAGCCCATTACCACCCCCACCCCCACCCCATCCACCCACCCACCCACCCCCTCATGGGCAGGGGATAATGAGAAATGATTTTGACAGGAATTTGACCATACCTTAAAATCAATCTTACTTACACAATCCAGTTTGTTACTTGGGGGGTGAATTGATGGCCAAAACATAATCAATGAATGCAAAGAGCTAGACCAACCCACAGACAGAAAGGAAAGATCAATCAGTCCTCTAGAAAGATGTCAATAGATCGCTCCAAGCAGGCAGACAGATTTGCAAGCAAAACAGATCAAGTCCACACACTTCAAGTCATTTCCCTCAAGCAAAATAATTCACAAAAAAATTAATCATGCATAGGTAATGTGTTAACTGACATATTCTGGGGTGGAACTTTTTAGCTGCATATCATCATCTGCACTGCATGTGAATTTGGTAGCTTTTGGGTGCCTGCATGTCTGTATACCTGTAAAATGAGTGATAGATGAGCCATTTCACACGTACACGTATCTCTGGTTGGGGTATTATGTTGCAATGTAAAAGTCTTCAGTGGAAGCTTTATCTTATAGTATGCAATGGGACAAACAGTAGTGTGACAGCTCGCTAACCGGCCAAAACAAGTATTAGTGGATAACTGCATTAAAAAAAAAAAAAAAAATAATAATAATAACTGCATAAAGCTCATGCATGTTAGCTAAAGCACAATTAACCTGCCAATTTATGTGGCCTTTCCCAGAATTCAGGAAAAAATGCTAACATAAGGATAGCATACACACACAATCTAATTTATTAACAGTTTCTTGTACTTAGAAATGTATGAGTTATACGATTGTCATTACACTTGGGTGGCTTGTAGAACAGTGGTCATACAGGGCCTTTCATTAGAAGTCTCTAACTCTATGCAAAGTTTCCGTAATTTGCATTTTAAACCCTGTTTCAGTTAAAGACTGTGCATCAAATGGACACTTAATTTGTACTCTGAAGGACATTGGTGATCAAAATGCAATCAGAGATTGCGGGATCCATGCCCCCTTGCCCAGACATGATTTTATAAGGATATGTCACTGTGACCCAGATACTTGATCTAGTGACCTACTTTTGTTACATGACAAACATTTATGCCAAGATGCACCTGCGAGTGAATCATAGCCCGGACACCAACAACTGTATTGCAGTTTTATACTAGAAGCCGATCAGTGACTGAAAACCCCTCAGCAAAGACAGACGGACAGACAAATGGATGGTAGCGCCGGTGACGACAGTACCCTTGGGTAGGTCAACGTTACTTTTGTTTGACCTAATGACAAAGCTTGGTGCAAATGCAATGAGCAGAGATATCATGGCAAGGCCATTTTTCTTCGATGCAGCACTGTGACCTGAATATGTGACCAACTGACCTAATTTCAATAGGCTTTTGAGGCATTCTTAGGACCAACTGTCATAAGTAATTGATGAAGCTACCTTCAATTTTTCTTAGCAATTGTGTCAACGCCATTTTTTATTTAATGTAGTACTATGACCTAAATAGGTGAGCTAGTGACCTACTTTTCAATAGACACCTGCAGCACCTCAATAACCCTCTGTGATAAAAATTTGGTCACTGTAAAAAGAGTATTTATGGAGATATGGCCTTAACAAGGCATGGACGGACAGACATCTCTTGTATGTTACAATTATGCAGAAAAACATGACCCATATTCATAAATTTCAAAGCCAACAATGACAGCAAAGAGATTCCAGAGTTACCAAAAAATCACCATTCATCTTCCAATACCAATGTGAAAAAATAAATTTTACTCCTGACTTCAGACAGGCAGTCACCCATAAAAGGCAACTGGACGGATGCGTAGATGACAACAATACCCCCTCCAGCCTAGAAGGCCGAAGGGTAATAAAGGCCTTATGATGACCCAAATACTTGACCTAGTGACCTACATTTGTTCCATGACATACCTTTGGGTCCAGATATATGTGTGTGTGTGTGTGTGTGTGTGAAGTTTCATGAAGCTAACTTAACGAGTAAAGGAATTACCGTCCAGGCACGATTTTACCAGGATATACCAATGACCCAGATATTTAACCCAGTGACCTAGTTTAACCACATGACACATCTTTGCGTTGAGATATATGCATGTGTGAAGTTTCATGAAACTAAGTTAAAGATTAAAGGAATTACACCCCGGACATGAATTTACAAGGGTATGTCACTGTGACCCAGACACTTGACCTGTTGATCTATTTTTCAAGCATGACATACCCTTGTGTCCAGACACACAGGTGTGTAAAGTTTCATGATTCTAAGTCAAAGGACAACAGAATTACAGCCCAGACAAAAAGCATAAAGCAGTTTGACATGATTGTATCACCATGACCCAAATACTTGACCTAGTGACCTTGTTTGTTTCATGACATACCTTTAGGTCCAAATATATGTGTGTGTGTGTGTGAACTTTCATGAAACTAAGTTAAGCAGTAAAGGAATTATAGGCCCAGACAAGATTTTATAAGGATATGTGACTGATCCTGAAACTTGACCTAGTGACCTACTTTTGGCACATGACACATCCTTATGTCCAGATGCACCTGTGTATAAAGTTTCATTAATTTAACTAGAAGAAACATGTGAATTGTAGCCCAGACACGAATGGCTGACAGGCAGACAGAAAAGGTGAATTACTATATGCCCTACCTCTGATAGGAGAGGGTCATAATAATTGTCAATATAGTAATACATTTGCTCTGTTTCAATAATGTGTGTGAGTGGGACACTCAGCATTCTTAAAAATAGTTTGTAACTTCTTGAAATAGTTTGTAACTAAATGTAGACACCCAGAATAAATCAAGTTGTATTGTATATGAATCTTCAGAACGATTTTTGTTGACAGCCAAATTCTGTATACTTGAACACTGAATGAAAAATAAATTAACTCTGTGTCTATGTCTTAACCAGTGACCTGTACATGCTCTCTCTGCACAAGTAAAGGGCTTGACAATATGCAGGAAATATGTGCATTTTTTTTAGTAATAACCAAACAGTTTTTTCTAAACTTTTATGAGAAAAAATAGATAATATCTGTCCATGGTGTGGCAAAATAGTTGCTATCATCTAATGCTACTAAATAATGTGAGTGTCTAAATCTGTATGTGTGTGTGTGAGTGAATTTTCTTTGTGTGGCTAAGATATGTGTGTTGACAAGCTGGAGTGTGGGATGCTAAGCCATGGGCAAGTCTGGATTTATTATCACAGATTTACCACAGAAACAAACATGTGGCATGAGTGGGCGACAGAAACCAACATATTTGCTCTTTAGATGATATGGCATATATCAGGTTCCCACACACAAGCAATCATTCTGTGACGATTTGAATCTATTCCAATACCTATAACCATAACAGCCTTTAGCACTAGACACAGGTTAACTTTCTCATAAGGTCTTATCATCAACTCAAAATCGAGACTGCTGACATTATAACATACAAATTTTCTACAAGGAATTGAAGGAAAACTGGTTTCCTATCATATGATCTCTGTCTATATTAGTGACCTACATTGACTTTTATTGTTCTGTTTGTTTACTTGTTTACCAGTGCTTTTTTTTTGTTTGTTTACCAGCGTATTGTATTTTATCAGTTTCCCAGCTATTTCAGTTTAGAAAACAACTTGCTAAATGTCAAATATCACAGATAGCCCTGCGTATACCCTAATGTCAGATGTTTTTATGGGTATTTTATACATAAATATATATATATATATATATATAAGCTCAGCTTATTATTTCAACAATGTTGCATTCACCAGAGTTGTACACATACATCATTTCCCAACCTTCAAGTCTGTCTGCAGACACATCCTGCTTCTCCACAAAATCTCAAGTATACATCCAGATAAATTTTATCCCTCATTTTTACTATGAATGTATTTGAACACATGATGCATTTTCCTTTCAGGAAACTTGCCAATCTTCAGGTCATAAATGTTTTAAAACAAATTGCCAAAACCACCATAGATCTGCAAAATCATGCAGTTGTATATCTATAACATAATGGCTAACACCTTAAAACCCCTCGGCCACCCACAAAAGGGAATAAATAATGTGATCCTAGTTTATCTGGTTCTTCTGGTGACCTTCAAATTAGGTCAAAGTCACTGTCCTTCAAACTTGACAAACACTCTTATAAGGGTGATTATCTGTAAATGTTTCATGACCCTAGCAATTCTGGTTCTCCTGATATTGCGTGCAAGAAATCCATAGAGAATTGACCTAGGTGACCTAAAATTGGGTCAAGGTCATTGTCCTTTGAACTTGACATGAACTTCAAAAAGGGTGATCAACTAAAAAAGTTCCATAATCCCAGCTTATCTGGTTCTTCTGCAATGGCGTGCAAGAAGAAGGGACAGACGGCAGCATGGATTCACACACAGACGCAGGCCGCAGCAATACATCCGGGGCCTATATAATAATACCTGCTGAGAAAGATCCATGATCATGCAGTAAACTGAAAGTATCTATAGTATGTGCAGCATCACATACAAAACACATTCTCATTTCACATATACTACAATTATCTTTTTCTCTGAACTTAGTGGATAAATATATGCTTGTCAGTCACCTATTAATTCTTCCCCCCTTACACTGCATGGCCACTGGTCAGATGTCAAGTCTGCTTCATTGTTTTTGACTAACTTTAACAGCCACAAAAAAACAATTGGAATGAGAATTGTTGATGAGACCTATCAAGGTAACACGACCCAGTTCAACAGCTTTCCTCTGCATGGGTTGGAGTGCCCAACCCTGATGCACACCAAGGAAAGCAGTTTGACTCATTCCTAATTCTAGGGGGATTGGTTAATAGGATCAGATCCCATCTGCCAAGTTATGGTGTTTTGTGAATATCACATGGTGGAGATAACATTTCCACCCGCACCCCGAAGCTATACTTCAATCACAACCAACATCATGCAATTTCTATCAGGCTCTTAGTATTATGACTGATATATCCCGTGACATTCTAACTTTGTATGTGACACTGAGAAAGTGACAGTGACTGAATATCACACCTGAGCACACTTTGGTGAGTTTTGTAATCACACAAAAAGTCAACTTCCTTGCCTTCTTCTTAAAGTGTATGCAGGTGCACATGTGTGTGTATGTGTGTACATACATATATACATACATACACAAATGTAGTTTCAATTTACTAGGCATGAGACTTCATGATGTGGGTAGATCTCATAGGTGCCTGCAATAATTTAATCTCCCACTATAAAGGTTGCTTTTATATGAACCCTTTGTCATCATGTTAAACATAGAACATATGATAAGGTTATTGTGAAAGATCTTGCTCAGGATCACTGACTTTACTGCACTTTATTTAGATACCTAAATGCTAGTGATATAAATACAAACAAACAACACCATTTTCAAACTATGTATTTTTTTTATTCATTTTCATAATGCTAAACATAATGTAATTTTTCTTTGTACATGCAAATGTACCATACAAGGGATGAAAATGAAGTGAAATTTTAATGCTCGATCCTGCTGGGCCTGAAGCAAGTTTTTCAAGGTAAAGGGGGAAACAAGGTTGGAAATATAGCAATTTGATATGTCATCTATTCATTTTTGTGTAAAAAAGAACAATCAATCAATAAATAAATAAAAGAAAACAGATATAGATGGACTAATCATACAAGTTCAACAGAATTCATACTTAACATCTTTTAATGTAATTTCTCTTTGTACATGCACATGTTACCATGCATGGGATGAAAATGAACTGAAATTTCAATACTTGATCCTGTTGGGCCAGAAGTGAGTTTTTCAAGTTAAATGAGAAAACAAGGTTGGAACAAGATATGTTTGTAAAACATAGATGCCCCCCTCCCTCTTTACCCTTGCCCTCGCTACCCTATTGATAGTGGTAGATGGGGCACTCATGACCTCACAAAATTAGTGAATGTTGATCATACATCAATGTCACATATCTTTATACTTTAACCTAGCCCTTAAAAAATGAATACAAAGCAGAAAGCATGAAACCATATTCAGTAAAGTGGCTCTGTGACCTTTAAAATGAGGTCAAGGCCATCCATCTTCGAACTTCTCCTAGCCGCAAATATGGACTATTATCCTGTGCAATATAAAAGTCCTAGCTTAAAAACCTCTTCAGTTATTGTGCAGAAACCAAAGTTAACTCAGGTACCACTGTGACCTTGGAAATTAGGTCAAGGTCACCCATCTTCAAACTTCACCTAGCTTTTGATTAGAATGATACACCCGTACAGTATAAAAATCCTAGCTCAAAAACTTCTTGAGTTATTGTGCGGAAACCACAGTCTAACTACAATCTCTCTGTGACCCTGAAAACTGGGTCAAGGTCACCCATCTTCAAAATCAACCTAGCCCTTACAGAGAACCATAAAGCTGTGCAATATAAAAGTTCTAGCTCCAAGGTATAAGTTATCATGCAGAAAGCATGAAACCATATTCAGTAAAGTGGCTCTGTGACCTTTAAAATGAGGTCAAGGCCATCCATCTTCGAACTTCGCCTAGCCGCAAATATGGACTATTATCCTGTTCAATATAAAAGTCCTAGCTTAAAAAGCTCTTCAGTTATTGTGCAGAAACCAAATTTAAGTCAGGTACCACTGTGACCTTGGAAATTAGGTCAAGGTCACCCATCTTCAAACTTCACCTAGCTTTTGATTAGAATAATACACCTGTACAGTATAAAAATCCTAGCTCAAAAACTTCTTGAGTTATTGTGCGGAAACCACAGTCTAACTACAATCTCTCTGTGACCCTGAAAACTGGGTCAAGGTCACCCATCTTCAAAATCAACCTAGCCCTTACAGAGAACCATAAAGCTGTGCAATATAAAAGTTCTAGCTCCAAGGTATAAGTTATCATGCAGAAAGCATGAAACCATATTCAGTAAAGTGGCTCTGTGACCTTTAAAATGATGTCAAGGTCATCCATCTTCGAACTACGTCTGGCCCCAAATATGGACTATAATCCTGTGCAATATAAAAGTCCTAGCTTAAAAAGCTTTTCAGTTATTGTGCGGAAACCAAAGTTAACTCAGGTGCCACTGTGACCTTGGAAATTAGGTCAAGGTCACCCATCTTCGAACTTCGCCTAGCTTTTGACTAGAATAATACACCTATACAGTATCAAAGTCCGAGCTCAAAAACTTCTTGAGTTATTGTGCGGAAACCACAGTCTACCAACCGACCAACCGACCGACCGACATGTGCAACGCTATATGCCCCACCTTCTTCGAAGGGGGGCATAAATATAGCAATTTAATATGTTATCTATTCATTTTTGTGTAAAAGAGAACAATAAATAAATAAGATAAAAGAAATATAGGTGGATTAATTATTCACATTCAACAGAATTCATATTTCACATCTTTTCCAGCAAATTGCTAGAAATAAACACTTGACAACATTAGACAGCATTTGCTAGAGGTTCCTGGTGGTGAAAGGGTATCAGATACCAGCCAACAGGTCATACATAGCTATATCCTGGGCTACTTTGGTTTCATTAAGTCATGTTCATAAAGACAGCTAATAGAAACTTGAAAAAGACCAGGCAAGACCAGTGGTGGATAAGCCTGACAAAGGGAAAACGGAAACTTGACTGCCATCCACTAGTGCAGCATTTTCTTATTTGGAGAGGATATACATGACAAGAAATATAATTCACAAAGTAATTACCCAGAAAATATCTGCAATAACTGAACAGCAATACTTTATGAATTAGGTATCTTGTCCAATAAAGTACCGTTAAAATTGAATGAACATGAATACACTGCACTTCTGAATTAATTTTTAAGCATTAACCAGTTCTCCCTTCAATTATGAGTCATAAGCTTTCCTAAATGGCACTGGTTGGGTGCTAAGTGCCCAACCCATACCAAGGAATGATGTTGACCTGTGTCATGTCAATATCTTGATAGGCCTCCTCTACAATTATCATTCAAACTGTTTATCATAACAATGTCATGCTGAAATTAGTTTAAACTAGAACAGACTGATTTTCCGACAGAAAATCAAATGTCTCCCGGTGGAACAGTTATGTCTCTGAATAAGCTACAGGTGACAACAAATTACAAATGACCAAGTTTGCTTGAAAATTACAATCCTATTTTAGCTCTCACCTAGATACATTACTCTAGCAATTTTCATCAAGTTCTTCAAGACTTATTGCAGAGAAATCAATTTCACATAAATGACCCTGTGACCTTGAAAATTAGGTCAAGGTAAGCCAAATACAATCCCAACGTTGGTCTTACCTTGATACATAATCCTACCAAGTTTCATCAAATTCCATCCTGTTCTTCATGACTTATCAAACGGAAACCAATTTCACATAAGTGGCCCTGTGACCTTGAGAATTCACTCAAGGTCATCCAAATACAATCCTGACCTAGGTCTTGCCTAGATACATAATCCTACCAAGTTTCATCAAATTCCATCAAGTTCTTCATGACTTATCGAACGGAAACCAATTTCACATAAGTGACCCTGTGACCTTGAAAATTAGGTCAAGGTCACCCAAATACAATCCCAACCTAGGTCTTTCCTAGATACATAATCCTGCCTAGTTTCATCAAATTCTGTCAAGTCCTTCAAGACACGGAAACCAAGTGTTGAAGAACCTGAACAACAACAACAACAACAACAACAAGTGGAAGAAACGGGCACTAAAACACTATGTCCTCGGCTTCCACCGGGAGACATAAATATTGAAGCTGACAACATTTGACCGTTAACCACATACAGTTCCAGCACGTGTAGGTGCAAATGGTTAAAACAGCATGATACACTCTTTGTCACCAACATCTATTGAAAGTTAGAATGTATTGAGACACTTTTACCAACAAAAACATGTCCAAGAATATTTGTAATGTTTGTCCACATAACATTTAGAATTTGTGAACAAAATTTGGTACATATTGCTGAAGCTCAGTAAACAAAGCAAGAAACTGTTAATACTCATATTTACATCAGAATAATATTTATTTCTCTCCTTCCATTTCTCATTTTAAGGAGGCTTTTGTATTCACCATTCTTGAAGATGACAGCCCATCACTTTGATAACATTTAATGAGACCCTCTAATATATACATAACAAATACATAAACATACAAAAGTTCATGTGGTGACAAGAGGATCAAAACTATATAAACACGATTAATGTTATGTGGTGACAGGATGAAAAACATGTAAACATGATTAACATTTTGTGGCAACAGGAGGAAAAAATATGTAAACATGATTAATGTTATGTGATGACAGGATCAAGATAACAAAATATGTAACATAATGTTATGTGGTAACACGATAAAATAATACGTAAAGATGATTAATTCTATGTGATGACGGGAGGATAAAAAATATGTAAATATGATAAATGTAATGTTATGAGAGAGGCATCAAAAATATGTAAACATGATTCATGTAATGTGGTGAGAGCATAAAAATGCGTAAACATGATTAATGTAACATTATGAGAGGGGATAAAAAATATGTAAACATGATTCTTGTAATGTGGTGAGAGGAGGATAAAAATATGTTAACATGATAAGTGTGGTGACAGGAGCATAAAAAATGCATAAACATGATATGGTGACAGGAGTATTCAAACAAAATACTCAAACTACGCTTCTCCTGTTCATACACTTGTACCAGTTGTTTCTTCTTCAATAATTTCAGTTGAACCATTGACTATTTTCTTTTGTCTTTGGGATTATTTGCAGTGGTTCACCTTCGACATTTGAAGCGTTTTCTTCGCTTTAAAAAAAATAAAATAAAGCAAATGGAATTACACCCAGATGGCTCTGCACAAATTTGTTGTTTGAGCAACCTGTCTTGACCATAACATCATCAGGTCCATTGGAACTGAATGACCCTTTAAGGTGACATCGAACAAGTGGAGCATGTCAGGGGAAGCTGTTGTGCATGCAGCACATCAGAAGTTAGAAATCCTTGTTTAAACCTGTTTCTAAGATTGTTGAATAACATGAAGTTCAAAGTATGAAGGAGTGTTAGTATCCTAACTCCATGTACAAGCAGTATGATTTAAAACGAGAGGCCTATGGGCTTTAAAATGCTGTGCTGACCACTAGCACAAAAAAAAATCATTTCCAGAGATATATTCCCTCCATGACCTTGAAAAATAATCAAGGTCATCCATATTATGCAATATCAAACTTCCACATGATATACATTTGTGGTACATTTGGCATCAACAGTAGGTCACCAAGTACAGTTTTAAGTCCAATATAATCAAATGCAATTTTGACCTGGAGGCTCAATTCTCTTAGCCATTGATGTTCAAGCTACACCCTGCCATTACAAAATCACCTCTTTTAATTTTACAGTTCTGGTGACCTAACAAAAACAGGTCAAGGTCACTGATATTACATTCTGGCATTGGACATGGTCTTTACATCCTATACGTTTGGCATGTCTAATTCAATTACTTCTTAAGATGTGGAATTTTATATCTTTAGCACCATTTTGGCTTATAATTTCCGTTAAATTATATAGGTGGTGCCACTAGTATCATGTGGATCTGAGATTTTGACCTCCTCCACAATCCCACTGAGATTTCATGAAGATCTATCAAACATTAAGGATGCTAGAGTGGTCACACGATTTTCACATTTCCCCATATATTATATAATACTGTAGGTGGTGCCATCAATATCAAACGACCTTAATTTTCATACACTTGATAAGTCCTTTAAGTTATATGCACATGGCTATCTCGAAAACTGTGGACCACATTGTGCTCACAAGCAAAAAGTTTACAAATGGGTGGATGGACAGACAGATATGAATGATGGCATGAGCCCTAAGACCTTTGGTCAGCTGAGCTAAAAAGGAGACACCAGTTCCAGTAGTTGGTTCGTGTGTCAGAATGAATAACCAAGAGGGCTGTGTGAACAGCCCATCCTTAGCTGACCTTGACATTCGACCAGTAAGAAGTCCCACTCGAGTCTAGGGGTATCCAGAAGGGTTCCTGTGCAATGTCAAATGAACAGGCCAAGCCATGAGAGAAGATTTCATTCCCCTACCCCCCCCCCCCAAAAAAAGTAGATAAAATAAAAAAATAAAAACATAAATCGACTAATACATTTAATAAAAAATCACTGAAGGGTGCAAAAAATTTTGCAGAGGTTCCCTAGATAAGCTTTTTTTGAGATATATTATACCCCTTGACCTAAGAGCAACAACTGTCAAACTCTTTTCCCCATGCTAGCTATATTAAATGAAATGATTGTTTTCTATTTTTTTTTTTTTTTTGGTTTCTTTTTTTGTTTGCTGTATTAGGGGAAAATTTCCAACATCTGAGTCATGCAGGCAACCATTGTGATATGGAACAAATCAGAAATGAACTGTGCCATAGTCGGGGATCTTGCATCTGACCTTCTGGCATAAAATCTTTAACATTTAGAAAAATCAGCAAGATAGTCACTTCCTTGCATCATGCATCATTTATAAATACAGAGGTCCATGCTTACGTTCATCAAGTCATCAATGGATGCGTTCCCTATAGCGTTGGGCACTGAGGCTTGCTATCATTTACAACCAGTGCATGTCATTTTGTTTACTATGTCCATGCAGGGCAATATCAAAACTACCCATTGTTAATTGCACATTTTTTTTAAACAAAGTTTATTTTCATATAGTCCTGGTGTCCGTTATTCAGAGGTCCAGAGTAAAGTTTTTTCCTGGCTTTATAATTGCCAGTTTTCAATCATCGCCATTTGCTGTGACTGGGTACACTGTTGTTGGGCCATGATACAAACTAGCCTTCGTTGAACCAGTCTTAAAAGGTACTGAAAACTAGTATGTTTCATCAAATGCTGCACATACCTACTTTTCTTATGCTCTTTTGGAACAAATCATGGCTTTAAGCAACTTTACACTGATTGCACAATATACAACAGGTGCTGGCCATGAGACTCTCATGAAGGCTATTATAGCCGCTAGCATGAGAGCCACCTTAAAAAATCTATGTGATATACAATATCTTTATGCAATCTATAAACGATAGATGTAGCGGTTTTTAAAATTATTTCAATATGTAGTTATGTAATTATAAATCATAACTTTTGCCATATAAAACATTCATTTGTTAGGAGGTTCTGTGATAATTATGGAACATTACAGACATAACCATTAGCTATAGCGCAAGTAAAAGTGTACTTATTTATAAAATGCTGTTTAGCATAATAAACAAATCCAGTTCTGCTATAAGTGTGGACTTTGTATTATTACGAGCTTCTATAATTTCATGTCTGATGCACTTTCTAGTATTAACTAAATCTGTTTTGTCTCTAAACATTATTAATTTGCTTCTTGTGTTGTAAGTATGAATTTCAGAAGCAGTTCTTTTCTGGAAATGACTAAAATATTCTGGCAATCTATTGTTTACAAAATTGAAATAAAGTTTTAATTGCCGTGAGAGGAAAATATATTTTAATTTCAACAGTTTTAAATTCTTGAAAATAGGATCTGTATGTGCAATAAATTTGCTGTGGTTAACTATTCGAACAGCCCTTTTTTGAAGTTGGGCAATTCTAATGCTTTTATGACCTCACAGTAATATTCCATAGTTTAAATGTGGGAACACAGGTGAATCATAAATTGATTGAAGAATATTTGTTCGGAGAAACTCCTTTATTCTGTTCATGACTCCTGTTGTTTGTGATAACATTGAAGCAATTTTATGTGCATATGATCATTCCAGTTAAAATGTTTATCAATCACGATTCCCAGGAAATGAAAGTTTTTAACACATTCAATAACTCTGTTATTTATTTCTATTTCAGGAATCAAGACTCTTTTTTGCAGATAACGAAAGATCATGAATTTAGTTTTATTTTCGTTCAGAGAGAATTCATTGAGGTCAGTGAGACATACTCAAGCCACATAAAATCTCATCAACAGTGTTGAAATGGCAGTTCACAAATAAATGATATCCAAGTGATAAAACCATTATTGAAGCCAATATATGTCATACAGTCATTAGTCCAAGAGCTGATTTTAACTTTCCATTCCCACCATTTCGGTAATAAGCAAAGCCGCCTTTGCATCTAGCATCCGTTTTGCCCAAGGTTGTTCATACTTGATGTCTTAGCGCAGATGCAAAATTGATCACACAACCTCATCCATGAAGGGAAAAAAAGAAAAAAAAAATTTTTTTTCTTACAATTTTAACATAAAATAATTTCAAATGTATCAAAGATATTTCACCCAGGTTTGCAACATATGAGTATTTTTAGTTCAACAAGTAGCTGCTGATGCTAGCCATACCCCCCACCCACAATACTCATGGAAGTAAATACACATGACATTTGACCTCAAGGTCACTCTTCAGCAATGCCAAGTGAAGTCCTACCTGGATACCTTTACCAAGTTATAAAACAATACTGGAGATTTGCACAGAACCAAATTTTCTTTGTGGGGCTCTGTGACGTTGACCTTTAACCTGAAGGTCACCTATAGGGATTCCAAAGTGAGGTCCTACTTTGAAACATGTTGTGACCATGTTTAATGAACTGTCATTAAATCCCTCTGTAGATATTGCATACAACAGAATTTTATTCGAAAGGCTCTGTGATCTTGCAGCTTACTAATCTTTGATAACTAACTAATTAATTAATCACCAAGGATAATTAGCCACGTAAGACTATATGCTTATGCACTTCTTCAACATAAGAAATACCCACATTACAAATTTTGAAGGGTCATTTATTATACTTGTCAAGAAAATGTGTGGACAAACTATGCAGGTGATTTTGAGCTGCTTTACGATCTCTGTTAATTAATTAACTAGTAAGAGAAAGTACTGTTAATTTTTTATTTTCACGTGTTTAAATTTTCATAGTTTTTCCACATTTGACATTTCAGTGTAGTTTTAATTCCACTATTTTGGACATAATTCCTGTTCAAACAATGTTAAAATACTATTTCACTGTGGTTTTATTTTCACGGTTTTGTGCCATCAGCGAAATAAGCGAAAATAAGAATACAGTGAAATTTAAGCAATTTACAGTAATCAGCCAAACAAATTCATGCTTGTGCACACGTCCTACATGAAATCTACCAATCAGGAAAATTAAAGGGCTAGCATTTATAGGTCCTTATAATGGCCTGCTCATAATAGTTTCAGATCTGGAGGTTGCTTAATGAACTTTGTTGATTAATTAATAAATGAAAGTAATTCTTCACCCAAAACAATGCCTATGCACACTTACTACCTTAGATGTATCACTCCTACACATAACGTTTGAAATGCCTGGTGCCATCTTTCAGCCGTTTTATGAGTGAGAAGTGGAAGACTCAGCCAAGCTATGAACAAGCAGCATCCCAAATTGCATTACGAGCAGGACTGTAATCCACATTGCATCAATATGTTTACAACATGATAATAATAAACATCTAGCACACATAGTGCATTTGCTTCAATGCAAAACCCAAATAAATAAGTTCATAGTAATGCCTTGTGCAGACATAATCAGCTGAATAATAATCAGAGGACACCGGTAATGCTGTTTCATATGATCATGCAGACCTATCCAAGTACTGTCCTGCTGGTGATGTGAACATGAAAAATACAAGAGTTTCACTCACTATTCAACTCAAAGCATAACTAGAAGCCGGTCAGTAACCGCAAAACAACTCGGCCAGGACAGATGGACAGACGCGTAGCTGACAACAATACCCCTCCAGTAGGTCAGGTTACTTCTGTTTAACCTAATGACAAAGCTTTGGTGCACATGCAATGAGCAGAGATATCATGGAACAGCCTTTTTTCTTCAATGGAGCACTGTGACCTGAATATGTATGTGGCCTAGTTTTCAATAGGCAACTGAGGCATCCTTAGGACCAACTGTCATAAATAATCGATGACGCTACATTCAATATTTTTTTAGATATTGTGTTAACGGTGTTTTTTTCTTCAATGTAGTACTGTGACCTAGTGACCTACTTTTCAATAGGCACCTGAAGCACCTCGATGGCCTTCTGTGATAAAATTTGTTCTCTGTCAAATGAGCATTTCTGGAGATATGGCGTGGCAAGGCCATTTTTCTTCAATGCAGCACTGTGACCTAAATATGTGACCCAGTGACCTAGTTTTTACTAGGTGTCTGAGGCATGTTTAGGACCCAACTGTCATAAATAATTGGTGTAGCTACAATGAGTAATTTAATATTTGAAGATATCATGGTATAGCCATTTTTCTTGAATGGAGCACTGTGACCTAAATGTGACCCTGTGACTTAGTTTTCAATAGGCATCTGGGGCATCCTTAGGTCCAACTGTAACAATAATTGATGAAGTTACATTCAATATTTTTTAGATATTGTGTTACTGCTGTTTTTTTTTTTTTGCAATGTAGTACTGTGACATAAAAATGAGACCTAGTGACCTACTTTTCAATAGGCACCTGAAGCACCTCAATAACCCCCTGTGATAAAAATTTGGTCTCTGTAAAATGAGTTTTTTAGAGATATGGCGTTAACAAGGCATGGATGGACGGATGTCTCTAGTATGATACACTTATGTAGAAAAACATGACCCACAGACAGACACATAGGTGACGACAATACCCCTCCGGCCTTATGGGCCAAGGGGTCAAAAAAAAACTTTTCTGCTATCGAATTAAAAGAAACTTTTTTAATAATACCCTACTGTTTTAAAGTTTGTCCATTTAAATGAACTGCCATTTCCTACCTGTAATGTAAAATTACGGAGTACTTACAATGGCAAACCTGGCCGCATCAAATGCAGGCCAAATTTCGTTAATTACATTGTCAAGGAAGCGGTTTGGTATAAAATCCTGTTGACTAGCATAAGAAAACATATTTATCTCCTTTTTTCAGAAATTATAATGCAACTTACCATAACTGCAAAGTTTTACGTGCTAAACGGCTGCTGCTTTTAGGTGTATGCACATTGAAAATGGCTATGTTTATCCTCCACTTTCATATATAGGTCCCACTTCCACCCCCTAGCAATCACCAGATTCTCGAAATCATGTACAAATTTCAAAAAGCTAGCATTAATAGTTTAGAAGATATTGCCCATACAAACTTATGCCGATAATTTTGAGGTGCTTAATGATCTTCATTAATTCATAAGCTGATAAAAGAAAGTAATGAACCAAATAAACTTAATCTCATGCACACCTCCTACCTAAGAGCTACCAACCCTGAATATTTCAAAGGGCTAGCATTTAGAGTTGGAAAGATCTGGCCCGGACAAAATTGTTTCTGATCTGGAGGTTGTCTAGCAAAATTTTGCTAATAAATTAATTCATGTAAGCAATTAGGCACACAAAAAAAAATGCTTATGCACACCTACTAACTATATGATCTGCCAACTCTATAAATTTCAAAGGGCTAGCATTTATAAATAAAAGATATGGTCCGGACCAAATTTGTTTCAAACGGACGGTGACCATTACCATATCCTTCCTGCCCTCCTCAACTACCCAGCCCCTGCACTTTGTGGGGCATAACAATGGCTGAGAATAGTTTTCAACAATCCTGCAAAGGCATTCTGGAGAAAATTAAAAAATTGACAAAACACACTAATACTCATAAAACATTACAACAAGGCTTAAGGCTGTAAGGCTGGGCAACTATGCCATTTGGAAGTGCCTAGTGTGGCTTTAGGTGGGGAGAGGGCCAACAATGTGTGTATAATGTATTGTTGCCCGTAAGGGTTTGAGAGCCAGGTCTGTGATGCCAGTTGGCAGGGTGTATTCAATATTCATTGTATGATGTCTTTCACCCTCTGAGCCATTATCACTCATCTTTAGGCCTACTGCATTTTGTTTTCAACACACAGTGCAAATACTTGTTTACATATTCCCTATGCATGGGACACTTCCGATATTTCCAGTAACATATGCCTTATGTTTAGTATGTACTCTTGGCTGGTATATGTATAACACGCTTAAAAATATTTGAAAGTCATTTTCAATGGAAAACCAGACTGAAATTGATTACTTTATGCAAACTATAATTCCTAAATGTGATCACATATATGATTGCTAAACATGATCTGAACTGTGAGACCTGATACCCTGACAAACCCCTTGCTACAACTCCATCTCCTATTAATACACCTATGCCATTGCCAAGGAACCATCTTCAAAAGCAAAAAGGCCCTCAAAACTAACAAATTGTCTCAGTTTGCCGATATTATATCAACCCTACATTCATTTTAAACCGCCATGGGTTTAAACACATATAACAAAGGTCTGTATAGAAATATTTTTCACATTTCTCTTTGTTGCCAGTGCACGGATATATAACGAATGGTAATGGCTGTATGCAGCGATCGGCCATCACGTGGCCCGAAAAAGTGATAAAAATAATAACAAATTCTTACACAATAAAATGAAAATGAGCAATTTAATCAGCAATAGCGATTTCTATACTTTGGCAGTGTATATCCAACATACATACCTTGTACAACAGTAAACTTTTTATGGCCCTGACATTAACACTTTTCACAAATTTAACATTTTACACCCCACCAGATATTCTATCAAATGTGTAAGGTGCGCTTTCACCCAGTCGGAAAAAAAAAAAACTCGGCAACACACCTCGAACAAAGTA
The DNA here is from genome assembly GCA_964020975.1 of Hermodice carunculata. Classification (NCBI taxonomy): domain Eukaryota; kingdom Metazoa; phylum Annelida; class Polychaeta; order Eunicida; family Amphinomidae; genus Hermodice; species Hermodice carunculata. The sequence continues at coordinate 24,309,025 of OZ026630.1, forward strand.
AGAGTCCCGGGGTCTCCACAAGTGTGTCTATGCAATTTCAAAGCAATTGGCTTGCAGTTTTTGAGAAGATTTTTTAAGATTTTCAAAAAAAAAAAAAATGAACAAAAAAAATCTAAAAATCACTGGAAACATTATCATTTGAACAAACTTGGTAGGGACCCACTGAAGATAAATCCCCACCAAGTTTGAAGTGAATCTGGCAAACAGGTTTACTTTTCAGAAGTCAAAAATGTGCATTGTTGACAATGGATGACAACACATGGAGACCCAAACTATAACCACAGCCAAGTGACAAGTCAGCTGAGGTAAAAACCACTCCATGCTTCACACATCGTGGTTTCTAATACTGTCCGACACTCACTCCTACTTGCGGTGTCTCTTTATTGTAAACATGATCAAGTTCATGTGTTGACAGAAGGATATACCAAATAACTGACCTTTTAGGTGTCCCACATAGGCTCTGTTGGTGTCATAGTACAGACTCCCATCACTGTTCTCCACCACTAGATCATTACTGAACACGATATCATGGTGCAGGCGCATCTTAAATGTCCTGAAAATTTGAAAAAAGGCAAAAAAATAAAAATGCACAAGTCTGACTTAGTTTGGTATTGCACAAATTAAATTATGTGGCTAACATGCTGAACATTTGTTCAAGTCAATTATTTGTGGACTCATTTATGAGATACAAAATAAGTTGGGTCATTTCTTCATGAGAAAATTGGTACATACATGTACATACCTGAGTAAAATTATTTGCAACATCAAATATGTAATAGTACACACCTTGCATATAAATAGAAAGAAAAGCACACTTCAAAAAATTCTACCTGTTTTAACAAATACCACTACCTCAGTCTCAGATTGAAGCCACAGATAATGAAGCGTTTCGTTACTGATCCCTTCAAATGATTATATTTGCAGTCCTGAACTGGTAGATGTAGTTTTAATACATGCCCATAGACAGCTTTTTAGATAGATCTGTTTGTTTGCTGGAAAGAAAATCTGTGAATGAGCACCATTCAGGTGCACAGCCAGGCTGGGCGGCATCCCTCCCCTCCCATCCAGAATTGTTTTGAATAATATGTGTTCAACTTTCCTGCATTTGGGGAATTTTTGACAGCATTCTCCATCTGACCTTGTGTGCAATACACTAACTTAAAAAGGGGTTTGCTGGAAGCAGGTGAAGTGTGTGTTACACAGGGGAGGTTAATATAAACCCCTTGACATCCCCTGGTTACAGGCCTATATAATAAATGTCTATGTATTGCATCATAAAAGTGGAAGAACAATTTGGTGGAAATCAAGTCCATGTGCATTAGGTTAGTTTGAAGAGGATCCAAATTACGATTTGGGAGAAAAAGGCAAGAGAAGTGAAAACACACAGCACCATCTGTTCAATGATTATGGTCTAGAGGTCCACAGAAGTGCCCCTATACATTTACAAGGCCATGGGCTGAGTGGTTTCAGAAAAGAAAATTATACAAGATTTTACAATGTACTGAAAAATGAAAACGAAAATGCGTAAACATATCTTAAAATCATTGCAGCATGACCATCAGAACAAATCTGGTAATGACCCAGTGAAGGTATGTTCCTAAGTGGTATATTTGGGCATCGCAATCCAAAAACACTTGCATTTAGCCATTCTCTCAGATGTCTATTCTCAATCTACTCATACAAAGGTAAATTAACACTGTACAAAGTCTTAATTTGTATTGACTACATGAATATACATGTATATAGTCTCACAGACATACTAATTCTTTACCCCCCCCCCCCCCCCAAAGAAACTGACCAAAACCGACTGGTGGTCAGGTCAAATGTCGTCTGTTTTAAGTCCTTGACTAATTTCAACAGTAGCAAACTAGAAGCCTATCAGTGACCGAAAACCCAACAGCCAGGACGGACAGAAAGACCCGTAGGTGACAACAATATCCTTGGGTAGGTCAAGGTTACTTCTGTTTGACCTAATGACAAAGCTTTGGTGCATATGCAATGAGCAGAGATATCATGGAAAGGCCATTTTTTCTTCCATGCAGCACTGTGACCTAAATATATGACCCAGTAAAATAGTTTTCAGTAGGTGTCTCAGGCATCCTTAGGACCAACTGTCATAAATAATTGATGAAGCTACATTCAATATTTTTTAGATATTGTGTTAATGCTGTTTTTTCTTTAATGTAGTACTGTGACCTAAATATGTGACCTAGTGACCTACTTTTTGATAGGCACCTCAAGCATCTCAATATCCCTCTGTGATAAAAATTTGGTTTCTGTAAAAGGAGTATTTTTAAAGATATGGCGTTAACAAGAAATAGACGGATGGATGTCTCTAGTAGTTACATTAAAGTACTAATACTGATCGTGAAGTGTTTCAGGTAATTGACTTTAGTCACCTCTTCAGCCAAGTGATGAAATAGGAGGAGCCAACAAGGAATGACGGTTTCTGACTGTAGAAGACTAGATGGCCAGCCGGCTGGACAGACACGTAGATGATGACAATACCCCTCTGGCCTTATTAGGAAGGCTGAGGGGTACAAACAATTTGACTGCGAGTTGTTGATGGGACCTATCAAGATTAAACAGGCCCCAGATCAACAGCTTTCCTTGGCAAGACTGGGCTCTTAGCGCCTAACCCTAGCCAAGGAAAGCTGTTGAATTAGCCTAAATTCACAGGGGAAAGGGTTATTGCTTACAAATGGGAGAAACTGTAGACAAGGCAGGGACAAAAAATTCCCTTTCTTAGGGATGGTTCAACATAAAATATCATTTTACCCTTCAGCCTTATGAGGCCGACAGGTATTGTCGTACCCGGCACCATCCGTCCGCCTGTCCGTCCCATGGTTTTACCACCATGACTTCAGAAATTTTTAAGACATGACTTTCAAATAGCACATGATAGTAAACTCCTATATGGCCTACTTTGTGTGCAAGCATGGTTGACCTTGACCTAATTCTCAAGGTCACACAGTGGTCATATGTGCTAAGAGACGTTACCGCTCTAACTATTGAAAGCCTGCATCTAGCAATCTAAATCTTACACACAAGAAGCTTCATAGAATGATCTAGAAGCCTATTGAAAATCAAGGTCATAACTTTATATTTGACCTACTTTTTGAGGTCAAAGGTTAAGTGCACAATGGTGGTATTGGTATAAGTAAGGAAGTTTTCAAGTCAGGTACATGAAATTTTATACACACATGTATCACAACCAAAGAATGTGTCATGAATCAAAAGTAGGTCACTAGGTCAAGTATCTGGGTCACAGTGACCTATTCATTATAACTTTGCTTACCACTATAACTTCAGAAATTTTTGAGACAGGACTCTCAAATTGCACATGATAGTACACTCCTATATGGCCTACTTTGTGTGCAAGCATAGTTGACCTTGACATATTTCTCAAGGTCACACAGTGGTCAAATGTGCTAAGCAACGTTGGGGGAGGGGGTGTCTTTTTGTTAAGCAGATCTGTAAACAGGCAGACTGAAAAGTCAGCTGAGCTGACAAATACTGGTTTTGTGGCTGAGAACTTACCTGCCATGTGCCCTCAGGTCCAGCTTGAGCACTTTGTGTGTGGACCGTGTGGCTCTATGGTGCTGATGATGTAGGTGGTGGTGGTCATACACCAAGGGCTCATAGTGATGTATATAGGCAGACAGAGGCATTCCTGCAAGCACACACCATCACAACTCTAAATCTGAGAATGCACAAGCAAAATATTTTGCATAAAAAAGTTCATGCTCCTTAATATGCCAGAGATAGACAGCAAGCACCCTGTTATGCCATCGTAAGCATGTACATGTAAAAATGTAACATGATCAACTCATAAAACTAGGGATATACATCCACCCACACATTCATCAAACATCACCCAGTGTATTCACCCATGATAGGTTTGGGAGACTACTTGATAACAGGACTGGTCAATAAGAACTCATAAGCTAATAATCAGACTGCTGTAGCTGCTTTACTTTCAGAGTCACATCAACATAATGCCAATGTTACAAAATATATGTTGCCAAGACAAAAACAAAAGGACCAAGCTGGTTCTGCAATCGTGAAATATTCAGAATCATACATCAACCTATGAAACATTCCTATGTTACAGCTCCATATATGCCATCAAAATATGTTGATGTGAAAAAGGTCCAATGCAGAATTTAAGATTATACCCAAAGTATTCTCTTTGATGCCAATACGGTGACTTCCATTCACGTTTTTTATCTACAAATTTAACATTTCCAGCTGCATGGCCACAAGAAAATTGTACTGGCAAGCTGCTTCAGGTTTTAGTTTGGAGTTCCTTGGTTAATCAGCCATACATGTACTGTCCTGCATAGTCTACCCAAATGTGAACTTTAGCCCTCCCAATATTTCACTGTCATCCTTAACCAATGGCCCCCCAAAAAAGAGAAAAAAAAGTTTTCCTTTAATTCATATTGAGGATGACGTTTACACAGACCATAAGCTACAGCTTACCACAGTGCCACATTATATCACTTATGTGAAAAAATAAACAGCTTAATTTCAAATGTTTCAACCTGTGTGACACAAGAGGGACTCAAGAGGTTACACATAAAAATGCTGCTGCTTTCTGGCCTTTCACTTTTCACTAGGATGATGCATCTTCTCCTGCTTAATCCTTCATAAGGAGCCATACATTTCCAAGTATTTGCATGGCATTGAACACAAAGTCAGACCTACACATACTGTGCCAAAGACAGGCATGAAGCGAACTGAGATCACCAGGGTGGCAGATTTGTCATCGTTTATTGATTCCCTGTGACGGGTCTTGGCTCAGAGTTCATCCTGGTTTACAGCTGGTTAAATATAAAATTCAAGGCACACTAAAACATCATGCAACAATACACAATATATCTTGGATTGTCACTTTCCTGCGACACATTTATGCATCATTGGAGTCATCAATATGCTGTCTTCTCCTTTTTAATTACAGATATTACCTCCATGATGAGGATCATCAATGAAACACTAATAATGGTACTTCTTTCATCTTATTGAGTATTGAGGCTTTGAGCTCTACATAAACCTGCATTTAATTGGCCATACTACTATATGGTGACAATGCACACAACATGATGAAACTCATGTTAAAGTGTCAGGTACCACACATTATATTCTGACTTATTAAAGGACACACATTTACATGCACAATTGGAAGATGCAATGACATCTTACAACAAAGTAAAATTACAAGTAATCAAGGAACACTACAATCATTAAAATGATTTCTGTTATTATTATTGTTAACCCTTTTTGTCATTATTAGCTGCATAGATTTCCATAATTCTTCAGCACTTAAGGATGACTGATGACCTATTTCCAGAATCAACTTACGGAATAACAAATCACAATTGTGTATTCATATTCTTAACTAGAACAGACTGATTTTCCAACAGAAAATCAAATGTCTCCCGGTGGAACACTTACGTCTCTGAATAAGCTACAGGTGATACCAAATCACAAATGACCAAGTTTGCTTGAAAATTACAATCCTATTTTAGCTCTCACCTAGATACATTACTCTAGCAATTTTCATCAAGTTCTTCAAGACTTGCTGCAGAGATACCAATTTCACATAAATGACCCGGTGACCTTGAGGATTATGTCAAAGTCATCCAAATACAATCCCAACCTAGGTCTTGCCTAGATACATAATCCTACCAAGTTTCATCAAATTCCATCATGTTCTTCAAGACTTATTGCACGGAAACCAATTTCACATAAGTGACCCTGTGACCTTAAGAATTTGCTCAAGGTCATCCAAATACAATCCCAACCTAGGTCTTGCCAAAATACATAATCCTATCAAGTTTCATCAAATTCCATCAAGTTCTTCATGACTTATCGAACGGAAACCAATTTCACATAAGTGACCCTGTGACCTTGAGAATTCGCTCAAGGTCATCCAAATACAATCCCAAGCTATATGTTGCCAAGATACATTATCCTGCTAAGTTTCATCAAATTCCATCAAGTTCTTCATGACTTATCGAACAGAAACATATTTCACATAAGTGACCCTGTGACCTTGAAAATTACGTCAAGGTCACCCAAATACAATCCCAACCTAGGTCTTGCCTAGATACATAATCCTACCAAGTTTCATCAAATTCCGCAATGTTCTTCAAGACTTATTGCACGGAAACCAATTTCACATAAGTGACCCTGTGACCTTCAGAATTTGCTCAAGGTCACCCAAATACAATCCCAACCTAGGTCTTGCCAAAATACATAATCCTATCAAGTTTCATCAAATTCCATCAAGTTCTTCATGACTTATCGAACGGAAACCAATTTCACATAAGTGACCCTGTGACCTTGAGAATTCGCTCAAGGTCATCCAAATACAATCCCAAGCTATATGTTGCCAAGATACATAATCCTGCTAAGTTTCATCAAATTCCATCAAGTTCTTCATGACTTATCGAACAGAAACATATTTCACATAAGTGACCCTGTGACCTTGAAAATTATGTCAAGGTCACCCAAATACAATCTTAACCTAGGTCTTGCCTAGATACATAATCCTACCATGTTTCATCAAATTACATCAAGTTCTTCAAGACTTATCGCACGGAAACCAATTTCACATAAGTGACCCTGTGACCTTGAAAATTTGCTCAGTCATCCAAATACAATCCCAACCTAGGTCTTGCCAAGATACATAATCCTACCAAGTTTCATCAAATTCCATCAAGTTCTTCATGACTTATCGAACGGAAACCAATTTCACATAAGTGACCCTGTGACCTTGAAAACTAGGTCAAGGTCACCCAAATACAATCCCAACCTAGGTCTTTCCTAGATACATAATCCTACCAAGTTTCATCAAATTCTGTCAAGTCCTTCAAGACTTATCGCACGGAAACCAAGTGTTGAAGAACCTGAACAACAACAACAACAACAACAACAACAACAACAACAACAAGAGGAAGAAGAAGAAGCGGAAGAAACGGGCACTAAAACAATATGTCCCCCGGCTTCCACCGGGAGACATAATTCATCATGGGCCTCATACATTGCATTGTATTGTGTTGTATACGCAGAGAATAATACAGAACAAACTGATTAAATAGATAAAGTCATTATAAAATGGGTGTCAGGTGTCAAAGAAATTACAAGTAACCTGCAACAAAATTGAAACCACATGCTATAGTACATGATTTTTAGCTGGAGGAAAGAAACACCCCATGGCTTATATTTCCTGCAAGCTGGGAGAACACTGTACAATGAAAAAGTACTTTGAATACTAAATTTTACCAGAGGAAAAGAGTCAATCATAGTAACACTTTTATACCATCACTTATTGGTCATCCAATATTTGTTGTTTAAAACATCTTTTAAATGTGTATTGTTGGAACATTTTAAATATAAGGAACTCTGGAATTCCATATAAGCCGTCAGTGAACCTAAATATGTATGAAATTTGTGCACATAAAAGCCAAGCCTTTGTCTTATTATAATCATGGATATTACTGGTGATGGAAAATGATTGCCTGTTAATAGCGGAACAAGGTAAGCTGTAACCTCATACCAAAGTTGTCCTGTAAGAAACTTGCGAAGTTAAGAATTTTAAACTTGAAATATACTGAATCTGTATGTGAATTAAAACCTGAAAATGTAACAATTCTAATTTTCTTCTGAAGTTTTACGAGCTTGTCCAGCGTACTTGAATAAGTGATTACCTAGGTAATATAACAATACAGAAAATATGGATACACAGGACATTTTTACCAAACTTGCATCTGGTTTTCTTGAAAATCCCAATAATTTTACTAATCTTAATAGAAATGTAATTATATGTTGTTTCCAATTTAAACTTTGGTGAAACCATACCCCTAAGAATTCACAACATTCAATCAGTTGCAAATTCTTGCTAGCCATTAACACTGAGAAGTATTTCAATAAATTTTTCATGTGACAAAAATTATAAAATATGTAGTTTGGTTTACCTATACTTACTGATAATTTGTTAGTATAAAACCATTTTGCAACATCATTCAATACATTCTTGACCTTCAGCTTTAGTAACTCTACATCTTTATCATGGAAAAGTAAGTGTTTGTAAACAATAAACAAGATTTGTCTATGGATACACACCAAGGTCATTTAACCGTTTATGAGATCCAGTAACATTTAATCTCTTTGCAATTTATACTCTTTTTTGTTTATTATTAACATCATTTATAAGTGTCCATACTTAAGACAGATTAGATCTTGACTGCTCAGCTCATTATGTGTGTATAATATTTCTTTTGGGTAACACAATGATATACGGTTCAGATATGAGTGCGGTAATTACTATATTTTACTACATTTCTTTCTGACAGAACATGAATTTTTTTTCCATTCCCAGAGATAACCACACCTTATTCAATTCATATTTAGATTTAATTATTTTGACAGGTATATTTGCTTAATAAAGTTTCTGAAGTTCATAAATAAAGATAGACATGGCATCAGTATTGTCATAAATATCACACAACCCTCTTTGAACTTATCACTTTTTTAATATCATTCAGGGACTTGTTATCAATAATCTGGTAGGGGTTTTTTGTTGGTTTTTTTTCTGTTGGAATTCACCAGGTAATATCTTTTCCATTAAACTGATGTCAGAACAGAATATCCCGCTAACTGTTTCTAAAGAACCAACTAACATATTTGAGAAAATATTGTCACAAGAGTAGATGTGTGTTCGGTAACTCTTGTGAAATGGTTGCAGCAAAGAAGGAATTAATGGCCACAGAATGTTTCTAATAAATGTGTAAAGGAGGGGTGCTTATCTGTATTGAGGATATTAACATTATAATCTCTGACTAAATAAGATGGCTTATTTTCTTTTTCAATCTTACCTGGTATAATTTCTAACTGTTCACTAATAGAATCCAAATTTGTACCAGGTGGTCTGTAAATGATACTAACTTTTACATTGGAGTCATCACAGATATTTGACATTTTAACAAAGATGTATATTCCATTAAATCCTTAAAAAGTGATAAATATTCTCTTTCATTGTTATGAATACCTGTGACCTAAAGATTTAGGTCAAGGTCATCCATCTTTGAATTTGTCTGAGACCTTATGCAGGAGGACTATAAGCATGTGCAATGTGAAATACCTCTGCACAAAACTTTTCAACTTATTGTGTAAAAACCAAATTCACAAAAATTGGCTCTGTGACCTTGGCAATTGGGTTTAAGGTCACCCATCTTAAAACTCGTCTGAGACCTTATTCAGGACTATAAACATGTGCAATATGAAAGCCCTAAGCAAAAACTTTTCTTCAAGTTATCGAGTGAAAACCAAATTCACTAAAATGGCTATGACCTTGGGAGGAGGGTGCATAATCATACATGTGTGCAGGCAAAACTTCTAATATTTAAATATACAAATGATAGGGACAATGTGTCATCAAATTTATTTCTCATAGCATTAAAAGTATCTTGGATATAATATGGGCTGTTACATTGTAAAGACTGAGAGATGGCACCCCTGGACCAACAAAATTGTATACATCATATGGATAATAACATATGTGTATTTTTTCACTTGTCTTGGCCTCCACAGTCCAAAACTTCCACAAAAAAGTCTGTGATGAATCATGATCATGAGTGACTATCATACATATATCACCTTAGATATGTAGATGAAAATAAACGAGTTCACCCACAGGTGTATTCAAGAGTAAAACTCCATTAAACAGGGTATGTGAATGGCAACAGGAAGTTGTCAAGATGGAATCATGAAGGCCCGTTATGTTTCAATTCATTCTATCATGCTCATACAATTATGTAAGCAGCAAATTCCAATTTATTAGGCTTCTGCCACTTCTTAGTTTGCTTGCATTCATGTTTATAATTTGTCATAAAAGCTCACGCAATTTTTTTCTGTTGCGATTCATATTTTCTGGCATATAATGCATTTGGGGACTGTCCACATCTTAGATGTTGCCCTGCCTATGTCATGAGTGTATCATTTTACATGAATCAATGAGCAAAACTTGGCAAGTAACATTTTACATGAATCACAAGAACATACGAGAACACAATGGCACAGCATATGGCAAACTTGGCAAAGTATGGCTGTACTGATCTGCATGCAGGGAGCTAGATACATGTACAAAACAAAAACAACATTCTCTCACATGATCCTAGTGAATCCACCATTTTGCACCAACCACCACAGTTTCGACCACACCATGGAGCACATGCAGAAAGGTACACTAGTTTCTGGTCTATCAAAAACTCTTACTCAACTTTAAAATTTACCCAAAACTCTTACACACCATATGGTATAAAGTAACAATTCAATTAATATATGGCATTACATCTGATCAAAAGCAATAAGCAGCATTTTTTTCATTTGATCTGTCAACTATCAATATATAAATTCATCCACTTTATCCACAGAAGCCACTTTTTGAATTGATTAAAAGTTAGCATATATGATGAAACCATTATTTTATACTCTGCAAAACAAAGACGGGTAGATTTTCACTCCAGACCAACCACTGTGAAAAAATACTTTTTTCTGGGAATTTTCCAGAGACAACCTGGTTAGGCTAACCTTAAAAATTTCTTTATTTTGTATAACCTGCCCAATCGTGAAAAATTCATGCATTTGAAAAAATTGTTTTACAACATTGAAATATACATATATATATATTATATATATATATAAATATTTTCACTTTGGCAATTTGCCCTATATTGCATGCATCCCTTCATTATCCCACTCTTATTATGCCAATTTTATTTAAGTCTAATGCCTATAAATACATACACTAAAATTTAGTTTTTGCATAAAGTGTCGTTTGCCCACCTGTCGTTATGGCCATACTCTGGTATCACCAGTAATGCAATACAAGTTCAAATAATACAACTTCTATAGTTCAAAAGTGCATGTATGGTTCAAAAGTACATGTTTTGTTGGAATCACTTCACAAAAGAATCTGGACATATACTAATGTTACTCTAAATATTTTTCTTTGAATAAAGTGCCGATATTTACTTCCCTTATTGTTGGGAATCAATTCCTGCCTTAGGTAATGATCGTTTACATGATCGCTTTCTAGACAAGAAGACCAGCATATTTTCCCTGTAAATCACATCTGCGGTCATTAACACAACAGATGTTGCACTGAATGCATATATATAAATCGATTCATTGCATGTACACATGAATACAAGTTAGCAGCTGGCCTAGAACTGCAGTTCAAATTACTTTGTGTAAAATGACAAATATGTATGGAATCTATGCTATTAAAGATATTTTGGAGCCTTGAGAAAGGAATAAACTTATATTTTATGAACGTTTGCTGTCAAAGTCACTCAAAGGTTCATTGTCAAGAGATCAAACTCCTCGGAGAAAATGCAGCATGGAGCAAACACAAAGATAAAGATGTGGAGAGAATAAATAATAGTTTGTGGTGCTCTGCTGTTGTTAAGAAACGACAGCAAATAGTAATATAATGATGGCTCCAAGATGAGAATATTACGTTCAGTCCATTGTTGTCAATGTTACAAGGAAACCTTACAACATAGCCTATTTCTATAGAAACTGAAAGTGAATCAGCAGCAAGATCCCCGACATCAAGGTATGGACCCATTTATTTGTATAGCTGAAGCTGAAAATAGCCACTTCACAGAAATCTAGCAAGTACTTTCTCATGTTCTCCGACTGATCAGATCAGCCAACATAACAGGCTATAATGGACTAAACAGATTTATTTCATTGCCCAATTTATAAACTCTAGATCTGTAACCTTTTCTGCACTGTAGGACTTACATTTATTCATCAAAGCAATTCGTTAAAATGCAAGTTTTATGTGGGAAAAGTATCATCGAATTCACACTCGTTCATTAATATATAAATATATACAGGTCTGCTTATCAATGAAATTCCCACCAAAAAGTCATGTGGTGACAGAATTTCATTCATCATTCATAATGCCCACATATAGAATCAGCTGGAAATTTTGCAAACCTTTGTATGTTAATTAGTTTGGTACACCTGCAACTAAGTTTCTGATTGGCCACTCTTGACAGCAACCATTCATAGGCCTGGTGACCACATGCAAATATGATTACAAATTATGATCAACTTTGAAAGCTTTTGAAGTTTAACTGCAAACCAGGCACTGTGACACAAAGGAGCTGTGCATAAATTACCAGCATTTTGACAGTGGAATCATACATGCAGTCCTGGTCCCGAATGAACCTTGCGATCTGTTTGATTATACTTATGCAACTTTGTAAAAATATTAGCTCACATCATTATTTTGAAATAAGAAAAATGCGTCCCAAATTTGTCTTTCATATGGGTTTATTTCCTGCATTGTTATGACCTCCTTGGGTGTTGTGAATTGCAATTGAATGCAATATATATATATATACATGTATTGGCTTAGGAGGGCCCTGGGAATGATTAACTTTTTTCACCCTCCCTAAACTCTGTCTGTCTGTCTGTCTGTCTATCTTGTATACTGTGATATTTAGCTAGAAAAAAATGGTGCATGAGCACTAGTTTATGCCTTGCATACTATTGATTAAACCAAGGACAATGCCTTCATTGATGATTGTAGTGTACAGCCTGTGTCATGTTTATATATATATATATATATATATATATATATATATATATATATATATATATATATATATAAAACACATATATATCCCCCTCCCCCCCCCCAAAAAAAAAAAAAATAAATAAATCCAACCTGTTGTATAAAAAAAATTCTGGGTATGTTATATGAAACAAACATTTCGTAAACTGAAGGTCAGGCTCAAAGCCTGGAGCCAGGCAACCTGTTCATGCTGCAGTGGTGACAGTTGTGTACCAAACAAATGACTTTTACTACCAGACAGACACTCTATTGGCTTGATGAACAATTGTAACACCACCCCACTTCATAATATTATACAATAATAATGGTTTGAACGTGAACCAATGAAGAGTTTTATGATCAATCATAATCTATGAAGGCTTACTCCATATTGTGTACCATGAGCTTGATGGACTGCTTCAAAAATCTGGCACTGCACACAAGCGCACCTTATAAGAGTTAACCAGAATGAGCAAGATGACACCATAATGGCGGGTACAGTTCATCACAAACACTGTCGTGATTCACGTTACCTGTCTCATCACCAACCTTATCTTTCAAAGTCTGCCAGTGAGTTCAGTACCATTACTTTCACAGCTAATGTGTATGAAGTCATCTATACCTATGCATCACACCATGGAACTTCCACGACATGAACTTCAATGATAATACGAGGAAGCAATAAACAGACAGGTTACATGGTTCCGCTGCAGATATTGCACATGCAAGATTTAACCTTATTCCTCAAATGCCCATCAGCGCTAAACAAAGACAAATGGATGGTTTCATACAATGCTATTGCCTGGAGCTAATGGATTCTGCTCTGTAGCTGACTGCCAGCAGCTGCCACAGGACAAAGTTAACTTCAGCTGATGGCACAGCAATGCTGCACCTTGAGTGTAATTGAAGCCCCATGGACTGCCTTGTCTTGATGGAAAGTCAGGTGCATTAACCCTTTCCTGGTCAGAGTAAGACTGAGTCAATTGCTTTCCTCAACATGGGTTGGGCACAGCACCAAGGAAAGCTACTGACTTGCATGCGCCATTGCTTTAGGTCTTGTCTTCATTTTTCAGCAAAATTAGTCTCTGTTAATATGAAATTTAAGTAAAAACATTAAAGCCGACACCAATTTACATCCATGGATTTTTGCCTGATTAAAGCCAGAAAGGGTTAAACAAGCAACCCCTTCTGGTGACATTTCCATCTGCAGTAAGCAGAAACCACCCAGGTATCAGCCTGCTCGACTTTAAATAAGTGAGATGGCACACAGACCTAATCCCAGGATCTCCCACCATTAAATCTCACCCAAGACTTCTTTATCAGCAGGGTGCATTAGGATGATTATTTTTGCTCATAGCAGGTGATGCTGCCCACAAGTTGTGCACCTGTCCCATTCTGTCTGTGATATAAATGAATATCATTTGAACATCATTGTTCTTTACCAATTACAGTGGCACCTCAGAGCATCCTCTGTATTCCCTGAACAAACAACTGAGAGGACTACCAATATAAAGAGTGAAAACTGTAGGAACAGACCACCCATGGGATCTAATGAACCAAAGGTACATCATGGTCCTGTGCTCAGCTGACATATTGAACACACTATAGATCAATGAACCAAACATGTCTTCAAACACAAGCTGTCCACTAGAATCTCAAATCATTAAATTTCAGTTATCAATATTCAAGTTATACACACACCTGCTTTTACATAAGCTGATAAGAAGGTGCTTTTGCATAAGCTGATAAGAAGGCCATGGAGCAAAAAAAAAAAAAAAAAGGTTGGTCAAGGTCAGTAAACAAACTAAGAGGTTTGTAACTTCCAGTATACACTCATCCTGATGGATCAAGTTTGCTTTAAAAATTTATGTTTACATTTTCACAGGCAAAGAAATCAGCAGGAAAAACATTCTTGAGAGTGGGTATATAGTCCAGTGATTCCACCAAACTTAAAAGACATAATACAATGTAATGTAATGTAATGTAATGTAATGTAAATACATGTCTAGTTTCATATCTGCACGAGTCAAAACCCTTGATCAGCACATCATATATGATGTGCTGAGGGTTTCAATGAGTGCAGATTTCAAACTACCCATGTATTTTTATGTTTATCATATATTTACAGTCTTTCAGAATTCTGTAGTGCACATTTAAGGCTTTCATGTGTTATATGAAGGAGGCCAGATGAGTCATGCGACATCACAGGACGCCATAGGTAGTTTCTTAATAGTTTGCTAGGTGGCAAACGCTCAAATGTGCATGCACGTTTGAGGCTTTCGCATGTAATATAAAGGAGGCCAGATGGTCATAATTAGGCATGCAAAAATACACGTATCAGAACAAATAATATTGTAGGTATGTGATAATGTACTATAATATAATGCAAGGACCATCAATTGCAGAAAAAGAATGCTACAGATCAATAACAATAGTAATATGTTTGCTATGCAAAAACTGTTTTGATAGGGGGTTTGTGGCCTCCTGATTGGTCCATTAGTCTTGTTTTTAAGTCCTATTCATGTTAAGTCCATAGTCCATTAACCACTCATGTAGCTGACAAGCCCTTGTAATTCTTCAAAACAGAACTAAAAAGATTGATTTTTTAAAATGAATGATACAACATATTGACCTTCTTCTGATATAAGAACATGTTTGCATGCATGTACACCCCCACTGAACACTAAACTGGTCAAGCTAGCTAAATGCATGAAGGCTTCCTGTCCTGGATAAACCATTATTGTCATTTTGGCCATCTTCATTCGTACAAGTTCTGTTCATCGCCTAATGACTCCTGTCATCAAAACTTGCACCGAGAATGTCATCCTCATCTGATGAGCTTAATCTCCCTGTTCTCTCATAATACACATTTACATGGTTGATAGTCATTGCCCCTATTGGGCAGTCAACTTTCCATGCCTTGCCCTGCATGAGTGATACTGCAACACAATTTCCCAACAGAACTGCCTGTCTAACCTTTACCCTTCTCTGTCCTGAATTAGTGTGGCTATCGGGATCATGTGATACCTGGAGTACCATTTATTAAGACATGATCTGCAAGCTGTACCTCTTTCATATGTATACATGTAGCATTAATTCATTTTTCCAAATTTTAAAACGAGTACATTGTCAATGACATGTCAGCCATGGGGTTTGGTGGCATGGACCAAGCACATGAGAAGCATATGTCAATTACCCCAGTTGTGTGCTGTATCTGTATGCTTCACTTTTAGTGGTTACATTTGCCCACATGGTACCTTAATTTGCATTCCCCAAAACAGGAAAAAAGAAGGAAAAACATACATGATGTGTGTTGGTCACAGGCACCACTGACCCATATAATGTTGGTCTCCCACAGTGGTGTACTTTCCAATAGATTGATCTTGTCCACAACCATTTTTGCGGCAAATACTACATGTAGGTGTTCACACATGAAATATAAGAATTTTTATAAAAAAAATTTTCCTAAACTCTTACTGCACTGAATACCACCGGATTAACCCATTCCTGGTCAGGATATGACTGAGTCAATAGCTTTGGCTGGTGCAGGTTGGCAGCAATGTGCTCAACCTGTGCCAAGAAAAGCTATTGACCTATGGCATGTTTTCATGAATGGTATTACATACAAATCTCAGCAAAAATGTTTTCTAGTGATGAGAAATTTAAGTGAAAGCGGTTAAGTCAGACAACAATTTACATCCAGGTGTCTTTAGGTGATTTGAGTGGGAAATGGGTAAGCTGAAGGACTGTGTAAATTGTGGCAAAACAATTTAAAAATACAATGTGGTGATCAAGATATCCACTGCACCTGAGTAAGTCATTTTCAGGACCAAATCATCACAAATAAGCAGTTTTAGCTCCTACCACTCTGGCCAGTTTTGGAGATCGTGTTGAAGCATGTGACTTGGTAATCACATGTGCGTGCTTCTCTGCAGTTTTCAGGTCAATTAGCACAATAAATAATTGCCAACAAAATAAAATATCAGATTGTCTGTAAAAACCAAGTGTTTTCATAACAACACTCTCCATCTTTCTGGGAAAACTGTTAACAAGCAGGGCCCACATGAGAGTCAAGCATCTTGTACAGAAATGTGATACCTTTGATTGGACAGGAACATAACTGCTTCTGACTGCAGATGAGCTATGTACATGTATACCCTTGCACAACATTTGTTTTAAAAGCAAGAAGTACATGTTGGGACCACACATAGTGGCCCCTCTTTTAAGAGACCACTGCCCTCACAGTGACCACCTCCACTTTCAGTCCACATTCAGCAAAGTCCATAAATCTAATTTTCCATGTTAATTTGTCACCTGTTTTATCTGACCACTTTAAGACCTGCTCTGGGGTGGTCTCTCAAAGCAGGGACTGCTGTGTACTTAAAGTCACATGATTTTTGCTAGGTTTTGAAACTATTATCATTCAAGCTGTCCAAAGTATTGGCAGATTCATATATTTGATTTTTATCTTCGTGGTGGGATCACTTTATCACAATCTACTTGTACATAAGTTATCTGCCAATACTGAACTTTATCTACAACATATATTGCTTGCAAGTAAATTAAAAACATGGCCCTTGATGACCCTGCATTGCCAAAAAACAAAAAACAAACAAAAAAACAAAAAACAAAAAAACAAAAAAAAAACAAAAAAACAAACAAACAAACAAACAAAAACGAATGCAGTGGGGTCAATTTTGCATATTAATGTCCAAATGGAGCATAACATATGATACTGGTTGCTTAATAAAAAGTATTTACATTGCAAGATTTAATTTGTCATGGTAGGTGAACCTGGACATTGGATGAGTACACAATTCCAAATAATTTTCCTGCAAAGCAAATGGATCGAGTGTACTTGGCCCCTTTACAAGTACAAATTCAAATTGGTTTTGCAGGGGATAAGGGGATAAGCACAGAACATGATACACAAAAGTACATGTACATTTTTTTTTTGGGGGGGGGGGGGGGAGGTTGGTAATGACAATGTCCAACAGGTGCAAAAGCAGGTGCAAATACTGTCAGGACTTTGACAGTGCTTGGGTCTGGATGACCTATGGTGCTGGGTATATGTGTAGTAGCCTGTTACTTCATATTAAATTGTTTCAGTAGCCAGTTAGCTCCGGAAAATGATACTTCCTGAGTGTGCAAGTATTAATGGGCAGATAATCTAAATATTTGTACTAGCATGATATAATATAATCTCTGAACATAAAATAAGCTGTGCTCAGGCCATCGGGTATCACATAACATGATGCATGCACTTTTGTGTATCATTATATACTAAGTAAGTGTTTTTATTGACCAGGGTTTGAACTATACCTACTTGCCCTGAGTCCCAGGGCAAGCCCAAATGCAGTCGGACAACTTCATTTTAGAGTATGGTTTCCTGTCAGGTAAGTTTAGCTAAGAATTTAGCACTTAAAAACGAAGAAAAAAGAAAAGAAAAATCATTTCTATTTGATAGATCTAAAGATGCAGAAGTTTCCCTCCCAGCACACACTGTTGGTAATTAAACCACTCACATATTGCAAGTAGACCATCTATTGTGGAGCTATTATAGTAAGAACCCTGACTGGCTCTAATGAATCATATGTCAACTTGTCAAGCTTAATGAATTGTCATATGCTCTGTTTTTATATATTGAGAACAACCAATTTGGTTGTTCAATTTATTTTGTTCCAATTTCTAGTGACTTATTATTTCTAGAAGGTGCTGATGTTTTAGGACTTAAGGGTTGGACTGATTTACTGAGAATTGTATGGATTAGTGTAGCCTGTGACACACATACACTAAACAGCTCTAACATATTTTTTATTGGAGTTCCCTGATATAATAACAAAAGTAACCAAGTGTACAATTCTGCAAGCCTGGACACCAAAGTTCCTGGCAGGATCACTAACTCCTGCGCTTTGCGCACTCGGAGTGATCTGGCCATATGCTTGGCTGTCCTGTAGTATTCTTCAAGCGGTCGGTTTTATTTTTAATTTTATCCCTACACCAGTATTTATAACTGTGTTGTAAAACTGATTGAAATAGATAAAGTATAAATATAACAGTTTTTATTTCTGAAAACACTTGAAAATCACAAGCACACTCCCTACAAGTAGTACCCAAACTCTACTACATGTACTAGGATGATATGGATTAGGTCATCACCCAGTCCATATTTTCTTGTTTTTATGACCCATACAGCTATAATTACTGGATAAAAATGGTGGGGCAACCCCATGTCTCTTACGGCAGGTTTAAAAAATTTGTGACATGATGCCTGGGTTGGCCACACTACATGTACATAATTGCTTATCAGGCCAGGTAGAAGGTAACACATTAGCAACTGATACCAAAACCACACCTGGGTCACCAGAAAAGATGAAAGGAAACTAATTATCACATGACTGTTCTGTATGGTGACATCACAGCTAAGAAATGCCCACCCCCACACCGCAACGTTAAAAGTGACATACATAGTTTTCTCCTACATGGCCAAAGTACTTTTTCCTGCCTTCAATATGTTCAAGTCAGTATACAGCAGAAAGACATGTACAAGGGGTGAGAAAGAGTGGGGAGGAATGAAATACATTTGGCCGCCTGTAAAAAAAGGCAACCAATATCAAACGTAAACAGATGTAGTTTTCAAATTATATGGGCTTCCACAGAAACAATAATCTCAAGCTTTAGCCACAGTCTTGCTTTGAAATTATTGTTTTCAACTTGGTTGTGGTTGATATCCATTATTAAGAGACCATTCAAGCCTATTTTAAACTTATAGGAATGGTCTCTATTTCTTTTTGTGTTTGTTAAACCAAGATGGTATTTGTAATAGAGGAATAGTGTATTTCATGAATTGCCATGACTGGAGGTGTGGGTCATGACTGTGGAATGAAAGAACATGTCATAATTAAAGTGAAATTGCATAATTTATATAATTTTCAATTCATTGCTATTCAGTTGTATTTGATGTGATTTGGTGCTTTCCCTTGAATAGTTCCATGATACATACGAATGCCCAATACGGCTTGGCTCTTTCTTTGGCAGGGATTTCCAGTTTATATAAAGTTGTCTGGTTCCCCTTTTAATGAAAACATGGGCATATAGCTGCTCGGTCGGAAACCAACATAACGATGTGTGGCTTTGTAAAATTAGACAGGTACTTGTATGGCCACTGGAATGAACTGAAAGGCTGTTATTCTTCAACATTTTCAGATAAGGAAGCAAGTAAAGCTTATGTGACAATTTGATCTAGTAAACTAAGTGCATAAAAGATGAAGGACTAGACTTAAAAGCATTGGGGAATTCATGTTATCGATAGTGGTTCTGCTGATTGAAAAGCACATTCCGTTTTCAATATTTCGATTCATTTTTTAGGTTGGTACCAGTCACTATAGGTCGACATACAAGTTAAGGCACGTCTACAAAAAAGGGGTGGGAGGATGGGCAGGAAGGAAGGAAGGATATCCTAAAAGCCACACAAGAACACTTACATGAAAGACAGAAGTCTGCCAAATGCATCCCAACAATGGATTCTATATCAATTACACTCCCCATAACCACTACACCACCTCTGTTTCACATATGTGGTAAGCCTTCTGCGGGTATGAACATAATGAAGCCACCTTTGAGGTTATCTGGCTACCTGCATGACCAAACATGTGTCTTGTTGGTAAGACCAAGAGTATTTGACAGGCTAGCCATGTTACTGTACAAAATACTACACTGTTTTGCTTGTACATGTATCAAAATTACTTTGATCCCTACAAACAGATTCACTTTCGTTCTGATATATTTATCCCATGTATGTGTAGTCCAGAGTAACCACTGACGGGGTGTTCTGCACCGTGTAGAATTTATTGGCGATCCACACGCCCATGTAAAATGGTCGCGTGCATGCCCTACTTTCGCGCTGACCACTTTTTCATGCGTGCACACCTATGATGTTGATTTATTGTCTGCTGCGGTATTTGTCGTTGATTGCTGTTTTGACACAACACTATCACTGTTTTTTATGTGAAATGGTGGAGAATACTCTGGACTACACATACATGTGATGAAAATAAAACAACTCTTGTAATTACCTGGTTGTAAATTCTGTATGGCACTCACACTCGTGTAGTTTTTTTTTTATTATTATTATTATTATTATTATTATTATTATTATTATTATTATTATTATTATTATTATTATTATTATTATTATTATTATTATTATTACATGTGTGTGTGTGTGTGTGTGTGTGTGTGTGTGTGTAAATATTAATATATATAGAGAGACAGAGACAGAGACAATGACAAAGAGACAGAGAAAAAGAGAGAGAGTCTGTATTGAAAATGACACTTCATTTCACAATCAAGAGTATAAAAGCTCCTATTCTGTTTCACCATGGTTGGATGCAGTTTCTATTTTCACTTGTACAGTATTTTCCAATTATGTTGTGGTTTTTCTGAGCACTGATATGTGGCAATCCATCTTTTGATCTCATAAAACCAGAATGTGGGTATATGTAGATGATATATACATGTATATAGAGCTCTATGAATGCACATAACTATATGCACTCAACGCATTGACTGACAACATCTGCCCATCAATAACACTGATCTGCAAAAACAACAGATTATGCAATGATGTGACTATTTACTTAACATAACAAATGGTATTGCAACCTAGCACTATACATATAACTACACAACCAATGAAATGGGAGCCCCCACAATGATTTGGCCCTTAAATTATTTTTAAATAATTACAAAGTTCACTGCACCATGACCCAGGGAAGAAATATAGTACAGACCCACTTGAAGTACATTGTTCCAAAGTTTGAAAATGACTGGGCAGGCTGTTCTTGAGCAGTCGATTTATGCTTACACCAGTTTTGAGGCCACCAAGGTCCACAATATAAGCTTCGCTGACATGTCAAGTCAGCTGGGCTAAAAAAAACCTTTCTGCACAGACTGTTAGGTTACAACTTGAGTGTGAGCTCCAATGCCCCTAGAAATAGCATTGAAATAATGCCTCTACAGACACTTTCCAACAGGTCATTGGCCCATAAATCTCATTTATTTTGGCCTAATGAGTTTTTCCTGTACCAAATTTGAATACACCTCATCAAAACATAAATTCTATATGCACAGACAGACTGCAACAAGAAAAATATCTAGGTGCCTTGAAAATCAGCAAAATCTAAAATGTTAAAACTTTTGTTTAATGATTATCAAATGTATTTTGAACATAATCCTTTAAAATGAAATTTGATTGGCCCCTTCATTTATAACACTGTTAAAATGGTAAATGTTAAATCTCACCACTGTGCCTAACAAGTACACGTGCATAGATTAAATTTAACAATTTATTTTCATTTTACTGACTGTACCTGCAACACAAACCTATGAAATGGAGTTGAGTTGACACCTCTATACAAATTAGAAGAGAGTTTTTGGTGCAAAAAACATGCATCCCCCAAGCAGGTACCTCTCATCAGATTTGATGGCCACCATTCTTCTGCATAAAGTTTGACCTTCACCTTTGACCTCAAGGTCACCTCTCAGCTTAAGGGAAATCTCACTTGGGTAAATGATGACAAAGTTTGACGGACTTTAATCATACCCATTTGAAGATGTGGCAGGGAAATTTATTTTGCAAGGCATAATAGTGACCTTGACTTATGACCTGAAGGTCATCCACAATCACATGAGAAAAATTCCCCAAATCTATGGAGTACCTGTACCAAAGTTTCAAGTGAATCTGGCTTATGGTTTAAAGAAGTCAAAATGTGAACTACCATTGCAGACCCAATTGACTTGCATACACAACAATTAGCCAAAAAAAATAAATAAAATAAATAATGATAATAATAATAAAACCCATTAAAAACAAAAAAGTTAAGGAGGATAACCATTTGAACACACTTCGAAGATACCTACCTGATGTATATCACCACCAGGTTTGCTGAG
Source organism: Hermodice carunculata (assembly GCA_964020975.1). Classification (NCBI taxonomy): domain Eukaryota; kingdom Metazoa; phylum Annelida; class Polychaeta; order Eunicida; family Amphinomidae; genus Hermodice; species Hermodice carunculata. Next base: position 24,331,613 of record OZ026630.1, read on the forward strand.
AATCTGGCCAATTGTTTCGGAGAAGAAGTTGAAAATGTGAATAAGCATTGCAATCCCCATCGACTTACATAGGAATCAACAGGAATGTATGCATTTTGACCTTTCAAGGTCACTCAGGTTTGAAATAAACCATACAAACTGAAAGCCCATAAGTACTTTCCAATTAACAATTAATTGTAACCTTGGGCCTACGATGCACCATTAAGAAGGTATAAGTCAATGTGTGAAAATTGCTGAGTCAGCAGAAAATGCAATAAGGATTTGACCTTGACCTTTGACCTCAAGGTTATATATTATTATATGGGACAAATTCCCCAGACCCATAGATTATCAGTACCAAATTAAGAGGCAATAGGTCAACAGGGGACAGAAATACAAAGAAAATAAGATATGCAGCGGCGGACGACGGGACTAAGCACTATATGCATCCCCCCATCGCGGGGATACATATAGTGCTTAGTCCCGTCGACCAGCAAACCACCATAACAAGCTATTTAATCCGGAAGCCACATCTGGGTATATGGGTGACATATTTTCATTAGGTGACTTGGTATAAATATTTCTGAAATGGAAAGTCTTTGACAAATAGATGAAATTGAGAAGAATATGTCATGCATTTATATTGTCAGGAAACTAAGCCAGATGGCTAACTGTTTTGTCAGAATAGCCCTGATTACAAAGTTGTCATGTGACTTGTATATGTCGAAATGGTGTCAGTACATGAGACACTTTACCAAGTATACAGTATAGGAATTAGTTAATGAATAACAGACAATGTAGAACTATCTTTATAAGTTTATTCTTTAAAATTCTTTAATCAATTTTCCTCATAACATAGCCATGAGGATGCCACCATTTTGGCAAATCGTGCGAAATCTCAGCAAAAACGTTTTCTATTAAGGAGAAATTTAATTGAAATTATGTCAAAGCAGACAAAAAATTTACATCCAAGCACTTTTGGGCAATTTGAGCAAAAACGGGTTAAAAACAGCTTAATTCATGTGGGATATCTTGGTGATGTCAAAATAGGACAGACAGGAAGACAATACCTTCCAGCACTTATGTACTGAGGGTGAAATACATATCCAGAGACAGCTTCTTACATCTGGCCACTTTCTGTTGGTTTGGTAAAAAGACTGAGCTCAGTAAATTGCACATACATGTAATGTACCAGCTTAATTCATGCTTCAGTTGAAGCCATTATGATCAATAACTTTTCTCTTCCTTTTTCGGTGTGGCATTGGTGTTAGTGGTGGTGGTGGTGGTCATTTTTGGTCATAATGAGGTTATGCAATCAGCATAGAAAATTTGATCACAAAAATTTCTCAAAATGCAGGGATCAAATGTACAGACTGTAGCTTGATAAACATATACTAATTTAGGCTGCTTTAACTCTTTCATTAATACATTTGGGACTCAGTCAACAGCTTTTCTTGGCATGCTTTGGGCACAATTAGCACCTTGAGTGCTCAGAGGAAAGATGTTGACTTTAGTTGCAGTTGGCGCTAAAAGAGTTAATTTAAACCAGAATACTCATTTGTGTTCAAAATAGTTTGCAAACATTAAGGGGCTTTGCAAACATGCATGGACTCAATAAACAGCAGTTACTGGGCAAGAGATATAGACATAAGAGTTCTACATTTTGGCCTAACGACTTTCAAAATTTATTACAATTAGGCTACATCACATATTCCTGTCATTTATAAATCAGTTTTCTTGGAAAGGGCAATGAATACATGTGATCATACTTCTTCTGTTGATATTCCTAGATGGTTATAATCAATTATACATAACTGATTATGCATGGAATTCCTAGAAATAATGGAGTCCTCCTTTGTATCTGTAAACGGGTTAATTAAGGTGAACCATTCCACAGCTAGTACAAGATTCATGCTTCATTGCTAAAATTCGAAAATGGCTGATGACTGCAAGGACCCCAATAGAGGGTCCTTGATGACTGTCAATAATTGCTGTCATGCAGTATTTCTGTTGCACTTAATGAATGCTGCCAATGGTACTTTTTATGAGGCATTATGGCTGGCTTTTTTATATTTGTGGGATGAAAGTACATTTAAAATATGATTGTAATACACCCAGTAAATATATGAGTGTTTGTCATGACAAATATGAAACACTTTAGTGTCTTCATAAATTGTGATCATAATTCCTCGGTAGTGGGGACCTCTATGTCAAAATCGCAGGAAGTCAGTGCATTGACTGTGACATGTTCATGGATTTGATGCATGTATGTCTTGGATTAAGAACCAATAAATATTGAAAGTACTATTCACATTATGGCATACGGGCTTCAGCACACACTGAAGCAAGACCTATATGTGCATACCTGTGCAGCACACTGACAATACTGCAACTATCTATCACCAGGATCATTATTGTTCATTTTGGTGAGAGTCAATATGTCTGTCACTGTGAATGTAGCCATCCATCCGCTGTATGCTTTATTGTGCTTGTCCTGCTTCAATTTTGTGTTCATAATTCATTTTAAACAGCAGATTGTTAGTACTTTATGTTCAGTCTAATATCCACATTTCTAGAATTACAAGAAATTAACAAAACAAACCATTTAACTTTGACTACACAGAAATTTTCTCAAATTTTCCTCAGCCAGCTGAACTCTTTTGGATGCAAATACCTATATTTTTTAAAATGGATCTCTAGAGTATACTTCAAAAATTGCCATTCATGTTCTTACAAATTAATGTTGATGTTTTATGTTTATCAAATATGCAACAAATCTAATACAAAATACATGTACTTATATACAATACTGCAACCACAGTGTAGATAGATGACAAGGCAAGTGCCATGGGGCTGGCATGCTTTACCTGCAGTTCATCTCATGCATTTAGTTCTTTGGTGCTCATCAAGAGTACAGGTACTTGCATACATGCAAAGTCATGTGTTGTTTGCCTTTTAAACAGGATTAACTAGCATACACCACAGGCCATCAAGACAATGGTAGTCTGTCACAGTCGTAGCCTGTTCTGCTGTGAGCAAGTCTACATTTACATATGCACTGAATTGACTGATCAAGGCCCAGATATGTACAGCAGTACACGTATCTGCTTGTAAGGAAAATCCTCTATTGCCAGGAAAAAGTAATATCATATTGCAGGTGGTTGTAACCTCCCCCACCCCCCATATTAACTCTTTCAATGCCAATCATATTTTAAATCGATCTACTTACGTCACACTAGTCTGAGTTATCATTAGGATCCCAGATTCCTATTTCTTATAAAAAGACCTTTCATTCAAGTACCAGTATGCCTATAGTTCCAGAGAGAATACCCCAGGTCAACAGCTTTTCTCCGTGCGCATTCCACACTGAAAGGGTTAAGACTGAGTTTGATACCAAGTCACATGCTTGACATGGGTTGTGCACCAAGTGACAATCCTATGCATGGGAACGTGTTGATCCAGGGCATGTTATATCGATAATTGGTCTCATGATCTACGATCCTAATTGTTCAAATAAAACAAAAATATTGCAGTAGAGGACATTTGATGATCTGTCAGTTTTGGCCACTTCAAAGAGAAAGGGTTAACATTAAGGTAAAATTATCAAAGAAACTGACTCTTCTGTCCTGGTAGGATAGCCTTCAAAAGATGAGTGGTCCCTCATGAGAGCTGATCTTCACAGCAGATACCTACAGATGTATTGCAACTGCAAAATAGTCTACATGCACCATTTATTGACAAGACAAACTGAAAACTATTAATTCCCAGGATTCTCCTGATCAAAAGTTGAGAAATATTTCAAGATTTTTCATTTTATGAATATAATACATGCATGTACCTACCACATATATACAACATTTTGTAAAGCTGTTTTCTATTAAATTAAATACAAATTGTTTCATACACAAATTAAGCTGAATATTTGTAAAATACATGTAATTACATGGACCAGCTCACTGTTAGATTATATTACCCTCAATAGTGTAAAAACTGAATGCCAAAACCAGTTTTCAGCACACACAAAATTTTACATTTAAGAATCTAAGGGATAACTGGACACAAGAGAGTTTATAGGGTCCATTTTGTACCATACAGCAACCTGCAGTCTTACATGGTGTGATTTTGTCATCATGTTCTAGCACTATCTGTGGCATGACAAGATGTCATACACTATCTTGAAAAATCATGCTGTGTGAGAGTGTTTGTAGTACAATTTCAAGATATTTTGTCATAGACTTTAGTATGATATTTTGCAGTTTTGCACATTATCAAAATTTTCTAGTCCTATCCAAATTAATCATGAAGGAGCTGTTGTTTATTTTGTGATATTGTAGAGAATACCTGTAGGCGAACAAATCATTGATGACTAAAGAAAATAGTACACTGTCCAGTGCATAGTGGATGCCGACTATCCAACCTTGCAATCATGCAAAATTGTACAAGATCATATGGATAACATTGAAAGTAGCAACACATGAGAGGTGTTACAATTGCCATTGTGCAAGGTCCAATTGACCATTTGAACTCCGAAGCGAACTCTACAAAATCCACATATATTGCATCACTGTAGTTTTGGTGTACCTCATAGGTAGCTGCATGTCTTCTCTTTACAGGTGGAAGCACAAACACAACTGGTGGATTTTCTGCCACACAGTCATGGAATGAGCTATCAAAAACAGAGGTCATTTTGCAGCAGAATTCCATAGAATGTGGTAAAATCTGCCTTAAACTTGAAACTGACAAAATCATATGAGGTGATGACTAAGGTAGAGTATTTGAGTATTCATCCATTGGAACTTTTAAAAATGTTGAAGGAATACCTTTTTGGGGTATTTTGAATAATATACAATGTAATGATCATTTTGTTAGAATGCGTGCTGCAAAAGGAGGTATTCATATTAAGTGACATCTTAATTGTGCTGCCATCTAGGCAGCATCAGGGAACTTGACAGGAAGGAGGGCAGATTCATTTATTAAGCAGGGCCAAATGAACTTCTATGATAAAAGTGACAACTCAACTAGGCATAGAATTAAAGCAACTTCATTCAAAAAGTTTTATAACACACAAAATTTTGACTATATTTAGATTATTTTATTTGTTTGTTAGAAAAAAAAAGTCTTATTTCTGTGTGGTTAAGTTATAGTACTAGTGTCCTCCCTTATCATGGTGGAAGCACAGTTTTGTTGCCTAGCAGCTGATGGGAGGTCTGCAGTTAATATAATTAAACATGAATACATCCTATTATCTCATGATTCCATAATCACACGAGGATACAGTTTCTTAATAGACAGCACCTTCAAGACCCATTATGGCTGAAAGCACAGGGTTTAACATGCCAGGCTCATTCACATTAAGAATCAAAGTGGAAAAATACAAAAGGATATTTAAATATTAGCAAAAATCAGAATGCTCGATTTGCAAAAAGCAACAAAGTCCTTAAAAAAACTGTTACAGTCCTGTGTGCAGCTGACCTTACATGTACAAACTGTGAATTTCCATTGCAATCCCCACTGTATTACATGGTATAATCAGTAGGAATGCATGCATCAACCCACAGGCACCCAAACTTAAAAATTTATTGAAAATCGGGGATCCAGAGTATCACCCCCTTGTGAACAACTTTGTTGAACCCTCCTATGAGCTACATTTCCATCAAGTTCCACAACAATCTGAGTAAACCTTTTGCAGAAAAAGTCAAAAATAGTAAAATCGACGACAGACGCAAACAAATTCCAATAGCTCTGCTGACTAACAAGTCAGCAGAGCTCAAGAGTCAATATACAACAATATAAAATAGCAAAGGCATAATCAGAGGCAAATGTCTGTTCATATGAAAGTCGTATGGTCAAAATTGGTTATGATCATCCTCCTGCAACCACACCATTCTGGTTAGGATCATCCTAGGTGCTGCAGTCATGATCTGATGTATACAATGCTTTGAAAGGTGCCATGATACTAATTGCCCCAAATAAATATGTATTGGGTCACCATGACCTTGAAATGAAAATGCAAACAGAGATTGCTAGATCTATGCCACCCGCCAAGCTCTGTGACATTGGCTTGGGAACTGGGTCAAGGTCAGCCATCTTTAAACCCTCGGAGACCTTATTCAGGACTATAAGCATGTGCAATATGAAAGCAAAAACTTTTTGATTTATCGAGTGAAAACCAGATTCACTAAAATGGCTCTGTGACCTTGGGAATTGTGTCAAAGTCACCCATCTTCGAACTTGTTTGAGAGCTGGTGCCGGACTGTGCATAAGTAATATGAAAGCCCTATGTCAAAAAATTTTTGAGTTATCAAGTGCAAACTGTCCGGACAGATGCACAGACAAAGTATTGGGGGGGGGGGGCATAATTATGTCAAGGTCATCCAAAATAAGGTTTACATGTAATGTTTATGGAACGATTTTTGGACACACAAATTAAAGGCCTAAGGCTTAGCTTTAATAGAACTTGAAACATGGGGAATAAAGTATGGTGCAAAATACACCTTTAGGAGCCCTATGACCTTGAAAAGGGGTGAAGGTCAAAAAAAAGGCATGGGCCATTTGCCCTACACATGTTACATTTGTGGTGTAAATTTCATAATGCTACCTGACACGGTTTATGGACTACAGGTAGTGACGGACCTGATGGACACAACAGACTGACACACAGACCGACAGCCCCATCGCTACTATTATGTCCCCCTTTTCCACCTTCAGTGGCGGGGGGAGACAAAAAAAACCTTGGGAAATCATAAGCCATATCAACATATGATAAATTATGCGAGCAAACAACCTATGGCAACTATCGGTATATTTGAAGAGATTGGATATCACTCATTTGTGCAAGTTGATTGTAATGTCATATCTTGTCACCGTATGCCGCAGTTTGCTTATCCCTCAGTGTTTAGCAATGTAACATGAGCATGCACTGCCACTTTTGTGCAAATGCCATGTATACATGTGTGTGTAAATGATGCATAAGTGTGTCTTTTCTTGCGTAGATCCCATAGAAATAAAAGAACCTACATTTATTTTACAGATGTAATGAATACACAGGTGTGACTTTTCCAGTACAATGACGTCCAAAATTAGCCTTCACTAGCACAAGATAATGTCATTTCTGGCTTGAAAGATATGCGTCAAAAGACAGTGCCATCATCTCCCAGCAGACCATTTTGCACAGTTCCAAATCCTATTTTTCCATTAGAGGCCACCTATTTGTTGTGGCTGTAAGGGTATATATATCAAGGCAGGTAGTACGGTTATAATATTACATGCACATAAATCAATTACATCTCTACCTAAATATATGACCTGTATTTCCTAAAATACCATACAGGAGCCACTGAAGACATTAGTTTCACATAAAGAGAATCAAGAATAGATGGGTTAAATTCTGCAGATGGAACACATAGAAGTTTCGATCAATGCTGCATTAACCTGGATCTTGAAATTACCAACAAATAAGGCCTCACTTCCCATCCAATATGTCATTACCTATGCACAAGAAAATAACAAGGTTTATTGATTCCCCTTTCAACTTGAATCTCCCTGAAAATAAAATGTGCCTGCAGGAGATTAGTCTACCTGTTGTGCAGTCAGAAGTTACTTCTATACATAAACAGACATGGTAGCATTATCTTTATTTGTGCCACATCTGCTTCTGCAGCTATCAATATATTGTGCACTCACCGTTTGATATCTGGAGCTGCTGTGTTTTCATCTCACAGACCATACAGCATGTTGTATGCTAAAGTACAAGTGTGTTTCTATCAGTAGGAATTATTTTCTTGGCAACAAATGTGATCTGGCACTCAGATATGTCAATAAATGTTCACTCAGATTTGTTGATCTGGTTGACAAGACTACAACACCTGGGCTTAATGGTGACAGAATTTTTCTTTACACACTCATACAATACCAAGAAAATACTTTTCTTTCTATGCTGAACAAAAAAGTTGAACTTTGCATCATGTACTTACTAGACTGTAATGGTCTGCCATTTCACCTTTCAACAAATATACTCAGACATCACTTTTGTGATGAAAAAATACACTTGTGAGCCGAGCAGGCTACACTAAAAGCCAATGTTTGACCTAAAATTTTCCTATCCATTTTGCTGGCAAATGTTGTCACAAAATTACAAAGAAACTTGGATGTGCAAAACTTCACTTTCTAAATGATTAATTTTAATGGAAGAACCAAATGTGCCAATTAGTAAAGTGGTATAGATGGTATTTTGAGGGGGGGGGGGAGGAAACATCAACAATTTCAATACATCAGTTATATAGAATTTCCATTTTTTAAAATACCTTTGTAATCCTTTTTGTAGCATTTGACACCATTTTAAATTGCAAAGCTGAGGGAGAGGCCTTTGGTGAGGGAACCTTATAGGAGAGAGACCACTGTACCTTGTGCACATGTGTATCAGAAAGTAAGAAACTGAAGGTACTGTATGAGGGAAAACAACCCCTAGAGCTGTGCCTGGACAAGTATCATCAATAATGAAAATTTGTAATGTTGATTGAGCATTTTTTAAACATCTCATATACATGTATCTTAACTTTTACAAAAAGTTTTATTGACATGGTGTTGGTGCTTTATTACCATTATGGGATATGAACACAAGCAAGACCTGACCAGTTAAAGCATGCCAGAACTTCCATGTTTAATATGGGACATTTTATCAGAGACCCTAACCCAAACTTTTGCCATCTTTAAAACAACCTTAGTCTATTGAAGGGGATAAATAACCTTATGCCATGCTCATGTTAGTGACACTGAACAAATATTTTCCAGCAGTTCTCCTGATCACTAAGCTGGGTCAGTACTTTGCCAATCTTCTGCAATGGTTAGGTGGATATACAGTGGTACTTCTCTTGAGAGACCCCTATAATGAGAGACCGCATATCTTTTTAAGACCGCTCTTTCATAACACTGCGCTATCTTTTCAATGTTGTTGTACCTCTAATGAAAGTCCACCTGTTTTGAGGGACCACATTTTGACCTGCCATAGGGGCGGTCTCTCAAAAGAGGTACCACTGTACAAGCACAAGAAGTTTGTACTGCAAAGGACTTTGGCATCTTTAAAACATTCACATTTTGGTTGTTCATGCTCAAATTGCCCAAAAGCACATGGACGTAAATTGTCATCTGCTCAAATGTTTTTCTTGAATTTACATTTTTGATGAAAATTGTAGAGAAGCTCCATAATGATGGCATGCCCCAGGTCCATGGCTCTCCTCAGTGTGGGTTGGATGTACTGTATCTAACCCACCCTGAGAAAAGGTACTGGCTCAGATTTATTCGGACCAGGAAAGGGCTAATAATATCCTCATTTGGTGACTGTTCAAGATGACCTGAAAGCAAGCACCCTATGAAAGCATTTACAATGTTCATTGGCGGATTATACATGCACAACAAGAACTTTGTACTGCAAAGGACTTTTGTACTTAAACATCCAAATTTGGGTTTATAATGCTTAAGATTAACCTAACCTTAAGAAGGCAGCCTACCTGTATGACTGTATGAGAAGCCCTTGAAGCCGATTTCTTTTGCTTTTCTTTTCTTTTTTGTCTTTTATTTTCATGACATGCATATACTGAAAATAATTGACACTAAGTCTCAAAGTTTGATGCCCTGTGGGAATGACAAAAGCACAATTCCATGGCATACATGTATATGACCTTTTAAGGATGCCAGCCAGCCCATGCAGCATGACATTTGAGGACTCACACATGGCATATACTGCAGTATATTTGAGCCACAAAATACAATGTTTTTTTTTTCTTTTATAATTGAATCCATTATATTTTGCAACTACAGGCAAGCTTAAGGAAAGACAGCCAGGACTCCATATTCAGCATTATTAAACTATAGATGTAACTAACATTCTAACTATATACTTCATAAATCTGTGAGTCATAATATACTGATCATTCAACAAAGCTAGTATTTAATCATGTTAATGTGTAAGAAACAGCAGAGTGGAATATAAAAGACCTTCATTGAGAAAACATCACAATTTGCCATGGTTTTCTATACAGTCTGATAAATACATAGGAGTGAATTATATTGTCAAAAACCCCCCTCAGCAATTTTGAAGCATCTTCAGAACCAATCTGTAATTGTGCTATCTATGCTGAAAAAGTCTTACACAATAAGCCAAATGCTGCAATCCTGTAATAATGTAAACAAAAGTATCTTACATTGCTGATTCACATTGATACAGTAATGCCATCAGATCCCATTATGGTCAACATTTGTAACCATAATAGAATCAGCGTGGGAGGACTGGAAAATCAATATAGCACAGTTGAAGCCAGTCTGGCAAACAGAGTACCTGGACTGGGAAACAAGGCCGCATTTTATATGTTTTTGTCAAACATTACTCCTGGTTCTTAAAATAAACCCATGCTCTGCTGATTTTACCATGCAGAAAGAAAGGTCTGGGCTGTTTTTGGCCATCCTAATTTTACGGACCAAAGCTGTGAGACAAGTTTGAACATCTGCATGTACATGTACATGCAGCCTTATAGTTACCATATACCCAGGACAATATCATGAGCAAACACCTGTATCATGTAAAAATTGTATCACCAGCTAACTTGAGGCTCCAAAGATTCTTCATCTACATGGACAATCACAGATAGCAGATTAAAACTTGAGCCATTTAACAACCAGGATATTAACAAATAAAAAAAAATGAATCTGTTTTGACGCATCAGTTTAAAATTTCTGTGATCTCTTTTAATGCATGTTTTTCATGTTCTCTGCTAGTGACAGCATACCCGCAGAGGCAGCATGGCCAGCTGATGCCTAATGATGCAAATTAAATATATCTAACACACACATATATATATATATATATATATATATATATATATATATATATATATATATATATATATATATATATATATATATATATATATATATATATATATATATAACAGAACAGAACAGAACATGTTTTTTTTTTTCAAGATTCATTTATCTATATTTTGGGGGGGGGGGGAGGAGCTGGAATTACATGGAATTGTTTTTGGTGTGAAATAGAAAGCAATATTTTTTTTTTAATTTTTGGGTAATATATGACAACATGGTGGAAATACAGTCTCAGGCACTGCTTCTACATGCATGGTAGAGAAGAGGTGAAAAGTTCACAATGCATCACTTCCCCTGAGGATTGGTTGTGCATGTCCCTTCACACCTGGTGCTAGACCCATGTGATTATGCCAGTACACAAACGTAATTATCTACATCATACAACCTCATCAATATACATCTCTGTGTGTCTTTTTAAACACACTTTTTGTTGCAAATAATCCAATTCAATAATATGAAGTAGTGGTGCATGTCATATCTACAGATCTGCATTCCAATTTTGCAAATCCTACATGCAAAATAAGTCATCTTCACGACTTTTGGCTGTGTCCATCCTTTGTGTGGAATTGGATCAGTTGTACACACCTGTCTTGATTTATAAGGATGCAGGACTCAAAATAAGTAGCATTTCATACCTGGGCTATTTGCAACATGGATTAAGGTGTTTGTTGTAGTATCAAAAATAAATGACACCCATATAGTAGGAATTATATTATCTTTCATTTGTTTTTGTTTATATACAGTCTTTGACCAACAGACAGAAGTTTTACACCACCCCATTTGTATTTAATGAGTCTCCTGTTTTGACATTGCAACGTCTCAGAATCTAATCACAAGCGAGATTTCCTGTAGCCCCAGGCACTTGATCAATACATCCTAGAGGGCTCTGGCAATTGACCCATGTGCTTTTCAGAAATGCCGTGTTTGACACGCATGTTTGTCAAGGATGGAAGGGTGCCCACCCACAGCAACAGTGAAGAAATGTGTTTCCATGAGCACAGACTCTGCAAATTTACATGCCAATTTATTTTACTGAAACGTGATCTCTTTCTGGGGGGGTCTTTATCATGCCTTTTTTGAGATTTGCTTTGAAGAAGTAGTTCCACCTCCAAACCAACAGCTATCAAAATTTAACCCTTTCCCCCTGGAATTAAGACTGAGTAAACAGCTTTCCTGGATATGGGTTGGGCACAAAGGCCATCCTTAAAAATATATTGGTTTGCTCTAATATCTAAATTCTTTTCTTTCTTTTTTTTGGGGGGGGGGGGTAGGTAGACCAGATTTTTGGCCACTATGTGCCCAACTGATGCCAAGAAAACTGGTGACGTGGGTCTGTTTTCTCAATAGGTCTAATCTACAATTATCATTTATATCATTTTTTATTCCTGTTAAAATTAGTACAAAACATTGCAGCAGACGGCATTTGACCACAAGCCAGTTTTAGCCAGTTTAAGGGGGGAAAAGTTAAACTTGACTTGATGAAGTCAATGGCAAAGCCAGACCCTGAACTGTGTGAGTGTTGACTGCAATGTTTCATACTACATGTAAACATGGACAATTATTTGAAATATGTTTTCCCATAAAAATTTCATAATTTTCTGCAGAAATAAAATTATACCAAATTTTGTGCCCTCTGTTGTTTTTTGCCAATTAAACAAATCTATTGCTGATGGACATCTTGATTTCTAGTGCCATGAGGCCACCCTTAAAATATTGCGTGTTTGCCTTAACCTGACCAATCTAATGAATTTACTGCCTACCCATTTTTTTTTATTTAAGGACTAAATCCTTCATTACCCTATATTACTATTTTCAGGATTTGAGGATATGGCCAAAAAAAAAAAAAAAAAAGGTCTACCTACCCCCCCCCCCTCCCCCCCAAAAAAAAGGTTTAGATATTAGAGTAAACCAACATATTTTTAAGGATGGCCTTATTGCCATGATCCTGGGGTAGCCTGGGTCTTCTTCAGCACAAAATGATGACCTTACTTTTGTCTTCAGGAATTGCTGCATGCTTGGTCTTAAAATAGAACTGGACTTTAGTGGGCATTCAAAAGCAAAAATTCACTAAGGTTAATTTGCTATGTTTTTTTTTTTTTTTTTTTTTTTTGTTCTTTTATTTTTCTTAAGGGCAACTCCTGTAACTGATGTGAATGTTCAACACTTTACACCCATCCTTGGGAAATAATATTTACATTTTACAGCAAAGGTAGTACAAACCAGTAGAAAGTATTTTTGGTGTCCAGTTGATCACAACCTCTGTCACTGAAACACATATCATACTGGTGTGGGGGACATGGACAGGTTTGGCAGCAACAATGAACTTAATGGAAAAAGATGGGATTCTTTAGAATGGAAAATGGCAACATTTTAAACAGAAATACAACAGTCACAGAGGTGAAATATGCACAGGACTCAAGTGGATTAAAATTTGAGCAATGAACTCAGAAAAATTTGCATGCGGATTATGAACTACCTTACATGTCAAAATGTAACAAGACTTTCAATTATACCCTGTATTAACAATATTTGACCATTTATGGAGTTATGAACATTAATATCTCTGCTATCCCCCCACCCCACCCCCCAAAAATAGTACCTTAAAATGCCTAACAGCCACGTACGTAAAGGGCAAAATTTTTGACGGATAGATAGGCCACTAACCCTAGGCAAAGTGGGATAGGTTGCAAATCAAAATTAAATTCTGCTATACATTCATGAACATGTGTAGCACAGGAAATGTCATGTGTTAAAAATGTATTCCTAGCCTTGGGCTGTGTGAATGGATTTTCTGTAAAGTATTTTGAAATTGCAAAATTTTTGGCTGCATACAAGATTTCAACGTTGGTGCCTTTATGCAGATATTATAATGTTCATAAATAAATCACAATCATGTAACATAAACATGATACATTAGTGGTAATAATTTCGTGGAATACTGGTAAATGGCCATTATTATGTCATTTTACAATTTCAATCAAAGCATTAAATCTTCTTACATGTACATGAGGTAGGTACCTATCAATTTAGCTATCAATTATGTCATTCTCTTTATTAATTTAATACTTTATATATGTTGCACAAGTGAATGGCGGATCCAACCTGTTCCAGTAATGACTGGTAAAAATCAATAGAAAGCACTGCTATCACTGGCACAAAAATGACTAAGAAGGTGACTCATGTTTAACGTTTGCAGAAATTTCATGAACATATCAGCAATCTGTCTGAAAATCCTGTATTTTACTCTGTTCCACTTGAAAGTTCACAGCCTGTGACATCTTAAAGTTCAGTTTCTCTGCCAACTATAAACAGTATAAGGAACTGTGTATGTGTCATCCATCCTACCACTGATAAGGATGACAAAATACATTTAAAATTGTGCACAACCATACTACACCCTACAATCCTGACTTTTATATTATGCATAATAGCAAACTTGGATTTTTGGACTTAATTTTGAACTTCTTGTATGTACCATGAGCATCAGACAATGCACAAAATTGTGCATAAAACCCCAAATCCCGACTTTTCACTCACACATGAAAAGACTCTTAAAAGGCCCTACTTTATCTTACTTCATTATTGGGACAAAAATAGGCATGATCAATCATGAAGCAGACTTAAAGTCAATCAAGATGAAAGGGTAGATGCAGCATGGAGTTATTTGCTGTGTTCCAGAACTATTAATTAAGACTTGTGGACTATTAGCCAAAGTTTGACTTTCATGTTAAAATATCATAAAAAAAAAATGGAGATAACACAAAACATTTTGGTATCATGTACCTGTAGGTGAAGGGTTTCCTGCAAGCTGAGGGATAGCCATGTACAGCACATGCTGGACCCTCTCTGTGACTCCCCCCCCCCCCCCATTACAAGATGTGTTTGATATAAATTGGTGGATCCTTTGGCTCCCACTTGCATACTGAGGCACCTTTGCTGTTACGTCTATTCAAACATGCCCTTGTTATAAGGGGGCTTCCTATAACATGGTGTACTCAATGGACCCCATCATCAGCATTATAAATGCAAAGCACTGTTCTGTGATCCCCCACTTATAAGCTCCCTCCCCCCTTGCCCCCCCCCCCCCCTCGAATGAAAGGCAACTCTCGAGAGAGAGGTCAATTCAAGTTCTGTATGCAGCAAGTATGGTATTTTAACTTACCACTCAAAAGAGAACACTAGTCTCAAATTGCCACATATCTGCACTTTAGATGACCTTATAAGAATGGGACTACTGTACATGTTAAGTTCAGTGTGTTCCAAAGTTCTGTATCTGTACAGTGATCTTCAAAGAACAGAGAGATTGGCACTAAAATGTGTCATTCAAATTTTTGTTGTTCATGTACATGTTAATTACTGATGGACTCCTTCACATGTGCACAGCCATGAAATCTGCCCAGTAATTAAATTTTTATCAAAAACTAATTTAGCTTACTGCATGCATGACTATACTCTGCAGGTTTACCATCTCTATTTACTGACAAGAATCTCTATACACACGGGTGTTCTCCATTCATTTGGGTGCAAGAATCAAAGATACGCATTTGCCAAAACAAAGACCTCCAACTCTCTATGTTCCCAAGCGTCCATACCTAATTTTGCAACTTGGCTAATTCATAATTTCCATGAGAAAAATGGCTTCTATAATTACCTTAATTCATTTCTCTCGTGATTAAATTGTGCAAGGAGTTCATCTCATGGCTAGTATGGTGGATAGTTATAGATAATGTTAGGTCCATGGGCAGCCAATCCCAAGGTGATAACTCAGGCATTTCATGAAGGTATATCCTGAGAATGTGTTGCTGAACCCTGCATGGCATGCTTAGGCACCGATATTCCTTTCATGTAAACATTTCTACTTGGCAGGTCATGCTATGGTTGACCTTGGCATCTAAACCTGTGAAGTTATGTCGCTATCAGACAAGAGGTTTCATGTCTGACCACTGCATCCACATGCACCTGGGTACTGCTCTTGATTGCACTGGGCCGTTATATTATAGCAGTAGCTGTTGAAACATCTCATGTGCTTGAATCTGCACAGAAACAAGAAAGCACTGGTGGTCAAACAATGGCCATTAGCTTACAACTAACCAAAAGGCTTCCCTGTATACTTATCAACTGGGCCTCTAAACTAGTATTGGCTAATTTGCTGGTTAAATATCCTAAGCATCATCACTGTAGTCTTTTATCAAATGAATGTTCAAATCACAATACAACATGCCAGTAATATGCTTTTATAATCACCCTGGGTATATGTAGCCTCCAGGTATCCTCCTTAGGATGCCACCATTGATACACATCAAACACCTCATTTTGAACTTCAAGTGCACTTCATGCAGTATGTCTCTGTGGTAATTACTACAAACGCAACAGTAAGTAGGTTCCTAGTTGGGTCGGTAAGTTTTATTCATATTTATATTGTCAGTTTGCCAGTTTGACCATTTTTTGTGCCTTATCACATTAGGAAAATGATTTGTATGCTGTCAATGTGTTTGACCCTTGGTCCATAGTTAGACGCAACTGTTTGAATTTCTACTGTCATATAAGTATGTATTTAACCTGTCAACACTGGTCTTTATGGAATTCTCAAAGGACACAACCAGTGCTGCACACAAATTGGAAATGAACAAAAGTAATTTGATTTTTCAGTTTATTCATACTTAGTTACAACCAGAAATAGAATCATTCAGATGCAGCACTATTGGCACCAAGGCACAGCCCTGCCAAATGGGTCTACACTGGTCACAACAGAACAGCGAAATAGCAAAAAATGGCTTCCTCACTGCCTGCATGCGTAGCATATGGATCTGAATACATGCAGCTCTTCATATAAGATTGTCTGTTTTACCATTGATTGTCCATAAAATCGACCACGACCTGGGCCTAATTACATGTATATAGCCTGGGGCCTGCTTCTGCACATCATTCTTTCTGTTAAAGGCACAGCAGTGGCAATTTGGCTGCTTGACCTCTGACCTCCTTGAGTTGAAAGATCTAGTAGACATATCAATGTGTTCTCTTCACAATAATCAGAGATTATTAAGCATAAAGGCAAACATAGGCATGCAAAGCTTTTAGCTTTGTGCTTTCAATTACAGATGTGGCTCAACTGTATTTAATTGGCCACACATGGATCTTAAACCCTTAACAGCTTGTTCTCATGAATATAAAGTACATGTACAGTTTATTACATGTCTTTTGAGAACCTGCAAGGGGAAAGTATCATTTCTTTATGGCAAATAATGTCCTCAAGAGTCAAGCTTAGTGGGAACACAATGACATACAGGAACATGTAAAATTATTGGAATGAACACAAACGAGACTTCCATACATTTTGAAGATGAACTTAATACTTGGGGGCTGTGTGAACAGCCTGTGTTAAGCTGCCCTAATTTTGTTCACAAAATCAAAGTTGCAACTGAATAGACTTGTGTTGAGCTTTAGCTGAGTGCATATGACATGTAGAAGTATTTCTAAGATTTACCTATAGAAAAATTCATTCAAATATACATTTTACTGGAGCATCAGAAATTGGAAGAATACTGAAAGAGAACTTTAAAAAGAATATTGCTACTTGGTGGAGAAAATACATGATATTGAGCATTAGAATGCTCATTGACTTGCATAGTAATCAATAGGAAAGGTACATTTACCCGTAAGTACCCGAATTGAAAAACTTGTGGAAAATTTGGAATCCATACCAGTGCCACAAAGTGAACAACTTTGTTTGACCCTTTAACAAGGAACATATCCACCAAGTTGCAGCTTAATCTGGGGGACAGCTCTGGAGAAGTCTAAAATAGCAAAAACACACAAAAATATCATAAAAAAACAGAAACAATTTCAGTGCCAGCTGGTGAACAAATTAAGAACTAGGAGTCCCTGAGAGTGTTCCTGAGTGATATCAAAGCCATTGGGTAAGCAGTTTCGGAGATTCTGAAGATTTTAAAAAATTTTCCCCAAAAAGAACCAAAAAGAAAAAAAAAATCATAAAATATCCAAAAAATCACTGGAGTATAACCATTTGAACAAGTTTGGTAGAGGACTACCAAAGGTACATTCCCACAAAGTTTTCAGTGAATCTGGTCAACGGTTTTGGAGAAGAAGTAAAAAATAACTGTGAACAGATGGACAACAGACAACGGTTGACTGAGCTGCGTAAAAGCTCAGCCTGACTCGCAAGTCTGCTGAGTTAGTAAAACCATTAAAAGTGGACTGTCGACCTCACAAAACCCCAACATGGCATGTAGATAAAATCAGATAGCAGGTTCTTACAGTGATACAAAAGTGCTTTTTCACTTTGAACTGAACTTGTTCATAAACATTGCCAGGGCTTCACCATGCTCAAATTACAATATTTATTACTTGTCCATACACATTTTTTCAACAAAATTGAGGAGATCTTCAGCTAAAATTCCTATGGGTTTCTCAATTTTCAATTGTCAGAGTGTTACCTTTCCTTGTCTTGAGAACTCTTTAATGTCAAGCTGTGAGTGTGCCTTGTAATGTATGATTTTGTGAGAAGGAAGGCAGCTTTAACCCTCTCCTGGTTACAAATTGACTGAGTCAACAGTTTTCCTTGAAACACCATGCACCAAAACTCATACCAAGGAAGCTGCTCACCTACAACTTAATGTCCTGATAGGTCTCTCTCTCTCTCTCTCTCTCTCTCTCTCTTTCTCTCTCTCTCTCTCTCTCTCTCTGTCTGTCTGTCTCTCTCTCTCTCTCTCTCTTCTCTCTCTCTCTCTCTCTCTCTCTCTCTCTCTCTCTCTCTCTGTCTGTCTGTCTGTCTGTCTATATATATATATATATATATACATATCACATCATGAATGAGAAATTTAAATAAAAGTTAATAAACTGATAGCAATTTACATCTGAGCACTTTTAGGTGATTTGAGCTGGAAAATGTTTAAGTAGCATTAAAAAGACTATTTGTGGAAGGGTCCTTTCAATCTTCAGCCCATTCAATCATGAAATATGGAATGCCATTATGGCCCTGTTTAACATGCATGTTTGATTAAAGCTTCCCTCTGGATGATTATTTATGCCCAAGAGACATATCAGAATACCAGTGTTTGGCTTCAAGCAGATGCTAGAAACTCGAGTTTCACACTAGTTCGATCATGAAACAGATGACATCAGCCCAAACTCATCTAGGCATACAGATAATTGTTCGGTAAGACAGAGGAATAGAGGAAATATTCTGAAGTATGTAAAGTCGAAAGAAAATGCACACAGGAAATGAATCACATTCCACCATGCAATAAAACCTCTACTTTCACTCTCTCTCCATAGCCCTATTCTCCCACCATACTTACAGCACAAAGATTGAAATAAATCCAATTTCTCTCCTCAAGCAAGAACACATTCTGTGTGTTTAAATACTGTATTGTTGTATGCAAACTGTTCACACTACTATTGTGTTAAGATATAATGCATCATTTTTGTTCCAGCTTACATTCAAATTAATGTGGAAATTCAAAAGAGAGAGCATGGTTTTTCCCCTTTCAAAGAAATATTTCCAGAATCTTTTATACAGGAGTGGAGAGATTGGTTAAGAAAGTGAGATTTCTCATTAGATTTCAACAGCAACGAAAGTGATACAATATGTCACAAAACTTTCCACAAATATCTACAGTAACTGTTCAACAATAATTAGAATTAGGCCCATACTAATCAGATTCCAACACTGTCTATTCTTACTTAAGAGCATCTCCTATCTGAATTATCCACGTCTATATCTTATAGTGGTAAAAATAAATCCCTGTTTGGTTAACCACAACCCAATGCTGTCTTGTATTGCACCAGCTTGTTCATTCACATGTTCTCTGGTCACGTCAACCAAGTCAACGTGTATCTGTATCAACTGATTTACATCATCCTGCATGTACAATGGAACATTTTCTGGTATCAAGGTCTGCATAGTCTTTAACACAACAGCATTATAGTTGGATGCAAAGAACGGAAAACATTTTATTCCATTTCCTGATGATTATCAGTTACATGTATTTTGTGTCAAGAAGAGATGGGTTTATCAGAGGATAAAATGATCACCTTTGAAGGACCACAATATGGAAATAATTGACCTGTGCCATGACAGCCATATATACCACATTGAGCTTTGCTTCATGTGGTGGTGTGGCTGTCATGTCACGTTACAGGTACATACAGTGCTCCCCCATCTTATAAGGCTACCCTACATGCAGCCAAAAAGTGGCCTTATATGAGGGGTGGCCACTCTTGAGGGGGAGAATATAATGGAAATACCATACTTTCTGCACAAGAATGCTGGGCTTTCAAGAGGGGTGGCCTCTGGTGAGAGGGGCCTTATATGAGGAGGACCACTGTACCTGTATTATGGTTCTATACATAGAGTAACTGATAATATGTATCCTAACACAAATATATGTATTTCTGTCCTTTGTTAAGTGCCTATAAATAGCAAATCAAAACCTTGTCTCACAGGAACTATACATATAATTCAGAACTTACTGGCCAGTACACGATATAACAGATATTAGTTTTTAATCATTTATGCTTGCATTCAACACTCTCCAATCCTGACCCCCATATTTTTAATGCTTGAACTTAATACATACAATAAATATACTTCTCTCAAGTAAACTGCCATCTGCTTTCAGATCTATCAAGATGGTATATGCCCCATGCCAATAGCTTTCCCTGGTGTGCCCAACTCATGTCAAAGAAAGCTACTTACTTAGTATTATGCTGACCAGGAAAGGTTTAACAATTAAAGGCCATCTTTAATTTGGAGAGGCAAGAACCTATGTGCTGTTTCTACAAGTTCCTCTACAACAAGAATGTATGCCTATAAGCATTGCTGACTGCTGCAAGATAATATCAAATATGGCAATAGATGTAATGCCCAATGATGGGGATGGTTCTTCCCTTGGCATGCTTATTCTACAGTAACATTGTCTGTCCAGCAATCAAAGGGAAAGGGGGGGGGGCTTCTGTTGCCTGTTCATGGGGTAATTAGAAACTTTTAGATTTGAAGTTTAATTTAATGCCACCAATGTTTTACAAGCATGTTTTTAACAGTTCTGTGACAAACTTTTAGTTAAAGACACATTTGGCAAAATAGAACACAATTATATCGCAAACCCCTTATCCATCCTCATTCATAACATGCTTAAATAGCTCTCTGTCCCTACAGTCAAATTTCTTTCCATGCACTTCCATGAATTCTATAGTTACACTAACATATTTCACAGTTCAAGCCACTGCAAGACATGCCCAGGGTGACTGAACATAATAACATTAATATGTATCAAGCATTTGGCAATTTACCTACAGCAAGCTCATTTAAGAACATTCATTTTCACCAAAATTGCATGTGCATGTGCAAACACACACACAAATCACTGGAAAGAACTCAGACACCATACACATTGTATAGGAAGTATTTTGTTTTGAGGATGGTTTGGTCCACTGACAAAGTAAGACTGTATTGTTTTAAGAGATAAAGTGATTAACTTCCACTTTATTCTGTAAGAGGCATTCCACAATAAGGAGTTAAAAGCTTGTAACTCATATAACTGGTACAAGTACACCTGTCATACTGGACACACAATAAACATTGCACATATACATACAGCCAATCCACAGATTCCTTTAAATGAAACAAGGACAGAATGCCCTGTTTCACATTAATCTCCCCATTCCCTCCTAGTGCCTGCTCTTAGGAAAGTTTGGAAGGGCTGTGTCTCCCATTGGCGTTAACTGGTAAACATGGTTAATACAGGTTAAAAATAGGCCATGCATGTATATGTGAACGCCACTTGTGTTAGAAACAGCATGGAGGGACATGAAGAATGTTATGAACTGTTCATCATGTGATTTAACAACTGTTAATATTCACAATCTGACTAACTTAAACACGCTAAAACATACAAAGGGACAAAATTATGCTACTTTCAGAAGAAAATCTGACCAATATTGACAGCAGCCAAAAACAAATATATCTAGTATATAAAACTTTTTTTTCATGTTTATTGTAATTTTGCACAAA
Organism: Hermodice carunculata; assembly: GCA_964020975.1. NCBI lineage: Eukaryota > Metazoa > Annelida > Polychaeta > Eunicida > Amphinomidae > Hermodice > Hermodice carunculata. The sequence continues at coordinate 24,353,505 of OZ026630.1, forward strand.
TATAAAAATCCATACATGTTCGACCAGAATACAAAGAATATATTAATATCTCATTTGGCAAAATCACCTAAGTACACTGTAATCTGTTTCATAAATTCTCACTTTTGAGGGAACTCGAGTCAAGTAAAAGGACTATTTTCTATGCATTAAATAATATGGGAAAGTGGTAGCCCTGCTTGCTTTTCAGTCTCAAGAATGCTGGATTTATCCTGGAAATTATGTGCTGATTACGTGAAATACAAAAATATACATGTACAGTGGTCCCCCTCTTGTAAGGCCACCCCAAATGCACCAGAAATGTGGCCTTATAAGAGGGGTGGCTTCTCTTGAGGGGGAGTATATTATGAAATAATCCCATACTTGCTGCATGGAGAAGTGGCCTTTTTGGAGGGGTGGCCTCTGTTCAGTGTGCCTTATAAGAGGGGGACCACTGTATTATGGTGTGCAATTTAACAAACCATTACAAGTATAACAATTTAAATCTGGCTTAAATTTCTCTTTTATTGCCATGTTGGACAACAGTTGATGTGCTCTGACTTGATATAATGATACTGGATTCTTATTCTTTGTAAACCACCCTTTGATTCAAATACCAACATGTCTATACATGTTCCAGATCAACAGCTTTCGTCTATACATTTTTGGCATATTGCACTCAGAGTGCACTGCGAAAAGCTGTTGACTCAATCAAAACTTAGCCCTGAAAAAGTTAATGCCACAGCTATAAAATATTAAGACCATGACATTACCGATAATATTTAAACCAATTAATTTCAGAATGAAATAAACAATGTGGAGCTCTTCAAGAATTGTAGCTTTTCTTGAAGAAGAAAATGGGAAGGCCTCAATACATGCCTGCTCTCAATGTAACTCAACCCGCAACATGCTTTAAACTTAAGTTTGTCTTTTAAGTGCCACACATGTATGGATCTGAAAAAGCAAAATCATTGCAAGAAAGGTGGTTTATGGAGTCTGACCTGTGACAAATCAATAATAGTGAATTATACACCTGCCACCCATGGCTTTAAGTCCCAATTTATCTACAAGTGCATGCCTCAGAAGTAAAACTTTTTCCATATATTATGACACTATCTTGTGCAGAAAAATGTTCAATTATAGCTAACATGGGAAAAAGCAATTTTAGTTTCACAATTTGTGAGGATTTTTCTTTTAACTTCTTTACAAACAAAACAGTAAATTTAAAAGATAATTCAGACAGACACTGACTACAAGCTCGGTGGTAATGGCAAAGGCAGCATTAATGTGCACAACAGGTCCTGAAAAAGATTTCCCACTCCTCCATTATAATTTTCACTGTTCTCCCTTCAGGCCTGAGCTATTACCTAACATGATAGTCATGCCTCTGTATTGTTTAATGCTCCACAGTCAGCAGCATGGACAGCAATTTCAATTCTTTATGGATACGCCTGCTGTGACAAAGCAAAGTTACCTTTTTTCCCTAGCCTGATTTGCACTTTTCACAAAATTTGCACAATTTGATTTGAATTACATTCCAAATTCCTAAAATATGAATCGATGAAATTACAATGCAAATTCAGTTAAACTTTGTATTGTCTAAGGAACCACCTTAAGTACTAACCATTGACCTCGCTGACAAGTGAAAAATACGATAAATTTATGTCGACCTGTATGGGATTCGAACCCACTAACTTCAGCACACTCACCTAGCCAAATGTAAAGTCGAACACGCTGACCGAGGACCCAGGGTGATGTTATAGCAGGTGTGGCTTGTACATTGACACGGTAGAGCACTTCCACAGACCGACAATTTGTGAAATACACCTCTAATATAATTTCGAAGTCGGAGCAATGGCCCACAGCACTTCGAAACCAATAGAGTATTAGCAAGTGAAAAATACGATAAATTTATGTCGACAACAGGGTGGCAATGACAACTAGTTCTGCCAAGCCTATTTTTGTATTTCATTTTGAGAGACCAGTTGTACTTAGAAGATTTATTACAATGGCTCCATTATAAAGAGATTGCATGATAATCTAATCATTCATACTTTTGTCCGATGTCCAGTGCTGATCAAGACAGAATATGGCTTCATTTTATGTACTTTCCATACATCTTACACAACATTCTGCCACAAGAATGGACAGTTCTAATTCTTGTCCCCAGGTTAAGTTGTGCAAGGCAACTTATCCTAAATTCTTGAATATGAGCAGCTAAAATGCCTGGTAAGGTCACTTAGCTTTCTTACAAGCATTAGAAGCCAAGATAGAAGGGATTTCACAGTCCAAGCAGGTCTCAAGACAGGGAAGAAGACCCCCCCCCCCCAATCTCCTGATATCTCAATCATCCTTGCCCTAAGACTTAGAGTTCTCCTGGGTTCAGCACACCTTGCAAATCAGTGGACCAAAAAGAGAGAAGTCTAGTAGGTAACTGAGACACACTGTTTACTTGTGCCTTTTCCTATTGATTACAAAGCACAAATTGAAGTACTAAAGGGAATCCCCACATCTGAGAAACCCATTTCTGTGAAGGAAGGAAACTGCTGAAATTTTATGATCCTACTTACCACTGGAGCAAGCAACACCAACTGCCACCATGGAAAAGATAAATATTGCTTCTTTGAAGGTGCAGCTTCTCAAGAAATTGAATCACTAACTCAATCAAATGAAAAAGCTCACCACGAGACACCTACCAAAAGAGATATTTCTGTAGTATGGAAGAACATAAGCAGTGCAAACTTGTGCAGGACACCCTGATGAAAAAGAACAATGGAACAGGTTTCAGGCAAAAGCTTTGTCCCATACAATACGCCTTGGTAGGAAAAAAACAGAGACCCATGGGCCTAATGTGTTGCTGTCAATAGATATGCTTATCAGGAGACGAAATTTGCAAGCAATTGTAAGCAACGTTTTGATGGAATTGTTATGGGTTCAACCTACATCTTCTTTCACACACCAAGTCTAAAAAAATTTTAAGGGTAAACTTCAAAATAGATAAATCTACAAGGCCTAATTCAATTATTTCCTATTTTCAAAGCTCTTCTATTATGGATCACATGTAATGTGTCCAATAACCTCAAAACATAGGTCAATCATTCCATAAACCATGACCCTTGACCTAGCCCTCATCTGGTATAAAGTTTGCAGTGTTAATTCTCTTGATTCTCATATTAATGTTTTTATCAGTCTTTCCACTCTATGATGATGTCAGTTCTGATGACTATACACTGTACCACCAGTATTCCCACATATCAAAGTCTTTTGTGTTCAATGTACTTGTAAAATTATAAAGCAATATGCATCAAGTTCATCAACAGTGAGAAACACCCAAACACGAAATACGTCATATAAATTTGGTACAAGCTTTACTCATCATTGGAAACATGAAATACAAAGATTTCAACACATTTGGGTAATATTTTCTGCAGCCATGGTGGCATTACTAGTATCAGACCAATTGGAGATATTTGCTTCCCAACATCTACATCACATATAGTGGTCCATCTGAAATTAATAACACTAATGTTCACATGATTGTTCTTTTCAGTTTCAGCTAGACAATTTTTTGTTTTCCATCAAAAATGGTGAAAATCATTGAAATTTTTAAAAATTTTCACAGTGCCACCTATTGTTCAAACTTGGTAAAGGTCTGACACATCCTCACCAAGTTTGATTTGATAAGCATGTGGCCAATATTCGTTAAGAAAAAGTTGAAATTGTGGACTGTGCACTGATTTATAATGGATAACAGACAAAAAGTGATCACAAAAGTGCACCCAACCAACAAGTCTGGCAATATAAAAATTCAGTCCCATAGGCATATTAAAAGTACTTGGGGCTCTTAAAGTCTGCCATGTGAGGCATATGCAAAGGTGTAAAGTGGTCTTATGGGTCTGTATCCTGGCATGTTTGATCATCTTTTGTTGTCAATCACAAGAATGTATTATTGACAAATAACCGAAGCAATGTGAAAACTCCCATCACAAGGTCAATACATGTAATTATTTTTGACATTTCAAATTTTTTAAATTTTATAAAATGCTTCTAATATTTTATCAATATTCAGATGCTTATATAATGCAACAATCAACATTTTAAACATTTTTCTGGTCAGGATAAGACTGAAGCAATAGCTTTCCTTCGCATAGGTTGTGCACATGCAATGTGTTCAATTGGTGTCAAGTAAAGCTGTTGACCTCGGGTGTGCTGTTATGATTGATTTTCTCCACAACTCATAGCAATATATGTTTTCTATCAAGATGATATTTAAGTAAATACATAAAAGCAGATGACAATTTATATTTGTGTGTATTTGGGTGATTTGAGTGGGAAAGTGTTAAAGCTGGACCACTTGCAGCTGCAGTGTGGCCATGCTAACAACCTTATCACTTCTTATGCATAATTGACACATTTAATTTCCATCTGTCAGAAAAATTTGTTGATGCAAAGAATAAACCAATAAACATATTAATATTATCTCATCACTACGGTCTGGAATTTCTGAACTACCTTTCTTGTTGAGAGAAGATCATTGAGAAATAGCTACAACAGTGGCTTCATACTCAGTAGTAATATATTCCTGTCTCAGTATCATCAAAATAAATTGACAGAATGCCGCTCTGTATACCTTATGCTGTATGCTCACTATGCACATTATTCTGGCAAATAATATTCTGCCTGGGGTGTGCATGCATGTCAGGCATAATTATCCTCTGAAAATCAGCCTTACAAAAATGTCCCTAACGATTTACCTGGTTGTGCCTAGAGTCCAATTGCATCTTGAAGCTGATACACATATGGCTTAAAGATACAGATGTGCCCAGAGTCCAATTGCACCTCAAGCTGACACATGTATGGCTTAAAGATACATCCAGTTAGTGCAACATCTCGCAAAGGTCAGTCCCAGATTTGGCAGCAACTCAAATGACTGACACCACAAGAGTCACAGAAACATGCAATCTCAAAGTGCTTTTACATTAGCTTCTGGTCTGGTGCCTTTAAGACAACAGAATACTGCCATAGGGGCTGATCCTATGCCCCTGTAAAACCATGGGATTGCATTTGTGCATTTTCCATGTATAACCATTCAGTAAAACATGAAACGATAGGTCACTATACGACTTATTTTTACCAACTTATTGGTTGACCATGCACGGTTGCTGCCCGGGTCATGAACTTGCCGTTCACATGCAACAAGAGCAGTATAAATAACTTGTAACTGGCACTTCAAAGAGGAGTGGCTGCAGCGGGGAAGGCTTCAAAGTGCGCTCCAGGTACCTCCATGGTACTTTTGCTTATACTGGTGATAGTCTCTACTTGGGGGTCACAGTTTAATATCAAGCTATGTGTATTGCTTCCAGGGGTCATGGTTCCTTGGTTTAGAAATTCTGAACCTCCTTTGTTGGATCTCTTGAGACCAACTCAAGAGACAGTAAGGCCACCTCTTATCTGTGCAAAGTTGCACAACATCACCAACTGAAGCTTATCCCTTTGCCATATAAAACGTTTGAAACATGTTTTACAACAACATATCAAGCCACTAAACATAACCTGGAGTGCAAAATGTCTGAAGAAATAATATGGGATTTAGTGGTTGTTATGTTACATTTAGCTCTGAAATGATCCAAATAAGCATGTCATGTCTGCATAGATCCTTCTGCTCAAAGTATGGTATGTGAGCAACAAAGAAAGAACTAGTTCTGCCTGCCAAGTGTATTGGCAAAGCAGGTTTCCAGATTAGCTGTGTTTCAGAATGAATTCTAAAACATGAACCTGTGTATTTAACACATAAACAGCACTTTTTCTTTTGTTTCACTCATATTCCTCGAACATTTTGAATGTAAAGAAAACACATCTAAATATTCAGGGACTTTGGGAAAATGTCAGCCAAAATTTCTAACTAAATTATTTGTTTTTCTCCACTTTAATTGTACTGGGAAAGCAATTTAACTTTATTCATTCATCTTAATATCATTTCCTCTTGCATGATTAAAAATATAACTTGCACTCAATAATAAGCAGCCAGTCAACCATGTGAGTTTTACTTTATTCCCTGTATTTATGTGCACCATGATTTCATGGCTAATCATGCATTTAGTCTGTCAAACTTTTGCTACAGATAACCATGAAAATTAGCACAAATGAGAAATGCTAAGTTGACAACTGTGGCTGAAGTCACACCAAAGTTAACTCATGATGAAGCCTTGACTGTGAAACAGATGTGCTCTGAACATATACATGATGCTTTATGCTACAATATCAATTTACTATTACATTGATATTACAGTGATTTTACCATGCCATTTATCATGGTCAAAACACAGCTCAAAAGAACAATCATAATTGTGTATTCAGCTAAACACACAACCCAATACACAAAATTTCTGTAGGCTTGAGGTGTTTACTCCCATTAAACCATTGTCACTTTTGCAATTCTGGTAATGATATTCATAACAATGTTTTACCTTTTCATGTAGATTTACCATGAGACATTTGATGTGTCTACAACAGTTTTAAAGTTATGTTGAAATTACAATGAGGAGTGATGATCATGAGAATTATTCATGATAAACCATAGATATTGTGACTAAATTAAGTGACCTTCAACATGCTGAAAGGATGGGAAGAGAAACCTATTCCTGCTTCTCTGTATTCAAATAATTGTATCCTGTTAATGAAATACAGCTCCGATTTGATCCTGGGACCTGACCATGGTCTGACCCAAGAAGACCACACAGTTCCAGCCATGTGTACATAATTATATATTACAAAAAAATTTTTTAAAAGGACTCTGAATACAGTTTGTTTGTTTGTTTGTTTGTTTTTTCTTTTTCTTTTGCTGAAAATAAAAAAAACGGTATTAACAAAATACTGTGAATTATACAATTGCCCAGATTTAAATGATGAAGCATCATGAGTTGGGCTTTGGTTTAAAAGTTTGGTTAAGTCGGTATTAACAAAATACTGTGAATTATACAATTGCCCAGATTTAAATGATGAAGCATCATGAGTTGGGCTTTGGTTTAAAAGTTTGGTTAAGTCTCAACTCTACGTGTATAAAGAAAAGGCACTGCTATCAATTGCATTAAAGGTACCTGGCACTGAGCGTATTCTCTCCTAACACAATTATGTGCAAAATATGGGCGAAAATAACCTGTATGTATAAAAAACTGGTAGATGCTTTTGTCCTTTTTTAAATAGAATTATGACTGTTAGGCTCATAGAAAGCAAAAATGTAATCTTTGTGTAGCACACTGAACCAAAATGAATCAATTTATATTCGTGTTCAAATATCTCAGTCGGTGATAACAAAGCCCACTTTATCACATGCACACCCTAGCTGGATTATGGCAGGACAAGTGCAGACTGCTACACTGGCCATAAACAAATACAACATGTCCTCTCCTATAATGATTTGCATTTGTGTCTGGGCAGATGAAAAGCAGAAGAGTGCAAATAGCCTTTTCTGTTTGATTAGCCTTGCTCAGAATTAATTTCTCATATATTTTGTTTGGAATATCCAAAGCAGTAAAGCCAGCAATTCAATGGAAATTTTAATTTTGATAAAGTATTTTTCAGTGAGCAAAGGATTATGATTTGCATTAAATGCATATTAGATAACCTGTTTACTCCAACTTTTCAGGGTTACAGACGGTCAATTCTTGTTTCAACCCGAAAACATTGTGCTTGATAATGAACAAGTCATAAATGCTATTTCAATTTCATTAACCCTTTCCCTTTTTAATAATTACTGAGTCAACAGCTTTGCTTGGCATGGGTGCGGCACTCAGAACCTGACCAATGTCAGGAAGAGCTGTTGATCTGGACCATGTTATGTTGATAGGTCTCTTGTATACTTCTCATTCAAATGGTTTTTCATTGCTGTTGATATTAGTCAAAAGCATTGAACTTGAAGCAGACATATGACCACCTGCCGGTATTGGCTGGTTTAATATACCTTCAGGCGTACACTTACTAATTTTCTGTTAGGGTACCAGTATTGAATACTATCGTGCAGCTCTGGTTCTGCAGGGTAAGTTTCACTGCAAGGTATGTCTCATAGGGAGCTGAGTGCTTGAGCGCAAGGCAAGTTTCACTCGTGAAGAAGACCTCGCCAATGAGGAAGCTTTAAAATCACTATTGAGGTCTTGAAAGCAAAGTCACTATAATGCTGCACAGAACACTCTAACGAGACACCACTTGGTTTGAGACCTTTTGAAGATACTGTGCTTCATAGTGTTTATGTCATTTATACCTCCTATGAGACCAGAATTTAGCCATATCTTGGGGTGGCCTTGGAAGACAAGTTTCACTGTATTGCATTTTGCTTTAGCATTTTCCCTGCAATTCTGTTAATATAGAAATGTGGTTGAAGATATTGTTCTGACATCTTTACAGTCATAACTACAGTGAATCTGTTGGCCAGCTTAATGATAATTTACCTTTCATTGACACTGTCAGCTGATCATCACGACTATTGTGCATACAACCTGAGTCCAGTCTTTTCTTTAGATTGCAACAGCTGAGCATATGTAAGTGGAAGAATATTCTTTGCACAGGTTTCCTAGGAAAGGAATAAAGATGCTGTTAGATGTATAAGGGCCAATGTATAAATGAATAAAAATTAATTGGACCCTCCGATACCTTTTTTTCACAAACTGCATAAATTGTGCTCCTTTTTTCCCCAAGAAACCAACAACTGCTTCAGTCAAGACCCACCAAAGAAGAAATAATAAGATTAATAACTAGAAGCAGAAGCTAAAAGGCATATTGGATACCCACTGCAACATGTGAGTACATTGTGCCTCAATGTTCCCCACCATTGTTTGAACAAAGTGGATGTTAATAAATGAGTCAAGAGCAACAAAGTATCTGTATTTATTAGCTTGTATAAAACAAGCCTGCTGTGACCTTGGCCTATATAGCTGAAGATCACTGTTGCTTCATGACACACCCTTTAGTGATACACAACTCTTTAAAGATAGAAAATAACCATAACCACTCTCCATGAAGGAGTTACAGATCATCATGTCTACAGGTCTACCAACAGATGCCTGCCGTGACCTTGACCTACATAGCTCAAGGTCACTATTGCTCAATGACACACCCTTTAGTAAAATAGAATTACCATACAAAGTTTGAAGAAGACCCATGCATCAATGAAGGGATTACAGTCCGGACAAGATTATGTCTAGAGGTGCCTGCTGTGACCTTGACCTGTATAACTGAAGGTCAATGTTGTTTCATGAAACACCCTTTAGTGACAAAGAATAACCATGCAAAGTGTGAAGAAGATTGGCACACCATTGAAGGAGATAGAGTCTGAACAAGATTACGTTGTGGACAGACGTTGTTGCTTCATGACACACTCCTTAGTGATATACAACCCTTTAGTAATACACAATAACGGTAACCCCCCTCCATGAAGGAATTAGAGATCATTATGACTAAAGATCTACATATAGATGCCTGCTATGACCTTGACCTACAAAGCTCAAGGTCACTGTTGCTCCATGACACATTCTTTAGTGAAACAGAATTACCAAAGTTGAAGAAGATCCATGCATTAATGAAGGAGTTACAGTCCGGACAAGATTATGTCTGCAGGTGCATGCTGTGACCTTGACCTACATAACTGAAGGTCATCATTGTTTCATGACACACCCTTTAGTGACACAGAATATCCATACAAAATGTGAAGAAGATTGGAGTATTATTGAAGGAGATAGAGTCTGGACAAGATTACGTCTACAGATGGATGGACATAGGTAAACCAGTATACCCCCCTCCACTGCGTTGCAGGAGGTCTAATAAGAAAAAAAAAATCTATTCACTTCACCTGAATGAATGTGATTTCAACCCACATACATTTTACAAAACAAAGATGTCTGCAGAGCAATCAACAAGTGCACATTTTGAAATTCTGCAGCCAAAGTGCTGAAAAATGCACCCAGGATGCATTTAGGTGCCACCCATCAATACATATCAACAAAAAGCAGTTGGTATCCATTAAAACTGCAACACATAAGAAACTTCCTGCAAGGACACAAATTCAGATAAAGGTACTTAAAGACATGCAAAACACACATGCAGTAGCCATTGAGAGCCAAATTATAGTCTGAAATACAGTTTCCTTTAATAGCAACCCTGTCAGTTGAAACAGTGCACAAGATTGATGCAGAACTCTCCCTGGTTCCCTCTGGGTCTACTGACCAGCATGTGAAAGCAAGGCCAAAAAAATTCGAAGTGCAGAGCTTAAATCTTCCTCACCAATATTGACAATTCAAGGGTACCACTTGACTTGTAATCAATGAAATGTGGCACTTTTTACTTGTTAAGTACCACAGTGATTCTACAGCCAATATTCACAATTTAGGTTAGTGCCAGTTGAGTTCAGTCAAGCTTTGGCATCAGGAATGTCAAGTGCATTCATTGCTCAGGTCCTGTCCTGCAGGGCCAGGAGTATTTTAGAGCCTAGGTTTTCAAATTCTGCAATTTTCCCTCCAAAACTAAAATAATATGCTCCAGAATTATTTGCTATGTTCAGAAGGGGTGCCTGAGATACACTTTGACTCAAGAAGAGACGTACCAGTACATCTGAATCTTTAATGGCATAATGATAGCTTTATATTCATTTGTGATATGACAAATATGTGTAACTAACAAAAAGATCAATATAGTCAAATATGAGTGCATTTATAATTAAGAACTGTCCCATATTATATTAACCTGTTCCCATGAATACTTCATCAAAATAAATACAATGCATTTTGTTTTATCGCATTGCTTTGATTTTAGTGATACATCCCCCATAAACCATTGCTCTTTTCTTTGACCACAACTCATGCTCATTTATATTTCATATGGGCCCTTTTTTCCCTCATAAAATTTACTCATAAAGTTTATATTTAACAAACTTCACCTACTTATATGACTAACACCTAAGAAGTAAATGGATCTACCTCACGGGAAGCTTAGATAAGGCCACATCCACTTCATTATTTGTTCTACAGTCTTTGATCTCCAGATATAAGGACCTCAGGGAAGAAAAATATTTTGTAATTAGCACTAATCATTATAATTGGCCTTCATTGTGGGCCTCATTCTATACTAATTCAACACTACTAGAATATTGTTCATTTGTACACACATTGAGGACTTTTTTCATCTTAAAAGTTCAAATAAGTGAATACAACACTTAGGTTGTATGCCTGATGGCAGGCACTTGCAATCAGACAGAACAGATGATATAACTAATCAGAAAATACATGGAAAAACAATTACTTGTTATTCAGTTTAAAAAGTGGACCAAGGGACTGGTGATGTGTAAAGAGATGTTTTCCATGAAATTGTGAATGTGTATAATGCGATATGTTTAGTAAGATATGACCCACGCAGGGAAAAGTACCCATAGAGAGCAATTATTGGTTCTGATCCTCTGTGCAAACATCCTTGGTGCCGTATTTATTGCCCAGACAAACACTTGTAGGGGAAGGAATGGAAATCCCTGCAGAATTCTCCTAACCTAGCCTTCCTGCAAAATTAATTCATAAGTGTGAAACAAGGCGCCTCTGAAGGCCCTTGTATGACACACCATCAATGAGGATTTCCATGGGAAATTCTGTTTTATTCCTCAGGGTTATTTAACATTAAGCACCCATCTCATGCTCTGTGAGGATTCATTGACATGGCACTAGTACATCTGGTTGCTGGACTCAGTGTCGCCATCCAACGTGCTTAAAAAAACACATATCATCAATTAAGACTTCCTATTATACCACAGAGGCTGCTGTGGCTCCTGAGCACGCCACTCCATGCAAAAACATTGCTTCGTAAACTAGCTTCTGCAAAAACTAGTTTGTATAAACTGAATAAAATAACCATATGCTATGTTTTGGTGGCAATTTCATTGCTCTTCTTTGTTGCTGGGGTGTTCAAAAGGCAAAAATAGCGTTCAGAGAAGGGATTCCTCTTGGCGCTCACAATCTTTTTTTCTTGAATTCTGCAATTTTACAGCTGGCTTTACATTAGGAACCTGGTCCATCATAAGATGCATCTCTGATAAAAAAATTGGTAAAGCTGTGATCAACATTTTTTGAGATATCATGGTAACATTGTCCAGGTTGAAGCCACTCAGATGGCCTTCAAATAAACACATTAAAAGTTTCATAAAAAGTTTTAAAATATTCAGAGGAAGCTGGTTTTATATAGAAACCTGGTCCATCATAAGATACATTTCTGATAAAAAATTTGGTAAAGCTGCAGTCAATATTTATTGAGATACTGCGGTGACATCATCAGGGTTGATTCCACTCAGACGGCCTTCAAATAAATACATTCAAAGTTTTAAAATTATCAGAGGAAGCTGGTTTACAATATAAACCTGGTTCATCATAAGGTCCTTCTGTGACAAAAATTTGGTACAGCTACAGTGAGTATTTTTTAGATATTGCCATAACGTTGACAAGATGGATGGACAGACAAAACAGGGGCTGACAATACACTCTGGCACTTCATGTGCTGAGGGTAAAAATGGGCACTCCTTGTGTTTTTGTTTGTTTTGTTTTTTTTTTGTCTATTTATTTCTTTATTTCCTCTGGTAAATGGTATATCCACAAAGGCAATATTTTATGGCATTAGTCCAGCTTTAAACACAAGTTCAATCTAAAACCAAACATTTATGATATGCTTGATATAGAACCTCAAAATGCTATTGATATCTGGCTTGGCCCATTATAATTAAACCCCTATGAAGAGTTCCTGCCACTAAGATTAATATCTACCAACCCAAGTGAAGTGCAGATTATCTTACTGGTATATAGGTTCTGATTTCCATAAATATTACATCCCCCAACACACATATTCCAGGTTTACACTGAATGAATACTCCTGTGACAATGATCACACAACATGCACTATCAACTGCATGTGTCAGAAGCTAACTGTTGCTTTGGAAATGATTATTTGTGATTGATGTATTTTTTCAAACCAGAGGCTTCTGTGAACAATCCACATTTCACTTTGACATACTATAGCCCATACACAATACACCTTATCTTTTTTCACACCCTATCTTGAATATGTTGAATGAATGGCTGATTGAACCAGTTGGGACATGTTTGGATGGATCCTGCAGAAAAACTAATCAATGTTCAAAAACAGCAACATATATATAGTTAATTCCAAACTGGTTTGAGAGATACGTTAACCCGTTCCTGGTCAGAGTACAACTGAGTCAACAGATCTCCTTGGTACAGGTTATTGCACCCAACCCACACCAACGCAAACTATTGACCTAGGTCTTACAAATCTCAGCAAAAAGATTTTCTAGTAACAAGAAATTTAAACAAAAATGTTAAGGCAGACGACCATTTCAATCAAGGTGCTTTGGGGTCATTTGAGCAACAAAGGGTTAACTTTATCCTCTTCCTCATACGGACAAAAATTTGGACACAAGTGAAAATCGATCACCTCCAGCTGGACTCCCACCTGTTTAATATCTATCAGCCTATACTGCCAAGATGAAACTAGTGGTCCTGGTGCATTATTAGGCAAAAAAAATATAAGATTGTTTCCCCTAATGGACCAAAAACTTCTGGGGTAGGTAGGAAAGCAAATTTTTTTTTTTAGTCTGACAATTTGGGTGAATTGGTATGTTTTCTTTGTTAAATATTTCACAATTTTGGGTTGGTAGGTGTTTTTATTTTTATTTTCATTTTTTTTTTTTTTTTTTTGGTCCGAAGTGAGTCAACAGGGGGTGTGTAGGGTCGTTTAGAGATAGGTCAGCCGGGTTAGGGGAAACAAACATTTTTTTTGCCTTACCCGGTCTACACCAATTACCAAAATTGGGAGCAATTGCTGCTAAAGAAGGGGGGGGGGGAGACACTCTTGCCATAACCAAGGACACACATTTGAAACCATTCAACGAAAGCAACGATTTTCAACAGGAAAGCATATTTGTGAAAATGACTTGAATTATAATTAGCAGATACTAACAGCAATTTCAATTATCAGGTCTTGTACTTAGGAATTAAGTGCTTCAGTCAAGGTATAATTGATGTATAAAACAGAAGATCAATTACAGTATTACAAGGAGCCAAATGAGAATTTGATCCACCCTCCTTGGCATTAAGCTTATTACAAAGAAAGCTAGGATATGATGTTTATTTACATTTTTATGTTAATTGGGGTTTCTATAACATGCTTTGATGCACTTTGTGCTCAAAGCTTAACTTTCCATGATAAATGTCAGTATTATTTCTGACCAAGTGTTGTACCCAAGACCATCATTGCTATGTCCACGCAAGCAACAAATTTCTACAAATGCAGAAAGTAGGGTCCCTGGACTGCCAGGGCAAGACCTGATGATTCCAGGTGGCAATATGGCTGGTGTTCCCAATATGGGAACATGAGACCAACAAATGTAGTCACCAGCATCCACACTGCTGATGTGTATTGTTATACTGGCCATATCTTGTATCCAAGATTAATGTCAATAAAGCTTTTCATCATTGTGCATTTATGATCAAAGTCTGGGAGGAAGGGAGGAAAGTTTCATGAAATCAAAATTCATCACGGGCAAAACTTGCACCTAAACTTACAAGACTATTGTCAGACATCGAACTGATGAATTTCATCAGAAAAAATGAAGTCCTGAGCAGGAGGCTGGTCCATGGACAGAGGCATTCGAACAATTTTATCTTCAGTTTGACAAGTTTAATGAAAGTTTCTGCTTTGATTAATAATGGTAGCAATAGATACATATTCATCTTTGCAGGCATGGAAGAGCTCAGCAACTATTGTCATGCAAAAGTGCTGAATTCTAACAGGTTTTTTTGTTGCAGATTTTCACGATTCATGAGATCTCTTCCTGAAATAAAAAGCATATCTTATTTCTGTCATAAAAATTGTACATGTATTTCTTAAAATTATATTTCACACATAATTTAAATTAAAAAAAGTCACGCTATAACATATGAAAATACACAAACTGAAAACTATCATTAATCCATTTTGTTATTCTCTTGTTGCTGCAACATCCCATTCATTACTGTCCATGGTATAAAAGGCAATAATATAACACATATTGCATTGGAAAGAGGGCTTACAAGGCAATCATTTCACCACTAGTGACCCTGAAATACATTAATTCAATGGCACCTCAATCTTGCACTCAATTGCTTCCAGTTCAGCATTTGGGATTGCAGTTTAACTCTAATGGACTCGTGTATTCCATACACTATGTGGATGTCAATTATTTGACCACTGTACATGGTGCTAGCCTAGCTTGTAAAAAATGGGAAAAAATAATCCTCTACCACCCTATACACAGATTTTTAATCACATAAAAGGAAACAGTGTCCATGCCAGGTTTCATGACACAACAATGTTTAGAAAGAATACCGTACAAAGATGAATAGCATATGGATACGTTACTGTGACCCAGATACATGATCCAGTGACCTACTTTCAATTCATGGCTTGCATTTTCGAACGAACATGTTCACGTCTGAGGTCATGTGACAGTCACAGAAAAAAACAATAGCCTACATATGCAGAATACAGACATTTGACCTTGTCACCTACTTTTGTTATATGATCCATTCATGAGTTCCGAGTAGTAGCAGTATTTTTATTGACATAAGGGAATCTCCTTATACTCATTTGTCATACGATAGTGTAAATACATGAGATACAAATAAATATATATAAATATGCGCATCACGGCCAGACAAATAGTGCAACATACAATCCCAAAAAGTGCTATATCTATAATAGTCTCCTTTGTGAGGGTTGCACTGAATATTTGAGAAGTCCTGCTTTTACAAATTACAATGTATTTGTATGGCCTAGATATCAACCCAGAGCAACTAAAACATCCTTTTGTTTTGCCATATTATATAAACAAACTTTTCATCATCATTCAGAGTAACAAAGACCTCATCATTCTCCCTAGCTGTGGCAAATAAAAACTGTCTCTTAAGGTCATATTTCATGCAACTTACACCGAAACGATACACGTGCAATAAAGTTTCATAAGACCATGTCAGAAGTTCACATACACTGTAACCTGCAAATGTGTAGCATTACCTTATGTACTGACAGGCTACATATATTAATCAATTGTTACATACATGCTAAGTGAACATATTAATAAAAACAAAAAATTTAGTTGTCATGAAAAAGCACATTTTTGGATTGTAAAAGCTTTTACTGAGGTTTACCACTATTCCAGTTCCGTCTGAAGAGGACCCAGCCAGCAATTGCTAAGAAATCAATCATTTGAAAAACACAAGTTTCATTTAGAAAAAAAATCTACAAAATTGCAGCACCTCGTGTTGAACAAATTAAGGTATAAGAGTTCAAAGAAGTATTCCTGTGTTACTTTGAATCACTTGGCTATTGGTCAAGCAGTTTCAGACAAGATACTTGAGTATTTTCCCAAAATTTAACCAAAAATCACAAAAAAAAAAAAAAAAAAACATGGGCCCAGTGCTCTGTTGTCATGCACATCAATAAATTGAAGTATATGGGTGCTATCTGCTTTTGTAACCATTGACCATCTGGATAATGGAGCCCATCAGTATCAGATACAGTCAAAATTTTGGCTCCCTCCACAACCCCACTAAATTTCACAAAGATCCACTAAAAATTAAAGATGCCCTTAGGGGTTAAAACAAGATTTATTTAAATGTAAGAATGGCTATGTTGAAATGTAAAGAGGGCATATATTAGTGCATAAGTTTTTTTCCTCACAAAGAAAAGTGAAGAAGGGCATACTCAGCAGAGGAATGGAAGGCTATGTTAGGAAACCAAGCACATCTATGTGTGGGTGGGTGGGTGGGGTGCTAGATAGAATACATGTATGTATGTCTGTTGGTGGGTGGGGTACTAGACAGATGAACAAAAAAGAATTGCCATTTCACAAGCTCTGTTCATACAAAGTCAGCCAGCACAGCTCAAAACCCACACACCACAACACACTTCAATTCATGATCCTTCCTTCATGAAAAAGAAGTCATGCAATTCTGCATCATGGACTACTTATATGCATGCACAATTGCACAGGATCACAACTTGCCAGGGACTAACTGATACCATGGGATATGATACATGTCACTTACTGCAGATCAAAGGCAGTATATATCATTTTGCTGCATCATATACTTCCTTATTGTAATGAGTTTGAGCAATCACTCTATGTGCATGGCCAGAAATAAGAAAAAGATTTTACTGAAAGGCACAAAGCTTCAGAAGATATTTGCCTGACAAACTCAATATAATAGCACCATCATGTCTTTTCACAACAGACATGAACCAGATGTGCTTTAATGTACAAGTCCACCCAAAAGGAACGTAATAGTACACTGCACATGAATTCAATATTAACATGATTTGATGTACTTAATCCAATTTTAGACACTTGATGTGCATGCTTATTGTTCCCTTTTAAAAATACAGTTTTCAACAAAAAAAACTTAAAAGTTACAAATATAAAAATATACATATAAACTGTCTCCACCAGTTTCCAATTGGTGAGAAAAAGCACCAGTCTAGTGCTAGGAAACATTTGTTGCATAAATTTGCATATTCACTTAATTTGCATAAATTAAAATTGTACAACTTTGGTTCAGGGCTCATTGGATGCAGCTATGTCACAAACCCATAAATTAAAGTTAGAATGACACCTCTGTCTAAAATAGTTTTGGAGATATTCAACTTTGAAATTTTTCATTGATTCTAATTAGCATAATTTAAAATTCTACAACACTCATTTACTATCCATTATATTGGCAGGTGTCACAAACTTAAACATGCACATTGAAATTTTGTTCTTTCTGCAATAGTTTGGAAGATAGGGAGCTTTCAAAAATTTAATTGCACCTCATTTGCATAATTTTAAGTGTCATGACTATTCCAAATTATAAGCACAATTTCACCGGTAGGTCAATCACTATGGCAAGTTTGGTGGTTTTGGGAATAATAGTGTCTGAGAAAAACTCAGGACAAATTTGGGTGCCATAGAAAGAAAGAAGTAACTAGAAGAGAAGATTTGTTTCACAGCAAATCTGGCTAGGTGCCTTCAAAATGAGAACAGTTTGAAATGTTACACTTTGCTATTCTTCAACATAATCTAAATTTTGTGTATTAGCCTTATTTGTATAAATCAAAATGCTACAACTTTGGTTCTTGGTATATTTGATGTGGCTATGTCACAAACATAAAGTGAAATTTGAATGACACCACTATCTACAGTAGTTTTAAAGTTATTCAAGATTTAAATTTTGTGTATTTACCTAATTTCCATCAATTTAAAGCCTAAAACTTTGGTTCATGGTTCACTGGATGTGTTTATGTCACAAACCTACAAATAGAAGTTGCAATGGTACCTCTATGGATAAGTTTTGAAGTTATTCAAGATTTAGATTTTGTGTATTAGCTTTATTTGCAAATATTAAAATCCTGCAACTTTACTCCATGATTCATTGGATGCACCTTTGTCACAAACATTTCGAGTGAAGTTGAAATGGCACCTTTATTTATGATAGTTTTGAAGTTATTCAAATTAATATTTTGTTTTTTTCACCTAATTTGCATAAATTAAAATTCTACAACTTAAGTTCATGGTTCATTAGAGGCAGCTATGTCCCAAACCTACAAATTGAAGTAGGAAAATGGCAACTCTCTGTATAATAGTTTTCAAGTTGTTTAAGATTTAAATTTTGTGTATTCACATAAATCAAAATTTTACAGTTTTGTTTCATTAGATGTGTCTGTTACAAACCTTTAAATTGAAGTTATAATGGCACCTCTATCTATAATAGTTTTGAAGTTATTCAAAACGATTTAAATTTTGTGTATTAACCTTATTTGCATAAATTAAATTTGTACAACTTTGGCTTATGGTTTTTTGGATGCGGCTATGTTACCAACCTTTAAATGGAAGTTGGAATGACACCTTTATCTGTAATACAGTGAAAACTCATTATAATGACACATCTGTACCCTGAGAAATGTGTCAGATAACCGAGTATGTCATATAAATGAATCAAATAACAAAGAAAATGAACATTTTCCCATGAAAATTTGTGTCATTATATCAAACATGTCAGATAATTGAGTGTCGTTATAATGAGACGTCACTGTAGTTTTCAAGCTACATGTATTCAAGATTTAAATTTTGCATATTTACCTAATTTGCGTAAATTGAAATCCAACAACTTTGGTTCATGGCTCACTCGATGGGGCTATGCCACAAACCTACAATTTGAAGTTGGATCGGCATCTCTATCTATTGACAGTTTTGGAGATATTCAACTTCTAAATTTTTCAATGCCCCTAATTAGCATAATTTGAAATTCCACAACTTTTGTTTACTGTCCATTGTATTGGCAGGTGTCACAAATCTATACATGCACATTGCAGTTTTTTTTTCTATGTGCAACAGTTTGTAAGATATGGAGCTTTTTAAAATTTCAATTTGCTCCTAATTTGCATAGTTTTAAACATCATGACTATTCCAAACAATATGCACAATTTCATTGGTAGGTTCAGTCACCATGGCAAGTTTGGTGGTTTTGGGAATAATACTGTCTGAGAAAAAGTCTGGACAAATTTGGGTGCCAGGGATAGAAAGAAAGAAATAAAGAACCTGAGGAAAAACAATATGTCTGGGTTGGCACTGAGGCACAAGGAGGGAGCACTGTCCTTACATGTGCATGTGCTTACATACACAAAAATGACTGCTGTGTGCAAATGTCTGACCTGTATTCAAGCATTTCTACAATGAGCTGACACTATACATTTCTCATCAGTGTATGCCTATTATCCAGGGATTATCTATCAATTCTAAATCATATGTAATATGGTGGAAAGCAATGACCTGGTGCAACTGTGGTCACAAGAGAGTAACATGAAGGAAAACAAATATATTTTGTCCACTAGATTCATACATCCAGCATGCTACATATAAAACTTAGTCCATCATGTCACATGTATATTATACATGGTACTGTTGTACAAAGAAAAACCCTTATTGCACAGCTACATGTACATTTACATTACATGTCTTTTCATACCTGCAGTCCTCACCTATAAATACATTGTGGTAAACTACATTGTGGTAAACTACAAGCAGTTTGCATGAAACCATCACAAACAAGCCATTTTTTTTCTTTTTTCTTGAATCCCTTGGTGCTTCTTTCTCTTCAGAGTAACACCAAGTGCATTTCTATCAATAATGTACTTCTTCATTCTGCAACAGATATTTTCCAAACAAGTGATGCCAAAATATAAAGCACAAAGGTAGTGCGAGTCCTGCATAAACATGCCAAAGGTACACACTGATACATGCAGCATTTCTCTAGCTGCTGTATCAATACCATTTGATCCTGAAACTGCATGTTTTTGGGTCTACACTCAGCTATGTGCATTTGTTAGTTGTTTATTTATATTTTAAAATATATATACCGGCATTCTAGGTCAAGAGCTTGAATTCTAGAAATTTAGCTAAATATATCTTACACACATATTGGGAAAAAGAGATAGGTCAATCAAACATTTTAAAGTTAATATACAGCAAAAATGCAACAAAGTACTCACATCAGATTCCAGCAGTTGTGATGGGTTTTCCAACACCCCTACAACCACAAACTTCAGAAAAAAAGCACAACAAAACTAACACAAACCACAAAAACTAACACACAAACAAAAAACACAAAAACAAACAAACAAAAATGAGAGGAATTAAAATAAGCTTTGCCCTCTCCCAAATTGTTTTTTTTTTTGTGTGTTTTTTTTGTTTTTGTTTTTGTTTTGTTTTTTGAATATAAAACAAGAAGATAGCAACAGTTACATGCGCTCAGCTGACCTGGGCTTAATGACCTAAAAATCAATAAAGCATGTCATGTAAGGAGAAAGACTGTATTGATCAGTACTGAAACATGTACATGCATTTGTGCTTGTATCCCTGTGCTGAACATGCTTACCACAGGAACTCACTGCCTCCATAGGGTCCCTAGATTGCTTTTTTTTTCTGATGTGCTCCCAATGAGCACCCACAAGAAGAATGCAATAGGGAGTTTGGAGGATGATAAGCTGGAAAAGAAACTGGAAGCTTTCCATCAAATTTATTTTCCTTTGTGGTTAATTTTAGGCTTGTTAACAGATGGGAATGTCCTCCAACAGGCCCTTCAGATGTTAACATTGACAGCCCAGCTCCTGGGCAGCTAAAGTATTAGGACAATGTCTTGCTCTAACTACACTCATCTTACTTTAAGTCTCAACCAAACTTGGTGAAGATCCAACGAAGTGAACATATATGCAATCTACATCCAAGCTTTGGTGTACTGATGCCCAAACATCAGCATCATTATACCCAAGGTCACACATGCACATATATATTGTACATTCCCTATTTGTAGTTCAATTTGTTGCACGCCGTCTTCTTTTGAAGCAA
Source organism: Hermodice carunculata (assembly GCA_964020975.1). Taxonomy (NCBI): domain Eukaryota; kingdom Metazoa; phylum Annelida; class Polychaeta; order Eunicida; family Amphinomidae; genus Hermodice; species Hermodice carunculata. The sequence continues at coordinate 24,374,941 of OZ026630.1, forward strand.
AGTGGATCAACGTTTTACATACATATATTACACAATTTAGAGCAATCTGCCTTGGCGTACAACTGACAAGGCTATACTTAATTCTGCATTGTAACTCCCACAGATGACACCACATACAACTACAAGTCACAAATATTCATTTTTTTTCTTTTTTTTTTTTTTGAAGTCACATATGGACAGCTTGTGGAAAATTAATGCAATTGTATGGCGGTGCAAAGTTGTTGCAAACCCCTGGTGTCATGTCACACACACATAGACCACTGCATATTGTTTTTGTTTGTTTGTTTTGTTGGGGTGGGGGTGGGTGTGTTTGTATGTTCAGGGTTTTCCACAGGATTTGAAAGCAAACAGGTGGCTAATAGAAGTGTACCTTTTTTTTTGGACAAATTTATATCAGACATGACATTAATTACGAAATATAAATATCTGCCAGTAGCTTTAGACTTGGATCCACCATCAGGGCAACCTTCTCCACTATATTCTTAGCTCTATCTTTGACCCAGCAGATCACCTTGACTCCTCTGGCCAAAACTGCCATACTCAATTCATAGCCGGGGGTGACTTCAGTGTCTGATACAATATTCCTATTCTGGGGCCCACAGCCATCCCCAACTGGTAACTTCAAAGCATAGTATATACATATTTAGGTAATGCTCACACTAGAAAAGTCCCGTGATATTGTACAAAGATTTGACAAATTCACCTTGCCTTAACACAAATCACACATATATTTTGGACACTACCTCTTCAAAATATCCAGTTGGGACAAACCAACATGGACTTGGCTGCCATTTTGAAAATTAAGGATTTCACACCCGATGGTTTGTAAATAAGGATAGCAATGGGACGATGCGGCTGGGGGGGGGGGGGGGGGGGGAAGGTTATAATATATGAAACCAAAAGTACATATTTTGCAAATATTTCAGAGCATCAACAATGATATGGCAAAAATATTTGGAGGCCAGACCATGAATAAACAATGATCATCAGCACACAGTGTAAGACCACATTCCAAGCATTTTGATTGTGTGCTAACTTAGACCTGTACATTTGATTATGTTCAGTCCACCTCGTACACCTTCATCCATGCACATTGCAAAAAGTGCTGAAAATGTGGCCAAATCAAATGTACTTTTGTGCAAATGTCCCACAATGCATTGTGCCTGGTTTAAAATGGCACTCACCAATATGTGCATGATATGCCAAGGTATCGTGTCACATTTGGATTTGTCACTGACCATGAAAACTGCTTCAGACACAACTGAGTGAGCAGCTTAAAGTTAAGATTGCAAGTCATGTTTTAAAAATACTTCAATGACCATTTGCCATGGTAACTCGAAGAACAGACACCTGGAACATAGTGAAATATTACAATACATTCACTAAACAACCATAGGTATGCTGGGGCTATCCAGTTTCAGGGTACAACTGTGCCAATGCAGCTATGCTGTTTCCCCTGCAAGAGTTACCCTCCAGACAAGTGAAATAAAATGCTGTGTTTGAGTTGACATTACTGAAAAATAACTGCATACGATGGCCACTTTCTCGATAAAATCTTTCAGGGTTGATCAATTTTTATTTGGGAAGGCTGGCTTGAAACTTTTTTTTATGTGTCATAAAATTTATTTAGGGTCAGGCGGGTTACGGGAACAACACATATATATTTTTGTAAGGCCTTAGGTAGCTTGAACATCTGTTGAAACATGTTTAAAATGGATGTCCTTTCCCCTTTTACACATTACCTCCTTTTACATCAATTTAATTTGTTACCTGCGCACAGCCAAGGGCACCTGTGCAATTGAAATAACATGATTTTTAATGAAAAAGGTGAAAGGTGGGTCCAAGTTGACCTTTAGATGTGAGAAGAAATGCCGATGTTGATATAGCTCACTTTTGCAAATAGCATAACAAACATGATACCATTACACGTACACATACACACAAAAACAACCCAATGGGTGAAGCAGTTGAAGCAAAACAGCATGACTTTTTAACTCATTAATCTGGCCTTTATATCCTCTTATCCAAGGCTGGAAATATTGTGTATTAACTGGCCACTTTGAAACAACATAATATTCCACATTAATAAAAATACGCATTCACATTATAAGCCATGTTGTGTACATGCAGTGTTTTAAATGCCATGACTCCTTGGGAAAGTCAGTAATTCAGAAACCATGATTCATTTAGCGAGAATTTAGAGCACCTTGAAGGCATAAGTTCTCAAAGTATATGTGAATCATAACATGAGTACCAAAGTGCATTCTTTTCTCTACATTACTGGCACCATTGTTTCACATCTTCCCAGCAAAGATACATTTAATTTCAAATAAACACCTGCCCTAAAAGACATGTCACACTGTTGCTTAAATAAGAATATATCTCTCAGCAAAGAGCAGGTCTTTTTCTGCACCTGCTGTATGATCTATCAGCGTCACCAAGAAAATCAATATGAAACAAATTTAGCAGAGAACAGATATTTTCCTACCCATCTGCCATTGTTTACACCTGCAGTGTCCGTATTTTACACATTTATGGTGGCAGAGATAAAGGTCCCTTATTTATCAGCACCCTTCTGTAGAATTTGTCTAAGCCTATCTGCTCTGTTGTTCTTCAAATCTGAAGGCACTACTGCCTGCTGAAAAGTTACACACATCAGATTTTCATTTTTAATTCTCTCTTAATGAAAAGCCTGTATGATAAATAATTTACTGTCATACAATTTATTTTACATCCTTGTGCCTTATTTCTTGATTTTTAAAACTGACTTTTGAAGGTATATTTTTGCAAGTCCTCATTCATTTGATAGCATAAAATTTATTTTTATGCATATAAAGTCATAGTTGCTCATGTGTACATTAGTAAAAGACAACCATTTTCGCCCAAGTCTAGAGTGTAACATGAAGTGTAATGTAGTTTTACATGAATGTATCACTGTGACCCAGATACTTGACCTAGTGACCCACTTTTGTTTCATGACACACCTTTAGGTCAAGATATATATGTGTATGAAGTTTATAAAACTAAGTTAAATAGTAAAGGAATAATAGTCTGGACACAATTTTATAAGGATATGCCACTGTGACCCAGATACTTGACCTAGTGACACACTTTTGGTACATGACACATCCTTAAGTGTAGATGCATCTGTGTGTAAGCTTCATTAATCTAAGTTAAATAGTAAAGGAATTATAGCCCAGACATGATTTTATAAGAATATGTCACTGTGACCCAGATACTTGATCTAGTGACCTACTTTTCATACATGACATACCCTTATGTCCAGATGCACCTGTGTATCAAGTTTCATTCATCTAAGTTGAGGGACAAGCAAATTACAGCCTGGACATGAAAAGCAGACAAACAGATGGGGGGGGGGGGGGGGGGAAGGGAAGCGATTACTATAAATGCCCCTTCTCAAAGAAAAGAGGACCATGACAGCTAACTTTACAATCATGCACAAAATGAAGTGTGTCCTGTGAGCTTCAGAATGATATCAAGGTCACCTCTGTTTAAGACCATCATCACTGTACTTTAACATGTACATGTACATACATGTATCTCACTAACAATTTTTGCTAATTTTGATAATTTGTTTAAAATTACAAAAAGAAAACACCACCACGCACTGGACAATTTGGTGGAGATCAAGTACAGGTAAATTTCCAATAAGTTTAGACAGGATCCAACTTACAGTTTCAGACGAGTCAAACAAAGCAAAAACACATGAAAATTCTTTAAAAAATGAAAAAGCATTAAATTGCAATCTGTTGAACACACTAAGGTCTAGGGATCCCCAGAAGTGACCCTATCCAATTTCAAGGAATTGACACAGCAGTTTTAGAAAAGACTTTTTAACATTTTAAGCAAACTACAAGATCGATGAGTAACTCTGCACTATACATGTCCATAAATAAGATTATTGTGTAAAGCAAATTTTTAAAGTACATTCAGGGCCTACTCTGTGGAAATTACCAGATATAACTCATTTGGCACCCTCATTGGACAGCTTTTAAATGAGGCATTGAAAGCATTTTCAAACATGCTAATTTTGTGCATCACAGCCTCATACCTGTACCATTGTATTTTATGTATACTATATTATTTCCCTAGTTCTAATAACATACTTACATTTTGTTAATCACTTTGTTTTATTCATCCATTGTACATATTGAATATCACTCACAGGGTAAACTAGCCTGGCTAATTTTGTAACCATTTCAAAATAAATTTACCTAATCTCACCTTGGCAAAAAATAAACAAACAAAAAACACAGTAAATCTAAAAATCATTGGAGCATGACCATTTGGACATACTTGGTAGAGGCATGCATAAGGTCACAACCCGACCAAGCATGATCTGAATCTGGTTGACAGTTTTGGAGAAGAACTTGAAAATGTGAATGACCATTGCAATGTGATGGACTTGCATAGAAATCAATAGGTATGACTGACAAGTACCACAATAAAAAAATTGTTACAGATTAGGGATCCAGAGTATTATCACCCAATAACCCTCCCAAGAGCTACAATTCCACCAAGTTTTAGAATAATCTGATTGACAATTTCCCAGAAGTCAAAAAAAGCAAAAAAAACCCCACAACTATTCATTAAAAAAAATAGAAAAAAATCTCTGTGCTACCTGTTAAAAAATTAGGTCTGGGGGTCCCCTGAAGTGTCTGTATGCAAATTCGAAGCAATTGGCTATAAAATTTTGGAGCAGAAGATTTTTTAAGATTTTGTCACAAAATTAACAAAAAAAAAAAAAGAAAAGAAAAAAAAAACATAAAAAATACAAAAATCACCAGAGCCTGACCGTTTGGGCACACTTGGTTGAAACCCACCCAAGGTAAATTCCCATCAAGTTTAATTGAAATGGATCTGGCTAACAGATTTCGAGAGGGAAATAATGTGAATTGTGGATGGACCATGGATGGAGGATGGACAGCAGACAGACTGATGGGCATGCGACATATTACTGACCATTCCAAAAGCTCAGCTGACTGACTAGCCAGTTGAACTAAAAACAGTGAGAATTATCAGGAACTTAGTGGTACACTGGATCCAACTGCCAGAAACAGAAGACATCAAAACACAGGTGACTTTTAGAATGATAAAATGAGACCTCCTGTTCACTGGTGAATGTTGATTTTCATTGTCCATGTTGTCTATGTATGACCTATGAAGTTACCCATGCAATCCTAACATCATATACCCATATTCATGTAAATAATATATATCCCAAACTAATACCTGCATGGGGTCAGCTCTGTACTCATCAACACAGGACATATTTTTTACATATCCATTGTATTTACTAATTCAGTTTTTGGTAGCTCTGCTCACCATAGGTCCCAGAGCTTATGTGATCACTGACACTCATGTGTGTCCATCTGAAAACTTTTGCTTGTGAGTGCCATACAGTCCACAGTTTTCAAGATAGCACCATTATAACTTTCAGGACTCATCAAGTGTATGAAAATCTAGGTCCAGTTCAATATTGGTGCTGCCACCTATATTATATAATATTTAGGCCTAAATTTGAAAAAGTTGAGAATGATATTTTTCAAAAAGTTTTTCATGAATCATTATGAAACTTGGTACGGATGTCAATCAGACAAAAAGACAGAAAAGCATTGAAATTCAGCGCACCATCTGCAGTACTACAAAAGATATGGACACAAAGAGGTGTTGCAAACACATTAAATTCAGTATGTTGAGAAACAATATGGCCAAAGATACCAAATGTCCCACAAATGTGTATGACATGTAGAAGTTTTATGTTGCATAATATGGATGCCCTTGACATACTTTCTAAGGTCATGGAGGGAATACATTTTAGGAAATGATTTTTCTGTTATGTTCCTCACATCTGAACTTGTGCAGGTCCAATATACCATTACAGAAACATTACACAGACCAGTGTTTGACATTACTCCTATCTGGGCATCGAATTTTGTGCCTTGGGGGTTTTCACACATACATGCCTTAATAAGTTGAAGGACCAGGCCAGCAAAGCATTAGTTAAACTGCATCGATTTCCATTGAATAACAATGTTAAAATGTCAATTTAACTGTAAACGTCAATGTTATACCCTATTGTCTCGTACAGAAGTGAAGTGTGAGTGCATTTCTAATCAAAGGCCTGAATAACCAAAATTTAATGCAAATATGTGACAAAGCCATACCATGCCTGAAATATGGATCAAGTCTGCTGGTTGAGACACATAAAAGATTTATTAATGAAGATGGGTCTCCAGGAGACCTGGCCAAATTTCGAAGAAAGCTTTCAGAACTCAGTTGTTCCAAAATTAGGGAAATCTTACAAAATTCATATTACCTGGACTAGCACAAAGAAATTAATAGTTTTAGATGAAATTGGCAGCATAAACTGTGCACATACTGCACCATAAAGCAGAATTTTGATTTAGAAAATTACCTGAAACTTGGATTCCCAGTTAGTAAAAGAAAAACTTCAGTAAACTGATTGAGAATAAGTGCCCACACACTCCAAACAGAAGCGGGAAGATACAATTGGCCAAAAACACCTATTGATCTCAGGACAAGCAACTTGTGCAAATCAACCAATATTGAAGATGAGATCCATTTTGTCACTGAATCTACTTATCATCCTGACATACGTAATGATTTATACTCTCTGTCTAGGAATGTAATGACTTCACCTTTCTGACCAAACAAGAAAAGTTTGAATACATCATGACAATGGGTGATGACAGTGTCTTGACTTGTATTAAAGTTTTTTGCTCATAAATCATGCCTTTGACAGGCAGGTTGAAAAAATAGGTCAGGACTGAAAAGGAGACGTATGAGGATCCATCAACGAAACAATTCAATAGGTTTTATCATGCATACATACGAGTAAATGGGTACTATCAGTCTATGTTAATTTTCTTGTGGGAGCACCAGGAGTACTGCACATGGTCTGACAAGCAATCTGTATATATACAACATATAAACTATTCTCTGTACATTATCAGTTAGTAGGTAGAATGACCCTGAGTGGGTTACCTGTGTCTTATGGACTATACCATGCTTAATGGTTTTATGTCAACTTCATTCCATTCTGTGTGGTGTCACGGTGGCATCACTGGTGATAATTTGGAAGTCGCATCTCAATTTATAATCGAAATAATGAATTTTGTGAACACTTTTTACATCTGTAATGCTATGAATTGAGATGCAACTTCCAAATTGACACCAAATGTGTGTTGGGCCAATGGTCAAATTTTGAACAACCTTGGCGTAATTTTCAAAGTCATTAAGGATAATGCAATGAATGCTTAGTTCTACATGTTGAGAAAAAAGCAGGTTAGCAATATACCAAATGTACCATAATTGGCATCATATGTAGAAGTTTGATATTGCATAGTATGGGTGACATTGACCTACTTTCTCAAGGTCACAGGGGGAATACATTTAAGGAAATGATTATTTTTTGTTATGGTCATCATGTCTGAACTTGTCAATATGCATCAATACACCATTACAGCAATATTATATGTATGTCTATGATGTGTGGATCATGGTGATGCCACCGGTAGTATTAAGTGGAACTAGCATTAGAAGGTATTTAATGTTATTCTGGTTTAAATTGAGATGGAACTTCTAAATTTACACCAAATATGCCAATAATCAAACTCGTTAAAATTCTAGGTGACTTTGACCTATTTTTAAAATCATTAAGGACAGAATAAAGAACATCAAATTCCATATTTTGAGAAATAAGTAGGCTAACAATACCAAATGTACATGTATCACCAATGGACCATATATCGAGGCCAGATATTGCATAATATGGGTGATCTTGACCTACTTTCTCAAGGTCATGGAGGGAATACATTTCAGGAAATGATTTTTTATGGTCATTATATCTGAACTTGTGCATGCACATGTCTCAATGTACCATTCATTGCAGGAATATGCAGACAAAAGTCTATCAAGTGTAGATGTCATGGTGGAGCCACTGTTGGTATTACATGAAACAAGCATCATCAGTATTTTAGCACATTAAATTCATTATTTTGATTACAAATTGAGATGAACCTGCAAAAGTTACACCAAATATGCATTAGGTTAATGTTCAAATTTTGTAATATGTTTTGTGACCTTGTCTTATTTCAAGGTCACTAATCACGTAAGGAAAAGACACTGAAATCAGTATGTTAATAAAAAATAAAGGGAACAATAGCAAATGTACCACAAAGGTGTGTTTTTATGGCAGTGTGATCTTGCTTCTCATGGGTGACCTTGACTAATTTCTCATGGTCATTTAGGGAATGCATTTCATGATGATGATGATGATGATGATGATGATGATGATGATGATGATGATGATGATGATGATGATGATGATGATAACAACACCATATGTATTTCAGAACATTAGGCCCATGGGCCCCCTGTTGGTATAATTTTTTTTCTTTTTTGTTACTCATTGAATGATACTATAATTTACACAATCCAGGGTCCCTCTTTCCATCACAACAACAGCTTCATTACTATTTTCATACCTGCATTGATATTGAGAATAAAAAGCTAGATCCGATGTTTTTAGCTTCTGGACTGTGTTTTGTTTCCCTGAGATTAAGACCTGGACATGTCACCATATAGATACTCTTCCATAATCTATATATAGCCAACTGCTCATAAACACCTTCACTCTGCAGAATCTAATTTCATGTCACCTTCCAGGTAGAGTGAAAAACTGACAAAGAAATTCTGCTTCAAGGTCCAATTTCACTCTCTTCATTCGTTATATGAAAACGGTGAAGCTAAGTCATTTCAATGACAATCACTAATCCAGCAAGTTTTCCGGAGATGGAATGAAAAAGTGGAGCGAAGGATATCCGCTGGCCACTGAACAAGGTGGCTACTTTGGCATTCATCTTCCATCAAAAGCAAATGCTGTTTCTCAGATAATTTCATGATTTATAGTTTTGCAAGCTCCCTCATAATGAGAAATCCAATAATGGGTTGCCAAATCTTGCCTTGCAGATGAGCATTACTGGCCACTACATGAAGTGCTATGTGTACTTTCAACCTCCAGTTTGTTGTTTATCTGGGGAATTGTGGATCGGTGTATGTCCATTTCATGGCTTCAGTTTTAACTACATTCTGGAGTTTGCAGTCCTTGTGAATTTATGCCTTTTGACATCTTGGTGAAGATGGATACACCTCATTTTCTGTCCAGCTTCAATTTCATGAAGCCATCAACATTTGATACATGGCAGAATGCAAATTTTCTGTCATTTCTCCTTAAAGACCAACTTTCTAATCGCATCATTTCAATCCATAAGGCATCATGAAATCCTAATCAAATTTATGAACTGGTTTTCCATACACAATACTGCATATAACAAACATTATCATTGTCCATTTGATGTACAGTCTGACCTGACCAGTTGTAGCTGGACAGAAACAGAATAGTGTCCAAAGTGGTATGCACGAAGGCTGCAAAAATAATTTATTTTGATTCTTAGGGTGATAATGTGTAATGGCTGGAAAATATAATGACTAGATGACAAGAAACTCTAAGCACTAATCCTATCATCTAAACTCTTTGGCAGGATGATGGGTGATGATAGATGTAAAGAACAGGTCTGTGCGGCTGACTAACAGGCACAAATATGTGTTTGACAATAACGACGGATATTTGCAGTGAGTACATATATCTTAACAGCACCAAACATCTTGTATTATATATGTAAATATTATGTGGATTTAAACGATTACAGGGACAGATTTACACCACCATGGATATATGCTAGGTTAGAACTACTATACCAGGCAAAAGCTTGGTGTTTAGTCATAAGTCCTTGACATTCGGGTAACAGATATAATGATTTCACTCCCACTCAAAATCCTTATCACCTCCCAGCACAGACTCATGTGGCCCTATAACCTTGGGAAACAAGTCAATGTCAACTATGTGCAGTCTCAAAATTGTCTTTGTAAGACTTGCAATACTTTCTGTAGCTCAAATAGTTATGAAGTTACTAAGCGCATTGTAATATTCAATAAAAGTGGCCCTGTGACCTTGGGAATTAAGATAAGGTCATGGTCAACCTTGTCCCTTCAGAGGTCCATCTATTATTAGATTTAATCACAGTTATTCAACTAGATTAATACATCAAGATTACCAATAGATAGGGTATCCAGAAATCAAATTATAAAATATCAAATCCTGGCTAAACAAATCTCTTCAGGCATCACCCAGCGAAATTTACTAAGTTGACCAATGCCCTGGGAAATTAGCCCAAAGTCGCTTATTTCTGGTTTCACCTTGGCACTTATGCAGGACCATTGCCATGCCCAAGTCCCACTCCAGACAGCTTTTGTGTTATCAACCTGACAGGCAATTTACAAAAGGTAACCTGTGACTTTGGGGATTACTTGAAAGAAGAAAAAAGTCACCAAATGAAATCCTCAAACCAGTTGAGTTCTTACAGAGAACCCTCATCATGCCCAATTTCGAAGTCCTTGCTCAAATGTACACTGTATTTTGAGGTTTAACTGAAACTAGGACTGCGTGTATCAGTCCTGTGCTAAGCTGACCTTACATGCTAACAGGAAGTTGCAGCAAGTGTCAATGTGTTTATTCAGTGATTGCAATTTAAGACAAGCAAGTGCTCCGGCATCCCTCAACCATGTCTACTGAACTCCAAATAATTTAAGGAGACCTGGTGGTTTCTCATCTGTACATCAGATTTTATAATGAACATGAATATGTATCTCAGCTTTCAACCTACCTGTTATGTAACAGGGGAATTACAAGTCACTTGCAATTTCCCAATGCAAGCACTGGTTTATGCCTATGTATCACTGTACTTATTCATGCATGTATACAAGGTACAGACCCACCCAATGTACATCTGTACCAATTTTGAAGAGGAGGCATTCAATGATTTTGGAGTAAACTACATATAGATTATTTTCCACAAGCATCCCTTCACCAACTATGCAAAACACCAGAAAATCACAACGGTACCACCTACATGTACCAAACAATTTTCATATAAATCAAGTCAAGGAAGGTATACATCTCCAACCCAGTCTGGAAGTTTGGAGGTTCAAACATGGTCTTTGAAAAAATAGATAGATAGACAGACAGACAGATTAGATAGATAGAGAGATATTAGATACAATAGATAGACATAAACACAGACAGACAGGTAGCTAGCCAGCTAGCTAGATACAGACAGACAGACAGACAGACAGACAGACAGACAGACAGACAGACAGATAGATAGATAGATAGATAGATAGATAGATAGATAGATAGATAGATAGATAGATAGATAGATAGATAGATAGATAGATAGATAGCACAAACAGTCTGTGGTCAGCTGAATGAAAAACAAAAAAAGCTTTGAGCTATGTGTCCTCATGTAGTGTGACTATGGTCAATGGTATTGGAGAAAATAATACTTAATAATACATTCATGTCCACCACTTTTCCTTCAATTGTGAACATGCTGCATTGTACTCTTACCAATCATTACATAATTTCAAAAATTGATGAAATTTCAGAAAATGACAGAACTCCCAGCTACTGCACAACTTGGATGTACATTTGTATACTGAATCAATCTACATCCTACTAAGTTTGAAGAAACTCCAGCTGGTGGTTTGGGAAAAGAAAAAATATAAAAACATGCAAAATTTCAGGCAAAAGGGAAAAAACACATAAACTTTTTATAGATTTCCTTTTTTTCACATAGAAATGCTCTAGTTACAGCCTTCCATTTTCTCCATGAATCCTGTTTGCTCCCTGCCCCACATTGAAAGAACTTTTTTCATTTTTACTTAACCTGCCTTTTTCAAAAGCTGCAGACAACACTGAATATGATACATATCTCAATACTCAGAGCAGAGCTCAACATAAAGGCACAGTGGGAGTTTCAGTACGTGTTGACAGGCAGGTAAACAAGTACATTCATGATCTGATTGGTAAAGCTAGAAGAGCCTTAAACGCTATGATGGGCCTTAGCATCCCTGAGGGTGGTATTAACCTGCTTCCCACAGCCAAACTTTATAAGTCTGTATTCCTGCCCATATTATTATATGGATGTGAGTCTTCAGCACATGACAATAGCATATAGACAAGCAGCTTGAAGAGTCCAAGGTTTGCCAGAAAGAGTGGCAAACGTGGAGTGCTATCAACTCTGGGGTGGTGTTGTTCTAAAAAGGCAGCGAAATTGCTATCAGGAAGATTTGTTTTTGTGGTAACATGCTGTGCCTGCAAGCCTCATCAAAGGAGAGGAAAATCTTAATTTATCACCTGTATCAGACAGACATAACTTGTGTGCCCATTGTTAGACACAGTAATAGAAAAGTTAGATCAAGGGAGAATGTTTCCAAATAAACTTGCCTGGAAAAGGGAAGCTAGATGGAAAGCAATGGAAACTGAGAAACCTGAATGAAGAGTTGCCATGTTTCAAAATTCCAAATTGAAAATATTCAGGCAACTAGTCATATTGAACCATATTTATGTTGGCACCTCGCAAAGCAGAAACATATGCTACTTGGGTGTACATTTATTATTATTATTATTATTATTATTATTATTATTATTATTATTATTATTATTATTATTATTATTATTATTATTATTATAAAATAGGAGGTACTCATGAGTAACTAAAATCCTGTGCTACCACCTATGCTGCAGCAAGAAACTTGACAGGAAGGAGGGGAGAGTCCTGTATAAGCAGGGCTAAATGGGCTTCTACTCCAAAATTAACCAATTGAGAAAACAAAGAGCTCAAGAGAAGTCATTCACTAAGTTTTAACCCTTTCAGGGCCACAGTTTTGACTTGGCAGCTTCCATGGGCACGCTTTCAGCACAATCTGTGAGGTTTTTCCTCCCATTTTGATGCTGGATGCTGACACTAAATTAGTGGTTTTATTTGGACGATCTTATGAGCATATGGATTCAACAATAACAGCAAAAAATTATGGAAATCATCGGTCTTAAAATGATTGGCTACATAGTACATGACAAAGGATCTCCAAGTAATAAGTCTTGCAGCAGTTCTACTCATGAACTTTATTTTTGTTGTGAGCTGTGATATGTTTGACTGCTTTTTAAGATACTTGTAACATGTTTACTCTATTTCCTATTCGAATTCCTGATGACAGTGATGTGCAATGTGATTTACCTTTAGTTTTGTGAACTGCTGTTATTTATAGTGTATATATCATTAACAGCTTATCACCAATATCTATAACAGGGGCTAAATTAATCAATATTTATAACAAATGTTATCAATAAGGTGACATCCTGCAATAATTGCATTCAATTTTTATGTGCAATCTCTGAACATGAGCAGGTGCATGAGGGCCTGGGATGAGCGCGTAGCCTAATTGCTTCAACCAATAATTAAGCAAGTTTATTGGTGCATGCATGGTCCCAGTTGAGAAAACACCTACGGCGTGTGAACGATTGACCCCCGTTTAGAGTACCCCCCCCCCCCAACATCAGAAACACTGAAAGCTTGAGTGTCCCTGTGTTCCCCCAGCAGCGTCCCTCTGGACCATTAGTATTACATGATGGCCTTTGGTCAGTTCAAAGCTTCTCAGGACACAACTGCGCTGCCAGCGCCATGACTCGAGTTTCACTTTCTTTTTTTTTTATTTCTTTTTTTTTTTTTTTTTTTTCAGGCACGGCCGGGGAGGGAGTATACTACAGACTACAGTGAAAGGAAATTTTGCAGATTTTCAGCTTGACAGCACCATACTCCATAGGCATAGACCTACTATCGTCCATGACAGCACTGGCATTGGTAATGTGACGTTTTGGCATCAGTCGTCGGTACAGGTCTGATCCCACACATTTAACATGTTTCAACCTTGACGCCCGCTGATAGCAAGATCCAGACGTGTTATTGTTAATAATGTTAAGTGCAATACATGGTGACATTTTGTTATGATAGTAATGACGGGAAAATTTGTGTTTTCATGGTGATGATGCCGATATCCCAGGGTAGATAGGCCCATAGTACGGCTATACTTCAAAATACACACCAGAGAATCGTATTTCGCTGTTCATGATTTGTTTAACTGCTGAATCATGTTTCACGAGTAATAGTCCACTTAACTCAGGCCTTTCACGGTTCACGAAAATTATTTTGTGTCTTCACATTTCACTGTTTTCAGGCAAAACTAAGAAATGCCAAGTATTACAATAATCAAAAAGGTCTTGCCCAACCCCCTTGGATGTGATTATTATTATTATTATTATTGTTATTATTATTATTATTATTATTATTATTATTATTATTATTATTATTATTATTATTATTATTATTGTGTGTGTGCCACAAATTGCCAGCAAATGGACATGCAAATGTGTGCGGTCAGCTCCCTGGACCATGCAGCGCACATGGTCTTCAAAGACATCAGTCCTGGGCATAGAATTATCAATCAAGGACAATGTCATGGACATGCATTTTATTAAAGCGCTGAAGTAGTTTTTAAAAAATAAAAATAAAAGACATTAATTAATAATTCGGATAAAGATAAATTCTTACCAGCACCAGTAATTAGTGTCACATAAAATAATGTGACAATAAGCAGCAGCATTGTCACAAATTCAGGCATTCTGTACTATTTTAGCTCCGCTTCCATTGGGTTCTCCTGGTTATCATAATTGTCCCTCAAGTCAGCATCCATTGCCAAGCATCTCGCTATCATCTCTTGAAGAACCACTCTTCTTAAATTCAGGCATCTTTGAACCGTCAGCCACACCTTTTATATTCCCCATGGTTTCACAGTGTCACTCTGTCAGTGAATAGGGCTCAGTTGCGCTTGAGTGCTTCGGAACGGTGGCATTCAAGGTTCACATTTTCAACGGAATGCCAAAGCGCTCGTGCACCTTTCCGCTTCTGCTGAATACATTTACAAACACACATGGTGCTGTTCCGTCACCCTCCCTCCTACTCTGATTTACGTTACTGGACAAATTCAGCACTCAAACGGTCATTTTTAATCAGCATTGTGTGATATCAAAACCGTTTTATGATATGTTGTTCATTTTGAGCTCATATTGTGCACTAAGATGGTCACTACTAACAAGGGATTCTACGTTTCGACATCCTAGTGGGGTAAAACATGCTACCCTGCCCGCTCTGTCCTGCCTGTCTGCTCGGCGGAAGAAGACAGCCTGTTTCTCTTCTGGTACTTAGCTTTGTCGACAGAGGGCAGATTTGCTTTGATCAACGATCATGATCATTATTGCCATAATGCCATGCCCACCCATAACGCACTGTGCTCTTGAAAACATAAAGTTACGCTTAATTAGGCCTCATCCCGCCCTTTTGGGCAACTGAAATCCACAAAAGAAAATATGAGACATTTAAATCACGTAAATATGTTACCAGGCCCGTCACCAGCTTTTCCTGGAAGGGGGTTCGGACTTAAGATATAGGCTATAGGTCCTAATTAATATTGAGTTGACATTGGATAGTGAGAAATGTTTTCAGTTAGGCATGTTGAAACAAATTTGGTCCAGACACTAGTGTCCCTGACTAAAATTATAGTTCATCATGACCTTATTCATAATCAGAATTTTACTTGGTAGAGTCTTCATTCCATATTTGTATTTTAATGGAACTACATTATTTGTGTTTTTTGATGTCCACCTTGACTTATCTTGTTGACACTGACTGAATCTGTGTTGTATGTGCACTACACGGAATTCTGAATGTACCCATTTGACCTCTGTGACTGATGAGTAAAGACTGACTCCTTTTCCTGAATAAAGTTATCATCATCATCATCATCATCATCATCATCATCATCATCATCATCATTGCTGAGAGGGAGCGTAAAAAACGCCGTAAGCGACCGAGGGGGTAGGAGGAGGAGGAGGAGGAGGAGAGAGAGAGAGAGAGAGAGAGAGAGAGAGAGAGAGAGAGAGAGAGAGAGAGAGAGAGAGAAAGAGAGAGAGAGAGCAGGGTTTGGGAGGGGACTTGCCCCCACCCAAGGTAAGAGACTTTGGGGGAAATAAAAACCAAATTTAATAGTGTGTTCTCGCGAATTTTTTTTTTTTTTTTTTGCCAGATGAACATACCATTATCCCTTTTCGGCTTTAGCTATTTGAAGATATTCATGCAATAGACACGCACGGCCTTTATGTGGCCGGCGGAAAGCTCAGTCACCATGAGGGTTTTTGGTTTTGATGGTTCACAAAAAATATACTCTGTTCAGAAAATCTTATATATAAAAGTAAGTATTTTTTAGAATTTCCTGGATCTACAGATGACTACATATAACAGAAAGTATATTTCTTGTTAAATATGGTTGAATTTGATAAAAATAGAATCTCATCTTGTTTTTTTTTATGTCACTCGAAAAATGTACTTTTCTTTTAGCCAGAAAGTTTTCTTTTTGTCCAATCTGTTTCAAACTTGCAAAATCATAAGTTTAATCTGTCTACCATGGCCATAGCGTTCAAATTTCGATTTTGTTATTTGTTACATTGAGATTAAACTTCCGTCATCTAAAGCTCATCACCAAAAATTGCAAGTCCAAATTTTATCTACCTCATTGCAGGTCCATGCCAAACGTATTAGCCTTGGTATTTCATAAAGTTGAGATATGGTACATTGATTAAAAAAGTTAATGTATATGCAGAGTATTTAAAGTTTAAAATAAAAATAAAAAAGTAGAAAGTTTTATATGCAAAATATCGAGAAAAGAATAGCTAGACTGTGCATAAGCCAGAGGCCCGATGAGCCAATATGATTCTCATCGCAGTAAATCAGTGATCAGTGTACCATCGTAGAGTAAAGCATTCATAAACAGAGTCTGTATTTGATTACATATTGACAGCCATTATAACATTTCGTTAAAAATACAAATTTTCCTCCCGTGATAGAATATTGTAGTTACATTAGCATCGTTTTTCATAAATGAGCTTCTTGATACATTATATACGATAATCTACGAGGCATGCATATTAATTTCCCGCCACAACTGTATACTTGGTTGTTGTCTTAAGTAACCGCAGTCTCGCTTGGCAAGGTACGGAATGCTGCCTGTGCGAGCAAGCGGAACATTACTAATATTTTGGAAATAATAATAATAATAATAATAATAATAATAATAATAATAATAATAATAATAATAATAATAATAATAATAATAATAATAATAATAATAATAATAATAATAATAATAATAATGCAGGCAGATTGAAATCTATTGTTATATCCAATTTAGGAAACACTAAATAAATATGACTTTAGCATTTGTAAACGGAAATTTCTGGGGGGGGGGGGGTGGACAGAGGGCACAAACTTTGTGAGAAAGGCCGATCAAGCCTTGTCAGTGATGGTGATGTGCCCGTGTATCCTCCGTGAATGACGGCGTGAACCCCGTGCTTTGTGGCGGGAAATTAATATGCATGTATCGTATTTTTGCTACATGTACGTCATCTTCCATTTCAGTTCTTCGAGAGTTACATAGCCTATTTTGAAGAGGTTTTCCATTGTAGACCTATCTATTAGTCTCATTTTAAAAATCGTGTGCACGGATTCTTTATTGGGTAATGTTGTCTATTTCTTATACAGGATAATTCAATTTGGATAGGCTTTGTCTTCTATGCCAAAACTTCTGTTACATTCAGAGTATTGGTGTTTGTTGAGTATTCATTCTCACCTTCTATGTAATGTACTTTATTCCAGTGACTGTCGCGTATGAAGCATAAATTGACGACAAGTTTTTGGAGCACAACTTTGAATATTGTCACCACCATCATGTCTTCAATGAAAAGATACGTTCTCAGGATCCTTCCATTGATTCTTTTGTCTGGAAATAGTCCTGTTAATCCAGTCCCAGCTTGGGTTTCGGTGGTACCTCTGGTAATATTCTTTGTTTATCAACCCAGAAACGTAAGTGTATCAAACGCGATCTTGTTCCCAATTTTGACATAACCGCTCTTTCGGAAACTTCTTTCTTATTGTGCACCAGACTATGGCTTTTTTTACCTGGTTCCCACAGATTTATCCCCGAGGATCGAGCATACGCTGTTGGAGGTGATGTGGTTTTGTATGCTTTACAGGAAATTGTCATCAGTTGCCCCGATTTGGAGGTACCTGATGTATTTCCTGTTTTGACGCGCCCGTGCGAAATCAGAGTTCATAACAATAAATTTTTATTTGCAGTTGTTCACAGACCACTGGGTTCACTTGTTTCGATCTGGGAAAATTATAAACTTACATGGATCTTATAAGATCAACCAATGAACGTGTATAATTTACTGGTGACATGGAGAGGAAACAATTGGAGGCATTGGTACTGGTAAATTTTTTTCGCCGGTTTGAAGGTTCTCTTGATTGAATCGGTATCACAAATTAGAAAGTTGAAGTTTAGGGTGGTTAGAAATATCTGAAACCCAAAATGTTAAATTTCATTTTCGAATAGCGTTTTTTTCTTTTTTTTCTTTTTTTGTTTTTGTTTGTTTGTTTGTTTGTTTCTTTGTTTGTTTTTTTTTTGGTGTGTTTTTTTGTTTTTATCTATAGCTCCAAAACTGCGCCCAATTTGCGACAGCAAACCGCGGGTATTTTCCCCGATGATGGCCCCATGCGGGAAAGTGTTAGTGACGTCACAAACGCAACCCGCTGGCTATCTGTATGTGTTATAACCCAGAGTGCCTTCAGTTTGCCAACAGTCATGGTGGATACAACAGAGCATAGTGATTCCGGAGAGTCTGAATTGGGTTTTTCATGCACGTGGTCTGATGAGGACGAAGAACTAATAAGAAAAGCTGAAGTAGCAGAGGAAAAGATCATTAAGCCTTACACACGAGGGGACACCTTGCGTCACCAGGACTGCAGGGAGTGCCGCCGTGGTACAGCCAGACGATCCCAACTTGCTGTCTGCGCAATGATAATTCGTTGCAAAAACGACATTTCCTGTCAAAAAATACCATATTTCATGCAACAAGAACAAGCATGAATGCAATAAATTGGAATTTGCATCAGGATGGGCCAGGTCTTGTAGTGATTCAAATTATGGCATTCATGGAAACAGCTATGGTATATAAAAGTCTGAACAAACAGTTAATTTTCCCTTCCCATCTGTGTGGTCCCTGGATGATTAAAATATAAGTTTGCATTTATAACAAAGCTTTTAATATAAGATCTCCTACTCGGCAGTAACCTCGCGACCCTTGGAGGGCAGTAATTTACTCTTCCGTATACATCGTCGTCAGCACACGTGTTTATGATATCTTTTATTTAACTGTTTCAGTGACAATCACGTCTAAAGTTGATTTACTAAAAGATCAAACTAGTCTGAATTATCGTTAGGATCTAAGATTCCTATTCCTCGTAAAAAGACCTTTCATTCAAGTAGGCCTACTAGCATGCCAAGAGTTCCTGAGAAAAGCTGTTGACTCAGTCCAAAATTTTGCACTTAAAGAGTTAAGATCGGATCCATTATGTAGGCCTAACAATGGCAAATATTTTCTTGTGACTGACTTATTTTCTGGTTCCATATAAACGACAAAGGTACAATGAGATGGAATTTTGTACACCCGACCATTGGGAGCTAGCCGTGAATACTTAATAACGTTTATGTGCAGTCATCAAAATATACGCACAAACTGTCTTTACTCTGCAATTTAATTTCAAGACATAAACTGTCGCGAACTTTCTATTTTCTTAATGTAGGCGTTTGAATATGCTCAGAAAAGAGACTAAGAGCCAACGTCTTGAGATTTGTTAGTAACAAACATTGTAATGTTGCTTTGTGTGATAAACACTGATTTCCCATCGTCTTTTGAAATAGAGGAAAACAGTTCTTATACAATATTTTCTAATTTGCACATGATATTAATTAGTCAAGGTTGTGTGGCCATCGAAGTTCATAACCGGTATTTATGAAATAGGTATTTTTGCGCATAACTGAATTTCTTTTGCATGGGTTGCATTTTTTGTTCAATGCTTAATCATCACCAACATTCACCTAAATGCACGACCAACACACATGCAAACACATTTCCCTAAAAGCTTTGCCTGCTTAAAAAGTAATCTCTTCAAACGATATTCTTTGGTTGCATATTACCCAAATGGGTCGAGGTAAAACATCACGATCATTGCACATATGTGAAGGTACATTTATGGCCCATGACTTCCATCTCTATATGGATTTGCACTTTTTTGCTTTTTCTTGTTGGTTTAATAGATAATTCTTCATGCAACTGTAATACACAAGATCTTTACAGGGTAATACCGTGACGATAAACGTCATTCAAATACCGGATCCAAAACCTTATAATGAAAAATACACATATTTAGCTGTACAACTTACTTTGCGTGAAATTGCATCAGTTTTGTTTCGATAAATGCCTTTTGCTAATTGTTGCTGATAATCAATTATCAAATGATCTTATGCGGTTACGCGGGCAAAGTAACTTTAGGCCACAGTAAAAAAATAATTATGTTTCCTGTGGACCACATGCGCCCAAGTAAGGAGGTTTAAGAGAGGTAGTGTGGGTTGTTGTTGTTGTTGTTGTTGTTGTTGTTGTTGTTGTTGTTGTTGATTTTTGCCACTGCTGGTTTCTACCAGGGCAGGGCATCACATTATGCTGGTATTACAGATATAATCCATATTTTTACGTGTCCCCAAAACCTGACAGAATGAGATTTTGTTACAAGTACAAAATCTCATTTTTGAAGCAGTCCTGGAGAGGAGTAAAGCAATGCCTTTCTTCCTCTACAAGACCACTTCGCGGCCTGGCTTGTTCTAGCTCGACGCTATCACTCTCCCCCCCCCCCCCCCCCCCTCTCATATATTTTTATAGTATTCATTAGCAATTTTGTTTTCTAACGAATTAAGTAAGAAAGGGTCTTAAGAAAGCCTAGGGATGATGATTAGTCGTACCCGCGGTAGTAACCCTTGTTACGAATGTTATGGGTTACAAAATATGGCGCGGTCTGGAATGAGTGGCAAAATGAGACACATATAGGCCTATGCGTTGATATAGGCCTACGGTAAACTCTGCTGTAGATGGCACCAGGGACGTGTTATAGTGTGTCTATAACAAGTCCCTGATGGCACTTAGACACAGTGTCACAATTTCGTGCATTAGCCCAATTTTTATAAATTAAAATGCTCAGCTTTGGTTCTTGGTTCAAGGGATGTGGCCATGTCCCAAACTTATGCATGAAGTGTAGTTTGAATGGAACTACTATCTATAATAGTTTTGAAGCTGTTCAATATTTTAATTTTGTGTATTTGCCTAATTTGCATGAATTATAAGCCTAGAAGAACTTTGGTTTATTGTTCATTTGATGGGGCTATGCCACAAACCAATAAATTGAAGTAGGAATGGCACCTCTATAATAGTTTTGAAGCTATTAAAGCTTTTGCATATTCACCTAATTTGCATAAATTAAAATCCTACAACTTTGGTTCATGGTTCATTGGATGCGGCTTTGCCACAAACCTATAAATTGAAGTTGGAGTGGCATCTCTATTCACAATAGTTCTAGAGATATTCAACTTTAAAAATTTTCAATGCCCCTTATTAGCATAATTTGAAATTCTACAATTATACTGTCCATTATACTGGCAAGTGCCACAAAGGTATATATGCACATTGAAATTTTGAGTCCATCTGCAATAGTTTGGAAGATATGGCGCTTTTAAAACTTTTGTTGCCTCTAAAATTTGCATGATTTTACACACATTCCAAATAGGATGCACAATTTCACTGGTTATGTCAGTCGCCATTTCAAGTTTGGTGGTTTTCGGAAAAATAGTGTCTGAAAAAACTCTGGACCAACTTGGTCGTAAAGAAAGAAAGAAAGAAAGAAAGAAAGAAAGAAAGAAAGAAAGAAAGAAAGAAAGAAAGAGAGAGAGAGAGAGAGAGAGAGAAAGAAAGGAAAGAAAGAAAGAAAGAGAGAAAGAAAGAAAGACATTAGCCTTTTATTTCTTTCTTAATTTATCTGAGATGAAAGACCACCTATTCTTATGTGACCACTTTTTGCTGTCATTAGGGGTGGTATTAAATTGCAGGTACCACTTTACAGTGAAACCCCTTTACAGTGAGCACCCTCACGACCAGAGAAAAGTGCCCACGCCTGAGAGGGTCAGCCCTTCTTGGCAGTATTGATGAGTATATATGTGCATGTACAGTGAACACGTATTATAATTCAGAGGGATGTGTGTACATGCAACACAAAACTGTCTTTGTTCCTTTATTACATAAACAAATTTTAACAAAACTACATGTACATGTGCCTGTGAACTGAGACATGCACTATACTGACTCAGTATTGGCTATGAAGAACAGGCTTCATCTCACTGGTTACAAGAAAACAAAGACATGAAAGTGTCCAGTGAGATGACACAAATCCACACACTTTTTCAAAATTCACCCAGTTGTGAAAACAGTCATTGAGGACTGTAAGTCTAGACTTCGAAGGGTCTACCAAACTCAGTTCTGTATGTAGTTTATTTTTAACAGAGGGTACATTTTGGGCTTGTTCTGACTAAAGGCCCAGTCCTTCTGATCCCTTGGGACTGATAAGACTCATAGCCTCAGAAAACAGACCAGCTACCACACTGGTCAGTCTCAGTCATGGTGCACTTACAGCTCTGTCCAGCATTTGTGTGAACATGGAGCAGGTATGTTTCTTGCATGAACAGAAAGAGATACTCTGCATTTTATTGAGAATCTCATTACACAGTTGTTACGAGTCCCCCGCCCCCTCCCATTTGCCATAAGACCCAAACCTTTCAAACCATACACCTAGCATGCATGGCTGGAAGGCTGCCTATGAGACAGGTTCAAGTATCATGAATGCAAAATGGTAGCCTAGCACCACCGAGGCTTGTAACATGCAGTACAGCAGAAGCCCTGGTCAAAATGTGGATTGTTTGGAAATTCACTGAACTTAGCAAACCTTAAAATTCCTCAACTTTTGTTTGCATGCTATTGGATTTGCCAGATGTCTCAAACCTATATGTGTAAGTTAGAACTTTGTGTCTATCTATAATATTTTTGAAGATACAAATCTTTTAAAATTTGAATTGACCATAATTTGAAACATCATGACTATTCCAAGACAGGTGCCTAATTTCACTTCTGGGTCAGTCATAATGGCAAGTTTGGTGGTTTTCGGAATAATAGTGTCTGAGAAAAACTCCCGACAAATTTGGTCGTAAAGCAGAAAGAAAGAAAGAAAGAAAGAAAGAAAGAAAGAAAGAAAGAAAGAAAGAAAGGAAGAAAGAAAGAAAGAAAAAAAGAAAGAAAGAAAGAAAAAGAATTCTTGGAAAAACAAAATATCTGGGTTGGCACCCAAACATAACAAATGTTAGACTATCATTTGCGTGGAACGATGCAGGAATTAAGTACATTCATCGCGCGCCATCTCCCGGACAAGAATAGAACAGAATTTTATTGCATGTATCGCCCTCTCGGGGCCATTGCACGTACAGTCACAATTGCAAGCTACATCTAGATTGGCAACCTAGCAATTGTTCTATAGTAATATTATGAGTAATTTCTAGTCTACTGATACATATAACATATAACACGAGCGAACACACAACAATATAAATAGTACACATATTAAAACCTTAACACAGCTACTGTAAGTTACTATTTCAGCACCATACTATGTATATTTTCTGAGATTTCTTCCTCATTGGGATAGCATATCTGACTAGATAACTGATGTGGCCAGGTCTTATATTGTATTTGCTTTCCAACAAAATTTTGCCAGATTATTCATCTTTGTGTTTGTCATTACATATTTGAATATAGCTTCATTGTTGCTACCATGCATCTCCTTAGCTTTACTTATCCACTCTTGTATACATTCATTTCTTACATGGTCCAATGTTTTGCACCCTAATACAAAATGAATTTCATCCCCTAATTCTTCACTGCTGCAAATATCACATTTTCGTTCAGCCCTATCTATTGTATTGTATCTTCCTCTCTCTATCATTAACTTGTGGGCTGAAATTCTTAACTTTGTTAGCTCCTTTCTCCATGTAAAATTTCGAATTTCATTTTAATAATCTTCATAACCAAACTTTTTCCCAATTAATTTCAGAACACATAATTTGTTGTTCTTTTCAATTTTTGTTTCCCAAAGCGAGTAGAACTCATAATTCATTTTTGTGATCATTGAACTTAAGAGTGAGCTGTCGCTATTCTGGAGGTTGCCCAGCTCATAATGATTTGCCAGCTGTTGTAGCTGGAATATCCAGGAGCCCATACCTCGATTAGCAAGTTCTAAATTATCTTTGTAAACTAGATCTAAAAGGGAATTTTCATTGCTCTCCTTCAATCTGTACAGAAATTTCATTGAATTTTTAATAATATCATAACATATTGGTTTGCGTCCCAGCTCTCCATATACGGCCGCGTTACTTGCCTTCCGGTGTACACCCAATACACATTTACAATAGCTTACGTGTAGTTTTTCTACTACTATTATCAAGACATTTGACATGGCATATTTTAATGGTTTTAATTTTACAAATACTTGGACCCCACACTTCTGACCCATATAGGCTGATGGGTTTGATCAGTTGATCACACATTTTTAGCATGATGTGAGGTTTCAAGTTTGTACCATTCAGACATCTTTTCACTTTGAACAATGCTTAAGGCTCTTATCACGGAGGTCACTCACTGCGTGTGAGAATGTTCCGGAGCATGCCATGTTTATACCCAAAGATATGTATAATTTAACCGTTTCAAGTAAATTATCATTAAAAACAAACATTTCGTTTGATTTACACCCTGTCGAATTAAACACCATTACCTTGCGGGGGCTTTTTGGTGTTTATTATCACCATAAATTTTTAATTTGTCCAGGCAGGACTGTAACCCCTCTTTACTCTCTGACAACAGGATTAAATCATCTGCATATTGGAGACAATTTAAAGACCTATCAAATAAATACACAGGATCATCATTTTCATCAAGCAAATCCGGGATATCATTTATGAAAAACAGAACAGAGTGGGGCTCTTTGTATCCCCTTGTCTCACCCCTACAGATGTAATGAAAGATTGTGTGATGTGCTTCCCTAGCTTTATGCAAGATTTCACATTAGAGTACATATTTTTAATCACTTTATAAAATTTTGAGCCAACGCCCACCTGCAGTAATTTGAGGTACAGGGCTTCGCTCCATACCAAGTCAAATGCCTCATGGAAATCTGCAAATGCAGCATGCAATTTTCTGTGTTTTTTTCGCTTTTTATCTTTGGTATATCTACCTATCAGACGTTTGAGTACGTTTATATGGTCAGATGTGAGGGATCCTTTACATGATCCGATTTGTGTATCCTGCATAATGTTTCTACCTGCGAAAATTGACAAGTCTCTTGTTGAGTATTGCACTGAATACCTTTCCTAGACAACTGCTTATGTTTATTCCTCTATTGTTATTGAGGTCACTCTTGCACCCGGATTTGAACAAATACATTATGTATCCTTGCGACCAACTTTCGGGATAACACCCAGTGCTTAATACTTCATTGAATAACTTTTGAAGGGGGTGTTTTCATGCTTGTTATGCTACATTTATCATTTCATTCTTAATCCTATCTAAACCTGCAGCTTTGTTGTTTTTTAACCCTTTGACTGCGCTTAGAATTTCTTCACCCTTGATTATAGGTTGTCTAATTCATGGAATACGGTATCTCGCTCCCATGTTTCTAAGATATCTTTTATATCATTATGAGTTGCTGGTCTCCTATACAAATTTCTGTAGTGTATTACCCATTCATCAGCATCATTTGTATCATATTCAACTGGTAATTTATCCAGATTTTTTAATTCGTCCAAAGTTTTCCAGTATTCTCTGGAATTTTTTTTCTTGTAATTGCAATTTTCTAGAAAGGACATTTTTATAGTTTAACTTTAGGCTTTCACATAGTTTGACATACGTTTTTAGTTTACTGAAATACAATCTACGAGTATTTTGGTTTCCGGGGCTGGCTCTCATCTTTCTGGCCAGAACTCTCATATCACTTTTCATTTTTCTGCATTCTTTACTGTACCATTTTTGAAAAATATATTTTCTTACCATGGTTGTATTTACTTATTCCTTGAGGCACCTAACACCTCTCAGCCACCTTTTGGTGGATATTGTTAACATAGTTTACGCACTGGTCCACTGAGCATATAGCTCGCCTACACACATATCTTGACAGATTTTTAGCTTTTCTTGTATCCAGGGGTTGTTCATTTCTTTTTCAAAGAATATCTTACTCTGTTCATCCCATTTAAACCCTGCTGGGAATGGCTGCAATTGTGGACACTTCTCTTTACACACATTATTAACAATCAGTTCTAACGATATCAAGCAATGGTCAGATAGATCCCCATCAAAATCGTGAATTGTAAAGAACCTTATGTTATCGAGTAGTTGACTCTGGGCTATGGCATAATCAACCATTTTGTCCCCATGGCTTAAAGCATGTGAATCTACCAGACAAGTCTCCCAAGGTACGACCCTGAATATACGGAGACCTCCTGCAATACACAACTGGAGTAGTTTTTTTTACCATATTCACAATTTTTTTTTTATCTTGACTCATTCTGGGTTCGATATCTTGATCAGCAATATAGCATTGATTGACAGGTATGTATTTACAGCTATCATTACGTATATAGTCACTTTCTACACCTGTTCGAGAATTGAAGTCTCCTACCATGAGGACCTGGCCCAATGCACTATACACTTCTAGTTCTTTTTCTACAATTTCCAACACATCTATATTATGGGATGAATAAAATGAAGAATTTGTAGGTGGCAGGTACACACACCCAATGAAAATGTCTTGATCTGTATTGAAAAAAGTCTACACATTTTTGTCCAAACAATTTCAGAATTTGTTATTCTGAAAATTTTATTCCTTTGCGTATGGCTTTTTTGATGAGAATAGCTATGCCACCTGAATGTTTGGTAGCTTTGCCAGAACGGGTTCAGTTCATTTGAAGTACCTCAAAGCCCTTAATATTTATGTCCATGTTGGGGCCAGCATGAGTCTCGGTAAGACAAACTGCGTCATGTTTCTTGATTTTATTTTCAAAGTCGGGGTTTCCCAACTTGGCATTCAGTCTTGACTGTAAGCCATTTACATTCCATGCCGCTATTGACACAGAATATAGTTTCATTTTAAATGTCTAGCTTGTGTTTTGAATAGCATTTCTGCGAGCGTGCATGGATTTCTCTTGTCCATGTGTTAGTATTAATACACTTTAGATACCAATTGGGAATCTGAATCTCGGGATTTTCTGACTATCTCCAAGCTTGCCTCCACCGCGTATCGCAGCAGATTCGAGGCAAAAATGGCTACACCATCTTCAGTTAAATGTACATCATTGTCGTTAATAAGTCTCTTTCCTCCTTTACCAATTGGCTTGATGTTGTGGTGATGGCATGTCCTAACGTTAGGATCATTTAAGTATTTGGCTTTGAGTAGCCCATTCACTGCTTCCTGTCGAGCCTGTAATAAAGGTTTGTCTTTATCCTGAACATAAAGAATATAACTCTCAAAACTGCATACAAGTGATCTGGATATAGAGGACATCTAACCTGTGTCCAGAATACAACTATAACTATAACTGAAATAATGTCGTTTTAAAATAAAAATTGATAATTTTGGAAATTTATATGCAGGAGGGTACGGCAGAGTGAGACGCTCTGTCGATTCCCATTTGACCATTTATAATCACAGGGGCAACCAACAGAATTGTTGTCATCATATTCTGGTCGATACGAGCCCATTCATAGACCTACTGACCGGCCGAAAATACTTATTAGGGTTAACCCTAATCAGTATTTTTGGTGGAAAGTGACTTTGACGGTCAGTGTGAATGGGTTCGTATTGGCCAGAATATGATGACAACCATTCGGCTGGTTTCCCCTGTGTTTATAATAGACCCTCTACACTCCTGAGGATGAGCAACCTCCAGTATTGAGGGGCAATGTGGGCGTGAACTTTTCGGTGGTGGTACAGCGAAAGGCCTGCATGGTGCTGCCCTCCACGGGAAAATGGTTAGCAAAATAATTCCGACTAATACTCTTCGTTTCATTTCAGTGATCATGATGTGACCTTCAGATTTGTGTGAAGGCCGCAACTACTTTTCAGATGAAAGTCGTGGGCGAACATCATTTGGGCGACAGTTGATAGCTAGTTTAAACGTACCGCACCGACCCGTGGTCACACTCACAGCAGTCCTGGGGGACACGTCCATGGACTGAGTCTGAGCGCAGGTGAGTGGGTTTGCAGAAAGCTGAAAGGTGTCTGTGACAGTGTGAGGCTATACGGAATGCGAGTTGATGTTTTGTATTGCCGTATAAAAAGTGTTGGGGGATCCTTTGAGCTCGACCAAAGTGTATAACTGCCCAAACACGTGTTGCCTGTAGTTTTTGGCTCAACTACCATAAAGTTTACGTCCACAGTAAGCCTTAAACACTCTGTCAGCTGAAACTAGTCGGGGTAGGCGAAACAAGAAAACGAAAACCCGAAAGTTTGAACACGACCTAAGGCAATACCCTTCCTCTTCACAATCACATGCCTGTGGATGGACTTGGGTCACGTGGGCTCGTAGGCCAGTAATAGCCGCCCAATAGCCTGCGCTACACCATGGACCTATTAGCGTTAATAGGTCCATGGCTCGGTTGGGGGTGAGCTACTCTCAGGCCCTACTCTCATTAGTTACGATACTGGGTATGTGCCGGTCTGAAGGCCTCTCTTTGCAGCGAAATTTACCTAACAAACACCCAATTTTTTGCCAAAATTTCCCGAAAAACGGGTAATTATTCTCTTTTTGGCCCAAAATTCGGGAAAGGTGCTCTACCTAAGGTCCAAATTTTCTTCCTGGAGCACTTTTCTCGCCAATTTGAGACCATATTTTCCACTATTTCGGTTTTAAAAAGTGCCCTAACAAAGGGTGGGTTTTTGAAAGGTCGAGCCGCACACCCCCATAAAAAATTTGGGGAAGTAACCCCCACCCCCTGGGCCATGGCTACACCCTGTGTGGAATTGGAACCTCGATCTGCTCCGCAGGTCCACGCTCAGACTGCTCACAGCTCCAGGGAACCAACCCATTGTTATTGTTGGCGATATTTATTAAGGTTTATATGGGTTGGGTTCCCTGGAGCCAAGACTGCACATGCTAATACTCCGCAGCACCTTGGGACAGTGACCACTGACCAGTGTCCTGGTCCGATGGTGGGATGAGGATACATGTAGTTGTAGGCACAGGGATTTGCATCAGAAAAATAAAAGTGTGTCAATATCAATTATCGTTGTTTGTCTTGCTCTCTGATCGAGGGCGTGAGTCACTTTAGTGACGAGTCACTAAAGTGACTCGCGCCCTCAGTCCAGCGCCCTCGATCAGAGAGCAAGACAAACAACGATAATTGATATTGACACACTTTTATTTTTCTGATGCAAATCCCTGTGGTTGTAGGCCTGCAGTGTTGCCAACCTGCCAAATTTAAATTCTGGGAGATAAAAAGTAAAATTAAGGGAGATTGATAAATTAATATGAAATATAAAAGAGAAATATTGATGAAATTCCGGGAGGTGACTCAAAATTGTCAAAAATCCACATTTTTTCAAGAATTTTCAGCATAAAATTCTGGGAAATCATAGAGGATTGACAACACTGGGCCTGTGTATGGACGTTTGACCAACTTGGCTGCATAGCTTCTTGAAGTGTTGTGTCGGGCCTATGGCGAGCCATGTTGACATTTAGTCCTATTTGGTGATATCACTAAATTATATAGCAATATCGCCAATCACTTGCAGATATCACTAAATTGTTTCATTTACTGATAGGCCTATGCCTAAAGCATTTAGTGATGTACCTAAATGATTTATGAATATCCCTAACTGATTTAGCAATATCGCTAAATGATTTAGAGGCATTGCCAAATAAAATGTATTTATAGTGATATCGTGAAAGATAAGTGAATCTGTGCATGCTGGGTCATTGTACAGTGCCTATACAGTGATTGGTGTGAAGGATAAAGCATTTGGACCTGCTAAGTTTGATGACAAATTTAATAGTCTGCATGCAATGTCTTGGCAGCATGATAATAAACCCATTGAAAATGCAGAAAATGATCAATTCTCCACAGAAAATTTTTGGAGGATAAAGCCATTGCACTTTCCTCCAAATTGCAGCCATGTTGAACAACAATATGACAGGAAGCAGAAATACATTTGTTGATTTTGCTAAATGATTTAGTGATATCACTTAATGACTTAGGAATATCCCTAAATCATTTAGCAATATCCCAAAATCGTTCAGGGATATTACTGAATAATTTGGCAATATCTGTAAATTATTTGGCAATATCGTTAAAGAATTAGTGCGATATCCCTAAATATTAAGCAATATTGCTAAATATTTCATAATATGGCTAAATGATTGGGCCATATCTCCAAATGATTCAGCAATCTCTTTGGGCACCATTTTGCTATTTAATCAGTATTACTTAATATCAGCTAATCGACTTCTTGATATCAAGGAGAAGACTTTTGATATCAAGAGTTCACATTCTTGATATAAAAAAATAGACTTCATGATATCAAGAAGTAGACTTTTTGATATCAAGAATTCCATATGTTTCTTTTTTCAAGTTCCACTTTTTGATCTCAAGAAATGACTTCTTGATATCAAGAATTCCACGTTTTGATATCAAGAAGTCACTTCTTGATATCAAGAATTTATACAGACTTTTTGATATCTAAAAGTAGAATTCTTAATATGAAGTAGTCAATAGTTCTGTGTTTGAATTGCAAACTGCTTCCTTGCATGTTTCCAGGGCATTCATTACTCAATGAATTTATAGAAATTCTAAAATAGAAATACCTATACATGTACAGAGAAAAAAATCTATGGAGCAATGTGGCACTTTTACTACTACTACTACTACTACTCCTACTACTACTACCAATCTTTTTTAGCATCATGAGGGCTGGATTCTCAATAAATCTTCCTGCCAACAATATGGCAGCTGACCCTGAGGCCACTGACACTGGCAAGCATGTTTACCTAGATGCATAGAAAGGTCAATTGTAGCAGGTAGAAGATGTGACAGCGAAGATGTAATTTGTAGTGTAGTATAGTAAAACCTTAGACAGTCTTTGAGAAATGAATCAATCATACAAATGCAAGCTTGCCCCCTTTCTCTGCTCATCACAGCTAGGGCTGCAGAAAGCATGTCCTCTCCCTCGCTGTTCTGCTATTTTGCAACTTTAGTATAGTTCTGCAGTGAAGGGACCTTTCATTGTATTACCTTGTCTTTGAATTCTTGATATCAAAAAGTCACATTCTTGCTATGAATAAGTAGTTTGTAATTCTTGGTATCAAAAAGTCAACTGCATAGAACACTATGGGGGACCTCTAGAACTTAATTTATCCACCAGGTGGTACTGTGATGAGTTTTTTGCTTTGAAAAAAATGTGTTTCACTTTTCTTGCTTTTCTCTCCCAAACCATAAGTATTTGAGGAATGTACATGGACTTAATCTCCATCAAATTTTTTCACTTCATGGAAGTACTGTCATTTTCTAAGTTTTAACAAAGTATCAAAATTCAGAAAATCAGTAAGGGGATATGTGAATGTTAGCAACAGTGATGATGTTCTTAAACAAAGGTGAGCTTGATATTATTCTGAAGTTCACAGGACCACTATGATCTGTGCATGTAAGGTCAGCTGTGCACAGGACTGTCACAGTACTTTTGTTATAAGAAATTGGTTTAGCTCTATTGATTTGAGGTGGGAGAGCCTATACTATAGAGTAAAAACAGGACTGCCTATTCTGTGCATATATGATCTGTCATGTCCATCAGTCCATGTGCCTGGTAAGGTCTTTTTTGTTTTTTTTGTTTGTTTGTTTGTTGGTTGTTTTTTCTTCTTTTTTTTTGTGTGTAAATGTAATGCAGTAAAAAGTTTTAAAGTTAATACCATGACCTAATGTGATGTAATTTTCAGGATTTATAAAGGGTATACAAATCTAGGTTAAGTTCAGTATTGGTGGTACCACTTATATTATTATGTGATATATGGACCAAGATGTGAAAATATTTTGAGAATGCCTTTATTTCAAAGATGTCTTAATGAATCAGCCCCAGACTTGGTAGGACTGTCAATCAGACAAAAACAGAAAAATGGACTAAAATTTGGTGTCACCAAGACTATGTGTTGAAAACATATCAAATTCAATATTTTAATAAAGAATAAGGTTAATGATATCAAATACAGAGTTATGACTTTTGTATGAGATTTAACTTATTTTTGAACCATCTATGTTATATGTTACTTTCTAAAACACCCCAAATATAGGATGTTAAAAAAAAAGTAAAATGGAAGTGTGGGATTTCCATTATAAAGTCAGTAGTGTTGGCACTCCCAGTCATGAAAAAGTGCCAAAGCAACTACAACATATTGCACTGATGACTTTTTTTATGTGAGATTGCCATAGATTGCATTAGTACATCCAATTTAAAAAAAAAAAAATCTACAGGAAAGGGGATGCTTGAACCCATCTCCATGCCCTTTTTGTAGGCTTGACTTGGTCTGTTTGAGCCTTCATACATTTTCAGATTTGAGGTTTGATATTGTACCATGTGGATGACCTTGAAATACAAGGGTGTGTCTCTCCATCTCACACGCATGGACGCACATGCTTAAATTGTTGGCAGTAATGAGAAGGTTGTTTAAGGATATTTTTTCCCAAAATTTGGAAATAGCAGGATGTATGAGGATTGTATTATAGAAAAGATTTTCAGTCTATTTCTTTTTGTTTGGGCAGGAATCACTTGTGCTATCCTTCATTTCTCTGGGAAGATACCAGTTTTTAAGCTTTGGTTTAAATTTGTTGTGATATGTACCAACACTCCTTTTAGTTCTTTGAGAACTGTCGAATAAACCATAATGACCTCTGTACTTACTGGCTGAAGTTGAAAATGTTGTAGATAATTCTTCTTTGAATACTTTCGAAAAGTTAATCATATTGGTTTAGTAATTTTCATGACAAGGTTTGTTCCAAAATTGGTGAAGAACATCTTAAAGCCACTTACCATTACTGGTATGGTCATTAATGTGTTAGTCATTTACAAGAAAATGTTCAGGAAAGCACCTTTAGTTTATTCTTGTTCTATTTAAAATGGAACTGAGTCTGATTCCATGCCCCCTTGGAAGGCAGAGATGGACAGTTGTGTGAACAGTCCCAAGTTAGCTGACCCAGATACAGGTCAATTTTTGTATGCTTTTGACTTTTTTGCAAACCACAAGCTGGATGGATTCTCTTTAAATTTGCTGGGAATGTAGCGTGACTCAGTCTCCATCAAAGGTATTCACCGGGTAACAGGACTGTCCTCTCTATATTTCGAACTTCTTGTGATTTTGTAATTTGACTGGCACAAATATATGTTGACATGGTTAAAACAGGACCACTGGTGTTTTTCCATGCACACATGTATATACAGTGAAAACTCGTTATAATGATGCCAGCTGCTCCCTAAAAATGTGTCAGATAACTGAATATGTCAGATAAATGAATCAAATAACAAAGAAAATGAACTTATCCCATGCAAATTTGTGTCATTATATTGAAAATATTGGATATCTGAGTGTCGTTTTAATGAGGTTTCACTGTATTTTATCCAAACCTGTACACCAGATCCTCAACTTAAAACCCCCTTCCAAAAAGAAATGAAAAAGAAGACAATGACGAACAAGAAGCAGAAATGGAGTGCGACTGTTTGAAGAAACTTGATACAGACTGACCCACGTAATTTCTGTTAAGTTTGAAG
Organism: Hermodice carunculata; assembly: GCA_964020975.1. Taxonomy (NCBI): domain Eukaryota; kingdom Metazoa; phylum Annelida; class Polychaeta; order Eunicida; family Amphinomidae; genus Hermodice; species Hermodice carunculata. Next base: position 24,408,780 of record OZ026630.1, read on the forward strand.
TGAATCTATTGCAGTTTTTTGAGAAAACTTAATATACATGCATGTACACAGATATCCAATTCATAACCATGCATATGCTGACATATTTTCTTACCAATCACTATTATGTTATTATGAGGAAGAAATGTGTTTTAGAATGTTAAAAACCAGCAACCGGCAGTTCTTTCACAGTATGAATAACTTTGGTTGAAATCAAGCCGGGCTACAATCCAACTAAGTTTCTAAAGAATCTGCCATCCAAAAACTTGCCGTGTCCCTTGAGGACATGTCAGACCTCTTCACCATTCTGGTCCTCATTGCAAGTTCCTTTTTGGGATTCTACTGAAATTTCTGGCTGTTCTGGTTAACTCTTTTGGTCACATGTTAGACCCTCTTTGTGAGTTGTCCCCAACTGGGCAAATTTTGCTGTTTTTTAGTTGGTAGCATTTTGAATATGACTCCTCCAGGAACACAGGTATGCCACTTGAGTAGAACTTCAGTGGAAGAACTGCACGCTACTAAAACAATCTTAAGCTGATGTATCGGCATTTATGCTCTACAATGAAGAAATGGTGTCTGTCTTGTTTTGCATTACCCTACAAAATGTCTACCAATACTTCTCATGAATATCTTCTTCCTAGAATGTTGGAAAATGCCAAGGTATTCAAGTCTCCAATCCATACCTAGGCATTTCTCAGCAGATGTGGAAAACCAAAATAAGCTAAACTTGATATGATGAAAAAGCACTGTGAGAAAATTTACCTTTGCATGTCCATATCCTTTTGCAATGAAGGCAATAGCCTTAGCCTATCATTCACAGCAGGCCTAGACCTATGGTATAGGTCAAAGCAAGATGACACATGGGGTAAGGTGTTGCATTCGGAAATCAGGTGATGCTATGACGTTAGTATTTTGCATCAGAAACTAAGATGTTTCATATCAATTAGCTAATGATCAAACATAAACATATTTTCCACACACAATGTTTAATAGCTTTGTAGCTTAATTTGTATGCAACATATAAATACAATTGCCAAATTTTATGCCTTAAGAGAATTGCATGAAAAGTGCACCTACGTGTAGAGCTTTTTTGTTGTTTTGATGATGTCCTCCAATTGTAGCCACTGAATGTAATGCCAGCTATTATCAGACAATACAATTCCTGCAGGTGGTCAAAACTGGAAATGTTGTTTATACTGTCACAGCAATTCGCAAGGTCAGGTGAGTCCTCTTGCCCCCACCATGTGGGGAAGGATGATACATTGTTACATTGCAAGTTTATTAAACCCAGTCCTTACTGACTTTTCTTTCTTAACTGTTTGACTTTTGACTTTATATACATTTATGATTTGGATTTCTCTTAAACATCCCATATAGATCTCCAGTGACTTAAAATACCTTAATGGAGGTCTTATCAATTGAGCAATAGAGTGCTTGGAAAGATTCTATCATTTACCGCCACCAGCAGACAGCATCATTGTCATAGACCTGGTGTGTCCCATAACTTTAGAATCACTATGGTAGAAGTGAAACATATATCCTAGACCTTATTTAAAATCTGTTGATCACATCTATGATGACAAAAGACAAGAATCACTGGGATCATGAAGCCTTCTCCAGCTAACTTCGGAAAAACTGCAAGTTTTCACTAAGTACTACCAGTGATCAAAACCCTGTTGTTCATTGCCTCATATTTTCAGTTGTTTTGGTCAATGCGAGTATGGTTGTAAATAATGCCCCTGGTCTTGCCCCTCACTGTTAAATAAGGACACTGACAAATCTACATGTACAGTTGTTAACATCAAAATGGCAAAGCACATGGAATTTCATATGAAGGCAAAAATATCATGGAGCCACGGTGTGGTCTTGTGATTAAAATAGAACAAATAGAACTACTAGCAAGTGGTTCTGGGCAAAAAGACACAAATACAAAACTAAAGATCTACTCAAACATTTTAATTTAAAATTTCTTTAAAATTTTGTCTGGGTTGACATACATATAAGATAAAGAACCGGACACAAACTTGTAAATGAAATTAATATAATTGGCATCTACTGTTATTCATAATTAGATTTATTAGCTTGAAATGATAAATACTTTGCACCACAGTAATATCTTTCCAGAGTATAACAATAAAACATACAACAACAAAAAATCCAGGGATTAATTGGCTGAACATCTTGACGTGTAAAGCAGCTTGAAAGAAAACAACTAAACATAAAAAGAAAGTGTCAATTATCAGGCTGTTGTGTCATATATTGTTGACAATTGTAATTTAAAAAGTTAGAAAATATGCAACAACTCTGTATCTAGATAACATAATGAACTTAAACAAAGTTGTAGATTGTTGAATCTGATTTTTTCCTGATGATGCTGGTAGGATGAATGTGTGACCAAAGTAGACTATAAAATTGGCAGCCAAAGTTTTGAAACAAGGTGCAGACTGTGGATTCCCTTGTTGTGACATCATATTTATGCATTTAGGATCATTTTCTTTCAAGAAACTTGCCAGAATTTTGTGATGAGACCCGTCATTTGTGAACCCTTCATGAAGGCTTTGAGAAACTGTTGATATTTTGCAAAACACTTTCACAGTTGCACATTCTGCGAAGTCTGAGAAATCCATCCCTGTTTTTTTGTTTGTTTTTGTTTTGTATTATTGAAAAGACTCAAAACTTTCCTGTTAAAGTTGTCCCATCAGTACCTGCAGTCAAGACCTCGGTGATACTTGGTGTTAAATGACTTGACATGTAAACCATACACAGTCAGAGACCACAAACATGTGTATATACTCATGGTGTTAACAATATGATATCCATTGTCAGTGCTCAACCAGAAACCACATTTTTGTATGGAGTGATTTGTAAACTACCCTGCAGATCAACTTCCAAGCTAGGTTTAGTGGCTGTCCATACATAATGAACTGCACCGGATAATGTTGGAAATACTGTCTAAATATTTTTTGATATATTGTTCTCCATTTTATATAATCTCTCAATAGTAGACCTGAAAATTTGTTGTGACTGCATGAGACGGAAGGTGCACCTTGACCTGTGTGTAGATTGGGTGTTATGCTGATCTGTACTGCCATCAGTTTGCATTGAGCACCAAGGAGTTTTGGGCTTTAATTTTGATTGAAAAGACCAGAATTGTAAAACTAAAAATTAGAAAAATGCATTTGACTACATCTGTAATTTTTCACCAGACAGTTGTCAGTACACCCCCCCCCCCCCCATTAGAGCCCCTGTCACCAAAGGCCACCTCTTGTATAAGGGTGCAAGCTTCATGTGGAAAATATTAACTTGTCTTGTGCCTGTCCCCCCTTGAAAAAAGATTCCCCTTGTGACCAGTTTTCCACTGCAGTGGGAGTTGCCTTATTGGACTGAGGTCACAGTGATCAAAGCACGATGCATTTATGCCCATTATGAACATTCTTGAAATTGTGAAAGTTCAAGAGGAGAATCTATGGGTGCCAAGGAGTGGTGACCTGAAAGAAAAGTCAAAACAGGCATTAGAAAGGACCATTAGGAACAAATTATGCAATACATTTGTTGCACAGCCCACAGACCATTTAAATAGGTAATTAGGTTAGAAGATGCTATTGTTGTGGTTAAGCACTACGCCTTCCTATCAGAGACTGGGGTTGTTAACAAGTACCTGCAGGCGGCAGCTTTTTGTCAAGAGTCCAAATCAAAAGCGGAAAATCCCTAAAAGTGTGCAACAGGTTAAAGTCATATCATCATGGTTAACCACACCCACTATGCAGCTAGATGTGTTTTTGTTGCTTAAAATGTCCAGTCAATGATCAGGCTGAAGGCTCACCTGATGTACATCATCATGGAACCATGACCTCTGTCAGTTGTCTTTAGAAATAAACTTAATTCCAGATTAATGCACTGACCTGAGCAGTGCTGAAAGTGTATTATACAACACATGCATACACTTTATTATAGCACTTTCTACTGCAAGTAAATCCAACTGTAGGACTTGCATAAGTAACATTTGCCTTTATATGGCTGTGGGTGATATACTGGCAAATTAAACATGGTCCAAATTTTGTTTCAAGAATACAAGTATGTATATTTTATTGTCTGGTACATATTTACCAACATATGCTCTTAATCAACACCATGATGATATATATATATATATATATATATATATATATATATATATATATATATATATATATATATATATGTTGTAAATTGAGTTATGTGCACCAACTTACATTAAGCCCACCGAGATATCATGCTGGATATGTCAGACAACTTGGAAAGTTCTAGGAATACAGGTCTTGTCTGGTCCAAGTCCTGTGGTTGTCTGCCCAGGTCTGCCTAGAACAATACCATAGTTTAATTGGGCTGTTCAACGGCAGGTGTCAACAACTGTACACACTGCATGTATAGGTCATGCTGCACTGCACAACAATATATCTTCATTTAGTTGTACATAGTTGCACCTGTTGAAAATCGCCCATTTAAAACTATGCCAATGAAAACACATTAAAGGTTTACATAATGGAAGATCATAGTTGTAGGATGGTGATCATATTTTAGCATTGATTCCCGTGCCTTTCACTTAAATGGACATTACTGGACAAATCAGAAAATCCGTGATCTCTTGGCATCCCAATTTAATGTTCACTTTGAAAAGTTTCAAAGCAGTATATATGCACATGGTGTAAATGCTCTATGCATTAAATTAGAGATTCAAGCAATTAAAATGTCTATATATAAAATTCAGAGAGGTTCTAATCCAACATTTCCCTAGTAACAACTACATGTACCAATGTTAAATACATCATAGTATATGTGTTTATATTAACATGCACTAGTAACTTGTTTCGGCATTAGTGGGTTGCTTTCGGCGTTTCAGGGCGGTTCCCGGCGTTATACAGCGTTTGCCGGCGTGAGACGGCGTTTGCCGGTTTTACAAACGCTGACTAACGCCGAGCCCCAAAAGGCTTAATTGGATTTTGGCATTTGCCAGCGTTAGTCGGCGTTTGCCGGCGTTTGTAACGCCGGCAAACGCCGTCTCGCGCTGGCAAACGCTGTGTAACGCCGGGAACCGCCCTGAAACATCGAAACGCACCCACTAACGCCAAAACAAGTTACTAGTGATGGAATACATGGAGTATTAATCTTCAGTCAGATTCCTGAATTTTTCATTGTTTACAAGCCTTTTGCATCTTTAATGTGGATATTTGAAACAGAAATGCATGATACATGTAGTAGCATGGTGTGATACTTGACAAGGTAAGGTCAAGACCAACTGGTGCATGTGGGTTCTACATAGAGGGCTTTTGTAGGCAGGTGGGCTAGGTATGTATTTTTCCGTTAGTTTCCAATGTTATTTGCACCTATATAACTTGAAAAGAGTTCTGCCTAGGAACACTCAATTTCTTGTGGGTAAATGGTTGTATATAAAATACTCATGCAAATTTGATATTTTTTGCTGCAAAACAAGCCAATGTATATTGAATGTTACTTCAATGTAGAATTTTTTGGGAATACACAACTCCAGCTTAAAGCTCGCAACAATTTTGTCTATTGGGTTGCGTATTCGGCCAAGTACTCATAAAATTGCTAATTGTGACCTATTGAAAACACACTCTTCCAAAAATTAACATCACTATAAACTATGATTATGGTGGAATTGGATATATGTAGAAATTAATGCAAGTACAGTGGAGCCTGTCCTGAGAGGCCACTCCAAAGAAAGAGCACATGCACTCCTGCCATGGAGCTCTGCTTCGTGTGATTTTGATATGTATCGTCTTTAAATCTCCTTCGGATTGTTTTTTCTTGTAGTTGAAATTACTTGAGAAAATTGAAGTAGACAGCATTTGACCAGCAGCCAGTTTTGGTCAGAATAAGGGGGAAAGCTTTGGAAAATTTTGTTAGCTCTGCTGACCAAAGGTTGCAGAGCTTACGCGACAGCTCATGTCCATCCTTTACAGCTGCAAAAAGATCATATTCTCACACCAGAAGATTTATAGATGACCTGTGTGCTTTAAACGATGGAGATGAAATAAAGGGAAATTGGAAAAACATATATCCCAAAGAACTAATATTAAATCTGGAAAATGAAAATGATACAAAAGCTACTTTCCTTGATCTGGACATAGAAATAAAGAACAACCAGTATGTAACAGATACTTGACAAGAGAGACCAGTTCAAATTTGATATTATCTCCTACCCTGATCTGACAGGAAACATTCCAGAGGAACAAGCATATGGAGTTTGTATCGGACAAGTGATACATATTGCTAAAAACACTACACTTTTTCATGATTTTGTCAATAGAGTCTCAGTCAGACCTTTGTTGCAAAAACTACAACACAAAGGGTATAAAAAATGTTACAACAACTACACAAAACCCTGTTGAAATGTTTCCAGAGATATAACCAAATACCTAATAATTACAACACTAACTGAAGAACATTAGACAGGTCAAATTGTGTCAAGATGGAGCTTGAAATGACAAAGTGTAGTCCTCAAAGTGGTTAGAGTGGTAAGAGGGAAAGTACCCAGGGTAAAGTGTACTTAAGCCACCTAGAGAGTTTTCTCTAGTCTGTCTTAAGTTGGAAAATCATGAGCATACTCACTTTTCACAGGATTTCTTTCTTTTCAATCTTCGTCCAGTGTAGTAGAAGAGGTGGCTTCCAACTAATACCTAAGTTCATAACACCTCTAGTCAACTTCATGGTGCTTAAAATTGTATTACTATTTACCTGTTTATACCAGTGTCAGTATATGGTGGAATAGTGTATGAAGCTTTTAAGTTTTGAAGGAGACGTCTGTCCATCTGTCTGTAAACATAGATACCGTCCACAGTTTTCAAGTTAGCCCAATGTAACTTTCAGGACTTATAAGGTGTATAAAAATCTAGGCCGAGTTTGATATTGCTGGTGCCACCTACATTATTATGTAATATAGGGATCAAAATGTGAAAATCTTGTTAACACTTTAGCATGTTTAAGTTTTGGCGGAGCTTCACCAAATTTGGTGGGATTGTGGGTAGGTTAAACTTTAAGTTGCTAATGATACTAGTGGCACCACCTATAATTTGACAGAAATTATGAGCCAAAATGTGTTTTAAGATGGAAAATTCCATATTTGTAAAAATAATTGGATTAGACTTGCCAAATTTATATGATATATAAACCAAGGCCAAAGGTAGAATGTTATATAATATCAGTGACCATGACCTATTTTTATGATGTCACCATGCCTGTAAACTTGAAAAGGTGATTTTGTAATGGCTGGGTGTAGCTTCAACATTAATGGCAAAGAGAATTGAGCTTCCAGATCAAAATTGCTCATTAAATAATACATAAACTGTACTTGGTGTCCTGTTTTTTGGGTCACTGTGACCCAGTCATTATGGAGTTTGGCACTTGTCCAAGTTTATTGTTTTTGGTCAATAACTCGAAAAATTATAACCCAATTTGAACAAACAGACTATATATGGAGAGCTGGATGTTGGGCGCATATTTTGAACAGTAACAAATTTTTTATTCGAGTTGGAGGTCATGGTCAAATGGCCAGTTTGAAAATTTGGGTCATCTCATGAATGCTTTGCACCCCACAATTCTTGAGATAGGCCCATGTAATGTTTAGGAGTTGTAAAGTGTATGAAAATCTTTGTCGCCATCAATGTTGGTAGCACCACCTATAGTCTTATGTAATGTATAGGTCAAAATGTGAAAATCTTGTGACCGCAGTACTATCCACAGTTTTAAAGTTAGCCAAATATATCTTTCAGGACTTAAAGGGCACATAAAAATCTAGGTTCTTGTTTATATTGGTGGTGCCACCTACAATATTATGCAATATAGGGGTCAAAATATGAATATCTTGTGAACACTTTAGCATCTTTAATTTTAGGCAGATCTTCGCCAAATTTGGTGGGATTGTGGGGGAGGTCAAAATCTAAATTGCTAATGATACTGGTGGCACCACCTGTAATTTAATGGAAATTATGAGCCAAAATGTATTTTAAAATATAAAATTCCATATCTTAGAAAAGTAATTGGATTAGACTTGCCATATGTATAGGATATATAGACAATGTCCAAAGCTAGAATCAGATATAATATCAGTGACCTTGACCTATTTTTGCAAATTCACCATGCCTGTAAATTTGAAAGAGGTGACTTTGTAATGGCAGGTTGTAGCTTGGACTTCAATAGTAATGTCAGCACAGCACCAGGCAGGCCTATGGGCCTGTTGTATCACATAATCTGGGTGTCCTTGATCTTCACTGATCAAGTTCACTGAGGACATAAAGTTAAGGACTCACTCATTGTTGTCTTGGCACATGCAACAATATTCATCACAGGAGTTGCACAAATAAGCTATGATTACACGTGGAGCGAAGTGTCATCTGGTGGACAAGTTTTTCATTAAATGTACATTAGTTTTATATGTTCAGTGTTCAGAAGCCATTTAAGGACTCACAGCTTTGAAAGGAACAGGTGCAATATAGCCACGATGCCAGAAGATCATTAGGCTCATGGGCCTCTTGTTTTGTATATTTGTTTTTGCCAAACCACATGCAGGAGTCTCCACAATCATGGAGGGAATGTGGCTGATGTCAATCGCCACTAAACTTGTTCATCTGGCAGTACTTCTTTTATTTTATGAGCTGACAACTGGGCAAGTAGCCTTTAATTGTAGCAGGCAAGTTTGACTGGTTTCAACGCTCTGTGCATCTCATCAAGAATTGTTATAAAGAACGCTAATGGCCTGTTTAAATATTCCGTGTAGCTACTGTGGTTGCTGGATGTATGTAAAGCATGTGCATGTGTTTATGTAGAAGAGTAGCCCCATGTCCATATCTTTGTTGATATGGTGTGATTTCAAAAAGCTCTCATTTTGAATTGGCCTGGCTTTCCTAATGAAGAAAGTCGTTTTTGGCCTGGTGCTATTTCTCAGGCATTCTAAAATTGGAAAAAAAAAAAAGATTCATAGCAAAATGATCTTGGCGGGAGGGGGGGGGGGGGAGGTTATAGTATATGAAACCAAAAGTATATGTTTTGCAAATGTTTCAGAGCATCAATAATGATATGATCTATGCTGTGGCTGAGATTTATGTCTCCCGGTGGAAGCCGGGGGACATATTGTTTTAGTGCCCGTTTCTTCCGCTTCTTCTTCTTGTTGTTGTTGTTGTTGTTGTTGTTGTTGTTGTTGTTGTTGTTCTTGTTCAGGTTCTTCAACACTTGGTTTCCGTGCGATAAGTCTTGAAGGACTTGACAGAATTTAATGAAACTGGGCAGGATTATGTATCTAGGCAAGACCTAGGTTGGGATTGTATTTGGGTGACCTTGACGTAATTTTCAAGGTCACAGGGTCACTTATGTGAAATTGGTTTTGGTTTGATAAGTCATGAAGGACAGGATGGAATTTGATAAAACTTGGTAGGATTATGTATCTAGGCAAGACCTAGGTTGGGATTGTATTTGGGTGACCTTGAGCAAATTCTCAAGGTCACAGGGTCACTTATGTGAAATTGGTTTCCGTTTGATAAGTCATGAAGGACTTGATGGTATTTGATGAAACTTGGTAGGATTATGTATCTAGGCAAGACCTAGGTTGGGATTGTATTTGGATGACCTTGAGCGAATTCTCAAGGTCACATGGTCACTTATGTGAAATTGGTTTCGGTCCGATAAGTCTTGAAGAACTTGATGGAATTTGATGAAACTTGGTAGGATTATGTATCTAGGCAAGACCTAGGTTGGGAATGTATTTGGATGACCTTGAGCAAATTCTCAAGGTCACAAGGTCACTTATGTGAAATTGGTTTCGATTCGATGTCATGAAAAACTTGATGGAATTTGATGAAACTGGGTAGGATTATGTATCTAGGCAAGACCTCGGTTGGGATTGTATTTGGATGACCTTGAGCGAATTCTCAAGGTCACAGGGTCACTTATGTGAAAATTGGTTTCCGTTCGATAAGTCATGAAGAACTTGATGGAATTTGATGAAACTTGGTAGGATTATGTATCTTGGCAAGACCTAGGTTGGGATTGTATTTGGATGACCTTGAGCGAATTCTCAAGGTCACATGGTCACTTATGTGAAATTGGTTTCCGTTCGATAAGTCATGAAGAACAGGATGGAATTTGATAAAACTTGGTAAGATTATGTATCTTGGCAAGACCTAGGTTGGGATTGTATTTGAAAGACCTTGAGGGAATTCTCAAGGTCACAGGGTCACTTATGTGAAATTGGTTTCCGTGCGATAAGTCTTGAAGAACTTGATGGAATTTGATGAAACTTGGTAGGATTATGTATCTAGGCAAGACCTCGGTTGGGATTGTATTTGGATGACCTTGACCTAATTTTCAAGGTCACAGGATCATTTGTGTGAAATTGGTTTCTCTGCAATAAGTCTTGAAGAACTTGATGAAAATTTCTAGAGTAATGTATCTAGGTGAGAGCTAAAATAGGATTGTAATTTTCAAGCAAACTTAGTGATTTGTAATTTGTTATCACCTGTAGCTTATTCAGAGACGTAAGTGTTCCACCGGGAGACATTTGATTTTCTGTTGGAAAATCAGTCTGTTCTAGTCACTTTTATATCCAAATCAAATGTCTTTTTGTGCGACTGTCCCACTATCAACGCACATTGTAATGTTCAAAATGGCACTCACCACTTGCCGGCTCACAACTGTGGCTATGCTGTTTCAAAGAACAGCTGTGGCTATGCAGCTAAGCTGTTTCCCCAGACCAAGTTAACCCTCCAGACAAGCTGAAATAAAATGCTGTGTTTGACTTGACTTTACTGCAAATTAACAGCACACTATGGCCATTTTCTCGATAAAATCTTTCAGCCAGGGTCAGTCAATTTTCATTAGGGAAGGGCAGCTTGAAATTACTTTTTTTTTTCTTTCTTTCTTTCTTTCTTTCTTTCTTTCTTTCTTTCTTTCTTTCTTTCTTTCTTTCTTTCTTTCTTTCTTTCTTTCTTTCTTTCTTTCTTTCTTTCTTTCTTTCTTTCTTTCTTTCTTTCTTTCTTTCTTTCTTTCTTTCTTTCTTTCTTTCTTTTTTTTTTTATTCCATTAATTTTAGGGTTGAGCCTTTTTAGTAGGGTCTGTCAGGTTACATGAACCACACATATATTTTTTCAGGTAACTTGGACATTTGTTGAGCATGTTTAACTCTGGTTGTGCAACAAATTTTTTCAGAAACACTGCTCAAGTGCCATATACCGACTGTTTGGTATATTATGTAATAGGGTCCAGGCAGTTGACCAGAGGATACCAAAATGTAGGTACCAGAGTTAAAATGGATGTTCTTTCCCCTTTTACACATTACCTCCTTTGAGGTTCAGTTTAATTTGTTACCTGGGCACTGCCGGAGGCAATTGTACCTATATAAAAAGTACAAAGTAGAAAAATGTGAGGATGCCTGTGAATTATTCTTCTCAAACTGCATGGCCAAAACTGGAGGAAAATTAAATGTCAGCCTTAATGATTTTTTTAGTGATTTTAGAGTTAATCAAAAAGTTATGTTCAAAAGACCATATTGCAAAGAAGCTCTGTCATACTAGGATGCCTCAGGTCAAGAGCTTTCTTTGGAGTAACATGGGGTAGATGCTCAGCACCCCAACAGCCCATGGAAATCAGTTGATTCTGTCTTAAGTCAAAGGGGGGAAAGGCTAAAAGATTCCCCAAGGTGTTCATCCGGTATTTTGTTTTACTGATGTTCAACACAAAATGGAAATGGGCGTAGCTAGTGTTACAGATTCTTACGTGACCCACAAGTCAGTTGGGGTGGTGTAGTAGATATAACACAATTTTTGTTCAAACACAGAAACACTGGGAACACATACAACAAGATGAAGAGTCAGGTGTGCTTAAAAGGTCAGTGATTCAGTCATTACTCTGTCAGGGTGGATTGGAGTTTGCTGTTCATGTTAACGCTGATGGGTCACTTCATGTGGTGTGAGTCAGCTGGGGTGGGGGTATAGTATAGGTTTGCAAATTGAACAGTATTTCCATGTATAATAAGATGTAGTCATATGGTCAACACTCATGAAACCTGCTGATTCTGTATGTCTAACATAGGTCAATTCCCCCCCCCCCCCCCCCCCCAAGAAAAGTTGACTGCCCGCATCTCAACCAGAAGGGTGATGAGTAATACGTCCTTGTGGTGAGTCATAGTGGCCAATTTTCTCTGTGTATAAATTTCTTTGTACCATTGATGACAGAGATATCTTGGTTCTGGTCCAGGTAGTTAGAGGCCTGAATATCTATGGCACTGGCATGCAGTGGACCTTTGAGTGACAGTGTATAATATTAATATAAATACCACTCTTACTCATAAATACCAGTCATAGATGTAGTGGGTCTTAAAAAAAGCCTCCTCCACCTTTAAAAAAAAACTTCTTCAAATGTTGAATTTTTTGTGCATGCAGGCCTTGTAAAAAATTAACCCCTGCTCCCATATGACATTAATTTGCACCATACAATTGACTGTAACATTTATTTCTTCAAAGGGATATATAAGCTTTAAAAATAAAATTTGATAAGAAAAAAATTCAATGCATGGTCACAGTCATGACTTTCTGGCATGTCAACAGAACAGTAAGAGTTGTCAATTAAGGTCTCTGTGTGTTTTTTTTAACCCATAAAAAGTAAATAAACAGAAATCTAGGTGGCAAACACGAACACAGCCTTGCTGTAAGAAAACAGTGCAGGTCGCCACAACTGACCCGCTTCATGGTTCAATGTATTTGTACACAAGAGATTCCCGTGATATAATTGCGAAGGATCACGCTTGCCCATAGAAAACACAATTGTATCCTTTCATGCAGGATAATGCTTGATTCAGTAAAGCGGGGGAATTTTTACACAGCATTACATTCAGAATTTTGTTCATTGGGTTTTGTTAAGTGTTGCATATGCTGTTTTTGCTGAACTGATATTAATGTTTGAAATTTAAGAACACATGTATGTGTATGAGCATTTTACATGTATATCAAAACTAAATGAAGGAAAGCTTGTCCTTTATATATATTGAAACAAACTGAGATACCGTAGTACCTGTTACTTAAGACCACCCCTTCTGCCAGCCAAAATTGGGCATACATATATATAATAGGGAGTCTCAGATTGGAGCTAGGTGGTATCTCATGGCAGTGGTTTTAAATTGCAAGTACCACTGTAGTGAGAGACCTGTTTTCATAGTCACGTAGGATGTACTTACGAAACATGGAGATTTTAAAAGTGGAAATGGAATCAGAAGAGTGAAGATTTTCAAATGTTTGTTGCATTTTGATGTGTTCGACTTGAACATTGCATATAAACCGGGAAATATTCAGCAATATATGGCATAACAAATACATGGTCAGAGGTAATTGCAGCAGCTTGCAACCTTATAAAAGCAGGTGAAATGGCCTTGTACTCTCCGTGAAGAAACAATAAAAACAGAGAGTTTTGCAGGCAAGCAAAAACGTGAAGTTTTATGAAACAAAGTGTAACTGTTTCATAATGTACCATTTGCACTTTTAAATGTTTTTTCCCATGAAAAAAGCCTGTTTAAATGTTGATATTTGATGTGCTGAATGTTATACACAACCAGAATAAACATGCATCATGGTATGAAAAAGAAATCTGAAGAATCTTACCGCTGGTGAGAGAGAGAGAGAGAGAGAGAGAGAGAAAGAGAGAGAAAGAGAGAGAGAGAGAGAGAGAGAGAGAGAGAGAGAGAGAGAGAGAGAGAGAGAGAGAGAGAGAGAATATGTCTGTGTTGGCACACAGACATAATGAAAAAAGAAATGTCATGAAACATTAAAATTGACCTGCAGGCCCATTATTTCACTTTGTTGGTTAACACCAGGCAACATGCATGTTTGGACCATGATCAGTACATGTTGTCTTTTAAGGGGTCATTGTGAGGGGTTAAAGCGTAAACCTCTTAGGGTAAAGTCAAGAGGGCATGAGCAGGTAACATCATTTATAGACAACTGCAGGGGAGTAGGTGTGTACATGATGTACCGGGTATAGTAAAAAAGACGTCTACTGGTACATGTATCTGAAGGACAATGACTACAAAGACCAGAAATATGACCAAGTGAGTTAATTAGTTTGAATTTACATGTATACCATATCTATACTCAGGCACCAGTAAACATTTCTATTCTATTCTATTCTATTCTATTCTATTCTATTCTATTCTATTCTATTCTATTCTATTCTATTCTGCTCTATTATGTTCTATAGAGAATCCAGTATGGGTAGCCCATTGAGGATAATGTTGGGATCACAAGTTGTTGAATTTTCATGTTTTTACTTGGCACAGCCTTGCGAAAACATGAAAACCCAACAAGTGATCCCAAAATTATCCCCAATGGGCCACCCACACTGGATTTTCTTTCTCCTATGTCTAGAAAGGGCAAATATGCATCAAATCGAAGTTGTATTAGAGAAATAAGCTTGAAAACAATGCCATTTTGAAAGTGGGAGGAGTGGGTATTTTATTAAATGCATCATGGCCTCTCATTGGTTTGTCTACTACTTGAAACCCATGAGTGACAAATCAAATGAAAGATTGCAATTAAAACCTTATCCTTCATACCCATGTAGGATAACCTATTCAGGATAAGCTTCAGACATAGGAGAAATTCTACTGCACTACACTGCTCCACTTGTCTTTCTTTTTGCGTACTGGCCACTGATTCCATTAGTAGTGAACATCTTGTGAGAGATAATAGAGGAACTTGTTGACTTTGAAACAGATGCATATAAATGATGATTGTGTTGTTGATTTTGTGAGAGGTGTGACAACATTAATGTACAACATGCTTACCTCATTCCATACTATGACAGTACAATGTAGTAAGTCAAACACCTCAGTGGCTATTGCATTGAACTGATGAATTCATGAAAGGTACAACAGCTCCATATATCCTCACATACCATATCCTAAAAAAAAAAAAAAAGAAGAAGAAAACCTGCTCTTTTTGGACCATTAATTGCAAGGTACTTAACCTGGGGTTCAATTATGAAGAACTGGAATATGCAAGCAATACTTTGCCATAAATCTGGGGAATATAATGGGAAGACCAAGTACAGAATTATGGAAAAAGTTGAAGCATACATGCATGATATGATAAAGATAATTTCTCATCATGAGTGTTGCAGTGGACTTCCATTATGCACAACTGTTACATACAGAAAGGGTATATTCTGGTTCAGGGATAAGTCAAATTATTCTTATCTGAACTTGTGTTATACAAATTTAGCAATTGGTTTGACAGGAATTCTTTATTCATAATGAAGCTCTGCATTTATAAGCAAAACTTCACTTATTTAGCTAATTCAAAATTTGACACATTTATATTTTTTCATTATTATGTGGGTCGTCTTTGCTGAATAGTTCAGGCTTAGTCAAGGAAACGATACTCAGAGAGACATATACTGGTACAGGCTCTGAAAAATGTTCTGAGTTGTTACCCGCTGAAGACCCTTTAATTTATTTGGGCTAATACAGCCCATGTCAAAATTCTACAGAAGAACATGTGCAGTATGGACAATAGTATTTCCACATGTATATAAGTTGGACAGTGACAGGTTAGCTCATGGAGAATAAAAAGTTTGGACTGCGGAATAGGGTAATGACTACTAGGAAGTGATTCTAGACAAAAAGACACAGATACAATACCAGGTCAGTGGGCATCAGGTTGAGGGGGCATGTAGCTGTAAAATGATTACATTAAATATTTGACCTGAATGTCCTCAGAATAAAGCCGTCTGCCAGCTGTACTCTGTAACTTGCTGCTTGCCTGTCTTTTTCTGAGTCTTTATGGGGCCATGAACAGAGATTCCTGTTGGCAGTCTTTCAGAAATATTATTCAATCACCGTTGGCATGTATATACATATACATATACACACTGCCTGTACCGGCCTACAATTATATCCTGATGGCAGGTGTGTTATTTTCTTTTCTTTCTTTTCTTTCTTTCTTTCTTTCTTTCTTTCTTTCTTTCTTTCTTTCTTTCTTTCTTTCTTTCTTTCTTTCTTTCTTTCTTTCTTTCTTTCTTTCTTTCTTTCTTTCTTTCTTTCTTTCTTTCTTTCTTTCTTTTCTCTTTCTTTCTTTCTCTCTCTCTCTTTCTTTCTTTCCTTCCTTCCTTTGGCTCTCTCTTGTCTTCTGAAAGTAGATATGTTTGGAGTGCCTATATTATAAGATATATGGGGATTGGATGATATATACATATATATATATATATATATGTATATATATATATATATATATATATATATATATATATATATATATATATATATATATATATATATATATATATATATATATATATGTATACACATACACACTCACACACACACACACAATCGTATACCTAAATATGATGTACAAAAAGATGGACCATGTACTGCCAGGTAGTCTCGCATTGGAGTGGTCTCACAAGACAAGGACTAGATACTGTTTTGAATTTTTGTGTTGTAAAAACTATGATGCTTCATTGATTTTTATCTCAGCTGACTTGTCAGTCAACTGAGGTTATGTGGTGGTTAAGCATACACTGTCCCTCTGCCTGACTAGCATTGTCCACAATTGACATTTTCGGCTTCTTCTCCAAAAAAAGTCTGCCAGATATATATCAAACGTGGACGGACTGTACCCTGGGTGGGTCTCAACCAAATTTGTTCAAATGGTCATGCTCCATCCATTTTTGGATTTTTGATGAATTTTGTCTTCAAAAATCATAAATCTTCTTTGGAAACACTTGATCAGCCAATTCCTCCAAAATTGGATAGGAATACTTCTGGGGATCCCCAGACCCTAATTATGCCCCCTTCCTGCCGGTGGAGAGGCATGATAATCGCTTTTCTGTGCACTCGTGTGTCTGCTTTTCATGTCCGGGCTATAATTCACTTGTCCTTCAACTTAGATTAATGAAACTTTACACACAGATGCATCTGGATATAAGGGTATATTATTTACCAAAAATAGGTCAGTAGGTCCAGTATCTGGGTCACAGTGACATATTCTTGTAAAATTGTGTCTTGGCTATAATTCCTTGCTATGCAAATTAGATCAATGAAACTTGACACACAATTGCATCTACACTTAAGTGTATGTCATGTACTAAAAATAGATCACTAGGTCAAGTATCTGAGCCACAGTGACATACCCTTATAACATCGTGTCCGCGCTATAATTCCTTCTCTATTTAAATTAGTTTCATCAAACTTCACAGACACATATATATTAACCTAGAGGTGTGTCATGAAATAAAAGTAGCTCACCAGGTCTAGTATCTGAGTCACGATGATACAGTCATGTAAAACCATATTACACTTCATGTCCAGGCTGTGAATCTGTTGTCCTTCAAGTTAGATTAATGAAACTTTACACACAAGGGTATATAGACATAAGCTTATGTCATACCCCCAAAATAGGTCACTAGGTCAAGTATCTGGGTCACAGTAAAGTATCGTAAAGTCACATCCAGGCTATAATTACTTTAATATTTAACTTAGTTTCATGAAACATTACAGACACATATGTAGACCTAAAGGTATGTCATGTACCAAAAGTAGGCCACTAGGTCAAGTATCTGGGTCACCATGACATTTCCTCATAAAATCATGTCCGGGCTGTAATACCTTTACTATGTAATTTAGATTAATGAAACTTTACACATACATGCATCTATACATAAGGGTGTGTCACGTACCAAAGGTAGGCCACTAGGTCAAGTATCTGGTTCACAGTGTCATATCCTTGTTAAATCGTGTCTGATCTGTTATTCCTTTACTCTTTAACTTACTTTCATGAAACTTGACTCAAAGATGCATCTAGACATAAGGGTGTGCCATGTACCAAAAGTAGGTCACTAGGGCAAGTATCTGGGTCACAATGACATAGCCTTGTAAAACCAGGTCTGGGCTATTATTCCTTTCCTATTGAATTTAATTTCATCAAACGTGACACACACATATATCTTGACCTAAAAGTGTGTCATCAAACAAAAGTAGGTCACTAAGTCAAGTGTCTGGTCTATGCTATTTGTGTCCGGGCTATAACTCACTTGTCATGGAAGTTAAATTAGTGAAACTTTACACACATGTCCATCTGGACAGTAGGGTTAGCCATATACCAAAAGTAGGCTACTAGGTCAAGTATCTGGGTCACAGTGACATATTCTTGAAAAAGTGTGGCCAGGCTATAAATCCTTTGCTATTTAACTTAGTTTCATGAAACATCACACACATCTTGATCTAAAGGTGTGTCATGAAAGAAAAGTAGGTCAAGTATCTGGGTCATGGTGGTACATTCATGTTAGACTCCATTACATTTCATGCCCAGGCTATAACTTTGTTGTCCTTTGACTTAGAATCAGGAATTTTGGGCCAAAAACAAAGGAATACTGTTTCTCATCAGCATGCAGGTCATTTAAAAAGCTGCAGGTCAAAGCCTTTTTTTCAATAAAAAACAAAAAGTCAGATGCCATGATTATTGATATAAAATTACACTGCAGTGCCTCAGGATAGTTGAAAAAATTTTTCTGTGATGAGGAACAGGTATATTTTTTGACCTTACACACCTATCTATTGGGACACAAGAGTGTGGTATGCATAAAAGAAGGTCACTAGGTCAAGTATCTGGGTCATGGTGATAGCCCACATTAATTGACAGCAGTCATTCCAAAATGAGACCTGTGATTATCAAGGTTATAAAAATGAGGCGAGGGGGGCATCGAACCACCAATCTCTTATTGCCTTTTAATTTTTTTAGCAGGTGGCACTCCAATTTTTTTCAATTTAAAAAAAAAAGTGTTTTAAGGCTATTTTTGACTTCTCCTAAACTGTCTGATTAGATTGTTGTAAAAGTTGGTGGGAGTTAAAACAAAAGTATGTAGTGATACTTTGGATCCCTAACAAATTTTTTCAGTTTTGGTACCTCTTGGTTAATACAAGCATTCCTATTAATTACAATGCAAGTCAATGGAGATTGCAATTGAAATTCACATTTCTAACGTCTCTAAAATTCCAAGAAAGTTGGTTGGTATTGGGTAAACATTATGAAACTTTGAATTGCCTAGTTCTTCGTAAAATTAAATTAAATTTGATTTAATTTGCATTAGTTTCACATTCTACAGTAAGTGTCTCTTGGGCATGGTAATTAAAATTTTCAATAAAAGAATTTGTTAGAGTCAAGAACATGAAGACGGTAAATTTGTTTATAAAAGACTGGGTGCGGTGGATTGTATATGTTGTATACAATGTATGCATATATTTTTACCCTTTTTCCTTAAACCAGCTTGAGGTAAACTGCTGTCTGTTTACGTGATTTTTTTTAAGAATCTTAGGAATAATTACCCCACCCCCTCTGAATTGTAGACAAGTCTGATCAGAATAACATATCCAGGTCACCAGCTTTCTAAGGGGGAAAATGTTTGGTTTTTGGCAGAAAAATAAATTCAAAGCAAGAGTGGGCATGGGAATGAAAGTGAAAAAATAGGTAGTTTTTTTTTTAACCTGCTTGATGGTAAACATTGGTGAAATATGTAAATTTTGTGTAAACTTTGTTATCTTTAAATTGCAACAACAAAAAATAATAATAATAATTATAATCTTTAAATATGCAGTCTTGGTGCCCCAAAATGTTTGAACTCGTGGATTCCATATATCTTTAATGACATATGAAGTAAATGTAATAATAATATTCTGTGGCACACCGCTTCTTTGCTGTGGTCCTGACTAGCTGGTCAGGTGGCCTTTATTAACAAACAAAACAAAACACAAAAAAAAACCCACTCAGCCTTATCCCACTGTCACACCTTTGCGCTCGGCATGCCCACAGCCCCTGCTGATGTTGCCACCTGGCAGGGTCATGGGAGTCCTAATAAGGGCTACCTTCTCCCTTCCCTTCTAATTAAGTTTGCCCTCTATTCTCTTCAGTGACTAATCCTAAGATGTTATTCCTACTCTACCAGCTCTGCACCAAGAAGCCTTTCACTGACTCTAAACCTACTGTACTTCCTGGAAAATCGCCCTTCAATCCTAGTATCCATGCTAACCTATCATTCTCTGCCATGTCCCTTACTTGCTCTAAGCTTTTACACTGCCCATCTCTTGTTCTCCACTGTACAAACAGCCGGTCTGGAAGTGCCCTTTATGTCATCATATATGATCAATGGTCTCATCCACGTCCTCCGTACACACCCTACACTTCCCATCGCTCCCATTCATCCACTTCTGTTTCCTCTTTTCCAGATTGATCACTCTTGCTCTGCCCTGAAATAACAGTGTAGAACCTTTTCTACAATCCCTATAATAATTGTGTTTGTGACTGAAGCAGAAAATGTGTCACTAGGCAAGCCTCGCAAACCAAAAGCAGTTCCATAATGAGGAAGTTTAAAAGGGAAACCTGTGGTAAAACTTTTGTGTGTCTGTGACCATGATGTGACAAAAAAAAAAAAAAAAAAAAAAAAAAAACCAAAAAACAAAACAAAGATAGATAGCAGGGGAAAAACCTGTGTCCATATGAAATGAGAACCCATATTTTTCTGTCTATAATTGACATGTTGGAACCTGGAGCCACTCACTCTGATTCCTCTTCCATCAAGGAGCTGCAGACTGATGAAGGGAAACTTGGATCATCCCTCCTGCTAGTGAGTTCAAATGTTCATGGCCAACTATGGAGACACTTTTTGGCTAGAAGTATATTATGTGGACTATATATGCAGGCACATGCAGATTTCTGTGACTAACAGAAGTACCTGTTTTTCAAGATCACTCCTAGTGCCAGGAAAATTGGTCTCATATATTATAGGTGGTCTTAAAATACAGGTAAATTTATTGGAGAAACAGACTAGTATCACGGAAAAGGTGTCTTAAAAAGGTACAGTCTCTCATCAGAAGTGGTCTGTAACATAGGACTGAGAGCAACTTCTGAGTGATCAGATAGCCATTATAAAGGCCAGTTTAGAATTGTGTGAAAAGCTTTGTACTTGTAATCATGCAGCATCAAAGAAATAAGTTCAGAAAAAATGCACCTGTATTCACTGTAAACAGCTCAATGCGTGCATGCAAGAACATATACAGTGTGTACATAAAGGTAGTCTCTCCTAACCCAGGCTTCACACGAACACTGAAAAACTGGGGTCAGCAATTATTCTTGCTGATGTAACCAAAAAGAACATGTTATTTAGAAACTGAAATTGTGGTGATTCATGCATTGACAAAGCACATACCTATGTCAGAGAACATCCAGACTCACAAGACTGCCACTTGGGATCATACTTTCCACGGCATTTATTCTAACTAGAAAAGCAAGACCACTTGTTTTCGGAGACCATATTTTGGTACTCTTTGTGGTCCAATGGATGGCACTTTAAGACAGTCACTGTCTACACCCATCTTTTACATGACATAAAATTATGTCTGTGTGCCAATATAGACATGTTATTTCTTTCTTTCTTTCTTTCTTTCTTTCTTTTCTTTACAGGCAAATTTTCCCGACATTTCATTTGAAAACTATTATACGTAGAAACTCCAAACTTGGCATGATTACACTTCCATACATGAAGTCTTGAGTTTTTGTAAAGAGGTTCAATGGTTTTGAAAATTACGCAAATTACGGTCATTTGAAAATATAAATCTTGTATATCTCCAAAAGTGTTATAGGTACCGGAAACCAATCCAACCTCAGTTAATATGTTTGTAACACTGCACATTTTTGTAATTCACATGTGACCTCTAAAGGTCAAAGATCAAGGTCATTTGGACCTTTGAAATTCTTATCTGGCTATAACTCTGTAAATTTTTATCCAGTTCTGATCATGTTGGACTCAAATTGTAGCTATTGTAACACTGCACATTTTGGTTATTTACATTTGACCTCCAAGGGTCAAAGGTCAAGGTCATTTGGACCTTGGAAAGTTCCTTCCAGCCATAACTTGGTCAAGTTTCGTCTAATTTTGAACATGTTGGGCTCAATTTGTAGGTGTAACAACACTGCATGTTTTTGTGATAGCTTGTAACCTATAACAGTCAATGTCATTTGGACCTTTGAAAGTTCCGTCTAGCCATAACTTGGTCAACTTTTATCTGATTTGGTTCATGTTGGGTTTTAAATTGTAGGCATTGTAACACTGTATATTTTTATAATTTACATATGACCTCTAAATGTCAAAGGTCAAGGTCATTTGGACTTTGAAATTTTCATCCAGCCATCAGCTTAATGGAATATGAAGTACCACAGGACAAAAGTTGTATCAATTAATATTAACAACTTTTGAAGGCACACAGACATATTTCCTTTGAAGCAAATCTTCCTTTCTAGGTGTAACTTGTTTTTCTTTATTAATGCAGAATATATATTGACATATTAAACCTTGTCCCTAAGTGTGTCCGCTGCTTAACGGCTAATTATCTGCTAAGTATTAACATTTTACCATGCAAATGACTTTGCGGCTTAGTAGCAGGAAAAAGAGATCTGATTGTGGACAGTCAAGTCACAATGACAGGCTACTGGTTCATGTTAAGTTACAGTTAGACTGCCACTGGGTGCTCCTATTTGTAGGTTTTCTGCCTGGTAAGGAAGAAATCCCATCGGCTGGTCTTCAGATAAGCTGCCACTAGATGTTCCCACTGGCTGGTCTGCTGATAAGCTGCCACTAACATTTTCCATTGCCTGGTTTTCTGTACTCATCACCAAGCTAGAGGTATTTGGCTGTCCATTATCTTGCATTGGTATGGTTATCTAATTTTACACATTCTCCATAAAAACGGTTTTATAAAATCTATGTTTTTACTGATTGACTTAAGAATGAGTCAGATGCAAGCCAATGATTTCATTTCAAACTCTGATTTAATTGAAATTTTAACTTAAAATTTTGTACTCTACTAATCCCCTTTAAAGATGCTAAACAATTATTTGTCATTATCTTTGGCTAAAATATAAAAAACAATAACTGTTAAATCTAAATTTATACTTTCTAATGAATTCTAGGTGAAAATTTCAAATTAGGTATACATGTTATGAGAATACAGATTGCATTGTAAATGTTTGTTAATCTTAACATTTAAAGTGTTAATGTTTGTTAAAGCTTAAGAACTACAAAGTCCTTCTTGTTAATTTGCTGCTAGGTCGGTCAGAAACAAAGTTCTACTTGCTAAGCTTTTGCTAGGTCCGTCAGGAACAAAGTTCCTCTGCCTAAGCTGCCACTAGCTTGGTCAGAAACAAAGTCTATGCCACTAAGCTGGTGCTAGGTTGGTCAAAAATAAAGTTCTTGCTGCTAAGCTACCACTAGGGTGGGCAGCAACAAAATCCTGTCACTAAGCAGTCGCTAGGTATTGGCAGCTTAGTGGCTAGCTGCTAAGCAGTCGCTACTGAGTGCCTACTTAGCAGCAGCTTAGCGGGTAGCCGCTCAGTCATTTTCAGTCTAGCTGCTTTTTTGTGGCTAAATAGCTGCTAACTAGCAGCGAGTTAGCTACAAACTAAACATTTTTATATGGGTACTTGTGGATTGAAGTCTCACTTTTCTGTTTTCTTTTCAGTATTGTAGACAATAGCAGCAGCAGTGAATCTCGTTCAAACCACAGATGTTGCTCCAAAGTGGCCTTTTATTTGAGGGGTGGCCTTTCAAGAGGGGGACAATATAATGTAAATGTTAAGCTTTGTGCATAAGAGGGATGACTCCAATGCGTCCAGCTGTCTGGCATACAAAAGAAGAGTCCGAATGGAAAATTAAAAAAAAAACAGGAGTCCTATTATGATGTGATCAAAAAGACAGGCAAACAGGCAGGAAGTAGACAAATTAAGGTGATTTGTGTCACTAGAAAAACAGAGGATCTCCTGCCAAATCAGGAGCCTTGGCAGCTCTGATGGCCTCTGGTAAACTGGAGTAGCCTTACTACAGGGGGACCACCAGATTAATTTTATTCGATGCTGAAGGCTGAATGATACACTAGCTGTAACTGTCAAAGGTGGATATCGCTAGGATGATTGTGATAATTCTAAGTTTAGAATGATGTTAGGTTTTCATTGGTTTAATTGACTACTAGGTTGCTTATGACAATTCTAAGTTCAGAATGATGCTATGTTTTCATTGGTTTAATTGACCCATGACTGTCAATTTATCTTCAATGTACAGGAGATGGCAGTGACAGTGGTGCTGGTGGCACTTGGTACTTTTCTTGTGCTGTTTGCAGTTGGGTCCTCTGTGTTGGCCACAACTCTCCCAGCAGGAGGAGCAAATGTTTGTGCAAAACCTGTTGCGTAAGTGTTATTGTAACTTTGTGAACAAATATGTATGTGAAACCTGTTGCCGAAGTGGTATTGTAAATTTGTGAACAAATATTGTATGTGAAAGCTGGTGCATAAGTGGTAATTGTAACTTTGTGAACAAATATTGTATGCTGACTCTTTCAGCCAGCTTGGAGATTGAGTTTTCTTTGGTGACAGGAGTAAGATGTCAATTAAATGAAACATTTTTACGTCAGCTGAGGTTATAGGATGGTCCATTATAAGTCCAAAGTCCATGTGTCTGTCTGTTCACAATTCACTTTTTTAACTTTATCCAAAATTGTTGGCCAGATCCTCCTCAAACTTGATGGGAATGTGCCTTGAGTGAATCTCTACCAAGTTTGTTCAAATTGTCAAATGATTTTTGTTTTCTTGTGATTTAAAAAAAATGGTTGTATTTTCTAATAAATCTTGTTCTCTGAAAATGCTCGGCCAATCCCTCTAAAATGACATAGGGAGATGTCTGGGGATCCTTAAAACTTAATTTTTTGTTCTACAGGTAGCAAAAGGGTTTTTTTTGTATTCTTTTATGATTTTGTGTGTGTTTTTACTATTTTTGACTTCTTTCCAAAGCCATCTGTCACATTGCAATGAAACTTGATCAAAATATCTCTGAGAAATTAGGAATGCAGAGATTATGCTGGTTTTTGCTGTATTCTGTTAGTTATGCAGGATCATGCTGGTTTTGCTGGGTAAAAATTGAAGTAAATTATTTGATGCTGGGCATAGAGACAACAGCTCTCATTTTGCAGGAAAATGATGGGATCACAACAATGAAATGAAGTTAATGCTGGAGAGTGATGGACATCTTACCCATGATGCTTTGCAGTCCCACCCATCATGCTTTGAATTTTGAATATAAAAGCAGCTGTATTGCCGCAAGAGAATGTGTGATTTTAGGCCTATTGAAATCATTCAGAGTAATTTAGATACTTGGCAGACAGTCAAGATAAACCAGGCCAAAGCAGTTTGTTGGCATTCCTATAAGTAAGTACTCTCAATCAATGATTTTTAACAAATTATTTGTTATGAATTTATAGAAAAATCTTTAAAAACCATCCTTGAAGAAACCATTCAGCCAATTGCTTTGAAATTGCATAGGAACACTTCTGGGGATACCACAGACCTTATTTTGTTCAACAGGCGGTGCTGCAATTTTTTATATTTTTTTTCTTTACAAATTTTTTATGTTTTCTCAATTTTTTTTTACTTCTTCTACAAAACTGTCACTCAGATGGTTCTGAATGTTGGTGGAAATAAAGAGAGGATTAATCAAAGTTGTTTACCAGTTGGTGATAGTCACAATGCCTGATTTGTATTTTTTTTTAATTTAGGTACTGTCAGTTTATGCATGCTTTTCTATTGATCAACATATAAGTCAATATGGATTGCAATGGAAACTCGCATTTTTCACGGCCTCTCCAAAATCCTCATCCCCTAGACCAGAATGTGACTTATTATGGGTTGAATGTCAAGGTCAGCTGAGGATGGGCTGGTCACACAGCCTCTTGTTTTTACAGAATCTTGGTCAGTTACTTCAAAATTGCATGAGAACACTTCTGGGTGTCAGGGTGGAACTTATGATAGGTTGGATGTCACAGCTGAGCTGAGGACAGGCTGTTGGAATAGCCCTCTTGTTTTTTATGGGTGGGTTTCTCAATAAAACATCAGGTAGCCTCTTGTTCTTAAAGAATGCATCAAGTGGAGTCAAAATGTTGGGACAGACATCCATTCATATTCATTTAAAAAAGGTAATTGCTTTGTTCTCAATTACTTTACATTTTAGATTTTCCTAATTAGAAGCATTTCATTTCAAAGTTAATAATCTTGAATATTTTCTAAATAGTTTCCACTCCACTGCAGTTCTATTTTGTATGCATATGTATGATTTTATACATGTACATGTGCAGACAGATTTGCTGCTCAGCAAATTTTCCTTTCATTACACAAGATGTGTTTTTATTACTTTGGAAAAAGCACAGTCCTATTATGGAATATTGGATTTTTGGGGGGCAGGAAATTCTCATAATCAGGTGAAAGTATAATGGAAGAGGTAAAAGAAAGGTTAAAATAGGTGTGCACTTGCACTGATGACTTTATGAGACCAGAAAGGTATGTGATCGTTCAGGAGTGGGTAATGTGTCAGATTTATATTGTAAGTTAATTGTCTGTATCGTCTCTGAGCAGGTATGCAACATATATTTGTTTTGCTTGGGCCATTATGAAATTCCTGTACTTCGTCTCAACTCAAAGTAGCATAGGAAGGAAGTTTCAAGGTCAGAATACCTTTTCTTTACAGTCAGTAACACTGGAATCGCTGAGTGTGCAGCCCACATGCTTTTACCAAATGATCAGGACAATGTCTTATTTGTACATTTTGGCCCATGTGAATACTCAATCATAACTGGTATGCTGCGTTCAAGTTGACAGTGTAGATCAGGCTTTCTATACTTTGTTTCCTTGCTTTTTGAACAATTGATATTGTTTTCAGGTTTGTGAGTACATTTCGGGTCACATATGCACAGAAATACACTAGGCGTTCCAAAACCTGGTGTTGGGCCCTGCCACCTCGTTGTACAGAGATTGAGTAAGTCAGCTAAGTACATTGTCATATATGAGTACACTATTTCTATTGCTCCTATTGGTCAAGGCACCATTGTGTGTCATGCTGTGAACACATGGATCCACTGCTTTTGCTGTCTCTGAGTCACTGGACCCAGTATAGGCCTCTTGTGTGGCCAGTCCAGACCTCTTGAATGATGCAGGGGCGAGGTGATGTGTCATCAGCAACTTTCAGCCAATCACATTATAGGATTAAATACACTGCTGGGTGGCACCCACCTTGATTCAAAGGGAACATGGCAGATAACAATGGTAGTGTGGATCACTTGGCGACCATTTCTGATGAAGAAATGAAGCAATTGTTGCTCTTAAACACTAATAATTGCAAAGATGCATTTGACAAAACAGTTACTGGTACAGTCTTTGAATTCGGTCTACACATGTGTCTATCTACCTGGCCACATCAAATACACCTCAGCCTTTAGCCTCAATGTATTTTAGTGAGGACAGGTAGATAGACCCATATATAGACCTCTTCCAAAGACTATAATTGTATAATGGCATATAGGCCAGCTGTATATTACTTGGAGATGTTGGATATAACACTCAAGTATTAAAGTACACATTTACCTATGCTAGTTAAAGCAATAATATGTGTACAGTGTAGTGCACTCTGCAGAGGCAGTTTTGGTAGTGGGTGATTGCATTGGTCCCCGCTAGATTACTTCTCTTTCTGTCACACAGAAAGTTTTGTCAGAATTTGAGGCAAGTATGAATCAAATGCATAGAGCAAAATTTATCTTGCATTTCAATCTGAAGTAAAGTGCAATTTTTCTGCCAAATATATGAGCAACTTTTTGGATTTTGGGTGCAGCTGACTTGTGAGTCAGCTGAAAAAATGAGATAGTTGGTTTTCCCAGCATCTGCCATGTGACAACAGTTCATATATTTGACAGACTCTTAACAAGAGCAGTGACTGGATTATCATCAAACTGTGTAGAAACATGTATTGACCTCATTCAACGACCTTATTTGTATAATATTTAAAAAAAATTTTTTTTCTGAAACTGCATGGCCAATGCAGTCAAAATTGCACAGAGACACTTATGGGCAATCCAAGACCATATTTGTTCAACAGGTGACACTTGAATTGGGGCCTAGCATCAAAGATATGGGTGCCACATAAATAAGGTAAAACTGTCCATTGTTCTGTCCATCTGATTTTTTCATGTATGTCTAGCTTCTGCACAGCTCTGCCATTTTTTCCGCTGTTTCTCAGGAACGAAGCACTGCTGCTTTAAATGTTTCTTCAGGACTGAAGGTAAATACCTCCTGATGCCTAAGAGACTAGTTTTGAAGCTAACCTTGTGACTTTTGGGAGAGTATATTCAACACTGTTTGGAAGTGCCTATCCACACTCAATAGGCTGTACCATACAACTGGCCATTGCCATTGGCTTTGTCCTATTGTTTGGGTCTGGACTATCATGACCTGTGAGTGAGTGACCACAATTTGAGACCCTAGTCAAGTACATGTATGTAAACATGGGTCTGTGAACTCTCTCTTCCCCCTTCAAATGGGATGACAGCCTAATAATCTTGCCTTGTTCTGCCTGTCTCTAATCCTTAGTATATGACAAAATCATGTCATGACGGAAAAGATAAACCCCATCGATCCAGTCGCATATCCAATGTGGACCCTGCCTTGCTAGAGGCCATCAGAATTGTAGTACGGGAAGAGTTGGATGACAAACTGGATGGCATCAAAACTAGTCTGCACAATGCCATCATACAGATGACTGCGCTATATGATAAATTCACCACCTGGGAAAAGAGCACCCAAGATCTAAGTGACAGGGTTGATGCCAAAGTTCGACTTTCTGCCAAAATTGTCAAACAAAATGTAAAGTGTCTCTACTGCATTGACCATGAAAGTTCTAGACAAAGATGTCCATGATAGGAAATGGTTGCTGATTATAAGTGGGCTCAAGGGTGCAGCTGGTGAAAATGTTACAGACACCAGGAAAGTTAAGTTGCAAGACCAACACTTGTGGAGGTGCAATCTCCAAACAGGATCGGAAAACGATGCAGGGGTCAACTTAAAAGTTACTTGAAAATTATACCTCTATTCCACTAAAAGCGACCTGTAGTACCCACGGGGGCCTAATGGTGTATCTACACAAACAATTTCAACATCATACCCGAGATCTTTGTGCACATAATACTTTATGGGAAGGACAGTTTATCAACATTACTGGTAACAATTTACGGAAAAAGTTACATTGTGTAACGTGTATAGGCCCCCAAGGGACCGAACTGAGGACATTGAACTTTTCTTGAATGACCTATCCCTTTGTATCTCTATTTCATCTGCTGAGCTGTCAGACAAATTGATCATGGGTGATTTCAACATTGATGTCCTGAAAACAAACACTAGAGAAAAATATTCAGATTTCCTTAACCTTATGTTGAAGAATGACTTCTTACCTAAAATTACATTACCTACTCATTTCTCTGAAAAAAAGTGCATCTTTTATTGAGAATATATATTTTGTAATTTATCCCATAGTAACAAGACATGTCGTTGAGGTATCATATTTACAGAGTTATATGATCATTTCCCGTATTTCACTTGTCTAAACCAAAAATAAATTTAAAAGGACCTCCCAAACTTATAAAAGTGCAGACCAAAGATCCTAAAATTTCTATAATGAATTAAATAATGTAAACATAATACAGTCATTCAATCAAGATCTTCATTCTGACTCTGATACTTACTATGACAAATTTGTAAATATTATAATCAAGGCCAAACAAACACATCTTCCAAGCAAAATAATAAAGTTCAAGAAATATATGCATAAATTCTCCCCCTGGGTAACCAACGGTATTTTAAAATCTATAAAATGTAAAGACAAGCTATACAAAAAGTTAAAATGTACAAGTCATGATGCCCTTGAATACCTGTCACTCATACATAACCTAAAAACTTATAAGTACATTCTTAATAAAACTATTCCTCTAAGGAAACAAGACTACTATCATCATCTCTTTGAGAAATTTAAAACTGACAATAGAAAGACCTGGGATACTATGAACTTAGTCTTAATGATAAGCAAGAGAAAAAAGATTTTTTCCACTTTTCTTCAAAGTCGAGGGTCATAAAATATCCAAAAAAGTTGAAATTGCCAACCGTTTTAATGAGTTTTTCACTGAAATTGGCCCTAAATTGGCTGCAAAACTGTGGTCCACCAATTTGCCACATTTTACTTCATATCTTGTTGACCATCACGATTGTTCCTTTGCATTCAATCAAGTTTCTTGCGAAGAGATCAGAAATATTTTGCACAAACTCAAACCCAAGGCAAGCACTGGTCATGACTCGCTTTCTACAAAGTTGCTCAAGGGAGCTAGCGGTGCCATAGCCAAGCCCGTAGCACTGATTAATAACCAGTCCTTTAACTGTGACATTTTTCCCAAGAAACACAAGCTCACCAAGGTGCTTCCTATCCATAAAAAGGGCGATGACACTATCTTTGATAACTACTGGCCAATTTTTCTTCTACCTGCCCTATCTAAAATTTTTGGAAAAGTAGTTTATCATCAATTGTATCATTTTTTACCTGAAATAATCTGTTTTATGACAGTGAGCACGGATTTAAGGAAGCACACTCAACAGAAACAGTCATGCTTGAATTCATTGACAGAATATTTCAGATTCTTATCTCTGGTGAAATTCCTATCAGTGTATATCTTGATCTTTCTAAAGCATTTGATACCCTTGACCACGCCACTCCCCTACATAAGCTGAATTATTATGGCATTCATGGCACCGCTCTGGAATGGTTTCGCAGCTATTTAACAAATAGGTCTCAGTACATAGAATATGATGGTGAGTGCTCTCTGCCACTCCAAATCACTACAGGCATGCCTCCGGGCTCCATACTGGGGCCTTACTCTTCATTATGTATATATGAATGATAGTCACCTTGCTTCTTCTAAATTTAATGCCATCCTTTATGTTGATGACACCACCCTTATGAGCTCCCTGCATATTTTTGATTTTCATGCTGGACCTGAGACACAAAATTTATCAGAAAATATAAATTTAGAATTAAATAAGGTATCCTGTTGGTTTGCTGCCCATAAGTTATCTCTAAATATCTCAAAAACTAGATACATGATTTTTCACTTTTCTCAACGTAAATGTAATTTTAACTTAGACATCAGAATTAACAATATCCTCATTGAAAAAATGATGAATTTGATTTTTTGGGACTTGTTATTCAAGAAAATATGAACTGGAAAGTACATATTGATAAAATTGCAAATACGATACCACATACTTCAGGTATCCTCAAACCGCTCAACAAGTTTCTGCCTGTTGTGTCACTTTTATTAATTCCTTAATTTTTCCTCACCTAAATTACTGTATCCTTGCCTGGGGCCATACTTGTGATTGAATCATTAAACTACAAAAGAAGGCAATTCACTTAATAAATTTGACAACTTACAATGCACATACTGAACCTCTATTTAAAAAAATAGAATTTGCTGAAAGTGAAGAATTTATTACAGCTTAAAGCTCTAAAATTTTATTACAAATATAAGGAAAACCAGTTGCCAAAATACTTTGAGAAATTTTTCAGTGTTCTATCTGCCACTGATTCTTATGACACCAGATACAGCTATGCTCCTTGCAACGTCCACCCCTTTCACAGCTCCACCAAAAATTGTGTTCGATATTACATCCCAATCTTACTGAATGAAGCGCCTCCAGATATCAAGAACAAATTGGACACTCAATCATACTGTGGTTTTTCAAAAATGCTAAAACATAGTTCATTAACCAATATTCTGAGGATTGCACCATCGTTAACTGTTACATCTGTAATGATTAAGTTTCCATGCTCTTCTCTATGTGCTTCTACATGTAATAGTTTATTCAAAAACATTTTGTACCTTCAGCTATCTTTGTATATATGTCAAGCCAGTCAGTACATTTACTTGCTTAAATTATCATGCTAAGGTGGCCCAGCGAATCATTAATCCTTAGCAGGGAGCATCCTGACAGCCCAGTTTAATGTAATATATGCCATTTAATGCATCACAGATGTACACTCTACTAATTGAGATGTATTACTTTTTTGTATCACCACTTGTTTTTTTGTCAAATAAAATTGAATGTGAGTCTGAGTGTAATTGATTAGTGGTTATTTTATATGTGTCTTTTTGCCCAGAACCACTTCCTAGTAGTCATTACCCTATGCCACAGTCCAAACTCTTTACTCTCCATAAGCTAACCTGTCACTGTCTAACCTATATACATACAAAGTACTATTCTTTTTTTTCACACGTTCTTCTATAGAATTTTGACATAGTATTTTTCTGTCCTCTTTTTTTGACAAATATGTTGCCATTTTAAGCTTGTGGTTCAATGGAAGATACTGTATTCTTATTGTGTATTAAAAAATCAAATATAGTTCAGGAGATGAAATTATACTGGAACCTGTTCATAAAATGCTCTTTTTGTCTCGTTCTACATCCTTATTTATGTTCATTTCTATTCCAATCAGGACCAGGTACAGAATAGGCTATCGTCTTGGGAGCATGACTCAGTATAAAACCGTATATCAGTGTTGTCGTGGGTATGGGCAATCTACAACTGGAGACAAGTGTTTACGTATGTTTGACTATTACTATATGATCATAATGCAGACAGGCAGACATGAAAGTAGCTTTTGGTGGATATTGTAGTGGAACAAATACTTTGTGGCACACAGAACATCCGCTTTTAGTACCATGACATTATTTATGGAAAAAAACCCATGCAGAATGAGAAAAAAATTGACACAAGTTAGAGTTAATTTTTGACATAAACTTGTGAAAGACCAGCATTCTGTGTTGACCAGTTGTATTGTTTAGCCCTTTGCTGGTCACATTAACTCATTCCATACCAGTCCCTGATTTTTCCGTATATTTACTTAGATTTAAAACGACAATTGCATATTTAAATTTTTCATGAAAAGAGCTTTCGTTCAAGTACCAACATGCCTATAGTCTTAAGTCAGTGGTTCTGACACTACCTGCAACTCATGCTGTAGCTGCCCTTGCCAGGAAGTGCCAAAACCACTGACCAAGACATGTGACCATAGTATGGCATGAGTTAAGACTGAGTCAATAGCTTTCCTTTGGCACAGGTTGGGCACGATGCACCCAACCTGCATCGAGGAAAGCTATTGACCTGGGGTGTGCCATCATTAATGGTCTAATATGCAAATGTTAGCAAAAATATTTTATGATATGTGGTGACCACAGATTTATTGTTTGAATGGTGTGAGTTTTAGCTCAGCTGACTTGTCAGTCAACTGAGCTTTTGTGAGGGCCCGTTGTCCATCTGTCCATCATCTGTCATTTGTCGTCTATCCACTATTCACCTTTTTGACTTCTTGTCCAAAACCTTTTGCCAGATTCACTTCAAACTTGGTGGGGATGTGCCTTGGGTGAGTTTCTACCAAGTTTGTTCAAATGGTTATGCTCCCTTGATTTTAGGATTTTTTATGAATTTGTTGTTCTTTTTTCGGGAAAACTTTAACATATCTTCTCCAGAACAGCTCAACCAATTGCTTTGATATCACATAGGAACACTCATAGGGAATCCTAGTTCTAAATTTGTTCACAAGGTGGTGCTGCATTTTTTTGTAATTTTTTATGATTTTTTGTGTGTTTTTGCTATTTTCGACTTCTCAGATTAACCTGAAACTTGGTCGATATTTTCCTTGTAGAAAGGTCAACAAAGTTGTCCACTTGGTGGCACTGCTGTGGATTCCTTATTTTGAACATTTTTTTTTTTTTAATTTGGGTACTTATTGGTAAATGCACCTTTCCTATTGATTACTATGTAAGTCAATTGGCATTCTAATTTTAATTCACATTTTGGACTTCTTGTCCAAAACTGTCATCCAGATTGACTTAAAAATTGGGGACAATGTACCTTGGGTGGGTCTCTACCAAGTGTGTACAAATGGTCATCTCCAGTGATTTGGGGAAAATTTTATGAAATTTTTTGCTCTCTTTTGGGACAAATCTTAAGAAATCTTCTCAGAAACTGCTCACCCAATTGCTTTGATATCACACAGGAACACTCCTAGAGACTCTTAGTCCTTAATTTGTTCACCATGTGGCACTGCTATTTTTTCCTAATTTTAAATGATGTTTGGTTGTTTTTGCTATTTTCAATTTCTTCTTTAGAACCCTCCCTGAGATTAAGCTGAAACTTGGTGGATATGTTCCTTGTGAAAAGGTCAAACATATTTGCTCACCAGGTAGCACTGCTGTTGATTTTTTATTTTTTAATGATTTTTTTTTCAATTTGGGAATTTATCTGTAAATGCACGTTTCCTGTTGATTACTATGTTAAACTTGGTAGGGATGTACCTTGGATAAGTGCCTACCTACTTTGTCCTATCCCAAGTTCACAGAACCACAAGTTTGATGAATCTCTAGGTCAGCTGAGCATGGGCTGTTCACACATCCCTCTTGTTTAAAATAGTTTTTACTGTGCTTGCAAGTAAAGTAGTTCCATTCACAATGGACTGTGACCTGTCAATTTCAGCTGTGTGTTCACAAGGCTGTGTTAATGGAGCCTGCACTCTACCAGATAAGTGTCAGTGTCAGGCAGGGTGGAATGGGGCCACATGTGAAGTCAGTAAGTATGGTCATGAAGCAAAAGCAATGTTCTCATACAGCAGTATGTGGAATTAGTGTCCTTCATCCTCCACTGTACTCATCTCACCCCCAGCACAGAAAATTTCTAAAAAGACCCCCCCCTCCCCATCGCCAAAAAAAAACCAAAAACAAAAAAAAACAAAAAAACAAAACAAAACAGAATGTAAGTTGTAAGTTTAAAAAAAAAAAGCAACACCCCCCCAAAAAAAAATTAATAGGATACAATGAAAAAATTAAAAAAAAACAAAAACAAAAAACATTTAGGACATCCAGCAGCATAATTGTCAATATTCTTTGGAGAATGAATAAAAATATATTACCTTCATTGGGGCAAACTTATATTTCCAAAAGAATGAACAATAAGAAAACACATATAATAATGATTATGGAACCAAGTTTCATGCACCACATAGAATATGTGAAGAAGCAATGAAAAAGCCAAAAAAGGCAAAAAACCTCAACCCCCCCCCCAAAAAAAAAAAAAACAAAACAAAAAAAAAAAAAAAAACAACTGTAAACATTTAGGACATCCAGCACAATTGTCAATATTCTATGAGGATGAAATAGTAATATTTTCACTTTCATGTCGGTAAATTTATGTTTAAAAAAGAATAAACAATAAGTAAATACATATAATAATGATTTTGGATCCAAGTTTCATGCATCACATGAAATATACATCAATGCTGCCAAATGGTGGACACTTGACAGGTATCAATCTTGTTGTTCATTCGTGTGAAGAAACTCACTTTGAGTACTTTCTGCCCACCAAAATTGAGATAAATAAATACTAGGTTACACACCAAATACAGATAAAAATCAGTATAGGATACTTTAATGGGCTACCTTTGTATTCATTATTTGCCAGCACATTCTTTTTGGAACCTGGACTACATTGGGGACATGTACGCCACCTGGTGTAAAAATGGCAAACTGTACGTTGTATTTCAAATCTGTTCACACCAGCACATTCTGTGACAAACCCATCAAGAAGGGGGTGGGGGGGGGGGGGGAGTTGCATTCCAAATGTCTTCTTTTTCAAGTGGTTACACCATTTAAAACTAGATTACAGAAATTTATTGTCTTGATAACTGTAGTAACCTGATTTTGTGCAATAATCCCATGGAAAAATTGTTAAATTTCTGAAGCATTCATTTGGTATGATCCAATTATATGTATTCCAAAACACTGACTGTATGTATGTATGTATGTATGTATGTATGTATGTATGTATGTATGTATGTATGTATGTATGTATGTAAAAAGAGGGAGAGATGTATATTTTGTTTTATTTTCTTTATCAAGAATGTCCAGCCAATAAATGGGGGAACTCTTGTGCCAATAACTGCTTGTGCAAGAATGGAGCCAAATGTAATGCTGAAAATGGAAGGTGTCTCTGTTCATCAGGTAAATCAACATGTTTCTTTCATTCGTGTCATGCAGTTTTCTTTTCTGAAGAACTAATAGCATCATGTATTTCTATTTATGGTTAAGATATTCAGATGTGAAAATATTTGTATTTGCTTCCACTTCACTGAGATATTATTTTAAATACTGGAACACTGCAAGCACACATTTTGTTGTTTACATATTTGTTATCAGAGCTGAGGTTAATTTTGATGGACAAAATGAGGTCGTAAAGTTTTATAGTAAAGTGTCAGAAATAGAATTTAGCCTGTGTATCTTTTAGGTCACATAGCTGCGATCAACAACAAGACAAAGTGTGAAATGACCCATTCTTTGCCAGTCTCACGCCATGTATTTTACACGTAGAAATAAGACAAAAGCTCAACATTCAAATTGTTCATAAACAGAGCTTTCATTCAACTACCAACACATCAAGGCAACACTCTGGTTGTTGCATTGCCTCACAAGTCCTGCTGTAGCTACTCCAAGCTGCTTCAGTATGACTTGCCAGGCAATGCAAAAACCACTGACTATTGCAACAAATGCAAGGCTTTTAGCACTGAAGTATGGGGTGTCATTCATACTATTTCAGTTGACTGGCTTTTCTTTTGAAAATATGACATACACAAAATTTATCTACAAGTTTGCTTTAGGCTTTTGTTGATGGGAAGAAATCTATCTTTCTTTCTTTCTTTCTTTCTTTCTTTCTTTCTTTCTTTCTTTCTTTCTTTCTTTCTTTCTTTCTTTCCTTCCTTCCTTCCTTCCTTCCTTCCTTCCTTCCTTCCTTCCTTCCTTTCTTTCTTTCTTTCTTTCTTTCTTTCTTTCTTTCTTTCTTTCTTCCATCCTTCCTTCTAAAATTGATAATTACATGCTCTGGTAACTTGCACCTCATTGCTTGTTGGTGTAGGCTAACCTGATAAAAGTAATGTACACTGGGATCAATAAAACTGAAATACAATGGTGTAATTAATTTCCACCCTATTGGTTGTCCCATGTACAGGCTATTTGGGACAGCAGTGTGAGCAGAAGTGTCCTGCAGGAAGGCATGGCCATGGCTGTGTGTCTGTGTGTAGGTGTCAGAATGGGGCTGCCTGTGACCACATCAGTGGAGCATGTACATGTGCTGCAGGATTTCGTGGACCATTGTGAGTATTAAGGCATGACTTTTACTTGAATCTTTCTGTCAGGGAAAGTTGATGTATGTACACCTTCCAGTGTTCCAGTATATCTGCGTGAGTTGAACATGGTCTGTTTGCTGGCACTGTCTTGTTTCTGCATTTTCATGGTTAAATCCTTAGTGTATTTGACTGGCAAAAGTTTCTACAGATTTCTGACACTACATAATAAACTACAATGGTTGGACACTGTAAATACCAATATGCAGTAAGTACTAGCTTAAGATAATATAGGATATAGTTTATTGTATGCTGTAACTTCTACAATGTTTTTTCTTAACTATATCAGTGATCTTACACCAATGGAGATGAGCATGAGCTGATCAAAATTTTCATCATTTACAAGAGTATATACATGTACATATAGAGTAACATGCACTGTTCCCCAAAGAGAGTAATGATTTGGGTCTGATGTTAGTCATAACAGAGGCAAAGGTTAAATGCAAGGGTTTTGAACATGTTAAAGTGCCATAGTGAGCATACACTGTGCCCATGTGACAATCTTATTTAAGGTCTCAGATTTGTCTTCTGTGGTAAAATTATATACTGTTTTTTTGTTTTTTTTTTTCTTATTTTTTTCTTTCCACTTCAAATTAAAAAGTACTGTGCGTGTCTCATCAATACATTACATGCATTACATGCATTTAAAAAAAAAAAAAATCTTTATTTATGTAACATTTTCAGTCGTCAGTTTTAGTCAGCAGCCTTCCTTGGTATGCTTTGTACACAGTGTGCACGAAAGATGGTGAGGACCATTGTTGGCCTGGGTCAGTCTTATGGTCTGTGGACTCTGTGCTTTCTTACAGTAACTGTCGCCATGCTGGTGCTGTTAGGGTCAGTTTACAACAGTCTGAATCTGGTATTTTGTTAATTCACAGCACATGGACTTTTGTTGAAATCAACAATGAAAGGGCTTAATATACTTTTGTGCACGCACACACACACACCACAACAACAGGAAACTGTGTTTTAGTTTGGCGAATTGGTCACCCCCAGTGTGACATGATCTTTATTTTACATTGATTAACCCATTACACAATAATTTCATCAGAAAAATACTCATTACACAATAATTTCATCAGAAAAATACTTGTTTTATATCCGCTACGCTAAATTTGGGGGGCGACAAGAGGTCCCGTGCTCTGGGGGTGGATGGGCTGTCGTTATGACCTGGCCTGTTCCTGCCTCGAAAGGGCATTTGCGTTGGTCGCAAGCTGTACCTGTACTGCATGTACAATTCAGCATCAAGCTCATCCCAAGCAATGCTCTCTGAGCAAGCGTGAGCCATTCTAAAGTACTGGTCGTAGGATTTTCAGTCACCCCCCAAACGTGCAAGCTCCATTATTGAATGCATGTATTGAAACAAACTTTGGGCTTCTTTTGGAAACTTGACCACATATACCGCAGCGAATACCGGAAAAGCATTGAGCCAATCTAAAATTGAGTTGATGCTCATGTGCGACTTTTGCCTGGCCTTGGTGGACTCGAATAGAAAGCCAGGCCTTCGGGAGGCTGCCAGTAAGTCGTTGAATTCAATGAAATCATTGGCCCAAATTTTTTTCTTACTTTTCTGTGGAATTCTGTCTTCCAGCTTGATTTTGGCACTATTAAACTGCTTATGCTTCAGCTCATCAGACCTGACCCATGAAGATGATGAGCTGGAACTGGAACTGGTGGATGAGGATGAGGTGGAGGATAAAGATTCAACATCCGAATCATGCAGGATCCCCTTAAACCTCTTTGCCCTATCTCTTAGTCTACCCTCCCATGACCCAGATGATTCGTCCGAAGAATCACACTTACGTTTTTCAGCCCTCTGGCTCTTAAGCTTTGATGCTTTCCTGCCCTTGGCCCCCCTCCTGTGAGCCATTCTCTTTTGTTTAGAGGGTAGAGATTTACCCTTACCCCTAACCTGGGATATCACACTATCATCAGAATCCAAATCTGAGCTGGAGTCCTCACTTTCAAGTGGGAGACTGGTTGTTTCCCCCCCATCACATTGCTGTGTAGATGTGCTCGGCACTGGGGTGACCTGATTAGTTGCTGTCTCCTGCATCCTTGTTTCCAGGTCGGCAATTCGCGCTTGAAGAGCTGCCAACAAATCCCCGCCGACTGTCGACGGTGGTTGGGTTGTGGATCCTGTCTGTGGGAGGGGGCACCCTCTCTGTTTTTTCCTGTTGCTACCTGTAATGCCACAGGCAGTGTGTTGCGCCGACCGCGTGTCTTGGGAGGCATCTGTAACATTGAACCAACAGCAGACAATTTGTCCCAAAAGGTGTGCACTAATGCTGCCCCTGTTTAATTGTGACCATCAGCTGTTAGGAGAACTAAGTCCCCCATGAGAAATCTGGCACAGTGGCACTAGCTCTTACATAATGGTAATGTTAGCTTGTTCTACTTGTATTTAGACACTTGACCTTATAGACAATGCCTACTTGGCTGACTAGAATCTTATGATTGATTACTTTTCTCCTTACACCAATGGGTATAATAGGTCCAGAGAGAAAGTTAAAACAGTACCATGGTGCTTCATAATGAAGGACAGTGCCAAATGAACACTAAATACATGCATTGTGTAAGACATTCACCAGTGAAACAGCAGCGATAGGACTGAAAAGAAAATGAATAAATAAATTCACACCAACAAGCATATCCCTTAAAATTTTGAAATTGACAACATGTGGAGACTGTCAGTTGGATCCCGGTCAGGTGTGATACAAACTGAAAATGTGAAAACAGTTTACCAATGGCACATTCATATCATAAAATTCAAGCCCAGGGAGGGATGGGCAAAACTGTTTTTCTGATGGTATAATTCACCTCGACCCCCTGGGGGAGGTAACCTCTCCCTGTTGAACCGAAACATGTGGCAAACTCTTCAACCAACAATGTACATTGCACCCTGTTCAGTGTGGAAAAGTTGATTTGAAAACTACAGATTGAAGGCGCGTCCAAACTTTATATCCACACCTCGATCCACCAAGGAGAGGTAACTTGCCGCTGCAAACCAAAAACACCTCGATCCGACAGGAGAGGTAAATCTATATATATATTTACAACCGGAACCACCACCTCGCTCCCGTCGGAGAGGTTAACAAATGTACAAGCCAGAACCACCTCGATCCAAATGGAGAGGTAAATTGCAATTGCGATCGAAGTACGCTTCGATCCATTTGACCTGAAAGTTAAACTGGACTGCGACAGTTGAGCATCAAGTTCGATCGCCACGACTTCCTACAATTTAGAGCAAAAATGCCAGACACAGTAACGGCCCGTTGGGGTAATCTACATTGTACGTTTTACCGCCTGTATCAACGCGCTCTTCAAACTCTTGTAATACTTTGCATTGCAGTCACTATTGAAATGAACACCGTCGCGAGACATTAATGTTGCTCGCACTGACGGTTCCAAGAACCCCTGGTGGCGCCAAAAAACAACACCAGAACCCTTGTACTGCTCCTTCACCATATCGCTGATGCTGGTATTGACCTTCAACACAACATTATTGTAGTCCGACCGGCATGCCGAGTCCCTGAAAAAAAGCTGTGATGTAACTACTTGTGGTACATCTAAACCAATGTGGATGTATTCAGCCGCCGCAACTATACTCTTAGTCGAGACCCCGCTTCTGTTTGTCGGGTGATGTCGTTCCCATCGATCTGCAACATGGCGACCGAAACTGGGTCATTGCAAGCTTGGATGGCTGGAGATGCTAGGTCAAGCACGTGGCTGATGCGTCCGCCTTCTCTGCCCCGTAGATTCACGTTGATTCTGCCCTGAAACAGGGCATTGAGCCCGAAATCTGAAGAAACCTTGGGGTCAGAAGAACTGGCAATAAACTGCCCCAAATGATTCACAAAACTGTGGCCCAGGATGACGATATTGTGTCGTGCCATCGTGACCTAGATTTCGGTGACCGTTTCCCAACTGAAATTCCAATGGGTATGCAGGAAAAACCTAACAAGGAAGCTCAACGGAATTAATGGACGTCGATTATTCAGCAGACAATGGCTCAAAATTCCTCCTTCAATGAAATAATACACTTACCGTAGTCAGTTCAAAAGAATGAACGAGTGATGGGATCGGAGTCGTAGATGTATGAATTCCCTGGTCAGCCAGTGTTAACCCTTCAGTTGCCGTCCCGAACGTTCTTAAAAGATAGAAAAACCTGTGAAGTTGGTAAAACTGAGTCGGAAAACTTCCACGAACCAAAATTGCAAAATTGAAAAGATCACAAATAGAAATAAGAGATAGAATTTTTAAAATTTTCCCAGGAACGGCTGTCAGATGTGCAGTGTTTGCCTGCTGGTGAACAACTGCACAATGCTTGACCAACGCTATAACCGATGCGTGCCCCACGGGTGGCCAATCCGCTGCGCGTGCGCATGCACAAAGCCATGCAGCCACGCACTTTGCACGTGACTGAAGTTATCCTCATTTGTTGTAGATGTTCACAGAAGTGTCCAGCAGGAACGCATGGTGTTGGGTGTCAGTCCCAGTGTCAGTGTCAGAATAATGGTGTTTGTAGTCACACAGATG
This sequence comes from Hermodice carunculata, assembly GCA_964020975.1. Lineage (NCBI taxonomy): Eukaryota > Metazoa > Annelida > Polychaeta > Eunicida > Amphinomidae > Hermodice > Hermodice carunculata. Next base: position 24,450,465 of record OZ026630.1, read on the forward strand.
GAAGCTGCACTTGTAAACCAGGCTGGACAGTAAGTACTGGGACCCTCCTGGGTTACATAAACATGTACAAGTACATCACAAACATACAAAAATAGGACTATCTACATGTACACCAGCAACGTCAAATGATTTTCTTTGTGAATGTTTTGAAGTTGGAATAGCTATAGTTCTTTGTAAGGTACATTGGATCAGGTATGTATAGTACTGATCAGTATGTTTAGATTTAACATGAAGTACCAACCCTTTTCAGTGATACATGCATGTCCTGCAATGGCATGGCAGGAAATGAAGCATGGCTTGTCAATGTGTTTGTGTTAGAGCATGTCACACTGTGACATATCTTACTGTCACACTGGCCATAACACCCATGCTTGAACTCCCCCTCCCTCCTCAACTCATTCCATACCAGTCCCAGTCCTTGATTTTTCCCTATATTTACCTAGATTAAGATGGCAATTGCATTTTTAAATTCTTCATGAAAAGAGCTTTCATTCAAGTACTAACATGCCTATAGTCTTAAGTCAGTGGTTCTGGCACTGCCTGGCAATTCATGCTGCAGCTGTCCTTGCGGCAGTTGCAGCATGACTTGCCAGGCAGTGCCAGAACCACTGACCAAAGCCTGTCACCATAGTATGGAAGGAGTTAAACTTGCCAAAACCAGTCAGAGGTAATACCTGTGTGCTTCAATTTTTTCATTCGTTAAATTTCATGTTACATTGCATTTGAATGTCTTGTAGACAAGCCCTGTAAGAATAGTACATGTATACACTGTAAGAATAGCACATGTGCACACTATAAGAATAGTACATGTATACTCTGTAAGAATAGTACATGTGTACACTGTAAGAATAGTACATGTGTACACTGTAAGAATAGTACTGTCATGTATACACTGTAAGAATAGCTACATGTGTACACTGTCAGAATAGTACATGACTTGTAGACACTGTAAGAATAGTACTTGTGTACACTGTAAGAATAGTACGTGTGTACACTGTAAGAATAGTACATGTGTACACTGTAAGAATAGTACATGTGTACACTGTAAGAATAGTACTGTAACATGTATACACTGTAAGAATAGTACATGTATACACTGTAAGAATAGTACATGTACACTCTGAAAGAATAGTACATGTATACACTGTAAGAATAGTACATGTGTACACTGTAAGAATAGTACATGTATACACTGTAAGAATAGTACATGTGTACACTGTAAGATTAGTACTGTAACATGTATACTCTGTAAGAATAGTACATGTATACACTGTAAGAATAGTACATGTACACTCTGAAAGAATAGTACATGTATACACTGTAACTTAGTGTTAGAATAGTACACGTATATGCTTAAAGTCAATGGTTTTCCTTGAGGTTAGGTACTTAATGCCCACCCACCTCCAGCATGTCAATTAAGGAAAGTGGGTTACTGAGCCTTAATTATGAGGCAAGGGCTAAGTTGCCACATTTTGTTCACTTCTTGTTGCTAGATAGTTGTAGAAAGGAACTTACAAGTGTAAGTGTACAAGCCTGTATCAAGTTGTTTTTTCCCAGTTAGTAAGGGAATACATAATCTTGTACATAATTTAGGGCTTAAAGTTTTTCGCTGAGAAAGTCATAAATAAAGAACTGATTAAAATATTACTTTATGAAAAGTTACGAATTTTGTTGTGTGCCTAGGGGTCAGTGTGTGCAGACAAGTGCCCTGCTGGTACATACGGGGACCAGTGTAAACAGCGCTGTGCTTGTTATAATGGAGGCAAGTGTCACCACATCACAGGAAAATGCACATGCAAGCCTGGCTACTTGGGAGACAGGTGGGTTCATTTATGAGCTACCTTTGTAGAACTATTTCTACTGTAAACTGCGTGCTGCTGGACTTTTCATTTGCTGTCAGATTGTGTGTGAATGTATGTATCAACATTAACCCTTTCAGGGCAAAGTTTGTGGGAGAGTCAGTGCGTGTATCAATATTAACCCTTTTGGAGCTAAGTTTGAGAGTGAATCAGTGGGTGTATCAATATTAACCCTTTTGGGGCTGAGTTTGAGAGTTAGTCAGTGCATGTATCAATATTAACCCTTTTGGGGCTAAATTTGAGAGTGAGTCCGTGGGTGTATCAATAGTAACCCTTTCAGGGCCAAGTTTTGAGAGTGAGTCAGTGTGTGTATCAATATTAACCCTTTCAGGGCCAAGTTTTGAGAGTGAGTCAGTGGGTGTGTCAATATTAACCCTTTCAAGGCTGAGTCTGAGAGTGAGTCAGTGGGTATATCAATCTTAAACTTGACCTTGTGTACTTTGTGTAGAGTGCATATTCACAAAGTGTATTGAAGAAAGCTGTTGACCTAAACCACTGTTTTTTTGTCTAGAAATATGGAAATGTTGTACTTGAATTAAAGATCATTTGTAAGAAATTTGAATGTGGTGTCTTCATAAAAGCTTAGATGCTTATGATTTTTGTTGCCACTGTCATTGAAAGAACATAAAAGGCTGACTCTGACATGTCAATTTACTATCCCAATCATGAAGAACCGTTTCATAACTATTTTGTTTCATCTTTGTTCTTACCTTTCATATATATTTATAGCTCTGTCATGAAATAGCACTTGCTCTTAAACTTTGAAGACCATATGAACCTTCTGCCATCCAACAGTGGTTGATTGTGACAGATGGTTTTAGTAACTCGTAACTTGTGAAAAATAAAAAAATAAAAACAGGCTTACAAGTGTCTTAAAGTGGTCTCAATGGCAGTCCTTCACCACTATGTAACCTTGCATGGATAATTTGTAAAGTGAAACCTGACTTCAGTGAATGCTTTTGGGACCGGGGAAAAGTGTTCACTAATGTCAGGGTTGGCTCATTGATAAACATGACCGAAGTACACATGTACATATACACAGATAATACTTATTTATTCGCTTGCATTTACATGTAGTTAAATGCTGAAGTAAATGCCTGTATCTCAAGCCCTGTCGACATTAAACAAAGTCAAATCTAATCATGGGAAAAGAATGATGTGTATCTGAACTGCATAAGATTGTCTTTAACCACAATGGTTCAGTGACAAATCACTTCTCCAGTATTTCGAAGTCTTATCCTCACCAAAAATAGTGAAACATTATCAATAACATGCACACCTGCACTGTATATTGTTTTAAAATCTTAATTAAAATGATGCACAGGCACATGTATGTGCATTCTAAGTTCAGTCTCATAGCTTTGTTTAAAAAGTCAGCTGAAGAAATAGAAATGTTAAAATTGTTTGTGACACATTGTAAGTTAGCAGCACCCTTACCATGATATAGCGGTCTGCTCCAACCAAAGCAGTCCGCTGTATTAGCACTTCTTTATTGCTTTTATAGAAGCAGTCAACACAACTTTTCTGAAAGTAGCCAGCTTACTTGTTAGCTGTATTCCCAGCTTTCTCAGAAGCTGTATACACTGCTTCTCTGAAAGCACACAAGTTACTTTAAAGCAGGACTGTTGCTTTTCTTAAAGCAGTCTGCTTACAATAAGTTGTACTCACTCCTTTAACAGAAGCTGCATCCACTGCTTCTCTCAAAGCAGAGAACTTATTTCAAGGGAAAATACTGCTTCTGATGAAGCAGTGTGAACATAGAAAATATTTTGAGGCCACAATGCTGCTTTATTGCTGCTTCTGGAACTTCAATGATTTTGAAATAGTCCTGCATCACTGTATTACCGCTTCCTGGACTTAGTTATGTTTTATTCATGCATGCAGTCTGAACCAAGAAGGTATTCACATATGAACATATATCACTTTATGCTGTTATAGCACTACATTAAATAGATGTTTATTGATAAGGTTACATCCAACACTTATTAAACTATATGTATAGTCTTTGTTGGCAGTTTTACAAGCTTCCCAGAGGCAGTCAGTCTTCTTATCCAGTGTGAGTAGGGTGGGAGATGTACATTGTAAATGAGATGAACATCACAGAAATAAACACAATCTTCCCAACCGAAAAAATATACCCCCCCCCCCCCATCCATCTAGCAGTCTAGTGTGGCTGAAATCCCTGTTTTATACATGACAAAGGGTCTCTTTTCCCTTACGTTGGATAGGATGGCCAAACAGCATCTGTAAGCATTCAGAGCCAGGGTGTCAAGGAACACAGTATCAGCTATACCTATTGCTACCAGTTAGCTTTATGCATTGCCTGGCATGGCCAGGGCAAATGACTGTTGATACAAGCACATCTGGAGAAACTTGAGAGCCTGCTGGAATGGGGGAGTGGGGGGGGGGGGGCAAGACAAAGCCAGCCTGGAATAAGAGGGTGAAAAGTATTCCAACATGCATATCTAAATGATGATGAAGTTAAATTAAGCAATTAATTTTAGTAGTAATTGATTGCATTAATCTATGATATCAAGCATTTGCTACCCAGTGTCACTAAAGCTTAAATTAGCCATGGAGTAGTGTACGAAACAGTGGGGGGAGCCACAAATGGTATCTCTGTTAAGGGTTCATTTTGGCGGTTATTTCACAGTTATTTTAAGCCTGGCTCAGGACTATTTGTGGGTCAGCATCATTTCACAATCATTTTTGTCCATTGAGTTGCGGCTGTTTGCAAAAGTCAGCAGTATGCTAAGTCTGATGGAGTGGCAGGACAATGGATGACCAGGTTGTGGTCTTACTACAAACCCCCACACCAGGCAAGAAAGGAGCTTGACCCCTACAAAGTTGGGGAAACTTTTTCTTGCATTCAAGGGCTAGCTGCCCTGGGAAAGAATTTGAGGCAGTTACACTAGTTGGCAACATGTGGTAAGTGTTCCTGTTTTCCAAGCTTGAATATCTGTGTGTATGTGCTGATCAAATGATATATTCTAAACTGAACAACTATGTAAGATTCTAAATATCTCATGAGTGCCAGGGGCTAAATTCAATGCAAGCTAGAACAGATGTGAAAAATTTGAAAATGGTACACATATTTGTTTCAAGTATCCAAACTGCACTGGTAATGTTCGAGCCAGAAGCTGTTCATGCAAACATTTACATGTATATGTATTACAATCTTATAATTCACAATGCACAGTGCCGTAAACTTGTTATTTTTCTTTTCTTTTTTTTAATAAACAGAGCCTTATTAATAATAAGAGAATTGAAATTCATCAATCAATATTCTATATGTCTTAGTTCAAGATCAATTCATAACTGAGAGTATGGGGTTGATCAAGAAATTATTTCTATCCTCCTGGCACCCTGTTCTGGTAAGATTATGAGATAAGTTAAGGTTTGACATGCATTTTTATTCATGTGAGATATACCTTTAAAATGACCAATTATATGGTTTCTAGGAACTAGGTACCATGGAGGAACTGCAGGCATTGCAGAAACATTTGAAAGAGAGAGGGTTGAAGGAAAACTGCAGGAAGATGGCTGGTCAGGTTAACTTTAATAATATTTCTACATGTACATCATATAATCCCCAATGTAACATGACACACATATGTGCATATGTACTGGTATATTTCTAATAATTGCAGGGTAGACAATCAGGATCCATTTAAATCAAATACTTAGCATACATGTATATAATGAAAAGAAAAATGTACAAGCAACTAAACTTATTTAAAAGAAACATGGGGAACATAACTAAATTCAAGGTTCTTATCTTCTGATAATAATTAGTGTGATCATTATGGATTTGATATACATGTCCACAACATGGGAGTGTTAGCTTATCATTTTATGTTCAAAGTGTAATGCTTGTTTTTCAACTTTCTTTGCTTCTCCAATTTCAGCCTACTGTGTGGAGAATATTCAGTGGCTCAGGTCCATGCTGAGGGAATTGCTGTGTTCTCTTGCTGCAGTTCTGCCACGACAAAGGCCAAAAAGAACTAGACGAAGATGACATCTCCCTGCAGCTAAGACCAACTTATCAACTTATGAGCAACAAAGAACTGTCAGTTAATATAATAGATAATGTGGTTGACCTTGAACTGCTTTTCAAGGTCACTAGAGTTGTGCAATGGATATTTTGCAACATTTTCCGAGTATGATATAGGCTGTAGCGCATGTAAAATTGATGATGCAAACTCGGATATTTGATGGAAGTGATGGAAACACAAAGTTTGTAATTATGGTAATTAAATGTGGCTTTTAACTGACAAACATTTGTTTGTATTTTCTAATAATTTTCGTGTCTAACCTTCAATGTCTGTAAGTAGACAATCTGCAGACATTGTTCATGAAGTTCCCTTTGCCCCCTATACAGAAACTGGGCCATTGCTGATTTTCTGTCTTGTACTGGTACTCAGAGTATGAAGCCTAAGGGGGCAGTAGTCAATATCACTGTATACATACGAACAGGATTTTTCCCAGTGGCCAACACTTGCTGCCGTACATTCTTTCTTCTGTTAGAATTGATTAACTATTTTTTTCAGAGTTTGCAGATATGTCAGTCCGGGGTTCTCTTCTGTGCTTCCAAGATATGGGTCTTTCATTCAGTTACATGAATGTTGCACCTCACATCTTCTCAACATCATATCATTTCTGATGGTGCTTTTCTGGGATTGCAGAAACAGAATGGCTGAATGACCTTCATAATGCCAAATTCAGCAGATTGTAAGAGAATAGATGCTGAATTTGATGGTAATAATGCATACAGTATACTTGACCCCCACCCCCACAAATCTAACATTTTGACCAATTAAATGTTGTCCAAAGACACATTTTAGGGTCTCAGACAGTAGGTACAAACCCATGGAAATCATTATGCTTTCATTTGAACAGCTGTATGCATGCTTTATAGGCGCTACTTACAAAGTGGTTACATTGGCAGTACCATGTATTAAATACTGCTTTTTTCCAGCAATGTAGTAATGCAGTGCCGCTGTATGGGTGCTTAAGAGCTGCTTCTTACAAAGCAGTTACATGGAGAAACCCACGTTAGGTACACCACTTTACAGCAGCTGTATTACTGCTATGCCAGAAGCAGTAACACTACTTTATAGCAGCTTTAGAGCTGCTTCTGAAAAAGCAGTTACATGGAATAACCCATGTAAGGTATACTGCTTCTCAGCAGCTGTGATGCTGCTCCGCCATAAGCAGTAATTCTGCTTTATGGTTGCTTTATAGCTGCTCCCTACAAAGCAGTTACATAGAGAACTCCATGTTATGAATGCCACTTTTCAGCAGCTGTATGATCGCTTTTATGGAAGCAGCTATAAAGCAACAATAAACCGTAGCCAAATATTTAAATGAGCACAGCTTTTCAGCCGCTTTAGTGCAGCTTCAGTGAAAGGGGTACAGCTTCTCAGAAGCTGTATTGTTGCTTTGTACGAAGCAGGGTTGCTGCTTTGTGAAAAGCTGCGTTATCCCTTTGTAGAAAGCAGTATGTCAACTTTCTTATAAGCGGCATCACTTCTCAGTTGCTTTATTGCTGCTTTGCAGATAGCAGTGTACAGCTTTCCATGTCTGCTTTATTATTGCTTCTCCATCGCTGTATTACTGCTATATCATGGTAAGGGCAGTGTCAATAGTCTAGATGCATTTTAAAGCAGTACATGTGGCTCAGCAGCCTTAACAAAGAAATATTTGAAGTGTATGTGATGCTGGAGTGGGACCTTGTACAATTCTACTCAAAGTGAACATCCTGCTTGATCTTGTACAGACAGCCTCTTCATAGCAGTGTAGATATATACCCTTAGGTAATAAACCTCCTTGTCTTAATTACTTGAGATAATACACAGCATGGTTGGTTGTTTGACAAGTTTTGGAGATAATAATCCTCTTTTACATGATTAGCATCTAATACACACTAGAAAAATTCATTTTCTCTTTTTTGGTCAGTCAGGGTGTTCATTAATCTCAGGTAGATTTGCTGTTTGGGACCAAAAAAGGGTTCATTGTTCACAGATCTGAGGTGTTCACTAACAGTAGGTTGACTCAGTGTACAATTTGAACACTCCATAGTAAACACAATAGGAAAAAAAGGGACTGAAAAAAGTGTTCACTAATTGGAGGTGTTTATAAATCATAAGTTTTCACTGGGACTGGTTTCACTGTACTCATTTCTTTTGTGACAAAGATGTTTTCATTTCAAAATTATCAGGTGTCAAAGGCAATGCCAGCCGGGCAAGTTTGGTGTGAACTGTGCAGGTACTTGTAAGTGTAAAAACAAGGCCACCTGTAGTCATGTGGATGGAAAATGTATCTGTGCAGCAGGTTGGAAGGGAACCGAGTGCTCTCAAAGAGGTATGTACAAGATTCCATCTCATTGTCTCAAAATGGCCAATGTATAATAGGTAACCATAAGACAGAAGAATGTCTAAAATTATATGCTGTATATTATCACCCATTTCTAAATCAGTTGCTACATAATTGTGTTCACCAAGTTTCAGCAAGAAATACTGAAACAAATTTCATAAATTTGATGCCTTATTGTTTTGATGCTCCTGTACAAAGAGAGGAATAAGCAAGATAACATGTTTAAAATATAACAGGTGTTAAACTTCTCACTTAAAAACACAATTGTTGCTTTGTCTGGTAAACTGAAGTCAACTGTCACTTGGAAGTGGTAGCTTGTGCCAGAACTTTGATAAATATATTGGATATAATTGTGTTAGATGCTATGTTTGTACTTGTTCACTTGTTAAGTGGATAATTTGCTGAAAATCAAGGTCTTCTGCATGTGATCAAAATATTTCATAGATGTCATGTCTGCATAATTTGGTTGGGAATTCCTTTTATAGCTTTGCTGACCAAAGGTCACAGAGCTTATGTGACCACTCATGTCTGTCCATCCGTCCGTCTGTCCGTAAACTTTTGCTCGTTAGTGCCATAATGTCCACAGTTTTCAAGTTAGCCAAATATATCTTTCAGGACGTATAGGGTTTATGAAAATCTAGGCCGCTTTTGATATTAGTGGCGCCACCTACATTATTATGTAATACAGGGGTCAAAATATGAAAATCTTGTGAACACTCTAGCATCTTTAATTTTTGGTGGATCTTCACCAAATTTGGTGGGATTGTTAGGAGGTCAAAGTCGAAGTTGGTAATGATACTGGTGGTGCCACCTATAATTTGATGGAAATTATGAGCCAAAATATTTTTAAGATGTAAAAGTCCACATTTGGAAAAACAATTGGATAAGACTTGCCAAATGTATATGATATTGTATTTGTGTCTTTTTGCCCAGAACCACTTCCTAGTAGTCAATATCCTATTCCGCAGTTCGAACTCTTTACTCTCCATAAGCTAACCTGTCCCTGTCTAACCTGTATATATATGGAATTACTATTGTCTATATTGCACACGTTCCTCTGTAAAATTTTGACATAGGCTGTATCAGCCCAAATAAATTAAAGGGTCTTCAGCGGGTAACTACTCAACATGTTTCGGAGCCTTTTACCCGTACACGTCTCTCTGAGTAGCGGCTCCTTGCCTAAGCTAAATATTCAGCAAAGACAACCCACATAATAATGAATAAATATGAACGTGGCAATTGATGAATTAGCTAATTATGTGAAGTTTTGCTTGTAAATGCAGAGCTTCATATCAAAGAAGAATACCTGTCAAACAAACCATAATTACCAAATTTTCATAGTACAGGTTCAGATAAGAACAATTTGACTTACCCCTGAACCAAAATGTACCCTTTCTAGCTGGACAGCTTTTCCTAGTTAAACCATCCGCCAATGTTTAAATGAAGTGGAAACAAGCTGGGGCATTATATGTAGACCACTGCCTGTAAAGTTGAAAAGGTAATTTTGTAATGGCTTGGTGTAGCTTGGACATCAATGGCAAAGAGAATTAAGCCTCCAGATCAAATTGCACTCAATTACATAATAAATAAAACTGTACTTGGTGACCTTCTTTTTGGGTCACTGTAAACCAGTAATTATGGAGTTTGGCGCTTGTCCAAGTTTATTGTTTTTCCTCAATAACTCGAAAAGATATCACCCGATTTGAACAAACAGACTATATATGGAAAGCTGGACGTGGGACGCATATTTTGAACAGTAACAATTTTTTTAATTCAAGTTGAAGGTCAAGGTCAAATGGCCAGTTTGAATATTGGGGTCATGTTGTGAATGCTCTGCACCCCACAATTTTTAAGATAGGCCCAAATATATGTTCAGGAGTTACAAACTGTATAAAAATCTTTGTTGACATCAATGTTGGTGGCACCACCTATAGTATTATATAATATACAGGTCAAAATGTGAAAATCTTGTGACTGCAGTACTGTCTACAGTTTTTAAGTTATCATGAATGAGACAAGTTCTGGTCACTAAGTTGTGTGCCATATGTTGCCTTTCTGCGTGGTCCTGCCTCCCCAAAGTGTACAATATGTAGACTACATTTAATTGTAGCACATTTGTATATTTTTATGTAACATTGTAAGACTGTAACATTGTAACATTAATTTTTTCAGCTTGTAGCCTAACCAAGTATGGAGCCAAATGTGAGAATGACTGTCCATGCAAAATGGAAAACACTGTCAGGTGGGAGCACCTTTCTGGGCTGTAGTGTGGGAACACTAAAGTAGAATTATTGATATGCATGTACATGAAGCAGATAGATTTGGCATTGGTGTCTTAGTAGGTGTGCATAAGTGATAATTGCAGCCCTCTACCATATAGTGTATTTTATTGATGTAATAAAACTGAAGTAAAGTTCTATAGCACCATAGAGTAAGTATATGGTATATGAAAGTTTACTTTTTGACAGTTTGAGTAAACATTTTCTGTTTTCGTGTAGTTTGTGTTTTGTGTGTAAGAATCCATTTACAGCAATATGGAAAACATAATTGGTTGAAGTAAACTATTTCCTAGTGCATCATTTTTTTCTCAAAGTCAAATGTTTTTGTTAATTTCAGCTGTCATCCAGGGACTGGGGCATGTGTCTGTAAACCGGGCTGGGCCAAACCTAACTGTGACAAGCATTGCACCTCACCTTACTATGGTGATCAGTGCTCCAGTCGCTGTGATTGTAAGAATAATGGCGAGTGTCACCATGTATCAGGCCAATGTATCTGTGCACCTGGCTATACAGGCGTCAAGTGAGTACTTACTCTATATGTCGGGGGGGGGGGGGGTATTGTTGTTTGCTTGTTTTTAAGAGGGAGGAAATTAATTTTGTGCATTTACTTTTAAATTTCATTATAATGACACCATCTGTTCCCTAAGAAATGTCTCAGATAACTGAATATGTAAGATAAATGAATCAAATAACAAAGAAAATGAACTTTTTCCCATGAAAATTTGTGTCATTATATTGAATATGTTGGATGTTTGAGTGTCATAGTAATGAGGTTTCACAGTATTTTAACTTAAGCCAGATCTACACCAAAATGCACATCATACTCTTAGAATTAAGTTAATGGCATAATCCCATACAAAATGTATCCATTTGCTTCTTTCCTGATGGGAACAATGACTTTATTAAAAAAAATCAAGCAATCACCATTAAAAAAAGCAGAAGAAATGCTCTAATATTTCTTGTCTGCAGCCAATGAAAGTTTACATTATCATATAAACCTTAAAGAGAGAACTGCTGACATTTCAAGATTTTTTAAAATTATGTTATTTTTTTTTTCATAGATGTGAACAAACATGTGCCACGGGTTATTTTGGAAGGAAGTGCAGTGAGGTGTGTGTGTGTGAGAATGGAGCCTCCTGCTTCTTTAAAGATGGCCGCTGTACTTGTACAGCAGGTAAGACATATCCCAGCATGCACTAGTATTGATTTTGTTGTGTTGTGGCATGGACAAGAAGTACTGTAAATGTACTTATTTTCATGTGTATAAATTTTCATGGTATTTGCATTTCAGACTTTTCACTAATTTGTAAATTTCACTATTTTGAACATAATTCCTATCAAATCAATATTAAAATACTATTTCACTGTATTTTCATTTTCATGATTTTATGCCATCAGCAAAATAAGCAAAAATAGAAGTACAGTGAAGTAAAAGCAATGTACAATATTCGTTACTGTGCCTCTGTGAGAATAACACAAGACCTGAGTTTTCAAAGTACATGAAATATCTGCATCATGGTAAAAAATGAAAAGGTGTGTATGTTAACTTGTCAGGTAATGATATTGATAGTTTAGTTCCCACCTGTACTGGCGAACTGGCAAAAAAATAAGTGAACAGCATCGTCTGCTTTGAATTTCAGAAAATCAGTTGCTAATATTATACAGATATATTTTAATGTTAATGGTTTAAAATATGCAATCATTACTCCCAGTGCTGACTTGTACTGATCAACAATTAGAGTGGCACCTTCTATCAACATTACCCCATTTAAAAACCGCCATGCAGTGATACATATACATGTAATATGATGCACAGCTTCTGTTTTATTCCTTCAAATTGGAATTCCCCACCCATACAAAAGCTGAAAAATAAATTGCTGTTGGTTACAGGTTGGAGAGGAGTAATTTGTAACCTGCCATGTCAGGAAAATTACTACGGAGACAAATGTCAGTCCAGTTGTCAGTGTAAGAATGGCAGCTGTCACCACATAACAGGCAGCTGCACTTGCCATGCTGGCTATGAGGGGGCGCTGTGTGACACCAAATGTCGTGTAAGTACATGTATTGTACAAAAAGTTAGGAAAAACTTTTAATTCACCTTGATGTATTTTGTTGTAATATAGTATACATTTGTCTTGACAAAATTTAAAAAAAAGGTCAAAGATTGGTATTGTTTTTGTACTTACTTTGTGTATTCCATCACTAGTGTCCTTAAATGATTGTATCTCCACAAAAATTAGGTTTGTTTCATATTTGCACATCTCGAATCTGTTACAAAGTTTGACTGTCCCGAAAGCATGGTAATTATGCTCCACCATGAAACTTACTTTTCATGTCAAAGCCTCAAACCCAAAATGCAGTCAAGTGACATGACATCAATGCAGCATGGATCAAAATTAAAGTTCATAATACTCTTTAAACAGACTTTAAAGTAAAGTGGAATCTCCATATTGAATTGTACTTTTCATGTCAAAGCCTCAAACCCAAAATGCAGTCAAGTGACCTGACATCATTGCAGCATGAACTAAAATTAAAGTTTAAAATTCCTTGTTAATCGACTATAAAATACAGTGGAATCCCCATATTAAGAGCACATAAAGGACTGAAAAAGTGGTCTTAATAGGGGTGTGGTGTTAATGGGAATATAATTCAAGGATAAGCAAAAACAGGTCTGTAAATTGGTGACTGGTATTAGAAATTTCTTTATGGAGGAGGTCTTAATTGGAGATTCTTCTGTAACTGGGAGAAAGTTGGATGTGAATATTGATTGCGCATGATGCTGCTACTTGCAGTACTGTTTGTATTCTGTTTTGGCAGGTTGGGACATTTGGCCTGGGTTGCTCACAAGCTTGTACCTGCAATGTTGCAAACACTGTGTCATGTGACCATGCGACAGGAGCCTGCACATGTAAGGCTGGTTGGAAAGGCAAGTATTGAGCCTCCCTGACCATATCCACCACCAGCAGAGTAAAAAATGTTACTGAGGTGACAGATTTTCCTCTCTTCAGAGGGCAAATTTGGACCCAGCCTGGTTGTACAGTGCAACTTTATGCTGTAAATGGATACAACTTTCTAACTGTTGACAAGTGCATTAAAATATGCATGAAACTAGACACATACAAAATAAAATTTCCTGTTGTGGCATGTTGCCAAAACGGGAGACTCTATTAGACAGCTATGGTCTGCATCGGGTAACTACTCAGAACATTTTTTGGAGCCTGTACCCATACATGTCTCTCTGAGTAGTGGCTCTTTTTCTGAGCTAAATATTCAGCAAAGACAAAAACCCACATAAGAATGAATAAATATGAACAAGGCGAATGATGAACCAGTGTGTAATCTTTCTAGCTGGATAGCTCACATTAGTTAAACCACCTACCAGTGTATAACTGAAGTGGAAGCACACTTTTGCATTATATTAAGTTGCTTGTAAAGTAAACAGTTGCAGCTATACCACCTGTACAAACCAGGGGAAATCCTAAAGAGCTCTGCAACAATGGATATCCTGCATCAGAAATGTAAAACAAACCCCATGATGACACCTACTCCTCACTTTGAAAGTCTTTAAATAACACTGAATAATAAAGCTTGCTACTGGTATCCCCCTTGGGTTTAACCTGAGAGAAAACATGTAACCCTAAAATATCTGAAAGTGAATATTAAAACAGAATGATGCCAAAAGATAACATTAAATAGTAAAACAGGCATGTCTAAAATCTTTAAAAATAATGCAGCTAAACTTTCTAAGAATCTCTGGATATAAACAGCAAAATTTGCAAGGCATGTCAGAAAAGAATGAGAGTCATTAGCTTTTAAGTCAAGAAAATGTTATCAAAATATATTTTTTTAACCAGATATCAAGTACAATTAGGCAAGCTTGTAATATTAATATATATATATCTATATACATGTATATATATATCACATAAAACCATGTGTAACTTGGGTTGTTACTCATTACGTGTATGTTGAGCTGCAAAGTTATTTTTAATGATCATTGTAGGGCCAAAATGTTAGTACAATATTCATGATATAAGCTTCAAAAGATAAACATAGACTTGTTGCTGGTAGGTGTGAACTGTGGAAGCCAGTGCCCAGCAGGCAAGTGGGGTAGCAACTGTAAGAACACTTGCACCTGCTACAACAAAGGGTCATGTAATGCCACCAATGGCAAGTGTCAGTGTACTCCTGGCTGGACCTCTGCTGACTGCTCCCAACGTAAGTACAAAGTCATCACTTATTGGCATGATACACTGCACATTGTAATGATCACTATTTTGTATGTTGGTCCTCAGTGAGGGCCCTGCCTTTAACCCTTTCCAACTCAAATTGCCCTGAAGCACCTGGATATTTGTTTTTGTCTGCTTTAATGTTTCTACTTTAATTTTGTATTAGTGTGAAATATCTCTTGATGACAATTTTGGATAAAACCTATCCTGATGGCTTGCCCCAGCAGGTCAATAGCTTTCCTGGACATTGTACCTAACTTCCACCAAGGAAAGCTGTTCACTTAGTCTTATTCTGGCCAGGAAAGGGTTAACATAAAGTTGATATGAGGCAAAATGTCTTCAGGCTAATTTGTCATTTGAGCTTGCATGGTATGATCTCAAGTACATGTCAGCAATATATATTCTTAGAGCATACATGTACTTTTTCTTCAGATTGACAAATATCATAACATAAATTGAGGTGAAAGAAAATGAACAGAAGAAATTTTTTAGCACACTGTATGGTTGCTTAACACCCCCCCCCCCCCAATTAGGTTTTTTATTTGTAAAATTGTAGCCTGTCCAGTTGGTACCTATGGTCAAGACTGCAAGATAAAATGTCCAACCTGTGTCCATGGCAACCAGAGTCACTGTCATCCAGTCACAGGGGTGTGTCCTTGCAAGCCAGGGTGGTGGGGCACACACTGTAGTGATGGTATGTATAGTATGCTATTTATGTGTATATGAATCCCCACTAGATATTTACAGAGGAATGTAAAAGTGGGTGAGATTTTTGTAGATCAGATTAAAAAGCCTTGATTTTTAGAGGAAAATTATTGATTTTGTTACAATCTTTAAATTCAAATTTTGGTGCATAGTATGTTATGTAACAGCAATTCCATGAAATGTATAGTCTGATTTCATATGTTGTGCAAGGTGTCATGAAATTGGCATACACCAAATACGAATGTCATCTCAAATGTATAGAAAACATACAGTAGTTTATCCAAGGCTAAAATATGGAATCAGAAATGGAGCATTAGAAATCTGAAAAATGAAAAATTAAAAAAAAAAAATTCTAAAATGTGCTAGGTGTATAATTGTCATAAACATGTAATAAAAATTCCCATTTTGAGATTGCGGATAGATCATAATGTAGCTGAATTTACAGTAATGCTGCACCAGGTTCTCATGATGCATGCAGTAAAGATGGTGGAAGAAATAATCTTTATTATATTTTCAGATAACTTCTTTGAAAGCCATGAAATTAACCCTCTCTTCCAAAAATTCCATGTCAGTTTGTGACACACTCCAACAACATATATTTTCTTTTTTGAATAGTATGCCCACCAGGAACCTATGGACACAAATGCCTCCAGCAGTGTCGCTGTCAAAATGGTGGCCAGTGTAACCATGTGACAGGAGCCTGTCAGTGTATACCAGGTTATCACGGAACCTACTGTCAAAGTGGTAAGTCTGCAGGCAAAAAAACACGTTGATCAAAGGTAGCTCTTGTTGTATTGGTTTTTACTTTGATTTATGAGAAAAGAATTAGTATTTTATCGTCATTACCAATCGGTGACAGAAAGGACATCATGACCATTTTTTGAGATTATACATCGCCTACAATGCATGTGTACAGATGTATAGGTTGAGCAAATGTTATTTTGACAGTAGGAAAGAAAGTCTAACTTGCTGCTGTGATTTATTGATGTCAGATATAAACAATCACCAAACTTATTAGTGAAAAACTCAACACTAACTGCACATAGAATTTGTTCTCTCATAAATTCTCGTTTCCCTCGCTAAGACAATGTTTGCAAGTTTCCTTTAACTGTTTCAGTGCCAAGTTTTGGACTGAGTCAACAGCTTTCCTTAGCACACATTGGATGTAATGCACACAAAGCTGATGACCCAGACCATTATATTCTCAGGAAATACAGGCATGCTGGCACTTGAATGAAAGGTGCTTTCACAAGGAATATGAATTTAGCATCTTTATTATAAATGAAAGTAGTTCATGGAAAGATAGTTCAACTTTATTAGTTGCAGTTGGCAGTGAAAGAGTTAATTAAGTGTGACAAGTCTTCTTACTGTCAGGCATGCTGACATGAATTTGTATTTTTAGTTTTGGAAAGATCATACTCTCATGGGTTAATAAGATGTGGATACTTGTACACTTCATTTTGCTTTATGTGTGCAGCATGTCCAGCAGGCAAGTTTGGCCTGCAATGCAGGGAAAACTGTAAATGTCAGCACAATGGGCGATGTCGCAAGAATGATGGCTTCTGCTACTGTACTGCAGGCTACATGGGCACTCATTGTCAAGAAGGTAAGCATTCAACAAATCAAAAGGTAACTGGTAAATATATGTGTAGATTCCATACACCCACACACACACACACACACACACACACACACACACACACACACACACATATATATGTGTGTGTGTGTATATATGTATATATGTATATATATATGTATACATATGTATATATATGTATATATATATGTATATATATATGTATGTATGTATATGTATGTATGTGTGTATGTATATATATATATATATATGTATATATATGTGTGTGTGTGTGTGTGTGTACATATACACATTCATACACACATATACTCACATATATATCTATTTAGCCATTAAGATTTCTGTAACAAAATGACTTCCATATTACAGCTTGTGCTCTTCAAAGGTCCTTGTTGGTGTGCATGTATATATATTTTTTCTCTGTTGCCATAACAAATGTTTCCGCTGGCTTGGGTGATCTGAATAGAGGTAACCGACTGTAGTAGCATGTACTTGTACATTTTCTGATACTCCAATAAGCCTTATTTTCTTTGCTTTGGGTTGGAATCTATTTTTCATAGAGCTTGCCAGGTCTGGAGTATATTTAATTTGAAATATACATGTATCCACCCAGAGCAGATATATTTTCAATATGTCTGCCTGACATTTTTGAAGTACCAGTAACTTCAGCACTTTGGAGTGGAAGTTATCAATCTTTGTCTACATTTTACTGGAACAAAATTGTGGGAGTGAGGAGAGTTTGGACCCAGACTAGTGAATACCAGAGTTAGCATTTTATCAGTTACACCACCAGGTTCTGTTCTGTATTAATCTTGATTCTCTGTATCACATCCTGTCTATTGCTGACCAGCAATGAATAGGAGCGTTTCAGGGTCACTACATTGTCTGGGATTACTTTTTGTTTTGTCACTCTAATTAAGTTGTTTAAACATTCAAATAGTTCTAAATAGTGTATGATATTGGAGTGAATGTTCCTTAATCTCCTTTGGAGCCAAGTGTGTGGTAAATATAGACTTTTGCTCATAGTCAATTTTTCATAAACTTGGTTCTGTGGAAATTAACAAACATATTGCCCTTTTCTTGGCTAATATATATTTTGGTCAATGTGAATTTTGGAATCTTTCAATAATATTTGAAAATGTTTGAAATAAACCTACAAAAGACAGTAATGGTTTATTTTTCTCACATAGAACTAATATCTTCCTGGAAATATGGGACTTTGTTTGCATCTCACTGACATCTACAACATGATCCAATTATGATACCATTCAACACTAAGTTTCCAAAAGAAGTACAGATCATATTACCAAGTGCCATTAAGAAATGGATATAGATTGAAAAATCTGTCATTTTCACAAATACATAGGACATTAATGGCCAAGGTTTATAGGTATAATTGTATGACAATTAGATTTGTTGTTGACGCTGATTTTCTCTGAACTGATCACCTGCAGGGCTATGTAAGCTGTGCCTTTGAATCGCTCTGGTAAGAAAAAATGTTTTCTCTGTGAGTGAAGACGTATAGTGAAATGTATTGCTGCATGTCCTGTCTGCATGGAACTGTGTCATGTCGCATGTGCTTTGATGGCCAGTGTGGTGTGTATTTCAGTCTGCCCTGCTGGCATGTACGGCGATGGCTGTCGGCAGACATGTAAATGCAAGCATGCTACTTCTTGTGATCATATCAGTGGCAAGTGTAGTTGTAAACCAGGATACACTGGAGAACTGTGTGATAAAGGTCTGTCTAACATTTAGCAAGAGTGATCGTATACAGTAGTTTGATCGTATACAGTAGTTTGATCGTATACAGTAGTTTGATTGTATACAGTAGTTTGATTGTATACAGTAGTTTGATTGTATACAGTAGTTTGCACATTATATAAGTATATTGAATATTGTTTGAAATGGTTTGTTTCTTTGTTTGGGTATTGCATCTGTGGTGCTCGAGCCAGTGTAGAGTATTGAAATGCCCCTGGCCATATTAATATGTACATAATCAACTGTCTCTGAACCTCCAGAAAATGCCCTTTGTATTAAACCAAAAATGACATAGACATGATTACTGGGCACAACCACAATCTCTTTGTTAATAGACATGATCATTATAACATTGTATTATGTAAAGTACCTTAGTATTGCATTTGATTATCATGCCCCCCCTTCAAAGAAGGCGGGGCATATAGCTTTGCTCATGTTGGTTGGTCAGTAGAGAGACTGTAGCCTCCGCACCATAACTCAAGAAGTTTTTGAGATAGGACTTTGACACTGCCCAGGTATACACTTCAGTGTAAAGGCTGGATAAAGTATGAAGGTGGTTGACCTTGACCCTATTTCAAAGATCATGGAGGTACTGTAGTAAGTTTTGGTTTCTGCATGATAACTAGAAAAGTTCTTATGTTAGGACCTGTATATTGCAAAGGATTAATTATAGTCCTTATCCAGGACTAGGTCAAGTTTGAAGATTGGTAACCTGCATGTAAAATCAAAGGTCAAAAGGTCACTTTAGAGAACTTTGTTTCTGCATTGTAACTCAGAATTTCAGTCATGACTTCAATCTACACATGGTAATAGTTTTCAATTAGGGCCTGGTGAGCTTAGAAAATGGATGACCTTGACCAAATTCCCAAGGTCACCAGGTTAGTCGGTTGGTCAGAAGAGAGAGTGTGATTTTGCGCACCGTAACTCAAGAAGTTTTGAGAAAAGACTTTTATGATGCCCAGGTATATACCCCTATACAAGGGCTAGGTGAAGTTATGAAGGTGGTTAACCTTGACCCTATTTCCAAGTTCATGGAGGTACTGTAGGTACTGTAGGAAGTTTAGGTTTCTGCATGATAACTAGAAAAGTTTTCATGATAGGACCGGAATATTACACAGGATTATAGTCCTTATCTAGGGCAGGGTCAGGTTTGAAGATGGGTGACCTTGATCTAAATTCAAAGGTCAAAAGGTCACTTTAGTGAACTTGGTTTCTGCATTGTAACTCAGAACAATATTGCACATGGTAAAAGTCCTCAATTAGGACTTGGTGAGCTCAAAAAATAGATGACTTTGACTAAATTCCCAAGGTCACCAGGTTGGTTGGTCGGTAGAGAGACTGTGGTTTCCGTACCATTACTCAAGAAGTTTTCCAGATAGGACTTTGATACTGCCCAGGTATATACTTCAATATAAGGGCTAGGTGAAGTTATGAAGGTGGCTGACCTTGAACCTATTTCCATGGTCATGGAGGTACTATAGTAAGTTTTGGCTCCCACACAATAACTAGAAACATTTTTATGGACCTGTACATTGCATAAGATCATAGTCCTTATCCAGGGCTAGATTAGGTTCAAAGATGGGTAACTTTGATCTAAATTCAAAGGTCAGAAGGTCACTTTAAAATAGTGAACTTGGTTTCCACATTGTAACTCAGAATTATGTTATGACTTCAATATTGCATATGTACTAGTCTTCAATTAGGGCTTGGTGAGCTTAGAAGATGGATACCCTTGAGCAAATTCCCAAGGTCACCACCTACATGAATTAGTGAATTTGGTTTCCAGGTAATAACTAAAGATATTTTGACCTAAGGCTTTCATATTGACAGGAATATAGCTTTGTATATGAGCTTGGTCAAGTTGTGAAATGGATGGCACTGAGTCAATTCCCAAGATTACAGAGCCACATTACAGAATTTGGTTTCAGCTTTATTACAGCAGAATTTTTTTTTTTGAGCCACAGCTTCTATTTTGTAGGGCTATTAGGGCTAGGTTAGCTTCAAAGAAAGTTGACCTTGACCTAATTTCCAAGGCCACAAGGCCATTTTAGTGAATTTGGTTTCTGCATCCACTTCCCAAGGTCTTGAGTGCCCCATTTAGTACTACCAATCGGGTAATGAGGGTGAACATAATGACGGTAGAGGGGCATCTATGTTTTACAAACATGTCTTGTTTTATATGTTAGTTAAGATTGTAACAGCATTTAATTATTTAGCAGTTATGTTAATAGAATTATGTGACCAGGCTCATGCCAGCAACACATTTTTATGTTAATGAGGGTCTTTCAAACATTCTTTTTATTGCTCGATTATTGTATATACATATATATGTGATCAAATAAATGAGTCCAAAGTCCTGAGCTTAAATTATTCTGGTGTCTGTATGGTTTGTAATTACAATAACAATGTAATGACCATACCAAAAGCATTCAACATTTACAAGCTGCAGAAATTGGAAATATATCATTTGTGCTAAATTCTGTTTATAGTACTCGACATGTGCATATTAACTCGACATAAAGGTGCATGAATTTATCTTAATTTGCATTCTTTATAATTTGAAGAAATTAACCGCTAAATCTTTTACCGAAAATATGTCTGGCCATATTACTTGATTGATGTCAAGTGACATACATGTACATATTGCTGATAGTAAAATCCTTGTTCATAATCTTTACGGAAGGTGAAATTATGTTGTTTTTATGAAATTTAGAAGTATTTAATTTAGAACACTGCTGCAAAATATATCTGGGCAAAGAAAAAATGTAACACATATTTTTCATTTTAAACCAGAATGCCCAAGTGGTAAATTTGGGTTGCAATGCAAGGAAGATTGTAAATGTAAGAATGGCGGACGGTGTCGCAGCACAGATGGCTTTTGCTTCTGTCCACCTGGCTACATAGGGACATACTGTGACAAAGGTAAGATTTTGCTAGCATTTTAGCTCTGAATTTAGCTTTGTCAGCTTGAGAAAAGTTTTATACTGATGCAATAAAAGCATGGATTAGATGCATACATATTCTGGCATGCTCACCCTGGCATGCTCACCCTGGCATGCTCAATCTGGTTGAGCTGAAACTTGGTAGATGTGTTGCCAGTAGGAGTCAGCCATGCAAGATGTTCAAAAGGTCTGGTTGTGCACTCCTGATTTTTAATCAATTGTTTATTTTGGGTACTTATGAAATTTTATGCATATGTCTCGACTACTTACTATGCAAGACAGTTGGCATTAATTTGATAGTAATTTCATTTTTTTTCCTTTCCAGAAACCGCTGGCTTCAATGTCAGCGTAGCACTACTTAGCTCAGCAACAACTTAAAAACATAGCCAGGTCAGCTGTGCAAAGACTGTTCACACAGCCTTGTACTTCAGCTGTGCAAAGACTGTTCACACAGCCTTGTACTTCTCTTGTACATGTATGCATATCCGGGAAATTTCCTCTTTTTTCTGTATTCCTGGTCTGATAAAAAGCTTCCGAAATTCTATGTGTCTATGTATTTCTGCATGATCCTGTTTGATGATGCATGTGCTTTGTCACCTGTCTGTGACTGGTGGTGATTTCAGAGTGTGGTGCTGGTATGTACGGTGCCGGGTGTCAGCAGGCCTGTAAGTGTGTCCATGCCTCCAGCTGCAACATAGTGTCAGGCAGCTGTACATGTAAACCAGGCTTCACTGGGACGACATGCAATACAGGTCTGTGAGCAATGGCAGCAGTAAAATTGGCCCATGAAATGGTATAATATATGCCCATTAAGGTATTGGCCCTATACAAGCAAACTGTAATCATTTCGTACTTCTAGAAGTGGTGATTGATAATGCTAGACTGTCGAGAAAAGGTTTAGACAGAAAAATGTATCAAATGTACTTGAAAAACTTTTAAAGACAACTTTCAAGATTGATTACAATTTCATTGAAAAAATACAGAATGTATGTGGATGAGTCTATAAAGACAAATATATAAAAAGAAAAATGCTTACATATATGGACAAAGGCAGGACGGGGTATAAGACTGGCCCAAGATAGGTATGTATGTGTAAGTACAAGATATAATAAAATACATGGTTACTTTCACCAGAATGCCCTACAAACCGGTATGGCCAGGATTGTCAGAACTCTTGCAAGTGTAAAAATGGAGGTCGGTGTGATCACCGAGATGGAAGCTGTTCCTGTAATGCAGGCTGGAAGGGGACCTACTGTGACACAAGTAAGCTGGTACCCTACCCATATCTTAAATATGTCATAAAATTTAAAGTTAAATTAACCAACTTCAGCAGCTCATGAGGTCTATTAGCTTTGTCTATTGCAAGGAATTACCTTTGTGCAAAGAAAAAGGCAGTTCATTTATAATCTGATTCATGCAGTCCATGCAGACATAGCATGAGGTGCTAATTAGGCTGAGAATACACTGCGAAGTGATTGAATTGTCTTATCAGTACTATAGCACAGTGATGGTCATTGCTGTTGCTATATGGTAAACTGAGACAAAGTACATTATCTGTGTAATTATCAGTTACAAAATACACAGCTAACAAACTGGACCCTCAATACACCTTGATCAGCATGTGGTCATTCTTTTACCATGTAGGAGACTTTTGTAGTGACCTCATTGTATTTTATGTTTTCTATTTTTGCTAATTTATATATTGTTATAAATTATACATGTACTATTTATTCAATTTTTAACAAAGGACCGCCATGGAAATAAGTCTTCAGACTTTTGGTGCCATCATTGGTTCATTTTCTTTTATTTCCGTTGTTCTATGTACATTTATAGAATGAACCAAAATAAAATCAATCAATCATTTGTAATGTTAGGCAGTGTGACTAATGCAGTGAGTTGCAATATAGATACATGGTATGATGTACATATATGGGTACTTCATTTATTACTACTCACTGAAGGAAAGCAATTGGCATATTTTCAAATGTATATTTCTTTTTTTAATAGAATGCCCTAAAAATACATATGGATTGAATTGTAAAGCCTGTCAATGTAAGAACGAAGCTGCATGTGACCACAAAGATGGCAGCTGTACTTGTACCACAGGATGGCAGGGCGACAAATGTGATCAAAGTGAGTGAAATTTTGTCGTTTTGTGCCTCTCTTCATAGAAAAAGCTGGACACTCAGCTTTGCTTATGTTGCTTGGTTGGCCGGTACGTTACATATGCCTTTTGAACATTAATCTCTATTAGACTTTTAGCATTTTAAAACGGATATATTTTGAGGAATCAGGGACTTAATTGGAATCTGACAGAGACAACTCCCAGACATTATGACTGTGTTGGTGTCGAAACATGTCATGCTTTATTGAAATGGAATATATTTTGGCAACTTAACAAGTCAAAGGAACTTGTTCTTTTAAATTTAAACTTACAGTGCGGAATGTGGATATGAATATATCTCAGGATGTTAAGAAATAAATAACCCCTTTAAATTTAAACCAATTATGCAAAATATAGATCGATATAGTATATATCTCAATACATTAAGAAATCAGATATTTTCAATTGATATTTTATTCATTTCAGAATGTGGCTCAGGGAAATATGGACTGAACTGTCAGAATACCTGTCAATGTAAAAATGGAGCATCTTGTGATCATAAGGATGGCAGCTGTTCTTGTACTGCAGGATGGCAGGGAGGGAAATGTGATCAAAGTGAGTGGAATTTTGTCACTTTATGCCTCTCTTCGTAGACTAAGCTGGGCACTTAGCTTTGCTTATGTTGCTTGGTTGGTTAGTACGTTATATGCCTTTTGAACATTGATCTCTATTAGACTTTTAGCATTTAAAATGGATATATATTTTGAGGAATCAGGGACTTAATTGGAATCAGACAAAGACAGCTCCCAGACATTTATGACTGTGTTGGTGTCAGTGCCGAAATGTGGATAAGAATATATCTCAGGAGGTTAAGAAATAGAAGACTTGTCTAAATTCAAACCTACAATGTACCTTGCAAAATATAGATCTAAATAATACATACCCCAAGACATTGAGAAATCAGATATTTCCATTGATATTTTATTAATTTCAGAATGTGGCTCAGGGAAATATGGACTGAACTGTCAGAATACCTGTCAATGTAAAAATGGAGCGTCTTGTGATCATAAGGATGGCAGCTGTTCTTGTACTGCAGGATGGCAGGGAGGGAAATGTGACGCGAGTAAGCAAAAGTATAGCTTTTGTGGTCTATGGTTATTATTAAGTCTGAAAATGTTTATGTTTTCTTGTAGCCCTAGATCTTGTTTATTTGGCAATAAATCAGAATGTTATTACCAACAATGTAAAAAGCCGCCGGTACGTTTGGACCTGTATTCACTATCGGGGCGACCTTTTCTACTAATGACTATGACAGGGCAAGTGGTCACTGTGGCTAATGAAAAACATCTGACTAGTTTTGTTGCGACCCGCAACTCATCAGGATCTGTTGGGAACACTGTGGGTCGCCATTTTGAAAATTATAGATTCCACACCCAATAGTTTGTAAATGAGGATAGTTATGGGAGAATCTTGGGGCGGTTATAACATATGAAACCAAAAATGTATATTTTACAAATATTTCAGAGCATCAATAATGGTATTATATATGCTGTGGCCATGATTCACTTTGATATCCAAATCAAATGTATTTTTGTGCAATTGTCCCACGATGAATTGTGCCAGGCTCAAAATGGTGCTCTCCACAAATGGTACATGTATCAATGTGCATGATTTGTATTGCTAGGATATCATGTCCCATTTGGATTTGTAACTTATGATGATAACTGCTTCAGACACAACCGAGGTTACAGATTAAAATTGAGACACTAATTCATGTTTTAAAATTACTTTCACGACCCTTTACCCTGGTAATTGGGAGAATGGACACCTAGAGCCTAGCAAAATATTACGATAATGATCACCGAACAACCAAGGCTGTGCTGTTTCACCGAACAACCATGGCTATACAACTGTGCTGTTTCCACGGCCCAAGTAAACCGTCCACACAATTTGAAATAAAATGCTGTGTTTGAGTAGACTTTACTGCTGAATAATGGCACATGCCGGCCACTTTCTCGATAAAATCTTTCAGCCAGGTCGATCTGTGAATGGCGGCTTGGGCACTGTGTAAAATGCAGGTGGGCCTTCTGCAGGTCAGCATATCCTTTTCAGTGATATTTTTGCTGTAGTGTGTAAGTCGTGGGCCCTGATCCCTTATATCTTTTTCAGAATGTATTTATGCTGGTCAGGTACTAAAGATAATGCAGTACCTCTTGTAAGGGAGATAATAGCAAAATAAAAGCAAACCTCGGACTTTGCAGACCTGCAAAATGCCATGTTGTGCCAGGGAGGATGCATTATTTTAGTCTGCTATAATTGAAATACATGTATTCAAATTAGAGTCTTTTATTGAAACAGCACATTTGGATGCTGCTTTTTCAAAATAATTTTCAATAAATAATTACACTTTTGACAAATTTTTAATGTACATAACAATACAAAAATTTATGGTTGGGATGGTTTGTGCAACTTTATTGAAAAAAATATAATGATAATAAAAATTTGTAATGAATTAAAATTCACTGAGCAAGAAGGTTCTGTTTGTGTAGCTTTTCATTTCTTATTTCAAAACTTCTTCATCAGTTGGCCAAGATTCACAGTCATTATGATTATAACATAATTTATATATTAGATACCCATTTTGAATGGGCTGTTCTTTTAAACAATACATTAGTTATAAATCACTAGTCTTGGTAGGAATGCTGCATTTTCCATGTTTTAATGGTTTCAGAGTGTATATTTGATAATTCTGTTAATTTCCAAAAAACCTACACCAAATTCTAGTCAGATGTCAGCACTTAAACAGATGGCATCTGTTTGGATTTGTGCTGTGGATATAACCAGGAAAATATGATGAAGGCTGCCATGAGTAAACAAAATCCAATATGATTCTGCAGGTTGAGCTAGTTTTACGGTTTTTGTTTGATTTATCACATGAAACCAAGGTTTGTTTGAAGTCATTATTGTTACATATAATGCTTGTGATTAGAGCGACTATGGAGGGATAAAAAGGCACAGATAGCCCAGCTATTTTTGTGTACACAGAGTATTTTCCTGACCTGCAGAATGCCAACCTGCATTTTGCAGACTTGCATTTTACCCAGCAGCTTGAAAATTTTTTGTTTATGTTTCATAAAATTCATTTAGGGTCGGGCCTTGTCCGTCGAGCTTGTTCTTTCCCCATTTACACATTACCTCCTTTGACGTCAGTTTAATTCGTTACCTGGGCACAGCTGGAGGCACTTGTACAATAACAAAATAAAGTATTGTATAGACTGTATGGAAATCATGTTACAATGTCAGTAAACTACAGTGGCCAGGAGACCCTTATTAAGCCTAGTACAGCTGGTATCATAAGGACCACCTACATACGTGTATACAATAATATATGTACACAGTGCTACCTCTTTATAACGCTGGTGTTGGGGTCCACAGGGTATACTGTGTTATACCAAAACTGCCTTATAACAGAGCGACTTTTAACATAGAAGTAATGGGAATAGTATTTCAGTAGGAGCCATGGTACCCACTGTGTTATATCAGAAACCACCGTGTAATAAGTGGTGTTATAAAGAGTGAGCACTGTAATTCAATTCAATGATTGGAGTTGAATTTAAATTACCTTGCAGAGTTATAATTTGTACTTATCAGTAACTACATTCTTTCAATGATTAATTCGGTAATGATAATGTTCAAATAAGAAATTTCAGAATTTAGTTTTAGATTTAGGAGGCTGTCATTGGGAACTCAAAGCTAAGGAATATTACAAACTTAGCAGTTTGGGATGGAACAAGCAGTGTTATATTTATTTAATATGTAAGTTTAATGTTTTCACATAAAGCCATTTGTATCCCCTGCCCACGAAGATGAGTGACCTTGACCTAAATTCAAAGGTCAAAAGATCAATTTAGTGAACTTAGTTTCTGCATTGAAACTCAGAATTTCAGTTATGACTTCAATATAGCACATGATAATAGTGCTTAATAAGGGCTTGATGGATGACCTTGACCAAATTCCCAAGGTTGGCATGTTGCTTTGTAGAGAGAGGCTGTGGTGTCTGCACCATAACTCAAGAAGTTTTTGAGATATGACTTTGTTACTGCCCAGACATATACCCCTATATAAGGGCTAGGTGAAGGATGAAAGCTGTTGACCTTGACCCTATTTCCAGAGTCAGGGAAGTACTATAATAAGTTTTGGTTTCTGCATGATAACTAGAACTAGAAAAGTTTTGTGATAGGACCTGTATATTGCACAGGATTATAGTCCTTATCCAGGGCTAAATCAAGTTTGAAGGTGGGTGACCTTCACCAAAATTCAAAGATCAGAATGTCACTTTAGTGAACTTGGTTTCTGCCTTGTAACTCAGAATTTAAGTTATAACCTCAATATAGCACATGGTAATGGTCCTCAATTAGGGCTTGGTGAGCCTGGAAGATGTATGACCTTGACCAAATTCCCAAGCTGAACACCTAGAGTCCTATTAGTGAACTTGGTTTCCGCATGATAACTGAAGACATTTTTCACATAGGGCTTTCATATTGCACTGGAATATAGCTTTGTATAAAGGCTAGATCAAGTTCTGAAATGGGTGACCTTGAGTCAGTTCCCAAGATCACAGAGCCACATTTCTGAATTTGGTTTCTGCTTAATAACTGCAGAATTTTTTGAGCCAGAGCTTTTGTTGTGTACATGTTTATAGTCTTCTATGAGAGCTAGATCAGCTTCAAAGGAGGTTGATCTTGACCTAATTTCCAAGGTCACAAGGTCACTTTAGTGAATTTGGTTCCTACATCCAGTTCACAAGGTCAATAGTGCCCCATTTAGTACTATCAACAGGGTAATGAGGGTGAACATAATGATGGTGGGGGTCACCATGGGCAGCATTTATGTTTTACAAACATGTCTTGTTTTCCCGTCAGTTTTTCTCCTGGTTGCCTGAGCATTATAAAATTATGCACATTAAATATAAACTTATAGTGCAAAATATGGATCTAAATATATCTTAATTGTATTTGTGTCTTTTGGCCCAGAACCACTTCCTAGTAGTCAATATCCTATTCCGCAGTTCGAACTCTTTACTCTCCATAAGCTAACCTGTCCCTGTCTAACCAGTATACATATGGAATTACTATTGTCTATATTGCACACGTTCCTCTGTAAAATTTTGACATAGGCTGTATCAGCCCAAATGAATTAAAGGGTCTTCAGCGGGTAACTACTCAACATGTTTCGGAGCCTTTTACCCGACATTCAGACATTCAGAAATAATATACTTCTTTTAATTTAAACTGAACATGCAAAATATGGATCTTAATATATCTCAAGACATTAAAAAATCAGATATTTCTATTGATATTTTATTAATTTCAGAATGTGGCTCAGGGAAATATGGACTGAACTGTCAGAACACCTGTCAATGTAAAAACGGAGCGTCTTGTGATCATAAGGATGGCAGCTGTTCTTGTACTGCAGGATGGCAGGGAGGGAAATGTGACACGAGTAAGCAAAAGTATAGTTCTTGTGGTCTTTGGTTGTTGGACAGTCTGTAAATTCTTATATTTTCATTCATTTTCTCGTCACCTTTTCTCCTGGTTGTCTCAGCAGATTATGCTTAGTATAATTGTACAGGAAAAAAGTTAGTGATCTGATCTGAGGGAGATACTTATTTTAGTTGTAAAATTGTAATCTTATTTGAATTGCCTGCTTCCATAGCAACATTGCAGTAGACATTGCTATAGAAATCATTTCAAACTGGTCACAACACATTGGATAGCATAAATGTACATGCATCTGCATGTATAAGGAGTGTTAAACTGTGAGGGAGCCCAAGTTTTAGTAATACACACTAGTAGGTGACATCACCCGCAGGTAATACAGGTGCCATGTACCAGTGTATATTTCTGTAAAGTGGTCTCCTCCAGGGAGTAACTGAAAACATCTGTTACTGGGAGGAAATGGGAAGAAACAAATAAGCCTAATTTGTACAGTGTCAAATGTCACAAGTCAGACATCAGTTGCAGCAGAGTAAAGTAACATTCAATATGTTTTGGGCCAGGTCATTGTGTGGTGCACAAATTAAACAGATCACCTTAATAATACTTTTTCCCGCTAATATCTAAATGTCATCTGCTAATTGTATTTTACTAATTTAGAGATTTTTTTTTAACATTTTGGATGAAACTTGCATGGAAGATTATTCCAAATTATATGCCCATGGTCAACAGCTATAATTTCCTTGGTGTGCTCTGGGCACATTGCACCCAAAGCACATCAAGGAAAGCTGTTGACTCAGTCTTCTATCAGGGTGGAATGAGTTAAACAGATCACTTGGTGCAGCTACGTGTAGTATGCCCTGAGATAAGGATAACTGAGTCTGAGCTCAGTGTTCATGTCTCAGGTATGCCTGTAAGACCTAGACTTAGATCAAGATGTAGATATGGTCTGGTTCAACTGACACATGCTGCACCTTTCAACCAATAAGGTCTATTAGTTTCTGAGTCTGGGATATAACTGTACCATTGCAAGGTGTTTACAATGTACGATGCAGAGGGTTGTACATGTATCAGTAAAGCCATTTTGCTCATGCAGTAACAGATAAAAATGTATATTTTGAAGCTGTGTACAATACACAGGGAAGCATAATGTATCTGTAAAGTTAATTTCCTCCCAGGAATAGATTCAACTGTATCATTTCAAGCTGTTTGCAGTAGGGTGGCATTTGTATCTATAAAGCCATTTCGTCCAAGCTGATTCGCTGTTTGCAATAGGGTGGCATTTGTATCTATAAAGCCATTTTGTCCAAGCTGATTCAAGCTTAAGAATCGTATCTTGGGTTGTTTTTTTTTTGAGTTCGTGTCATACATGTGTTTGGTTGAACTTAGGATGTGACGGAAACAAGTACGGACAAGGCTGTCAGCAAACCTGCTTCTGTGACAAGAGTGAAGTGTGTGATCCCGAGACAGGATGCATAGGTAACTACATAATGTATCAAAGACAGTTCAAATACACATTGGTTTTATTAATTGGAAAGTCTGGACAGCTAGCAGGGCTTCAAATTAAAGCGTCTACTACCAGCCAAATTCTGGTAAATTTTACAGTTGGCTAGTGAATTTTAGGCCTTCACTGTAATCAAACTAATAATTAAACCAAACAAAAAACAAAAAACAAAAAAAAAAAAAAGGAAAAGCCAAAATTACATCTTTAAGGTTCCATGGAATAAAAAAAATGATACCGTTATCCTTTGAGATATACCTGTAAAGGCCAGAGCATTGAACTCACTGTACCTGTTACCATCATTGATTTTGTCTTACATTGCAGTGGTATCTTAAATGTAATGAGAAGTTATGCAGAATGGTGGACAGTTTATGCTTTGTGGGTGGGCTCTTTAACAGTGATATTATTCCACAGGTGGTCATATGAAAATATGCTGTCATTCATCTCCGTGTGACCCAGATACCAATGCATGAGGTGTTGCTCACTTCCTGGGCTGATAAGAAATTGTGTGGTACTCGCCTGAACTGCTCCATGCATATGATGAACGCCTTAATTAGTGGCAACCACAGTCCTCTTTCCTATATTTCCCTGTAGAATTGTGTAAGACACTTGTCAGGGACTCCAGATATTATTGTCAGGCTTTTATTGTAATTTTACAGATGCACTGAAAGACTCTAATAGTGGAGGTAGCCAAGTACATAAAAAGAAAGATGTGTTACTGAAATCTTGCAAAGCGAGAAATAAGATTCCTTAAATTTCTTACCAATGTATTTATGAACTGTGACTGCTAGTTTAAAGTGTCATCTGCATGTGGCACTGATGATAGCTGCCCTAGTGAAAAAACAAGCTGCAGCTGCTATGTGTAGTGGCTACATATAGCCAATTTACATGCAAATGAAGGAGCTGTGATATACAGGTAGTCACTTCAATTATCAGCTATATAGCAGCTATATTGTTGGGGAGGTATATGGCTCCTGGAGCTGCAATATAGCAAGTCTAGCAATATTAGTTAAGGACTAGGTGTAGCAGCTTTATAGCAGCTCACAAAATGTACCCTGAGGCTGTTTTAGATGCATGTTGTAGCTTTTGGCAAGGAGCAAAGACTGGGTCAATCCTGGGGCATGTGTATGTGTATGTACAGTGAAACCTCATTATAACAACACTCAGATATCCGACATACATGTATTCAATATAATGACACAAATTTTCCTGGGAAAAAGTTTATTTTCTTTGATATTTGATTCATTTATCTGACATATTCAGTAATCTGACACATTTCTTAGGGAACAGATGGTGTCATTATAATGAGTTATCTCAGTCTGTATATAGCTGTATCATGCATGTTGAAACTCTTGGCTGCCATGTTGGGGGCAGTATCTATTTTGTGTGTGCAGACCTATATAGCTATTCTATGCTGTATGGACATGATAAACATCAAAATCTCTGTGTATTTATTATGTGCTTCCACTGTCCGTACATGTATGGACATAATGCATTTGGATCACAAAAATGAACAAAATATATCTCAAATATATAATCGATTGTTTGCTTTGAGGAAGAGTGCTATGATGTTAATCAATTTGTTGTCAGATACAGTCACACTTCATACATCAATATGAATCATTATAGGAACTTTAAACAATTTGTGTGTCCTATAAAAGTGGCAAATGGGAAGCTTACCTCTACATGTTGCTGTATATAGTTCTTTTTTTTTTTTTTTTAAAGTGGACGGAACTGCTGGTGGAGAGGGGTTTGAAGTAGATTTTTGATGAGATGCTGCAGGATGTTCCTATAACAATTACAGAATTCCTGGATATAGTCACACTAGAAGATAGTTATTTTTAAAAGAAAATCATTATAACTAACATATATACACATATCTAACATTTGTTCAGTTGAAGTCAGAGCTCTTATGTAGCTGCTATCCAGATGGACTGTTTGGGGTAATGATGGAGCAGCTACATAGCACCTTTTGAGTTGGCACATTTTTTATAGCCACAATGCAGCAGCATTAACTCTTCAAGTGCCAAATTTTGGACTGAGTCGACAGCTTTTCTTGGTGAGCATTGGGTGCAATGCACCCAATGCATGCCGAGAAAAGCTGTTGACCTGGGATATTTTCTCTGGAACTTAAAGCATGTTGGTACTTGAATGAAAGTATTTTTTTACGAGGAATACGAATCTGAGGTCCTAATGATAATTCAGACTAGTGTCCCTTTAGTAGATTGATTTTAGACATGATTGGCACTGAAAGAGTTTATATAACTGCTACATGGCCACCACACAACTTTTACAAGGGTCTTATTATGCCTTTGTGTTAGTGGTGTCAGCTGAAGGTGCTCCAGAAAGTTTTATGAACACTCACTTACTAATTTCATCACTTGACAACAGACAGCGAGGCCAGTAAAAGGACTAAACCAACAGAGGGAGCTGCTGTCAGTGGTGGAGGCCTGTCCATGAATACACTGGCTGGCGTCATAGCAGCTGTGCTACTCCTACTTATCATTGGTCTTGTCCTTGGAATGGCCTGGTACTACCGTCGCCGCTATGCCAAACTGAGGCGTGAAACTCAACAGGATGAGCCACCTGTGCATTATTCTACTGTAGAACCTAATAGTGAGTCTGCCATTTCAAATTTTTGCAATGACTTCAGAAATTCAAGAGTCATTATGCGTTCTTTTATGATATTGACAGCCTTACATACAAAAATTCGGGTTACAATGCACATGCTTCAAATTTAAATGAAGGCATTAAATATCGTAGGGTGGATCTCAAATGTGCTAACATATTAAGGTGAGACATAATATCATTTAATAAATAAAAGTACCATTCTTTGCACAAATTAGTCAAAAGTAAAGAAAAAACTGAAGAAAATCATTTTGCTTTGAAAATCAATTTTATTAATTCATGTTGGAAATTTTGAATGTTGAGGTATTCAAAATGTTATCATCCATAAGTGCATGTGCTTAGTCCAAGGCCAATAGAATTAGAAAAAGATCCACAATTTATTCACATGATGAAACTGCTACAAAGTGTATACCATTGATTTCACAATAAACTATGCCAAACGAGTATGCATTCCACAAAATTAGCCCAACTTTTGCATATTAAAAATTCCACAGAATGGACTAAACTGTTGAATAGTAACAGGTCTGCAAAATGGACAAACTTCTGAATGTTAAGAATTCTACAAACTTACCCACTTCTTGAAAATCCTGAGAGTAACACTTTAACGTAGAGAATGACTTTGTGTATTTCATTAATGACTGAAACACTATTCTCAAGGCTTAGTGGGCATTTTCTCTGTACAGGTGGACAATTTGAGAACCCCATGTATTCAACCATTGCTGCTGGTGGTGTATTAGAGGCTGGAGCTCTGCCAGGAAAGGGTGCAGTGGGAGGTGCTGAACAAGACAGAGTGATAGACCCGGCAGGTGAGGGTTAATGTCCTTGGCATCTGTATTATATGCGTACATGTCTCTGGAGATAACACCATAGACATGAAGGCTTGAAATAAGTGCCCTTACTGTATTAATAAATCCACACTCCCTAATAAGCACCCCCCTCATTTTTACCACTTATATAAAAACGCGCCAGTAGTTTCGGACCTGTATCCACTATTGGGGCAACCTTCTCTTTGAAAAAAACTTTTCAATCATATCTATAAAATACCAATACAAATTCTACTTTCCAGTTCACGTATGTGGATGTAGATCAAATAAAGACCGTAATATCCAATCTTAACCCTAAAAAAAGTGCTGGAGTAGATAACATATCTCTCATACTTCTGAAGCTCAGCTCAGAGGCCTTAAGTAAACCTGTAACTGCTATCATTAACCAATCTTTAAAAAATGGTATCTTCCCTAACAAATTAAAAATAGCCAAAGTAATACCAATTTAAAAAAAAGATGATCAACATGACTTCAACAATTATAGACCCATATCTCTCCTACCATCTACATGTATCTCTAAAGTTTTTGAACGTGTGGTCCATACCCAACTCTTCCAGTATTTCACTGATAATGCCTTGTTTTACAATCTTCAATATGGCTTTAGAAAGAATCACTCAACGGAAACAGCTGTTCTAGAACTTCTTGATAGACTAAAGGATGATCTTAACAAAAAGGAACTTCCAGTTGCTGTCTTTTTGGACCTTTCTAAAGCCTTCGACACTATAGATCACAATATACTTATAAAAAAGCTTGAACATTATGGGATACTAAATACAGAGCTTCAGTGGTTCAGTAGCTACCTAAGTAATAGATTTCAGTATGTTGAAATTAAAAACATCAAATCACCATCACAGAAAATTTCTACTGGAGTCCCCCAAGGCTCAATTCTGGGCCCACTTTTATTCTTAATATATATAAATGACCTACACACAGCTAGTAATTTTTATTCAATCATGTACGTTGATGACACTAACTTGTTAAGGACAGTATGTAATTTCGCAGATGATACATCATCACACTCTTCATTATCAGACAATGTGAATAAAGAATTAACTAAAGTTAGTGACTGGCTAGCTGTGAATAAATTATCTTTGAATGTTAACAAAACCAAATTTATGATCTTCCATACAAAACAGAAACAACTATACCAAGAACAAATACCAAACATAAAAATTGACAATCAACAGGTAGAGAGAGGAGAAAGTTTCAAATACAGGGGTGAAACCCCCATAGCAGACTCGTCAAGCTGCAAAAGAAAGCAGTAAGGCTGATTAGAAAAAGCAAATATAATGCACATACATCACCTATCTTTGAAAGACTTGGTTTACTTAAAATTACAGACATTTTTAAATTATCCTGCATGAAATTGTATTTCAAATATGAAAATAATATGTTACCAAGTTATTTCAATAACTTATTCAACAATAATCAAGCACAGCAGACTGAGAGACCCAGAAGAGTTGTTCTCGCCCCACGAAGATATGATGCAACAATACATAATATCCCCACTTTAACCCCAACTATGCCAATAATAGTCACCAATTCTAAAGCTAGTTGTTTGTCTATTAGATACAAAATACCTGATCTAATCAATGAAAATTACTTACCTGAGATTGTCACGTCAAAAATCCATACTCATTCCTTCAAAGGTTTTACCCAATATGCAAAGAAATACATCATTGACAACTATGAAACCATCTGCGATATTGTCAATTATTATATCTGTACCAATAATACTAATTAGTAATTTACCTTATTAACTACATGTATGTATTATCTTCACTTGGTCTAGCAACTACAAAAACCTTTTATTCCTTCAGCCAACAGCATATGTACAGTGTATAGTAGTAATCATTAATTACCCTTAAGGTGGCCTGCATAACAGCGATTCTTTGGAATCTTAGTGCAGGTCTCCCTGTTTAAATATGAATATGTTTGTATTGTGTATATTACTGATAAACTGAAGTTTAGACCAAATAAAGCTTTTCAACTGTCAACTGTTCTCCATTGAGCTTTGTCTTTGACACAGTGGGGCACCTGACACTCAGCCAATTGCTGACCCTTATTTTATTGCCTCAGGGTGACTTCTATGTCCGATACAAGATAATATATCTGGGGCCTACAACTGGTCACTGTTTACTATTGTATTTATATTTTCAGGTAATGCTCACTCTGGTAAAGTCCCACTATATATTGTACCTTACATTCATTTGACAAATTAACCTTCCCTTAACACTAATCATTCAAATATTTTGGACACTACCTCTTCAAATTATCCAATTGACATGGCTGCCATTGTGAAAATAGTGAGTTCCACACCCATGCCAATGGTTCGTGAATGAGCATCGGGACGATCTTGCCGAGTGGGGGTGGGAAGAGGGTTAAAATATATGAAACCAAAAATATATATTTTGCAATTATTTCAGAGCATCAATAATGATATGTATGCTGTGGCTGCGATTCACTTTGATATCCAAATCAAGTGTACTATTGTGAGACTGTCCCGCAATCAATGCATGAAATGTGCAATGCTCAAATTGGCACACGAGCAAGCACTGTCGTATTTGGATTTGTAACTAATGATGATAACTGCTTCAGACACAACCGAGCAGGCACATTCAAGTTAAGATAACAAATCATGTTTTAAAAGTACTTTAATGACCATTTGCCCTGGTAACTCGGAGAACGGACACCTGGAACCGTGCTGAAAACACGTGGCCATGATTTTCTGTGATTTTCCTTTCCCACAATGCATTGCGCCATGTTTAAATGGGCGCTCAATGTGCGTTCATTATGCACATGCCTTCGTGTTGCATTTGGATTTATAACTAACTATGATAACTGCTTCAGATACAACTGAGCAGGCAGATTAAAGTTAAGATTGTTAGTCATAAAAATAGGCCTACGTTGTCGACTGTTTGCTCTGGTAACTCGGAGAACGGACACCTGAAACCTAGGGATACTAGATACTGATACCGCACCCATCGTGGCGCTATGCTTTTTCCCCAGCCCATGTTGACCGTCCAGAAAAGTTAAAATAAAATGCTTTGTTTGAGTTTGGTTAAGGTTGATTCGAATGACCGTTTTTTGTTTTTTTTACAGGTGGTTTGTGGGCTGATTTTGCTAGTCAGTTGTGTGTTGCAGCTGGTCCAAGGTTGTCCAACTGGAGCATTGTAGCATAATTTTGCATCACAGTTCTTGAAAAATGCTACAAAATTTAGCCAAAATAAGTGTTTCTCATGTAGAAGTTTATTGAGAAAATAATCCAGGGGATGTAAATTTGCCGCTGTAATTGGACAGCACTGTGTTCTTGCACGTAGGGTCATTTAACATTGCAAAAGCACCCGTGCCAAGGAAATCTGGTCATTTTGACCAGGTGGGGACTGAGGTCAGTAATTGCAGGTACTACTGTACCATGATTATACCTATTCCCATGCAGAATCTGCCAGGGTATATCAAAGAGAGTGAATGTGAGAACATTTTCAAAAATATGGTGAAATCGTCCTTGATGCATGAGATAGGAGTACTGGAGAGGGACTGCTTTATATATTTATAGTTTTAGTATCTTAGTGATCAGGGACCTGCAATTTATGTATAGGTCTAGGTCCCTGGAGTTACAAAAATTACGCCTTTGGTGCTTATATTTATTTGAATATTAATTTATTGAAAATTTAGATCAATCTTTATTCATGAATAATTAAAGCATTTCAGCTATTAACCTGTGCAAAGCAACTTAACATTTTTCCCGATTTCATTCTTGCATTTCTGCTATTTTCATGCTGTGGTCCACCTTGGAAAGTGGATAACATGGCGATATTTTTTTTAATTAATTTTTTTACTAATTTTTGCTAATTTTCATCAGATTTTTGTACAATCTGAGGGAAAAATAGCCAAAAACCAGTACAAGAATGACTAAAATGTTGTGATTTTGTCAACCATGTGAAGGCAAGATACTCAAAACTCCCCAGATAAACCATTTTGCATGCTCAAATTCAAATTTTTCGGGGGGTGGGGGATGGTATAATGCCCCCAGACCCCCCACCCCCACCCCTCAGCATGCCTTTGGCCCTGTGAGCTGCTGTGTAGGTCACATTTGGGCCACTGAAAAAAATTACAGACATTTTTGTTTGGGCCACATGTGTCTCTGACTGAGTTTGTAGCACTGGCCTGGGTTGACCAGTATTTATATGTATTTGGGAAGGGCGGCTTAAAGGTACCTTCTTTTTTGGTTCCATTCATTTTAGGGTTGGTCCTTTTTAGTAGGGTCTGTCAGGTTACTGGAACCACACATTTTTTTGTTGGGCCTTGGGTAAATTGGACATTTGTTGAAACATGTTGAAAACGGATGTTCTTTCCCCTTTTACACATTACCTCTTTTGATGTCAGTTTAATTTGTTACCAGGGCACAGCTGGAGGCACATGTTTCAAAGAAAGAACCCCCAAAATATCCAATAATTTTTTGAATGAGTGGGAGAATTTATTATTACTCTTGGAATTGGAATACATTTTTTCAGCTTTTGTGGATTAATATTTTTTATAGTGCACTGCATGTGCTTTTATTAAGATGAATACAGTATATTCCTCTCTTAATATGACCATAACTGGCTGATTGTCAAATGTCATCTGCTTCAGTGTTTGTGACTTTTTCAACAATGATAAAAACAGTTAAAGGAGCACTATTGGTGCAGCATGCCTTGGGCACAGATAAAAGTGCAGGCCAGCAGCTTGCTTTGGGCACAGATAAAAGTGCAGGCCAGCAGCTTGCCTTGGGCACAGATAAAAGTGCAGGCCAGCAGCTTGCCTTGGGCACAGATAAAAGTGCAGGCTAGCAGCTTGCTTTGGGCACAGATAAAAGTGCAGGCCAGCAGCTTGCCTTGGGCACAGATAAAAGTGCAGGCCTGCAGCTTGCTTTGGGCTCAGACAAAAGTGCAGGCCAGCAGCTTGCGTTGCCGTTGGTGCTGCACTGAACGTCCAGTCCATGACAAGGAAAGCAGCAAACATAGTCTTAATTGAAGGGATAAGGGTAAGAAAAATCTTCCTACCTCGGTAGGTCTGTAAGCGGCCATGATATGTACCCTGGCCTTCAGTATGATGTGTTATGGTATCAGGAGAACAGAAGTCAAAGTACAGTGGTACCTGATGTATGCAGCCATTGCTGTGATCAGCCGCATTCCTTTTTATGGCCACTTGGCTCTGACATAAGAGTCAGTTTCTTTGTAAACAGGTCACCTGCTGTATGTTGCCACTTTTTCTTGGTTGAAAGGGTGACCACATACCGTATTCATCTCAATAAGTGCACAGTGGGCTAGGAAAAAATTCATCCACAAAAGCTGAAAAATGTAGATTCTAAGTGTAATAATAATTTTTTTTTTTTTTTAATTTGATTCATGTATCCTTTTTAAATCCTGATGTATTGTGTTCTCTATGCATACAGTACTCGTATTGCCATTAGATGGCCAACAAACAGTTGGTTATATGAAACCCACTAAAATTTCACACTTAATGATTCCTGTTTTTTCACTCTGTCAGCTGTGATAGATAGACATCTTGTTAAATATAATAACACCTTTGTTTGACCAAGTACATAGTATGTGTTGCTGGGTTCTTTAACATTCAAAGTGAAGAATTAGAAGTCCTATTTGATCATGCCATTTCAGATGTGAACTTTGATGGTTACACTAAAATGGCTTCCAAGCCATGGACAATACCTCCAGATGAACCAACAGATGTAGATCTATATTATGAGTCAATACCAGCAGCTATTACAGATAAAGAGTTAGCCAGCAATTACTTGCCAGTCACAGGTGAGATTTTCAACTTTTTCATGCTTGAATTTCCCCAAAGCTCCAGATCTAATTTCTCTTCTGCTTTAACAGATTTCTTAAATTTCTCACTGATAGAAAAGTTTTGAATGAAAAATTTATATAACGTGACCCCAGGTGCACAGCTTCATGGACACGGGTTGCCCAACCCACACCAAGGAAAGCTGTCAACTCACTTGTGTTACAACCAGGAAAAGTTCATTTTTTAAAGAAAATGGGCCACATTTGTCTCTCATTTTCAGTTTCCCTAAATGGTTTTCATGGGAAGTAGAAGTGTTATTTATTTGTTAAAAGGAAATTGGGAGAAGACCAGATCTTAACCATGATATTTTATTCGTTTATATGTTATGCTGTAAGTGAGGAAATAACAGTCACCATGAAATGTGTTAGCTTCAGTACATGTGCAAGAACTTTCTTGGAGATGATTTGTGTTGGGTATTTTTGTAGTGCGATGGCTTGATTCAATTTAAACTTGCAAGGCAAACATAAATTATGGAAAAAAATTGCTAAACAAATGGGTCTTATGTGGAAGAAGTACACACGTTTCTTTGTGTTTGTTTTGAATCTATGGTATAACATGCAATCTTCAAACACATGCCCAGATATCACACTTTTGACCGTGTTATACACATGTACAGTGTACAATATTTGTGCTGTGTGGTTTTGAATAAGAACATATACATATAAATAAACATACTTTAGGAAATTATTAGATTTTCTTAGTTTTATGTTGTACACCAGAGCAAAATATGATAGGACAAAAGTAATGATTAATTGCAAGACTTTTATGTGTGTTGATGCCTGAATTAATAAACAAAAATTCTTGCCTGTTATTGCCATGACCATAATCCAAAATATGCCAATACATGTATCTCTGAAGATGAAAGTAGCTCATAGAATAAATACATGATTTTGACAGATTTGCATGATTTTAAAGTGTGCTTTTATGTGTATTCATTAGTAGGCATTCACAGTGTATTCATTAGTAGGCATTATGTGTATTCATTAGTAGGCATCACAGTTTTGACCCAACAGGCTGAGGCTTTAATGCCACCTACTTGAATGGTTTGACATAATGGGCTATGTTTCAATTGGGAATGGAAGAACAGGCCTGGTCACCTGTTTCTGGTCTTGTCTTGGCATTCTCTCTGGGACCACTCAGCCAAAGTGCCACAAAGAAGGCATTTTGTACTCCATATTTCTTCTAGATGTGGCTGTTGTCAAAAAAAAAAAAGTGCAGGCCTACTGTCTATAGTATGCATGAGTTCATACTGGATCAACATCAAAGCTAAAGGCACAAATGTGTTAAAAAGTATTGGAAAATGGTTGTAAAATACTTCTGCCTTTGTCACCCTCTCTGACCATGTGTTCTCTTACAGCTATGCCACCTCCCCCACCATATGATCACCCCTCACATCACCCGGCTGATCCAAGCACTTCAACTTCAGAGTCAGCGCCACCTGCTGGTGATACAGAAAACAACCACTATGTATCCCTTGTGACAGTTTCAAATGAGGGATAACATTGACCAGATCAGCACCATCATCAGACATTTCAAAGGAAAAAAAGACTCTAATAGGATGGATGATATTGTATATTGCATGGGTGATAAAAGAAAAATTGAAGCCCTCGGGAGTGGAGTTTTAACTTTTATATGAATACAACAAGAGCTGTTTTGTAATCTTGTCAAAAATGCAGCTTTACCAATAATGTGCAATTATGAGTTGTGTGAAGCAATTTAACATGCATGATGGTTTTAGGACACACAAAAGCTATACATGCTTTGCTCAAGTATGTCAGTGTCAAACTAGGTCATAGATAACATCTTTGCTCCATTTCCTTGTGTTAATCTATGCTAATTGATCTGAAAAGAAGACTCTTTTACCAATCAAGAGCCTCTTAGTCACTGATTCTGCTCATCTTATGCCTCCAAAGTTTAACTGTATATTGGAAATAGGGAAGTGAACAATGCATTTTCTGCAGCACACTTTGGGTGCTGAGGAAAGCTGTTGACCTTGAGTATTATATTCTATGTAATTACAGACATGCTGGTTCTTGAATAAAATGTGTTTTTACAGGGAGCATGAATTCAGCACCCTTATTATAATTCAGGTCAGTTCATGTTAAGTAGTTATGCCCACCCCCCTCCAAAGGAGGAGGAGGCATATAGCCATTACTTTGTCCATGTGTGTGTTTGTGTGTCTGGACTGACAGTTTTGGCATGATAACTCAGAAATTTTTTTGTTTGGGACTTTCATATTGCATATGCATATAGTCCTGAATAAGGTCTCAGAGGAGGTCAAAGATGGGTGACCTTGACCCAATTTCCCAGGTCACAGACCCATTTTAGTGAATTTGGTTTTCACCTGATAACTTGAAAAGTTTTTGACATAGGCCTGTCAAATTGCAGGTGATTACATTCCTACATAAGGTCTTGGACGAGTTGGAAGATGGGTGACCTTGACCCAATTCCCAAGGTCACAGAGCCATTTTTGTGAATTTGATTTGCATCTGATAATTAAAACATTTATGACATAGGCCTTTCAGATTGCATATGATTTTAGTGCTGCATACGGTCTCAGACGAGTTTGAAGACAGGTACCTTTGACCCATATTCCAAGGTCACAGAGCCATTTTAGTGAATTTGTTTTCAAGCAATAAGCTGAAAAGTTTTTGACATAGACCTTTCTTATTGTACTTGGTTTTAATTCTGCATAAGGTCTGAGACAAGTTGGAAGGTAGATCACCTTGACCCAAATTCCAAGGTCACAGAGCGAGGTGGGGGGGGGGGGTACTGTTATCTGGCTATAGACAAGTTGCAAGCCAATTAGCTAGGTTTAGGGGCCTACCTGTATAATTATAATGGTATAAGGCTGTAAGGTGTGTGATGGGTTTCATTTAAAGTTTTATTTTGTAATGAAATTTAATTTTAAATAAAATACAGGAGACAGTCCAGTGAGACTTGTGCAAGTCTATCAATTAACCAGACAACTGATCTGCTTGTAACGATGTAATACAGAAAATATTATGGCAGGATTACTGGAATTTAGATGGTGTATAAATTCTGAGAGTTCTTCACAATATAGCAGTGTGCTGAAGATCTCATCAATGAATCACACCCATGCTGTTGGTTTTGAAGTGTACTTGGACAGTGTCTTTCTCCAAATGTGCCATGAAAATATCAGCTCAAGGTCAGTGCCACTCTTGTTCCCATGGCTGGTACACAAATTTGGAGGTAGTGTTCTCCAGTAAAATCAGAATAGGCAAGGTAAAGATCAACTGGTTCATGAGGGTTCTCAGTAGAGGGCTCTGTAGGCAGGTGGGCCAGGTATGTGTATTTCCATTAGTTTGCATTGTAATTTTCACCTTTAACTTTAAAGCCATTCTGCCAAGAAACATCAAATTAGTTGTGGCAAATGGTTGCATATTCATGATATTGGTAAAATGGTCCTGCAGATTTGACAAATTTTGCTGCAAAATTATTCATTGTATTGAATGTTACTTTATCATAGGATATTCTGGGAATACACACCTCCAGCCCACAAGAATTTTGTGTGTTGGGTTGTGTATTTAGCCAAATACACATAAAATTGCTACTTG
Source organism: Hermodice carunculata (assembly GCA_964020975.1). Taxonomy (NCBI): domain Eukaryota; kingdom Metazoa; phylum Annelida; class Polychaeta; order Eunicida; family Amphinomidae; genus Hermodice; species Hermodice carunculata. The sequence goes on from OZ026630.1 coordinate 24,494,186, forward strand.
TTACCTCTCCTATTATTGCAGTGCAATAAGTGTAGTGGAAAAATGATATGTGTAACTCATGGTTTTTGATCAGTTGATCTGTTATGCAACACAAAAAAAAATCTTGAGGGGTATGTCAGTAAATATCAAGCCTTTGTTGCACAACCTGATTCTCTCACAGGTAATGAACATCAGGCTGTATAACAGTCCTGTCTCCTTGCATGAATAAATACAGAACCTAATTAATTACTTGCCTGCCTGGACACATCAGATTATATGGGTGTCAAGGGTTACCACAAGGCTCCAGTATAACGTGCATGTATTTAACCTTTTAACTCAGTTTGTCTAATGTTTATAATGTGCTTAGTATAATGTACTAAATGTGCTTAAACTTAGTCAACCATTTGGGCATTTTAATGGCATGAGGTGCATCGGATATATACATATGCATATATATATACATATACATTTATACAGACATGCAGAACTGGTTCAACTCAGAGATTTGAAAGTACTTATGCAGCCTAGTAAGATATGTCAATGGACAAATTCAAATATTAAAAACCTTATTGGTAATTTACAGTTTCCTTATTTCATTCTTAAGTCGCACATTGTGTGAATTTTTGGAATAAAACCTTTGTCGGGAGAAATTATTCTTGTGACTGTCAACATGAATCTTTACTATTTTGTCCATAAAACCTACTTAAATGCTGGTCCTGCAAAAGTTGTTTTGTGTGTGTGTCATGTCCTGTCTTGGAGAAGACTTATGTTGCATTACTGTATTGATGTGGCACTCGCACATAACTACCTCCATTGAACCATTCTTTTTAGGAATGGGGATTTGGTCAAGTGGATATGTGCGTTTCTCATTTCAGCTAGGCGACTGGTGCCAAAGGTTGCAGGTTCGAGTCCCCGAGTCCCGCTCCGAACATAAAATATATATTTTCGGCATTTCCTCAATGCTGATGGATTTAAGTCCCCGATTCTGGAAATAAATGCCAACTCAGTAAATATACTGCATTACCATGTTGATGTGGCACTCGCACATAACTACCTCCATTGAACCATTCTTTTTAGGAATGGGGATTTAGTCGAGTGGATATGTGCGTTTCTCATTTCAGCTAGGCGACTGGTGTCAAAGGTTGTAGGTTCGAGTCCCGCTCGTTCTGAACATAAAATTATAAAGCAATCACAAAACATTAACTGCCTTTGTGAGTTTCTGTCCTTAGTTTTCATCTGCAGACTTGTCACAGTTAGTTATTCAGTGCAATAGTCATACCAGTTAACCTCAGTATTTTTACAGCGTGTACTTGTATGTTGAATGCGTGCCTGCAGCAGGGTCCAGACAAATCAGTGATGCAATAGACCACAATAGTAATGGTGAGTCACTGGACCATGTTTATTGGACCAGTAAAAAAACCAAAAATCTCAGGCAATATGTATGTAAACATGTGGTCAATACATCGTTGCTAAACTGACACATTTGAAGTTCAGACATGCAAGTAAATGTGGATAAGACAAGACTTGGTAAAAGTTGACTTTTTATACTAGGTACTTAGTAAACCAGCCTGCCTGTTGTCCTTACAAGTGCCTCGTAGAATTGCCTGGGTGTCTATACTCCTGTGCAGAGTCGAGCAGAGTTTTTCATGAACAGAATTTAAGGTCAAACACAGCAACAGGAAAAACAAACTATGTGCATTTAATTTTGAGAAGGAAAAGGACTTAACAGCTGTGACTTAATTTTTAAGATTTTAGCGAAGAGGACAGTGCTTTGCAGGTTAAAGTGTTCATTTGATAAGCTTGGAGGTTTTAGGACCCATCAAATGGCAATATTTCGTTTCCAACACATGCTTACAAAGATTACCAAATTAAAATTTTGAAACCTTTATAGGGTGTATGATTAATTGCAAAAATATGAGATTAAAGAAAAATTATCTGCCATGCTTAAGTAATTTGAATCATTTGTATATTTTTTACATAAATTAACATTTTTAATTGATTTTATACACATTTCATCAGAGTCCATGTAAAATTACGCAATATAAAAATCATATACAAGTAAAAATATTTTTACTTGTATATACATGACTAAGATATTACGTAATTGTGTATATTATACAAAACGTTGACACGTTATGTATAACTGTAAATACAGAGCTTTATGTGTGTTCATGTTGGGTATAGGTTCTTCTAAACATTTTGATACGTTCATCCATTTTAGTTTTAAAATACTTAAATATATTCATGCATAAAGTCTTGACAAATGAGTATCTTGCCATGATTTATTTTTATGTGCATGGGAACAGGTACTTGTTTTACAAATACAAAAAATCTGTAAATATATGACAAAACTAAATTCTGTAAATATAAGAATCATGCACATAAAGGTGAACATTTATAAACATAATGGAATCTGTCTAGTCCTTTAGTGAAGAGTGTGCAATTTTATGTGATGATCAATAAAAACAAGTACAACATATATTGTAGTTGTGTCTTTTTGTCCAAAACCACTTCCTAGTAGTCATTACCCTATTCCGCAGTCCGAACTCTTTACTCTCCATAAGCTTACCTGTCCCTGTCTCACCGATATACATATAGAAGTACTGTTGTCAATATTGCACACGTTCCTCTGTAAAATTTTGACATAGGCCGTATTAGCCCAAATAAATAAAAGGGTCTTCAGCGGGTAACTACTCAACATGATTCGGAGCCTTTTAACCATACATGTCTCTCTGAGTAGCAGCTCCTTGTCTAAGCTAAATATTCAGCAAAGACAACCCACATAATAATGAATAAATATGAACGTGGTAAATGATGAATTAGCTGAATACGTGAAGTTTTGCTTGTAAATGCAGAGCTTCATTATGAATGAAGACTACCTTTCAAACAAATCATAATTACTAAATTTGTATAGTACAGGTTTAGAGAAGAACAATTTACCCATACATGTCTCTCTGAGTAGCAGCTCCTTGTCTAAGCTAAATATTCAGCAAAGACAACCCACATAATAATGAATAAATATGAACGTGGCAAATGATGAATTAGCTAAATACGTGAAGTTTTGCTTGTAAATGCAGAGCTTCATTATGAATGAAGACTACCTTTCAAACAAACCATAATTACTAAATTTGTATAGTACAGGTTCAGATAAGAACAATTTGACTTACCCCTGAAACAATATGTACCGTTTCTAGCTGGAGAGCGTATCCTAGTTAAACCATCCGTCAGTGTTTAACAGAAGTGGAAACAAGCTGAGGCATTATATTCAGTCCCAGTGATTGTAAAATATACAGTTGCAGCTGGACCACCTGTACAAACCTAGGAAATCCTAACAAGGACTACAACAATGTACATCCTGCACCAGACATATAAAACAAACTCCATGATGACATCTACTCCTCAAACAATTAATCTCCATTTTACTGCCAACCCTGAGTCAATGTATCAACGTAATGTGTCAGGTTTGTGACATTCGAGAAAATACTGTCAATTTTGAGTAATTTTTTAATGTTGAGTAAATGTGCATTTAGGCATGTCAGAAGAGAATTAAAGTCATGAGCATTTATGCCAAAAACATGTTATCAAAACAATTTTTTTTAACAGTATTTTATGTACAATTAGGCAAACATGTAACTGTCGTAGGCCGCTGCTTGCTACCGATAGCCTCAGGGGGGTTTAACTTGACAGAAAACATGTAAGCCTAAAATTTCTGAAAGTGAATATTAAAACAGAAAGATGCCAAAAGATAAAGTTAAGTGGCAAAACAGACAAGTCTAAAAACTGTAAATTATAGTGGCCAAACTTTCTTATAATATTTGGATATTAACAGTAAAATTATAGGGCAAGTCAGAAAGGAATGAACGTCATTTGTATTTAAGTCCAGAGAATGCAATGAAAATACTAACCAAATATCAAGTACAATTAGGCAAGCTTGTAACTGTCGTAGGCCGCTACTTGCTACCATAGCCTCTGGGGGTTTAACCTAACAGAAAACAAGCTTGCCTAAAATGTCTGAAAGGTGAACATTAAAACAGAATGATGCCAAAAGATAAAATTAAGTAGCAAAACAGGCAAGTCTAAAATCTCTAAAATTATTGAAGCGAAACTTTCTAACAATCTCGGGATATTTACAGGAAAATTTGAAGAAATATTTGATGAAAAGTACATCTTTGAGTCCTCTTGACTCAAGTTTATTGTAAATAAATTTGGTTCTAGATACAAAGTCCTGAAATTTAGAACAAATACGACCAAACCTCAAAATCTGTGACAAAAACGTAGTATATCCAATAGTACCCGAAATTTTACTGTCCGGGAAAGGATAATTAGCTAGTCAAAGTTAAACTCATCTATTTTGTGATTGACTTTAATACAAAACCTGTCATTAGAGACCTGAATATCCAAGTTCAAAAACACATCTCTGAAACCATCTAAATTGTTAGCGTCCAAAGGGATATCTTTTGGGTAAATTTCTTTAGCAATTTCACTGAAATTTTGTACATTTACACAAGCAATGTCAGCAATATATCTTGCGTTGTATGATGATTTTCTAGCCATTTGAAGGTCCTTTTTACATCCATTTATCCATATACGTAACTTCAAGCCAGATTAAATACAAATCTGCCAGTAAAGGGGAGCAGTTGCTACCCATTGGAATGCCTTTTATTCGTTGAAAAACCAATGGTCCGCATTGAACAAAAGTATTATCCAAAAGAAATTTTATAGCATCTATCAAAGTTTCAACACTGTAAGATTTTACGTTACTTTTTGAATATTTATTGCGTGACCAATATGCTTTCTTTGTATACGAATTAATGTTTATGTATGGTTTACCATTATACTTAAACATTTTGCTTATTAATTCTGAAAGTGAACTTTTGACTTCATCTATGGGTAGATTTGTGTACAGTGTAGAAAAATCAAAGCATTTTATATTTTTTGCTTTTACAACTTGATTTTAGATACAAACTCGGGAGAATTGCTAATACTCCAAAAACAATTTATTTCACAGTTTCTAGAAATTGCATTATTTCACAGTTTCTAGAAATTGCATTACATTTACGAAAATGATTCCTTATTGCAGTCAATATATATGTTGTCTTAGTTATTATTAAATGTGGGGTGGGGTGGGGTGGGAGTGGGTGCCATAGAACATGAACAACTGCAGTTACATGTGAAATATTGCCAAATGTGTTTGGCAGAATACTGTTGCACAGTAAAACAAAGGAACAGAATTAAATATTTATTTTATACCTTTTGCCTTGTATCTTCCAACTCATTAGCTTGCATATATTATAACACACTCGAGAACCTACCATTCGCAGATGGCACATTTTCGGTGGCAGCCAGCGGCACTCTGCGGCGATTAGAGGCACTGCCGCTCTCTGCCGCACTGTGCCGTTGTCATATTTGACCTTGAACTTAACTCTTGGTAATTACAACAGTCTGAACGTCTTTATGTTTAAAATAAAAACAGAAATGTAAATTGATCGTTGCAATATTTCATATACTTCTGAAGAATAAGAGAAATGACAACATGCTATATGCAGTGACATTAGAATAAATACAATAATATACAGATATGTAATAAAAAAGGACGGAATGCACACTATTTGTGGCCGTGCCATTTATACTGCATAAGCATTGATTTTCCCGGAATTTGTCCATACCAGTACTGTTCACGAAAGTACAAATGGCTAATTTTTTGCCTGATGCATTGTGTCTTAAAAGAGCGGTCAGTAGCGAAAGTGAAATCGGGGTTTTTAGCTCATTTGGGACAAAATTAATTTAATATACACTACGTTCTTCTGAAACTTCACCTTGGCCATATAATTGTTATCACTTATGATTTATTCAGTAGAGTAATTATTATTAGAAATATTGATTCTTCGATTAATTTTGGTCATTGCACATTAGGTATCTTGCCTCTGGTCAACACAAGTCTAGACTGTGGCGCAGTGTGTTCTCACTAGTACTTGTGTTTTATAACAATACAGATCATGATCACAACAACAATAATAATATCAATATTAACAACTGCTTGTCATTTACTTTTTTGCTATAGATTTATTTGTATATGTACATATAGATCAAAATAATTGAATGGATTTCATAAGTGTCACGGATTATAAAGATTGGTCAGCTGCGAAAATGAAACCTGTGAAATTTGTATTTCTAGCTCATTCTCGACGCATGCACATGAGGGACTAAGATAAGACATAGCCCTGTTACCCAATTGTTCTTTTGAATGAAAATTATATGTTTAAACCAGATGTCACTGATTAGCATATAACTTCCGATGTGTACTAGCTATGGTGGCTACGAGTACACGTGGACGATAAGGCAACAGAAGTCCAACACTTGATGTATTTGCGTAATATTTAACATTTCACATAGTTATATACCACTCATCTACCATACACTTGCTATTTATCAATCAACAACAGCTTGTGTGCTTTACCCGATGCACAATTATAAATAGTAAACATCCAATATGTTTCACGATAAGATTTTGATTGACATAAAAGTTGCGTATTGTAGTGAATGTACAGGCAAACAGTATTTCGAATAGTTTTGTCACATTCATGTGCAGATAGAAAATGTGGACTGGTACAAAAATATCGTGTGCGATTTAATATTGTAAGCATATAATGAGTGTTTGTACAAAATATCGTGTTTTAATGTTGTAAGCATATAATGAGTGTTTGTATAAAATGTCGTGTGCACCGTCGTGTTGCCAGTGTATAATGAACATTTTACGGCAGAATGTAATATACCTACCAGAAATGGGACTATCAAATACAGCATTGGATGATAGTAGAAACAGTTATAAACGTCCACAAGTGGAATCTTTTCAATGTTGAAATTCAGCAGACTGGCACCCAGTGCATTGCAGGTCCACTCTGATGCTCTTTTTTTTGGTCTCGTTTTGCCCAAATTTTCTCAACGATCTTAACATATTGATTTCAAAATGAAAAGTTGGGCTTTTTACTTATTACTTTTTAATACTCGGCTTTTTCATTCTTGGTGCACTTTTGGTGACCCTAAAACACACATTTTCATAATTGTTGCTAGTGGAATTATCTTGGGCCGAAGATATTGTTTAAATTCTAACTGTAAGCTGAATTTTGTCAAGATTTTCCCGTAACTTTATCATTCATCAAAAGACCCCGTCACAAACATCTTACGCTTTGAGGATATATGACCTAAAAGTTCCTTTGCGCATACGACTCCGCGCCGAGAAACTCATGCATACGCATCGAAATGTTAACCCCTCCCCCCCCCCAAAAAAAACAAAACAAAACAAAACAAAACAAACAAAAAAAACCACAAAAAACAAAACAAACAAAAAAAACAAACAAAAACAAAACAACCCCCCCAAAACAAACAAACAAACAAACAAACATAAAAACAAACAGACTAAACCAGAAGAAAGAAAAAAAGTGGGGGGGGGGGGGGAGAAAGAAAAGACCCCAGATAATTGATTTCGAGTAAATTTACATAGTATTTCCATCACTTGACCCTCATTAGTTTAAAAAACATGAAAGTATTCTGAGGTGCAATTTCGCCTGTACACTGGTACCTCAAAAACAATCGCCGGGGTCATATAAAACTAGGATTGTCCATGTTTTGGTTTCTTGAGTACTCTTTCCCAACTTCGTGTGAACGTTTCGGCATGTATTCTGCACTGTAGATATCAGTATTGCGCGGTTGCCCATTTTCCACATCCCGTTGAGGGGTGGAGTCTGTGTTTTTGCTGCTTGACTCTCGGTAGAAACATTTGAGTATCATATTGTAGATGATTAAATCAAAGAGTTCAACCATCGTCAGAACACTAGCGCCCAGCAAGAGACCCATGAAACCACCAATTTCACCTGTTCAGAAGAAAGTTGTATGTATGATGAAAAAATAACATTAAAGTTAGTCAAATGTTCAGCATGTAGTCTAGGTTACTTACTATTGCAAACAATAATCTACAACTAGAAGAAGCCTTGAAATACTGTTTTGTAATGTAAGCAGCTTGAAATTTTGTTTTCATTCTTAACATATTTGTACAGTTCAAATATAGACAAATTGCACGAGATTATGTTCTCGATTTTTAAATAAAAGGCACAATGTCCTGTTCAAGTTTGACACTTTTATCTATATACTTACAACATTCAATTAAATAGTCCAACTATATACATTATCACAAACACTACACCCAATGAAAGTTACCAATATGCAAACAATATTTGCTAAGATGAATGACGCTTATACAACTAACATCCAAAACGTTAATAGAAGCTCAAAATTCCTTTAAATGGACATTGGCGTGTTCCATTTGCTGCAAGAAATGACAAAGTGCAGCTAATGCAGGAAACACGACATGTAATTGTGAGCTACAAGAAATATCATCATATAGCTCGAAACTCTTTGCAATTTTTAAAATTACATGGTACTATCAGAATTGACATCACTTCTTTAAACTGTCCGGCAAGCTTGTACTTTACATATACAGATTGTAAAATATAGAGTACACAATGCAATGTAATTTTTCAGTAAAGTTTGGATATCATTGTGATGAATGACACCACCATAGCTAATTGCTATGATTTGATGGGACTGATATCAATGGTTACAATACAGCCTGCAATGTTTTCCCAATTGGGTACTCTACTGGCTTATACCTGGATAACGGAATAAACACTTACTGACTAATCTTTCATTGTCAAATGCTCTAAGCTGCCGAATTTCCTGATAACTGAGCTCAGCAAAGAAAAGATCCACGTTCACAAAGTTTTTCCTGTGTTGAAATAACAAAAATGACGGTTTAGTATGGTTTGACCATATTAAAGGCTCAGAGGATATTTGCAAATTGAAAGCAACTATATATCTTTGATCACAACCGATCCCTAAGAAAAAACCTACCCTGCATCTGCTCCCTCTTTGGTTTTGTCACATTTTCACAGCAAACGTTGATGAACTTGGCCCTTGACTTGTGAGGCCATATGTACCTTATACAATTGCTCATAATTATAATGTAGCCCAACATGAGTAATATCAGCTGAAAACTGACTGAGTTGTGGTCAGATAAAAACCTTCAAATGGCTAAATGAACTTGATCTTTGACCTTTTGATATATAATGTACATTACAGATATATGGATTGTTACAATTCTTACGTTTGACTCCAAAATGATGCAAACCGAATGGCAGTTAATTGGCTTGCAGCTAGTTGAATATCTTCAGATGGCCAAATGACCTTGACCATTGACTTTCAAAGGCCGTATGTAAATGCACGTCGTTTACGCCTGAGTTTGGTTATGCAACAAACTTAAACCTCATCGAAATCCATTGATAAGTTGTTGAGGTACATGCCAAAATATGTTTTTTGCAGTAGACCAGATTACCCGTAAAATGTGGTCAAGGTCACAACTTGAGTGCACCGTAGAAAAGAATATTACACGTGGTACATTGTTAAAGGTTGTTTCAAAGGTCTTGGTTAAGTCAGTGTTATAACCTTCCGAATCTTAAATAAAAATTGAAAAGGTCAAAACGTGCAAATTGTCGGTTGAGGTAATAAATCATGCATCAGTTGCAAAGCGTCAATATACAAATGTAATGCTGCTAAAATGGTAAATATATTGATAATAATGGGGCTATTTTAAGCCGCCAGGACGGTCTATACTTACACTAGGCGTGGCTTGCATTGTTGCTAGCAATAACGACCACATACAATATAACTGACCTTCATATGTGGCTAATTCGTTATGATGTCCTTGTATATAATTATAAAAAGTTCAACTGCATGAAACTTTGGCAAAATTCAAACTAAAGAGATCATGTTCCTCTATTGTATTTGTGTCTTTTTGTCTAGAACCACTTCCTAGTAGTCGTTACCCTATTCCGCAGTCCGAACTCTTTACTCTCCATAAGCTAACCTGTCACTGTATAACCTATGTACATATGAAAGTGATATTGTCCATATTGCGCACGTTCCTCTGTAGAATTTTGACATAGGCTGTATTAGCCCAAATAAATTAAAGGGTCTTCAGCGGGTAGCTGGTCAGAACATGTTTCGGAGCCTGTACCCGTACATATCTCTCTGAGAAGCGGCTCCTTGTCTAAGCTAAATATTCAGCAAAGACAACCACGTAATAATGAATAAATGTAAACATGGCAAATGATGAATTAGCTAAATACGTGACGTTCTGCTTATAAATGCAGAGCTTCATTCTGAATGAAGAATACCTGTCAAAACAAACATAATCACTAAATGTGTATAGTACAAGTTCAGATAAGAAGAATTTGATTTACCCGTGAACTAGTATGGACCTTTTCCAGCTGGATAGCTTATCTTATTTAAACCACCTGCCAGTGTATAACTGAAGTAGAAACAAGCTGGGCCATTATATTCAGTCCCAGTGATTGTAAAATAAGCAGTTGTAGCTAGACCACCTGTACAAACGGAGGGAAATCCTAATAAGTACTGCAACAATGGACATCCTGCACCAGAAATGTGAAACAAACCCCATGATGACACCTACTCCTCACTTTGAATGTCTCCAAAAAATAAAGCTCTATTTCGCTACCAACCCAGAGTCAATGTTTCAACGTAATGGGTCAGGTTTGTGACATTTGAGTAAATACTGTCAAATTTGAGTATTTTTGGATATTGAGTGCATATGTGCTTAGGCATGACAGAAAAGAAGGAAAGTCATCAGCATTTAAGTTAGAAACATGTCATCAAAACAATATTTTTCTTGACCCGATTTTAAGTACAATTAGGCAAACTTGTGACTGTCGTCGGCCGCTGCTTGCTACCGATAACCCCTGGGGTTTAACCTGACAGAAAACATGTAAGGTTAAAATGTCTGAAAGTGAATATCGAAACAGAATGATGCCAAAAATAAAATTGAGTAACAAAACAAGCAAGTCTAAAATATGTAAAATTATTGTAGCTAAACTTTATATGATGTTTGGATATTAACAGCCAAATTTGTGGGGCAAGTCAGAAGAATGAAAGTCATTAGTATTTAAGTCAAGACAATGCAATCAAAATACAATTTTTCTTAACCAGATATGATTCAAGTACAATTACGCAAACTTGTTACTGTCGTAGGCTAGTGCTTGCTACCGATAGCCCCTGGGGGTTAACCTATCAGAAAACAGACTGGCTTAAAATGTCTAAAAGACAGATATTATACAACAGAATGATGTCAAAAAATAAAATTAAGTAGGCAGGTCTAAAATCTCTAAAATCATGGAAACCAAACTTTCTGACCATCTCTGGATATTTACAGCAAAATTTGTAATTTGTAGAAACATTTGATCAAAAGTACATTTTTGAACTCTCTTGACTCAAAGTTTACTGTAAATAAATTTGGTTGCAGATGCAAAGTCCTGAAATTGAGAACAAATGCGACCAAATCTCAAAATTAGTGACAAAAATGTATTACATCCAATAGCTTCCGAAATATTATAGTCAGGCAAAGGATTGTTAACTACTCCAAAGTTAAACTCATCAATTTTGTGATAGAATTCAACACTATATCTGTCATCAGTGACCCGAATATCCAAGCCCAGAAACACATCTCTGAAACCACCTGAATTGTTACCTTCCAAAGAGATATTTTTTTATCATCAGGAAAACTTCCCCTTCACAGCGGGGGCACCGATGGAACGGGGCAAATTCCATGATGCGTCTAATATACATGTACAATTAATCCATCATCCTTATTGACACAGATAATATGTATACGTTAAAAATTAAGTATCTATAATTAATAATTCGTGATTTGTGTCCTCCGCACCAAAACTAGAGATAAACCACTCACTGAGATAAAACTCTAGAAATCGCAAGGACAAGTACATAAAACATGTTACATATATACAATGTAGAACATAAAGCTTCCAGTGGTATAATCATTGAAAAAGACCAGATAAAACATACTATGTATCCACATGTATTTATAGGGTTCCTTCCACAAATGCTCTTCTCATCTTCCAGGCCTTTGTTATGTATTTTTTGCTTGCTGCATCAAAAAGCCACCCCACTTCATCCCCGTGATCGAAAGCAAGATTACCAAGCAGCAGGGACAATTTAGGGAAGACGCAAAAATTTTCCAGATATACCTTTTGTTACCCTTTGATAATTCGTTTTCTAACCATTTCCAAATTTCTTGCAGAACTGAAAATAGGTTTGGGCACAAAAACATAAAACGTTGCAAATTTTCACGACCATTGTGACAGAGTGGACAGTTACTATCTGTGACTTTTTTCCATCTTAAAAGATCTTGAATCTCAAGACATCCGGTTCTTGCCTTACATTTTAAACATGCACTTTCGAAATATGTCATAGTAAATAAACACTTTTCTGCGAATGAAGATCTCTTCAAGATTCTATAGTTTGACAACGATGCTGTGTTATAGATTACGCTGAAAAATCTGTGTACATAATTATCAATGCTTAATTTCTTGAATGAAAGGAGCCAGTCTCCATCTCGACCGTACATTGTATTGTCCAAACCCAGTTCTGTATAAATTTTTCCCGATCTCTTTCAAACATGGCCACGAAGAATAATTCCCATTCTTATATGACATTTCTATATCTTTTGAGTAAATTTCTTCAGCAACTTCACTAAAATTTTGTACATTTACACAAGCAATGTCATAAATATATCTTGCGTTGTTTGATCTCATTTCAAAGTCCTTAAACGTGCCGTCCACAAAAGTTACATTCATGTTGACAAAAAAACCCCGCTCATTGTAACAATGTGAATACAAAAGGTAAAATCAGACTGTGTGGGATATTCAGCAGGAAATAAGAATATTTGTCCGTGTCAAATTCATGGAAAATTGGAAATATGTCTTTATTGGCTAATTATACGAATACCTCAATTTCTGCAAAGTCTCCACACTGAGAAAAGAATCGCAAAACATTCTTTGGGGATTTTTTTAAAAAAGAAAGATTAAGAGCGAACTCATTTTTGTTTTATATATAGGATGTGTTAGCTTTGAGGTGACAGAAGCCTTTAATTACCTCCTGAACAAACTGAATTTCGTGTGTTTCTCTCTTACACCCCATAGGCGTAGAGTGGACAATAAATAGAACTGAGCATTTTCAACAGGCAAAGTAATCACAATAATAATAAAAAACAAGAGGACTGTGACAGTCCTGTGCTCAGCTGACATGTTCATATATCCTTGCGGTGTTTTCAGTATCTGCCCCCCAAAAGAACAAAGAAATTCATCAAAAATCCAAAAATCAACGGAGCATGACCATTTGAACAAATCTGGTGGAGGTACATTGCCACCAGATGGGAAATCGATCTGACTGACGGTTTCGGAGAAGTCAAAAATGTGAATCGGCATTAGAATGTCCACTGATGTACAAAATAATCAATAGGAAAGCTGCATTTACCGATAAGTACCCGAATTGAAAAAAAAACGTTAAAAAAAAAATCCACTGCATTTCACCTACTGAACAACTTTGTTTGACCCTTCCACAAGAAACATATCCACAAAATTTCAGCTTAATCTGAGTGACGGTTCTGATGACGTCAAAAATACCACCACCACCACCCAAAAAATTGCCCCCCCCCCCAACAAAAAAATAATAGTAATAATAAAAAAAATCATAGGGAATGTAAAAATCAATGGAACATGTCCATTTGAGCTGTCTGGTAGAGACACCCCCCCCCTCAAGGTACATTGCCACCAATTTTGAAGTCAATCTGGCTGACGGTTTCGGTGAAGAAAAAAATGTGAATTAGCATTAGAAGGCCCATTGACTTACATAGTAGTAAGAAAGCTAAATTTAACGATAAGTACTGGAACTGAAAAAAAAAATCATTAAAAATCAGGACTTCGACAGCAGTGCCACCTAGTGAACAACTTTGTTTGACCCTTCCACAAGGAACATATCCACCAAGTTTCAAGTTAATCTGAGAGACGGTTCTGCACAACAATTGAAAAATAGCAATAACACACAATTTAAAAAAAAAACAAAAAACGAAAATTAAAAAAAAAAAAAATTGAAAAAAAAAAAAATAGAAAAAAGGGGCCACCTAGTGAACACATTAGGAAATAACAGCCCCCAGGAGTGTTCTTTTATGATATTAAAGCAATCAGGTGAGCAGTTTCGGAGAAGAAAATTTGTTTAAGATTTGCCCCCCCCCCCAAAAAAAAAATTATGAAAAATATAAAAAATTACCGATGAGTACCCGAATTGAAAAAAAATCGTAAAAATCATTAATCTGCAGCATAGCCACCCAGTGAACCACTTCTTTTGACCCCTGACAAGAAACATATCCACCAAATTTCAGCTAAATCTGAGTGATGCTTCTGAAGAAGTCAAAAATAGCAAAAAAAAAAACACCCCCCAAAGAAAACATAAAAAAGGAGGGAAAAAAGAAACAAAACAAAAGAAAACAAAAAAAAAACAAAAAACAAACAAACAAAAAAAACAAAAAAACAAAAAACAAAAAAAAAAAAAAAACCCCATAAAAATAAAATCGCAGGAACAAATTAAGATCTAGGAGTCTCTATCAAAGCAATCGGGTGAGCAATTTCGGAGAAGATTTTTTAAAATTTGCCCCCCCCCCCCAAAAAAAAATTAAAATAAAAAAAAAAAATCATAGGAAATACAAAAATCAATGCAGCGTGTCCATTTGAACTGTCTGGTAGAGACACACCACAAGGTACATTGCCACCAATTTTGAAGTCAATCTGGCTGACGGAGAAGAAATAAAAAATGTAAATTAGCATTAGAATGCCCATTGACGTACATACTAGTAGGAAAGCTGCATTTACCTATAAGTACTGGAATTGAAAAAAATCATTAAAAATCAGGAATCCACAGCAGTGCCACCTGGTGAACAACTTTGTTTGACCCTCCCAGAAGGAACATATCTACCAAGTTTCAGGTTAATCTGAGAGACGGTTCTAGACAAGAAATGAAAAATAGTAATAACACACAAAAATTAAAACAAAGATAAGAAAATTGAAAAAAAGAAAAGAAATAAAATAGAAAAAAAAAATGCAGGACCACCTGGTGAGCACATTAGGAAATAAGAGCCCCCAGGAGTGTTCTTGTATGATACAAAGCAATCAGGTAAGCAGTTTCGGAGAAGAAAATTTGTTTACATCCCCCCGCCCCAAAAAAAGATAAAATCATACAAAATTTTAAAAAATTACCGATGAGTACCCGAATTGAAAAAAAATGGTAAAAATCATTAATCTGCTGTATTGCCACCTAGTGAACAACTTTGTTTGAAACTTCCACAAGGAACATATCCACCACGTTTCAGCTTAATCTGTGTGACGGCTCTGGAGAAGAAGTCGCAAATAGCAATTACACTTAAAAAAAAAATATTTTTTTTTGAAAATCCAAGCACTGTCGAACAAATTAAAAACTAGGAGTTCCTAGGAGTGTTCCTGTGTGATATCAAAGCAATCGGGTGAGCAGTTTCAGAGAAGATGATTTTTGAGATTTGGCGCAAAAAAGAACAAGAAAAAAATCAACAAAAAATCATTGGAGCGTGACCATTCGGACAAATTTGGTAGAGACTCACCCGAGGTACATTGGCATTAAGTTTGAAGTGAATCTGGCTGACGGCTTGGCAAAGAAGTCGATTTTTGGCAACGTACGACGGACGAAGGACAAGATAGACTCAGCTACTGACAAGTCAGCTGAGCTAGAAATGATAAGAGCACGTCGCTACTTTTTGTAAAAAATGAATTGTTGTATTGATTTGATACTACTACAAAAGCTACTCACTGCACAAACTGTTGATCCACATTCTCCCGGGTCTTCTGCTTCTTCATCAGTTGTCCCAGCATGTTTAAATTAGTTTTCAGATCTCTGCTGTGTTTTTGCAATCTGTCATCAAAATTATCGATTTGTCGTGAAAGTGGCTTAAAGAAAGTAGTAACAAGATCCTTTACAACACCATTTTTTGCCGAAAGGGCGAGTTGGGTCAAGGTCAAACTTGTGTTCTTTGCAATTGGATCTGCTTCACCAGTTTTGATTTTCTCAGGATAGGCCATGTTTATCTGTGGCTTCTTAAATAGAGTTAGATTACGTGCTTGTGCCAAGAACATGTTTTTGTTGAAATATTTCTGGACATTATCAACAAAAGTCAGTTTCTGATTATACCAGCTTACTATATCTTTTTCTAGTTTTTTCAGATTTGTTCTGGACGGTTCAACAAGCATAGATCTAACTTTCGATACAAATGTCTGAATGTAGCTACTAGCGTTATTTGTTTTGGCTAAATTTATCTCTCTCATCAGATCATGTATAGAACGCCTGTCCAGCAGTTGGTCATTCATGGCTTGTTGAAATATATCTCTATCGTTTTTTAAATGTGCATAATTGGAGTCGACGTCGAAATCTAAAGTCATGAATGAACCGGATTTTATAGCTTCTAGTTTTAGGTTGACCTTGTCATTCCAAGTCTGTATCCGAGTTAAAAGATTTTCAAATTCCTTGATACATTTCAACATAGCAGGTAGTTCAACCTTGAGGGTGTGGTAAGCCTCGTCTGTTACTACCAACAATTTCTGAATGTCCATTTCAAGGGCCCAGATACTTAGGTTCCGAGATTTTTTTTCCAACCCTTGCAGTTTGGTGATCAGGTAGCTGATAACATCTTGAACACTGCTTTTTCTCTGCCCACATTTCGCTTTTTCTCGCTGGTCTTTTAGGATCCTGTTTGGTAAGGTCATGTGACCATGGTACCTTGCCAACTTCTCTATCGCAGGGACTTGGTTTTCCAATGCTACCCAATATCGCTGCAATGCGTCTTTGATGCCTTTTAACTGAACCCACATTTCGCCTATTTTGGATATTGATGATGCTGGGTAAGTCATATCTCGTAACACTTGATCGAAGAAAACTATCCAGTTCTGTAACTGCGAGACCAGTGCATCGGTGTCCCGAGACAATGAAGCACCCATGATTCCAAAAGCCTTCTCATAGGAAGCATTCAGCTCCGGTATGGGGCTCAGCAACCGTAGGTCACGATCCTTCTTGAAGACCTCAAACACAAACGTCCTGACTGCTACTTCCAATTTCGAAAAAATTGACAATTTTTTATTCTTGACATTTGTATTCAAAAGTTTGTACATCGTGTCATATGTCTTCACTATGGTCTGAAAATACTGAATCTCGAAACCGAATATTGACTTATCAACCCGTGATCTAGCTGTATGAGCAGTGATGACCTTATTTCGGAGTTTTGTTATATCGTCCCTCAGTATACTTGCAGCACTCAAGGAAGATATTGCAGCGTACGACAGGACAGGCTCAAAGACAACACGTTTACATGGCTCGATGCATTTATTCGTGCAGTTTTCCTTCTGGTACATGGCTGAAATACAAAACATTCATGTTGGTTTAAACATATTTTATTTCAAAAAAACAATTGGTCAATTTTGCCACACATTGCCTATATGAGGACCTCTTGTACAAGCAGTGACGAAACAGACACGGAAGTGTTGAACTGCCAGATAACTGATAGTTGGTACATCGCTTTATGTACAGATAGGAGACGAGGTCGAGGAGGGAAAAAAGAGAAGACTATTGGACGAGTACATGTGCTAAGTATAATTTACCACAACTTAGTCTTGCGATGGAATATACAATCACGTAGCAGGTTGCAAGTTGAAAGTAAGTTATCTTTAAATCTTTCGGTCGATTTGATGTAACTGGGAACTGATCGAAAAATGTCATAATTGACACTCTTGTTTTGCCTGTTACGCCACACAGTAGGGTTTTCAGATTAAATGTTGCAAAGGGGGTAATTTCAGTTTGGAGTTTGTCCCTTTGTGTTGCATATTTGCTACGCTGAGAAAAGTAGTGGAAATAATCGTGAGCAGAATATCCGCAGGAATATAGTGGTAAAGCCGACAAACCCATCTTGTACAAGTCTGAATTCAACTGGCTGAAACCCATCCTCATTCTGATATAGATTATGCCAATCATCCTTTCCCAAAACTGAAATAATTCGTTCCCTTTAGGTTTGTTTTTATTTCATTTGCTTTTAAATTTTTCATTTTTTTTTTCAGAATGGGTCCTTGCTTTCGGAAGAAGATTCCATTCTCTGATGGTAGACGAAAAGAAAGAATAATAGTGCATGTTTTTCTTAGCAGGAAGAGGTGTAATAGTCTGTCTTGATCTATTTCTGCCACTGGGTAGATGAGGGACAACTTAAAAAGTTAATCGGGTGCAAGTCCGTTCACTATTTTAGTCATGAGAACTATTTTTTTTGTTTGCGCCGCTTTTCTGAAAGGGTTTCCCAGCCTGTTTCTTCATATATTTTACTATGGTTCCTTTAGGTACTAACTGGTAGGGTTTTAGATTTGCAGGGTTGAAGGTGACTGGCCATGATTTGCCCAATCTGACATTGAAGAAAGATTTTGATTTAGAGTGTTTGCCCCTTCAACTGGGTCATCAACTTTAATATGCAAAGGTATATCGTCCAGAAAGAGACGTATATGAGCTTTACCGATACGTACGATATCATTGACATAAATCAACAACATGGGCGGGCCTAGTACAGAGCCCTGCGGGACACCTGCCTCGATGCCGCCCCAAGCGGACGCTTCATCATGGCTAACAACACGTTGACGCCTATCAAAAGATATTTTTCCACCCATTGTAATATATTCCTACGGATCCCTGCTTTCTTCAGTTTATGGAAATACTTTGTCGACATTCATGTTAAGTTGACCCTGCACACTGGCATGTTCACGATTTGTTAAGGGGGCGGGGGTGAGGGTGATGGGGGGAGGGGGAGAGAGGCGCGAATGGAACATTTGACAAAATTTTCTCGGCGAAGGAGCAAAATTTTTCTTTGGGGATCCTGGGGGCATTTTTCCCTGAAACGGTTTCGAAATATGGTTTGCAATACTGTATTCTAACCTTTGGGGATAAAGGTGTAGTCCAAATTAATGATAATAAGTTCATAGAAGATATGTTTATTTTTATTTCTGTGTGGGAGATAACTATATATGAGCAGATCACTGACAACATGCACGAAGTCTGATCTTGTGACCTCTGTGGAACGAATGTGAAATGAGGCTTTAGTTTAGGCTACTCTATCGATATGTTAGTAACGCAATTAGCCCGTTTTTCCAAATTAAAGTAATTATCACTGGAAACCTTCAACTTTACTCTTTTATAATTTTTGGCTTCGCCACACCCAACCTTCTAATCATCAATATTGTTTACTGGCATTCGATTAAATAGAAGAAAGGGTAGAGTGAACAAAAATACAGTGCATAGGATGAATTTCAAGAACGAGCCTTTTCTTTAATGACTATAATACAAATTAAAGATAGTTATGATTACTATTCATAAAACAACGAAATGCATTCAACTCTTTCAAACTAAGAACCTAATCGACAAGCAGAAAAAGTATTCAATCTACACCAACATAAAACACTTGGTTGTTAATTTAAATCTCATTACTTGCGCTGCTAATCATGCAAACTGTTGAGCAATCCTTTTAAACTAAGAATCCAACTTAGAAGTAGCAAAAATCGTTTAATTTTCATCCACATAAACATCTGGGTTTTTTTTTCAAATTTTATTACTTTCGGTGCTAATTGAGCAATCTGTTAAGCAATTTTGCACGACATGTTTATTATGTATATACTTTTAATTTACTCAAGTTGGACTGAAAAACTTAAAGGATGCTTCTGTGAATGTTGTCTTAATTTCAACTTTAGATAAAATACTGTTTTTGTGTTATTATCCGTTGCTATTAATTTGTTGAGAAACTACTCAATGCAAATCCCAGGTAATAAACCTTATCAAATCGCATGCTATTTACTCTATCTATATTCTATTGAAAGAAAATACGGTTGTGAATGAAGTCAGTCCCAAATACTCCTTTTGTACTTGTACGCCTGTCTCCCTGTTACTTCTTTAAGTTGAGACTAATGTGCGCTAAGGAGAGCTGTTGACAGGGAAGATCCTCCGCTGAAAATGTCCTTCAATAAACTTTGTGAAAGTGTAACAATTACTTGTATCAATTAGAAAATGAACCAAGCTCAGGATGCACTAATGAAACGCAATGCTCTCTTGCAACCGTCGACTCGTTTGGCTGGGAAAGCATTATTATATGGAATGCAATTTGAAAAATGAGGTACGTAAATTGAAACACTGAGACAGAGCACGGCTGGCGTGTTTTACTTGGCCACTGGACAACATTTTTGTGAAGAAAAGTGATGAAGGGTCTGCGTTAGCTGTCTGAGTTTCCAAACACCCCCCCCATACTTTCGATTCAGGCTCTATAGTTCTGCCCTTAAGAATATCTGGTTTGCAGCAATGTTATCGGAAGAATGCAAATCAGAAAAGAAGACCGTATTCGTCGTGATGACGTCTTGTAGGCCTATTAACAGTTCGTCCCAAGGCCATATTTTGAATGGAAATACTGAATTTGTTTCTTGATTTGTACCAAAATTATATGGATCCGTTGGGCTATAGTTATGTTATATCTCTTACAAGGAACTTTATGGGTTATCTGCAATTAGGTGAAATGTTACCTTCACATGACACATTTCCTAAATGCATAAAGTGACGATAATTAAAGACTTGATTGGATTTCAACCATTTCAGTGTTCAATAACATTTTATAGAGACCTTTAAAATCTGGCATTTATTTTTATCCAGCTGAAGCCGTGGATGATTTTGGTTATTTCATTTCACACATTTTATTATGTCCCCGCATTGCTAATATCGTTGCTGTTCCTGATTGATTCGTGTGGTAGACCGCTCCTTCTGCTTCCTGTACTTGAAACAGACATAAAATATACTTATTTAATTTCTGAGTACAGACTTACCCGCTGGCTGATTTAGGCAAGTAAAATATTCATCAACACTGCAAACGGGCGGCCCACCTGGCAATAAATGAAAACGTTTACTTATTTTGCATCATTTAAAAATGTTAATGCACGTATGAATATGACATGTAAATATTGTTTGTTATAACATCGTGGAAAATAATTTGCAACTGGAAGAATTAAAAACTTGATTACATTAAAGGACAACACTTTTCGTTATTCGCGGACATGCTCAAATTCAGTTAATTATCTTTTTTTCCAGCCTCAAAGCATTCTTGAAAATGATAGTGTGCCAGTGGTCAAATTTTGGAAGTTTCGAATTTGAAATTATTCCTACCAACTCGCAACTTTTTCACGAGGATTTTTTTCGAACTTTCAAGGAAACATTCGATGCTTATACAATCTTCAAATTAAAACAAATCGTTTCCATATCTGTCTCAATAATGGTAGGATAATAGTAAATCGGCGCTAATTTTTTCATTGTATATATTCAATTACAGGTAGAAGTTATCATCATCATCATCATCATCATCATCATCATCATCATCATCATCATCATCATCATCATCGTCGTCGTCGTCGTCATCATCATCATCATTATGTAAAAACCCACTGGTACTTTCGGACCTGTATCGACTTTAGAGGCAGCCTTCTCCCCTTAGGTCCATCTTTCACTCATCAGGGGCGCTTGACGGTCCTACTGGTCCTGCAACTTAATTCATAGCCTGGGTGCGACTGCAATGTCAGATACAAAATCCCTATTCTGGGTCCCA
Source organism: Hermodice carunculata (assembly GCA_964020975.1). Classification (NCBI taxonomy): domain Eukaryota; kingdom Metazoa; phylum Annelida; class Polychaeta; order Eunicida; family Amphinomidae; genus Hermodice; species Hermodice carunculata. The sequence continues at coordinate 24,515,769 of OZ026630.1, forward strand.
CCGCCAACAACAGCTGCTAATTTCAAGCCGCTGTATTTGCCTTTTTTAGGTAATGCTCACATTGGGAAAGTCCCATGATATATTTTACATTACATTTATTCATCAAATTAATCTTCCGTTAGCACTAATCAGACATATCTTTTGGATACTACCACTGCACACTATCGAATCGGGACTAACCCACAATGGCTGCCATTTTGAAAATTGCGGATTCCACACCCAATGGTTTGCAAATGAGGATGGTAATATTCGGACGATCTTGGGAGGTTATAATATATGAAACCAAAAGTATATATTTTGTCAGTATTTCTGAGCATCATTAATGATATGATATATGCTGTGCCTCGATTAACATTGATATCTAAACCAACTGTATTTTTGTGCGACTGTCCAGCATCTGCCCTATGTTCAAAATGGTGAACGGTGTGCCGGCTCGAGGTATCGTGTCGCATTCGGATTTGTGACTGACGATGGTAACAGATTCAAACACAACCGAGTGGGCAGATTAAAGTTAAGATAGTAAGTCATGTTCCATAAGTACTTTAACGACCGTTTGCCCTGTTTAGTCGGAGAACTGACACTGGAACCTGGCGAAATATTACGATAACGATCACTGAACCGAGGCTATGCTGTTTTACTGAACAACTGTGGCCATGCAGCTATGAAGCTATGCTCTTTCCCCAGCCCAAGTTAACCCTCCACTCCAGACTATTTGAAATAAAATGCTGTGTTTGAGTCGACTTTACTGCAAAATAACGGAACACAACATCTTTTAGCCAGGGTCGCGCAATTTTTAGTAGGGAAGGGTGACTTGAACCAGCTTCAGACACAACCGAGCCAGCAGATTAAAGTTAAGATAGTAAGTCATGTTTTAAAAGTACTTTAACGACCCTTTTCCCTGGTAACTAGGAGAAAGGATACCTGGAGCCTAGCAAAATATTACGAGCGGCCATCAAACAATTAACCGGGCCTATGATGTCTCACTGAACAACCGTGGCTATGCAGCTATGCCATACTCAGCCTATGCTCTTTCCCCGGCCCAAGTTAACCCTCCACCCCAGACAAGCTGAAATAAAATGCTGTGTTTGAGTTGACTTAACTGCAAAATAACGGCACACAACGACTACTTTCTCGTTATCTTTCAGCCAGGGTCGCGCATTTTTTATTAGGGAAGGACGGCTTGCAACTTTTTTTATTGTTTACTGTCTCATATTTTGGGTCGGGACATTGGCTTTTTCAGTGGGGTCAGTCGGGTTATCGGAACCACACATTATATTTTTGTTAGGCCTTATGTAACTTGGACATTTGTTGAAACATGTTTAAAATCGATGTTCTTTCCCTGTTTGCACATTACTTTCTTTGGCGTCAGTTTAATTTGTTATCTGGACACAGCCGAAGGCACTTGTATTATTATAAGAATGTCATAAAATGATAAAAACATCAATGAAAACGATTGTTAACTAATCTTAAGAAAAGCAGACCTACCCCCAAGTCACTTTCAGCTAAAGGCTAACTCACATTGTTTAGAATCGTGCGAAAAGCCTGCTACTTGAATAGACGTTTGGGACAAAGATTTTCGCCCATTCGTGCCTCTGCTCAACGACCCCATGTCCCAGTTAATTTTAGCGCATTATGGCAAAAACATTGTGCCAACAGCTATTAATTGTACATAACTTTTCAGATTTAAACTCATGCACAGGCTGTTCTGCACAGATCCATAAACTGGGACGATGTGTTTTCTGGACTGCTGAAATCAGTGCGGACGATATCCACGACGCCACGCATGAGAAAGGTGATTTATAAAGTATTTTAAATTTGTCATTATGTGTTAGTATAGCAGCTAGGGTACGCAGAAGCAACAGTGTGATGGAGTTATTTCAAAAAGTGACGCAGAAATATGGACAACACAAAGGAAAGTTTGTGTTTTATTACCTTTTAAACGAATCTTCGAATAGGTGCACACTTGGATTGGCACGGCCATATGTATTATATGGTTCCTGCTGATTTCAACGATCACACCTCCCAGTTTTTGGATCTGTGCGGAACTGTCTGTGTGCAATTTCGAACATTTGTTCGATTAAAAGTAGCAACTGGCACAATGTATTTGCAAGAATGCGCTAAAATGAGCTGTGATATGTAACTTGGGGTCGTTAAGCAGACGCACGGGGCGACAATTTTCCCCAAATACACATTAAAGTGCATGGCTTTTCGCACGATCCTGAACAATGTGAGTTTGCCTTTGTGAATGAGTGACCTCTGGTACCTGTCACGTTGCATGGCATGAAGGCGTTCCGACAGTGACATGCCGCCACAGTTTGATTGGTTTCGCATTCTCTCCTGCATCGTGGGATGGAATAGTTGACATAGAAGTGCAGAGGTATGGTGGCACAAGTGCCGAATGGCTTCTCCATGTTGGTGACCTAGAATACGCAGAACCATTAATTGTTCCCCTTCTGATAAAATTATGATGCTTCCCTTGTTAGAACTACCAGGGCGAGGCGCTTGGCGCTTAAGACGTTGCGGCAAACTCCTACCCTAGGCACAGCCATGGGTTCAGCGATTATGTATGTATGTGTAAGTGATTCAGATTCAGATTCAGATTCAAGAATGTTTATTTGACCCTTCAGTCTTACAAAAACATACATGAATATAACCAGAAGAAAAAGTTCAAACAATAATGCAGATACATAAGAATGAGTAGGTCAGGGAGACACACATTAAAGCATTAAACAGACCGCTATCATGTGTGTCACACTATATAAGAGTATGACAATAATAATAAAGTGATACTAGAGATGATTATTGTTCACAGAAAAAAGTCATATACAATACTAATTACGATTACAAATATAGCAGTTCGAAATTGCACACCATTCTTCATAATTTTGTATCAATTTTCTTTTGGTATAGAGCAAGAATATGTAAAAACTATGAGTATGTACCTTCTCCAGAATAAATTCAGGTGTTGTATACAAAATACGAACGATTTTATGTCTCAAAAATTTTTCGCAAATGTATGAGAAATATACGTGTGAACTGAAGTGCGCGCGTGTGTATGTGTGCCCATTCTTCGGTCCCACGCCGGCCAGAAACTTTTGTCTTTATGGTGACCCAGCCATTATTCTGCAGGCCGCATCTGTATTTAAAAGCTACGGTTGTGATAGACGTAAAATCAATAACGATGCCCTTGTCAGAAAATCAATACATTGTCCTCATATTCTATTTCGGAACCTCATTTAAAAGTTCTGATAAGTCTGGAGGTAAAACAAGAACCTTCAAACAAGCCACAACTACTGTTTTTACGATAACATAATTATCGGAGCCTGGAACTGCTTACTGACCTGAGTGAGCTTAACTGCACCAAGGGAATGCATACCAGGAGGTACAGCAAATCCTAAATCTCGAACAAGAGGAATATCATTGGGTTCATGAAGAAATATCTGCGGAAGAGAAATAAGAATAGACAATAGGAGTTCTGTAAAATACACAAATCTAAAAATAATTTATCATGATAATATTAGGTTTATCAAGATTTGAAAAAAAAGGTTTATTTCAACGCTTCAATGGCAAACTGATGTAATTTAATCAATCATTGAAGCCGAAAGGAATCTATAGAATCCCACCAAACTGTTGAAGTGTAAGTAAGTAGAATTAAGCCTTGTTTACGAATCACATATGACGCCCTTCTCAACCGAATTATTGATTTCCATTTTAAGTGAAGAGAAAGACTCAGAACTCAGGATAAGTTTATTTCATCAGCATACATACAAACAACATATTTGCATGGAACATTACATGATACTGTACAATTGTATGTATTGTTTGGAATATCATATAATGGTTACCTAGCGGATAAGCCTACAAAAAATCAAGTAAGCATTTAAGGAGAAATGAAAAACACAGTGCGTTGATGCATAAAATCACCGCTTTGCCCATATATAACAGTTAGGGTTAGAATGTATTTTTTTAGTAGCTTTGAAGCTAAAACATTTTTGCATATCGAGCTAATCCTTGACGGCTGTGGGTATAGAACTTATGCCGAATAGTAATTGGCAAAGAATTTAGCGTTTCAGGTAGATCATACTTAAGAAAATGTTTGGCATAACTATGGGAATGTTGCATGAACAAATAGGTTTCCCGAGTATCAGGTATTATAAATATGAATGTCCATATTTGAAAGCAAGGGTAAATTTTATATAATTACAGGAAGTGTTTGATTTAAAGAAAAAGAAGATTTTTGCGATCGTAAAATATCTTAAACTTTTAATAGTCCCATCTTTGAAAATAGTGGAGATGTGTGCGCATTATATCTGCTATACGCTATGGTTCTAATTAACTTCTTTTGTATCACTTTTAAACTTGAACACTTGAATCCCCATACCAGTATACCGTAATTTATATTGTATGTTTTGTTTAAGTAATATTTATATCCATTTATAGGGATCGTGTTAAATTGGTTATCTAGATTTGGACCTATACCTGTGAGGGACATGTTAAATCTATTAGCAATGGTCAGGGGCGGATCCACACTTTCTAAAAAGGGGGTTCGAATTGCCAGTGTCGAAGGCACGAAGCTCACAGCAGGGGGTCCAGGGAGCCTCCCCCAGAAATTTTTGAAAAAATCGATGCTCTCAGACGCGTTTTCCTGGCATTTGAGACTCTATTCTCACATGGACAATTTGATACCTGAGACACACAAAATTCACTTAACCAGGTTTTCCCGATAGCTTTCATAGTTCCTTTCAGAGTATGGCATACAGGGTTAGACAAGTCCAACACTTTTTACAGGATCGCAGGGCCAGTGCTTAAAAAATTGTACTGGCCCTAGTTCTGTAGTCTGCCACACTCATTCCGGTGAGCACATTTAATGTGACCGCAACAACATTATGACTGCAGTTATATCGTTCAGGTTGGTTCATGACACTTTTTTTTTTTTTTTGCGTTCACAACATTCAAGTCAGAACGGCGTAAGTCCATTGTGGTGAGCTCTGTTTCATAAACTTGAGATGCTAGTGAATACAAGTATCATCCAGGCCTGAAAAAAAGTTTACTCTATCCGTATGATTCCTTGTACTGCCTGCAGCATTAAACTATGTATTGAAAGCCAAACCATATACATGTATAGCCGATGCAACCAAACCAGCAAGGAACTACAAAGATCCAATAATTTTACTAGTCCTATATATAATCCCAGTTAGAATTCTGAATGGCACAATTCGAGTTCCGAAGTAATTTAAGGTATCAAGACACAAATGTGTACATCTACGTTTTTGCTACCTTTCTAAATTTTGGTGTAGCTTGATGAAAGTATACATGTGTTGAAGTTGCATAGTCTTGCTATATACAGATCGACGAAATATTGTGCTAATTGAATTAGTATGTCAACACAGAAGGAATAGATATAGGATGGCATGTATTTTATATTCATTTTTCTCACTAAAATCCAGTCTAAAGTTCTAAAAATTATGCTCTTTTGTGCCAAACACTATGAACTTAAAAAACTCCTACAAGGCCCATATTGGGATATTAGTATTCAATTTTAAAAAATTAAAGTTTTCGGATATACAATGTATACAAATTGGCAAATTTTAATTTTGCAGTTTCATAATTTAACACTTGATGCAGATAAGAACAAATTCAGGGACACTGTTAAGTTTCATAGTATTTTGAAGACATGGACTTTGTTTTCCCTTTTGTCCATGGGGTGCTACTCTTAAATACACAAAATATAAAAAGAAAACCACTTGGAAGCACTTCCCATGTTTCACTATATTCAACAATTAGCACAATAATTCTGTAACATGTACCCCAGCTGACAGATTAAGATTAGGCAATTCCAAACATTATACTTTCATGAGATGAAAAGACAAGACAAAGAGGAAGACAGCGCTGGAGTTGCACCAAACGAAACTACACGGTATCAGGGTACGTTAAGAAGCATAATGAGTATCGTCATGTATTATAATTATGCGTGACTGAATTAGCGATCTGACAAATCTGTCGCTGGTTTCAAAATGAAATGGACAAAAGTCATAACCATGATGGCAACATTAGATGCATGAGTTACAATATTGCGTGCACCAAGCCTTTGATGTAATATATAGCATTTTAGTACCAAAACGCACAAAAAATCTATATTGAAATGTAATGATTTTACATAAAAGAATGAACCGTTTAAAGATCGTAGATGTTTAGATACACCTCCAGACAATACATTTAATTTGAAAGCAGCGGTAAGAGGCCAAGCTGTTTGATTTTATCTCTCAATGTTTTATTCTACATATTTTCCATTTATTTTTTTTACATCACAGAGAGGGGTTCGATCGACCCCCTCCCCCCGATCCGTCGGTGCAGGATGTGGTTTATAGTAGTACAAGTCTTTTTGATATCATTTTGATCTCGTCTGAAGCATGCTTCATAATAATCCCGTTTTGATCTAGTGATCAGCTTTTCAAGACTGTAATTATAAGTACATGTAGAGAAATTCCTTTTAAAGGTTTGTGAACAGTGGAGAAGTATCTGGAATGCATTTAAACCTTTTTTTACAATTTATTTTTGAAACTGATTGATCGTAAAATTCCCATTGTTATCCGGTTTTGTTTCTTTATGCTTATATTTACGGAATTTTACAATTTTACTAGGGATGTGTTCCACTTTTACTTCCATTATAACATTGTTTATGTTGTTGACATTTTCATTTGGATTAGCCCAAGGATCCATATTAATCTTGGTACAAATATTGGTATCCTACAGGTCTCATGAAATCTAGTGATATCAGGTAAATGCTGTTTAATTACCTTCATTAATTTAAGCGACTTATTTTGTAGAACTAGAACATTTAAACAGATGAAATATGGCTGACTATCAGCCATTTTAAAACCGTAATTCCCGAAATCGATGTTAGAGATGTATCACTAATTAAGAATATTATCAATTAAGGTGCCTTTGGTATTAGAAAGCCTGGTTGGGAAGGTTACGCTCGTATTTTTGGAAAGAATCTATGTGTCATTATGGAATTGAAACATTCGTGAAATATCTCACTTTCGTGTATTTTTGTTAAGTCAACATTGACGTCACCACAGACAGAGACCTCTCTATTCTTTGCTTGAAGTCTTGATAACAGTTGTGAAAATTTTTCATAACAAATACGATAGTTATCATAAGAATCTGTTGGTGCCATATATATATATATATATATATATATATATATATATATATATATATATATATATATATATATATATATTGCCAATGATTATATTATTTCTTAGTACTGCACCAGATACTTCTATTAATTGTCCTTCCCATATTTCAGATCCTTCGCATAGAGTTACAGGCGCAGAGTTATATCTATTATTGAAATAGACTATTAAACCTCATTTCATTAAACATATCTGACGCTGTGAATTGCAGGTATAGCCTTCAATATGTACCAAAAGAAAGATCAGTATCCTCTTGGATATAACACTTTTATAAGCAAATAGCACTGCATTCAAATTGGATTTGACGATGATCATGTACAAAGGCTTGAATTTCAGCAAACTCTGCAAGGACCGAGTTCATATTTGTACACAAAATAGAAATTTGTCTTGCTTAGTTCCCAGAATAGTCCCAAGGTCCTCAAAATAATAGGAAGAGTGAGATATTAATTCTATTCATCATCCTCATCGTTTTCATGACGATCATATAAGTCTTTAAGAGAATTATTTTGTACACCACCAGAATGTCAAAGTAAATTTAAGTTGTATTCATCTCCTTTTCTGAAAGATGTGTTTTTTTTTTCGAAAAAGTTGTTAATTGTAGCAGATTATATGAAGTAATGCACTTGAGCTGTAAACTTTTGGAATCGACTTAAATTGTACCCTGTATCCAGGTATAGGTAATGAGCTGACAAGGAGAGAGTGAAACAAACAAAAGTGTTAGTCAAACACAGTGCCAGGGTCATCATCATCATTTGGTACTCACTGAAATTTTACTTAAGTATCAGTATGTATGATCGTATGTTTATAGTTCCAGCTTTGCTTCATGTCGCTTTCCTCACTGTGCATTTCATTTCATCTTGGGGGTGTTCTAGACATTTTAGGCAACTCAATCATCTGAATCAAAACTTGTATGGGTCATTCAATGACACGAGTGTAATATTGGATTATACACAAATGACCGGTCACGTGTGTGTGAATTCAACATTATATGAGCAGTCAGATCACCAATCCACTTAGCCCATCTTTGCGACCACTTCTTCGTCTTACCTATTACACAGTGACTTATTCCACTCTAAACAGTGGGGAAGGGGATTATTTCAGCCTTCTATGAATGGATGCATTGACTTTCCAATGACAAGGGGGTAATATTGGATTTATACAGAAGTGACTGAAGGTCACGTGTGGATAAACCCTATGTTACATAAGTAGTCATCTGAATAACACACACATCCCATGCTTGCAACCAATCCTTCGTTTTACTTATTATTATTTCACCCCGCACTACAAGGTATAGAATTTATTCTGCTGTATCTATGAATAGATAAATGAACTTTCCACGGTCAAACGTGATGGGCTAAAGATGTTAACATTGCAACGAACGTAACATACGTTATGACTGCAATCAATCAATCAATCAATCAATCAATCAATCAATCAATCACGTTATGACTGCAATCAATCAATCAATCAATCAATCAATCAATCAATCAATCACCCCCCAGGTTGTTAGTTTTTAAAAAAAAGTGCCATACATAGCACTCTTTATGTGTTAAAAAGGTTCACGGGGTAAATAATCAGAGTCAGCCGTAGTCTTTGATCATTGAGCTGAGTACAACTTTCAGAATTCATTAAGATTTCTCATTGTTTAAAGTGCGTGTATATTACCTTTACTCCGGCGTCTGTTTGTGGTCCTATCATATACTCGTATTCTTCAATATTAAGAGTCAGCGACAATCCGTATTTGCCTCCTGCAAACAGGTGAAAAATAACAAGGCTGCAGCACAGATAAATGTTGCAAACGGATGAGTCTTCGGTTATATACATATTTTGATATTATTGTGAAATTTGCATTACTGCCCCACCAGAAATGTAGCATAACCGCTCAAGCCTTAAAACCCCTCAGCTGCCAACAATTCCCAGATAGCCATTGTTTGTAGCAGCTCACGACTTAAAACCCATCGGCCACCAGTAATTTTCAGAAAGCCATTATTTGTAGCACGGAAGAAAATCACTAATAGTTGACCCTGTTGATCGTGGAATTGGGTCAAGGTCATGGCCCTTCAAACTCGACGTAAACATCTACGAGTATGATCAACTGATTAATTTTAAGTGTCATGCTGACCTTGAAATTGGGTCAAGGTCATTGTCTTTGGAAGTTGTTTGTAAATTTACAAATTAAACTCAAAGTCTGTAGTTAATACAGTATATTTTAAAGGTTGAGAGAACCGTGTTAAAACCAGCAGTTTCCTTTTATGCGTGACTGCCGATATCAAGTGAGGACTGGAATTTATTTCGTCACCCTGGTATTGGAAGATGAATGTTGACAGAGACTCCAAACTGCAGAACCCAGCAAACGGGAGATAATTGTGAAAACAGCAGCTCTGAGTGAGACTAGACGCTTACCAGGGTGATCTTATGTTAAAGTTTTATTATCTTAGCTTATCAGGTTGTTGAGATATCGTGCGCACGAAATTCAGAGATAATTAACCTTAGCGCCGTGTATGGAAGTTGTACTGTTCAATAATTCACAAAACCCTGAGTTTTGTTCACAAAACCGTGGGTTTTGCTTTTCAAAACCCTGGGTTTTGTAGCAAAACCCTGAGTTTTGCTAACAAAACCGTGGGTTTTATCACAAAACCCTGGGTTTCGTTAGCAAAACCCAGGGTTTTGTTACAAAACCTTGGGTTTTGCTCAGTTATTGAATTTTGATATCATTTTGGACAAAACCCTGGGTTTTGCTACAAAACTCGGGGTTTTGTGTACAAAACCGTGGGTTTCATGAACAAAACCCAGGGTTTTGGTACGAAACCGTGGGTTTTGTAGCAAAACTTTGGGTTTTGAGCACAAAACCCACAGTTTAAGTGCAAAACTCCGAGTTTTGATCACAAAACCCTCGGTTTTGTTATTTTTTGAACAAAACCCACAGTTTTGTTCCTAAAACCCTCGGTTTAGCCAGAAAACCGTGGGTTTTGTAACACTTTGGAATAACAGAACAAAACCGTGGGTTTTGTGACATCACGAATCCCAGGGTTTGAAAAGGTGCAAAACCCAGGGTTTTGCAACCAACCAATCATGACAGCTGTTACTTGGTAGGCCTTGCTAGGCTACTCAACTTAAAAATAGCGTCAAACTACAAGTGGCTCACTTATTGTGATCAATAACATCATTATTGGTTACCACGCGCAGAGTTTACCTCTTTGCGACATGATGAGAATATAAGTTATGTATTAATTAAAGGACGAGAGGGTGTGCATCCAGTGTTCAAAATAATCCACACGCCGGCGCGAAGAGCCGCATGGACTATTGAATGCAAAGCCTCAAGCTCTTTAATTTGCGTAAAACATTCGATCCGTTGCAAATAATAAATTTATCGCACGATGTATGATAGAGCCCTGGAAATTTTTGTCGAAATAGCGTTTTCGGTCCCATTCTTCAACCATTATTGTCTGAAATATTCAACAGTTATTGGTTGAGGTCATCTTGGCTTCGACTGGCGTGACCTACATCATAATTATAATATTCTGTGGCAATCCGCTTATCTGCCGCGGTCCTAGCTAGCTTAGTAGCTAGTCAGGTGGCCTTCAGGAAGGAAAAAAAAAAAGAAGAAGAAGCAAGCAAGCCCTATCCCACTATCGCAACTTTGCGCTCGGTATGCTCACAGCACCTGCTGATGATGCCACCTGGCAGGGTCATGGGAGCCCTAATAAGGGCTACCTTCTCCCTTCCCTTGCTAAGTTTGTCCTCTATTCTCTTCCGTGATTAATCCTAAGATATTATTCCTACTCTCCCAGCACTGCACCAAGAAACCTTTCACTGACTCTAAACCAACTCTACTTCCTGGAAATCGCCCTTCAATCCTAGTATCCATGCTAACATATCATTCTCTGCCATGTCCCTTACTTGCTCTAAGCTTTTACACTGCCCATCTCTTGTTCTCCATTGTACAAACAGCTGCTCTCTAAGCGCTCTGTACACCATGTCATCATATGATCAATGGTCTCATCCACATCCTCCCTACACACCCTGCACTTCCCATCACTCCCATTTGTCCACTTCTGTTTCCTCTTCTCCAGATTGATCACTCCTGCTCTGCCCTGAAACAACAGTCTAAAACCCTTGCTACCATCCATCATTTAGTCTTCACTGGCTTGTCTACAGCTCTATATGCTTTCAATGTTCTTTTTTCCTCAACCCCTCTTTTCCACTGCTCCACATGTTTCTCTTGGATCACCTTTCCTATATAGGATTTCCACGCCACTTCAATTTCATCTGGCCCTTTCAGCTCATATCTCACAGCTAACTTATCTTACTTCTTGAACCCATTTTGTCTTTTCACTGACAGCCTCAATGTACGCCTTCCTACACCATCTTTCTTCATTCACCTGTTGCAAATATCCCCAGTAGCCTAGCCTAGCCTTAGCTATTCTATCTCTTATTGGTAACCATCCCAACTCTCCCAACACTACCTCTGTTGCTACACACGGTGGTGCTCCAAGCACCCATTTCCCCATCTCCCTCTGTGCCTTCTCCATCCATTCAATATCCTTCTCACTAATGGTTATTAAATCTACCCCATACAACATCCCAGGTATGGCTACACGTTCCCACAGCACCCTTCTTGTGAATGATCTATTGAAGCTGTTCCCTGCTGTGACCTTTATCATACCTTTTGCTTTATTCACCTTCTGTCTGATTTTCTCAACATGGTACTTAAACATTCCCTGTCCTGTGACCTTAATGATCACCCCTAAATATTCGTACTCCTCACCCTCTCCAATTCTGATGACTTTCTCTTGACCCTCTGGTATCCTAAACTTTCCTACCATCCATTTCTCCTCCTGCCTTTTCTTCTGCCCCAAGACCATGACCTGACTTTTCTTCTCACTAAACTCTAATCTCCACTTTTCTCCATAGTCTCCTGCTATCCTCAAAAGTCCCTGTAACTCTCTACCTGTATCTGCCATTAACACAATGTCATCAGCGAAGAGCAACCCTGGTATCTTTTCTCCTCCTATTGTTACTCCTTTATTGCTCTCTATCAGCTCAGTTCCTAGTTCTCTCATGTATATGGCAAACAAAATCGGTGATAACACACAACCTTGTTTTAGCCCGATGTCTAACCTTGCCCCGTGAGTTTCCACATCTCCTATACTGAGAGTACAATTTATATCTGCATACAAAGCCTTTGAAACTTCCAGAAAGCCACCTCCAAAGCCTAGCCCTTCCATTTTAGCCCACAGTGCATTTTTAGATGTGAAGGAGTAAACAAAGCCGCGTGGTCCGACCACCATCGCATATGAAAACGTTACTCTACATCCCTACAAGCTAACGTGGCCACATGCTTAGCGTGTTTGACTGCCAGTCAAGGGGTGGCTGGATCGATTCATAATATATCCTTTTAAATTTTTTTATTAATAAATTTAATCGAATAGAAATTTTGGACTTGGATATATCTCAATGTTCAAGTTGTTGGTTCTGGTAAAAGAACAATACTGTGACGCCTGAAAATGTCTAACTGGCTTTTGGTTTGTTGTGTTTGTTTATTTATCAATCGGTGGGCGTGCTTGTGTACACTGAACCATTCCACATTTCTTGAAAAGGTGCCAGGCTGTCTTGGCGTTATTTCCAGTGCCTGTACACAACTCAGTAGTGGGAATAGGTAGTTTGTATTGGGGTAGTGGCTGGCACAGGGACATGCAGTTACAGGCGGGGTTTTCACCCTTCCAGTTGCAGAGCTCCCGTGGAAGAGCTTTAGTATCTTTCACTAGAGCTGACACAGAAATTTGAAAGTTCTGAATGGTGGGATGAAGGTGGAGTTAAAGAATACCATGTAACAATTTAAGAATTAGTCGTGTTGAGATAATTATCACCACGATGTGATGTGGCAGTCGTTTTGTAATCAACGGTCGTATAATTACTGCAGGCAGCGACACAACGTATGGTGGATTTTAACGACGCGGCAGATCAGAGGCCTTATGCTGCGAAAACTTCAGCCCGGTCGCCCGGGCCGGTCGCACGGTCCCTGAAACTGAAAATCAGTTTTAATTTATTAAATTTCTTAAAAACACAGACACGTTATACATCTTACATGTTTTCTCTTGTAGTACCTAAAATATGAGCTCATGAAGTGCACACAGTGATAAAATACACGAGATTTTAAGTCGCAAATCGATGTAAATTTTCCGAGATCCGCCATCTTAGCATGATATTGGTTTATAGCAAGTTCAGAAAGCAAGCCGTGTTTTGAGTGGTAGGCATATCCATATGACCAATTTGGCGTTAAAATACAAAACCGTGGGTTTTGTGACGTCACAAATCCCAGGGTTTTGCGAATTGTTCAAAACCGTGGGATTTCTGACGTCAGAAAACCCTGCGTTTTGCAAATAATTGAACAAAACAACTGCAAAACCCAGGGTTATCCGGACAAAACTCGCGGTTTTGAAACAAAACCGTGCGTTTTATGAAAAGAAACAAAGCAAAACCCTGGGTTTTGTTACAAAACCCAGGGTTTTGTGTGCAAATCCCTGAGTTTTGTGGTAAAACCTTGGGTTTTGCTAGCAAAACCCACGGTTTGGTCTACAAAACCCTGGGTTTTGTGACAAAACCCAGGGTTTTGTGTCTATTATTGAACAAAATTTTTAAAATTCTGATATTTGCTCTGTTATCCTGGGTAGTGCACAAAACCCTGGGATTTGCAAGCAAAACTCAGGGTATTGTTACAAAACTCACGGTTTTACGTACAAAACCCTGGGTTTTGTACCAAAACTCTGGGTTTTGCTTACAAAACCCAGGGTTTTGTTTTACAAAACCGTGGGTTTTGTACACGAAACTCAGGGTTTGTGAATTATTGAACAGTACAACTTCCATAGACGTGCACCTTCCAATTGGATCAATATCACTCTCCTTCAAATCAACTCAGACTCCTGCAAGGATGACCAACTGTTCAGGTTTCGGGATCCTAGCCCACCCGTTTTTTGAGGTATTGCGCGCAGGAAATTTGCACGGATGGACGCGGAGACGCAGGCTATTGCAAAACCCCGGGGGCCTTAAGAGCCGTGGGAGTAAAAAAAAAGAACTGTATATTGCCGACAACGTCATCAAACATAATTTCATTGTAAAGTTGTGTTGTGTTTTTAGGGCAGAATAAAATCCGCTGATATGGTGAGTAGATGCATGTACATCAGCAATTGACTTTGAATCGGTATTTGCAATCAGGAAGTTATTTGAAAATACATAAAACACGTTCCCCATGCCGCTCTGTTCGCGACAGTACCATTCCTTGGTAGAGAGGCGCCGTACGATAGATATGACTCGCTACATCATCATCATTATCATTGATGTACCTGGTTTTGTAGATTTTAATTCCCCGTTACTTGGAGGATTCCTTGCTGAATTAAAGATATAACACAGGCCATAGTCTGTTAGCTCGGAATAGAATCGTTCATGAGTGCAGTAATCTTCGTTCCAAGAACACCTGTTAATGTAAAATCATTATCGTGTTATAAAGCAGTAGGTGGCAAGATGGTTATATTGCATAAAATTAAATCATGTGAATTTCTGATCGTTTTCCAACGATAAAGTGTGGACTCTATATACTTGGCTACACAAGGTGCGACAAACAATGAAGTTTAAAATACTTCCGATTTCATTTATTTAGAGCAGCAAGCAAAAACATTTGAAGGTGCATGTATTGCAGGGGTAATGTCATGTATTACCTGTATATTAGGTCTTCCTTTCGGTGTGCAGCAATGTAGTATAACTCCGTCAAATTTTGTATCACTGTAAAGTAACATTAAAAATAATGAAAAAAAAAACCCCAAAAGAGTACAACTTAAATCATTGGAATTAATGATAACAACAAACGTGTCAAGTCCACGGGTGTGCAATCTTGAGTTTATTCCTGAGAATACTTTGAGCACGTGCATAACTTTGTGAATTAGAGTACAACTTAAATCATTGGTATTAATGATAACAACACACGTGTCAAGTCCACGGGTGTGCAATCTTGAGTTTATTTCTGAGAATACTTTGAGCACGTGCATAATTTTGTGAATTCTCAAGTTGTCTTTGCTCTATATTGGTTTACGGATATATATATACATATATATATATATATATATATATATATATATATATATATATATATATATATATATATATATATACATATATGACAGCTTGGATATGTGGATTAACAGAGGAAACGACTTATTAGAAATATTGCAGCAAATTTAAATTCCAACAGTCTTTACCAAAAGCTTCTTTGTGAAATGTACGTTGGTTTTAATTTAACAAATACAGGAGCACATATCTATATATATGTATGTCTGTGTACGCATGACAATTCTGAAAAACGTTGTTTATATTTTTTTGAAATGTAGATTACTAAAATATTTGATTCATTGCACTGTTATGAATAAAATATATACCGTCCATGCCATGAAGGAGACAACATACCGACATGTGCATGTACTGTGGTAATATAGGGATGTATACATAATTTGTTTAGATTATTCGACAAACTGAGAGGTAGTGCACGGTATAGACTACCCACAGGAAATACTTACCTCCGTTGATCCTGCTCGAGTTTTTTGAAAGTGTGAATGCTTCTTGGTCCAAAACTGTATCAAGAGCCACAGAATTACCCACTCCGTAGCTTCCACCAGTAGAGCTGCCGTCAGTAGATTTTTCCGATTTACTGAAGTAACCATCTATATAAATCGACATAGACCAATTTGTAATTGCAGTTTTATTGTGCAAGCAAAAATGCGTATTTGTTAATGTCATATTTGGGCCCATCTATGTTTTGCGGTATGTATAAGTACTTATTTTGCTCATCCAAACATACTGAAATAAAGCCTAGTATTGTTATCAATAAAAACAAGAATTTTCAGTGTAAAAGATTTTTTCTAATTTTTGATTGGTAAAATGGGCGTGACGCATAATATTCCGTACACTTAGGTACTGCTACAATCCCTAGTTTCTGGTGGAGATTGTTATGCCCGGGATACATAATTTCATGCCATATCCGTGGTCATGACCGCTATGGTCACTGCTGTTATTTGATGCATACAAGCTGCTTTGCATGTGTCGTAATGAATACCTCAGTACTGAAGACCATAATTGAGCCAATAGAAATTAGCAGAACAGTAGTGTTGCAGCGTACGGCTATGTATTTTGCAGTGTTTGAGGTATATCAGGCGGTCTCGGACGGTTAGAGTGCTCATTGCTCTCCTCAACAATTACACGAGCTATATTCATAGAGTGCAACCAAAGTACGAAAAATTGGCTAGAAACCACAGCACTATGACTAATTTTTACAAGCACAAAGTTCAACTGTATCCCAAAACATAAAATACCATTTCATAATGACACAGAGTGGCAAACTCAAACTCCCCAGTGCACGATACCTGTACGAAGGAGTACAATACATCTATAACTTGAGACAAATGTGAACATATTGGGTCAACATTGTGCGAAATCCAAACAGATCTGGGGGAGTTAGTTCTGGATGATTTGTTTCCAGAAGATGGCGAGGTCAGTGCTACAGCAAGCACAAGTGAACATACTTGGACAACTTCAAAGTGTTGATTGCATCAAGTAGCCCAGAGGTCAATGGACTGGTAGAGTTTAGTGATCTCTGTTCCAAGTCTGAAAAGCCAAGGTCAAGAGACATGTGACCCTGAAGGATTACTACCTGGCAGTTTAAGTAACTGACGCCACAAGGAAGACTAGGTTGCACCCCTATCCCATGTGCATTACCATTTTCCCTCAATAAGACATACATTCAGGAAGTATCTTCCATAGTATGTGTTTCCATGTGCAGCCTGTTGCAGCTGTGATTTTCAATGGTTAACACTGGGAAGCATGACCGGTTGCTCATACGGTCACAACGACAGTTGCCACTGTCAATTTGGGGCTGGGGCTGAACATTTTGACAACTGGACCATGTTGGTATGTGGATTTCTGGCTGCTCTAACTGTGGCACTCAACAGTGTTCTGCAGCTTGGACTACGAGATGGAAAGACTGGCTTACATATGCACAGACCAACCAACTGTATGTAAAAGGTTGTAGGATGAGTGACATGAAAATTGTCTTACTTCAGAGAATTTGCTCTTTGGTGGAGACATTATTTCCAGACCTAGGCAATATTTTACCTCCAAACAGTATTACGATGATCCTCCATTGGAGATCTTGACCTGCCTATTATATCTGCTGCCAGAAGACAGATTTGAACTCTGAAGAGGTTAAAGAAAATGACTTTGTCTTCACCATGAGTGTGGGGATGGGTGGGTATCAGATGAAGATGTTACATGCCAGTGATTCATGCTAAGAGAACTATGCATTTTATTGATGCGCATTGCCATCTTTGAAGGAATAGGATTGTACCTCAAGTATGGACATCCAATCTGTACTCAAGAGCAACCCCAACAGCCCTGAGAAGTTCATCCTGGACCATGCAACCACCGGCAGACAAGGGTGGGATGGAGAAGTTGCAAGCAGACCAAAGAGTAAAATTTTTATTTTTATTTTATACAAGTATCTAAATTTGACATGGGGAGAAGCATTGGAACTTTGAAGGCTGGCCTTTCCCAGCGGGAGGTTGCTAGGGTAATGGGGTGCTCCAGGCCATTGGTTAAAAGGTGGTGAGAACGTTTCTAGGAAATCAGAGGATCAAGAGGAAGGCTGGATTTTGGGTAACCAAGACTGTCAGATGGGACGGATGGCTGTTACTTCGTCCAGTATGTGAAGAGGTACAGGTTTTCTTTCACTGCAAGGTATCATCAGCAATAGCACCAGGCCTGCAACATCACAGTCTATCATTAACAAGAGAATAGTGTTGGCCAAACTGAGTGCATACCACCCTGCCATTCACATCTCTCTGTCCTGCACACAAGGCACAACGGGTACAGTGGTGTAGAGAACATGAAGCCTGAACCAGATATCAATGGGACAGCACAATGTAGTCAGATCAATCCTGATTCTGCTTGGATTTCCATGATAGAAGAATAAGGGTTTGGCAAATGCATTCCAAGAGGTTATTAGAAAGATGTATGGTAGAACATGACTGTTGCGGAAGAGCCAGTGTCATGATGTGGGGGCAAGCAATTACAGCAACAGGGAGGATAGCTCTTATCAGGATAAACAGGACACCAACATGCAAGCGCCACATGGATGAGATCCTACCCACAATTGATAAATGGACCCAACAATATCCAGAGCTACTGTTTCAATACACACTGCTTGAGTCAGCATGCAGTATCTACAGCAACACAACGTCCCATTGTTGCCATGTCCAGCCCCTTCTCCTCACCTGTCCCCCTCCGAGCATTTGTGAGATGTGCTTGGTCGTCGAATTTTGGGTGAGTATCAAGAACCCACAACAAGAACTGGCACAGAGGCTCACAGATGAGTGGAATTAAATTCCCCAGACTCAGATCGCCAAGCTGACAAGCAGCATGCCAAGGCAGATCCAAGCTTGCTTTCTGAAGCATGGTGGTAGCAACCGGTATTGATGCATGCAACCTCCCAACAAGAACAACAACAACAACAATAACCAAAAAGGTACTTTTGAGGACCACCATTTTCTCCCAAAATAGATGTCAAAGGCAATGGTCTAATAATGTAAACAAAATCTCCACACACATTCTCAAAACATGTGCATAATGTTGAAGAAGGGGGTGACATCTTTTTTTCCCCAGCAGTATGTATCTGTTTGGAGGAGCTGACTTTGAAAATAATATAAGCAAATGCATTTTTACTTAGGTGCAACCATGTATTGTAGAATCAAGAATATTCATCAAGGAAATCCTTGAAATATCTTCAGGTAATGAGTGGATGTACATGTAAGCTGTTTCTGTACTTTATATCTTCATTCTAGTGCATTATATGTCTGTGTGTCAAAACAGACACGCTGTTTTTCTAGGATTTTTTTTCTTTCTCTCTTGTTGTTGTTGTTGTTGTTGTTGTTGTTGTTGTTGTTCTTCTTCTTCTTCTTCTTCTTCTTCTTCTTCTTCTTCTTCTTCTTCTTCTTCTTTCTTTGTTTGTTTCTTTCTTTACAAGCATATTTGTCCGACATTTCATCTGAAAACTATTGTATGTAGAAAATACAAACGTGGCATGATTATACCTGCCTACATAAAGCCTTAGAATATAGAGTTTTTTGTAAAGAGGCTTGCCGGTTTTGAAAATTATGGAAAAACGTTTGGCTCAAATTGTAGATAAATTATTATGATACTGTACGGATTTGTTATTTTCAAGGGGCTTCTAAAGGTCAATGGGTAAGGTCATTTGGGCCTTTGAAAGTTCAATTCAGCCTTAACTTGGTCAATTTTCATCCAATTTTAATCATGTTGGACTAAACTTGTACGTATTACAACACTGCATAGTTTTGTAATTAACATATAATCTCTAAATGTCAAAGATCAAAGTCATTTGGACCTTTGAAATTTGCATCTAGCCATAACTTGGTCAATTTTCATCCAATTTCAGTCATGTTGGGCTACAATTGTAGGTAATTGCAACAGTGCACATTTTTGCAATTTACATGTGACCTCTAAAGGTCAAAGGTCAAGGTCATTTGGACTTTGAAATTTTCATCTAGCCATTAGCTTAATGGAATGTAAAGTGCCAAACGCCTTGAAGATTGTATTGCATGAATGGAATCAAGAATCAAGGATCATTTTATTCAATCAATACATACGAATTTACATTACAATATCATTTGTACTAATATAAAATAGTACATATTGACCTGGGAGACTTGTACTGAGGTCATATCTGACTGCTATCATGCAAGCCTCCCTAAAAGCATCACAGTGTTGAATCAGTAACAGGTAACATTTGAAGAATACACTAATGACAGTTAAAATGTGTTTCAATTACAATTACAATATTTTCGAACCAGGGTACTTAAAAAGGGAAAAAGATAATAACAGATAAATTACCAGTATCGCAAATATAACAATTCTGTATACAACATGCTGTTTCATACTTGTCTATGAAATATATTTTTACATAGACTGTAAAACCTTGGATGGTATGTGTGTTTACTTTGTCTCTTATTATTGCTGGTATGTCGTTCAAAGTATGGCCCAGTTTATGCCTAATACAATCTTGTATAGACGCTCGAGAAGTGCGATTTTTAAAAAAGTTTCTCTTTGTTGTGTTACAGTCACGTGTGATGGAGCTTGAAAATATGGGCAAGTTATGGAAATATGCAGATAGTTTGTCATTTTTAGGTCTGTGATAAATTTTTAGAAGCTGCAGTTTATATATATCTTGCCGTTTTAGTAACTTCAATTGTTTAAATATAGCTTCGGTGTAGGCATTGAAGTTTTTACTGCTTATTATACGAATTGACCGTTTTTGTATGGTGAAAGGTCTTCCTGATTTATGTCTCCATGCAAGAAGGCAGTTGTTAATATGTGATAAAAATTAATATATTATATCAGATTAAAAGAATTTCCATCGAAAGGATATTTTAAAGTTTATTCAAAATACCTGTTCTCTGCGACGCTGTGACACATATCTTCTGTATATGGTTATCCCAGCTCATATGTTTGTTTAAAGCTAGACCCAAGAAGTTAAATTCATCCACGCAGTCAATTTTTACTGTATCAATTTCAGGAGTCGGAATTGCTACTTTTTAAACGGCTTGTAAAATAACATGAATTTTGTTTTCTTTACATTCAAATATAACTTATTTACCTTTAGCCATGCACATACTTTATCTTACTCTGCATTTATAATTTGGGAAATGTTATTATTTGGATCTTGGTTTTTACAAATATTTATTGCACTACATAATGTGGTATCGTCTGCATAGGTAATAAATTTAAATATATTTGAAGCAGATTTAATATCATTAATGTAAATTAAAAACAAAAGCGGATCTAGAATAGATCTTCGAGGTGCACCTGTCGTTATGTCTACCAATTGAGACTTAACATCATCTATGATGACATTTTGTTTCCTATTCAAATAACTTTTAAACAATGTTAAACTATTGTCTTTTATACCATAGTAATGTAATTTGCATTTACAGATTTCGGGATCTAAAGTGTCAAACGCCTCAGACAAGTCCTTAAAGATATTTACAGGTACATCTCCTTTGTCCATAAAGGTAAAAATTCTGTCAATTAATTCGTATGAGGCGAGTTCAGATGAGTGACACTTTCTAAAGTCGTACTGACGTGCATAATACAGTTTTTTCATTGAATTACTCATGTGTTTGATCAAGTATGACTCGCTCAAAAACCTATGATATAGCCAGGAGAACAGAAATGGGCATGTAATGATCAAGTACGGTTGTGTCATTCTTCTGATGAATCGGAATAACTTATGCAATTTTCAATAAATCCGGAAATATTCCTGTTTTTAGAATTTCATTTCCTCCCACTGTTATAGGTTTAAACAGTTCCAGTTTTACCATGGCCCCAACTCTTTTTAGGTTTTAGGGAATTTATTACTGTCATTATCATGTCATCTGTAACACATTTGAAGTGCAGTGTATTTTTAGGTTGGTTAGTCAGGTAATCAAGGAAGTTTTTGTCATTTGGTAAATTTATTTCTGTAGCCAATTTTGGCCGTATATTTGTAAAGTACCTATTAAAATTATTTGCAATTTCCTGCTTATCAGTAACAATATGGCCATCTATGTTAAAATCATTGGGAAAACTTCGTTTCTTTTTTAGTCTGCTTAAAATGACGTTTATAGTGGACTGAGTGTATTTTATGTCATATTTGTACTTGTTAAAACATGTTACAAAGAAACGTTCCTTTGATCTGTTTACACAACTTTGGAATATTTTCTTATAGGTCTGCCGGGTTCTTTTACGAATATTCTACTCGTTACTGCCGCGTGGGGGTTCTCTTTAAAGTTTTGTACATATTTTTCCTTTTTAAATTGACATGATAATACCTTGGGTTATACAAGGTGACTTTTTATGTTTGTATTTGTTATATTTGATAATGATACATAATTTAGATATTTAAAATTGTGTATCTCACGAAAACGTTGAGAAGAAATATCTTTCAGTGTCATCAGAAAAACCCATTAATTCAAAATGTATTCCTTAAAGTTTTGTACGAGTTTATGTGACATTGTAGAAAATCTTGACAAAGAATACGTTCAGAATTATGATTTAAAACGATTTCATCCAACATACACCAAGGATTCTCCTTTGTAGGCAGACAGACGCATTGAGTGCAAAATATATATATATATTTCGCTTCAGTTTAATACTTAAACTCTCATACACCAAAATATGAAATTTTAAACCACCA
Source organism: Hermodice carunculata (assembly GCA_964020975.1). Lineage (NCBI taxonomy): Eukaryota > Metazoa > Annelida > Polychaeta > Eunicida > Amphinomidae > Hermodice > Hermodice carunculata. The sequence continues at coordinate 24,538,260 of OZ026630.1, forward strand.
TTATACGCATACACACGTAATTATGAACGCACATTGTTGTTGCTTTTTAACCTTAAGTCGCTCATGGACAGAAGTGAGCACTTTTTGCATGGGCACAGAGATGGTGCAAACTGCCATGATATTATATATTAGCCATACAAATTCTCCTTGAATTATTCATACTTCTGGTCGATAATAGCCATGCATATTGGGTCATACTATTTTCGGAAGTATATATATTTTCAACTTCATCATTGTATAAAAGTGTCTAGAACACAGATATAAATATAGCAACCATAGATTTAATTTTAAAATGTTAGATCAAAGCAAACTTATACGTACAATTTGCAAACAACCTGCAGTGCTTTAAGCCTTGTTGTTGCCACATTACTAATTAAATTTCAGCCATTAAATTATATTAAATGTATTATAAAATATAGTTTGAATTTTTATAAGTTGAATTTTTTTTAATTCACAAAACGATCATGGCAACATATATGAATAGTCTATATCTGGGTTATTCTAAATTCGCCTAAGGTGGTGCTGCCCATCCTGATAATGGTTGACCGCCCACATCTTTTGGTCACTTTTTTGAACCCCACTTTTTCTCCATAGATTAATACGGGGAATTAGCAGATATAAATTTAATCTCTCTATGTGTTGCCAAATAAGCATTAAAGTTTCGTTTTATCACTCCTGGGTGTATTTGAAAGATATATGTATTACAGGTAGATTAGAAGTTGATAATTCCAAAAGTCGTCCTCACATGCATGGTGAAACTTTTAGCCTTACTGTAATGTTATGGGCTTTGCTGACCAATCGGACCTCAAATGCCATCGGTTGCTAGGTGTCACAAAGATGCATCATGGGAACAAAAGGCTGCGTGTCAAGAAATTAAACCAACCCAGATCCCCCTATTAATACGTACCGAATACCGATTTTATGTATCCTGCAGATTGATATTGGTTCCAAAATTTGAGGTCTTCAATCACAACGGCAGCTGGCTCATCGTCAGTATCATTGATTCTAATGGCGCTATTGCTGGCAGTCATATTTCCAAGCTGGTCTTGTGCCATGATGGAACCGTTTATATAAATGTTCAAACCAGATTGGTTATTCCAAGAAACAGCGAGGTGATTCTGTTTAACAGGTATGATATCGACGGTCCCTGTCCAGCGGTACATTCCACTGGTAACCGAGGTACTCAGCAGGTTGACAGGACTCGATCCTTGAACAATCTTTGTTTCAACCGAAATTGAGCTATTCTTACCCGTGAAGGTGAATATGGGAATCTTGGTGGCGTTGCCAGCGTGGGTAATGCGCATCCAAAAGGCTAGAGTGAAACCAACTGAACACTGTGCTGCATTATCCAGGCAAGTGGCCTGGCTATCATGGAAAATTATTCCAGTGTCGTCTTTTTTGACAATCATGAGTTTCCCAAAATCCCCATTCTTGGTCATCTTTGAGTTGATAACCTTCTTTAATTTGTCCTCACCAATGGTTACGGTACTCAGCTGATCTGTATGATGAAAAAATGTGTAATTGCATTTCGCAAGATACGATGACTTAATTGCTGGTTTTCTCACGTTACACAAGTACTCCTGCTAGAACATGTAACCAAAAATGTGGTATGGGAAACTATATACACTGTAAATCTAAATGCTATGAACTCAAGCTTGGGATAAATGTTTGAGAATATTGAAAATACTATTCTAGTGCTAAAAATAGTTGCATAGTTGTTAGTATGACTTTCGTACTGTATGCATATTATGATCATAAAGCGTAAATGCACATGCATCCTACTTACCCAGGCATGACGCAAGCGTAAATCTAAAGTCCTAGAGTTCAATGCCCTATGTGCAACCACAAGCAAACACTGTGTACGTTGACATATGCAGGCAATAATTCTATTTGTAAGCAGCAAACAAAAGTATTATAATATGGAAGAACTAATTCGGTTAGTAGAATAACTGAGGGATATAATTTTACCTAGCTGCATAATTTGAAGTAAAGCAATAAATGCATACATGCTTTCTACTTGAAAATAAACAGCAACCAAGCCATGCTAGCAAAGGTTCTCCTGTATCACGGGTTACTCCGTTACATATTCCCTGGCCTATAGGAATTCAAGACATTCTGGTGCAAGGGTTTCACCTGTGTTTCTCTCCTCTTCTACCTTTGCTATAACATCCACTTCACACAATGTCATAAAAGCCCCGCCTCGTGAAATTATTTGAATGTAAACATATTGTCCCACCATTGGTCGCTGGCAAAGAAAAGCAATAGTTGCGCCATCAGGGGGCGATTTGGTCTGATGATGGCATAGAGGTTTTGCTTGAATTTCATCGGCATTGAAACTGAGCTTGTCATCTACTCTGATGTCAAAGTTTCTAAGCCTCTTACCTGCAGAAGGAACGGAAGAAGATAAATACGCGAATACATTTGCATGAGTGAAAAGTTTGCATTATTTTCCGTTCAAGTTCACAAATAAAGGTCTTGAGTCTGCTTCATTTTCCAACACGTGATCTCAGTTGCTGCTTATGGTTAACAGCTAACAAATACAGTTGATATCCCTAACTCACCTGATATATAGAGTAACATGTAAAAGGAGGGTTGCGGGAACAGCCCGTCCTTAGCTAACCTTGACATTTAGTGAGACAATTTGAGCAAATTCACAGAGAATCAATTAAGCTATGTCCCCAACAAATTTAAAGTGAATGTAACTGCCGTTCTTGCAGAAGTGGAAAATCTGAATGACAATTGTAATCTCTATTGTCTTGCATTGTAATCAATATGAATGCACTGATGGCACATTTATGTCCATATGTGCATGGAGCAGGTCACAAAGAAAAAATAAAAGAGGGCTAACTATCACATGATCACTGCAGAATGACATCATAGTTACAGAGCACGCCCACAAAGTAAATAATGGTGCAATTTTTTCTGCATGACTTTCCTTTACCTTTATCCCACAGGCGCCCAAAAATTCGTTACAATCAGAAGTCTGAAGCATCCCCATCTAGTGACTAACCTTATAGGACCCTTCTACAAGGTTCATTTTTACCAAGGCTTAGCCCAATCTGACTAATGGTTTTCAAGAAGTCCAAAACAGCAAAAACGAACGAAAATGAGTTAAGCACAAAGGTGACAGAGACACTTGTTGAACAAAATAACTTTGGGTCCCCAGCGTCCATTGAAATTTTGGAACAATTGGACAAACAGTTTCGAAGAAAAAAATACTTTTGAAAATAAATAAATGAAAAATAGAAAATCTGGAACGAGACCATTGCATGAAACTCACTAGAGAGCCCGTCCCCGTTACATCTCCTTCAAGTTTGAAGTGAATCTGATGGTTTTGGAGCAGTCGGAAAATAGGCGTTTCATTGCAGTCCACATTGCCTTGTATTGATCAACAGGAATGTATGTATTAACAGAAAAGCACCCAAATTGATTATTTCGTTACAAATCTGGGATTGCGAGCATCACCACCTGGTGAACAACTGTTTTCCCCTTCCACAAGGTAAATTTCTATCAAGTATCACCACAATCTGTGTGACAGTTTTGGAGAATTCAAAAGTAGCTAAAGTCACCCAACTTTGTATATGTATGTATGTATATATATATATATATATATATATATATATATATATATATATATATATATATATATATATATATATATATATATATATATGTATTTATATACAACCTGCTGTGCAGAGGTCTCGGGATCTCAAAACAAGTCCTTGTGCAATTTCGCAGCAATTGGCCGAGCAGTTTTCGAGAGGAATTTTGTTAACGAAGCAGCCAACCAACTACTAAAAAAATAAAACAAAACTAAATAAAAGAAAAAATCGCTGAAGCGTTAAACATGTGAACAAACTCAGAATACAGCCTCACCCAAGGTACATCCCCATCGAGTTTGAGGAGAATCTGGCCTTGGAAGAAGTCGAAGATGTGAGTTTATTGAAGGACAAAAACACCACTCTATAATCTGAGCTAACTGATAAGTTAGATGAGCTTAAGATTAAGCTAAATGGTGGAAGACCTTGCCACATAAGCAATCGAAGCTCTGCGTTCCCATTCATTTACGCTCTATAGTATCTTCAGCAGACGACACAGCATCACCCTTAATAAATGTTATTCTATTTGTGAACCAGCCCTCTTTGACAGAGGCGCTTACATCCAGGTGGCACGTCGTCGTAACCCTGCAACCCGGTCACACTTTTCCTTCTCACTCCAGATTCACCATGTGAACATGACATTCAGAAAGATAGGCTGTAGGCTTTATGGCAAGTTTGTGAAGCAGTTTCTATTGATGTACACATTTCATTGGGGAACAGATAAAAATACACTTAGTCCCTAGTTAACACCTACCACAACAGTCGCCCCGGTTGGTGATTTGTACAGCGACAACCAGGTACTGTCGCTGAAGATCAACCGCCCACCATGGCTTCTTTTCCGAACGTGAATGCGTGCATGATGCAGCATAAAACCAGGCAATCGGGTTTCCATCAACTGCCTTTTTCGCGGCACCCTTTTTACCTCCAACTGTGCTCTGCCATGCAGGTTTTGAGGTAGCCAGGCCATGTATTAAATTGTCTACGTTTTGGTGGGAATATAAAATGTTTAATTATACATTTATGCAATAATAGACATTGAAAATGATAAGTTAAAAGAGGCATATTTGTAATTTGCCTGTAACCCATAGCTCTTCCTTACACCTGATTTCAATATAGCAGTAAGGTGTCGTTTTGAGCCCAACAGTTAGGATAAAGAGACACTGCTCCTTTATACGAGCACATCTACATTTTGTCAATGGAAAAAAATGCCACCGTGGTAAAGTGCTGCGTCACACATTTTGCTCTGAAACGGTCCAAATACGTTCAGACATTGGGCAGATAGTAAACTGCAGGTCACCGAAAACTCGTGTCAAACTCAAATTCTTCTAGCAATGCACTGTTTCTCAGACTTGTCGAAGGGCACATGACGTCCGGCATTGCCTGCTGAACAGACTAAGCACCAACATGGAGCTCCGTCCGCTCAGGAGGCAAGGCTGCACATTATATGCAAGGTAAGCCCCTGTGTGTCCTTATCTTCTGAGTGGTTAATTACTTGCATATTCAATGGTGGTTTTCTTATCTTGAATTTTGTTATAATATTAAATATGTGGTAGCGTTAACGCAGATTTTCTTATTGTCTCTTCTTTGTGCCTTCAACAGGGACATATCTGTCAGTACGCTGGGCAACCAAAACAGTCACTCATTGGTCAACATGCAAATTGTGAGGCAGATGATGATGATGATGATGATGATGATGATGATGATGATGATGATGATGATGATGATGATGATGATGATGATGATGTATAGAGGATAGTTCGAAATTGTAGCACGCCACTTATGACAGTAGATTTTTTTTTTTTTTTGGTTGCTGTTTTTGTACATTATAAGTGCGGATTGTATATGGAAACAAATCACTATTCACACAGGCATGTTTGAGGCAATGCATTCGATAAATATTGTTTTAAATACGAAAAAATGTAATGCAACAGAACGCATTTTTTTTCAATTTTTTCAGCGTACCATTTTGAATAAGGTCAAATTTGTTTGCAAATTTGGGGGTATTATGCAATTAGGGAATGTGGTGTATATATATATATATATATATATATATATATATATATATATATATATATATATATATAGATATATAAATATATTACCACTACAGTCTATATCACGACAACAATAGTTAATACATTTAGTTTTATAGAGCTCTTTAATCAAGCCATTTCATGCATTGTACACATCGTTTTGCCCACCATTAAGGACAACATAAACATATAAAAAATATCACTGCAATGGTTTATACGCACTAATTTGTTCTTTGTTATTATTCTGTTCCAATTTGTGCATGGGAATTCCAAAGAGCCCATTGCCAATAGACATTTCGATGAAAATTAATCCATTTGGTCATGATCATTGATAAAAGGGATTATACTACTTTTCTTGTTTCTGTTTTTGTTTGTGTTTGAGAGAATCTATGCTTGCATGTGAACACTTAAATGTATGAACCAGAAAACAGCCGTTTCGATCATAGAAATTGGCAACAACACTTTTGTCACCACCCTATTGCATAACATATGAAACGCGTATTTTTGCTTCCTTGTATATACACAATTTTGAAAGATGAACAATTCCTCACGACCCACATGAAGCGAATTATGTTTCTGCTTGGAAATACGGGCAGAGAATATGAATGCTTTGTTGGTCACTACATTTATCTTGACATTTTGCGCAATGTTACTTGGGGCACCCAGTGGGTGCAGATGGAGCCAAATTTGCAGCGTTATGATGTTTAAATTACATTGTGCCGTTACATGACTGAGTCTGGCTGAATATAAATGGACAACTGCTTTACCGGCATTTTTGAGAACATACATTTGAGAACGACGTGGGTCGGTGGAGTCAGTGATTGTCACGCAATTGGCATGCTAAAAAGACCTTATTTCAGGGACAAAAGTGTTTCGTCAAATATCTTACAACAGTAAACGATGTGTATCAGCAAAGATCATTGGAGCACAAGAAGAAGCCAGCATTTTAAAGAGGTTATCTGCAAGTCCACAGTTAGCTGATGTTTTAATCTCTTGAACAGCCGAATTTGAAATCAAAAATAAAAATATATCAAATCAGCATACGTACATAATGGATGCTTGAATTTTGACAGGTACATAGGAAATGAAAGGAACGTGCATTACATTTGCAATTATATCTAAATCAATGATAGCAATGTATATATATATATATATATATATATATATATATATATATATGTATGTATGTATGTATGTATATACATACATATGTGTTGGTATCAGCAAATCTTTTAGATCATATGGTCAAATTACCTTAAAACTGACTAAATTGATGCTCCCAATGATATGTGATGATTTGCTCATATATTCAAATCTTTATTCATATGATCAAGTCACTTCCCCCGCATATGTGCAAATCAATTTACCCAACTTGTTCATCTGATCAGAATCTATTTCTTCATTTAAACAAATACTTCCTGGTATGCATGCGCTTTTCTATTTTCCCGTGTGTGCGTAATAGCAGAAGGAAATTCAAGAGCAGCTGCTGCTGACAGCCGGCAACAACAGCTGTTGATTAGATTTGAGATTCTCCCACCTACCTCCTGACCAGACAGTACTTATTATTTATCAGTAAACCAAGTCTTATTTATACCTATGAACAAATATTTCCGTCCCGCATGCGCAAATCAATTCGCCGATTTGTTCACCTGATCAAATACTTCCTGTTACGCATGCGCTTATCTTCTTTCCCGTGTGTGCAAAATTGCGGAGGGAAATTCAAATGCAGAAGCTGCTGACAGCAGACAACAAGAACAGTTGCTGACATACGAGATTCCCCGCCTACCATCCGGTCAGGGAGTACTTATTATTTTATAGTAAACCAAGTCGTATTTCATGTAAACAAATCGATTTGTTCATATTGTATTTGTGTCTTCTTGCCTTGAACCACTTCCTAGTAGTCGATATCCTATTCCGCAGTCCAAACTCTTTACTCTCCATAACTAACCTGTCACTGTCTAACCTATATACATATGGAATTACTATTGTCCATATTGCACACGTTCTTCTGTAAAATTTTGACATAGGCTGTATCAGCCCAAATAAATTAAAGGGTCTTCAGCGGGTAACTACTCAACATGTTTCGGAGCCTTTTACCCGTAATTTATATAAATAAATACTGTCTTTTACCTATTTGATCATATCGACCAACAAATTTGATCACATGAACAAACAGAAAATAGTTGTTCATATGATGAACTGCATTTTTTTCAAATGGTCAAAATCTCTTTGATCATGTGAATGAATGCATTTGATCATATGAAAGATTATTTTCTATGTTTTTCAACAAATACAAGTACACATAGTCTGATTTGTTCAAATGATCAAATCTAGTTGTTCATATGGTCGATTTGATCATGTCATAAAATAGTGTTTCATATGATTAAATAACCATTCATATGATTAAAGATTTAGTCATATGATCAAATACTGAAACTAACAAAAAAGGGCTTCATATATATATATATATATATATATATATATATATATATATATATATATATATATATATATATATATATATATATATATATATATATACAAAACCTTCAAAAAGAACTACAAAGAAACATTATTTGGATGTTTATTATACTGTTAAATATATGTGCCCTCGTCCAATACTTTTTTACGTGAAAATAAAGTTGTTCTGAGAAAAGGCCTGTACTAAGACACACGCAGATCATTTTGTATCGAATCGGTCTGTCGTGCTTAATTTATACATTGGATGTTTGTATTGCATACTTTCGAGGGCCCTTTTAAACGGGAAGCAAAGACAGATATGTTACTATAGAAATGTATATCTGTTTATTGTATTTCATTGAACTTAATCTGTTCTGTTTCTGCTAACTGCATGCTTCTATAAAATGAGGAACACCATGTCAGACTTATCCATATTTCTTGTACACCCACCCATCCACCCACCGAAATGGTATTGCCATACATTTATCACATATCGATAAAAAATACCCCATAAATCTTTTATAAACAAAGTTATAGACTTCTACAAAAATGCTTTAAATTTTCTATGTTTTATCTGTATGATATGAATGACTTCTAATCAGTATGGCTCTACAATCAGGAAACCTTATACCACTGCAATGCAGTAATTTCTACAAAAGGTAAAAAGACTAATCAGAATCGTGCAGAGAACCCATGCACCGTGAATTATATGGCAAGCACTATTCTAAAACAACCCTAAAGCACTCTCCGCATGCCTAGCACACCATGCACATGTTAACAGAGTACTGCAATACTTAAAGCAGTCTACATTCCACGGCTGCGCCTTTGTTTTTAGTGACCATATTCTAATAATGATGCAAATCACCTATCCAAAAGTTTAAAATTATATCTACAAGGTTTGAAATATTTAGGAAATTCGAATCATGTGTTAGACACTTCTTCATCCTTTACTGTCTATGGTTATCGTTGTCGTCTTAAATGTTATAATTGAAAAATTATCACAAGTTGTAGCACTGTTCAAAACATGGGAATAAGCATAAATTAGTTTGTCCTGTAATATTTTTCACGATGTTAAATAACGATGGCTGCTTATATATACAATACTTCAGTGCTTTGTTGTTGAATGAACACCCAAAAGGGTAAGTCTAACTGGTTACCTGGACAACCTCGGACTTCCACTTTCAAACATACCACATCCTTGCCCGGCGTTTTATATTCCAAAACGTTGAACCGTAGAAACCGAGTGATAAGTATGCGGGGTAAACGGATGTACCTAGTACCTATAGGATTTACGTTGCCTTCAAAAGTCTATTAAACAAAATAACACAATAATATTTTGGTCATTGATTGATTCCGTACAGGCTAGTACACAATATTGACATGATAAAGATCAAGAATCCTTGCCCAAAACAAAACGATGAAGAAAATACATTGTTTATACGCACAGAGTGACCTGCAAGCTGATGAGAAACAGTATTTTTTGACCTAAGACATCCAACAAAAGTATCATTCACGTGGCATCCGAATTTCGATATCGTAAGTTCATTGAACAGATCGTCATAATATATGGTGAACTTGATTAGCGAAATAACTATATATATATATATATATATATATATATTTGCACTGATGCTTGTTTTCTGTACGTGTTGTATTAATAGTACCAGTATAAAAACTCCGTATATGATGCCCTAATAATCCTTGGTATCAAGCATGTGTTGTATGCATTGAACGCTAATATCAATTATGATAAATCTGCATATGTTGCCTTAATACCTTTCACCTGTATGTCTTGTGAATATGGTACCCGAATGGCCAGTTTGATAGCTCTGTGTATGCTGCCTGGACGCATGTATTTTTTATATATTGTGTATATGGTACTCCAATGGCCTATATGCAGCCTGCATATGTTGCCCTATTGCCTGTTTCTCATATGAATTTTGTATATGGCATGTACGACATCTCTATATGTTTTTCTGCATTTATTGTGTGTATGGCCAGTATGGCCAGTATGGCAGTTTGTGACTGTTAGTGTTGTGGGTTTGGTACTCTAAAGGCCAGTATGGTAGGTCTGTATATGTTGCCACAATGCTATTTTACTATATGTGGTGTTCACATGGGAGATAAATGGGCATCATGAAAACTACGTATATTCCCATTAGGACACAATATGGACCACACATACAGGAAACAGACAATAAGTGCACAGCTAATGCAATGGCCATGCCTCGAAGAAGAACCCACTACCTGTCATATATACACCATTATTTGAAAACATAAGTTCTCCATTCACAAAAATGGTCCATCATAGAGACAATGATAAAAATAATCAAAATTGTATCATAACGGTCATACTCCGCTGAAAAACATAAACAAAATGAAAGGTCTTAACACAGGGGCAAAAATGTGGGTTTGAGTATGCAAATAAATTGTTTTTAAAAACTTTCAACTCAAACATTATAGTTTCGCCATGGTATTAGGTCACCACTTTGAGTGATATTAGGGCAACGGGCTAAGGTCAACATGAGGAGTTATATCCTTGAAAATAAAAATCATATCAAAGATAATTGTAGAATAGATACATTATTCCACAAGGTTCGTGTTACTATAACAGCATTTACAAAATATTCTTGTATTTACATTTTCTGGCTTTTTTCCAGACGCATTGACCTAATTCCACACTGCTGCCCTAATACTGTCTACATAGTTAATAATATATATATATATATATATATATATATATAGCCCCCGAGCACATGCACGTGTATGTATGTATATATATACATACATACATACATACATACATACATACATACATACATACATACATACATACATACATATCATGAATGAAGTGTAGATAAGAAAACGCGGCATTCATTGTGATGTGTTTTATCTTTTAAATTTCTCAGGTATGTATGGAACTAACCATTTTAGATTTGTTTTCAAGGGCTTTAATCTTACCTCCCTGGAATTGTTGTGTCCAAAAGAGAACCAACGGATGCCATCCAGACTGAAAGATATAGTGAATTTGGATACAAATGGTCCTATGATGGCACTACCTTGTACGAGAACACCAGTAACTCTGTAAAGAGTACCCAAATCAAGACTGAGAGAGTTACGGCGCGCCGACGCTGGGGGGCGGCTGCACCAGCTACGACCAGGAGCTAAGAGACGTCCGTAGTAAGGTGGCGAAGTGTCCATACTGGTTGATGCGTGAAACGCGCTATTGGGTAAGTTATTATTCCTGATTCCGAGCTGAAGCATACAATCTACAAAATACAAAATTACACTTGATCCGCATGTCAGCGCTGGCTAAAATGTTGATTTGGTAAATATTTTTACAGGCACCCTACCCAACGTACAATGAGATATATCCAACAGGCCGCTTTAACCGTACACTGTTTTTTTGTGTTCCGAAGTAGCGAGGTTGAGAAAAAAATGCACCCAAGTAAAATAAACTACAACAGCAGTTTAAAAAGCAGCAACAACTGCAAATTTGACTTTGCGCAAAATACGATTATTTGAGTGATGATAGTCATTACATGATTTATAACCTCACTCTCAATTCGTCAGTAAAAAAAGGAGGGGTATTTAACACATATTTATGCCCGCTGGTCAACAGCATGATAAAGTAGCAGCATACAATTATTGACTTGTTAGTGGGTAGACATGATGTGATATTAACCAGAAAAAACAATGTGCACATTGATTTTTCTCGTGTATGTAATCATCATGCTTATCCACTTAAAAGGCAACAATTCTTGTGCAAGATGATACACCAGAAATTAAGCCATCTTTAAACGTGGCTTTTCAGGCTAATCCAGGAGCAGGCCATCCACGTTTGTAGGAAGAAGCAGCAACGGCGTTGCTTGAAAAAGTGGGTCACATAAGTCATCTTCGCTGGGAAATCCATATTCCAATGGACATGCACTTTCGTAAATTAAATACGCGGTGCCTATTATCCAATAAGAAACGTTAATTTACAAATTATCTAAATAATGATATATCTATGCATGCGACTGCCACCGTAAAATGCTGCATTTTAACATACAAACTGGGGACCTCATATGTGAAAATACATGAACACACCTGTACAGTTTTCTTCATCAGAATTGTCTAAGCAATGTTTCATGCCATCACAAACGTAGGCCCCAGGTATACAGGTTTTCTCTTTGTTGCATGTAAACTCCCCAACAAGACACGGCTGGTAAACTGCAAAAACGGAGTTCTCAATTTGCATTGGTTTAAAGTGATATCCACTTAACCGACCGCCTGCATTTAACCGCTTCAAATCAGCTTTAAATTTTCCACAGGCAATTCCAAATAAGAAGGCAAATGCCGGCTATAACTAATCACAAAGTATTTCTCAATTCAAATTTAATGTTCGGTCTGTTTAGATGTCAATATGGACCAATATTTTGATTACAGCTTAAAACGAATTCGTTTTCCTTTTTGCTTGTTTGTTTGTTTGTTTGTTTTTATTTTGCAAAGGGCAAAAGCTAAAGATAACAATAACATAAGTCGTGCGATTTCGACCGCTCTGACACTACAGTATGATCAAAATTATTGATATATTGTATGGTTAAACATTATTTATTCCAGACTCATGTGTATTATATTTTACATTTAGCATAATTCTGACTGTGCATCTGAACGACATACCCTTTGGATCCCACAGACCATAAATCTGAACTTCGCATGGTTGTAGTGTTCCATTTCCTGCCATCTGAATGACAACGAACCTTCCCTTTGTAGCCCTGTCACAGAATATTTCGTGGCTGGCATTGAATTGTTTCACTGACACTCTTGCACATGTAGTTGGTTCAGCGACAACTCCAGTGCTAAAATTGCTTACAGTGTTTCCCAGAATAACGGTGAGTTGTGTGCCTGAAACGTGAAACACTTGTCAATATAGGGTCACCAATAATTTAAAAGTACCCTTGTAATTATTTTTTTAAAAATTGCATTCCAATGAGAAAAATATAATGGAATAAATGTAATCTGTCACTTAACACATTTTGAATATACTTGTAGAACGATTGAAATGGGTTTGGCTGTAATATCAGTTTGCCTCATACCACAACAGTTATCCCGGTAACCAATGACAAGGCGGACTACTTCGAAGGCTTGCCCCAGGTCGATAATGTTCCATGGACTCATTACTTTAAAGGGCTGACGACAGTTGTTCCAGTAGAATATTTTAGACTTTATCTCCGTGCTTTGGTAGTTAATAGGTCCAGTTACTTTCTTCTCTAAATAGTGTGCTGGTCGATTGATAGCCAAATTGTGTGCTGTAAAGAAAAAAAAATGTACAAACGTGTGATATTGTTGACCCCGTGCATGTCAACCAAAATAAAATTTGTCAGAGTATGAGAGTGTGTCAAATGGTTCCATCTTGAGGAAGGCGTGAAGCACATTTATGCCTTACTATATATTAATTTTGGCAGCATTGCCGTTGGCATAAATTAATTTTGTTAGCGGTATTTGCAATATGATACGTTGATCATTTGAAACAATGACAACAATGGTACAGCCGGTAAATTAGATATGACTTAAAGTGCTAATACTCTGTCAGAAAATGGTTTTTTTTATAGTAACCTCCTTTCTCCTTCTATCAAGAATGAGCTAGGAGCTTTTCTTGGCTTGGATTTGATGCTTGTACAGAAAACTGGTGACCATGAGTATGTTATTCTCACAAGAATATTCTATTTTAACATCAATAAAAGCAGACGACATTTGACAAGGAGTCCTTTGATTGCTTTAAAAAGGGATAGTTGAATGGATTCTTAGTTATCACTCTAACTATAGGATAGACTCACTGTAAACAATTTTCCGTTGCTTTATCTTGACATCACATAGTATGATCTTTCTGTCACTTCTCAAGGCCCGCACAACAATTTTTTGAATGGAAACACCCGTTTGGCATTTAAACGTAAGGTGGCGTTGAGAGGGACCTCCGCCTGGTACGTTGACAATATTCGTACAAATGTACAAACGACCTCTGACACTCTGTACTGTCACATTTATATTCCACGATGAACCATGTAACGAAACTGCAAAATGTACCGAAAATTTCGTTGCATGCATAAAGTTATTTCTTGGAGTAGCCATATACCTACAGGCCAAATTGCAAATTTGACATACATAATTAACAATATATCAATACAATCAACTTACGTATTGAACTCAAAACACAGAGACCGCAAGGGGGTACTGATGAACCCCTGCTCAAGAATTGTAGGCATTTATGAAGCTTTATAACTATCACCAAGGTGAATGCAAAACAGGATGTTGGCACTTATATCAGAAGTACCAAGTTTTTGTACTTACCGTATTTCCTCTTTTTTCAAATATCTTAATTTACCTTTTTAAAAATATTTCATCAAGTGGCGTCTGCCTACTTTACAGCAATTGGATTGTGTACTCCATCAGAGTGTGCGCTCTCGGCACACTCTTTCAGTTAGATTTCTGGGAACACACCTCTTTCATTTTATAGTTTCGGCTGCATCTGGACACTTCCTTCCCTCCCCCCCCCCGAAGTTATCGTGATAAATACACTGTTGGTACACTTTGCAGATTAAAAATTTATAGCACTTGCAGTCCGCAGTAAATGCATTTTCGCGTATCGTGGTTTACGGGGCTGACCTGAAAATGCCTTTTATATAATTTAATAATTTAATAATTTATTGATGAGACTACCCCTTTACAACGGGAGCACCGCGGGCAGGGCATGACCCGCGGTGCGTCCAAATATATACAAGTGTAACAAGAACACAATACGTCACTATACACACCAATCAAGTAATAAAACAATTAGGTCGGGCTCAGGGAGTCGCTAAGTGACTCGCGCCTGTAATGCCACGCTTCTGTTATAAACTTTTAACAGATAAAATCAAACAGTGACCCGACATTTTTTCCAAAGTCAAAGGCTTGTTCGCCAAGTAAAAAACAAAGTTTTCTTATTAGTGAGGAACCCATGTATTTGTACCATACGTGCTCCATACCGCACTCTCTTAGACTATTTTCCAACATAAATATATATTTGACTCTAATATGGTTTGTTGTACTACATTTAAACATGAAATGCGGAAGATCCTCTTTTTCGCGGTGACACAAACTGCAAATTTCATGTGATAATCCCCATCTGGCGAGATCTTCATTCAACCCCAAACAACCGACCCTGGCCAAAAATTTTAATCGGACTCCAGCAAAATTTCCAAAGTCATAAATGTATTTACTGCCAAAAGTAGAACCCTTAAACAACCGAAACCAGTACAAAGAACTTTTATCATCAATATCTTGAAAGAATTCTAACTTGTAACTTTCTAAACTTAATTTTCGATAAGGCTGCAGCCAGCCGTCATTTTTGCTTGTCAACGCACGGTCCATTCCTACATTAATCAGAATTTGGTGAATTTCATAAATATAAGGCCAGGGTGGTTTCGTTTGACCATCATTACTTCCCAAAAGTTCGTTAAAAACTTGTTTACATAGTCTGTTATCAGGCAAATCATAATTTAGTCTGTGGTAATACTTGATTCGGAATCGATCTAAAATTAACTTAAGTGGTAACCATCCAAATTCTCCTAAAACCGCTGAAACAGCCGGATAGGACCTCACTCCCATAATCGCCTTAGCCATGCTATATTGTATTGTTTTAATTAGTGCTTTACTCTCATTAGTATTGTTAAGCCAGACAGCACATCCATGTGAGAGAGAAGGTACGATGATACTTCTCCAAATACTATTACCAATTATATGAACCGTTTTTGACATGACCATTTTCAATCTGGTCGTAAATGGGTTTGAAACTAAGCTTTCCTATGACATTATCCTTCTTCTACAGTCAGTACTGGGCACTTGAATCTTCAGTGCTACCCTTGACATTCAACTCTTTTATGGTTCTAGCCTGGTGTATGGGTACCCTGAAGTGTTTCTCTGCAATTGCAAAGTCATTGGCCTAGCGCATTTGGACTTTTTAAAATTTTCCAAAAAATGAGGAGCAAAGAAATGCGTGACACACACACACACACGCACGCACGCACGCACGCACGCACGCACGCATGCATGCATACATACATACACATATATATATATATATATATATATATATATATATATATATATATATATATATATATATATATATATATATATATATATATATATATGAGGTGTTGCCCACACCAGATTCTGTGTACAGATGGACAAACAGACGGACAGAAATACTAACATTAAAGTTTACCCCAGTAAACCCCTTCCCACATCTTCGTATTCTATCTTCTGTTTTTCTATTCTTCCATTTGTTTGTGTCAAGGTAGCGGACAATTGACCTCCCAATGCCCCTCTAAATCCACTCGTTTTTTTCATAGTACGTGTTCCGCATTTATATCATTATTATTTTATAATGAAAATAATATCATTTTTACACAGCGCACTTATAGATTCCTGCCTTTTGATGATTTGATACAGAAAGGCGACTGGTGTCAAAGGTTCCGAACATATAATATACATCAAAAACAAGTAATAACTGTTAAACTCAGTTGTGCAAATCAATACAGGAAGCTGTAGAGGCCTATTTAAATGCTACTTTTGAGCAAATTCCTGGATGACAGGAAGACATTTTAAGGTCTATTCCATCACATTGGAACCAATGCACAATTTTAGTTTGAAAATAATGTCTATCTTTAATGAATTGACGCGTCCAAAAGAATCCCTGGTCATTATGCTAACGCGTAAGAATCAGTACATGATTATAGTGATTCGCAAAATTCTCAGGGCGGGAAAGTTGGTGGCAGATGGAGGATACGGGTGACCTTCATGCTGATAATGCCTTGTATAAAGACGTAAGGATGTTGCATATTACAGGCGACTGAATTGTATTATTATCCTGTAAAGAAAGTAAGCATATGGATGTCAAAAGGAAATGACGCAGTTCAGCTTACAGTCTGCAACCCGCTTAAGTTAAGACTTCCCCAAGAAGTTAAACTGGCTTTGAATTTGCTTGAATTCTTGCAGCACTACTACTAAGAGTGGTAATATTAGTTTTAAACGATAAATATTATTATCTCTTCATAACAAAAAACATGAATGCACAATATTATAGCGCTCCTTAACAACACTTATCGTTTGAATTACCTTGTTCGTAACGTAAACATTTTTTCGAGAAAATTAATCGTAAAGATTAAGTATAAAAGAATGCAGAATGATAAGGTGACCAAAGACTGCTTTAAGGTATCGCATGCCAAAATATTTAGCAGTTGCCTTAAGTGTCATATAATTGCAATATAGCATGAAAAGCCCACCTTCAATGTCAACAGCCACCTGGGTAATAAATGTAACCTCTGTCAACTGTATGCTCCACAGCGGTTCGCTCGTAATTTCTGAGTGAAAGCAACTGCTTTGATCATCATCGATTGCAAGCAAAGCATTTGCTATTTCCTGAACATTTCCTACTGGTGACAAAAAAGCTGCAAAATATCAATTGAAAATGTGGACAAAGCAAAAGACGTAAGAGAAATGGTATAATGGTCTTTATATCCAGGATATTTGATGTAATGGGCATAAGGAATGGATGCCTACAGGGACTTGGCACAAAGGCAGACTTAAGTTAAAGATAATGTGCGAAGGTTCAAGTTTTTAGTATACATTTGAAAAACGATATAAATCTCTCGTTTCAGAGGTCCTGAAACTGAAATAATTTACCGTCACTTAGACTGTGCACAACAACCGGTAAATTGCCTTTTCCAATGTATTGTGTTAGTAGTGGCGGTCGCCATTCTGTATCTTCAAATTATAGAAGTAGACTTTGGGTTTAAGGATTAAAGAGCACTACGTGTCCTTGTTTGCCCTGGGAACTTGGAGTCAAAATGTTTGTCTAACATACACCCGTTGTGCTGAGTTTGTTCTGTCGAAAATATAGTAGAATGGTACCTCTGCCTGTAATAGTTTTGAAGGCATTCAAATTTTAAATTTTCAAATGGTCCTAATTTACATACGTTTCAAAACTGTCCCCCTCTTCATAAAAAGCCAGATTTTATGTATGGAAATATGATATTGCTAAGTTTGGAGTTTCTACGTGTTATAGTATTCAATAAAATGTCGGATAAATTTGCTGCTAAAAAAGGAAAGAATTTCCTTGCTTGCACAGTCACATTAAACAATCATTGCCAGAATTGTCGCCCCGAGGGAGGTTGTCTTCCCAAGGGCGAAGCCCTGGCCGAGGGAAGACAACCTCCCGATGGGGGACAATCTGGCTGTTTCCTTCCTGTGAAGGCAATGATCGTTTCATTATACCGAAAATCATAATAAATAACACAAAAACTTAGCTTAATAGTATTTTTCCCACTCATACCTCAGCGTTCCTTGTTTGCTCGCTTTACGCGCGAGCATGGGTCATATCATAGCCTGGTTCCCGTGCACAACACCAGGCATGCCGACATTAAAGCGTCCTCTGTTGGAATGGAGAGGGTGACAATAGTGATGTCTCCCTCCAACAAACATGGGACATTACTTTTGTCACCCTCCACTGACGATTTACGTGGATCTCAGGATATAGTTATAGTTGTCTAAGCCTTAACTGCCAATCAGAATCCTTCATTTCTATATGAGGTATTATAAAATAAAATGTACAGAGAAGTGCTCTCACCATCGACCTGAGAATAACCTGGCAGAATGCGAACATCATCAATACAGAAGTACCCGGATGGCTCTCTGTGGGTGAAACTTGCACTAAACAGAAAATAACAGCTTTCATCGGGAATGAGCGGTAACTTGACCTGAACCGTTCGCCACATTTCAAGCTGGTCCCCTACAACTCGCCATAAGAGAGTTCTCGGTCCGCCAGAGCCCCTGATGATGTAGACGCTCAGATGGTCAGTGGGTGCGACGTAGTAAACACGGTAGGACATATAAAGCCATTGCTGATATGTCGAGTTAAACATAGGAGACACCATTGTGGAAGTTTGTGACCTCACAGCATCAATTTTCATATAACCTCCTAAAATATACATTAATGGGAGTAATAGCATGAAAAATAGCTTTTCCGAAGGATTTAACTAATCACATATGAATCTTATGTTTACGTTACGTGTGACTCAATACATGTTCAGAAGTATAAAAACATTTGGGACATCTGATTTTACAGAAAAATTAAATTGTCAATAATATGTTCAAAATGTGCTCTTAAGTACAAGACAAATGTCGCACTGATTGTAGGTTTCGCTTAAAGGTCACAACATGATTGTACCCAGACTCTGATTACGGGGCCAAAATAATCTTTTCATCCATTTATGCCCAAAAGATTTTTTTGTTATGTATTTAAACCTATGGAATTTCTTTCATTTTGCCCAGTGATACCCCTTATCTTCTAAAAAAAAACTTATATACGCGTATCATCATTCGCACTTTTTTTTCAATTTTCCAAAATCGATATATCTAAAATGATATTCGGTCCACAGAATTTCAGATATTGTAAATTGCGATAAATAAATCTAACTACAGTTACACTCAATTTCTATGATTCTATTTTTCATTTCAAGGTACGCAAATTAACCTCGCTTTTAATTGGCAATATAATTTACCGGAATATTGATGCCACCCACATCTATATATCAATTTCAATCTACAGTCGAATCAGATGTAAAGACAAATTGCCCAAAGTACCACTAGGCGGTCCTGCCGAGGCACGTCGTCGTAGGACGATGGCGCCGAGGCGCTTCTCACCACTGTACGTGTACATATCTCGGAAAGCTGTTCACTTCACAAGCACATCTTGAAACGTCCGCTCCGCAATTGGCAACATTGGGCCAGACGAACTACATCGCAATCACCTGGCATATGTGATTGGTCGGATATATTATATGACCCCTGCTTGTCCTATTTGAGCAGGAAAATGATCAAAATTTGCTTACCGTGTTTCCACATGTTTGACGCATAAGCTTGTTCCTTGGAATCAACGGCCCTGTGCCAACGTATGGGCCCAATGGATATATCCCTGTAGCCACATATATCACTCAGCTCAAACCTACAGTCAACGGAAGCATTTTCTGAAAGTGCAAGGATAGCCAGTGAACGAAACCTGTTACCAGTGCATGTATAAGCTGCTCGTATTATTTAAAACAAATAGTGTCTTTAACTATATATGCATCGGATATATTTTTAAAACGTAGTTTCATTTTTGTCCTCGTCGAAGATGAAAACCGCAGTTTAAAACAAACTTTATTACTTTATTCTGCATATAATAATTGCAATATTTATGGTTGTGCATCAAGTGGATGGCATGTATTGAAGGAGTGCTTCAGTAATTATTTACTTCAGGCCATTTTCGTCAACGCTAATGATGTTTTCAGTGTAGTTGAGTTGATACCTGGTGATCTGCACGTCTCTCGTTTTAGCTCTATATCACGAAGAAAAATTGAACCATTTCCACCATTGAAAGCTTGAAAGAGGAGCTGGTAATCTTTTCCTTGAATGTCAAACGACGCCATATTCCAGGAAGGGCCTTGGTTTTCACCAAGAAGGAATATATCAATCTGACTGTATGCAAATTTCTGAGACACTCTTAGCTCTCCTGGCTTAGCCCCAGTCATCATATACATAAATGTTAAGCAGGAATCCGTGTTGTGGCTATTCATAGGTGAGAGAATTTCTGCTTTGTCTCCGCTGCTTCCAACTCTGGATTCTGCTTCTAAAACCGTAACTGTGAAGAACACGTTTGGTAATGAAATAGATTTGACCATTACAGCAAAGTCTTTTATACCCCAGTGTAAAGAAATTAAGAACAACTCAACTTCGCTGTTTGAAATAAAAAACTATGTAAAGATACTGTCCGCTCGTTGAATACGCACCTGAACCTAACGACAAAATGTTCGTGCTGGTTTAAATGTTTATAGGGCGCACAGGGCAAGCAATTGTGTTTCTCCACAACATAACTTATACATTCATAAAACTGACAAGACCAGAAGAATGAACTTTTGAAGGAAGTGCACCTTAAAGTATTAACCTTATCCTGAAGTCCATAATTACTACAAAACAGTTGTCAAACTATGAACTCATGATAGTGCAGATGAAATACAATATATGATGAGAGTAAAATGATATATACCATTTTCAGGACCATCGAATGAGCGATACGAGCGTCTGCTGAAGTGATATAATCCACTGCTGGTTACCCTTGGAGTTCGTAGGTAACCACACAGGAAGGCATCATCAAACCGACAGCTGATACTCTTGTCTTAATAAATATATAAACATGACATGCATGAACACTGAATGGACCATCTGTAATGTATTAATGTAACGCCGCAAGGTTATAGCGGTCTTGTAATAAATAGAAATAAGGAAAATGATTAAACAGAAAGCTAAAATTTTGAAACGTAACCTTCCTGTCCATTCAGTGAATCTAACAGCAGGAATGATCCAAAACATGGTGAAATGTTATCACATAACATAATGTATGGATCCAGTCTTAAACAAGAACGACACGCTCAGCATTGCAATAGATGAGACTTTACAAACGTAGCAGGAATTCGTTTTAAAGGACAGGTCTGCTCAAAATAATTGCGATGCAAGTTCACTATTTGTTTAAAATTTGTATCACTTTGGACACAACAACGTGACTGTTGATCCAAGACAGATTCAGAATCCAGTGAAAGATATCAACTTGTGTGTTTGGTCAACAATTGGTCAACAGCTCTCTTGGGCAACTTAGTGCCCATAGACAGTTATTGACCTGGGTATTTATCCCTGGAACTATTGGTGCCGGTACTTGCATGGACTCTTTCTGTTATTAGAACTAGGGTTCGGAATCACAATTATAATTCAAGCAAGAATAACTTTTGCTTTCATTAAGAGGAAGAGTTGAACTGATACGACATATGTGGTACGAAAAACACCAACTGCAGAATTCATCAGAGTCATCGAAGCAATCGTCATGGCCATCACAGGTTCGATCATTAGCCACACACCGCCCATTGTTACAGCGAAACTCCCCTTGTGTGCAGTCTACAAAACCCCCAAAAGATAATACCATGAAACATAGATTTACCATCGGGCCCATTGGCTATGCTGATCCGCTGTTCACATTCGTACTTTCTGTTGTTGCTGTAATCCCCATGACGTGACATGTAACATTGGAATTAAAAGACAGGATGAAAGAGAAAAATATGTTTATTTTTTTCCAATTTGTATTATATTGGCATCGTTTAAAAAAAAAAGAAAAAATCCAATCCCCTGGTAAACTTATGTTTAAAATCCAAACAGTTAGTGCCACACAAAGGTAGTTCGTCGAGTCTCGGATACGATTTTCCGCGGTGCCTTGCAAAAGGTTGAAAACAGTTTTAAAGGCACAAATAATGTTTGTCCTGTTTTCAGCTGATTCTCGATATCTAACGGTATACATCAAAAATTTACATTCAGTTAAAAGAACTGAAATTCTCAAACGGGTGCAGGCACTGTCTGTGTTTCACTTGTTGGTTACTTACTTTTAGGATGATCACAACTGTGTACCCAACACCTCGCTGTGTGACCTAAATGTTATGGATACCATTACTCTGTCTCTTTTGGTAGGAAAGGAACGAATTACAAAGAGAAAAATCATGAAGTTGCTCTTTACCATGATTACAACCAAGGATACCAGTATATAGTATCTACTTTTAAAACGTAATTATTGGTACCTTGGTGCCCCGAATGTAACAAAAAACTTACTAGTTGTACCACAATCGCCCGGGAAAGCAAGAACTCGTGACAAAGCATGCCACGACGTCTCCATTGTCCGTGAACAGCGGCTTCTGAACACGATTTGGTATATTCCAGGCTGTAGTTGTACGAAAATATTCGTCCATTTGTCCTCAGGAGTACCTGATGGTACCTCCCATATTTTCTTTTGCACGTTATCCTTATACGAGAGATAAATAAAGATTGTTCCTCCGCTTCCAGTCATGGCCAAAGACAATTGAAGACAATGAATGGTGTTGGCATGTAGCGTAGGAGTCACCAAATCAGCCGTCTGACCAGGTCGACCATACCCGTAACTGATAAACAATGCATTCGGTACAACTGGAAATTTGTGTAAGAAGAAACTACAGTAAAACTGTAAGAGAGACGAACCAGTCAATCTGTTTTTTCCTCAGTCAACACCATCATTGTTCATAAATTGCATATGAAATATAATTCAAAATATTGAAGAATGTGATTTTCTTAATCTTTTATTGCATAATTCCCTTCTCACTTGAAAAATGATATTGATATTTTTAAGTAAAAATATCGTGTTAAGCGCTTCGAAGTCTACAGTCATGATGATTAATGAACATTTTCACCCTAAGGAATTAAAAATGGACTGACAATACACACCACAGCGTATTATAATTTTTTTCAGTCGGTTTGGGCAATTATGCGAACAGGACCCTTCAAAGAAAATTATCAAAGCTCTGAAACTTATCAGTATAGCATATTGTTAACAAAACTAAATATATCGAGTATGAAGGATCAGCAAGAAGTTTATCACGAGGAACAGATGTTCCTGTCGATTAAATCAGAAAGTCATTTTTGCACTATAAATCACACATGTTTCGAAGTACAAACTGGTGGACTTGTACAAATTAACAGACATGAATTTGAATTTGACTTTTATTCGTCAATACGTTGAAACGCCCCCCCCCCCCGTATCAAGACATCAACCTGTAAACTAATACAGGCGAAGATAATTGTCGTGGACCACGAGAAGATAATGAAATGACTGAAAGTCTCCAGTTTACCAATACCAGTAGCGTGTGAGAAATATTACATATAAAATATATATTTAAAGTATGCTCACCTGTTTCATTATTAGCTGCGTCGACTGGTAGCCGCTTGGGGAAATATGGCAATGTTTTCAACCATCGGAAATCGTTGTAATACGGTACAAAAGAATATCCACACAAGTCTTGGTCTCCGAAGGTACAATTTATTGCACTATGAGCCAAACGAACTGTTTCATTTCCTTGCAAAAAAGGGAAGAACGTATATAATTTCATGAATGGAGAAAACCTGGCTTGCAAAGATAAATCGATTAATTCATACAATGAACTAAATATTTTTTTCAAGCATAAATGTCTAATGTTTCAGTCTAGATATATGAATAGATGCGTCTGTTTGAAAAACCGGATTTACTGCACCTCACTATATGTTAATTGCAGATTTGTGAGTGCTGCAAAATTGTCAAATGTTGCACTTTTTAATAGACGTCATGTCACGATTCTTCCATTCCACCTATAATCAAATTCCAGATACCAAGTATGTAATAGGGAATTATTTCTGGCATACATAGGGAATCTCCAAACCGTAAAATATTTTGAAAATAAACAGTGCAGTTGTTTCAAACAAATATTTTAATCCTATAATTACGTATATTTGTGCATATACTAGTTTATATAAATTCTGTAAGTCTTGCCATTATAAGCAATACTATATACTTATGTATTTGCTGATATTTCACGTTCACACGTTCTTTAAATCTCAATGGGTCACTTTACCATATACAAGGTTAAGGCTAGCAGCAGCCATTAAATAAACTAGAGGACCAGGAACTAATTCTGTGCTCAGCTGACTGAGCTTTAGGTTTGACTTAAGCTTAGTCTAGGCTAGGCCTGACATGTATAGGGCTATGCAAAGGTTTAGGCTGAGGCTAGGCTAGGCCAAGGCGTAGACCTAGATTAGCCCTTAGCCTTGATTGGGCTGGGCTGGGCTGGGCTGGGCTGGGCTGGGCTGGGCTAGATTATGGTTTGTGAATGAGTAATTAAAGGATCCGTCTTTAGCATGCTATAAGCCAGCATTTAAGTTTGAACTTTAGTTTCACCTTTCAAGGTCACACAAGATCAAAATTTGCCACACCAAAAGAAGTCCCATAAGTGTTTTACCAGTCATGTTCATTTATAACCATGGATCTATGAAAAAAAATCCGACATATAAGCCAATATGTCAGCATGACCTTAAGCTTAGCCTTTCAGGGTCACCCAAGATCAAAATTCACGATGGCAGAAAATCCCATATGTCTTTTCCTGTTAACACTTTATAATAACCATGGGTCTAGCATCCAGAATTTCCAAGATGCAAACTGACATTTGAATTTGACCTCTAGTTTGACCTTTCAATGTTATTCAATGTCAAAATTAACATCACGATCGCATGTGCATTGTTTTATTAATGTTAAATAGTAACCACAGATCTATCAACCACCGACAGGATGTAAGCCAATATGTCCTTTTGACCGTACGTTTGACCTTTCAAGATCACTCAAGGTCACAAATAACATCACTATCAGAAACTCCATTGGTGCTTTCGTATCAACGATTTATAGTAACCATGGTCCTAGGATGCCATCACCAAGCCTGAGATATAAGCTAATATATCATTTTTGCTGAGTCAGCAATGTATATATATATATATATATATATATATATATGCATGCGTGTGTGTGTGTGTGTGTGTGTGTGTGTGTATTTACTACAGAAACCATTTAAGACCGCAAAAAAATAAATTTCACTCCAAATTTCGAGTTTTAAATCTCGTAATATCGGCTCTCTTTCGAAATTTCGACTTTCAAAGTCACAATGACGCATAGAAAATTCGGAATTTCGGAAAAAGTCAAAATTTTGAGAAAAAAATGAAATTTCGAGAAAAGAATCGAAATTTTGACTTTTTAAAGTCGCAATATCGATTAACAAAAGTCAAAATTTTGAGATAAGTCGAAATTTCATTTTAATAAAGTCAAAATTTCGAGAAAAATCCCGAGATTACAAGATTTAAATATCAAAATTTCCAGATTTAAAAGTCGAAATTTCGAGTAACTGTTTTATTATTATTATTTTTTTTGGTCCTTATAGGCTCCCGTATAAATGATATCTAAAAACCTAAATGTTGAATTTCATTTTTGAAAAACTTTTTTTTTGGCTTCAAAGTGTGCCACATTTGCGTCATGAAAGCGCGGGAATTTTCACCGATCATGGCCCAATGTGGGAAAGGGGCTGGTGACGTCACAAACGCAACCCGCTGGCTATGGTGTATGTGTGATCAGCCAGAGTGCCTTCAGTTTGCCAAGAGTCATTGCAGATACAACAGAACATTGTGGTTCCGAAGAGTCTGAATTTCAAGTACGTGGTCTGATGAGGATGAAGAAGAATTAATTTAGGAAAGCTGTAGCAGCAGAGGGAAAGATCATCAAGCCTTACACATACTGGGGAAGCCCAGAACTCTGCCGTCACCAGTACTGCAGCCGTGGTACAGCCAGACGATCCCAACTTGTCGTCTGAGCAATGATAATTTGTTGCAAAAGAGATATTTACTATAAAAAATTACTAGATTTCATTTAACAAGAACAAGCATGCATGCAATAAATTGGAATTTACGTCAGGATGGGCCATGTCTTGTAGTGTTTCGAACCCCAGCATTCACGGAAACAGCCACAGCGTGCTATGCCTGCGGTACGTAAGAGTCTGAACAAACAGTTAATTTTCCCTTCCCATCTGTGTGGGCTATGGATGATTTAATGTAAAAATGTGCATTTATGAATTACTTTCAATATCAGAACTCCTACCCGACAGTAACCTCGCGATCCTTCGAGTGCAGTAATTTACGTTTTGTATACATTGTCATCAGCACACGTGTTCATGATATCCTTTATTTCAGATCGTATCCATTATGTAACAATGGAAAAAATTTCCTATGACTGACTTATTTTCTGGGTCCATATTAACGACAAAGGTACAGTGAGATGGAATTTTGTACACCCGATTATTGGGAGCTGGCCGTGGACTGTCACAAGCAGTGGTACATGACTGGAAGAGATGTAAGGTCATCCGCCCACAGGTCTTGGCAACTGCGTAGATGAGGCATGGATGTGGTAGCTATCCAAACAAGTGTTATCTGGTTATGGGATGAAAAACCTTGCAATATACAGTAGTACTTGGACATACACATTGCAGTGGCCAGCTAACTCAACCTGTTATGGGCTCTTCTACCCTAGAAATGGTATGGAACAAGCAGTCCTTATTAAGTCTGTGTGTGAACACAGACTTCTTGTTTTTCCTCAAATACTTTGTTTTTATATTTCTTTCTCTATCTAATTATTTGTTTATTTATTTACTTATTTGTTTGTTTGTTCATTAATTTATTAATTTACATGTGCTAGTTTTGTGGTCAGCTTTTCTCAGACGCTATTGTTCCGAAAGATACCCCCTCCAAGCAGACTGCATAGTCAGAAGCCTTCTCTATGTTACCCTAACACAATAAGCCAGTGCTGACTGAGAAGTGCCATGCAGGAGGGCATCTTTACATATAAACTTTGCGTATCATCATCATCATCATCATCATCATCATCATCATCATCATCATCATCATCATCATCATCATCATGGGGTGCCATTTGAACTACAATTGATAGGTTAGTGACATAGCAGCATCCTATGAAATATGAACCAAAGCTCAGCATGTCTTTCTAACGGGAGATCCAGTTCAACTACCAGAAATCACTCAGACACAATTCACATTCCGTGTGATGACCAACTGCAATATGGAAGGATTTTGGTCAGGGTCAGTGGGTACCTTGGGGCATGCAGCCGGAGCTCCCATGGGCATGGCTGTTGTATTTCTGGACCCAGCAGTGGCATTTGCTCATCAGTTACATATCTATAACATTGTTTAATAACCTTTGTAAACACTGCCCACTTCCAACAAAGATTCATCTTATGTGTTTCATCCCTGTTCGGCCTCTGCAGACTTGCAACGTAAGTTTGCCTGCACCTGTAGTAGGCTGTTGCATGTGCAAACTTACAACTTTAGTTTGCTTACACATTCAGGCTGGAGACACTGAATAGTTAAACACACAGATCTCTGTAAGAGCTATGTGAAGTTGAATGTTATACATGACAGTGGATTAGGTAAGCCTAATAGTTGATATTAGTAGAGGTTGCCACGTAAATGTTGTTATGTTCCTGCAAATAGTGAAACTCAAATACATGTACTAATAAACACATGTATATCAATGTACATGTACATGATTTACTTGTTGCAGTCATTTTATGCTCCAGTTTTACAAAGCATGGGAATCTAGTGTTGATGTATTAATGTTTACTTCATAGTATAAATGGGTTTAGCATCATATTAAAATGTCATGTTAAAATTATACAAATTAGGGGCAATTAAAATTTTAAAAACTCCGTATCTTCTAACCTATTATAGATAGACACAAAATTTAAAGACGTACATGCAAGTTTGTAACACCCGTTAATCTAATGAAAGGGAACAAAAACTGTAGCATTTGAAATTATGCTAATTGGCAGCATTGAAACATTTAAAAGTTGAATATCTCCATAACTGTCATAAATATAGGTATCAGTCCAACTTCAATTTGTTGGTTCGGAACATAGCTGCATCCAATGAGACATGAACTAAAGTTGCAGCATTCTAATTTATGCAAATTAGGCGAATACACAAAATTTGAATCATAAATAAATTCAAACCTGTATAGACTGAGGTGTCATTCAAACGAACTTGACTTGTAAAATTTTATGTTGTTGCATCCAATAAACCATGAATCAAAGTTGTAGCAGTTTGATTTATGCAAATTAGTACACAGAATTTAAACCTTTGAATAGCTTCAAGACTAGAATGAATCTTCATTATACTGAAACCATTTGTTCCGTGCAAAATGTGTCAGATATCTGAATGTTTCCGATAAATGAGTCCCATAACAAAGGAATATTTCTTTAAGTCCTTCCAAACCTGTGTCGTTGAGTGAATATGTCAGATATCTGAGGGTCGTTATAATGAGGTCTCACTGTATATAAGATTGAGGTGCCTTTCCAAGCTCAATTTAAAGCTTTTTAACATACAGCTTTGAAATCAGAATCACACTGAAGATTAATTTGTAAATACTGTAAAAATAATGAATCGGTGTTCCTGGTTTTATGAGTAGTGCCTGATTTGCCAGTTTCACGAATCCTTCCATTGTCCATCGATGGGACCGCACTTGGCAACAGCAGTAGTTTTTCATTGCCTAACCCTTCCTGAACATCGTCACATCTGACAAAATCAAAGACACTTTCCACAAAGTGTACGATACAAGGTAAGATCGGTTC
Organism: Hermodice carunculata; assembly: GCA_964020975.1. NCBI lineage: Eukaryota > Metazoa > Annelida > Polychaeta > Eunicida > Amphinomidae > Hermodice > Hermodice carunculata. The sequence continues at coordinate 24,567,471 of OZ026630.1, forward strand.
CCAGGCCTTGCCACTTTGGGGCCACTTGTCCTTAAAATCATGATGGGTCTTTGGACAGGTCCACGCTCTCTGTAATTTCATGTCTTTCAGGGGAATGTAAACAAGCTGTAGAACTTGTATTGCTACAATCAACAGCGACATATCGACCCATCCTAGGTGAGAACAGGGATGAAGTAAAAATTTCTACTGTATTTTTTTTTATCCTGCTGATGAAGTATGAATAAAAATGTTTAAGCCAAGTGACACTTGATAGCCATAGCTCGCATGGTGGGAGTCGTCCCTGTCAGCCAGCAGTGTTGCGCTTGTGACGTCACTATGAAACCTTTCGCGCTTTGAGGTTGTCGGAAATGAACGTAAAGCGACAATTAAAGGCACGATGAGTTTTTGAAATAAAAATGTGAATAAAAGTGCGGTAGAAGGTGGGATGTTTAGTTGCGTAAAACTATTACCTTGTACAATAAAGCTTGCAAGGGTGACATGATAATGAAATAAACATGTGGAATGCATATAATACCTTCCATTGCCCTCTGGGGTCCTAAATAAAGTCAATTCGAATAAATATCGGAAGCATAACTTACTGCACAAGGGCACATCACAGTATTCCCAATTCGTTTCATTGTCCATCACAAAACACCATGGCCCACCAGACTTTCCATCTGGGTTCCTACAAAAAGAACTGGCTGCAACTAAGGAATCGTCGGGAAACCACGTCTTGTCCTTTTGCATGTACGGCAGGTTTTTGTTCTGCAACTGCCATTGTTCACATAAGGTTCCGTTCTTAGATGTGGACAGTCTACCGCTGTAATCTTGTCCGGCAACTGAATGTCGACACGTCACTTCTAAACAAAATGGCATCAAACAATTCAATCAGTTTTGTCTTGTTTTACTCACATCTGTATGTATTCGAAGCTTTCATTCCCATCAGATCAAGTGTGAAATATATAACAAACTGGGTTGATGTTATATCAAGTGGGCTATATGTATTTGGCTGAGACATGCGCTGGAATGAGATACCACAGGATGCAATGAAAATGTTATTCAAAAAAAAAAAAAAAAAACAAACCCACACACACACACAAAACAACAACAACAACAACAACAACAACAACAACAACAACAACAACACTGCAATAAAGGATATAACAGTGGCATCAAATTTATTTAAAATTTATTATATATGCTGACGATACCACACTATGTAGTACTATAAATTTACTGAAAAAACAAGATCAAAACAGTGATTTTTCTCAAAGCATTAATGTAGAGCTTGATAAAGTAAGTACATGGTTGAAGGTAAACAAGTTATCTCTGAATATAACGAAAACAAAATTTATGTTATTCTATAAACCTTTAAAGAAAGTTTCTATTCCTTCTCTTGAAATAGATAAGGTAAAAATTGACTGTGTGGATGAATTTAATTTCTTGGGTTTAACATTAGATAAAAATATGAATTGGGATAGACACATACAGAAGATTTCTACCAAAATCTCCCAGAAAGTAGGCATTTTAAACAAGCTAAAAAGTTTCCTTTCAATCAAAGTCCTCTTAATCCTATATAACTCATTCATACTTCCACATTTTAATTATTGTCTTCTTGCATGGGGATACAAAGTAGATAGACTTTTCTCTATTCAAAAACGAGCAGTGCGTATCATAAATAAGGCTGATTTTAATGCCCATTCAGAACCAATATTTAAAGGCTTGAAGTTACTAAAACTTCAATATATATATAAACTATAGCTCCTAAAATTTCATTACAAATTAAAAAACGAGACATTGCCAGTGTATTTTAGAAACTTTCCACTTTTTCAAAACACAAGTATACATGATTATAGCACAAGAGGAAGGGGCAACATATTTATAACTAGAACTTCTCGTATCTATGTGGACCAGTGTATAAGGCATCAATTGATTCATTATCTAAATGACACACCAGATATGATTAAAGATAAGGTTAGTACACACAGTATCCAAGGGTCTTCAAACTGTATAAAAAATTATTATCTTGAAAAATATGAAAATGAATGTCATGTACCAAATTGTTACATTTGTATTTCTGTAAGGTGATTTTTTTTAAAGCGGAATGACTTAAACACACAAACTAGAGACCCAAATAACATGTTCTTTAAAAAATTTAAATGATAATATATATTCCATCAGCTGGTATAGACTTTCAATGAAAATTATCTGCATAAAGATAAATCAAGAGAAATTAAAATGTGGGTGGCTTGTGTGATAGCGGTCAATATATGACCTTAACACAAGTCTCCCAAATCAGTATATGTATATTGTGATATATCTCAAATATGTTTATGTATAATTTGACTATTTCTGTATCTTGATGCAATGTATGTAGTCTGATTTGAATAAAAAGATTCCTGATTCCTGCAATACATTACAAGAGAAAAAAAGAATGAAGCAGAACGTGATGGGATGGGATGGACCCCACCAGCTAGTGGGATGGAGCGAAATATGGCCTGATGGGATCAATGAGATGGGACCGTGTGGAATGTTATATGCAAGATAGTATTAAATGAGGTGAAAAGAAATGGGTTATGGTAAAATTATGCAGCAATGCATGCGATGGCGGATAAAAAGAGATGAAAGGGATCAAAATTACCCACCCGCGGTTTGGCAGTCCATAATCATAAGATCGTCAATGGCCATGTTGCTGGGTCCGTAGCCAGTGCGACCTTCTATGACCAGCTGTTGTAAGCCAGGTTCGAGTTTTATAATTGCCCGTATCCATCTGCGCCCTTGGTCGCCTGTTTTAGACCACAATTTGCTGGAGTGAGTGCCCGATGTCTGACTGTATATGGTCAGTACCGCTAATCCCATATCAGGCCCGTGCATGTGATAGTAAAATACTGCACAAGTTGACCTTGTGCTGTCTACAAAAGGTGATGTTATCCGACCAATCTGTGGTCTTCCAGCATATGAATCCAGGGACAGATAAGCACCTGAATGATAAACAACTAAATTAATGCTGCATTCAGGATATGAAAAAAAACCTATGTACGTACCACATGAATCAAATTAACTAAAGCTACATAAAGGGAGATTAAAACACGCAATGCATTTAAAAAGAAAAACATAAAAACCAACTAGTCCCAAATACAATAGTGATGCAAGTTATTTTTGGGAAAGAACATCTAGTGCTCTTCAGGAAGACCATTCCTTGCGCTTGCTTAGTGTGGCAATCTACGGCAGGTGGCGCAGCGGTGCATGGTGTCATTGCATATGAGACACTCAGGCCAACTTCTTTGCTTCGAGCAGAATTATTCCACAAGCAATCATGGCATTCTTGCACATATAATCTCAGATTTTTCATAGAAAAAACCTCATCCGTCACAAACTGTCAACGGATCCAGAATGTCTAACACATGGTTGGTAGTTCAGAGGATTTTCACACTTGAGCTGAACAAGCCAGCACCTCATACCTGATGACATATTAACTTGCAGTGCACTGTTTTCGTCGAAATAGTAATCTGGTTTACTACCTTAATTCCTTTCTTTATTCCCACATTTAAGTGACGCCATTTTTTTCGTTAATTGATGGACGAAAATAGGCCGACTTTCGTGTGACTTTTAAACCGAGCCAATTGAATTGTTCAAAGGTAACTATGTCAAAATGCGATATATAGTCCTTTCTTCTTAGTTACTCGCACTTCTAGGAACGATGTCTTGAATCACAGTGAGCCTTGATGAAATTCCATCCTCGCTAACCACATTTAAATTCAATTTTGTTGAGCGTATTTAACGATACTTTAGAAGGAAATCGACTCCAAGATATACACTTTCGCGGTTAGCAAGCACGTGTGTCACCTGTTACGTAAATGATAGAAAACCGCAACTCGACTGCTTCAGAACGGATTGCATAGTAATAACAGATGTTGATCTTTATAGAGAGTTTAAAAGGTGTGTTGTCAGTGTGAACTTCACACTTCACTTCAAATGCTCAAATTCGTGAATGCCCATAGTAGAGCTGGAACGGGTAACCGAGCACCAGTGAAAAATCTCGGGTACCCGAACCGAGAGCCACTACCCTAGACTTTAGTAACTCTTGAAAAAAAAAAAAAAAAAAAAAAAAACAGAAAAGAGAAGAAAGCTACTCGGTGAATAAGGAGAAAATAAACAATGAAGGATTCCAAAAGCTTAAATCGTCCAATATATACATGGAATACATGAAGTAGAATGCCCTTCTTGATTGTAAGAGCTCCTATGTCTGAGATTCTGACAAGGATTGAATAAATACCCAATTTCCGATTTTGGTGATGTTATTTGACTACATACCCGATGTTGCTATGGGGCTCATTTTCATTACAATGTCACAATATAACGTAATACCAGCGGGTGCGGAGATATTGAAAATCATTGCCCGTTCCAGCTCTAGCTCACAGGTTTGTTAAAATATAGAATGCTCCTCTTGCGCTTTGCCGACTTCCACGTCGTGGAGATCAGCGAATATCACCGTCCCGACATATTTGATGGGCCATGCTATCGCGCAGGGTTGAATTGAAAACATAAACCCTGCGTGGGTACATGCTTTCAATTTACAAGTTGTGATATTCTGTCATTATCCTTTTTCACACTTAGCGGTTTTCGGTCTTTATTTCAGCGGAAATCCAAACTAGTATTTACTGATGCAGCATAGAAGCGCCGAGAAAACTATATATAGTCTTCATTACAAGAAGAGATCAGCTGTTCCAGACCCCTATATTTACTTCGCTAAACTCAGCATTAACAGTGGATATTATCTGAGTGCTTAGTATTATCGTTATAATTATATACGTTATCAAGCAGAGCGCATATTTACATATTTATGACGAAAATTGAACAAGTGTCTACTTTAAATATTCTGGGTTCTTTCCAGACTCATCCTTTTCCAATAACAAAGGCAACACATCACACAGAATGTGATGTGTTGCCTTTGTTAACTGAAAATTTAGTTTCTAATAACCGGAGAGCTAATGAATAAATGACTAGATATATATATAAAATATATTAAAATGGAATAATGCACGGCACTAATATTTATCTAACAATGTTGCAATGCATACATGTATGCATTTGAGCATCAAGTTGGGCCTATAATGGGGATGTCACATTGCAATTCATCACAAAATCATCGTCTGTAGCTGCGGCACGCCTAAGTGACCATCAATATATAGCTTTAACTTAACCTGGTGAGCCATGCTATAGGTGTCACAACGGTAGCTTGACTACGACTTGCCAGGTACTGCAAACCTGACGAAGAAATGTTTTCATGAACTCAATAAAGGGTAAGTGAACTCATTGATATTCATAATATATTACCATCCATGAAGCGTTATTGTTGTCAATAAGAACAATCTAGCCAGACAAATGGGAATTTGCACATGGGAATATGCCCCGGACTGGCCATTCAATGATACAATTATTTAAGTGACGCTAGAACTGACGCTCATATAACGTAATTCCAGATGGATGAGTTATACTGATCGGAGCATGAACAAGTTTTAATGGGTTAATCCCAATTGGTTCCCGAAAACGGAACTGCTAGCCAGTAACCCATCTTATCTGGCCACCCACGTGTGTTTGTATATACTAAGCTTCACCTCACTTTGGATTCTCAGCCATTAGCAAGTGTAAAATAAATCAATAAAATGTCATCTCTGTTCAAATATGTGTGTTTGTGAAACAACGGCATATTTTGTTGCAGGGCCCTCTGTCACTCTGATAAAACACACAAAATATGAAGAGAAGTGATGTGGGATTATGGTTAAGCTGTTCACGTATTCATCATTTTGCCATTTTAATTAGAATACCTTAGTGATGAGATCAAGTTTGCTGGACGGGTTTATATGGACAGTACCTTTCCTCCAGCAGCCTATTGTAATAGCTTGAAGCGATAGATCTTCGCGTTCCATGTTGAAACCAACCTTTAGGCATTTTAATAGGATTCAACTTAATGTACAGTATCATATTCAATTTCAATATCTCATTGTTAAAGAAGTATAGTATCGAGTGAAGTTGCATACTAAATACCTTGAAGCTCCTTCTGACACCTTTTGGCTTGTACGATCAAAACCATGGGGTGCAAGTGAACATAGTGTATGTTCAGACCAAATTTCAAATTTATACGCAGTACCACGTGCAATTTCAACATCTCATTGGTAAGCAAGTAATGATGTACAGTTTTAAGTAAACATGCAAACCATATTGCTTGAAGTTCGTTTTCCTTTATATATATATATATATATATATATATATATATATATATATATATATATATATATATATATATATATATATATACATATATACATTATTATTATTATTAGTATTATTATTATTTCAAACATTTGGAGTCTAGATTAACTACGACTGATAACCTATACTTGGTATGGGTTTATCAACAGCTCATTATCGTCACAATTATGCTTGGTTTTGACAACACACCGCTCCAGAGATAGAGAAAAACCCCATTTTTAAATTGTCAAAGTTTGTACAATAAAAGCTTTGTTTTTTTTTTCTAAAATTTTACGAGTTGGATTGGCGACACCCTCTCTCTGTCACACACACAAATCACGTATGCTGATGATTCTACCTTATCTCCTAGTTTAAGTCATTTCAGTGATATTATTGCTGATGTAAATATAGATGTACGTATTAAGTTTGAACGTGACAAAATTTGCAACTGGCTACACTGAAACAAGTTGTTCATAAATTCAAAGAAAACAAATTGTGTTTTCTTTACATTGAGGGATATATAAACATAGAAATCCACAATTGGAATACTAGATAAACTGGAAATATATTTATTCACAGATATAACCATAGCAACCCCGGTCCTACAAACGAAAACTGTGACAAAGACATCGAAATTTGTCATGCTGATATTCGAAGCCTGGAAAGCTCAAATAAACCTGATGAATTGTATCATCTTGCTGAATCATAGCGTTTTGATCTTCTCACCCTCTCCGAAACATGGTTAGACCAAAATTTCCCAATATGACTTAATAACAATAGAGGGTTTTCAGCCTATTAATCAAAGAGATTGACAGACAGGGGCTGGTGGAGGAGTCTCTATCTTTGCCAGCAAAAATATTCCATGTTCCAAACGCTCAGACTTTGAATCACCCACATCTAAGTGCTTGTGGGTGGAAATCATGTCAAGTAGAGGCTTAATACTATTAGGAATATATAATCGCCCACCAGGTCAACAGGCCCTTGTTCGTGATTCATTCATGGAGTCTCCATCTGACTCTGTCTCTCGCGCTTTAGAACAAAAATCCTCTATCTTCACTGGTAGCCGGTGACTCTAAAGATCGTAGCTAAAGCTGGACCTCTGACCACTGTGACAGCGAGGTAGGCCAACTTTATTTAATCTAGTATCACAAAACAATATATATCAACTAATTTCTGAACCCATCCCAGTCAATTATTGTTTCGAAAGTCTACTGGACCTTTTGATCACCGACGGCCTGGTTATGTTCTATATTCTGGTACACAACCATTTATTTCCACGTCTGACCATACTGTCATATTTTGTAATTTATGATTTTTGCGTACTTCTGACAAGCCATAGAAGCGTACGATATGGGACTTCAAACGGAGTAGCTTTGAAAATTTGAATATTGCCTTACATCGAAGCACCATGGGAACCTGGTTTCTTCCACTTTCGACGATATTGATGATATTACTTCTTATTGGTCAAATTTATTTATTGACACTTGCGAACAATTTATTCCATGCCGCGATGTGCTAATAAGACCCAAAGACAAACTTTGATTCACATGTTTGATAAAAAAGCTGTTGAGACATCGCAATCAGGCATGGAAGACATTAAAACGCATTGTAAACAAAATGCGGCCCCTCACTTATCTGGACACAATGAATTACAATCGCTTCTTTCAGCACTACAAACGTAAGCGCAATGTCGCGGTAAATGTCATCAAAAATCTAGTCGATCCTATATTTCAAAACCACGTTCAAACTTAGACTCGAGAGATATTAAATGTGGTGGGCCTTACTAAATCTGTTTTTGGTTGCAAGGTGCACCAAAACGTCCGTCCTGTCACAGAAAATGGTAATATGATCTCCAAAAACACAAAGACATTTGTAAAATCTTTAACACATAGTTTTGTAATCAGTGTAATTTACCGCCCGATAACGCTGAATTGTTACCCGATTTAACTTTTCGAACCGATGCCCGCATAATGAGTTTCTCGTAAACGAACCAGACGTTAAAAAGTATTACAGTCATTGAAAACCAGCTCTGCTACTGGTCACGACGGCATCGGATGTTTTTTCCATAAAAGCGGAGTTAGGGGTATTTACCTGCCACTGACTAAATTGTTTAATATCTCAATCGGTACTTCCTGCTTTTCTGATGCATGGAAAAAGTCAAACGTTTGTCCGCTTCTTAAAAAAAGCTGACAGAAAAAGAAAGATAATTATCGTGCAATGTCCGGTTTTTAAAAAAGCTGACAGACAAAAAAAAAATATTATCGTGCAATATCCCTTTTATGCACTTTTTCGAACGTTCTTGAAAGATTAGTCTTCAATGTCCTGTATAAGCATTTAACATGAAACAATGTATGAACTTGTAAAGGTTCCGGCTTCGAATACAAGGACTCTGCTGTCTGCCAACTGGTTCGCCCTGTTGATCATATCTATACTGGTCTCGAGCTATTAAAGAAAGCTGGAATGATCTTTTTGGGCATATCCAAAGCTTTTGATCGTTTTTGGCATAAAGGCCGCACACATAAACGTCACCATCTCGGGGTCTCAGACTCCCTTGTGAGATGGATAAATAGTTACCTCTCCAATTGCTACCAACGGGTCACACCGTGTGGCCAAACCTCTTCCTGGTTACCGGTAGAAGGCGGAGTCCCTCAAGGATCGATCTTGGGCCCATTTTTTATTTCTCGTCTACATTAATGACACAGTTGATGACACAACCTGAGATACCAAACCATTTGCCGATGACATCAGCTTCCTTGGGATTGCACCCCCCCTCCCAGATTCAGGCCAGAAGAATTAATAATGACGTAGGCAAAATTCGCGTTTGGGGAGATTTTGGGAAGTCATATTTAGTGCGGCCAAGTCAATTGGTCTCATCTTTTCTTGCAAGCGTCTCAAGCTACCCTTCCACCTATAATTTTAAATAATACTCGAGTTCCAGAAGTCGACAGTCATACTTATCTAGGTATAATTTTCCCCATAACCTCTCATGGCATGCTCACGTCACCATCAAGCGAATTACTCTGCTGAAGAGACTCAAAGACAAACTAATTTGCAAAGCTGTAATTAAACTATACATTACCATGGTCAGGCCCATACTTGAGTATGGGTAGGTTCTGTTTGACCACTGTACTATACAATCGTCCGATTCCCTTGAGGCAGTCCAATACGAGGCAGCTAGAGTATGTACCAGCGCACTTCGTGCCCCTCCCCTCCCCCATTCTCCTGAACGAATTGGGCTGGCTACCCCTGGCCAACAGACGTATTTTTTTCAAAGTCATCTTAACAAAATGATTCACAATTTTACCCCTGCTTACCCCAGTAACCTTGTACCACGTGAAGTTGCAGCAACTACCACCCGCATGTTAAGAAATCGTTTCTTTTCTCACGTTGCTTTTCTCACTTTGTTCTTATATGTTCGGCGTGACCTTGTTCATTTTGACACGGTCATATGGTACTAGTCAGGGGGCTTTGGCTCAAAATGTAACTTTTGTGGACGCTTTGAGGTACAAGCTGGCAACATACCTCATTTTAAAGAGAAAATTCTTGCGAATCAGAAAAGGTATGTTGCCACTTTGGCGGATAATTAGCATTGGAGTTACGTGAGATTATATAAGGTGATTTCAGACCCCGACTTCCACCCAAAAATTACCAGAATTCAAACTCTAATGAGAAGCCCTTGATAAAAGGCTGGGTTAGTTTACTGAAAATTTTAAGCCTTTGATTTGCTTCAATCTGGATGTTGGTATCGAGCGATGTTCTGTGTTTAATCTTGAAGAATATAAGTGCACATTGTAACTTCCATATGTATATTAAATTATAAGAAGGAACACTGTAAAGAAAGGAAAAAACTCTCATCTCCACAATTTTTGAAATTGCAGTTTCTGATTGGTTTCAATGAAAAAAAATGTTTCACATGCCTCTGAAAGCAAAACAAATATGCAATATTATATATATATATATATATATATATATATATATATATATATATATATATATATATATATGTGTGTGTGTGTGTGTGTGTGTGTGTGTGTGTGTGTGCGTGCGTGTGTGTGTGTGTGACTGTGACTGCACGCATGTCAAAATTCAAGTTATTTAAAGTAAAATTATAGTGCAGTTGCAATAACATTTCAACTTTCATAAGTAACAGTCATCTTTATTTTGGCCACTTTGAAAAAGTCTTGCCATTAAGATATGGACACTTTAGTATATCTCTTTTCATGTTGTTGTGTGATAGATGTCTTGAACAATTTTTATGTGAAATATATTCACAAATACAGGTAAAATGACTTGCCCAGATCTGTTCTTGTATAGTTGGGATTGATCCAAAATCTTTTGTGTGGGCACGGTTTTGCATCCAATTTTTTCCTTCTTATTCAATCAGTTATATCTCTCTGCTTTCTACCACTCTTCTGGTGGCACTGCTTGAGCAGTCAAGGTGCAGCACACTCGTTTTTTCCTGTTATTTTAGTTAATTCTCTCTTTTCTACTCTTCTTGTGGCACTGCTTGCCCGACGGTCAAGCTGCAGCACACCTTGTTTTCCTGTTCTTTCAATTATTTCTCTCTTCTTTCTGGTACTTTTTCTGGTGCACTGCTTCTGGTAAAGCAGCTGCACAACATTAAATTTTTAGTATTTAATATATGGTGATACAGACTATAAATATTGAAGAGAGTAACTCGTTGATCAAGTGGTTCATGCTATTCAAAGTTTGCACATGCAACTCACATTAAACGACTTCGAAATCGCTTTGAGAAAAGTGCAATTGGTTCATTTTGTGCTGAACAGTCAACACCTGCATCTCCTGTATCAGAAGACATTTCACCTCCTAGTTCCTTAAGGAGATCATGCACTGTCACTAAAACATTCTGGGACAAATGCATCTTTTGTCAAGAAGTGCTTTCTGACAAAAAAGTAAAAAATATCGCTACATTTGAAACGTCTGAGAAAATCCTGCAACTGGCTCAAAAATATGCCTTTCTCAGATTGCATTTGGCAGGTGTTTATGACCTTATTGCAGCAAAAGCAAAATACCACCTGCAATGCCACACAAGTTTTGTGAAAAAATACCAAAAATGTATTGGTAGTGAGCCAGACAATGTCAGTCCCTTTGACCTGTGTTTGAAGAAAGTGGTTGAAGAGATCACAAAGGGTCTGTCTCGAGGAGATGTGTATTCATTGACAACAATTTGGGAATGATACACTGATCTAATTAAAAATGACTTTGACATAGTCGTAAGGGTGCATGAAAGGCGCCATTTTCGGGAGAAAGTTAAGAGGCTGTTAGGTAAAAATGCAAACTTTGTACAACCCCTAAATCAAAAGGAGTCTCTTCTAGTTTCCCAGCTGTATCAACTGGAGTTGCAATTAAGAGCCTGGAAGATGCTTGTGATGATATTTCTGATAAAAACTAGGGAACTGCTGCCTCCTTAGAGAAAACCTCACAAGATTACACAAATGTTGATCTTGAGTTAATTGGTTGTACCGTGTCTCCATAAAGGTAAGAGCAGACATTCAAGCATAACCTAGGCACAGGGTTATTGGAGACATCAACAGACAGTGCACAGAAAGTGGTTCCTGAGAGTTTGTATCTGCTTCTTCATTTGTTCTGTTATGGTAGTGAAAATACAGAAGACAGTGAATCAGATGGTATAGATACCAAACTGCTTAGTATTGCTCAAGATATTGTATTTTTGGCATCTGGAGGCAAGAAACAGACACCAAAGCACCTGGGACTTGGTCTCACTATTCATTAGGCCACAAGGTCTAAAGAATTAGTGCAGCTTTTGCATGCATCAGGGCACTGAGTTAGTTGTGAGTTGGTGATTCGTGCTGATACAGCACTTGCATATTCAGTGCTGACACGATACAGGGAACAAGGAAACACAGTGATTCCACATAATTTCGTTCATGCTCAATATTCTGGTTATATTAGGTATGCAAAATTAATGATAATATTGACATCATTGAGGAAACCCTTGATGGGAGAGGCACTTTTCATGCGACACAAACAGTTGCCTTCAGGAGAAGGGTCCCATAGATGTGACTCCAGAGCTAAATGTTGATCCTGGATCAGCAAAATCTGTGTCTGTCCCTGATGATTTTCAAGCCATTATGCCATCTCCTATTGGTGCAAATAAAGCTGGACCCGCATTCCCAGAACTTGTACAAAAGATCTGGTACAGACCTGATGCTGCAGTCACATGTGAGGCAAAAGCTAAAGACATGGCTTGGATTTTAGCAGGCCACAGACTACAGTTATAAATCCTTCTATGTTTCATATTAGCATTTTTCAATCTAAAAAATCAGCATTTTGGTATTTTGAAATTCCGTGAACTGCATTTAACAGATAAAAATGTCAGAAAAATATGGACGGATTTTTGTCATACAATTCCCAGCTCGTTAATTTGTGATAATTGAAATACGAAACAACACCTGGATGTCAGCTTTATACAGGTGTATGAACTGTGCTCTTGCCAGGGTCACATCATTGTCCTTCCCCACCATAAAGTTCCCACCTGGCCTGGAAGACAGTGCACTTATGTGACCACCAATGAAGCAACTCTGCGATGCAGCAAACCTGACTTAGCTAAGTTTATTTAAACAGAAGCTACAGCATGCTGAAAACACAGTATTTTCACAATTACGGACTATCTCCGTTGGGATGCGCAACCAGCCAATCACAACTGTGGTCTGTAACCAGCAAGGCTTCAGGAGCCTGATGATGAGCATGTTCCTGCCTAGACAGGTTTTAATCAACAGTTGTCCAATGTCAATCCTGCTTTAACAGCCATTGGTCCAATGCCTATCATAAATGCACCTGCACATGACTTTGATACCCTCTGGACTGTTGTTCAGAAGTGTCAAAAATGACTGCTGCTTTGAATCAGATTTTCACAGTTATCACTTTTGACGAGCAGCTATGCTGCAAAGCAAAAACGTTGCAGTGGTTTAAGGCAGAAGAATGTAGAAACTTGGTTGTCATGATGGGAGGCCTCCATATTCAAATGAATTTCGCTAAGGTGATTGGCAAATACATGGCTGATTCTGGTTTAAGAGACATTTGGGTAGAAAGTGGAGTATATGGAGAAAATACAGCTGACAATATCTTTCAGGGCTCCCTGTGGAACAGGGTTGTGTGTGCACACAAACTCACATATGAAGCCCTGTGGCGGATCTTGTGGCTAGTTTTTGTGGAGTAGTTAGGTGACAGACAGCAGCAACTTGCAACATCAGTCACAGAGCTGGCCAGCCAGATTGCACAAGGAATTGTCAATAAAGATAGTAATGCTGCAGTAATGTCACTGCATGAGATGTTGCCCAAATTACAACACTTGGATAGTCTGTTGGATGAGTTTGACAAGTCCCACAAGGATAATGCCAGTTTCACTTTCTGGAGGGAGTACATGCATCCAGTGTCAATTCTGCTTCACTTTACAAGAGCATTGGGGGATGGCAACTGGTCACTGTACCTGTCCTCATTTGCTGAAGTTCTACCTTGGATGGCAGTATATGACCATTATAATTATCTTCACTGGGGCTCAGTCTTTCTAGCTGATGTGAAGCAACTACAATATGTAGCACCTGATGCGTGTGAAGGCTTTCAGTCAGGCGACTTTGTGGTCAAAAAATCCAAGAGGACTTTCAACCAAGTTTCAGATGACCAAGGACGTGAGCATTTCAACAAAGTCAGTAAAACAGCTGGAGGTTTGATTGGCATTACACATTCAGACACAACACGTAATCGCTGGAGTCTTACATATGTAGAACGAACATGGTTAGCTATGGATACCAGGGATATGCTTGGCCTCAGTGAAGAAGAGGAAGAGATTGGCTTGCACAAAGATTGTGGCCATGCAAGGAGAAGTCAATATGCTAATGATGTCACAAAACTAGTCTCCCAGTTCCAAGGATTTCATGTCTTCCACCGGCAATCTCCAGAATTAGTGTCTCTCAGAACTGGTGATATAGCAGAAGAAAGTATTGTTCATGACTTACAAACAGCAGAAATGCGTGCCAAGAACATTGTAGACCAATTAGTAACAGATCGACTGATAGAAAAATCCATCAGCTTGCATGCAACCATACCTAGACAGAACTTAAAGACCATGGCATCCATGTTCTCTGTTGAAGTCACAACTGACAAACAAAAGCAAAAAACTGCAGTCATCCAGGCAGATCGGGATCTCTTCCAACGCATGATTGTCAGTCTGGAAGAGAAATCAATGTGGACAATCTGTTGGCACAAGAACTTAGCAAAGTTCCTCTCTCTTTGGCAACAACAGATGGCAACCTGAGGCCAGCCAATAAAGCCCAATTGTTGTCTATTTTACAGGCAGGAATTGATGTATCACTAAAAGAGTTACCCCAATCTCAAACACCAACATGCATTATCATAGATGGAGTAGCTGTTGTCCAGGCTATGGATAAGCCTGTTGGTGCACTGACATTTGGAGCCCTGGCTGATTGCTTTGCAATGAACATCAAATCAAATTTTCGTGAGCCATGTACTACGGTGGATGTTGTATTTGATTGCTACCATGAACACTCAATCAAAGGTGCAACTAGAAAACGGCACACGGCAAAATCTAGAGGAATTAGGAAGGAGATCAGTTGTAGGACTGTAAAGTTGCCTCAGCAGTGGAACACATTTATTAGATTGAATGAAAATATAGCATATCTGGCTGAATTTCTAACGACTGAATTATTAAAACTGCTCCTGGAGGCGGTAAGGAGTTGGTAGTCAGTGGGGGCAAGAATGTGTCTGCCCTTTCATCTGCCAGGCCAAATGTTGAGCATTTGTGTTCAGAGCAAGAAGAGGCTGATACCCATATGCTGCTCTATGCCTCTGATGCCAAGTGTGCTGGGTTTGAGAGATTCTTTATCTCAAGTAGTGACACAGATGTGCTTGTGCTCCTGGTTGCCTTCTGTCCAACGCTGAGCAATGAACTGTGGGTGAAATTTGGTACAGCAAAATTTCGTCATTATATTGCTGTACATAATGTTGAATGTAGTGATGAAATCAGGGACAG
This sequence comes from Hermodice carunculata, assembly GCA_964020975.1. Classification (NCBI taxonomy): domain Eukaryota; kingdom Metazoa; phylum Annelida; class Polychaeta; order Eunicida; family Amphinomidae; genus Hermodice; species Hermodice carunculata. The sequence continues at coordinate 24,582,733 of OZ026630.1, forward strand.
CATATTACCATCTCATGACATCACTGCGTGTGATACTGTCAGTCAGTTTGCAGTTATATCAAAAAAGGTTGCCTGGAAGGTGTTCATTGAAGTACCACAGTTGCTTTGTCATCTAGGGGTGGCACACCAGTTAGGGGAACAGACTCTGTTGCAAGCAGAGGAATTTGTAAGCAAGCTATATGAACCAACAAATGGCAATAAGTCAGTCCAAACTCTGCATCGCAGTCAGTTCCGTAACGGCAAACATAGGTTAGAAAACTTACCCCCAACAGAAGATGCACTTCACTTGCACATAAGATGTGTTCATTACCAGGCACTGATTTGGAAAAATGCTATGGTCGCAGACCCAAAATTGCCGAGTCCTCTGACCTCTGGGTGGCACATGGTAGACAACAAGTTGCTTCCCCTTCTTATGACAAAGGAAGGGCTCTCAGCTGAATGTGTAGCTGTTACTACTTGTGGATGTACACAGACTGGTTGTAGATGCCAAACAGCCCAATGCATGTACAACCGAAGCAATCTAAGGTGCACTGGAGCCTGCAGGTGTCGATTCTGGTGTCTCTACCCCAAAAATGTTGATCCAGACAGTGATTAGTTTGCCAAAACATTGAACAGTTTGATGTGTCATCTGTGTCTGCATATTACAGCTGCAGTGTGTACCTTAATTTTCTTTTTGATTAGCATCTTACTAAACAACTTGTGATGAAGTGTTAGTTATTTTGACTATGGCAGAATGGCTATAAAATGTTAGCTGCAGACATGCTTTAGCCACAGTGCTTCACTATCTTTTTGGGAGTGATTAGCGCATATTATGATTGATTAGCATTTTTCTAAGTATTTGAAAATACAGAAATGTTGACTGTTAGCACTACTGAATACCCTATAATTACATTATTGAAACATAAAACCTGCATGGAGGTGCAAAGATTGGGGTCAGGATGCAACAATTCTGTTCTGGGCATCAAGTTTCGTTAATCTTCAAACGTGATTTTGGATGGTTTGCAGGGACAATTACATGATTACATACTATATTTGAAATGATCAATGACAGTATATTCTCTGAATAATATAGAATTGTGCTCAGAACATTGGAATTGAACATTAGTAAGTGTTGAACAGCCTAAAATGGTCATTTATAAAATGATGAAATACACAAAAAGGCCCAAGAAATGATTTGGTGGTGGCCATATTTGATTCATGCAAATTAGGCAATAGACATGAAGGTCATGCTACACAAACAGTAGTTGCGAGTCAAAGACACTTAAGTTTTATCAAAAACATAAAAAATTCTCATAGTTGAAGGATTTTTATAATGGTTTTTTGTTATCATAATTTCTAAATTTTTGTCAACATAATTTTTCTCTTTTTTTTTCGCAAGAAAAGGTTACCGTCTAAGTTTTATGCTTGTACCCTATCATGTCCACAAAAATGTTTTCTAAGGCTCTTGAGATACAGCCCCCTAACTATACTGACAAATTTCATTGTACTTTTTATTTACATGGTTGGACAGACAACATGACATGGATATTTATTCAGAAATTGGTCTTGCACTCATTACAGTAATTTAGTGTTCAACTCACTTTCCAGCAAGCTTTATTTAAAATATAAGAGGCTCGTGCCAAGATCTGGTATTGGTTAATAGGCGGACGAAAAATTTAGTGTCACTGCAAAACAGTGCTCGATCATCATTGTCGAAACGATGGTTACAACTTCTGTTCTTTGTTATTGTTTGCCTTGTGATAAATGATGCTTTATCGGGCTACTGTATCATTAATTCTCTGCAACCCTTACCTATATATATATCTGTCATACTAAGTGTAGATCTAAATTTCTTCGTACCTTTGCCCTCAATCGTCCCTGGGACATATTAGCTTATTCCATGTGTTTATATCTAACCATAATTATATTTATAACTAATAACCTTCTAGCCTTATGTGGCCCAGTTCCTAATTTGAAGTTTTTCAATGCACTTCATGTTAATGTCTGACAGCTAACAACAAACCACATGCAATTGAATTGTCATGTATTCATCATAATGTGGATATCTTTTGCCTAAGTTGGATGGAACTGTACGTAAAGGTGATATTCATATCTCAGGTTTTAATCTGCCTATTAGACGTGACAGAAACAGGCGCAGCGGAGGTGTAACAGTATATACTAATTATTATTTGAGCGTGAAAACCAGAAATGATCTATGTAATCCAACTATTGAGTCACACTGTCAACAAATTCAAAGTTTTTGTTGCAGCTTTCTACAGACCACATGGGCAAGACGTAGATATGATATGGAATTTTTAGATTCATTTCAAGGTTCAATTGCAAAAGCAATAGCAGAGTCTCCACATACCATTATCAACACTGGTGACTTTAATTTTACTGCTATTTGTTTCTGTGTCAAACTCAACTTCAAGCAATTAGTTCCTGACTCTACAAGAGGACAATCGGTTCTCGACCTTGTCTTTGTAATTAATGACTCTTGCGACACTACCTTTACACTTTTTAAGTCCAATTTCTACATGTGATTATGACTCATTATTAATTTTTACAAATATTTTCCTCTTGGTAATACTATTGCATATCGCGAGACAATTTGGAATTGCTCAAAAGTAGATAATGTAAAGTTGCACAATCTTTTATCTTCTGTGCCATGGGATGCTTTTTTTTGAATGAAAATGTTGATGGGATTTGTTTGGATATTGCCAAAATTATGAAAAAAGCAGCAAACGAATATATTCCCCAAAAGGAAGTCACGATGAGACCTAAAGACAAACCATTTATGACAAGTCACTTACAGCGAAAGAGAGAGAGAGAGAGAGAGAGAGAGAGAGAAAATTCTACTATGAATGAGTGGAACAAGTTACCTCTGTCGACTAGAAATTCAGTAGATCTAGATTCATTTAGACGCAATATAAACAGAAATAAACCAAAATGAAATGAATTATTTTACACTGGCAGTAGAAAAGCCAATACAATCCAAGCCAGGCTTAGGATGGTTTGCATCCAGATGAATCATGACTTGCACAGAAAAGGCGTCAAAGGGTCGCCAGAATGCACATGTGGTTCCCCAGATGAAACAACAAACCATTATTTTATTTGAATGTCCAAATTATATTATACCTGGAAATTCTCTACAGTTAAAAATCATACCAATGGCTCCTTTTACATTAAATGCTCTTTTATTTGGTAAAAGAAACTGTTCCAAAGCACAAAACAAGATTATACTTGAAGAGACACAATATTTTATCATTTAGACTGAGGGATTTAAACATCCTTAGATACCCAGGCATGAGGTTCTTTCGAATCCCGAACAACAGATCCAATTCAGACAAAATTTCAAATCTTAACATGTCCAGAAAAATGCAAATGGACAACCAGATAATTATTACCACTCCTTTGGAAGTTCCCCCGTCCGCACTCTCTGTGTCATAATGCTTTATGTCACAACTTCTATTCGTTTGTCTCCGTCAATGTATTGTCCTGAACAAGCGTCTCTTTCCATTTATTTGATTTTATTTTTCATTTTTGGACTATCATTTTTCTTTAATTTCATACCATTGCAATGGACACTTTATGCATATTCAATTATAATCCTGTATATTGTATTGTACATATATATTGTTCATTGTAACATTACCTTTACATTTTTTCACCTTGCGAGAGGGATTCATATAGGCTATGCCTGTTTCCCAATCGTGCTTGAAATAAAAATATGTTGAAACCATCAAATAAAATAGCAAACACGATGCCTGTTCATAAGTCATAGTTACTTATTTTCTCTATGTTTTGTATAACGTGCATCCTTGAGTGACATCTGCTGCATGTTTAAATGTATATTTCATTTTTTTCTCTTGGTATTGTATATCTGTAAAGTGTGTTGTAGGTGCACCTGTATGTTTATGTTTGTTGGATTGTTTGTACATTTTTGTAATATATGTTGGCATATAGCCACATGTTTTTTATTTAAGGTGCTGCCATTATAAGCAAATTCGTATGAGATATAATACCGTGGCAGCTGTTACAATATGTATAGTTATGGCATACTGCCGAGACACTATCTTATTCTACAATATAAGGGACTGAGTGACATCGTGCTGTGGAGAGGTCATTGATCGATAAAAGACAAACCATGCCGTTCCCTTTATGTCTGGTTGACATGGAAAGCAAGACCACGGTGGCAGAACCTAGACGGAGGTCTACATAATGGGATAAGAACGACGTTTCCGACTGAAGAGGGCTACATATCTCTACATGTATACTACAAAACGCGATAGGAAATGACGGGATTGATTAATTAAATCAACCTCAACATTCTTCCCGTGCTTAAACTTGTTACACTCTGCGTAACAGTCGCATCATATTCAAGCCAGACAGGTTTAGAGTCCATTTTTTACCAATCAATATTGTTTGGTCTCTTTGGTTCTTTGTTTTTGTACAACTTTTAATATTTCTTCTTTTCCAAAGTCGGTGACACATTTGGGGGAGCCAGGGAATTCATCATGCTAATTGCAATTGCGCATACTCCTTGTGCTGTTTTTTGTGCTGACTGGTTCATTTTGTTTACGCTGCTTACATGATAAGAGGAAACATATAAATAACAAAAATCTAAAATGAATTAATTGTATACCGTTGCCCTCCCGGCGATAGAGCCAAGCATAGAAGATGCTACCAAAATAACAATTCATATGAAAAGTATCATATTTCGGGATTGCGAATAATAAGATTTACAGATTGCAGCATATTTGGGACTAACTTGTTTGATATCTTCACATTAATGTCATCTTAAATAATTGATTACGACACGATAGGTCTGCAATTCCAGCCCCTCGACCAGTTACAATTTGCCGTGCCATATATTGCCCCAGTAAATCTTGGAGCGGCACTCACAGTCTAAATGCTGAGATTGGCTACCAGCAAGCCTCGGTTGCAAGCTAACCTTAGGCTGTGACGTCACCAAGCTTGACAAATTCAAAATATGGCGGCCATGTTATTAATTGGTATCACATATCAATAATAATCGTGTGACCCGACTTTGAATTTCTACCTCTAAAATCCGCCATTTTGCCAACAAATCCACTTTTTTTTAAAGCTCCACTTTTGTAACATGGGGTCTATTCCCGGCAATTTGCACCTAGAATGCACTGCCAAATCATACAAATCCATAATACAATGGTGCTGGTGGGATAATAACAACCCTATGTCCACCTTCCAGCCAAAAAGGAAAGGAATCCCAAAATTCCATATTTAGGGGGTAGGGTCTTTTTAATTTGGATAAAAAGTATAACATTTTCCCTAGTATGCTCAAAATATTTTTTCACAACTTAAAACATCAAAAAGTATAAAACTTGGCATAATCTATGTTATCAAAGAGAATGTTTCATTTTATCAGTTGTCCTAACCAGCATCACATACAATGGACTGTTCCGTTATTCAAATTAGACCACTTGTGTCTTGGAAAATGTAACCCACCTCAGTCCCAATCTATACTCTCTTGAAAGCATGGGCACTTATTAATAAAGTTACAGCGTGAATGAGTGCTGGATCTGTTTTAAATTAAAATACCGGAGCAGCATCGGGTCGATGGGTGTTCTAAACATGCATCTCTTGCATCTTCAGTGGGGTGTTGGGTGACTGGAAGCTTGTAAAGTGACCATTAATCTAGACCCAATAAAGGCACAGACTCTTACATTAGTGATAAATCACTTATCACAACCCGTTAATGTGATCCGAAGCTGAGAGATGAATAACGTCAAGGTTGGTCATTTTGCATGGTGACATGGGCACAAGGGCTCTGCGGTTGGAATGAATACTAAACTCATGAAACCAGGATTTGGCAGGATCATAGGAAATAAAGTTATGCCCTATTTTATCATTGTTTATCTCTAATTTCAGTCGCAAGCACATCAGAAACTGTTATTGAATGTTGTAACTACAGAGAAACACCTAAGCATGCTATGTTCGGGTGAGTATACATGCATTTTGAAATGGTTGCACCTCAACACTCCCAAATAGCAGGGACCACGATGCACCCATGCGTCTTTGTTTATAAGTAAGTAAGTAAGTAAGTAAGTAAGTGTTTTATTGATAAAATTGAGTCAATTCTGATTCATCAGTTATACAGAGACACAGTACCGCCCAACTATGCAACTGAGAACGAGGCTGCTGATTTGAGCCCGAATCTCGCATCTCATTAAACCCAGGTCAGTATCTCGACTGTCAGCCGAATCACTTCAAGTTAATGAGTGCCACTGATCGTACTCCTCCGTGCTCCCGCATGTGGACATGTACGGACAGAGTGGAAAAGCAAAGCAAAAAAGTAAAAGCTACGGGTCGCACAAAATCCCTGTGAGCCCAGGTGTCGTCACTATCTGTGTTAAGTAAGGTTTTCCATGGCCTAATGCTAATTAACCTTCTGGTCCGAGAAGTGATGCTAAAAATACAAGCATGAAGAACGTAAAGAAGGCACACCTGCGACTGGCGGTTGTCGGCTGTCCCTATCCGTTTTCTGCCACGTAATATTCGTAAACTCACGAATATTGAGTTTGTTGCTTTGATTACCAAAACGACAAGAGTCGGAATGTAGCGTCTGGCCCACACTCAATGCATAATTAGAGCTCCTGAATGTTTACAACAAATTTTCTAGGCCCAATATAATTATCAATCAAACATGACACTGATGAGCAGAGCAAGAACCCTTGTATGATATGGTGATTTAGATAGAAGTAAATTACAATTGCAAATGCGCCCGTCGGACCGGATTATTTTCGAATAGAATTATTTTTGTTTATTAGTATCTTGTATTGAACTTAAAACGGTAACCCTCCCCCCCCCGGCCAAATTATGCTTGAGAACAGATATTGGTGAAAAAAAATCATTGGTAAATAGAATTTTAGTCATTTAGTAGTCAATTTTTTATATATAGTTATTTGTAAGGAACCTGTTATCCGCACCGTGTTGACTAACGATTATTGACTCTTTGATTTGAAAGGACTATCACCCATCAGAAAAGACATGAATGGCGCTTGATATTTTTTGAACGAAAAAAAAGTGACGCATATGGATGCTGCAACAGCCTGTCATTTCTGTACCAGGTACGACAGAAAGATAGTCGTTGGCCACGTGGATAGAAATACTGTATTATGTTACTTGCTACATAACCGTGGTTCTTCAAACATGCACTGTGGCCACAATAATACATGCATACTTACAACGGGTATAATATGTATGGCTAAGCTGACTATAGACGGGACACCACGACGCTAAACCGATATTTTCAAGGCGACTATCCGAAAATTTCCTCATGATAGGTGCGAGATATATATATATATATATATATATATATATATATACATATATATATATAAAATACATATATATAATATATTTATATATACATTATATATATAATACATATATATAATATATTTATATATATATCCATTATATATATATATATATATGTATATATATATATATATATATATATATATATATATATATATATATATATAAGGAACATTTTCGTAGGTAACGCACATTCGGGGTTTACAGCCTTTTTTTATTGAACTGCAAAGGGAAGCCTATGTTGCTGCAGGATTATTCAGCATCATAGCAACCCGAGTGTTCCCTGCTTCCATTTTAGATATTTTAGGTGTCATGGTTGTACATACAATGATATTATGTACCTGTTGTTGAAGTATGGTCATAGCATGGTCCCGTTTCAGTACAGACCGGATCGCTAATTCTCAGGGTCCAGTCTGTGTCATCACTATTACTTTGGATAAAGTCGCAGATGTCGTCGAAGTTGCAAGTATTAGCCATAATCGCTTTAAGAAGAGCAGATATTTCTTGAATTTACAGCGACTGTTTTCTTTTCAAGTGCTCAATAAAAGCTCAAACGATGGTTTTCTACAGCTCTAAACTTGAGGCGAATTAAGTTGTAAATGTATTGAACTTCGAAAATCAGAATAATTAATGACAAGGAGAATCTACTTTTGCCAAATCAACAATGTAGTGATCTTTAAAAATAAGCATGTGTGAGCCTAAAACAAAACGAAAATTTCACAAACATGACCTACAATAAAGAGTACATTTTCACGAAAAATGATGGTATACATCATTGACTGCCAACAATATATGACAAAATACTTAATCAGGCTTACAATACGAAATCGGTTGGACAATGTAAGGTGAGTCCTTTCAATCTCAAATGATTTTGACCTGGTTTAAGTAGTTTTCTATTTGATAATACAAACCAAGTTTTATGTCTAATTTTTTGAATGATTTTCTTTAAAAATTACCGTTTTAGATTAAGATTATCACTACGCATGAAATCTAAGGTACATCAAAACTGTAACTTGATGGATGAATTTACAAATATTTTTATTCGATAATTACAGTTCTGTAAAATGTTGCTGATGGCTAGACATTCTTGTCTGGCTGGGGCTAAGTGCAAAAATTCCTTTGAATGGTGATTTAGCCATCGACAGAAATACAGTTTTTTTTTATGATATTGCGATCACAATGAAAACCAAAGACAGATCTTACCTATATTTTTCTCATAATAATCCAGTGTCGACGAGTAGTTAAGTGTTATCCCAGCACTTCGGCGGGTAAATGGGGTCATGTAACAAGTCCTTTTAGGTGTGTTGTATATGAAGGAATTGCATTCGAACTCTTCAACAGCCAAACACACATGTTTGCATACTTCAGCAGTGATATTTATTAGTTTGTAATAGCTTTTGCCCACACCTGACAAGTACCTCTTGGGTTGATATGTGACTTTAGAATCGTCATCTTGGGGAAAACAGAAAAAACACGAGCATCTAAATTGGTAAATACTAAAAAACGTGCCTTTTGTAAATAAACTTGATCGCTAATACCCGTTTGGCGTTAATCACTGCAAAATTGCTAATTCAGTCTAACTGTTAAAGAGAATTGTTCAAAGTGTCGAATGTTGTCCTGCACTTCCTGATTGTTTACCACCGTGACAAAAAGCTGATGTGCTACCACATGTTTGAGGCCTCCACTGACCATTTTACTCTTTGGTACCACCTTCTTCTGTTGATACAGAAAGGTAAGGCACATAATAGTTCTCCGATGGTACTGCTGATCTTCATTTTAGCGTATCAGTCAATGATTTCTACACCAATACAATGGTACATTTGCACCTGCTAAACAAGTGGGCATCATTTAGTCACTTTGACATTTTTCCGATGGAGACCTACTGCAGCCTATATGAAATAACACATGCAGTGTACTTAATGATAAGCGTAATACCATGCTCAAGAGATATTCATGTAGGGCAAAGACCTGTCTACTGATTGGATTAGTAATATATCTTTGGCCAAATCAATGCCTTTTTTCCATTGTGGTAAGTTCCTGTCAATTAAGTTAAAACAAATGTCCTCAGTTCTTCGTTAGACTAATAAGCGCTCGGTATACCCATCGCTTGGATCAAGCTGATTATCCGAGAAACCGTAAAAAGGGTTGAAAACATACATTTAAAGATACTCACCCCAGGACATATTACCGGCAAACGTTGTCTTTATCCGGTCATATAATCCTAGGTGAAAAGCTGCTGAGGCACTGAAAAGAGTCGTCATCATCATCATCATCATCATCATCATCATCATCATCATCATCATCATCATCATCATCATCATCATCATCATCATCATCATCATCATCATCATCATCATCATCATCTATTTGCGATTAGAAATGTCATTTTGACGTTCAAAAGCTCTGAAGTAGTCATTTAGTCTTTTCCTTCGTGACTGTTTTACATAGACATAATATCGTTCAAAAGCCCTGAATTAGTTATTTATTTTTTTCCTTTGTGACTGTTTTACATAGACATCATTAGTATCAAATCACGAATGTTTGTGGCTTTAGATCTCACCAAAATTGACCCATTACTGAGGTGCTATGTTTCATGCAAAAAATTCAATATACAAAAGTATCCAAGAAAGGTTTGTCTGAGTCCTCATGTCGAACCCTGTGATATCTGAAGCGACAAGTTTTCTAGTCACCATTTATATGTATTTTGAAATGAAAGACATATTTGTTACCTTTAACTTTAATAATTTCAGATATGTCAAGGTTTTACTGCAAAAAAAACAACAACAAACAAACAAACAAAGACAAAAAACAAAAAAAAACAAAAAAAAAACCCCACACAAGCAGGTGGTGTGGTTACCACTCGAGGTAGCAACAAGTTCTTTGCAGACTTGGTTTTAATTTGCCCCCCCCCCGTCATAAGTCATCCGGTTCTCAGCAAAATAACAACATACAGGGCTCATGGACCCAGATCCAGGCATTCTTGAAACAAAATGTTTGATTCCCATTTCTACCAAATGAGTTTTCAATGAATACTCGATTTCCCAGTTCCAAGTACAATTAAATATTTCCCGAATTCCTAGGGATTTGATCCGGAATTTTCCAGTTGGCATTATCAACCAACGTGACCAATCTACACGGGCTCAACACATGTTATACTTTATCAGACAGAAAATAAACTCTGGTCGCCTGTGTTCAGTAACCTTTTCTAGGCGGCATGAAGCATACCAAAATGTACATTTTCACTTTTTTAATTGTATGCAAATATCACGGATTGATGTTTTAATGCAAACATTTGTCACTGCTTATGCTTCTGTTAATATTGACGTGTATTATTGATAAGATGGCTGATCAATGTGGATCGCTTGACAACAAACTATGTTGCGCAGCTCCATGGAATGATCCTTTGTCAATAACAAGAAAAAAAACCTCTCACTGTTTTATAAATCAATCATATTGTTCATGCGAAAGTGATAACTCTTGTCTGTGGATAAAAGTAAGTTCACACCGTACACACAATACGCACATTTGTTTCAAAATTATATATAAACACATAATAAAAGAACGTGACCCCCCCCAAAAAAAAATCAACGTCAAAAAATGTGGAAATAATGATAGTCATGTGGAATAGGTATGTCACTGGCTAATTACACAGGTGGTAGTTCCTGTCATATTTATGTCTGTTTGAAACATAGGGACCCCATCTCTTATCCCGGCACACAAGCAAGGAATTGAGTAAAGGCACATCAGACAGCTACTTACCGAAAGGTATTTTGATTACAAATTGTTACAGCTGGAAAACTGAGGTTATTGGTATAAAGTACCTGCACGTTGACGACCCTGGGGTACTGAAAAAAGTACCCTACACGGGAAGCAACGATGTATATAAATAGAATGGCAGTGGCGGCATTCAGTAAAATCCACACTAGCCTGCAAGTAAAAAAAACGTCAAACATGAATAATATAAGGATGTATGAATGTGTCTGTATCTCATTATGTTGTCTTTATTGAGCGCACACGAGATATGGGCATAAGCCACACGATGATCATGAGACAATGAATGTGCTGCTTTTGCCAGAAGTCCCTGACGAAACTGTGATGCAGTACACGTGTATCAGAGGAACCTAACGAAACGTGGTATGCTATGACAGAGGTTCACATATTGTTCAACAATGGGATTAAACCTAATGAAAAGTGATACAAGGTATTTGTGTCGCGACAGCTAACCAGCAGCATCCCACACTTTGTACTTTCAACTACGAGCAGGGTTTGTGTTCATACAACAAAAACGCAAACTTGTCATCTGAATTTAACACAAGTCAAATCCACTTTTTTCATTTATGACTCCATTTGAAAAATCAATTTGGAAGTAGTAAACATTTCTGTCTGTCGAAGAAGTCCAGCATTTCCCTATTTTTCTTGGGAAGTTTTTGAGTTACGACCCTTTGAAACAGAGATAATAAATTCGCGGTTAAACATCAAGTTCTTGACATCTGAATGGCTATCTCGACAAATCTACTCAAAAGAAGATAAACAGACAGACAGACAGACAGACAGACAGATAGATAGAAAGATAAACAGATAGATAGATAGACAGACAGACAGACAGACAGACAGACAGACAGACAGACAGACAGACAGACAGACAGACAGACAGACAGACAGACAGATAGATAGATAGATAGATAGATAGATAGATAGATAGATAGATAGATAGATAGATAGATAGATAGATAGATAGATAGATAGATAGATAGATAAAAATTTGAAGCTTATTTCGATTACAGCTATGAGATAGCGACAAATTTTATCCATGAGCAAAGCTGAGAAATAAGTTGCAACTGAAAATTTGTGTGCGGGCCTTTTGCTGATTTCGAAAAGGAGCCTTCAAGAAAAATAATTTTGGTGGCTCTTTGCTCATCAGCAGTGGTCATGCACTTGACAGGTGGCCTTTATTAAAAGAGAGGAGAAACAAAAATGATGATGCTTGGGAATTCATGGTCTACCAGCTTCTGCTGTGATGTTTTCCAGGGCTAGGGCACAGGTATAAGGTCCACCGCTTGCCCCTCAAAACTGAGGTGAACCCCATATCCTGGTTATGTCCTCAGATACTCATCTCATATACAAAACCTTTCACCTTTTGCCGTATTCCCGCCTGATAAGGTTAAGGCATATCCTATGTCGAGATTTCAGTCACAGGACAGCCCTGATAATGGTTACCATACACCTCCGTCTCTTCTCTCCTCTTCTGACACTCCAGGTAACCCTGTGCCGTTTTAATGACGACATTTCATTTCTACTTCAGAATGCTACCGGGTAGCCTTATACGTTTCTAACCCCTGTTTTACTTCCAAGAATGTTCCCTATTAGATACGCAACCACGCTACGCGTTCTTCTTCCTCCATTTGTCGAACTTCTTCCATTCCCTTAGTTTCGTCCTCATTCTGCCACTTTCTGAATGTATTTTCCATAATTTCTCTATAAGCATCACACCTTCAGTGGCATTTGCACGGCTGGTTTCTTTGTTTTATGTGATACCTGGTCAGTCCAAAACGACCCTTACCGTTGAATATTCTGAATGGTCTTTTATATAAAACTTATAGATTTTTTAGTTTTGAGAGCTTTTTTTCTGTGCCAAAATTGACGTACGTTGACCCTGTCGTTGCTGCTGTCATGATGTATTTTGGTGCGTCTTCACAACCGCACCCTGATTGGTCAAAGGAATAGTGATTGGCATCTCGTCGCTAAATGTGGCGCGATAGGAAACAAAGCCAGAGACCACTGATCATAGCGCAATTGCTGCATTATTATATTTTTCATAACGTTTATTATTAATTTACAAAGTAACTGGTCTCCGCCTTACACATGTTTATGAGGTATGAACTTAGAGGATTAAACGATGCAAAGAAGAAACCACGGAGAACAACAAAAACAGAGTTTAACCTTTCTGAAAACCCACTGAAGTTCATTTTTCAGAAAATTTGAATATTGCACATGGAAATTCAATGTGTGTACTACATCATACACAAAGATCACAAAAAGGCAATATTTGACCTCGCAACGTATCGCTTTTCCTTAAGATCTGTTGCATTTACTACATACGACGGGTGGCAAGATGCATAATTTCTCAAATACTAATTACTGCATTTGATATATTTTGACAGAGTTCTGGAGATGCAGCAACAAAAACTAGCCAAACAAGATTTGCTGGACAGTAAATCTGCTTTGTGCCTTGAATATAGGGAAATTTAAAATGTTATCACTTTATTCGATGATAATTTTATGCACCTTGAACACAATCCTTTGAATTTAAGTTTGACTGACCCTCTTTATGTGTTAAAGGTTTTGAAATGGTTAAGCTTTAAAATCATCCAAGTGTACCTAATTAGCATAAATCAAGATTTTACAACTTACATTTTTGTTTTATTGGTTGCATCCATGAGGCAAACCTGTGAATTGAAGCTGATAGTGTTTGAAGATGTACAAATCTTTACTCACTCAAATCTGAAGATTTATGCAGGTACATGTATTCTAAATTTGAAGTTCGGAAGTGAGCCCAATTTTCACGAATCAAAAGTTGACAACTTCCACTTTCATTTCATTGGATGCACCTATAGCGCACACCAAAGAGTTAAAGTTCGATTGACACGTCTATCTATAACAGTTTTGAAAAAGGAAAATTTGCCTATATAAACAAATCGTATTTGTGTCCAGAGGTAATATATGAAGCATGCTTTTTGTCCTTTGAGTACTGGGAGTATTTCAAACTTTAAATCCTAAATAAGATAACCCCAGCAGTGAGGCACAAAGCATGGAGACGGGCTCTGATATAGTACAAGCTAAATTATTATGCTTGCAAAATGGTTGCACAACGAGATGAACATAAAACTGTCCCTCTTCCATAATGGTAGTCAATCATTAAAGAGGATTATCTATTATAAACTCATTTATTTAAACTGGATTACCTAAGATGTACAAATGCAACTATGCTTCAAAGCAAACCTGTGTGCCTTCAAAGATTGTAAATATTATTAGATATAAATTTCAAAGTCCAAATGACTTTGACCTTTAGGGGTTACATGTAAATTACAAAAATGTGCAGTGTTGCAAAACCTACAGTTTGAGCCTGACATGACTGAAATTGGATGAAAACTGACCAAGTTATGGCTAGAAGAAAATTTAAAAGGGCCAAATAAAATTGACTTTTGACCTTTAGAGGTCACATGTAAATAAGAAAAATGTGTAGTGTTACAGTATCTACAATTTGAGCCAAACACGGTCAAAATCGGATAAAAATTTACCGACTTATGGCTAGAAGAAAATTTCAAATGGCAAAATGACCTTGGCCTTTGATCTTGGGAGGTCATATGTAAATAATAAGAATGTGCAGTGTTCCAATGCCTACAGTTTGTATCCAACATGATTAAAATTGGATGAAAATTGACCAAGGGATAGCTGGATGAAAATTTCAAAGGTCCAAATGACGTTGATCTTCGACCTTTGGAGGTCACATGTAAATTACAAAAATGTGCAATGTTACAAACCTTAAATTGAAGGGAAATTAGTTACCTGCACCTGTAACAGGTTGGAGATTTTCAAGATTTAAATTTTCAAATGGCCCTAATTTGTATAATTTTCAAAATCATCACCTCTCTTTATAAAAAGACATGACTTCATGCCTGGAGCAATGATCATGACAAGTTTGGAGTTTCCAAATGTAATAGTGTCGTAGAGAATTGTTGGACAAAATTGCTGGTAAAGAATAAAGAAAGAAAGAACTAGAAAAATAAGATTTGCTTCACAGCGAATCTGTCTGGGTGCCTTCAAATTCAGAAGTTTGAAATGCTTCACTTTGCCATTGTTTAACATTATCTGAATTTTTGTGTATTAGTCTAATTTACAAAAATAAAAATGCTACAACTTTTGAATTTGGTTCATTTGATGTGTCCATGTCACAAACCTATAAACTGAAGTTTGAATGACACCACTGTCTATAATTGCTTTGAAACTGTTCAAGATCTTTATTTTGTGTATTTGTCTAATTTGCATAATATAAAAGCATACAACTTTGGTAAATGGCTTATTGGAGGCGGTTATGTCACAAACCTACAGATTGAAGTTGGAATGTTACTGTATATACTAGTTTTGAAGTTATTAAAGATTTAAATTTTGTGTGTTCACCTTATTTGCATGAATTAAAATTCTACAGGTTTGGTTCATGGTTCATTGTATGCACCTATATCACATACCTGTAAAGAAAAGTTGAAATGGTACCTATATCTATAATAGTTTGAAGTTATTCAAGATTTAAATTTTGTGTATTCACCTAAGTTGCATTGCACACATTAAAATTCAACGTCTTTGGTTCATCAGACGCGGCCATGTCACAAACCTGAAAAATGAAGTTGGAATGGTACGTCTATTTTTAATAGTTTTGAATTTATTCAAGATTCAAATTTTGTGTGTTCACCTAATTTGTATAAATTAGTAAATCATAATTTTGGATCATTAGATGTGACTGTCTCAAACCTATAAATTGAAGTTGGAATGACACTTCTATCTGTTCTAGTTTTGAAGCTATTCAAGATTTAAATTTTGCATATTCACCTAAGTTAAAATTCTGCAACTTTGGTTCATGGTTTGTTGGATGTGGTTATGTCACAAACCCGGAAATTGAAGTTGGAATGATTATTCTATCTACAATACTTTTGGAGATATTCAACTTTGAAATTTTTCAATGCCTCTGATCAGCAAAATTAAAAATTCTACTTTCATTTACTGTCCATTGTATTGGCATGTGTCCCAAACCTACACATGTACATTGAAATGACGTGTCTATCTGCAATAGTTTGGGAGATATGGAGCTTTTCAAATTTTGATTGCCCCTAATTTGCATAACATCATGACTATTCCAAAGGATGTATTAATTTCACTGGTAGGTCATTCATCATGGCAAGTTTGGTGATTATCAGAATAATAGGGTTCGAGAAAAAGTCCAGACAATTTGGGTGCCATGGAAAGAAAGAAAGAAATTCAGAATCCGAGGAAAAACAATATGTCTGGGTTGGCACCAAGACATAAAGAAGGGAAAAAATAAAGAAATCCAACAAACACACAATGTTTGTGTTGGTACAGCTAATCTGCAGCTTCTCCAGTACAACGGAGACATACAGCACCACGTACAAGACGCACTAGACTAGAGGAAGAGAACAAAGGAAAGCTGGTAACACAAGCATGTCAAAAGAAGCCACATTTAACCACATACAGTTCACAGAGATGTGAATACACGTTACATGAAATATAGCAAATGTTAGGCCGGAAAACGCTTAGATTCTAATGAATGCGCATTGGGGAAACATTCAGTGAATTCATCAAAATTTAAATTCATCACCTTTGATTGCAAAAAACTGCATTTATCTATGGCACAAACCCATACATTGAGCTAGGGAAGGCACGTCCACCAACAATATTTTTTAAGACATGGAATATTTAAAATTTCAATTGTCTGTAACTAGCAGAATCCTAGATCCAATCATAATAAGGCAGAAAGAACGAAAGGATTTTGGAAAAAACAGAATTCTTTGTCCACCAGCAGACATAACCATTCAAACAGAATATCTTTGTTTGCACACAGACATAGCAAACATCAATTAAGTAGGTGTGATCCTCAAGAAGTTGAAATAAGACAACATGCACATGTATGTGCACAACATCATGCACATATTTTGCGGTATGGCAATAGAGAGTTCCCATAATTTATGTAAGGGCGGCGGGCTGGGAATATTGGGATAAGGTATCATCATGGTTTTTGTATTCCCCCTACCAACCGGTATGAATTTATGACCACCCAAGCAACAGGTCTTCATACTTTGTGACTCCCCCCTCCCCCATTTTTTCAATCTTTCAAACCAGGCAACAATCTGAAGAGCTAAACATCTAGTCCACTGTCTGCTCAAATGTTTGCATGCAATATATCACATGGAAACCGAGCATACCATGTGAAAAGTTAATGGTAACCAATGCAATGGCTCTCTCCACCTGAATACATACATAATAAGCATGACGTTCCAACTGTTCAAATTCCTGATTTTTTTTGGGAGGGGGGGGGGGGTATTTGTAAGAAGAAAGCCTTAAAACGTAGGTCATCTCAAGTCTCTTCCAGTATTTGTTTCTGGGTGCATACAAGTCTCTGTACAATTGTCCTGAAGGTGTTCCCAAATTTTACACCAATGCAAAACATTCTCATTAATATGTCACACATGTCAGTGGAAAAGACATACATATATGCCACAAATATACATATTGAAACTGAACCATTGGAGATATATCTCTTTAAAAATTATGAAGTTTCCGTCACACTCATACACCTTGTGTGGAAAAGTGTTTGGTAGACAGTCATTACCGGTTTTATATTTACACAAAACTTAAATAAGTTCATTTTCAGTATACGTATATTACATGCATATGACAAAATTTCTGATATGTTTTACTCGAGGTGTCCACAAATTTTACATCACTCTCGTTAGAGAGACAGACTTGACCACCTATGTCTCACAAAGCAGATAAAACAGGTATTTTTTTCTTTATTTGTTGGTGGATGTTTCCCATTTAGTCCCACGTACAGCACAAAATTACACAATAAACATACCAGACTGTTGTTTCATGAATCTTATCAATCAACTGCCAAAAGCTGTTTGATGGCAAACTGAAGTGATCATAAATGGATTAGACCATTACACCTGCAAGCAGTATCAATTGTACCGCTCACAATGACTACTGCGCCAGTCCATTTATACTGCTAAATGGCTTTACTGACAATGCCGGCTATACTTTTTCACCTGAATAATGATGGATTGCTAGATCTAAAGCTGCATTTGTACACAATGGTGAAGTTAGGTACGCATTATAAATAAGACCCCTAAAAATTCCAGCATTTAGCTAAGTGGGGTGCATCTTGATAACATATGTCAGCTCATGCTTGATAATTACACAAATAATGTATTTGGTCTCTTTATGATGCTATATCAGCATATATCAGAGAACATTTGTCTAAAAAAGACGAATGCATGATAATACAATCCATTCAATGCAAAGGTTCTTATAATTATCCGCCTAAGAACCCTATCATACCGTGCCAAATAGCTGGAGTCAAATATTAATTCAGTGCTGTTGCCCTTGATTTAGTGTGGTTCCTCGGAATGCATCTTTCCAGCAAATGCAGCCACCATGGAAATCAGAGTTGCTTTAACATGTGGTCAAATGCAACTTTAACAAATTGAGGCCAGTAAAGATTTCTTTTGCGTTTATCTGGACATTATATGAACCACTCGAAACAAAGGGATAAAATGTAGATATGTAAATATACTTTATATCATGGCCGCATGACAGCAGCAATACCGTAGATATCCAGATAAATTTTATGTCATGGGGTGGATATTCATGATATCATTGTTGATTTTCAACATTAGGCTGCGCTATCCGCAACAGGAATCTTTCTAAGGTTGGCATGAATGGGTTGTAGGTCTACATAGATTATAAAAAGATGAAGTTCTCTAAGCCAGGCAAGTGAACATAGACGGTGCTCCCAGTTTGCCAAGTGATGGAGTAAGGTATTGCGTTCCTAAATAATGCAAGTCATGCAGTGACTCGCACTATTTGCCATCTTTCTATTTGATTTCACCAGCACCCACAACCGCATGCCTCACACTATATGCACGGCGACAGTTGGATGCCTGTATGAGAATTACTTTTTTCATCGCAATATCTGACACAACTCCACAAATTAGCACATGCGTTACTGAATATCTTTTCTTGTTGAAACCTACTAATTGTTTGCACAATTTAATCGCCTCCATTCTTAATGCTGATGCGAAGCCATCAATATTTGGAAGAGAGATGTTGTGTTTCAGGATTATTAGCCATAGTTCTCATAACCCTGACGTGATTAATATATGATAACAAATAACAACAGATAGGTCTTATTAAAACAAACACAACATGAAAAAGTGACTTTGGTAGTTACGAATGGAGAACAGTATATTGTCAATGTTAGTAAACATATGAATAGTATAAATAAGTGTAATCTTACCTTCTAAGAATAAAAGGTGTGGATTTGCCAATGTACCGCACGCCATGAAAAGTGGTTTCCTGAGTAAATTCATATATTAGCTGTGTCCAGGATTTATCCTGGGGTTTTTCTGCCTCCTCTGTCATAGGGAAAAAAGTTTTAGAAGTCAGATTTTCTCTTGACCAGTCAATATCATCCTTTCACGGTAGGACCATAGAGCAATTCATTCACCAAAACAACTACTGACACTTTCTTCAAAAAGCATGTGCGACCAAGTGCAATGGGCAAATTGTACGCATTGTCCAAGATGAGATGTTATTGGAAAAGCTAACCTCTCTCTCTGGTATGCAAGACCAAATACGTGTTTCGGGCACACAAGTTGTGGGCATTCCTTAGTTTTTGCCCCACACATGATGGTACTTGGAAGCCAACCTTGCTTTGTGTTCGGCGCCAGAGGTCCGTGCAAAGATGATTAATGGGGAGCTGTAAGCTTGGGTATTAGGTGAATCGCACTCACGGGCAGTCCTAAATCCATTGTGAGGGACTGTCAACATGTGTGATACGAAAGTCCTGGCTTTAAAATTTATTGAGTTACTGTAGTAAATAGTTAAGTAGCTCTCTGTTCATATTGTCCGTCATCCCGATTACCACCTCTCCAAAACATATATTGTTAACTAGCCAATTTTATGCTGATATGTTCATACCTATAGCGCAACAGACTTAGTAGAACTTAATACTTTAAAACTAGAAAGAACGCAAGGCAACCCTTCACTTATTATCAAATAGTGTAATTAGCTCTTTTTGTAACCATCAAGCCAAGCAACCTAGGTTCATGTAACCTCCATGTTTTGGTTTTGCAGAATTTGACATGCATGGGAGTTTAAGAATAGTTCCATATTTTTCTGAAACAATAAATCTGTTCATTTCAAAAATGTATATATTCGAGATGTTTATCTTTACCCGTCGTTTCAAAGTTTAACATGAAAGCATTTCACCTTATATAAACATGAACAAAAAGGAGACACTCGGTGGCTACTTCGTGTCAAAAGGGCAACGTAAAACATGCTTTTGATATCTAATTCTTGTGTGGATTTAAACTATTCCTCTTAATTATGAGGAATATAAGTAAGCAGCTATTCCAGTAAATGTATTCCAACCTCAAGAACGTATAGTGTGCTCAGGTGTCTCGGTTGTATTGAGGTCACCTTATCTACAAATATTCATACAATGTTGGATAAGAGGATAGTTTCTTCTACAAAGTGGTTAAAGAAATTCAAGGACCTACCAGTCATGTTGTTGGAGTCATCTCATTTCTGACTGGATCTGAAATTAAAAGACATCATGTATATTCCACTTGTGCCAAGTTTGTGATGTAGGAAGAAAAGATGATCCATTTCCAAATAAAACGAAATTCTTCATACAAAGTCAATCGCATTTGAGGATAGGACCGTAGACGCAGGAGAAAGAAGAATTGACCAAAGCATATATACTGCTCAGGTCCAACGGTAACATCATGCACGCCTTTGATGAGAGATGATACTACTTACTAGTTGCTGTTTCACGGCCGTCAATGATTACATGTTGCAGAAATACAAATTAACACACAGATCTGAAAATCTACCAGCGACAAATACGTATGCAAATAGACACGCTAATTCCAATAATATTATTTATCATGTATTTAATGACCTGTCGGGACAATCCCGCGCATTTCCCGTTACAATAAATTATCATATTCGCTGCTAAAACACTTGCTATTATAGTTATATTCCTTGTAAATGGACTTACACATTCAAAATTTAAATGTCTATCATGATGATGGGTATTACATATTTCCTCAAGTATCATGTAACAATACGCCATGGCAATCAAACACACCCAATTGTAAGCAACCAGCAAGCAAGGTACCATCAATAGGAATCAAGTGCTTTGAGCAGGCGATCTTTACGAGATGTTTGTACCTATTTTTTATGTAACAGCACTGATCATGTTTTATGGATATGAGTGCCACACAGTTAAATTGATATTATAACAAGAAAAGAGCAGAAAAAACACATTAAAACCACCATCGTAATCTTATGGCTTAATTATTTCTCAATGCAAAAGCATGTTTTCACCGATATTAAAGCATGATTGCCGTGCATGCCGTAGCCTAAACATCGATTGAAGGTATGCACCTGTTATAATTATCTAATTTTGAGTTGTAGACATGTAAATCATGATGAATTTGTCGGACAACATTGGGCACAACTGACTATTGCCCGTATAAAGTTTTGTCATTTCAGGTATCTCAGCTTTGCATATTTGGCTTGGCCTCCTCCATCGTTTAAATAATTTGTATCAATATGTGATACTTTTAGTGAGGCGTGCGTATTCCGCATTTTGTTGCACTTAAAGTGATAAGAATTCACATACAATGTTTATTTTTCGCGTTTGCCCAGATATGGCACAATGAAGTTAAATTTATCGGGCCACTCACATTCTCCAAGATAACAATTTGAATTATCCGATCGCGCCATAATGGTTTTATAGGGCAACTCAACATTTTCGCCATACATTGTCCAAAAGTCACAAAGTACATCAAAACATGAAAACGTGTTCTAAAGTGTTGTCATTTTACCAACTTTAACAATGTACGGAATGCATATCCAGACAGCCGTCCAGTTATATTTTCATCCTATTATGTACCCATGTTTATTGTTTTTTATGTTTTCTGTGTTTATTCTTTAGTTTCTGTTTTCATGTGGTTTGACGTGAGTTTTTGTGTTGCGAGTTTTCTGTCAACACATATTCTGTTATATGTTGGGGCATTGGCGTTTACTTCTATGTCATCGTTTTTCCTACGTTTGTTCAACATATTTGCGACTTCTATCATTGCTGCCATGCAAAGTATGGTATTTGCTGTTCAATTTATGGTATTTCATTTTTTGTCAAGCTGCTACATGCATTTCATCTGCTTCAGCACTGCGGCAGTCAGTATATATATTCCGGCCATTACTTATTTCATGTGCTGTTTCCACTGCCTCTATTCTGAACATTGTGTTATCTTGTGTATCGCAATAACTGTGATGGAATGCTTCATGTATTGTAGATTATTCGCCGCAAAATATATCTTATTGCCTTTTATTTTTTTTGGAGCTGATGTGGATACGTAGGTTAAAAGTCGTATCGTATATCATTACTTATTTATTCATGTTGGTGTGCAATCATTTATATCACATAGGATACTCGGATCACTTATTTGTTCCGTACATGATTGTTACTTTGAACAATGAATTGACGAATCTCGGGCAAATTGCTCACCATACATACCTTACCATTTATTTGGTCACGTATACCTCTATTGCTGTACATCTTATTAATTTGAACCTTTCAGATAAAAAGAGAACCCCTCTTCTGGTTTATATAATATCCAAGGTTCTGCATAAACAGCAACTAAAGTTTGTTAATATATCTTTCACTTGTCTTCTACTTATACTCTTAGCGAGAGATGTTCATAAAAACCCGGGCCCTCTACAGCATTCTAAAGAAATTTCATTTTGCTATTTAAATATACGGAGTCTGTCACCAGATAAATTGCGGTGCATCCAAACAGACGTCGTCACGGAATCTGACATAATTACTCTATCAGAAACTTTCCTTTTACCGAACTCTTTAGCAAGCAATCTGGATATACCTGACTATTATGACATTATTAGAAAAGATCCGCTTAATGAGGTAGGCGGTGGTTAGTGTACTGTATGTATCAAAATCCTTACACGTCACTCGACGACTGGATCTTGAGGTACCTGATCTGAAGATTTTATGGTGTGAAATTTGACTTCATAATACTAAATTTTTATTTGCTGTCGTGTATAGGTCACCCAATTCCCCGGTTTCTTTTTGGAGCAAGTTTCGGGAAAGTTTCGACCTGGCAAAAGGCACAGGTATTCATCATATCTTAACGGGATATTTAAATTGAGATTTCCAAATGCCATCTGCCCATAAGCTTGACCAATTTGCCAGTACCAATCTTCTTACGGCCCACATAAATGAGCCCATGCGCATTACCGACCATTCAGCTACATGTTTAGATCAGATCCTATCGAACATTCCTAACTATGTAAGTGATACCTATGTGCTTTCTCCAAATTCTAACTGTGACCATAGTGTTGTAGGTGCTAACCTATTGTTTCGGAAAAAGAGAGATCATACATTAAAAAGACGTATTTGGGACTATGGTAAAGCAGACTTTGAAGTCTTCAGAACATCCCTTCGAAGAGTGGACTGGAATTCGTGTTTTGTTTCTGAAGATATTGATTTGTTTTGTGATTCCTGGTCCACGTTGTTCATGGAAACTGCCGAACAATCAATCCAAAAAAAAATATTGAAGTCAGACCACATGATTTACCGTGGTGCAACTCCAGCCTACGTTCACTTAAACGCCAAGTTAAAAGAAAATACGAAAATTCTAAACGTCAAAATTTAAACACCCATGCATGGACCTCTTTCTGTCAAGTTCAAAACCATTATCAACAACAGCCTAAAACTACTGAAGGTAAGCACAATACTAAGCTTTGTGAGGACCTCAACAAGCCTACGAAGAAAGGCAAAAGTTGGTGGCGCACAGTTAAATATTTTTTGAACCGTAATCAATCTTTAACTATTCCCTCTCTCATACATGATGGTAAGCACATTTCCAATTCCCTGTCCAAAGCTGAAATTTTTATTTCGTACTTTCTAGAACAATGTTACGTTGATTTTGCAACGGCCAGTTTACCCAACATACGGATCCTGCTGCATCTACTTTTGACTCACTCTCTGTAACGGATAATGAAGTTCTTGGGGTGCTTTTAAGTCTTGACACAACTAAAGCTTCTGGTCCTGATGGTATATGTTCAAAACTGCTCAAAGAAGCCGCGCCTGTTATCTCCCCCTCACTTGCTAGATTATTTAACTTTTCACTTTCTAATAGACAATTCCCTTCAGCTTGGAAAAGAGCAAACGTTTCTCCACTTTATAAAAAAGGCCCGGAGAATTCATGCAATAATTACAAGCCTGTATCTCTACTGAGATGTGTGGGAAAGGTTCTAGAAAAGATAATTTTTAAGCACGTATTTAACTTTTTTCGGGACAACATTGTTATCTCTGCTCACCAGTCTGGTTTCATACCGGGCGACTCGACGGTCAATCAGTTGCTCTTTCTCTATCATAAACTATGTTTTGCCTTGGATGAACAAAAGGAAGTACGAATCATTTTCTTAGACATTAGTAAAGCTTTTGACAAGGTTTGGCATCATGGCCTTTTGTACAAATTAAAGAGAGTAGGTATTGAGGGAGATCATCACGATTGGTATTCGGATTACCAACGCGTAGTTATTCAAAGTCAGTCCTCCAGTTGTGGTAAAATTTGTGCTGGAGTGCCTCAAGGTTCCGTGCTGGGGCTTCTTTGGTTTCTTATTTACATCAACGATATTGTGGATCTTGTTCGTTGTAACATAAAATTGTTTGCTGATGATACTTCTCTGTACTTGAATATTGATTATCCCTTACTGCCGCTGAAATTATGAATTCTGATCTTGCTGATATTGATCAATGGTCCAAAGATTGGCTGGTGACCTTTAATGCTCTAAAAACTAACTCCATGCTCATCTCTCGGAAGACAAACCAAACGAACCATCCACCTATTCATTTTTAAGGTCATGTATTGCAACATTTTACCCATCACAAACACCTTAGACTTATAATACGCTCCGATTTTAGATGGTCCAATCACATTACTGAAATCTCTAACAAATCTAGTAAACCTATTGGCATTATGAAAAACTTGAAATTTAGGTTGGACAGAAGTACACTCGAAACTATTTATATTAGTTTTGTCAGGCCGATTCTCGAATACGGTAGTCAAGCGTGGAGTGCCCGTTCGGTATTTGACAAGGAAAGGCTGGAAAACGTTCCATTAAGTGCTGCTCGTATCGTTACTGCTGCAATGCACGGAACGAGCAATGCTACGCTATACGAAGAAACCGAATGGTCAACTCTTGCCAAACGTAGAGAAATATCAAAACTGACGTTAATGTACAAACTTGTTAACAAGCTCGTTCCCGATTCATTGTGCTCAATTCTTCTTACTGCTTTTACTGCGGGTAACCAAACTTATCAAACTCGTCAGCAATTTAATCTTCCGCGTTTTCGTGCTCGCACTGAACTCTTTGATAATTCATTTTCCCCTCGACTATTAGGCTGTGGAATCAGTTACCTCTAGAAACTAGAAATTCAGCTTCAACCAAAATATTCAAGTCAAATATTATGAAGCCAGTGGTCAGAGCTATCAAATTCCCTGAGTTATACAATTTTGGAGACCGATTTTTCGCAGTTCAACACACCCGCCTTCGCCTGGGTGTGAGCCAATTAAATTCTCACTTGTTTAAGATCGGCGTGAAAGATACACCTTTATGTGATTGTGGTATAGCCAGTGAAGATGCTTTGCGTTACTTCTTTATATGTCCTATTTATGCTGTTCAGCGATCAGTTCTCCATACTACGATTTCCCTGTATGCTCCGTTCACATTACAGACAGTTTAACACGGCTGCCCTGAATGTTCTCTTGAAGTAAATATTGTGATTTTTTCAGCAGTACACGAGTATATATCCGAAAACGGCCGCTCCAAACCGGCAGGCATAGGTTAAATTTTTAGGTAAAACGAACACATATCGGATTTTGCTACGATGGTAGCTTATGATACACATTTGCAGACCAAATATTGTAATAAATTACATAGCCCCACTATTTGTTACGTCACTGTGTTTGTCGTCTTATCATTTGCCTAAAGCGTGTAGTTCTGTCTAGTTTATGTGTTGTCCTTTCTCGCAAGAGGGATTCGAATAGACTTTGCCCCTTTTCCCAATTGCTGAGGCTATTATATCGTATGTTAATTTCGATGTATTTCATCAATAAAGCCTGTTTAAATCAAAACACGAAACTATGTAATATTCATTCTAAATATATATGTACCTAATTTTCCCCTTGGTACTTTCCACCCCCCCCCCCCCCCAAAAAAAAACTGTGTGATTCAATGGTATCATATCAATCGCGTATACTCTCTCAAAATTTGATGTATGCCAATGTTCACTTGTTTGCTCATGAACATGGCAGTTCATGAATTATATTTGAAACGGGACTGTAAATGCGTTTTTATATCTTTGATTTTTTCTATCATTTTACACAGTGCAAACTTGGGAAGCACAGGTATCTTTTTTACTTTCACAGACACGGTTACATATATTAAATTGGTGTGTTGGCTTGTTATCACTTACACGATCTTGACGCTGGTTACTTGTTTTGCATGCACACGTTTACGAAAAGAGTACCCAATGTGATATTACCACATTTGTACTGCTACTTATTATACCTTATATTGTTGTTTTGGCAGCGGACTACATGGTCTAAGCGACCGATTATATTGAGCGAAATCTGCTGGAAATGTGCACGCCAGTAAAGCGATCCACTGTATCTATCTACTCACCCATCCATCCATATTTTCATCGAGTTGATGCACAGTTTGGCATTGAATGTTATCGATCATAAATGCTTCTTTGCACACCGAGAGATACGCTTTACCTGCACAAGAGCACGCGTACTTCAAGGCAAATATTACTGTATTTATGTAATGCGACATACATACGCTCTCTTCGTAGGATGCACAAGGGCACTATCTGTATAAAAGCAGGGGGATTTGCACAGGTGGCGCTCCTGTGGTTCTTGCATTACCATTGTCTATGGTCTTGCGATGGATATACTTGATTCAAAACTGTTTGTGGAACGCATTTCAGGATATAAACTATTCATATTCATTGACATATTCTCCAAAACAAGATCTCCATACCGAGCAAATTTTTCCTTGTTTCTGCTTTGAGACAAGAAATTGACATATAAAAACTGCAATTGTTCAACATAAGTTTTGAGTTTGTATTTTTTTGACTGATTATTGTTATTCACTGCCAAATTAGGAAGTGTAGAGTCGAGAACTGTTCTGCTGGTACTGTTTTGCATATTCCATAAGTACGCCTACCGAATTCAACACAACTCCAAATATACATTTAAAATTTACTAACCATCAAAATACAAGGATTATGCCTTACGACAAACGGAGGATTATGTTTTATACCGGGTGACTGAACTTTAAATCAGTTTCTTCTGCACAGCGAATTATATTTGCCTGTTGATCATCAAAAAGGAATTCCAATCATTTTCTTGGACGAACATTAAGAAAGTTTGGCATTTAGGCTTTGCACCAAATTTAGAAACTGGTACGAGAGAAATATTCATGATTGGTTCTCAGATTATCTCAAAATTCATTATTGGTGTGGTTGTTCAGGGCCACTTTTCCAGCTTTAAAAACTGCTGGTGTGCCAAAGGTTCTATACTTGTGCCTCTCATATTTCTGATCTTTTATTGTTAACTGAGATCTCTCCAATACCGACCAAGAGTCAATGCTCTAAAATACTTTATGATCGCGGAACTAATTAAACTCCCATTAGCTTTCAAAGCCTTTCCAAAGGTGGTCCTACACAAAGAGCATGGGGTCATTATTCCGTCACGTCCCACTTCTAAAATCTTAAACAAGATAAACTACATTAATCGAAAAAAGAAATTAAAATGAATTCCTGAATAACGAACTTCGAAAACAATTTATATTTCTTTGATGCAACCGATTGGGAGGTGTGAATTACCTGTGCAGTGTGAGACGAATAATGGAAAAGCACACGTGTCCAATTAAATACTCTTCGGATCATCACTGGGAGATTCCAAGATAAGGGGGTGGGGGCTAAGTTATACTATGAAAAATAGTTGTTTACTTTGATAAAATATAGGGAACGTTCAAGATTGACTTCAAGGTATAAATTAGTAAGCACGTTTGCTTTCCTCCTGAATCCAAATGCTCAATTATTTATGCTGCCTCCGCTTAAGTCAATATATAGTAGGCATATGCAAACATATCCTTTTGTATTAAATAAAGAAAGGCTATTAAAAACTACGTCTTTTAAATCAGCCCAGACAATTTTTAAAATTTAATATTATAGCCATCTTGTCCCCGTTTTAGAATAATTCAAGACATTTAAGCATTCACGCATCGCTAACATTCTCTCTCATACAGTCTTATAAGCTTCATTTCATTTTGGCACCAAAGTCTGTTCTTTTACTCTTCGTCAAACGATTTTACGTTTCGCATATTTTTCTTGTCATCCTCCTTATATCACAAATCTCATATGAAACCTTTATATTCTCAATTTAAATACCCTGCGTCTCGTACCATAACTGAGTATATCTATGACAAATTGAACGTCGTAGACTTATTGTATACATTCAGCATCTTTTAATGATCCTCCTTCGCTAAATTTCTAAAACCATGGCCTCTCTTTTTCAAACATATCATCCTGGATAAACTATGGTCGGTTCTGATTGAAGTTTTTCTTGTATCATCAACAATTTATGACGATAATGACCTCCCCCCCCCCGGAAATTAACCAAAATTGTAACCGACATTGTTTCGGGGTATTTTTCTTTTGCCAGGCAAATAAGTTTTCTAAATATCATATTTCTACCGAATATAATTCTTCCATAAATACTTACATAATACCCTCCCCCATGTCTAGTTTGAGGTGACTATGTCCCTCCCCTTTTATCCACATTTGCCCTCAGAACAGTTTTGAAGTTCCAACCCATTATGGTATATTATCACAAGAGTATCCCAGATCAATTTATAATGTTTTGCTGACAAAGCAAGTTGTTCTTTTCCATTGTTTTGATTGATGTATAGACTTTAACTACAATCTAAAATCAAGTATATTCCATCTTATTTTAACGAAACTAGTTTCAGTATATTATTCATGACTGTCTATTTTTACAGGATATATTACATAATTTGCACTGGATTATTTATTATCAGGGTACAATAAAACGGTCTAACAGCTACGGTACTTTAAGACGAACAAGGCCTAAAGATTAGAAGGTTGTTCTCTTCAGGGAGTTTTGCGCTGAACCTGCAAATATTTTTGCCACAGCCTGGCGTAGCACTAAAATTGACAAATGATCCCTCGTGCAAGACCAAATATGACTAGCAGTTGTGACATGAGTGTGGTTATTTTTATAATTTAGCCTGTCTAATGGCTTATAAACCGGCCAATATACCCAGGCATCCACACATACCAAATTATGTGCTGGTGCATGTGATTCGGTTTTATATAAGTAGCATGGTACTACCCCTCCCTTTCGTTTCAAAAATACAAGAAATTACGTTTTCTTAGTAAATTAGTTATTCCCAGAGGTAGCCATATAGATTGGGTACCAAATTAAAGATGAAAACCTGGTAATTACATATGTGTTTTAAATATGTTGGTTGGTCACCATGGTGATCACTGATATTTTTTTAAACAGAAATGTGGGAAAATGCCAGTCCGTGTATAAGTTCTTATTCATGAGGGGGCGGTATAATAGTGTTTCAATGGTCATTGAGTTTCTTTTATACTTACAGAAGCATTGCCATGTTTCTAAGATGTCCGTACATACGTAATATATTATGTGAATTTGTTCCCATTGCTTGTAGGTAGCCTGTTTATCGCTTTCCCTTAATTTAACAAAAAAACTTGAGGTCGTTCAACTAGCAGAGTGCTCAGATGATACACTGTATTGCACACATTAAAGTAAAAAAGTATGACGCGCAGCGATGCAACATGGAAGTTAATTTTAACCGGTTACTATGGCAACAAGGTATAGTCTATTGCTTTCCAACAGCCATACAACTAAATTGTGGGCTTATTATAAGGCGTTAGAGACATGTATTTTTCCTGTTAACATGGGATATAAAGAATATACATGCTTACAAATGCAAAGTACATTAACAACATACAGCCATAAGAGTTCAACCATAAGAGGTACCAGCATATATATATGATCCAATATGGAGGACATATATCTACTAAATGTAATACCCCTCAGTCCCTTTTTAGTGCTTGTCAAATTCACTCTCTGATTTATCAGATAAGAATCAAACTGATTTCCTGCCTCGTCTATGTGGCACCACAAATTTTCTGGGACTTGTCTTCCCTCAAACCGCTTAATGTCATGGTGATCACCATCAACTATCCATCCATTTTCTTCTGGATTCCCGGCATGGGGATCTCGTAATACTCTTCGACGTTGAGGTCTCAACATTTGCGCGCTTTTTTCAGAACGGATAGACTTGCACGCAGAAATTTGACTAGGGTCAGAACCACGAATTTTCTCCAAAGACTGAGATTGAAACCTTGGAGCAAAGTGTTGTTTGCATATGACAGTTCATAAGTATTGACTGATATCAGCTAATGTTTTCCGTGAATGGCGCACACAGAACATTAAAATCTGTTTTAGGCTCTGGTGACAGCTCGGTGAACCTCCCAAACAGCAAAATCCTCTACAGTATGTTTTGGTCTTTTCCATCAGGGCCAGTGGGCGAATTTTGCCTTTCGTCAGAAAACCTGCAGTGCAGTTACAGCCGTGAAGGCATGTACCCTTACTCCAACAAAAAATAGAAATTCCGATTTTTCACCCACAGCGCGGAGCCTTCAGCAATAAAGAAACGGACACTCAGATTGGGCACAAAATTCAGAAACAACCTTGAAAGCTCCGGGCCTTGTTTGTGTAAATATAAGTATCGTAGCTCTTGGACTAATATATCCTCAATTAATGATGTAGGCCGATATCCTACCACCATTCAAACATTTGTTCCTATTACAAGACGGTCAGCCTACGACCGTTGGAAAGGCATTCAGTAATATAAGGGTGAAGTTTCTTACCTGTTATGAGTAACAACCTACCATTTCATTTACGAAGGTATTAATAGGAAGGTGATGCTGATATTTCTGACAAAGTAGTATTCCAAGTGAATGTGTCGTCTGCTCAAACGATGTTTGAAGTATCCAAATGTGGTCAATTGTTCATTTTTTTAAAATACAAGAGCATAATATTCCTCCAAATTGCAGATACATCCTTAAGTACGAAGAACAAAACAAGTATAGTAAATATAACAATAAAATAAAATAAACAAACAAATGAAATACCCACCTGACAGGCCGTTTGCTAGTTAACAATAAAAAAAAAAAAGCTCAATACAAGTAGATGGCCAGCTGGAACATGACAGACACTACACATGGTTGAAATGCATTGAGCACGTCATTTTAATGAAAACCCGATACGCACTGTTCACAAATGCTGATAAGTTTACTGAGGACTTAGTCAACCCGAACTGTTTCCATTTGACGTGGCCTCGGGTCTCAGAAGATGACGTCCAAATTGGTATGGCTTGATACGGTCTGTGGAAGGCCATTTAACAGTATTTTGCGATAAAGCAGAAGTTGCGGGGAAATGAATTTACAATTGATTTAATAAATGGCTTGCCGCTCAGTTGTAAGTTACAGCTGTTAGCAAATAAATGTACTACATTTATATATTAATGCGAGGCACAGGCCTTTCATACCAAATAAAACATGGGGGTGTTAAGTACATTAGATAATGTCCATGGACTTTATGTACGTTTTCCACCCAGGTAAAAGCCGGTCTGTGCCTGGCATACACTGTGGAAAAACGTACCTTCGTCACAGACATCAAGGTATGGAATTTTTTTCTGACAGGTACAGAGGGAACACTTCATAGAACATAAAAAGCTCGGGGAACCTAATCAGGTTTTTTTATTTGTCAAATACAAAACCCTCTGACTAGCTCCTTGAGGAACCGTATGGTAAGGTTCTTCCGAAAAGTCCTACCACGGGGTCATTTCAAAAAGCTTACAAGTTGTTCATAAAGGTCTTGGACCAGTAACCCCTCAAGGTCGGGTCAACTGATCCACAACTTTTGATCGAGTACTGAATACTGTTGCTGTGTCTATTGGATGTTAATATCAAAGGAGCAGAGCATCCCAAATTAAGTCCCATCATCATTTTGGATAGGAAAATACTTATCAACTGTGAGTTTTAGAAAGGCACTGCTACTCTAGAAATATTTTAAATCATGTGATAACTTTGTGTATTTTTGGAGACATATTTGGCGCGGAACGGTCAATCATGGAGGTAAGGTACACAAATGCACCTGTAAAAAAAAATCTAATCACATGACCCCCCATTTTCTTGGTTTAAACTTATTGCTACTGGTATAAACTTGAAGCAGAATGCCAAGGAAGTTGCAGTTTTACGTTTCAAATAGGAGAAATAAGCCAGCGAATGTCGCTATTTTAACATGTAAATGCATTAGGCCTAGGTTACTGGTCCAAGACCTATACCCCAATATACAGGCTTTTGAGTCTGCATGTATATGCCTGTTTTTCTGTACACACACCTGAACCAAAGGACATATTTCACTATTTTTTCACATTTTCTAGGCACACAAGTGGTGTCAAGAGGAATTAGCATATTTGTTGGCCACATATGAGCCAAATACAATTGGGTGTAAATTATGGCAGGGTGGCCCACTCTCTGCAGGGGGTCATTGCAGGTACAACTCAGCTGTGTTTGTCTTTTTTTTACAAGACATATTTGCCAATACCAGTAAATTACTGCCATTGCCTTCCACTTTGTGTTAATTACATACTTTTGTAGTATTTCATATGACATGTTGATGTCAACACGGAGTGCCAAGCTGCACTGTCTATTGGTATTGGGAAGGGGGCACACACAAATGCAAGAGCTCTTGTTTCACACAATAAAAACAACTTTAACATCCAATCATTTCATTTTTTTTCACGCACAACATTGTGCTTTATGATGACAAAAAATAAAGCTTGAACATGCAGATCACTATATATATAGGTCTTGGACCAGTAACCCCTCAAGGTCGGGTCAACTGATCCACAACTTTTGATCGAGTACTGAATACTGTTGCTGTGTCTATTGGATGTTAATATCAAAGGAGCAGAGCATCCCAAATTAAGTCCCATCATCATTTTGGATAGGAAAATACTTATCAACTGTGAGTTTTAGAAAGGCACTGCTACTCTAGAAATATTTTAAATCATGTGATAACTTTGTGTATTTTTGGAGACATATTTGGCGCGGAACGGTCAATCATGGAGGTAAGGTACACAAATGCACCTGTAAAAAAAAATCTAATCACATGACCCCCCATTTTCTTGGTTTAAACTTATTGCTACTGGTATAAACTTGAAGCAGAATGCCAAGGAAGTTGCAGTTTTACGTTTCAAATAGGAGAAATAAGCCAGCGAATGTCGCTATTTTAACATGTAAATGCATTAGGCCTAGGTTACTGGTCCAAGACCTATACCCCAATATACAGGCTTTTGAGTCTGCATGTATATGCCTGTTTTTCTGTACACACACCTGAACCAAAGGACATATTTCACTATTTTTTCACATTTTCTAGGCACACAAGTGGTGTCAAGAGGAATTAGCATATTTGTTGGCCACATATGAGCCAAATACAATTGGGTGTAAATTATGGCAGGGTGGCCCACTCTCTGCAGGGGGTCATTGCAGGTACAACTCAGCTGTGTTTGTCTTTTTTTTACAAGACATATTTGCCAATACCAGTAAATTACTGCCATTGCCTTCCACTTTGTGTTAATTACATACTTTTGTAGTATTTCATATGACATGTTGATGTCAACACGGAGTGCCAAGCTGCACTGTCTATTGGTATTGGGAAGGGGGCACACACAAATGCAAGAGCTCTTGTTTCACACAATAAAAACAACTTTAACATCCAATCATTTCATTTTTTTTCACGCACAACATTGTGCTTTATGATGACAAAAAATAAAGCTTGAACATGCAGATCACTATATATATAGGTCTTGGACCAGTAACCCCTCAAGGTCGGGTCAACTGATCCACAACTTTTGATCGAGTACTGAATACTGTTGCTGTGTCTATTGGATGTTAATATCAAAGGAGCAGAGCATCCCAAATTAAGTCCCATCATCATTTTGGATAGGAAAATACTTATCAACTGTGAGTTTTAGAAAGGCACTGCTACTCTAGAAATATTTTAAATCATGTGATAACTTTGTGTATTTTTGGAGACATATTTGGCGCGGAACGGTCAATCATGGAGGTAAGGTACACAAATGCACCTGTAAAAAAAAATCTAATCACATGACCCCCCATTTTCTTGGTTTAAACTTATTGCTACTGGTATAAACTTGAAGCAGAATGCCAAGGAAGTTGCAGTTTTACGTTTCAAATAGGAGAAATAAGCCAGCGAATGTCGCTATTTTAACATGTAAATGCATTAGGCCTAGGTTACTGGTCCAAGACCTATACCCCAATATACAGGCTTTTGAGTCTGCATGTATATGCCTGTTTTTCTGTACACACACCTGAACCAAAGGACATATTTCACTATTTTTTCACATTTTCTAGGCACACAAGTGGTGTCAAGAGGAATTAGCATATTTGTTGGCCACATATGAGCCAAATACAATTGGGTGTAAATTATGGCAGGGTGGCCCACTCTCTGCAGGGGGTCATTGCAGGTACAACTCAGCTGTGTTTGTCTTTTTTTTACAAGACATATTTGCCAATACCAGTAAATTACTGCCATTGCCTTCCACTTTGTGTTAATTACATACTTTTGTAGTATTTCATATGACATGTTGATGTCAACACGGAGTGCCAAGCTGCACTGTCTATTGGTATTGGGAAGGGGGCACACACAAATGCAAGAGCTCTTGTTTCACACAATAAAAACAACTTTAACATCCAATCATTTCATTTTTTTTCACGCACAACATTGTGCTTTATGATGACAAAAAATAAAGCTTGAACATGCAGATCACTATATATATAGGTCTTGGACCAGTAACCCCTCAAGGTCGGGTCAACTGATCCACAACTTTTGATCGAGTACTGAATACTGTTGCTGTGTCTATTGGATGTTAATATCAAAGGAGCAGAGCATCCCAAATTAAGTCCCATCATCATTTTGGATAGGAAAATACTTATCAACTGTGAGTTTTAGAAAGGCACTGCTACTCTAGAAATATTTTAAATCATGTGATAACTTTGTGTATTTTTGGAGACATATTTGGCGCGGAACGGTCAATCATGGAGGTAAGGTACACAAATGCACCTGTAAAAAAAAATCTAATCACATGACCCCCCATTTTCTTGGTTTAAACTTATTGCTACTGGTATAAACTTGAAGCAGAATGCCAAGGAAGTTGCAGTTTTACGTTTCAAATAGGAGAAATAAGCCAGCGAATGTCGCTATTTTAACATGTAAATGCATTAGGCCTAGGTTACTGGTCCAAGACCTATAATCTAATACAAAGGCATTTTAGGGAAACTGCCAGGGTTCTTGTGGAACGTTCAAGGGTTCTTGATAGTGCTCCTACTTCTCATTAATTCATCACTTCTACTTGGCAACTGGTTCAGCTGTTGTTTGCTGTATACTTAACGAACACAGTGCAAGCTCAGTAGAAGGTGAAATTACACAGAATGTTGTAAAGTTTTGTTCGAAATATACATACATTTTTTTCATACTGCCGAAAAGCTTGCCCAGTGCAAGTGACCCTACTCATTATTGAGTAATTAGAGTGATTATTTGAATTTCCTGAGGGACATTCTGAAAAAAAAATGACATATAAAAATGACAACCTTTGTCCTAGACATAATAACGTTTTGAATCAAAGAATTATCTTGCACCATGCGGCATTTTGTGTCAAGGACAGGCAAGGGCAGTAATGCCCCGCAAGCAGTTTGCACCTGTGTTTAGCTCACAGAATCGGCGAAGAAGGTAAGACGAAAGCGCCCAGTTGTTCAATCTCATCTGTGTCTATATTTTCAGTTATATGTCCACGTAATGTAAAGCATTTGACTGACAATTTTGATGAAGACGTTCGTTAAAGTACTCAGAGTGACCAAAAGCAACTGTTGAAAGAATCATCATGTTATTACGAACAAAACAAGGAAAGAGGACATTAAAATACGGAACTCATTGGTGGGCTGATTCCCATTAGACACTCGAATAAAGTACCCTGTGTGTAACGTGGCATAGTAGGTATACATACAAAAGAACAGCAGAGTCACGGCCTCTAAGCAGGCAAAGAAGAAGAAAAACAGGGACTCAAACGGTTTAAAATATAAGTTTGGCATCGTTTTCTGTAATAGGCAAGGCCTATACATGACACTTCAACCCTTGGTGATCTCCTGAGGTAGAGGTATTACACCAGATGAATCAAAAACCTGTGTCACCACTCTCTCGGCTTTATAAAGCCAGCACAGTGTGTCGCGAAAAGATTTAACAACAGCAATAAATGCTCTACTGAAATTCTGGGTTGTTCATCAACCCATAAGTACAGAAGAATATAAGAGCAGACAATATTTGGACCTTTGAGTTAGCGTCGACCAGTTCTGCTGACTTCTACTCAAAATTCAAAGCAAGTCAACAAGTTTCAACATAACTGTATGAGTGTAAATTAAACATAACAGCATCCGAATTGTGGGACAATGTTCGGTCGGTTTTCGTACATGTGAAAATTTTAAAGCAGATGGCACTTGAAATGTTCTGGCGCTGCCGGTCGTTCTGGGGGAACAAAAGCGCCACTGTTTCTCTTGTTCAGCGTTTACTGGTTAGCCTTTGTAGCTGTGTTCAGCTAGAAAGAGCTTAGCTCGTGTTGCTGCCATGTAATAGTGTGTAAGTTGATGTAGCCTATGGCTGCAGTGTGTACCTTAATGTTTTTCAGTGCATTGCATGAAATGTCGTCGTGTAAATACTTCAAAGGATGAAAATAGACATAATCACAATCGAAATGGTATCAAGCTTTGGCTTTCATATCAATTTGAATTCAATCAACTTTCATCCAATCTGTTCATCAAAGTGTGGTGCATGAACATCGTATCAGGACGCTTCATGTACAAAGCACGTATTACATGTATACTCGTTTTTCTCACTGTAGTGTTTCAATGGGAATCTACGAAGGTATTGCATCAACATGTATCAGTTGTTTGTATTTTTATGAAGTGGTCACATTTGAATATTTTCTCTTTAGATTTCCCATCTGTGGCAACACAAAGATTATGAAACTAGGAGAAGTGACCAACCAAGCAGAGAGGTTCACAGTGATGGACATAGCAGGCCGACAGAGTTATCTGGCATGCAAATGCCACTTCGAGATGTTAGAAATATACATAACCTGCAAGTAACAACAATTCTTTTTTCAAAGCTATAGTTTCCACATTTTGACCCAAATACTCATAATAGTGGTTCTTTTTTGGCAAAACAAGATGAAATACGTTAATGAGAGAGTAAATTGTTCCGATTGCAAAACGATCGTCAAAAATAATCCCCCCCCATAGCTCATTGTTTCACAGTAGCTATTTCCTTACATACTTGAACAAACATGTCTTTTTTCGCCTCAAATAAGGCACAAAGTGTGCTGACTATTTCGGGATGACGATGTAGTCTTGAAGGTAAACATTGAGTTAAAGTGGTATGAGGAACCACCGGAAGCTGTGTCCAATACTCAGGCTATATCTACAACTTAATATTTTTCTGGGGGTCAAATTGCATATTTTTACTCTCCCGCTTATGTATGAGAAAATAGTGAACCTTACGTTAATATCGTTTGATCTATTTTGTGGCTAGCCGTATGTATAGTGTCACGTGATTTGTTATACAACGATGCTTTTCTAAATTCAAGGTCTGAAAAGCAAGAATTGGACTCTCTTCAAATCACGTTAAAATGTAATTCAATTCGCATGCGTTACCTTGGTATTACCAAAGAAGGAAAGTATAGTAACTCAAGCGAATGGATTTTCCCTATTACCATACGTCTGAGCTTTTTTTAGGCATAAAGACCCTGGTTAGGTGTTTTTCGACACAGACACAGACACAGACACAGACACAGACACAGACACAGAGACACAGACACAGACACAGACACACAGACAAGGACACAGACACAGACACACAGACACACACACGCATATATATATATATATATATATATATATATATATATATATATATATATATATATATACATATGCATGTTTGATGTTTGTATTTATGATTGGGATATCTGCTGTAACTTGACCAAATATACTTTTCAATATATGCATCACCCGCCTTGTAATAGTTATATTATATTTATAAGTCTGAGGCCTTGTACCAGACAGAAGCCCAAGTTAGTTTGAATGAACGATTATCACAGTTTGCTCATATGCTTCGATACATTTTCATCTGTTTTCTGAAATAAATTCTGGCCTGATCCTCTTCAAAGTCATTATAGATATGACATGGGTGGGCCTTTTCAAAGTGTGTCTATTGACCGGTGGCGATGCAGCAATTTTGTTTTGTTTTAATCATTTTTTGCTGAATATTTTCTTCTCTTTCCACGCTTGAAGATTTTGTTGGTTTTAAAGTCAGATGTCATTAATCTCACGATAGGCCTCATTTCAAAAATCCATTTACACCTGTCAACCAATTAATACTTTCCGTATGATTGGAATTTGGCGCAAGGGAATAGCTTCCCAAATCGAATCACATTGGTCATGGTGAGTAGTATTGTGTCACGTTGTACTGACTGTGAATGAGCCATAGATCTGTAAGGCGCGAAAATATTCTGCTATGGTATGGTATGGTAAATTCTGCTGATCAAACACACCTTGATGGCTTAGGAAAACATCAAAGTTTGTGTCAAGTTTGAAGTTTGCGTCAAAACCTTCCCTTTATGTGATACAGATGGTGTAAAAGAAAATGTTTGACTGGAACATTTGGTTCGCATGTAAATAGTCTCGGAAACTGTTAGTCAAAATACATTGCAAACTGTCATTGAAAATTAATGCAGCAAGCAATGTTGACGGCCGGTATGCGCAGAATGTTGCTACCCTTTCAATTCGCCTCTCTGACCTATGACCTTTTCGGTAATCTGATAGTCCTTATATGTAAAATAACTACAAGTAAATGAACAATAATTGTAATAATCATAATTATAATAATTATAATTATAGTAATTATTATTATAATTATTATTACTATTACTATTGTTATCAATTTGTTCTTTGTTAAGTTTTGCTGAAAATAAAATTGGTTCCTTTTTATCGGCTATACTAGAGGAAAACCTGCAGTATGCCTACCAAAATTTGAACATTCTTGCTTTTCCTTTTAAAATTGTATTCGTAAATTGTACATATTAGTATTTTACTACTGAGAGGATTTGATGTTGTCAATGCAATAAAACTGAGGATAAGCATTAAATTAGGAGACAAAAACAAGCAAAACCAAAAATGAATAAGCAAACAAAAGAAAATAAGAAATTTTTCCGTGCCTTCAAAACATTTAGTGAGCTGTGATCGATTTGTCAGGTCTCAATGACCCACTGCGACTTGTGGGAATGATTCATCAGACAGTGGTTTTTTCTGTGCTATTACAATTAAACACATAGGCCTATAGCCTGTGTTGCATTTCAATGCAATTGCGAATCACAGCAAATAGTACTTTTCAAGCTAAAGTGGCACTTGCTTTGAATTCTAAGAATTGGTTTTCAGTTTGCACGCTTTTACCGGGCAACACCGTATATCATGTCAAGCGGTAACAATGTGGATCAGCGGACCTAAAACAATGTCAAGTGCAGTTTCATATCTTTTTTTTGGGGGGGGGGGGGGCACCAAAACTGCCAGATGTATGGAAAAGTTCAAAAGTGAATGGGGTTTGCATGACTGTAAACCAGATGGACACAAACTTTGTGTTTCTGGGATAAGGTCTGAGAAGATTGATCTATTTCCCTTTTTTAATGTAGAATATATTTTGTAAGACCCTTTTGCATCAGCATGAAACATCTCTGTGCTTTTTGTCTCCGCTCTCTTACCAGGCCTTGTACACAGTGCCCTAGTTGTTTACTTGGCACTACTTTACCAGATAAATTGGAAATTACACGAAGACAGGGAAAAAAGATGTGAAAGTTTGATTCAAATTTTCTAGTAAGGGCTCGTTCCGTCACTTAACTGTGTGACCATGCGTACGTTTGTACTTTTGAGAGGCTATTATTTGTTTCTCAAAGAGTTGTTTCTTAAAATTGATAGGAAATACACGTATGTGAAGATATATCACTGTGGCCCAGGACCTTGACCTAGTGACCTAATTTATAAACTGCTTATGGACACTGTCATAAATATATATCACTTAGTGGCATATTTACTATAAGACATTTATGCCTGATATATGCCAATGCAAAATTTAATTGTACTGTCAAATTACGAGGAAGATGAATAGAACCTGGATGTATCACTGACCTACATACTTGACACGATAACCAATATTTTCTAAAGTCACATATTTGAGACCCGCTAGGTGCCTGTGTGGGATCTCGTGACGCACAGTTAAAGATGAAAGAATATATGGTTGAGAGATGAGCAGTACACATGAATATAAAACTGTGACCGAGAACCACCCATAGGTTTTGACGGTCAGTCTCAAGTTTTAACGAAATGAAGTCAAAGTTCAATGAAATTTTAGCTTGCACATGTTCCGTTGCATTTCCTTACTCATTACAATGTAAATGGATAGCAAACGTTAGTAATGTGGATCTATAATAATTATAGCGCGAATTTAAAATCTATGAACTATCAGTAAATGGTAAGAGTCCCGACTAGTGCATAACTTTGTAGAGGTGTACATGAAGTCGTTACAGGGGCGCAAGTCAGATCAGATGACGCCAATGCTCCAGGGGCGTATTTTTTGCTGCTTTCTAATTTGTGTTTATTTGGATCCACCTGTCAAATAAATGAAAGTCACAAATTTTATAATTTAATCTTTCAATTCTGTATCATAACTTCTTTCTTGATTAGTCTTGCATAATATTTTGCTTGTGACCTGAAAAATGCTGACGACATTAAGGTCTCTAACAAATAAGTGGTTCTGAGATACGCCCATGTAGCATGAGAATAGACCGGTGACACTCACGCCCCGGTAGCATGAGAGTAGACCGCTGGCACTCACGCCCCTGTAACATGAGAGTAGACCTGTAACACTCACACCAGTGTAGAATGAGACTGCACCGGTGACACTCACGCCGCTGTAGCATGATGCCAGATCTGCGACACTGGCGTCCCTGGAGCATGAGGGTCGAGAAGTACATTCCGACAAAGTGGCAGATAAATGCAGCCAGCAGTTTCACAGAAGTCCAACAATTCCAAAACCATACAAAAAAGTGGCTCACATGATAGCGATTGATATATGTCCTAAATGCGAGTCTCCAGACCAATATTCATAATTTGTAACTCATAATTGAAATGTTTAGAAAATAATGGTCAAATAAAATGATTCCTGATTCCCGAAAAAAAAGGACAAAAATTGCAGCACAACCTGCAATGGAGCGTAACCTGTTGCATTTGGTATAGACCTACCCAACGCACATTTTTAATAGGTTTTGAAGTCGATCGGCAATTTTGTCACACTTAGCGATAAAATTGGCAGTAATTATTAAAAAAGCTTAATATCACACCTGTAAGTGTTAAATCACCGCTAAACGTCAGAATGCTAGGGGGTGCTCACACCTATAAATGTCGAAATACCGACAATCGTTAACAATTCAAGAGAGGGTCTCAGCAGTCTTAACTGTTAACTCTTTCACTGCCACATTTTGGACTGAGTGAACAGCTTTCCTCTGTGCGCTTTGGGCGCAAAGTTGTTGACCTGGACTATTATATTTCCTCTAACTATGGGCATGCTGGTACTTGAATAAAAGGTCTTTTTACAAAGAACATGAATCTGCCACCCTTTTCATAATTCAGAACAGTTCTTTTTCAATAGTTCGACTTTAGTCATAGTACGTACTGAAACAGTTAAGGCGGGGATCTAGGAGAAGACTGCCAGGAACGCACGCACGCCCCCTCCAAAACTGCGTCGGGAAGAAACAGTCACAAAAAGAAAAAAAAAGAAAAAAAAGAGGTCAAAGAAAAATAGAGCAGCGTTACACACAATATACCTTTATATGCCCGTATTAGTGCATTGTAAAAAAAACACCAAACAAAAAAAAAAAACAAACAAACAAACAAACAAACAAACAAAAAAAACAAAACAAAAAAAACATGGACTGTGTGTTGAAAAGAAAGAACCGTTCTTTTCGCTACAAAGTATGGCCATGGAATAGTGATACCATATATACTGATACTCAAATATTGTTGTGATGTATGTGTATCAAAATTATATAACTTGTATCGGTATTTGGAAAAATCAAGTGCTCCCGACGTGTCTAAACAAAGACACTATGATGCTAGTCAACCAAAGACGTTTCTTGCAGAAATGATTTGGTACTTGGCCAGAAATTGGCAGTATTCACTCAGTTATAACAAACTTGATTCATTCCTCTTTTGAAACAGAAACTACGAGTTAACAATTTAATAGAATTTGATTTGTTGGATACTTTAACAGTTAGGAGTAGGTGTCATCATGGGGTTTGTTTTAGATTTCTGGTACAGGATATCTATTGTTATAGTACTTGTTACGAATTCCCCAGGTTTGTACAGGTGTTTAGCTGTAACTGTTTATTTTATAATCACTGGGACTGAATGTATGGCCCAAGTTTGCTTCTACTTCAGGTACACACAAGCAGGTGGTTGGAATAACGCGAGCTATCCAGCTAGAGAGGGTACATGCTAGTTCAGGGTAAGTTAAATTATTCTTATCTGAACTTGTTCTATGCAAATCTTTCAGTAATTATGTTTGGTTTGACAGGTATATCTTTATTCATATTGACGCTATGCATTTTCAAGCAAAGCTTACTTATTTAGCTAATTGATAATTTGCCACGTTCATATTTATTCATTATTATGTGGGTTGTCTTTCCTGAATGTTTAGCCCATACAAGAAGCCGCTGCTCAGAGAGACATGTACGGGTACAGGCTACGAAACATGTTTGAGTTCTTACCCTTTACTGTATTTCGGCTAATGCTGCCTGTGTCAAAGTTCTACAGAGGAACATGGTCAATATGTACAACAGTGTATTTATATTTGCGTAGGTTGGACCATGACAGGTTAGCTGATGGACAGTATAGAGGTTTAATCAACGAACAGGGCAATAACGACTAGGCAGGTGTTCTAAAATACAAGACTAAGGTATTGAAACCATTTTAATTTCCTACCTGACTAGTACTAAAGAAACATACACATACCTTAAGTACAAAGGTATACTATAGATCATCCAAATTATTCCATTACGTCGAAATTATCGGTGCAACCATATCTGGCGCCAAAACACATAATATGGGATTTATCAAAATTATACTTATATGCAACATAGCGTTGGAATCAGTACTAGATATCCACGGAAACAGCGAAAGTGAAATTTCGTTGAAAATTCTTAAAATTTACACCCATTAGACCATATATATACATATATATATATATGTATATATATATATATGTATATATATATATATGTATATATATATATATATATATATATATATATATATATATATATATATATATATATATATATATATATATATATATATGGAGAGAGAGAGAGAGGGAGGGAGGAGGGACCATATATATATATATATGTATATATATATATATATATATGGAGAGAGAGAGAGAGAGAGAGAGAGAGGGAGGGAGGGAGGAGGGGCAGCGACAAGCAGTTTATTTTCTAGAACAAACTGGTGCCGTAACAAACCAGATCCACTTTAACGTTTAACAAAAGGAAGCCTATGGTATCATCAATACTTCCGTACAAAAATTAAGTTTTAAAGTGCCCCCAAATGCACAACACTGCATCACACTTTCAAAATATTATTCTTCCAAATTAATAGATCATGTAAATACCTCATTGTGTTATTTTGCGTCATTCAATGTTGATTTAACAGTTGACTATGTCAACAGCTTCCTCTTCCGGCTTTGAGAACAATTCGCACAGAGAGCGACACACAAAGCTGTTGAGCCAGACATTCTGCACCTACACGTATATTGGTATTTGAAATAAAGATCTCTTTACGAAGGATTTGAATCTGGATTCATTTTGGTAATTCAAACGAGCACAAACTTTTGTAGCAATTAGCAGGCAAAGGTTTAATGTATATCAAGGCAAATTTCATGGTAACCTAAGTACCTCTCATATAAAGACAATTTGGAATAAAGAGACTGATGTAAATCATATGGAGCCCCGGGTGGGGCTTGGATAAAAAAAATAATATTGAATAAATAAATAAATAAATAAATAAATAGATAGATAGATAGATAGATAGATAGATAGATAGATAGATAGATAGATAGATAGATAGATAGATAGATAGATAGATAGATAGATAGATAGATAGATAGATAGATAGATAGATAGATAGATAGATAGATAGATAGATAGATAGATAGATAGATAGATAGATAGATAGATAGATAGATAGATAGATAGATAGATAGATAGATAGATAGATAGATAGATAGATAGATAA
The DNA here is from genome assembly GCA_964020975.1 of Hermodice carunculata. Classification (NCBI taxonomy): domain Eukaryota; kingdom Metazoa; phylum Annelida; class Polychaeta; order Eunicida; family Amphinomidae; genus Hermodice; species Hermodice carunculata. Next base: position 24,627,560 of record OZ026630.1, read on the forward strand.
ATAAATAAATAAATAAATAAATAAAGCCCAGTAAATCATGGCGACGAGATAGTTCACTCACACTCGAGGCCACAAAACAACGAAAAGCGCGGGATATCTCAAAACGATGCAGTTTGGTACATGGTGTCCGTATTGTTGACGGCCATAATCTTCAACCAGGTGATAATTTTTTAACCATTGTATTCTGTCATGACGCAAACATGAAGTCCAACGGTTAACACAGCTAGTGCTCTATAGCTACTGTTTAAACGATAAATAGCACTATCTAGACCAACCTCCAGGTGACCAAAGAAAAATATGATGGGGTTTAAGGAGACCAGCGTATTCGGAGGTTCACGTCCTGTCTAGGTACCGTGAACCGACTCACGCGCGGGCCATACGGAACCATTACGGTTTTGTAAGAAAACGGTATTTAGATTTTGCAAATTCGTGGTATTTTTGTCCGGTTACAGTATAGCACATCCTTTGACGAGCAGGTAAACAGGGATAATAGTAGTTTTCAAACAAAGAGAGGGTTGCCTGAGATCTCATCTCGTGTAGAATATAATTCTACAGCCCAGTATCGTTGCCGGATGTCCGAATTTTACGATTAACAGTTGTACTTGGTTGCATGTGAAGAGAACTTGCAGAGGCGGCACCTTGTGGCACCGTCATGTATTGAATAAGAAGGCTGTGTCAACAGCCCGTCAGTTGAAATGTAATTTTGAAGCAGCTGGCCAAGCAATTGTACAGAAAATGTATAAATATTTTGAAAAATGATATTTTATATATATAATAAATCCAAAGTCATTTAAGCGTGGCCGTTCATCGAGTTTGAAGTGAATCCCGATGACGGTTATGGGAGAGAAGTAACAAATGTGAATTACCATCGTAATCCTCTTTGACATACATTATAATCAAAAGGAATGTATATATATATATATATATATATATATACATATATATATATATATATATATATATATATATATATATATATATATATATATATATATATATATATATATATATACTGGAGTCTTTATGTCTAGACCCACTTCTTCGTTGACATTATCCTATTCGGCAGTCCAAACTCTACACACTCCATTGGCTAACCTGTCCCTGTATGACCAATATACATATGGAAGTACTATTGTACATATTGCTCACGTTCCTCTGTAGAATATTGACACAGGCTGCATGAGCCCAAATGTTTCAAAGGATTACAAATCTTTCTTGCTGTTCTTTAATTGCCTTTAAACTTTAAGCTGTTTTAATTTTACCATAGTGAACTTCTTAATGTAAGATTTGTATCGATAAAAATTTTAAAGACTCTTTTTAAGTTTGATGGCCATCCATCAAATATCTGAAATTCTATTTTTTTCAATCTCCATTTCATTCAATAGGAATCAGAGGCATTTTATATATATATATATATATATATATATATATATATATATATATATATATATATATATATGTGTGTGTGTGTGTGTGTGTGTGTGTATATATATATATGCTATTTTGTGTTTGATGAGTGACTGCAATCTGTGGCATATTCCATGTACCCAGGTCAATGCGCCTTTCATTATTCCCTAGATCAAGTTTAATAAAATGATTTGGATAAAAAGCAAAGGCTTCAGAGATTTGGTTCAACGAGTACATAGAGAAAAAACAATCAAATATATTTTTGTGCGCAAGATATTATTCTTAAATCTTAAATCATTTCATATTGCTCTAGAATATGCCTCCTGCTTTCACCTAAATGTATTTTCAAGTTTACGGCGTTAAAAATGTAAACTACATCCACTCAATTATATCTTCTATATTTTAGATTGGTTTATAGATTCATTTGGTCTGCCTGCGTGGTATATCTTGCAGCCGAAAAAGCATGTCTTTTTCCACAAAGGGTCTTGACGATTAGACAATTATACAAAATAGAACATACAATTGGCTATGTAATTTTACATTGCCTAGTCATCAAGTTTATGATGTTAAATTGAATGTCATCTTGGTTTGGTGCGCAGCTAACAACATTTATTGGGTGCTCCTCCAATGTCAAGAGTCTGTGAAGGAATCAACAGTCTTCTGGCTGTTACGGAAGCAACTTGTAGTGTATCTCGTACTTTCAAATCTGGAATTACGTGATTTAAATAAGATGGAGGTTTACTTGTTCCTGCCTTTGAAATAATAGATTTGGGAATATTGGTGAATAAAGATTACTATAAAGGGTGTTCGCATGTTCTGATATTCATCATTATTCATGGCTATGTATATCTCTTACGACAAAAACAAAAGAAGTATATAGTATGCTATGGAAGAACATTTATCCTGTACACAAGAAGTAAGAAATGCAGTTAAAATCAAACTACCGGTCACCATCTTTTATTATGTAACATGTTAAGTATTTTAGAGATTGGTGCACAATCAACTTTATGATTACTTAATGCATGAAAATCTCTTGGCCAGGCGAAACTCCGGCATTCTAGCCACCGATTCAACTATAAACCAAAAAAAAAAAAAAAAAGTATTGTTCATATAATGTATAATGGCCTGCAGCTAAGGAAAGGAGCCAGGGTGGTTTTACTTGATATTTGTAAAGATTTTGACCTTGTGTGGCATGTCGGTTTACTCTTTCGAATGGGTCATTTAGGCGTTACCCCACTCATCATCAACTCGTTCGAAATTTATATCAGTTATCGCCAACAAAGGGTTGTTATACAGGATCAAAACTATTCATAGTTACCCACAGAAGGTGGTGTGCTCCGCGGCTCTATCTCATGGCCTCCCCCATTCTTCATTTACATTAATAACATTGTAACTGGTAATAGGCTCCGAAACATGTTCTGAGTAGTTACCCGCTGATGATCCTTAGTTTAGTTTATGGGGAGTAAAGAGTTCGGACTGTGCAATAGGGTAATGACTACTAGGAAGTGGTTCTGGACAAAAGGACACAAATACAATTGTTGATAATATTATATGTGACGTCAGACTTTTTGCTGATGACTCCATTTTTAGAAATTATTTATGATCGCGAAGCCTCTGCAGTTTACGTTGATAATCATCTTGGTCGTCTATCCTTATAGGATATGGTGTAGTGCATGACATTTAGTGCTACAAAATCCCTCTCAGTTTTGTTCTCATGTGAGAGAAATAAGGAAAACCACCCTACTCTCTACCTCAGTGATTCTGCAATACCTGAGGCTACAAACCATATTCACTTACGCACCACTCTTTCCAATGAAGTAACGTGGCACCTGCACACAAATAGCATTGTAACAAAAGCAAGTACCCGTCTCTCACGATAGAAAAGACTTAAATTAAAATTTTTCAAGGATAACCTTGGAAAATTGTATACATCAATGATCACCCAATCATGGGATATAGGTGTGCTGTTTTTGTCCATTGCAGCCAAGATCTGTTTGACCTATTGGAAGGATTACAGCATGAAGCAGCCTGATTTCCACTGGCGTCACGAAATGTACGCCAAATGATGATTACTTGCTTAAATTGGTTGGGAGTTGCTACACACTCCTATAAAAATACGTAAACAAGTCTTTTTTATAAACAATTAAATAAGAATACTAACTTTCCTTTATGACTTGATTCAAAATTACGTACTACCGCAACCAGCCCGCCCTCTCCGAAACTCCATACAACTTTGACAAAATAAATGCGTGATTCACATTTATTTTTATTCGTTTCTGCTTTCTACTATTTGCATATAGAATGACCTACCCGGCGAGGTCAAACCGTCTGTAACATTTCCAATCTGCAAGGCAAAATTAACCAAGCTACTGTTTCTCCAACCTCAAATTCCGAAATATTCTGTGTTTGGTGATCGATCTGCAAACATTCCTCAGCTTCAGCAGCTGCGTCTCAGACTTTAAAAACATAATTCTCATTCATTTGATATTAATATTGTGCCCTTTGCAGCTCGCCCGTGAAAAAAAGGAAGATACACAAGTCATTTCCTTTTGTATTGTTCTCTTTACGAACTAGCAAGAGTCAAACTGCTGGATACGTTACAAATGTGTTTGCTCTTGGTGTGCCTTTATTAAACATTTTCGGTGGTAGACTAAATCATGTTATGTGGAAGTGCTGATCTTTCGGATACATGAAACACCAAACTATTTACGGCAGTTATTAATTTCCGTTTTCTTTGTGCACTATTATTCAGCGTCGTTTGCTCATACAGGAAAAAGGCCATAAAATTCAGAATATTGTATTGTTGCAATAAGGCATCAATCATTGTTTTGACAGACATCAAATACTGCTTAAAGCTACATACACATGCACGCGCATTCCAGTTTATATATGTGATGTAGGCAGAAAGCAACGCTTCAGCTGGCGGGGTATTGTGCAGTCTCACATAACGCTCCATGCGAGATAGATGTACTTTAAATGTTAAACTGCGAAGCCATATTTGCATTTTGCAAATGTAGATTACATTTGTGCTTTACTTTTTGCTTTCGAATGTGCAACACAATAAATTTGCAGTGCGTCATGTAATGTTTTCCATGTGTACCTATCTAAACATAAGCGATGAGGTGTGTACGTTTTCCTGCAGGTACATCTTTAACCTGACTGAGAACCATGAAACGATGCGACATATTTGATTGTCAAAAAGGTACATGATAAGGATCTTTGTCCCTTTCCGTTATTCGGTGTTGAAATGTCTGGGCTTTGGTGATGATATGTACAAGCAACGAGTATTTAGCGCGTGATGTGTTGAGAGCGTTAGCTTTCAGTCAATGATTTTCACTCTTTGTAGACATGAACATACCTTCAACGTTGAATAATCAGGTCAGCTTGGTGTTGGTGGTTTTCACTCCGCTTCCCATGGAAATTGTAATATCAAATGTCATACTTGCGACTACTATATCAAAGTTTACCAAAAACATTTCATATAACCTTGGTCAGTATCAATACCTATTATACGTATCTCATTGTCTGTCCTTTTTATGTTATAGTGCAGCATACTCAGATTGATCGACAGATCCACTGCCGCCTTGCTTAGAAACGTATCAACTCAATTTGATTCTGGATCATATTGTAAAACCCATGCCACATGGATAAACACTTCGAATGAATGAATTATCAGCATAATTGTATGCCAAGGCATCCTGCAGCAGGTCTGCTGGACTCGGGATTTCTTTTACAGATATGCATTGAAATGTTTCCACAGCCACTATCTAATTTTGAGATATCCAACTAAAGCCATCAACTACAGGATATTTTTGTGATACAGTTTTAGGCGCTGATGATTTGCTGTCCTAGTTGTTATATTATAATTGAAAAAAATCGATGGAAAAGTTACAGAATAGACGTTCACCCATCGTTGCAGATTGCACATTCATGTTTCATTATTATACTGGCCACTAAGTATACCGATCATGATACGGGATTGAATTAACAATGTCCCACTGTGTGCTCTTGCTGGTACATTGACACAGCACTGTCAGGGACGCTGTATTGAAAAACGTTTAAGTAACGGTAAAACTGAGAAATTGCTCATTCAGTAACACGGTATATAAAACTTACATATTCCACGGAGCAGAGTCAAGCATTATAAAAGTCTATGAAAAATAGTCAAATGTACGCTTGATTTCATATCTTAGATATGTAAACTTGCAGTTGCTGTTAAAGCGATTTGCAACATGAAAATGTAACATTACCATGATACAATGCGTATCATAGGTACCTTTTCAACACATTAACATGAAAAATTCTTATGTAAGCTTTGGCTAATTTAATAACAGTAAGGTTCCCTATATTTAATATTTTTTTCACTTGTTCGTTGCCTGAAATGTTTTGGTCCTGCGGAAAATTGGGTGATCTTAAATTGTAGCCTATAGTTTTTTTTTTTTTTTTTTGCCTTATTTATGATGGCTATATCAAACACAGTCAGAGAGATTTTAATAGACAAGAAAATAGTTGTTTTATACGTTCGGTCCTGATGTCATCTTGACCTTGATATTGCCTTTCTGTTAACATAATTTAGCATTGCTTTGCTGTTATTTTTTTATCGTATCCTGCATCTGTACATGTGACAGAAATTTAATAATAATTGGGGGCATTCCATGGCATTTCACATTGACCGCAACTTTGATAGCACTCCTTGACCTCGACCACCTAAGTTTCAAGCATAAACTAAGAGTTGATAACTAAATAGAACTTGATTTCTTGGAGACTTTCATAGGCGTATGTGTCATCATGGAGTTTGTTTTACATTTCTGGTACTTGATATCCATTGTTACGGTACTTGTTAGGAATTCCCCAGGTTTATACAGGTGTCTGGCTCTAACTTTTTATTTTGTAATCAATGGGATTGAATATATGGCCCCATTTAGTTTCTACTTCAGATACACACTGGCAGGTGGTTAGATGCATTTGTACCATACAGCTAGGAAGGGTAAATACTAGTTCAGGGGAAAGTCAAATTATTCTTATGTGAAATTCTTCTATGCTATTTAGTAATTATGTTTGGTTTGATAGGTATCCTGTATTCATATTGAAACTATCCGTTTATAAACAGAACTTCACTTATTTAGCTAATTTAACATTTGACACTTCATATGTATTCATTATTATGTGGGTTGTCTTTACTGAATATTTAGCTTAGACAAGCAGCCGCTACACAAAGGGACATGTAAGGGTACAGGCCCCGAAACATTTTCTTAGTAGTTCCCCCAAGACCCTTAAATTTATTTGGGCTATTACAGCCTATGTCAAAATTCTTCATAAGAACGCAACAATAGCACTTCCATGTGTACACAGGTTAGACATTGGCAGGCAAGCTGATGGAGTGCAGAGGGTTGGGACAACGTAAGGGCAATGACTACCAGGATGTGGTTTTGGAAAAAAGACACAAATACAAACAACTGTGTGTCCCATGTCTAATGGGTACATCACAGCTAAGAATCATGACAAATGCCACACTCCAATAGCTAAAAAAAATACCCCAAACCCCACATTGTACACCTAACTGTAATCGATATGACGCCGTCAGATCCAGATACTATGATGACAGAACGCGTACGTTTACAATAGTCAAGAGCAGATATTGTTTATCTGGTGACCTTCAGTGATAGTAAGTGGCGCTGCATGTGACGTGGGCATATCGAGATCAGTGGCTCCAATGTAATCATAAGGCTTCGAGGCACATGCTCTCTGATAGGTTTTGGGGGTGCATTGGTGCTTTAATTGCAGAGACCAGTCTTGCTGAAGTTTTGAATGCGGTATGTGGAGCAGTTCCAAAGACCCCAGCAGGGAAAAGTTCCCTTAGAATGTTAAAGACTTGTATGTGGATCCAGAGAAAGTACCCTGGCAAATAAGTCAAAGTACCCCAGTTACAAGCAGCGAGGACATCATGCAAATGCTTCACTATTGCGAGCAAACTCAGAAATCTATAGGTCAATGTTTTGTGACATAAGTCTTCATTATGATTCCATAAGAAAAAGCCCGGGGAGGTACAGTAGAGAGCACCTATGCAGCTGCTACATTGTGGCTATATAGCCAACTTATAGCAATTTATATGCAAATGAGAGAGCAGCTATATAGCCATTTGGTAGCTTCTGGCGAACCTACACACGAAACCACTGAATTGTGATTCAACAGATTTATAAATATTCGAGCTACTGCATAGCAGATTATAGTTGCTGTACAACCACTGTCGGCATTATCTTTGTACGTATTAGGTTGAGAATTAATAGAGATCTATACAGCTCCTCTACAGCCACTCCAAGGAAGGATACCCCAATTGATACAATAACATTAGCCTTTTGGGTACATACAATATGTTTTGGTGCAAGTAGGCCTACATAGGATATAGTATATATAATGACGATATTCGTGGGACCTTTGCAATATCACCATTCCTATAATTTAGTATACTATGCATACATATAAACACAGACTTATTCCATAAGACCCGTTAGTGGCTGTTATACTCAATCACTTACGTTGGCATACCTACAAACTATACAGGAGCGGTATACATTGCAAAAAAAGAATATGTTTCAGTATATGTATCTTCAGGGGCAGGCAAACATTGTTGACCTAACGGTTGCAAGAGATTTCATATATCCATGTGGAGAGTTCATGGAACTTTGAACAAGCTCTGACTAGCACACTTGTAAATATTAATGTTTCCTTGTGTGGCTATCCAGTTTATCCCTTTCATAATGTAGGGAAACTGTTAGACTTGGGTTTGAATTGAAAATGTCACGCGATATTTGTAACTTTCTTTAGAGGCTGTATCTATTAAACAACCTAGCTATAGTATGTTGAACATTTGACAGAGAGAAAGAAAGAGAGAGAGAGAGAGAGAGAGAGAGAGAGAGAGAGAGAGAGAGAGAGAGAGAGAGAGAGAGCACATAGGAGCACACTTTAAAAACGTGAGTGGATGCAAAATGGGTTGCCATGAAAAAGTGGTTATATGGCAACTCTAACGTCGCAACTTTTCTTTTTTTGTGGGATAGCTTTCTTCAGGCCAGACAGAAAATGAGATCAGCACCTTTTCTATAAACCTTCAAGCAAACGCTGCACACATTTTTGCAGCTGGTCATGTCTATTATTCAAAGTGTAGCTTGTTCTATCTAACCGTAGTTTGAGACCATTAGTAGTAATCCATGAAATTTCTTCCTAGCAATGTGCTAAAACACAAGCGAGAGCATATTTTGTGGAATGAACTGAACGGCTGGAACGGATTCGGGAGTGATTTTTTTTATTGAGACTACAATCATCAGGTATGACCAAAGCCAAAGTTGCATTATTGGCATCGCACACAAGCCTGAAACACGGAAGACATGGGCCACCATGTCTGCGACTATCTAGCAGGTGACTTGGCTGACATGATCGATGGTGTGAGAAAGAATGCTAAAACAGCCACAAACATTAAAGTAAGGCCAGAATTACTAGTGATCCAGGGTGAGAAAAGCCAATCGATGAAATTTATGCCTAGCAATGTACTAGAACACAAGGCTGAGAGCATGTTTTGTGTTATGTAACGGGTAAATGGCTCCGAAACATGTTGAGTAGTTACCCGCTGAAGACCCTTTAATTTATTTGGGCTAATACAGCCTATGTCAAAATTTTACAGAGGAACGTGTGCAATATGGACAATAGTACTTCCATATGTATATAGGTTAGAGAGGGACAGGTTAGTATAAGGAGAGTAAAGAGTTCAGACTGCGGAATAGGGTAATGACCACTAGGAAGTGGTTCCGGACAAAAAGACACAAATACAAAAAATGTACTGAGCATCTGGAACAGATTCTGGAGTGACTGTTTTATCGAAACTACATTCATCAGGTATCACCAAGGCCAAGGTTGCATTATTGGCATCGCATGTAAGCCTCAAAACACAGAAGACATGGGTCCTGAGTCACGATGTCTCTAGGTATCTGGTGACTGACTTGGCTGACATGATCGATGGTGAGAGAAAGAATGCTTAAACAGCCACAGACATAAAAGTAAAGCCAGACTTGCCAGTAATGTAGGGTAAGGAAAAAGCCTTTATAGACAATTTGGGAGAAATCAGCTCTGATCATCTTACTGCATAAAATCACCCTGATGATGTCGTGAACATTGTGAGTAGCGGTTTGGGCCATTCTTTATGATGCCATCAAAAGGGCAGGAAGAGAAAATACACGAAATTGAAAGCACATTGTCTGCATTTTCAGAGAAAATAGTACCTTTGACCATGTTGGTAGCTGGTTTGAAAATTCAAGCTTTTTGACACCAACTGTATCACTCCAGAATGAATAGACCTCAGGCTAGTTCAGATAAAATAGACATCAATTACATTCTTAAATGAATTAACACCCATTCACATTCTTTGTTTATAGAGTTTGGGAATTCAGGATTATCAAAGCTAGGACTGTCCCGAAGAAACAATTTTTGGTTGCGGTTTCTGCAAGAAACACAACAGAGAGTGACGTCATCATTGATGGCTCAGCACAGGTCTGGGCAGTTCATTGCCATGCAGGTGGGTAAGGAAATATTTTGTGAAAACATTCAAAACTCACACAGAAAAGCTGCTTTGTAATTGAAGCATGTATTTTGTCTTTGACAGGTGCTATGAGCACCGGAGTGCAACTAGGCCTGCTAGGACCAATGAAGACTGACTGTGATCCTGACCGAACAGCAAACGGTTAAAACAATTTTTGTTTTAGGAAGACATATCACTGCACCAGATGCATTTACTAGAATATACATCAGGTAAAGACAGAACTTCAGTAGAAATATGTCATGATGGGGCTGCCATTTATGAAACATGTTCACGAATAGGACGACAATATCATCACTTAGCAGGTGCTACCAGTTGCATAGGGAATCTATAGTTGATAACTCTGCTGTCTGATAACCCTGCTATATTTGTGTGACTTTGTCGGTATTATCTGGAAGCTGGTTTCCTAGAATTGGAGATAATGGAGCCCCGACAAGAATGTGGGGTTTTCCATATCGGAAACACTATGGAGAGACCTCAAACCTGAATTTCTGCTGCTCTTTTGGGCTGTGACAAAGTTAAATGCTGTTTTGGGATGGGAGGGTGCTGCTCTGAAAGTAATGCAATCTTGATATTCTGTGTCACTTCTGAGTCAAGCTATGCTGCCCAATTAGCAGTTATGAAGCAGAAAAGTGCATTTATGGCTGCATGCCATGAATTTCCACCCAGTGAGGCTGTTCAGTCATGATATAATGCACAGTTTATGCAAATAAATATGTAAAACAGTGTATATCAGTACCTTAACAGCCAACTATTGAAGCATTCGCTGAAGATGCTAAAGATGCTTATCATTGACCTTGTCTATAGCCAGCTTTGCAACGTGATGATTCTAAAAATGACCAAAGTATGGTTGGCAGAGTGAAACGACGGATAAATAACTGTTACCAGTGACAGTGCGACAACAGTGCTTTTTAACTGCTGTTATCTTGCGCCTGATCAGTTGTGCTTTTGAGAGTAACAATCCATATAGATCCTCCGTACGTTGTTATAACAAATGCAGAGCTACAATGTACTGGGTTTTGCTTTTGTCATGATGCAAGTACATTCTGCAATACGCGAACTGAATAAGGTTGGACTAACTACAAGGCAAAGTGCGTGGTCTCAGCACATGTATAAATCTGATGATAAAAGAGACATAAAAGTGGCTTTCTATTACTGACACGCATTGGTTGTATGCAATATACACTATTCTCCTTGGGGCTATATCAAAGTGCTCATTGTGCTACATTAAACACGTTATGTTTATATATCCACAATGGTCGTTATAAATGTAAACTGATACCTAAATCAAAGTAAGATTGCTTAGTATTCATATTGTTAACTCTGATTTTGGATGTCTTATATCTTGTATTATATATATATATATATATATATATATATATATATATATATATTTATATATATATATATATATATATATATATATTTATATATAAATATATTTATATATATATATATATATATATATATATATATATATATATATATATATATATATATATATATATATACGGGTTGCTGTTTGTGATATTGTCTTATCTGCTGTGTAACATTTAATGCAGCAAACACTTTTACATTTTGGAGTATACCTTGACCTTTACCTTAAGTGCCATATGAAGATCAAAGTCACTTCAAAACAAATATTTGTTTGGCAAGTGCGTGACCAACACTGTCATTTTATGGTTTGTGACAACTAATACTGTATAGGTGACTGTCTTCTGCAACTTTACACATGTTGTAAATATACATTTGTGCAGGAGGACATCTTTGACTAGGTAAAATATCAAAATACAGAAAGCTCATGTGATACCACCCTACTTTTTTTCAAAATGCATACCCTGACTTTTAAAATTACTAGCCACCTCCCTATTGGATAAATGGGGAAACTGTACACAACAAAGGAGGTAAATCCTAAATCTTGTGATTATCTGCTAGACTACATGTTATCAGCATAGAATCTCAGTTGTCTGCTTGTTATGCATTTCAACGAATAATCTTTCATATCTTGCATATCAACAGACAAACAAATGCAGATTTTAAAAATGTTGTTTGGTGTTATTTAGTTTCTGTACAGCCATAGTCGTTGTAGGCCAAATTACCCTAAGACATAACCTTTAAAACCACAAAAGACATATGAATGACATATTTGGCTTTTTCATGTGCCCAGGAGCAGGGAGTGCGTACGGCAGCCAGCCATCCCCAGTGAGCAAATTTTAACCCATTAAAATGTGATTATGTGAATTGCTTGAGGCACTTGGTCAGAACAAAAACCAGTCGACAACTTTCCTAATTGTGCTTTGGTTGCTGTGTGCCCAACATACATCATACAAAGCATCACTAGAAGGCCAGAATATATCTTAAAACCATGATATTCCTGAAAATATGTCTTGCCCAGTCTTGATAAGTGAAAGTAAATTACTTTCCCCTACTATGAAGGACAGGAGAAAGGTGATAAGACATGCTTAAGCATTTTCCCAGGCCCGCTAGGTTTGGAAAAAGTTGGTAAGACTTGGTAAGGCAAAAAAACCACCTGCCCCTTAGTAAGGAAAAGGGCAAGCCGGGTAAAGGCCAATGGAAGACTAGGTAAATGGAAGACTAGGTAAAGCATTCTTTACCACTTCAAAGAAAATGCTTATCACAACCGTAAGATCCTGTTAGATGTTTCTTCTTGGTCAAATTATAATGGTCCACATACTACAGCATTCAGTACAAAGTTATGCAAGGATAATTGTAAGATGGTTTGTTTTCCAACTAAACATATGATGCGACTCTTTGGAGTCACACAATTCGCAGCTGACTCGGACAATCTAGTCAGTTTTTTTATCATGTTTACTGTGTTTTGCTGTTTCTTATCACGACTCCATGCCGATTATGACAATGTTGTATACATCGAAATTACAAAATACACGGATAATGATAATCTTAATAGGATTCTTTAATGCCTTATCGGTATATATTTCTCATACCGGACCTAGTAAGCTGCAGTTCCAGTAAACTCATTGACATTGACTGAATGAATAATCGAGACATATTGTCGCAACTTGGAGGCTATAAACTCTCTCTTACATACACTCCAAGATAATAATGAAGGTGAAAACTAAATAGCAGAACCCAGAACTTTAAGTATTTCTCCATACCTCGATTTAGACGAGTTAATTGATACTCTTAAAACAAAAACTAATCAGTTCACAATATTGAGCTTAAATTGTGCATCTCTACATGCAACATTTGACCAAGTCAAAATATTGATTGACCATTTGACAAAAAACAACTGAATACCTAATGCAATTTGTAATCAAGAAACATATTACTGACATGTCTCTATTTCAGCTAGATGGTTATAACTTAATTGATCAAGGTTACATTTGCGTTACTCATGGCGGTCTAGCTATTTACTTGAAGAACAGTTATAATTGTAAAAATTCATCCATCTGTAAAAAGTCAGATATCTGGGAAGGTCAGTTTTTAGGAATTAGAAGCAAGTTGCTCCAAAAGGATATCATCATTGGAAATGTTTACCGACCTCCCCGTCACACAATGATAATTACAACTCATTTATTAATTGAAAAATACGATAAAATTATGTCGACCTGTATGGGATTCGAACCCACTACCTTCAGTTCAAAGTTATGCAAGGATAATTGTAAGATGTAAAGTCCAACACGCTGACCTCTAGGCCATTGGGACAAACCCCAAAAAGGTTGACCAAGGACCCAGGGTGATGTCATAGCAGGTGTGGCTTGTACATTGACACGGTAGGGCACATGAATTTTCTCCTATACTTGATTCACTAAATAGCAAAAGTAGTCATGTGATAATTGCAGGAGATTTTAATATTGATCTATAAAATGTAAATGAGAAAAATATTATAAGCACTTATTTTGACACTATCACATCTCTAGGCTATCTCTCACAAATTACCTCACCAACTAGATTATCTCAAAATAGAGGTACATTAATAATTTGCTCATTAAACTTACAAATCTAAAGGTCCCCCCAACTGCAGGGATTTTAATTTCCAATATCTCTGATCATTTTCCCCATTTTATGTCTTTAGACTGCAAAAACACTTATGAACCAAATCCAAAGTATATTCACACCAGAGATAACAAACCAGAGTCTTTTCTAAATTTTTTTAATGAAATTAGTACATCAAATTTATATGATAAAATGAATAAAAATCCAATGGCTGACCCTACAGAAAACTATAATATATTAGAGAAAAACTGCAAACATGCTTTGAAAAATAATTTTCCATCTAAAATGGTCAAATGTAACAATCATAAACACAAAAATCAAACTGGATTTCTCAAAGCATAATAATATCCATAGCAAATAGGGACAAATTATACAAAGAACGTGATAATATAAAGACCCCCACTAACTCAGAAGAATATAACCAGTGCAAAACGAATCTCCATACATACAATAATATCTTGAAAAATAGTATCAAACAAGCTTAGAAAACTTACGATAGTTTTTCCATCGCAACATACAAAAGTGACATAATATAGCACAGAAAAACATAAACCATATTCATAAATTTCAAACCCAACAATGACAGCAAAGAGATTTCAGAGTTACCAGAGCATCAACATTCATCTTCCAATACCAATGGAAACAAGCAAATTTCACTCTTGACTAGAGACAGGCAGTCACCCATAAAAGACAACTGGTGGTTTAAACCGGTCCTCTCAACCTTTGAAATATTCTTCATTACCTACAGACTATAGTCTTTGCAAGATACATAGAAAACTATTAAGGAAGTACTCAATAAAACAAAAAAAAGGGAAACCTAATTCCATAATTGCTTCAAATTCAATGGGGAAATCACTGCTGATAAGCTTCAAATTGCTAGCAATTTCAACAAGTATTTCTCTGAAATAGGTCCCAAAGTAGCCGCAGAGGTATACCCCTCCAAAAATGATAATTTCCAAAATTATCTTCGCAACCCCTGTGAGCATAAATTCTCATTCAGACCTGTTAACAGTGACACTGTTGTTTAAATAATTGATTCATTGAAACCAAAAACAAGTTGTGGACATGATGGAATTTCTGTCAAACCAATGAAATATATATATATAAAATGAAACCTATTTTTTTAAAAGCTCAAATTTACTAAAAAGTGGTTACATATATATTCACCAACAACTGAAGTTCTACTTTAAATTTAGAAAAATTCAGTTACC
Source organism: Hermodice carunculata (assembly GCA_964020975.1). Taxonomy (NCBI): domain Eukaryota; kingdom Metazoa; phylum Annelida; class Polychaeta; order Eunicida; family Amphinomidae; genus Hermodice; species Hermodice carunculata. The sequence continues at coordinate 24,642,740 of OZ026630.1, forward strand.
TGAAAACTTCAAAACTTTTAAAGTACAGCCTATCTATGAAATGCATAATCTTTACACAAGAGGTAGTTACCTTTTATTTATTTAGAGAAAAAAGAAAATTGGTTGGGATGGGTAACTGTTTAAGACATGAAATCATAAAAACATTTAACACAATTCCCGGATTCTATACTGAACAAGGCTCATACCCATAGTAAAACTGGTTTCTCTTTATGTGTGGAAGAACATCTTATTAACAAATACAAATCTGCTTGTTCCATTCCAAACTGCTATGTCTGTAATCTTCCATAGCTCTGATTCTTAGACAGCTTCCGAAAGTCACTTTCTAACCCTATCATAAATATTAAATAAATTGTAGCTTACTAAGTGAAACATTTTTTATCTACTTCACACCTACACTTTCATTTGTAACTATCCTTCCTTTCCAGTATATCTATGTGGATCCCATGACAGCGGCTGTTAAGGCCTTAATGAAGGTCTCCTGACCACTGTTATGACATATGTATATAATCTTATATTGTATATTTTGGTCAAATAAGGAAGTCTTGAGCCTAAACATGACAACGGAGTGTGGAAAAACCTTAAGATTTAAATTTGTTTTACATAAACCATGCAAGTTCGCTTTCAGTCACATGCATGAACATGTTGGCTTTCCGAAACATGCATATGTATTTTAAATTTCCAGTAAAAGGTGTGCACGATACAAGTTAAAACCCAACATACATGCACATTACAATATGAAGATAACATGAATAAAATCTGTTTGTGCATGTTGTAATTGGGACCAGTACATGTTTGTATTTGTATAAGTGGTCAGCTGCATTCTTCACTGCATTAAAGCCTGGACTGTGCAGGCTCCTTCACCCATAAAATGGGTAAAAAAAGTGTCCTTGCATGGGGGTCGGGGATCCTGCTTTCTGCATCACTGCATGTTACCAGTACTCTTTCCTGTGAAGTAGACCAATCGTCGTACATACTCTCCTCTCAGTAACATTGAACTTGGTCTGTTTAAGATGAAGGCAACTGGCATTTACCTTAATAGTCAAATTTACCTGGGTCAAGACGTGCCACCTACACTCAGACACAGGCCACTGAGCATGAGCACCATGTTCAATGGGGCCACGTTGATCAAACTCAGTTTTAATCTATGATTTTTATTCTTCATCAAATAGGAAAATTCATAAATTACACTTAAAACAGTGGACCTACTAGTAAATTATAAACGTTTAGTGAGTCGCTGTTATTAGAGAAAGTTTTAGAGTTCCACTGATGCATCATAGATCCTTCAATGAGAATCATTAAATAGGATTAAAAACAAAACCCAACAAAACATTTTGCAGTTGCAAGTATAGTAACGTTTAGTCCAGTTTCTTCTCATGGCGAAGAGCATGAGTACGACCCCCACCCCCCACCCCCAAAAAAGTAAGCACTTGATCATGACTTGGAAAGACAGTTTCATTTAATTGGGTGCCCTGTCAACTTGCCTGCTTAGCAGACCTATGGTCTTTCATTTTGCCTGGGACCAGCCAAATATAAATATGGCCTCAGATTCAGCTCAGCATGCAGGTAACTTGTCAACCAGCTTCATCAATTACCTTTTTACTTGAACAATATAGAACATGAATACATGGAACAGTGATTGAAATTTTCATGCTGAAATTATACAAGATTTTGCAGTCCATAAGCTTATGGCACTGCCTTTTGTGATAATGACTGAAACTCAATGAGTTAGACAAACAAAATGGACAGTACCAATGGTCACAATTTACTGGTAATACCATATAAAACTTGTGGGGAGGTTAAACATATTTACATGGGTATCGTTCTCAAACAGCTGAGCAGTTAAGGTAAGGGGTGCATGAACTGTACATATCAGAGGCAACAAAGTGTTACATGCACAAGCTGTGTTTACATCTTGCCTTGTTGTTGTTCAGCGGCAAATAATTCTTTCTGCTATTTCAGACTTAAATAAAACTTTGTATGTTGATAACAATATTAGCAATGCCTACTTTAAAAATTACGTGTCATTTATGTAAATTTAGCGTGTAATACAGAGCTGTGGGCATTTTGAATTTAACTTGTCATTGGCATTCGTGTACAGAAAAATGTCTTAAGAGCAGACTTCATTAGGGTGCTATTCTACCGGGTGCCCTAGCCAACATGTACGTTCCTCATTAAATAATTGTTGATGTGATAGATGCAAAATTGACGCAAAATAACAAGCAGGTGACATTAAACACGGACACTTTTTGGTACTTAAGAAAACAAAGGTTAAGTAAAAAAAGGCCCTGTTGCAAAATTGACACGTTATTTCTTGCACTACACACATTTTCTGAAAAATTATTATTCAAAAAATATATAAAAAAGTAAAAAACAAAACACCCCCCCCCAAAAAAATGAACGCATCTTGTATTCTGTCAAAGCCTGACATCATTTTGCAGGAAATGTTGGCTTTGGATCTAAAAATAAACAGTTTATCTAATAGACAATTAATGTTATCCATTATTGAGTTGACATTCGAATACAATCATTTCAGATGTATTGGAGGTTCAATAAAGTATTATATTGGTGACAATATGTGTTTTAGAAATCTTGACGTTGCTACATGACTTTCATTGAATAACTGCTGACAGCCCTGTAGTTTGCAGTGGTTAACAAAACTCTTTCTTTATCAAGATACAATCCTTTATACATATCTACACAGTATACCACATATTGTATACAGCTAACTATCGGCGGGTACTCGTGCCCGTTTTGTCCATAGACACAGCACTCAACTGTGCAAAGGCGCCTACTTTTGCGTGTCCTCATGTATATAGCTCTCCCTTTTCCAAAATGAGTCAAATAAACGCTTTTCAATCAACAAATTCTACATCACTGTACACAACTTTAAGTTTATTTGTATTCTACATCATGTTTAGAATGTTAACATCTTTTAAATCAATACTCAAAGCAACAAGTCTTAAGCACAAATTGAAAAATAATGTAAATGTTGAACCATTCAATATTAACATACATATTGAATATTCACATTTTCATTTAATCTTGTGATGTACTTTATACTAATCGCCAATTTTTATCAAGTTTGATTGACATAACAATGGCCAAGTTTCGCAATAAACTAGAAATACAATATCACCGGGCTCGACAATTTGGCCTTACCAACTTTTAAACAGTAACTACATCCCTGAAATTTGACTAGATACCAAATTTTGCGTGCAACATGTTCTGTACCAATTTTACATGACTAAAAGGACACAGACTGAAGTTCACCTATAGCGAGGGAACCAGCAGCCACAGCGATGGTGCCTCACAACTAAAACTGAAGTTCTAATGTATCCTGTGAAATTAGTTTTACGTAAACAAAACGGAATACAGTAGCTTAATAAATATATGTACAGGTAAATAAGCAGCTCATTCATAACATGATGCGAGGCTGCTCACCTGTTCACCCTTCACCCACTGAGGCGGCATCATATGGGTGGGTGCAGATTCAACAATGTCCCCTTCAACATTGAGAAAACGAAGGTCCTCCTACTCAAATGCCACAAGAGGCTGGCCAAGAGAGCTACACTGCATGTAGTAGAGCAAACAAACTCCTGCATACGGTAGCATTGGTTTTGATAAAAAATGATTGGTCTACATTGTGGAATACTTGTCTTATGATTAACATAGCAGATTATTCACACTTTTGGAACCTAGGTCACAGGTATCCAGTTGGTGTTTGTATGACAGTTGAGATCTCCTCGACTAGCACCCCTCTAAACACATTGAGTAGCTATACCAACACCAGAAAGCGAGATTATCACCTACGGTACCTCCAGTAGCATGAAAACACATTATTTGAGTATGGCATAGTTCAATACCAGGTCAGAGGGTTACAGCTAGTAAGTTTATGTCATACTGATATAGACAAAATGTTAGCACCCAAAATTAGTTTACATTAACCAGTCCTATTCTGTCGTTGGGTTTATCCTTCTAAACCTTTCAGCTTACAAAGTTTTCGTGGTTTAGTTGAAAGTGAAAATCTAGACGACAAATTATTTCTAATTCATAGATATTCCTGATGTGATGCTGAACACATAATTGTATTTGTGTCTTTTTGTCCAGAACCACTTCCTAGTAGTCACTGCCCTATTCCGCAGCCCGAACTCTTTACTCTCCAAAAGCTAAGCTGTCACTTTCTAGCCTATATACATATGTAAGTACTATAGTCCCTATTGTGCACGTTCTTCTGTAGAATTTTGACAGAGGCTTTATTAGCCCAAATAAACGTAAGGGTCGTCAGCGGGTAACTACCCATAACATGTTTCAGAGCCTATAGCCGTACCATCTCTCTTAGTAGCGGCTCCTTGTGTAAGCTAAATATTCAGCAAAGACAACCCGCATTATAATGAATTTATTATGAATGTGGCAAATGATGAATTGGCTAAATAAGTGAAGTTTTGCTTATAAATGCAGAGCTTTATAATGAAAGAAGAATACCTGTCAAACCAAACATAATTACTAAATTTGTATAGTACAAGTTCAGATACGAACAATTTGACTTACGCCTTAACCAGCTTTGTAGCTGGATAGCTTATCTTAGTTAAACCACCTGCCAGTGTATAACTGAAGAAGAAACAAAGTGGGGCATTATATTCAGCCCCAGTGATTGTACGATAAACAGTTGCAGCTAGGCCACCTGTAAAAACCAAGGGAAATCCTAAAAAGTACTGCAAAAATGTGCATCACGCACCAAAAATGTAAAACAAACCCCATGATGACACTTACTCCTCGCTTTGAAAGTTTCGTAACAGTAAAGCTGTATTTCACTGCCAACCCTGAATCAATGTTTGAACGTAGCGGGTCAGGTTTGTGACATATGAGAAAAATACTGTCAAAGTTTGGTATTTTTTTATATTGTGTTCTCAGGCATGTCAGAAAAGAATGAAATTCAATAGCATTTAAGTCAATAACCCGTTATGAAGACAAAATTTTCCTTAACCTGATTCTAAGTACAATTAGGCAAACTTGTAACTGTCGTCGGTCCCTGCTTGCTACCGATAGCCCATGGGGGTTTAACCTGACAGAAAACATGTTAGGCTAAAATGTCTAAAAGTTGAAGATTAAAAGAGAATGATGCCAAAAGATAAAATTAAGTAGCAAAACAGGCAAGTCTAAAATCTCTAAAATTATTGAAGCCCAACTTTCTAACCATCTCGGGATATTTACAGCAATCTTTGTAGAAATATTTGGTTAAAAGCACATTTTTGAATCCTCTTTACTCAAGTTTATTGTAAATATATTTGGTTCTAGATGCAAAGTCCTGAAATTTAGAACAAATACGACCAAATCTGACAATATGTGACAAAAATGTATTATATGCAATGGTTTAGGAAGTATTACTGTCTGGGAATTGATAGTTAACTACTCTAAAGTTAAAATCATCTATTTTATTCTGTGATACACTTTGATACAAAACCTGTCATTTGTGACCCGAATATCCAAGTCCCGAAACACATCTCTGAAACCATCTGAATTGTTACCCTTCAAAGGGATATCTTGTGGGTAAATATCGTGAGCATTTTCACTGAAATTTTATACATTTACACAAGCAATGATATCAATAAATCTTGCGATGTTTGATAATGATGTAGCCATTTGAAAGTCCTTTTCGTCAGTTTATCCATTATTTAAATTCAATTCAGGTTGAATATGAATCTGCAATTTATGGGGACTAGCTACCCATTGGAATGCCATTTATTTTTTGAATAACCAACGGTCCACATTGAACAAAAGTATTGTCCAAAAGTAGTTTTCTAGCATCTATCAAAGTTTCAACAGTGTAAGATTTACCCTTACTTTTTTTTATATTCATTGTGTGACCAATATGCTTTCTTTGTATATGAATTAATATTTATGTATGGTTTTCTATTGTGTTTAAACATTGTGGTAATTAATTCTGAAAGAGAACTATTGACTTTATCTATGGATAGATTTGTGTACAGTGCACAAAAATAAAAACATTTGATATTTTTGCTTTTAAATGTTTGCTTTTAGAAACAAACTCGGAGGAATTGATAAAACTCCAAAGCACCATGATAGTACCAACAATCACACTACCGGCCCAACTGGTACAAAGAAAGAGAGTTTAACATTAATCGACCCACACCATATCTGTCAAGAGAGAAAGGTTTAAAGTGATGTGTAGTGTGGAAACACGAACAGACATTAGTGGAGTGGACATGCCTCCTAAGAAGAAGACTTCAAGAGCACAAGGAGTCAACCAGACCTGATGGTAAGCATTTACAACACCGATTATTAACTAGATTTCAAGCTGCATGCAGATAGGGTAGTCGCACTGATACAGACAGTATTCTGGTCTAAGTTTCTTGACATCAGGTTTTAAAATCAGTTTTGATTCTTTTACTTCAAATTTGAAAGAAAAAAACCTTCATATACTCAGATCTGACAAGGGGTAACAAGTTTATGTATCAAGGGCTCGGAATATTTGGAATAATTTTTTTCAGCTCCCCTCTTCTTTGCATGAATGGTAAATTTACCCCGTCCCCCATAAATGATAAAGATATTTTGGACCCCCCCCCCATGGTAAATGCAGCTTTTGTGATCCCCCTGTCAGCGACACTTTGTAAGCATAGATTCATCAGGCTATGCATTGTAACTAGATGTGAAACATGTTTTCGGTCAGGTCCCCACCCCCACCCCCCAGGGGGCAATCAGTAGCAGGCAGCGGCCTATGACAGTTACACGTTTGCATAATCGGACTTGCATCTGTTTAAGACAAATAATATTTTGCTTTCATTTTCTTGACATCAATGATAATGACTTTCATTCATTTCAGACATGCCTAGGTGCGCATTTACTCAATGTCAAAAATTACCCAAATATCTAACTCATTCTTTTGAAACACTAATTCAAAGGTGGCAGCAAAATAAAGCTTTATAGTTGAGATTTTCACAGTGAGGAGTAGGTGTCATCATGGGGTTTGTTTTACATATGTGGTGCAGGATGTCCACTGTTACAGTACTTGTTTCCAAGGTTTGTACAGCTTGGGTACCTGTAACTGTTTATTTCATAATCACTGGGACTGACTATAATACCCCAGTTTGTTTCTACTGCAGTGATACTCTGCCAGGTGGTTAAACTAAGGTGACCTTTCCAGCTAGAAAGGGTGCATACTAGTTCAGGGGTGAGTCAAAATATTCTGATCTGAAATTGTGTTATGCAAATTTAGTCATTACGCTTGTTTCGACAGGTGTTCTTATTCATTTTTAAGCTCTGCGTTCTTAAGCAAAGCTTCACTTATTTAACTACTGTACCATTTGACACGTTCATATTTATTCATTATTATGTGGGTTGCTTTTACTGAATATTTAGCTTAGATAAGGTGTCGCTACTCATAGAGACATGTACCGGTACAGGCTCCAAAACGTGTTCTGAGTAGTTTCCCGCTGAAGACCCTTGCCTATATTTGGGCGAATGCAGGCTATGCAAAAATTCTAGAGAAAAACGTGAACAATAGGTACAATAGTACTTCCATATTTATATGGTAAGACAGTGATAGGTTAGCTTATGGAGAGTATAGAGTTTGAACTACGGAATAGGGTAACAACGACGACGACGTGCTTCTAGACGAAAAGATTCAAGTATAACAAGCATTTATGTTATTGTGTGATTTGACCATGCACAAGCATAAATGGCTGGGTAAGTAGTTAAGTGACATCTCTCTCTCTCTCTCTCTCTCTCTCTCTCTCTCTCTCCATATTTTTGGCTTCTTTTCCTGAAGGTTCATCCTCGTCTTTCTACATGTAGCACCTGCTCTCCAATATGCATTTGCCAAGATCGTGGACACAATTCTCTTTTACGATTATAGTTTTAAGTTTAAACAAAAAAATACAAATGTCCTGCTATAACAAAATAAACGTCACGAAGTTTCCAACAGAGTCACATCTTTGTGGTTGCGGCTGGGTGGCTATCCACTTAACGGAGCAGCATTATGGGAAACAATAAATAGAGCGGTTCTGTTACATTAAGGCCCGCAGGATACAAGTCTCACGAAACACAGGTCAGTATGACCTTGATGAACAAGACAAATTGAAATAATTTCTTAACGTCCGTATAAATTACACAATGGCACGACAGAATATTATATCCGCGGCACAGGTAAGCCTTTCCATCTTAAGTATGAATGTAAGCGCATAAATCGTCCTGACGTCTGCTTTATATGGGTTTTCATATGTTTAATTATTATTTTTCACGTTTTTATCACTCTGAATTTATTTGGAACCACTGCCAAATTATTGCATTGTTTGATCATCACTTTGGTCTTTAAAATGGAAATGTCGTTACAACATATTCCTATTGCAACATTGTGTAAAAAAGAGATAGACGGTCACCATTAAATACTCTTATAGGAATGTTTCTTAGAAGCAACGTGGAATGAAAGGAAATGCGTGACGTATCGGTACGTAAGCCATTCAGAATACTTTCATTTGCGACTGATCTGGACCATGTTATGTCAATTGTATACATTTGTAAAGCCAAACATACTACGAACACAATACTTTGCTTGCTATTTGCGTCACCAAAGAACGCGCCTGTTTTCTACATGTCTGTAGTTTGAGAGATGCCGTAGCAAACAACATAGGCGAACCGCATCTCTGTATTGGCAGAAGGCATCAATTGAGATTCATTGGAAATTGATGAAATGATACGCTTTTAAATGGCGTCGATAAATTGTAATGTCTCTGAAAAAATATTAATATGGGATGAAATACAGTATGCAGGACATTTCAAGTTGCTGCACAAGTACAGACACGTTCATTAAGATATATTGTATTATGTTAGGTATACTTACTACAGCCGATAGTTTCACTTCTTAAAAATCAGTATATTTGGTATGGATTTGATACTCATGATACTCCGTTCCTGTTGTCCTTGTCGTCATTCCTGTGCACATTTTATGTCTACTAGCGTGACGCAGATTTTATCTCCAGCATGATCGTCAACATGGCAGCACATCCAATATCTACCTAGACAATTTCATGTTCGTAGAACATATTTAAAATTGTGATATGTGGCGGTCGGTAGTTAAACTATGTCAAAGTTATGCCGAGTCTCAATAAACGAAGCGATATAATTTTCAATACACAGTGTGCCAAGCACGTTTGTGGGTGTGCGACTTAGAGAGTCCTTTCGCATAGTGCTGAAGGCTTATAATGGAAACTGATAGATTTCAGTACATTCTTTTTATTGATTAATGCATATATACATAAGTGTTATGGACCCATTGTAGTTCCAGGCGAAAGTTACCTACTGATTCATGAAACACAGCACCCGTCTTTGTATGCAATGCTCCGAGGAAAGAAAAATTGGTCTCGGCTCATTACCTCTTGATGCACCCAGCAAGAATACTTATGGATGTTGTTCATACGAAAACAAACATCTTGCACATATTGATTGCTTTATTAATTTATAATGACTTACAGGAGCTCACTTTTAAGACTTGTTCAGGTGTGTGCATTAATTTTAACACTAGTCTCTGCAACTGGTCGATAACGGCCGCTTATTTGTTATGTCGTCTGTGCCAATTTTCTTTTAATGTGTCAGCAACGTTTCTAATGCATATATTTCAAGAAGCCCAGTAAGATAAATATTTTTTCCAGTGCGAATGGCCGGAGGAAACGGATTTTAGCGCTCGAAGAAATATGGGATATCCAATAGTCTATGCCTCACGTTGCGTATGCCATATTGTTCACTTGTCGAGTTCGTGGTTGTTATAAAAGTGTGTTAAAGTCACATCCAATACCTTGAATTTTTTTGCAGCAAAAGTTTACATATACATGATCATTTTAACCATATACAAACACCATAAGAAAGTTAGTGTTTCTAGATAGAGTAGTTTTGAAGTTATATAGGTGAAAATTACAATGCAAATACACATGCCTACCCGTATGTATGCAGAGCATGAACCAGTTGACTTTTACGTCCCCTTTGAGCACAAAGAAAGAATGAATTTATATGTTCAAATTATAAACGATAGCGAGAAGTGATATTCTAACTCAAAGTTTCGTGGTTTCGCGACAGGCGCTTGTAAGGAACAATAACCAAGATATGCATAAATTTACATTATGTTTTTGGACAAACGAAGGGCATTATACAATGTTGAATACCATCGAAACTGTTAAAAAATGAGATAAAAAGTCGACATAAGATGAAACGTTATAGCGAGATTAATAATATGTCATAATAACATAGAAAGTAAAGAGATTTAAAAGTCGTTAAGACGAGAAAAAAAAGTCGTTATAACAACATTTTTCAATACAAAATTAAACGTTTGGTTGACACATATAAGCCTGGGTATTATGTCTCTCATCACCCGAGAATATCAGTTCATAGCATGCCTTTCGTAACAAGATCTGACCACATGCATGCCAATTACGTCATAAACTTGTAATTTAGTACCCCCCCTCCCCCGCCATCTTATCAGGCTCATCAGTTCTTGACATGTTTTGTTACAATACATTATGATTCCTAGGATAATTTAAATTTAGCAATCTAATTTAAAGACAGTATATTAATCACTACATCAATTCAATTTCATTGACTTGATTGATATATGTGGTGTTTCATGGTTGTGCCCTACCAACCGACGTGTAACATTCCAGGTGAATAAACAGAAGATAAAACGGTGCGTTATGCATCAGAACATGTAGTCCATAGGTAAGCTCTGGGGTTCATATCTCGAAGGAGTTCCTTGATATGGATATTTTTTTAAATACGATGACCAAAACTATATAAATACAAAATTCAAGGTGAATTGGGAGACGACCAGTCAAAGGATCACTGATAATCTGGCTCAGAGGAGAGAAAATGGATAGGCGAGGAATACAAATATCGGCATACGAGGGACGATTGAAAGCCTGACCCAGAAAATATAGGGCGTTTTACACTTTTTGTTTGCATTCTGAGAAACCAACATTTCTCTTGGCCATGTGTGAAATTTTGAGACACTCTGTGCAATGTTGCCGGCATAATATTTGAGGGAAGTGAGTGCCAGATTTGCAAAATGGACAAAGCTGGCAAGCGTGCTGTGATCCAGAGTCTCTCGAAAAAGAGCATGTCTTGGAAGGAGATCCATGAGGACATGGTAATGACATTAGGGGATGATGCGCCATATTGTCCTGGCCAGCCGAATTCTAGAGGAGCAGAACAAGTGTCGAAGATGGAATAGAAGACCCAGACCTGACGCCTCGGCCGATATGATCTAGAAGATCCATGATCTGTTCCTCACTGACAGAAGAGCACGTGAGAGTCACACAGCCAGTTTTGTGGGCATTCCCCAGGAGAGAGTTAATACGGGCCTGACCGAACACCTGAAAATGACGAACTTTCAGCAGACTCGGTCCCAAGGCTTCTCACAGCTGATCAGAAGCGGATGAGGTTCACAACTTTCCAACTACACCTGGTATTTAGATTGGTGGTCGTGCACGTTCTATCACTCACGTTATGTTGTTATTTTATGGGCTTTTTTCAATCGCAGGAAGAGGAGCCTCACCTAATTTGTGAAGAATAGCAAATTATTTATCTGTAATTAGGAGTTATCAAAAAAACGTTAATCAATACGAACAGCGATAGCCATGGTAAAGTATGGGTGTGGCGATCGAGGTTGTCAAAGGAACTCATTTTTACTGGGTGGCAATTATTTGCATTCCATAGGTACATAGGAATGTGGTTTAGTGATTCAAGTCATTTTAAATGCTTGATTAACTCTCATTGAAGTTTGAAAAAAAAACAAGGTACTCACAGCACGTCCATCATGCATGGCAAATGTTTACTTTCGGCAGCCCACGGCAAACTATTCAAGCTGGAAACCACCGCTAACGTCAAGTACACGATGAACTGCTACAATATGATTATGATGGGTGATCGTTTCATTAATTGAGCATGTGAAATGATATAAGCCGATCGTGACGAATAGAGCCTCACGTCCGCAAACACATTTCTGGTTTAATTGGTGATATTTTGCCGAGGACCAAACATATCTAAGCATAAAATAAAACGTTTTTAAATACTTTGTAAGAGAAACCCGCAACATATATCTCTTTACAAACTCTAATGAGGAATAGCGATATGTGTTTATTTTAGATATACTAAAAACGAATTACCTGGCTACTTTAGTAACATGCTTTCAGTCTTACCTGTTACTCACCCCTATTCGACGATATATCGCAACACTCCTCACTATGCCCCCCCCCCCCACAACAAGTATCCACCGAAAAGTGCATACGGCACTCTATCCCCAAATTACTTTCTGATACACTCCTACACATAACAGGTAAAATTCACAAACACGCACCCTCCTTCTCTGGGTTCTCTAGATATGTGAGAACATATTATATAAAACCAATATTCTAAAACTTGCTCCATTTTTCATTGCTTTGTATGTAATAATACTTCATAATCATTTATGAAATCTTGTATATCATTGCCGAAGTTCTTTGTCTTTGATTTTTTTTTCTGTAATGGACCGAACCTCTGTTGAAACTAGGTGTAATATACAAGTCAACTTTTCCTAGGTTGCCTTTGCGGAAGCGGATGTTTATCATCCTTAGCAGGGTCATCCTGACTACGACTCTTGTATGGTAATTCCATTCTCACTATTATCTATCCTGTTTTTGTCATATTATATGTTTTTGCGCAATTACCAAAATGTGGACAATGTATTCACTTCTGTGTCCAATAAAATGAATCTGAATCTGAATCTGAATCTGAATCTGAATCTGAATCTGAATCTGAAGCTGAATCTGAATCTGAATTTAGTAAGCCAAATATCTTAAAAAGCTGCATTGCGTCAATACCACACAATCCCTTGATCACCTTACACTCTGCGTTTCTTCCTGTCCTTGACAACTACTGACGATTCGATGCAGAAATTTTGATGCACAATTTTATGCTATCAAGTTTGACGGATAATCTTTTAAGGCTAGTCAAACCAGGTAATATGATAATTCCGAATATTCAGTGGGTACTTTTTGGCGCTTGACCCAACATGTATTCATTGCAACGGTTTCTTGCTCATTGGCCAGAGGTATTTTAAGAACCATACAATGCGAAAAAATATGTTTTCGTTCGGTAAATAAATGATACCTTTATTCGCAATAAAGACCTTCACCTTTAAATGTATATTAAAAACAAAATAAAATTTAGCACTTTCAACTGGCTGGTAGTAACTCAGAACTCAGAACAGTTTATTCAATATGATATGAAATGGGTTACATGAATTTCAACGTTTGTAGTGACAAAGTGGTAATTAAGCAATAACCAACAACTCGTAATTGAACCAAATGATATCAGGATGACCTTGGCTAAGGACTCTATGATCCGCTATCGCCAAGGCCACCTTTCGGTAAAATTATAATTAGCAACAACTGGCAAAAATAGTAAGGTCAGAGATTAGAAGCTAAATATACAGGGTAAATATAAATTCCCTTAATTACCACAAACATAACAGTGTGCAACTGTACAAGTGTCTTTATATTGTTTCACGAAGAAAAGCTTTATTTAGGTTGCGAAACCATTATAAGAATATGTGAAAAGTTTATCTTTGATACAGGGTTGTGTGTGTTTTTAAGAGGGTTGGAAAGTAATACCTAATACAATGTTTTGTCGAATTTCTAGAAGGAATAGGAACCTGGCTGTCATTTCTATGTCGAGTGAAATATTGATGAGAAGGTAATGTAGCTGCAAATATGTTGTTAAAGTAATCAGGGGTTTTATTTTCTAAATATCTACAGTAGAATTTTAAGGATCTTAACTTAAGAATATCTGGAACTTGTAAAAGGTTTAACGTTTTAAATAAAGGATCCGTGTGGGCATTGTATCTTGCCAAGCAAACAACACGAACAGCCTTCTTTTGAAGTTTGAAAATACGGTCACACGAGAAACCTCACAGAAGAATGCAATAGTTTAGATGAGGAAGAAAAAGAGAATTGTAGATTTGTAATAAAATATCTTGCGGAAAATAATTTTGTGTTCTTTTCATAACACCAGTAAATTTCCAAATTGAATATTTACACCCTCGTTTTAAAGGAATTAAAGGTAACAGGAAGTGGGCGGGAAAAAAGGGACCACTTTTTACTTCCTGGGTAGGTTCTTTAGCTGTGATGTCTTTCTACAATGGTCGTGTGATAATTAGCTTTTCCTTTCATCTGTATTTGTGAGCCAGGCCTGCCCGCTCAGGGGTACCACTGGTTGAGGTGCTACGCATTTCTTGGTTGACAAGAGATTATGTATAGTGGCCTGTCCCATACATATTATGAACATACAATTAGCCACCTGGTGGTAGCAGCACTTATCATTCTCTTTAAAGAAACCTCTTCCAGGGAACAGAGAAAGTTTACTTCCTAACATTTGATGTATCATCTTGTTGGTTGGTTAGAATATATCATACTTTTGTCTAATATTTTTCTCCCATAACTCTTAAAATTACAACCTATCAAATAATGAAATCATCGACTGAAATCAAAGGTCTGTTCTACACCTACACTATGATAATATATATTTTTTGTTCATTTTGGAATTGCTTATTCTCTCTCTCTCTCTCTCTCTCTCTCTCTCTCTCTCTACACACACACACACACACACATATATATATATATACAAAGCACGGCTAGAACATCTTAGGCGATAAGTAGTAAATGGGATATTTTATTGAGTACATGCCATACATGGCAAATGGAAATTGACACTAAAAATGTATGTACTTCCTCCACAAAGTAAAATGCATAGCATGGTAAATGTGAATGTAGTTTATCACTCACAACAAACATGCCCGCTATGATGGCAAAATATATGGCAAGCCCTTTTTAATAATTAATCTGAATTGTGGATATCTACAGTTGGAATTAAAGATATTTATAACTGGAAGTATAGATATATATTAATGATTTACAGATATCCAAAATTCGAATCATATCTAAATACTGAAATACCCTCCAGTAATTCCAGACCTGTATCTACCGTAGGGGCAACCTTCTCCACTGAATTCCATCTTTGACGCAGCAGTTGCCCTGGGCCCCTCTGCCCAGTCCTGCTACTTAAAATCACAGCCTGTGGGGCGACTTCAATGTCAAATACAATATTCCTATTCTTGGGCCCACCACCGCCCACAACTGGTCCCTGCAAGGCATTGTATCTACATTTTTAGTTAATGCTAACACTAGAAATGTCCCATTACATATTGTATATTACATTCATTCGACAAATTAACCTTTCATTAACACTAATCATACATGTATTTTGGATACTACATCTTCAAAATATCCAATCAGAACTAGCCCACACGAGCTTGGCTGCCATTTTCAAAATTGTTGATTCCGTACTCATTGGTTTGTAAATGAGCATAGTATTGGTACGATCTTGGGGGGGGGGGTATAGTATATGAAACCAAACAGATATATTTGGCAAATATTTCAGAGCATCAATAATAATATGATATATGTTGCTTTATGGTGTGTATTATTCACTGGGCCTCTTACTATCTACCAATAGTGAAATAGTGAAAATGGCTCAGTCTTTTGTCCTGATTCAAGTCCTATGAATAACTGGAAATTTAGTATTTGCAATGCACCCAATTGTATTGTATGTCTTGCATCAGTGATGACCTTTGTATTTTGCTTTAACGTTAACAATGACCGCAAGACTGCTGTTGACTGATTGATTACAGACCTATTTTGTCTAGGATATCCACAGGACTTAATTCATAGCCACTTCATAAAAAATTCACTTTTAGTAATTGCCGATTATGGCAGCCGCCTGTTGATGCGTTACGAGTGCATAGCCAGGTGCTGCGCATACTTTAAATAGATCCGGATAATCCGATAAATTTCAAAACGAACCAATAGAATCGTGTACGTTGTATGACGGTCAGTAAACAGGAAACCAACATGCTGGAATAATCCCTATGCAACGGTCCATTTGGCGCACACATCTTCTACGGAAAATTATTTTCCAAAACAGCATGATTGGGGCTACTTGAATATGCCAAATGTGGACGCACCGCACAGAACGTATGCTGCCAGGGCCCTGACATTGTCAACATGTCCCAATAAAAGGTGGACACGTGCTTCTAATTTCCGTAACTTGGACATTTGTTGAAACATGATTAAAAAGGATGTTTTCCCCCCTTTTACACATGAACTCCTTTGACTTCAATGCATTTGTTACCTGGGCACTTACCCGGAGGCACTTGTAGACATATAAAAATCAATTTTAGATATCTTTAAATATGGCAAATTCTAAATATCTAAAAAAATCAAGTTTAGATATCTAAAATCTTTTTGGATATCTGAAACTAATTTTACATATCTATAATTCATTTTAGATATATGTAATTTGCCATCTTTTTAGATATACAAAATTAACTTATAGATATATGTAAAAATGACCGACTTTTAATGATCTAGAAAGTAAGTCACGCTCCCTTATTGCATCGGTAGCCGGATCCCATGCCTACATTTTACCCACTTCTCAAGGTTGATGCCAAAAAGTGATCGCATTGGAAATGTCTGTACAATACAGAAAAATATTAGTTCAGTTCTGATGTGCAAATATAATAGCAGAGAATATGATTTAAATGATAATTCCACAGCTTTCTGAATTTCCATATTGCCTCCAGTGATGTAGAATCTGTGAAATTTATTTGTCTTCACTTTTTGACAGTCAGATGATGTCAGATGTCAGTGAAATGGGTGCAGTATAATTCTTTGTACAATTACATAAACTTTTACTTTATATTAGCGACAGTTATTTCTATTGTGTTGTATTGTCTATTGGAACTGGAACTTTAAGGCGAAAACACAAACACACGAAGCGGGGGCTGAGACCCAGCCCAACTTGCACTATAGACCATTGGGAGCAATGCATTTCAAGTTGCAATGTCAGCCTTCTTTAAAGATATCTAAATTTGATTTTTCCATCGTAAAAAGATGGCCGAATTATAGATATCTATAAATGATTTATTGACATCTAAAATTCGAATAACGGACACCTATAAATCAATTTTAGATATTTTCAAATATGGCCGAATTATAAATTATTAGTCTTTTAGATATCTATAAAGATACTAGGCACCTGAAAATGATACATAAATATCTGAAATTGAATTATAGATGTCTCTAATCGATTTTACATATCAAATCTTTCATTGTAGTTATATAGAAATCAAATATGGCCGAATTATAAATTATTAGTCTTTTAGATATCTATAAAGATACTAGGCACCTGAAAATGATACATAAATATCTGAAATTGAATTATAGATGTCTCTAATCGATTTTACGTATCAAATCTTTCATTGTAGTTATATAGAAATCTACCATCTTTTTAGACATCTAAAATTGATTTTAGATTTCTATAATTCGAATTATAGATATCTAGGATTATTTTTTTCAAAATGTATAATTGAAAGTATGGATATCTAAACTTCGAATTATGGATATATGAAAGTGGGGTATTAGAGTAAATATTAAAAGGGATTACAACTAAGGCAAGACGTTTTAACATTTTATCAATACCTATTGCCGCCATCATGCTCACTCACTCATACAGCAGCTGAACAAAATATTCCGCTGACCGAGCAGCACTAACCATTAAGGGAGCAGTCATGTGACAAATTTCTTGATATCAATTGTTCGAATTATTAATGTGACGATTTCAACAAGATTTATTAATATCAATAATGATTTCTTGATATCAATCATTAGAATAGTTGATATCAATGGATCATTTCTTGATACCAATCATTCGAATTATTGACATCAATAAATGATTGATTGACATCAATCTTTCTCCTATTGATATTAAGAGATAGAAGAGAATTTTTAATATCAAGAATTAGATTTATTGATACTAATAAATTGATTGATATTTGATATGAAGAAAAAATAATAAATAGTAAAATGGCACCCAATAGATATCTACGAACGAAATTTAGATATCTAAAATTGATTTTTAAACATGTAGAATTCACCAGCTTTTTGGCTATCTAAAATTGATTTATAGATATCAACCACTCAAATTATGGATGTCTATAAACCATTTCAGATATCTATCATTCCGACATCTTCATATCTATGAATCATTTTAGATATCTTTATATATGGCCGTCGCTGCAATGAAAAACTGAAAACTAACCAGTCCCTAGTTTTCCGCCGTCTTTATAGATATCCGTTTTGCAAAGCGTAATAATGTTATGAAACCGGATCTTCCTTTGAGTCGTGGCGGTTTTGGGAGATCATGGATGACATGAGCCCTGTGGTGGTCCTAGATGCTTACAATTATGATCAGAATATACGAACAAGTTTGGCCAAGGATCCAAGTTTTGGTGCCAAGAGTGTATGAAAGAAGGCAGCATGAAGTATTTTCAGGGTATTCAATTTTGGCCATCTTTAAAGATACCTATAAATTAATTTGAGATGTCTATGAATTAATTTTAGATATCTATAGAATAATTTTAGATATCCATAAATTAATTTTAGATGTCTATAAATTAACTTTAGATAGCTTTAAATTAATTCTAGATATGTTTAATGATGGCTAGATATGTAAACATCATTTATAGACATCGAAAAATGAATTCTAGATATCTATAATTCGAATTAAAGATATCTAAAAATAAACTTTAGATATTTTTAAAGATGGCAGAATAATAGATATATGTACTTCAATAACAGATATCTAAACTCAATTAGAGTTATCAGTAAATAATTTTTTAAAAAACCTATAAATGATCCTAGATGTCTTTATGTGATTTTAGGTATCTATGATTCGGTCCTTTTAAAAAATCTAAGATTGATTTATAGATATCTGTAATTCGAAATTTAGGTATTTATAATTCTGATTAAATGTTAAAACAGCCAGACATAAAAATACACTCTTTGGCACATGTAACGTTGATACATTTGTATTTTATTTTCTGGAACGTGGGTAGTCAACGCAAGGACAACCCAGTCATGATCTTTAAGTTCAGGATTGCATGAGTTTCGATTGAGCGGTGTTTGAACATTAATTTGGATATTGCAATCCAAGATCAGGTAACCTTTCTTGTAAGGAATTATTTTATTAGAAAAACTGCGTGATACTGAAGAGATGAATAGAAAACTGGATGGCATTGTGTCAGAATTTGAGTGAGCCATTGATAATTTATAGCAGCATAGTAGATGGCACTGTCTGCCAGTGCGCATCGAAAACAACTGGCCCGAAAAATCTGGGAAAGATACCAACAATTCATGCCTAGATTTCTTCAAGAAATCCTTCATAGTTTATTTGAACGATCGTGATATTGGCAGATCTCGTCGGATTGGAAAGCCGAAAATTCAAAGCTTTTAAGTATAAGTTACTTCAACCAGTTCGTCGAAGTGTAAAAATTTCGGAGCTGTCTAACTTTGGTAAAACATTTCTATCCGCTATGCACACACGTTTGCTTTTGGGTACCAACCAGCTAAATTACACACACCAACAGCTCAACATGATCATGCTGTTGAGCTGTTGAAGATGTTTGACATTATTTTTTTCTTACTTGTCCCTTATTTACTGTACCACGATAAAAACTCCATGATATTGTCATTCCTCTCGCCCATTCAATTTGCAAACCGTATTGTATGGTTCTCATGGATGTTTCTCTGCTTGATAACGGACACATTTTATCAGCAGCTCATGAGCATATTTTCGCTATTGGTCGTTCTGAACCAACAGACATTGGCTGAGCAGAATGTTTGCGTTAATGCGCACATGTGCGTGAAAAAAATTGATGACAGTGTTGTCACACTGATATTTGATTTCACGCCCTTCTATCTGTCCTTGTAGCTGTAATCTTCAAGCATACGTTTTGGTCTTGGGTTCAGTCTGTGTGTTTTTCTTCGCAAAAGCGATTTAGATTTTCTCAATTGTAATATTGTATATGTGTAATTTCAATATCATATTATTACGAAACAAAATATGTTTAAACCAATATATTTGTGTTCCCCTCAATAAAATGACAATTTGATTCATTTTGTATTTTGTGTACTGCCTTTAAAGGTATTAAATGAAAGAGATAGGGATACAGGAGAACCCTACAACAACCCCTCTTGTAGAAAAAGGAAAACGTACAGGCCGGACCTACAAATTGACACCAAAACACAAACCTGCACCCACCCTATTAAGATATGAATCATTTCTTTTTCTTTCATCCAAATACTCAACCTTTAGAAAGAAACTTGTCGATCTTACAATACCGCTCCTAGCTCCTTGTGTTCCTCCTAAGCTAATTATACATGTTGCACGTGAAAGACTGTCTAGTATGTACCTTTTGGCAGTAAGAAACTATCAGATCTCTCGACTATGCAAATTTCTGAAGCAGGACAAAAAGATATTGAGGAAAATACACGTTTCGTATTGAATCTCTCTCTCTCTCTCTCTCTCTCTGTCGCTCTGTCTCTGTCTCTCTCTCTCTATCTCTCCCTCTCTCTCTCTCCCTCTTTCTCTTTGCGATGGTTCTAAGTGTCACACCCATAGTTCATATTGAAATGGCTTCTAAGCTAACGTGTGGAAGCTTTACTACAATGATATTACATTCTTTTCGATGCCTTGTATGTAAATGGTTACGCTATACAGGTGCATATTGGAACAAATCTATGTCATACAGGTGTACATTGTGGAATGGTAACATATTTTATGATGTCCTGTGTGTACTATATACTGTGTGTCTCTCTGTGTATGGAGAGCCCAATTTTTCAGCCTCCATTGTTCTATGGGGCCAGAAATTGCAAATAGGTCTGTTTAAATCAAACACGGAAAAGAGACACTGCACCTAGTAAGGAGAGACAGTAGGGTTAGTGCTAATGCTTGATATTACTGCCACAATTTCAAATACTGTAGAAACTATCGGATACCAATGTGTCTAGTAAGTACAGTGACTATACACTTATGGTCTATTTGCTTTCTCAACATGGGTCATGAGTATGGCAAGCCAACCCTGCAAATATTCACAAATAGAGATATCTGTATTTGTAATTCAGATATCTGCATTTCTAATTCAGATATCTGCATTTCTAATTCACATATCTGCATTTCTAATTTAGATATCTGAATTAGACTGGAAATACAGATATCTCTATTAGAAATACAGATGTCTATATTAGAAATACATATATCTGAATTAGAAATATAGATATCTGTATTTAATGACAAAATAGAGATATCTGTATTTCTAATACAGATACCTGTATTTCAACAACACAAGCAAGAGAGCAATGAATGATCCCTTGTGCGGAAGTGCTACAGATCTATGGCATGCATTTATTTCACCATGTGAGACCAAAGAGCGTGCAAACCAAACTGGGCTATGTGCAAATCACATTTGATTTGGAGCCACCTCAGAGTACATTACCCCACACATATGATTCTGGGCCTGGGGTATTATTAGACCTGGTATCGGGCCTCAGGAGCACTGAGATTTGGACGGAACGTCCATGTCACACATAGTCCAGAGGCCCAAGACCAGATGACAGGACCCACGTTATTATAAGCTCCAGCTAGCTCAGCCAGGGTACACATGACATTGATCATACATATATTCGATCACCCATGAACTGAAATCAAACTATATGACAGTCGGTGCCCTGGATAGCCTGGGGTCAGGGTACATAAATGTTAATGTTCTCTAAATATATATATATATATATATATATATATATATATATATATATATATATATATATATATATATACATATATATATACATATATATATATATATATATATATATATATATATATATATATATATATATATATATATATATATATATATATATATATATATATATATATATATATATATATATATATATATATATATACCAAGGCAATATGGGGAAAGGTTTCGGTGACCAATTTGCCACATAGTCGTAGGAGGGCGTCTGAGTTCAGCGTGCCAACGTGCTACTGCAGATCATTCAACCTGGTAACAGATTTGCTAGGACTGCATTGTCATGCAATATTTACAAAAGGGTCAGTCCAGGCTTTGCAACATATTACCACACCATCAGTCAGAAAACAGGTGTCCCAATTAAAGTTTGCGAGAGATAACACTAAAGATAAATGAGATTTAGCGGAGGCTACGCAGTGATCACAATTTATAATTGGAGGTAAAACATCGGTTTTAAATAAAACAAATGAGTTTGTTAGGGAGAACTTGATCCGATCGGGACTTCTCAAGAATGCATCAGTAAAATTGGTAGGCTCATCCCCATGAATAGAAGCGAGATTACTCGCGCAGCAGTTGTGTTGTTTGAGACCATGAGAAGCATTAGCATCGGCATATAAGGTCCCCAAGCACAAGGATATTGTTTATATCTGACGCTCTGGCCATGTCATAGCTCGTTTGAAAGTCGTCCCCAAAGGACACTGGGAAATTAGGTGCTCCTACTAAGAATTGTCATGGATTCTTATTTCACACCATAATAGTTCCAATGTATCAACTCCAAGTCACGACGCAGAGAAATAAGAAAGTATTTGGAACCAAAGGGAGCTACGCCCCACCTGGACCTCTTGATCGATCGCGGCAAGTGCTATTACGGTAGTCGTGGATAACAAAGTCATCATCATTTTGATTATCAGATAGAAAAGCTTCGGATAAAAGCTATAGTGTCAAATTCATGAGACAACTCTGAACGAATAAAACTTGTGACAAATTGCGCATGATTGTATGTCAGGCTTAAAATCATAGTCGGATCCAGGACTTTGGTGCACATGATCAGCCAACAAAATCAACAAACGGGAGGTGGGTAGGAGGTATTCAACATCATCAATATGAAATCCTATACGGACAACACATGATATACCCAAACAGCGTGGAAGCATTGCGTCACAATTTTGCAGGACATTGATAGACATGGAATTCCAGTAGTTGCAAGCCCCCATAACACGTATGACTATGTAACAAAACTGGAATAGCTGCTGCCCCAAGTGGCAGGTGTGATGGATGTGCACATGCAAAATGGCACGAGTGAAAGCAATATAAAATCAACAAAGCAAACGTTAAATACGCAGAATGCATGATGTGTCGCAGTCTGACAAAATATTATTGCTTTTAAAGGTATAAAGTAAAAAAAAAAAAAAACTCACATTCGCAAAATTCAAATATGTGAGTCCATTAAATAAACTATACACAGCTGTCATATAATGTGTATCCTAACCTGTGCTCAATAGAGACACGAGCCCCTTCATTCTTAAACGAATACTTATCTATAATATAATCGAGGGAAAATGGTTTCGTGCCATAAGCAAGAAATAATCACTTCAACTTTCAGCTGTTTAATTAGATTGGCACGGATGTGTCCCATTACACCAAGACAGGCTGTGTTCGGGTGCCGACTGAGCGTCCTCAATGTTCATGTATCACACATTTTCATATGCATCATAAAACCTATTGTGGTACGTTGAACAAGTGGTATATAATGCTATTTAAAAGCCGTGACTGGTGACTTTACTCTATTTTACTAACTCATCACTTTTAGGAATGAAGAGTTGCGATGGTTGTACCACATTTCTGTTAAATGGAAGGTTTTTACTTTGAATAAATTGTCGTGGCAATGTTTCGTGAATGTAAGCAATAGATCCTAAGTCGACTAATCACCTTGTACCAAATCATTCGCACAAAATATTGATGTCGAAGCCGTCATTCCGAGGCTCAGCATTTTCTTCTATGGCGCTTCCCATGGTAATTAATCTATACATAGAGCATGGATGTTTGTAAACTTTCCAATTCTTTGTGGGAAAAAGACCAAATATTACATGTTCCTGTGTAGTCTTTCAGACGGTTATTGTCTTTTTGAAAAAAATTATCTGTTGAACGTGTTTTGGTGAAAATAAAGTTCCCCAATGCTCCTGTAAGTTTAATGTTGGAATAGCCATGCAGTGTTACAGGACACTTGTCACTGGATAAATAGTGATGGTGCCATCCAATGTTTTTTACGTAATGAGGTCTCGTTTCGGAGTATTTTGATTTCATTATTCGCACGCAAATAGAATTTATGCGCGTGGAGATGCATCCTGCAGTAGCATATACATTTAGCAAGATGTATCCAATCCAATGTGTTATCTTGGTGCTATTCGTATTTGCTCGTGGAGAGATATTTGTATTAGCCGCCGGCTATTTTTTCCATCTTCGTAAAAGAAATAAGGTATATCATTATTATGCATTCAATTTTCCGTTGTACACTGTTAACATAGTAACGATGCCACAAATTTACTTGGATGCATTTGGTCGCTGAATTACTTAGAGCAGGTTTATAACCACGCGAACGGTTTTTTTTTCATTCGTTGAGCCACTATTTTTAATCTATACTTCTTTTGTCTTGTTTATCTGTACTGTTTTGTCTGTATTCATTTTGTGATGGCCACTGAACTTGCCAGTGTTTGCTTGCCATAAATCGTTCTTGGCTGTCATTTTGTCAAATAAATATTTCAACTGAGGGTTTTGTTTCAAATGAAAAACTTTTTGTCTCAAACGTCAAATTGCATTAGAATTCTCAGACTTTGGACGTGTGTTTAGTCATGTTTATGAACATTTGTAGTCGTGTTTAATTTGTTTCAAGTTATACTAAAAGGAAATTATACGTAATTACAAAATCCTTCAAAGTATACACGTGGATTATAATATGATGCAGAGAGTCGTTCATGAGTCAAGAAGTATCCAGCACACCGTCATTAAAATTTTGGTGCAGTTACACCGTATTATGGCACCTAAGAGGTCTAAAAAATTGCAGAATTTGGGGGGGGGGGGGTGATTGTAGGCACCGAGGGCAATCCATTCTCTGAACGCTATTTTGTCTTTTCTTCATGGGGGAATTAAATTTCGTCGCTTGGCTTTAACTTACTGTAGAGGTCCGGGAAAAGGACCACGACATTTATACTTAATATGAAAGGAAATGGAAAATAGCTGTAATAATATATTTCAACATATGGAACCAATCACCCAGGGTGTTTACACCTACGAACATGAATACGTGTATATGCCACAGATAGAAAAGTTACAGAAGGTATATTCATTTACAAGCAGAATTAAACGGAAACAATCACTCACCTTGCATTAACGAGACGAGAAAGATGGAACAGCATGTGCAGTTACTGAGTTCCAGATAAGAACTGTATTGTTTTATGACCCCGCTAAACAACACACTTGTCACCAGTCCTCAGACACTGCGCTTTCTGAAGATTTTCCAGACAGCGTAAGAGACGGATGCAGGACCCAAAATCTGTAATACGCAAATATGGTACGATGCAGACATGCTTTCTGCAGGCCGAATGTCACGTTACTAATACCAATTTATAATCAAATGCATCGGGCCATAAATTAACGTAGCATATTTTTTTTTAAAGGAGATCACTTTTCGTATCGCCAAAAAGTTCATATTGCATTTGGTAAAGGCGTACATTGAACCGTCTAAACAATTAAAATATTACTTAAGATTTAACTGTTACAGACGAACCCGTTATTTTAGTTCATCACTGCCGAATTGAAGAATATTTATAGTACGCACAAAACAGTTGATATAAAATTTACTTGCTCCTTATTTTCAAAGGGTTGCTTTATGCGATGGACCATCTACTTCAAGTGAATGATGGGCTATGATATTAACTTACAGCACAGTCATTTTTATCTCCAAAAATAGCCAGTGCAAAATTGATTTCTATGGGCTGAAATAGGGTAAATTTCAAGTGGATAACGTAACAAAATATACAAGATCAAGACACACCATCGAACAGATTCATCACACAGAGGCACACACAGACACACATAGACACACACACACACACACACACACACACACACATACATACATACATACATATATATATATATATATATATATATATATATATATATATATATATATATATATATATATATATATATATATTGTATTTGTGTCTTTTTGCCCAGAACCACTTCCTAGTAGTCATTACCCTTTTCCGCAGTCCGGACTCTTTACTCTACATAAGCTAACCTGTCCCAGTCTAACCTATAAACATATGGAATTACTATTGTCCATATTGCACACGTCCCTCTGTAAAATTTTGACATAGGCTGTGTTAGCCGAAATAAATTAAAGGGTTTTCAGCGGGTAACTACTCAACATGTTTTGGAGCCTATTACCTGTACATGTATCTCTGAGTAGCGGCTCCTTGTCTAAGCTAAATATTCAGCAAAGACAACCCACATGATAATGAATAAATATAAAAGTGGCAAATGATGGATTAGCTAAATACGTAAAGTTTTGCTTATTAATGCAGAGCTTCATTATGAAAGAAGCATACCTGTCAAACAAACCATAATTCCTAAATTTGTATAGTGCAGGTTCAGATAAGAACAATTTGACTTACCCCTGAACCAATATGTACCCTTGCTAGCTGGACAGCTTATCATAGTTAAACCACCCGCCAGTATATAACTGAAGTGGAAACAAGCTGGGGCATTATATTTAGTCCCAGTGATTGTAAAACAGTTGCAGCTAGACCACCTGTACAAACCAAGGGAAACCCTAACAAGGACTGCAACAATGGACATCCTGCACCAAAAAATGTAAAACAAACTCCATGATGACACTTACCTCTCAAAAAATTAAGCTCTATTTTACTGCCAACCCTGAGTCAAAGTATCAACGTAATGTGTCAGGTTTGTGACATTTGAGGAAATTTTGAGTAATTTTTTTTAATGAGTAAATGTGCATTAAGGCATGTCAGAAAAGAATGAAAGTGATTGGCATTAATGCCAAAACATGTTATCAATTAATTTTCCTTAACAGGATTTTAAGTTCAATTAAGCAAACATGTAACTGTCTTAGGCTGCTGCTTGCTGCCGATAGCCCCCCCCCCGGGGGGGGGGGGGGGGGGAACCTGACAGAAAACATGCAAGCCTCAAATGTCTGAAAATGAATATTAAACGAACAGATGCCAAAAGATAAAGTTAAGTAGCAAAACAGACAAGTCTAAAAACTGTAAATTATTTTAGCCAAACTTTCGAATAATCTTTGGATATTAACAGATTAACAGCAAAATTATAGGGCAAGTCAGAAAAGAATAAAAGTCATTTGTATTTAGGTAAAGAGAATGCAATGAAAATATTATATTTCTTAACCAGACATCGTGTACAATTGGGCAAACTTGTAATTGTCGTCATTAGCTGTTTGCTATCTATGGCCCCTGGGGATTTGCCCTGACAAAAAAAACAAGTTTGCCTAAAATGTATGAAAGGTGAACATTAAAACAGAATAATCCCAAAAGATAAAATTGAGTGGCAAAACAGGCAAGTCTAAAATCTCTAAAATTATTGAAGCCAAACTTTCTAACCATCTCGGGATATTTACAGCAAAATTTGTAGAAATATTTGATCAAAAGTACATCTTTGAATCCTCTTGACTCAAGTTTATTTTAAATGAATATGGTTCTAGATGCAAAGTCATCAATATATCTTGCCTTGTTTCATAATTTTGTAGCCATTTGAAAGTCCTTTTCCATCAATTCATCCATATACTTAAATTCAAGCCAGGTTAAATATAAATCTGCCAGTAAAGCGGAGCAGTTGCTACCCATTGTAATGCCTTTTATTTGTTGAAAAAACCAATGGTCCGCATTGAACAAAAGTATTATCCAAAAGATATTTTATAGCATCTATCAAAGTTTCAACAGTGTAAGATTTACAGGTTACTTTTTGAATATTTATTGTGTGACCAATATGCTTTCTTTGTATATGAATTAATATTTAAGTATGGTTAACCATTATGTTTCAACATTTTGCTTATTAATTCTGAAAGTGAACTTTTGACTTCATCTATAGGTAGATTTGTGTACAGTGTAGAAAAATCAAAACATTTGATATTTTTTGCTTTCACATCTTTGATTTTAGATGCAAACTCGGAAGAATTGCTGATACTAAAAAACAATTAATTTCAGTTTCTAGAAATTGCATTACAGTATTTACGAAAATGATTCCTAATTGCAGTCAAATAATATATATATATTATATATGTTCTAACCTTTTATCGTTCTTGCTCACCAAAGCACTAAAGCATGGACACAGTTCAGCAAACATTCAGGACTTAAAACGTTAGGCACTGTTCGTGTATTGATTTCCTCCGCATATTTTGTCGTCAGCAGATGGCAGTGCTGTTCTCATTGTTTACAAACAATCAACGTTGACACTTTTGCGTCCTTTTGACCTGCCGAAACCACGCTTCAGTCGCTCTGATGGCGAAAAGGTTGGTGTTTGAGCATCAGGGGGGATTACTGGCAAATTGCAGGTACCGTATGTGTGTAATTGTTGGTCAGCTATTGTCCGTGGTCTCAGCGAATGCAGCTCAGCTAAAAATGTCTATTATCGCTCAAAATACCATTGCATTCATGTACACGTAGAACATGGCTTCATTTTGAATGAGGTGATAGACGTACGTGCATGGTAAACCGTACAGCGTTTTAGTGTAAGGAAACTCACCTTGCACCTGAAACAGGCACCGTTACTAATGGGGCATATGAACTGATCACACGTTTAAATCACAGTCAGTACTGCAAATATATGTAGGCCAATAGGTCCGTTTCGCAGGCAAGAACATTGCAGTCTTTAAAGGAATATATCTTTCAAGATTAAATAGAAGTCTGAAACAATTTTTATTTGATTGTTAATATTTCTTACATTTTGGCTAACATTGGTGTCACTCAACTGACTCCATACCAACGCATGCACTTATCAAGAGAAGGCTGATTTGGACCTTTAAGCCTGATACCAGCCCGAATTCATAAAATAGCTGGCAAGCGGCGGCAAGGTCAGTCAGCTGTACATACACTGCTGTCTCTACATATCTAAAATAAGAGAAAGAGAAAGTGAGTTGTTGGGAAATTATTGCTCAAAAATATTAATTTTCACACGTGAAATTGTTTTGAGCGTACGGTTTATAAACTGCAGGTGAAAAAGTCAAGTCACCTGAATATATATATATATATATATATATATATATATATATATATATATATATATATATATATATATATATATATATATATATACATATATATATATTAAACAAAACAAAACAAAAAAACATATAAGAGTGTAAATGGTCTTCACACACGTAAAATATACAGTGTTTCAACAAATGCTATATTGTTTCACATAATATGTGAAATTGTATGTGCAAATCTTTCGTGCATGTATAAGTTATGCAGAGGTGTATACATGTGCAAAAGAGAAGGAAATTTGTATATACCAGGGGGGACCATGCGAGTGGTTGATGTCAGGAGGTCAGGCAGTGGATTATGGATTGCCATGGACGACTGCTTTGGGTTTTTTTTCTTCTTCACCCAGTGTTGAATTCAGTGGTTGAGTGTCATGTTCACATGTGGATATGGTTATATCCCAAGTTAAGTGCACACGAGTCGAGGGCGTGGCACGGGGTTGGGGGTGGGAGAAGCCCCGGGGATAACAGGACTGACTGAAGTCTCTTTCATTGTGGAGATTGTAGAGCGACTAGTTGAAAAAAATCTCCCCAACCGATATCGATATCGGCACCGGATTTCTTTCATTGTGACCAACAATTCGCAGAGAACATGTCTTCACATCCGCCCGTGTGATTCACAACTATGTGAATTTGGCACTTTGCTATTATCATTGAACGTGTTTTTCCCGGTGCCTTAATATCCGTGTTGGGTGACCAGTGTCATGTTCACTTTGTTGATGCGCTTTGTACATTACATGCGTGATGCGGAAATGATACTGTACATTCTGAAGTGAAGAGTGACTGAGTTAGTGTAATGAAGTGTTCTAACGTAGGGAATCCCTTTAGGGGGATCTCTCTCTCTCTCTCTCTCTCTCTCTCTCTCTCTCTCTCTCTCTCTCTCTCTCTCTCTCTCTCTCTCTCTCTCTCTCTCTCTCTCTCTCTCTCTCTCTCTCTCTCTCGCTCTCTCTCTCTCTCTCTCTCACACACACACACACACACACACACACTACGTGGAATATCGCCATTCAGGCCACCTAAGGAAGAGACTGAAAATGTCTTAACAGGGAACAGTCCTAAAAGGAACAATTCATTCAAGGAGGAACAGGACGAGACTGTCAGTTGGTGGTCCGTAAACACATTTTGTCTCTACGGAGGTGGGTTTTAATTGGAAGACATGGTGCACCATTCTCCGATTTTTAACACATTAAATGCCGGAAACAAAACCAATTCCTTTTGTCAGTTATAACTGAAGGATAATTCTGTTGCGTTGAGTGTACGGTTTTATAAAATCACACAATCTGCCTGTTGTCTCTAATGTCATTGACATAGTACTTCTGTGGAGGCCTGCGTGAATAAAACTGGTTAAAACAAACAGATTGCATGCCATAATTTGCAAATCATACCCAGATGCACATCTTTCCTGAAACCGCACAAGGAAAGTTGATACCGCAGATGATCTCTGAATACTAATGAAAACTCGTCCATGTTAAATTATGGGACTCCGTCAACAGATTTCCGTGGCGCACTTTGGGAGCACAACACAGTAAAGGGGGCTTGTACAACCTTTAAGCGTAAAATCGCTGTTAAATGTAAAATTCAACTTTTTACCTCAGCTGACTTGTCAGTCAGCCGAGGTTGTAGGGTGGTCCTACGTCCGTCCAGCGCTCTCCTTGTTTCTGAAAAATACCCTTTTGCAATAGCACAGAACTTGAAAAAAGAACTGAACTCTTGCTATCAATGGCTCACTGATAACAAATTGTCTCTTCACCTGGGGGAAAACTGAGTCTATGCTGTTGGGTTCCAAAGGTAAACTGAAAAAAGCTCAAAACTTCAGTGCCTCTTGCAATAACGTCAACATCAAAAATACCAAATCAGTAACTTATTTAGGCACTATTTTGGATGATACTCTTTCAGGCGAGCCTATGGTTAACAACATTATCAAAATATCAAATTCTCGACTAAAATTCCTATACAGACATGCCCCTTCACTAAGTTACCAGGCTAGAAAAACATTGTGTACAGCCCTAATGCAGTGTCATTTTGATTATTCCTGTTCCTCTTGGTTTTCTGGCCTAAATAAAAATCTAAAAAAGAAACTTCAAATCGTGCAAAACAAGAGAGCCAGATTCATTCTAAATAAAGGTCCCATAGAGCACATAGGTCAAACGGAACTCAACAGCATAGGCTTACTAAAATTACCATCATAACGGCAGAAATCATGAGCACAATTTCTTTGTCCCCACCATAACCAAAACAGGTCGTCTTAACCTTTATAAATAAATAAATAAATAAATAAATAAATGAATGAATGAATGAATGAATGAATGAATAAATGAATGAATGAATGAATGAATGAATGAATGAATGAATAAATAAATAAATAAATAAATAAATAAATAAATAAATAAATAAATAAATTAATTAATAAATACGAAAATTTTATTTACAAACAAAATATTAGTTTTAAGAAATAATATTACAATGATATAAAACTTATTGTTTCTTCAAAAAGAATTTTTTGTTTGTTTATTTTCATTTGGTTAAAGGGATCATCAGAGCCATGTGGGTACTTAGTACTTCTTGTTCACGTAGTTCTTAAAATTATCATCAAATAATTAAAGTCAAGTGTGTTCCAGATGGAGAAGCCCTGTATAAACCAGTTTGTTTACATACCTTGGCGTATTGATTAAAATTAAAGGACAATCGGAAGGCCTTTTGGTTCGGTGTCGATGGCATAACTGTTACGATGCCCAACTTCTGAATATTTTAGATTGTAGCCGAACTCAACAAAGAATGACAACGATGATATAAATTTAACAATAACAATATATTAATCAAAAATCAGTACAAAGCAGGTAAATGAAATTATACACTTAGCTATGCTGACACTCCAATAAATGATTAGACTGCAGGTAAATAGTAATCGCTGGTGAGAGATTCTCCACAGGTACTGTACCCTAGTTCCAAGTCCTATGACAGGTGCCAAATAGTCTGGTCCAAATCCTACAGAGGTACGGGTTGGTTTCAATGTGGTACAATTAAACACCAAAAATACCAGTCCATTCAAAGGGTCTATCCACACTCCACGGGTACAATGTATAAATGAGTATCTCCTTGGCAATAGTAATGGCTCACAGTCCCACTGGCTTGAAGACACACAGCTTCTGTCAGATCTCAGAATTCTCCTGTCCCAGTCATGAAAGAAGCTGGTTTATATATTCAAGCTGATAATTCCCACCAGTATTCTACAATTTCCTAATGAATCATACATCATACTTCTCTGTGATCTTTCTAGACCACAACAAAACTTCCCCATTGTTTACTACTGTGCATGTATGTTGGTCACCACTTTAAACCACTCCATTGTTCACTATGACAAAGTAGGCCAACTGAGTGACTTGGTACAAACTCAATGAATACAGTGACGTCTCCAAATCTAAACAAACTACCATAACAATTACCCAATTGTAAAAAATAACTATGTTTATAGACCTATCAAAGTGGAGGGACACAAATTTACTTATAATAAATTATCGGTGGACAAAGAAAATGGCGCTCATCAATGTTGACCTGACCATAAGTATTAACATCGGAGTGTATACTGTATCTTTCTGTACAGCATAAAGTAATATAAGTAAGGACGACATTTTTAGTGCAGAATTTTTGCGAAATGCATCTTCAAAATTCGTCAAAATTGACAAAATGCAACTGTTTAATAACCAGAGAGTACAAAAATGCCTCCGGACCCCCTTGCCTGGCCTCGAGCCATTCAGAAATAAATGTCATTTATGCTGCGTAAAAACTGTGTCATCATATTTGAAGATATCAATAACTGATTTAAAGATACTATCAAATATTTTCTGATATCTGTCAATTTGATGATAATTTTAGTTGTCTAAACCATTTAAATACATATTCAGTGGCAGCAATAACATTTTTTCAAATATTTGACGTTTGAATATATCTCGACAATATTTGAGTATATTTCTAAATATTGTTGAACATACTAAAATATAATCCTTTTTTAGGATGTAGAAAGATTTGCGAAGCTTCTCTATTCTAACAGTGAAGGTATATACACAGTGGAATCTCTGTATTGAGACAACCCAAGGGACTGAAACATGTGGTCTTAATAAGGGAGTGGTCTTGAGGGTATATGCCTCAATGAGAGATTAACAAAATGGATCTGTAAATTGGTGGTCTTAATATAGAAATGGTCTCTATGAAGGTGCTCTTAATTGGAGATTCTACTGTATATTACATTCATATTTATTAATGCATCTTCAATGTGATATATTCACAGAAACCGTATATATCCTGTACCCTGTCTTGTGGGATTTGAGAGTTTAACTCGAATGTATTAAATGCATTGCGGATTACTTATTGCCATCTTGCGGCGAACTAGCTTTACAAGTCTGTAGTTAAATTCAAAAAAATTTGGTATTATTTCTATGAAAGACAGTAGCCTACCATTGTGTTACTGGAGTTTCCCACTGAGATCAACAACGCAAACAGGCAAGAGTAAGGATTTCAAAGGGGGGGGGGGGGGGTCAGTGACTTAGCAATGTGATTGACAGGATATGGCCATGACATCACAGCTTTGAGGAGTGATGTCAGACGTTTTAAGAATGATGCTGTTAAACCCCTTTCTCGAAAAGGGGTCCACTTTTATCAATCTATTTTTGCTGATCTGCTTTGCCTTCAACGTTTGTTTTGTGATTTTGGAACGACCCTGAGCATGCAAAATAATTTACATTCATCATAATGGAATACATATTAATGTAATTATACCAATACATTTTAAGATGTCACAATACGTATCTCGCACGAACAGGGTTTAATTATTACACTTTAGCCACTATACAGCATGCATATTTGCACGCATTTGAATTTTCTTGTCTTGTATTTGTTTCAAATATACTTCGCCAACATATTGATAAATCAAAGCATTAACAGCCGAAGCATCTGCCAAACGTCACAAGCTAGACGCGAACCATATGAAGAAAATAATCCAGGAAACACCATGGGACGGGACGCGCCGGACATACGCAAAACCAAAACAAACAAAAAAACAAAAAAACAAAAAAACCAAAAAAAAAAAAAACAAAAAAAAAAAAAAAAAAACAAATGAAACCCCCCCCCCACAAAGCTAGAATATTTTGATAGTTTTTAAATGTTTCGTTATACCTAAGGGCCAGAATTCATATAATAATGGCAATTTTGAAAAGATTCATCTAATCCTTAACTGAACATGCTACTTTGCACGCGGATATTGAACACTTCTCGGCAAAATGTGTCTTCCGCGTCTCGATTTAGGAAAACTAAAGATAAAGAATGAAACTTTTTATAAAAAGCTTAAAATAGAATCTTAGACATAGAATTTTCGTTTCATGACAATTTCGATTGATGATTACGAATTTAATGGAAATATTCATTTTAGTTATTCCCATTGGATCTATGCTACAAGCCTCACTGTATGAGGTCAAGTATCTTTCGAATGGGCTTTTTCTTATGTTTAAGGACAGGTAAGACACCAAAAATAATCCCACTTTAGTCAATCCCAGCTCAAAATGTATTTGCGTTAGGATAACATATCATATATGTGTGTACTCTTCATGCTCCAAAGAATTTATATGTTCCGTATTTTGGGTGTCTGTGATGTTAATTGTTGAATAAACAATTGAAAGTTGACCGCAAAGTATCCACCCCAATAAATGTCGATATAAGATAAAATTATAGTTACACTTGGATCTTAATCCTGACATATTGGCAACAAAAAACGATCCTGCGATTTTTTAATTTGGTTTCGTTTTTCTGTTATCCATTCTCAAAGTTTGACGTTTCAATTTTCCCTTTGATTTTCAGGATGTTCATTTTCTTCATTTCATAGAAAAAGAACGAAGCAAAATTTAGAAAATCGCTGAATCGTTTTTGCAGTGCAGACATTATGTTGTCTGGTGCAAGACATTGGGTATCTAATCCAATACGTATTGCAGACTGTACTGAGAATCTCTCTGAAAGCAGTTAGGCCAAACAAATAAAACACCGTTGTTTCTTGCAACCGGACAGACTCTCTCTGGAACCAGCGACCATATATATATATATATATATATATATATATATATATATATATATATATATATATATATATATATATATATATATATATATATATATATATATATATATATATATATATATTCATTTTTCAGGATTAGATCTCATAATAACAGAAATTTTGTCGTTTATGCACCTCCAAGACTTCTCCTTTTATGGATTTCATTGTGCCATGCTGTAAAAAATATTTCAAATTAGAATACTATATAGCCATAATTAATAACTTCGTCAATTCACTTATCTTAAATAGCTAAAATAAAAAAAAATAAAAAAAATGTTGCCAACATGGCGACCCTTTTTTGTAGCTTGTTAACAGAGAATTATTTAGTAATTAAGGATATTTTTATCTGGCCGTTTTCGAATTATGTAAATATGTGATTGATCGTGTATACATAAGTATAGGTTAATTGTCAAAGAACGCATCATTCATAGAAAATAATGATGCCGCAGCCGTAAGGCCGAGGCTCATCATTTTCAACCAATGATAGATTCCCGAATAGATTAGCCGACTTAAATTCATTGGTTAAATTCATGAAATGTTGCAATGGAAATTTTAACATATGGTGAAGTTTGCTTTTTCACTTTGCATTGATGAAAAAATTGATTTCCAATAATTTCAGTGCCACTGTATACCATCTTGGAAGCTTATCTAGATATAATCAAGCCATGTGTGATGGCTGCGAACCACGCACAATATATAGGATGAAACATGAAAAGCCAGCTGAAGCCTTACACTGTGCACCACCGAGTCCTCTAAATCAGCGAAATTCTACCGAAAAAGCAAAAGCCAAAATGTTTACCCTTCACGTTTATTTGTCTTTTGTGAGAAACAAACCCCTTTGTGAAAGTGAAAAGTTGGTAGACAGAATATCAACTAAATCGTACTTGTTTTGCGTCAATTTGGTAACATATACAACCAGAATATATTTTTCACGGACAAAAAATGGAAATGGGTAAAAAGGTGGTGAAGAAACAGTTAACGATGGGCCACTCTTCTTTTACTGTCAGGAAATGCTGCTTTTCTATCCTTTTGTTCGCAGCCTATTAAAAGTATTAACAAGTTTTATTTTACGTAACATAGTATTCATACATGCATCAGAATCGGTAAAAGACAGGACCTTTACAGGCCACGAGAATAGATAAAATCTGTCAATAATGAAACTGAAAATGTCAATCCACGGAACAGCTAACCTCCGTTACAACCCAGACAAGCTTACTATCAAGACAGTTAATTGTAAGTTGCACCTACTGTAGGTATACACACGCTGTCGAGGCTTTCTATTAACGATAGGCCCAACAGAAACTGATCGGCTAGCTATGTTGATTCCATACCCTATAATTTTCTAAAGCACGCCTAAAAAATTATGATTTTTCACAACTTTTTGCGTCACAATTATGTGCTACGGAACAGTACGGATTTTTTTTAACTTAGAAAAGAGAAGTGTGAATGCTACTTTAGATTTTAATATTCTTTTTATGGCCCCGTGGAGATTTATGGAATGTAAGACCACTGAATTCAAAGATTTATAATTTCCTGTTACATTCTTCACTAAGTGGTCTTGACTAAGAAGTGTGAAAACGAGTACATAACTTGAAGGAGATCTTTTTGACTCATACCCCCCCCCCACCCCGAGTTTCAGAAGGTGTGGGGGTGGGGTTTCTGAGGGACTTCTCTGGCCAGTCTTTGCGCCTTCGGGGCTCGTCCACTGAGTACACTAGCCACTTCATATTTACACCCGCCTACCTCTTAAAATCCTGGATCCACCACTACATCTATGTGGTTAAACCATGGAAAAACGCCTTATGTAATTGAAGATTTAACGCTGGGTGACCACCACGCGACGTAAGGCCCAGAGCAGAGAAACAGCAAGAGATATGAGCTTCTGGTTTAGCGAACAACTGAGCAGGATATATTTTGATCTTACAACGGTGAATGTTTGAAATGTCAGCATATACCTGTGTGCGTGTGTGTGTGTGTCTGTGTTTAGCTCAGTTGATAATTCAGCTGAGCTTTAAGGAGGGTCAGGCATCCGACGTCCGTCTACAATTCATATTTTCGACTTCTTCTCCAAAACCGCTAGCCAGATCCACTTCAAACTGAATGGGGATGTGCCTTGGGTGGGTCTCTACCAACTTTGTTTAAATGGTCGCAGTCCATGAATTTTAGGATTTTAGATGATTTTTTTTGGTTCATTTTGGGCGGAAATGTTAAAAAATCTTCTTCTCCGATACCGCTTGGCCAATTACTTTGCAATTTTATACTGACACTTCTTGGGACCCCCAGATCTTAAGCTGTTCAACAGGTGGCGCTGCGATTTTTTCCCATTTTTTATGAATTTTTGTGTTATTGCTATTTTCGACTTCTTCTCCAAAACCATCTCTCATATTGTGGTGAAACTTGGTGAATATGTTTTTTTGTGGAAGGGTCATAAAATTATATTCACCAGCTGGCATTGCTGTGGATCCCTGATTTTTAACGAATTTTTCAATTCGGGTACTTGTTGGTCAATGCAGACATTCCTATTGTTTTCTATGTAAGTCAATGGGAATTGCAATGGTAGTTTACATTTTCGACGTCATCTAAAAACCGTTATCCAGTTTCACTTCAAACTTAGTTGGGATGTGTCTTTGGTTGGTCTGTACCAAGTGTATTCAAACGGTGAAGGTCCAGTGATTTTGGGGTTTTTTCGAAATTTTTCTTGTTGATTTTGCATGCTTATTGATTACCATGCAAGTCAATGGGGATTGAAAAGTCACCAGGGTTTGCGATGCTAATTGACATTTTTGACTTCTGCGAAACCACCAGTCAGATTCACTTCAAACTTGGTGGGGGCATTCCTTGGGTGGGTATCTACCAAATTTGTTCAAATGGTCACAGTCCAATGATTGTATGATTTTTTCGTTCAAATCTTAAATAAAATCTTTATCTTTGTATATACTCAGCCGATTGCTTTGAAATTGCATAGGGACACTTCTGGGCATGATACATGTACAGTAGGTGAGTGACCTTGACCTCATTTCCAAGGTGACAGGGCGAGGTGCATGAAATTCACTGTTTTTATGGTAACTTGAGAATTATTTAGGCTGGGACATTCGTATTGCACATGCTAGCTGTCCTTAATGAGGGCCAGACTTAGACAGTAGATGAGTGACCCTGACCCCATTCCCAAAGTCATAGGGCCACTTGCTCAAATTTTACTGTTCACCTGACAACTTGAGAGCTATTTGAACTTGGACCTTGATGTTGAACATGATGGTAGTCCTGAGCAAAGGCCAGACTTAGACAGTGCATGGATGACCTTAACCTCATTTCCAAGGTCACTGGGACCCGGGCACATACATGAATTTTACTTTTTACATTGTAACTTGAGAACTGTGGAAGGTAGGACTTTGATGTTGAACTTGTTGGTGGTCCTCTATTTAGGAAAGATTGAGACCGTACATTAGTGACCTTGATCTCATACTCAAAGGTCACAGTGTCACTAACATGAATTTTACTGGTCGTGTGATAACCGGAGAACTATTTGTACTCTGACTTTGATCTTGCACATGGGGATGGGCCACTATAAGGTAGACTCAGAATAGATCAGTGACCTTGACCTCATTTCCAAGGTCGTAGGCCGACTTAGTCACCTGAGCACAGGACTGTCACAGTCCTCTTGTTTACTTATTTTTTTAAAAAAACCAAGTCATCCATTAATGTTATGCATACCTCTTTCCAAAACGACATGGTGGTGGGGGTCTTCTTCCCAATACGCTTGGAGAAGTCCCTCTGACAGGCATCAATTCCTGGGCTTCCAACCACGGCCTGCATCGATAGAGATCGATCAATCGAGAGAGAGAGAGACAGAGTGTGGAGCTTTTTGCGCAATTTCATGTACCTAGGAGAGAAAAAGGGAGAGAGAGAGAGAGAGAGGGAGAGAGAGAGAGAGACAGAGAGAGAGAGAGAGAGACAGAGAGAGAGAGAGAGAGAGAGAGAGAGAGAGAGAGAGAGAGAGACCATAATCTGAAATCAAGTATTGACATAAATTTCGAGAGTGATCATCTGATATTCAGAAACTGTTGAATAGTACCCTTCCCAATCGATAACCTCAGAATACTAAACCCAGCAAAATTATACTATGGTTCACCTGCATAACCTGCTCCAAAAAGCTTCCTAAAAAGACAATTTTGGTATAAAATATTTTTTCAAGATGTACTCTGTTTCTTAAACATACTCTTTTTATATATAGCACAGAAAATATACCTACGACAGATGTCTTTCGTTTATTTTGTCTTCAAGAGAATTCGGTATGAAAATGTAATTCCGTCACAGTTAAAATGTATTTTTATCATCTAACTAGTTGTTTGTAACTTGAAAACACGAATTTTCTTTTTTTAATTAACCACACGGAATCTAGAAACGCTAAAGAGATGGCATGAAATTTTAATATTTTGGCAATAGCGCTGTTGCAGATTTACAAAAATTGTGTAATACATGGAATATTTGGTAATTTTGGTATAAGTAAGTACTTATACCTGTCGACCACCACTGCCAAGACCTCTGTGTGTGGGTCAAAGGCCCTAGAAATCGAGTACAGTTCACTCACTTGATTCCAAAACCTGATGGCCCTCTGGCGCCACCTCTTGGTTCCTATGGATCCAGTGAGGACTGCCTGTGTGCATGCTCCCCATATCATCTTGCCTCCTTTTAATGAGTGGTCAGTTGACGTCAGCAGTGAGAAAGGAAGCAGGGTGGTCAGGTGGGCTTCTCGGGTGGTCTACAGGTAAGTATATTTACTAATACAATTACTAAAAATTTTATATATCAGTTGCACAATGTGACTGTCGACCGCCATTGCCGATTTACAGACACCAAGGCAGAGGGTGCAACATTACTGGCATGCTGAGGCCTGGGGGGAACCATCAGCCCGTGAGAAGAGGCGACATGTGAAGAGGAAAACCTCAGGTGTACCTGGACTTGAGGCCACCAACAGCAGTATCTAGCCAAAGCCAGAAGCCCCCCTTACAGACAAGCAAGGGACCACACTGACCCTCCACCCCCACCCCCTGGAACTCACCCGCCAACATGATAACTGTCCACCTTGTGGTTGGATGCTGTCTGTTTCTACTTCTTCAGACCTGGAGATCTAACAGGACCTAGCCATGAAACTGGCAGGCACTGGGGTCTGGTACATGGGTCCATATGCCAGCGAACACCTGGATCAATGGGGCTGAAAGTAAGCCAGGACAGCAGGAAAGACTGTCTGATACAAGTCTGAGATTAGGTCAATGAAACAGGAGGCCCACTAAGAAGTGATCTGAACGATAGGCTGCATCGGATCTTAACCACAAGAGCGTCATAAACTCGAGCACAGTCGCTGCTCTGATATGACCCCGAAGCCTAATGGACAGGAATCAGAAACTAAGCAAAGGAGCCTGTGACACCAGCAAAGGAGTACATGCCCTCCACTAACACTATCATATCAGGCAAGCAGTGCTCGCCAAAAGCCTTCAAGAGTCACCAGTGGCAGGCCTGCAGGATGTTAACAACTGTGACATTACGCAAGGTGGGCCAGGAGACATTGAAGGCTCACACATCATGAGCTCTTATTGAGACAAGCTCGAAGGCACCAGGCCTATGTAAAGCAGTTTCGTAGGCCCCAAATATCATCTGTTGATCCACAAAGAGATCATGCTTCTGCAAACTTGCTCCTTATAAGGGTTACCAAGGGGTATAAAGAGGGCAGACCTTTGACACCTTAAAATGTATCCATGGCACTGAAGATAAAACTCTTGAAGGCTGTAACTGGATCTTGAGCCACTTGGTTCTTTGCGTGGTCAGGTGACCATTGGATTTGGCCATGAGGTAGAGTGTGGATCTCACTTCTTTGAGCCCTTGAAGTGAGTGTTAATAGAAAACAAGTTTTTCCACCACCAGTGCTTGAGGTCCACCCATCAGCGGTCCTCAAGGCACTCAAAGGGTCACCTTTCTTAACATGATTAAGACCATCTAAAGGTCCTACCATGCCTTGCTGCAGGCCTGTCTGGTTAGAAGGATATGATGAGCCCAGACAGGTAAGGATCACATGTAATGTGAATGTCAAGGACATTCACAAGGGTAAGGAAATGGCTGATAAGAATCCCTCCACTAATCTCAGGAACTTGTCAAGGACTTCCCATTTATAAAGCAGGAAGTGGGCAATGTCCCCAATGTGCTGAGACCAAGGGTGAATTCTCCTACTGGTGCATCAGTCTGAAAACACCTCCCAACAAGCTGAGTAAACAGTCAGAGAAGACAATTGAAATCGGCCTCTGGCAATTCTATCTGTAGCTAATTCCAAGAAACCTCTGTTGCAGATGTGTTGTGTGACAAGCCCCAAGCGTTGAGGTTGAGCACTTGAGGATTCCTGTGGAAAATTCTCATTCATTGTTGCACTTGAAGTTTTAGCCATGCTGGTAAATATAGTGAAGGCTCAACACTTAATTCCAAAGGTCAAATGACCAATATGTCCTTGGTCACCATGGTTACAACCAGGATCAAATGGCAGTTGTGTGACCGAACTGTTCACAATACCCTTGGGAGGATCTGCAGAGGTAAAAAGGTGTATGCCCAAAGGTTGCACCAGTCCATGAATAGCTATTCCACTGGTAAGGCATGGGGGTCTGGGACTGGTGACATGTAAACCGGTAGTTTTGCATTCTCACCTGTCACAAACGGGTCCACATGTGAAGCTACCCATCTGGCCCACATGGCCTAAATGAACTGTGGGTGGAGCAACCACTCCAGCCCTATCAGCAGACCTCTTCTGAAGAGTTGGTCGGCCAAGACATTTTGATGTCCTAGGACATGCCTGGCATTCACATGGAAATTGTTTTCGGATCTCCATCATGTGATGCATCCAGCTAACTCCATCAGCTTGGAAGAGCATGATCGACCTTGCCAGTTGAGGTAGGCGATTACAATCCTGTCCTTGCTCATTATAAGGATATGCTTGTGTCCCACCAGGTCCTGAAAATGGAGAAGGACCAAGCATGTTGCCCCCAGTTCCAACCAGGTGATGTGGTGAGATGCAAAGTGCACTGGCCAATGGCCTGACACCGTCTGGCTCTCCACATAAGCTCCCCACCCGGGCCGCAAAGAATATAAGTAGATTGTAAGCTGGGCCTGAAAGGGAACCAACATCTGACCAAACATGATGTTCTCCAAAGCGGTCCACCACCAAAAATGCAGATGGTTCTTGGGGAGGACAGGCACTGAGGTATCATAGCCCTGGTCCCTCAACCACCTGCCCCACAGTATCTGCTGCAAGGGGTGATGAAGAAGGCAACTGAGTGGAACCTGGGAATCCATGGAAGACAGGGAGCCCAATAGGGCTTGCCATTGTTGCACCGGGAGAAGTGGGCTAGTCAGAAAGGATCCGAGCAGGGACTGAAGTCTCTCCAACCTCTCTTCCCAAGGGTGACAGATGCACACAACCAAGTCAAAC
Source organism: Hermodice carunculata (assembly GCA_964020975.1). Taxonomy (NCBI): domain Eukaryota; kingdom Metazoa; phylum Annelida; class Polychaeta; order Eunicida; family Amphinomidae; genus Hermodice; species Hermodice carunculata. The sequence continues at coordinate 24,685,362 of OZ026630.1, forward strand.
TGGATGCTGAGAAAGAGGAAAGTTGGCTTTGGACAAACACTGGATTTGCTTCAGTTCACTATCAGGCCCAAACATTGGCAAAGTTCCAGAATGGTCTGTGTGTGACCCTGTGAATCCAGGTGCTGAATACCTGGATAAGCCAGTCCAGGTACACATGAATGTGAATGGTGGACTGGTGGAGGTAAGCAGCAACTGTCTGCACAAACTGGGTGAATACCAGCAGTGCTGTCACGAGGCCAAACAGAAGTGTCCTTTACTGGTAAACTTGACCCAAGAATGCAAACCACAGAAACTTCCGGTAAGTCTCCGTGATTGGCACATGGAAGAATGTGTCTTTAAAATCCAGGGATCTCATCCACTCCATAGGCTGCAGAGCCTCTACCACTGACTGGTGGGGTCACCATATTGAAAGATGGGACTACCAAGAAGGTGTTCAGCATTGACAGGTCTATCACCATGTGCCACCTGCCATCCCACTTGGGGTCAAGGGAGAGTACGTGGTAGAAGCCGGGAGAACAGGCTCTATGATGTACTTGCACTAACGTTTCTGGAACACCTCAGTGAATGGCAATGCTTTGGGTTTCACTGTGGACGGTGTGAACCACTTGGGTTTGTGGCTTAACAGAGGCCGTCTACACCAAAAGGCAGCAAGTAGCCATGTCTCAGGATGTTTAGGACGAATGAATTATCCATGATAGACTCCCATTGCATGTGAAAGGTGGAGAGGCAGCTGCTGACCGGGCATTGTGTGGAGTCTAAAAGCATGGCGAAGGGGGATCCTGAGTCTTGACAGTTGAGCATGCCAGACTCAGGAGCCCTGAGGCCTACCCAACTTCTTCACTTTGCTGAAGCACTTTGCCTTCTCAGATATTTGCCCACTCTTCACAGGGCAGTGTGTCACTGAAGGTGTATGAGCCAAAGGATGAGAAGGCATGATCTGAGCACCACACTTCAGAGCTGAGGTGGCAAAGGTAGAGAGTAGCCAGACAGAGTCTGTCAATACCTTAGTGGAAGTCCGATTGGCAGAGGGGGTCAAGGCCCTGCACCCGGGGAATGACTTCTGCCATCTCTCCTCAGAACAATGTTCCTGAGAAGAGCTGCACTATTTAGGCTCTGTGAAATATCAAATCAGGCAACTTCTAACTCTGGAGGCAGGCATCCTTAGCATCAAACGCCTCCCAATGCAAATCCACTGGCAGTGGATGGGAAGGGATGATCCGCTCTGGCACAGAATACCATCACCCCTGTGTGTTTGGCTTTGGGACCAGTCACCCTCAGATAGTTAAATGTTAGTGGCTCTGCGGGAACATGTGTGCTGCAAGTCTTAGCTGTGAACTGCTATAAAACTCAGTTACAAAGGGCAAAAAAGGGATAGGGGTGTTGTAATGCATATCCTCCAGGGCAAGCCTGGGCAAGAAACTGCTACTTCCCCATGCCTCTCCTCCTCGGGGGGGGGGGGGGGGACTACAGCTTGGTTCCACCAGGCTGTGAATGAGGACTTTCAGGTGTTCAAAGCCCTGTGCCACAGCCAGAGTGGTGTCCATGGGTGAGAAAAGCTGGTAGGTGGATCCCACATTTATCATTTAGCTCAACTGCTCAGAGCAGCTGCGGGATGAGGGTCAATGAATCGACCTCGGCTGGGATCTGCTAATGGACATGTCTGAGCACAGAAGCTCATCCTACTCAGTGTGGAGGTCTGAAGACTTTGGATTCACAAAGGGAGCGGTGAGGCCCAAAGCCTTACTGAACAATCCATTGTTTGAGGGTGATGGGGTGGCTGCTTGTGACAGCAGAGGGTCTCTCACCATGCCAGGTGCAGGGGTAGCAACAAGTTCCACGAAAGTCCTGGCAGCCTCAAACACTGCCTCCATCTGCTCAGACCAGTAGCAGGGAACACTGTAATGGCTGACTGAGCAGTCTGCTGGCCGAAGGGTGCCTGCTGGGGAGACTCAGCTCAGGGGCCACAGCTGCTGCTGACTGAGAAGTGTGCAGACAGGGAACTCCCTAGCCTTAGGGCCAAGAGAGAGCTGACTCAGGGCAGAAGCAGCCAGCTGTTTTACTGTCAGAGACTGGTCTCACTCAGAGGCAGTAGCAACAACAGTATAAGAAGACAAAGTCTGAGACAGCAAGTGCTGTTCCTTGCAGAGTTGGATTTCCACTTGCCTAGGGAGGCAGCACACAGCCCAAAGGCAGAGCCACTGGAGGTGCAGGAGGCAATGAAAGTTGCACTTGGGTCACCAGAGGGGCCACTACTGCCGGGGCTGAAGGCCTGCTAATGGCAGAAGGCACCACTGCAGACTTGGGTTTTCTTTCTCTCTCCAGTTTGCCTGGACTTACAAACCAGGAGCCTTGGTAGTTTGGGGCTGAAGGTCCACTAATGACAGAAGGCACATCCACAGACTTGGGTCTTCTTTCTCTGTCCAGCTTGCCTGGCCTTACAAACCGGAAGCCTGGGAAGTTCATCCCAGCTTCAGTGGTCAGGATTGATTGGGCTCACGATCTGAGTGCTGTGACTGGTTGATGTTCCAGAATGCCCGAGCAGGAACCATAGGATTCCAATCCAGCTGCACCAACTTGTACGATTTCTGCTCAGAGTGCTTTATTCTGGAAGACTGAGTTCTCAAAAGCTTCACTCTGTGCTTGACTGGCTTCTTGGAGTGGGACTCTGAAGTAGCAGCCTGAGAGTGTGTGATCAGTGCATGCAACAAATCAGCTTGTAACTGGGTAATCTGAGGTCTAGACTCCAAGGCAAGAGCAACCCTTGGGTCAGTGACTAGAGACACACTGGTGGTCTTTGGTTGAGCTGGATGCTTGTGACCTCCCAAACGAAATCTCTTGCTGTCCTATTTGTGACTATGTTGCCTCTACCCCTTACTCGAGGGGTGGGGTGGGTGGGGGTGGGGGAGTTCTGGTGTAGAGACTGCAGCCATTGCTAGTGAGCTACATGGGTTCATCTTAACCTCTGTTGTGGTGTCACTGGTGAAGACTCAAGGTTGTCAGATTCTAAAGCTTGGTGTTTGGCAGCTACGGCCTGCCACCTTTGCCTCACTCTATCACTCTTTCTCCATGCCTGTTTATAGAGCAGCCATTTGTCTTCTTCCCAATCTTCACAGTACTTTCACGTTTGTTTACATGTACAAACATGTCCCAAATGGTAGTGTACAACATATCAATGCTGATGATTGTCCCAATCTGCCATGCAGTGGTTCCATGAGCCAGCTTCTGCACTCTACCCGACAAGGATGTGGGCAAAGTGGTCACGGAATCAACACCTATGGCTCGCTGCAGAAAGGAAGCAATTGCCTGGTGTGCACTGTCTTCCTGCTGTCTGCATTCTGTACATAGAGACACCAACTTGAAAATGTAGGTTTCAAACCAAACGACCAGCTTTACTGCCAACCATTTCAGAGGAATGCGCAGGACAGATATCACCTATTCAGGTCTCCTAAGAGTCCCAAACCACTAAGAAAAGTTTTTCCGCAGAAGGGAACGTGCATAAAGTACTAGAACTGTGATGGTGAACTAAAGTGTATAGAGCTTCAACTCAAAAGAGCATCTCAGTAATGGCACACAAAAGAGGAAGGATGATACAGGGAACATGCACATCGGGAGTCACCACCAGAGCCATAGGAACCAAGAGATGGCCCCACAGAATCGTCAGGCTTTGGAATCAAGTGAGTGAACTCAACTCGATCTCTTGGGCGTTTGACCCAGACACAGATGTCTTAGCAATGGTGGTCGAAAGGTAACATTATGTTACTAATGGAAGTACACTCAATGTAATACTGTCACTTTTTGCACAGGTAATTCCATCACAAAAGCATGGACTTTTATGTTCTGCTAAACATAAAAACAAGTAAAGTGGAAACTTTTTTGTTGCTTCACATTAGTCCTTTCAAACATATCTTTCATTAAACTCCACAAAAGTAAGTTGTTCACTATTATATACAAAGAAACGAACATTTAAGACACAGTAATGGAATCACACATGAAAAATGTGACGAGATTCCCATGTTAGTTTCATACAAGATGCATAAGAATAAGCACCGAGTTGAGTGCAAAGCTGATAATAATATTAGAAGATCCTATCATAAAACCATTAGTGCGCATTTAAAAAGGTCACAAAGTGTGCATTTTTGGAAAGCCAAAAAAACTACCCTTTCATCTTCTTTCATTGCCATATTTGTTCATTGACTTGTGTTTATACGGCAATTTTTTCCGCTTTGAATGTTCGTGATTATGGAAAGAACCACTTCTCAACTTTGATGTGATTCAAGTGCTCAGAATGACATTTTTTCAGGCCAGCAGTTTGTGTGTCTCAAATTTGTAATTCTTTGCTTAAGTTCTATTAAAGAGTGAGTCAAAATCCGGTACCACCTGCAATTCTGTCGCATGGTTCAATGGTAATTTCGTCATAAAATGCCAATTTTTGTATGTGCTATAAATAGAAAATACTGTGCTTACTTAAATTTACTCCGATTTTGCAAAAAGATATAACTATTGAGAAGCTATTTATTTATTTCCTGTACCATTTTCTTTTCTTTGAAGCCATCAAGTTATTTATGTGAAAAGACAAAAATGCACCCGTAATTCCATCACAGTTTTTATGTAATTCAATTGAATCAGACCTCATTATTCACAGTATACTGAGTGTTTTGACTTTACCAGAAAAAGGTAGAGTTTCAATATAATTTAATCAATGCTTGAAACATCAGTTTTGTACACATGGGATTCTTTCAAACAGCTTTACTTTCTTATTTCAACTGTTCCATCATAAAATACTACCATTTGATAGAGAGCATATATTGACAAAATGACATTTCTTCCAAATTAGGAAATAAATAAGTTTGAACAGGACGATTTTATGCAATGCTATGTAATACCAAAATAGAGTACGAGGTATAATTCCGTCACATTGTAATCAGAGAGATAGATAGATAGATAGATAGATAGATAGATAGATAGATAGATAGATAGATAGATAGATAGATAGATAGATAGATAGATAGATAGATAGATAGATAGATAGGGGGAGGGAGGGAGGAGGGATGGAGAGAGAGAAAGAGAGAGAGAAAGTGGAGTTTTTTCACGCAATTCCATGTACTTAGGAAGAGAGACAGAGCGAGAGAATAATTAAACGACACCTTTGCAAAATTATGCAGCAACTAATTTACACCAGGGCAAAATGCCCTATGGAATGAGACATTTTATTTTGGCACGCATTAAAACGGGATTTTTGTAACAGGACCATTTTTCCAATTCCTGTCAAAATTCTACTATTAAAACAACCATCAAACCTTTCGGACCCCAAACCATAAATGAGATTTCCCGGGCTCTTGATCAATGCATGTAAACATGTATGTGCTTCCGACAACTGCAAGTGCAAGCGTGATGTTTTAGGTATGTATGTATGTATGTATGTATGTATGTATGTATGTATGTATGATGTATGTATGTATGTATGCATGTATAAATAAATGACTGTATGTATATATGTATTTATTTTGTAATAGCAGGTTGAAACTTTATCGAAGTCTAATTTCCCGTAAGGAATAAGTGGTGACATATCATTTAAAGTTACAATAATAATAATAATAATAATAATAATAATAATAATAATAATAATAATAATAATAATAATAATAATAATAATAATAATAATAATAATAATAATAATAATAATAATAATAATAATAATAATAATAATAATAAGTTAACGTGTAGCGGCAATTTTAACATTTAGAGGTGACAACTGTACCTCTACACGTTAAATTTAATGTTTAATTCATTCCATATTATTGTGACAGGCATTGGTCAGTGGTTCTGGCATTGCCTGGCAGGTCATGCTGCAGGTGCCGCAAGGGCAGCTGCAGCATGACTTGCCAGGCAGTGCCAGAACCACTGACTTAAGACTATAGGCATGTTAGTACTTGAATGAAAAGCTCTTTTCATGATGAATATAAATATGCAATTGTCGTTTTAATCTAGGTAAGTATAGGGAAAAATCAGGGACGGTTTGGAATGAGTTAACGGCTGTAAAGGGCTATTGACCTAGAACCAACTCTGAAACTATTACTTAGATATTCGACATGGTAGTACTTGTATTAAAGGCCCTTTTATGAGGAATTCGAATGATGAGTTATACTAATAAGTAAGCAGGAATTGCAATCTGAAATCATTCTAGTTATTCAAACAAGGGAACGTTTTTCGCTGCAGACAGCCCAACGTTAAGGATGACACAACAAATCTGTCTGACACCTCCACTGTACTTGGGCCACATGCGTTCGCACACGTCTCCTGGGTTTTTGTCAAAGCCTTGGTTTTATAAATGCCGAATCTTTCGGGCAGAGTTTAATCCAGCACAATTTTGCCTCCATAATGCCGCTATTAATAAGGGAACATATCCCCGTCCTTCCCGGATAAAAGTACTCGTCTTTGTAGATATATAATAGTTTTGCAGTGAGTAGGGCTGACAGTAGTTTGCAGATTACGAAACAAAGGCCAAGGTTAGGATGTCCAAAGTAAGGCAACTTTTAATGGTATCTTGAGAGTTTATGCTTATGCATAGGTATTGGGTGTCAGCATTTGAGTTTTTGGCCTTTCAAAAATGAAGTGGTTATGTTCCGTTTATTTGTTTCTATCATGGAAACGAGATTTTCTACTTTGATAATTAGTCTAGATGCAATAGAACCTTAAAAGTCGCTGTGTAGATACGTGTGTTTTATTTGAATTACATATAATGAAAAATTCTTCTATTTGTTTCAAGGCCCGATTGATTATGCGACAAAAATAACAAAGTGAAGGACAAAGAACAAGCAATGAGCACCAGCAAACTTCAGTCAAAACTTAAGGCAAAGGGCAACCCAGCCTGCGTGGAGAAACTATGGTATGCGGTGGAACACAATAATGTGGATACTGTTCAGAAGTTAGTGGCAGAAGGAGCCGACATTAACCATCCATTCCGAGTTCTGCGCACAGAACAAGGCCATAGGCGCAGAAAGCAAACGCCTATTTTCATTGCTGTGCGCAAAAACTACACATCATTGGTTCAGTTTCTACTCCGTGCCAACTGTGATGTAAATCGGACGGATGATCGAGGGGAAACTGTTCTTTTCGTCGCTGTTCACCGTGGAAACCTCCCGCTGGTAAAAAAATTGCTTGCGGCTGGATGTGACATAAATCACGTGAATTATAAAGGGGAAATCATTTTACATACGGCTGTTAGAGCCGCCAAAGTTGACGTCCTTCGTTTTCTTTTGGAACAAGGATGTCAAGAAGATGTTCAAGACGCCTCATCACGGACGCCGTTACGTCTTGCATTAGAGCTTCACTGGAAAGTTGCTGATGTAACTATTCGTACAAGACGTGGATGGCAACATGCTCAGTCAGAAATTATCGAACTTTTAGCTAGGAACAGCTTTGGCGGGCGCTTAGATGACAGCTATTACACCAACTGCATATTTTGCCAGGCCATGTTTGAAAGCCTTCGGTCAGGGTCCTATGCGATCCCAAAGCTTCTTGTACAACATGGTATTCCAGTTAAACCTCTTGCCAAGCTAGCCCTTGAAACAGTCATCGACTATATCCTCCCGTACGACTCAATCTTCACTTTTCTCTGCCCAGATATGTTACGCTTAATCCACCAAGCAGGGTTTCACCTACAACCAGTTCTTCAAGCACCATGTAGAAAACACAAACCAACAGTTAATACATGGCAGGACCAGCTACTTCATTATTCCTCCATGACCAGATCCATAAGGGACTTAGTCACCATGATCGAAAATCCGATGTCTTTATCAGATATATGCCGTATTGTTATAAGACAACACATGCGCGGAAAACTGTGGCATAAGGTTGACCTTTTGCCTCTTCCGGAACCTCTGAAAGATTATCTGAAATTTAAAGAGTTTGATTTTGAGTTGAAAGCCTACCGATTGGACTAAAACTAAGTTCAGCATTGAGGATATATTCGGTGCAATACTATTTTCTTTCGGAAAGAATGAGAAGGTCGACGAGCAAACTAACAAACTAGATATAGATTGCCCGAAGTTGTGTTTGATTGAATTGGACTATCGTAAAAGGATATAAATCAGTATTGACCAGTTGCTGGTGATAACCACTGAAGAGTGAGCAGTAAAAAGCACAGGATTCCACTTCTGTGGCTTTAAACTGAGTGATGTCCAAGTTTTGTGTAGAATACTTTTGATGACTCAATTCTCGGGAAACTGTGCTTTGACGAACGCTGCATTGACATTACCAAGTAAGGATAACTGCAGGCTAGTTTTTTAAGTCTGACCTAAACTCAGGATTTTAGCAGAATAAGATGACGAATTTCCATAGCTCAGGATGGAGGCTCTTTTGCTGCTGAGCTTTGCATAGGATATCAAAGGTACAAAGGTTTTATTTAAAATCTATATGTCGATCGTTTGACTTGAATTTCTCGTTAAAGAGAAAAAACTTGGGTATAAGAGTTGTAGAAAAGACATTTTGCTTGAGGAATGTCAGTAACGTTAAATGACACCACAAAGCTTTCGGTCGAAGTCTGCTGCTGCTTATTTTGATGGAGAAAGAGTGAAGGACTCAAAATGTGTACTGAATTATCAAAGATGGGGTATTTTGCAAATGCACAGAAGAGCCAGCAGGGACTATTGGTATACAAGAAAAATATCTTGTGCATTGCATAGTTTTTAGTGTAGTCCTGGACACTGGAAGTATTAATCATGTTGTATGTATTATGTCATGTTCTGGATATTACTTTGAATGTAAAGATCTTGATCGACAATGGGTCTGACGTCACCATTGAAAAAGAGTATCGTCAAAACAATCGAGGCAGGCATCTCTTTCAGAATAATCTTATCAAATTCATTTCCCTTTCAAGTAGTCTAAGAAATTGGGGAAAGCGACAGAAGCATCCAACCAAAACTATTTTATCGACCGCCGTCGAAAATGCGTTTATTAGTGAAATGTTTGACAAAGAAGTCTGACCGCACATATTTTCTCCAAGAACTGATTCCCATGAATTCCTTTGTTTGAGCATTTTAGTCTTATTGGTCGAGGATGAAAAGTACGATTGCTGCTTGAATATTTTGCTATGCCAAAGTATTGTGGGATTTTAATGCAAATGACCAAGTACTTGTACTTGCTCGTGTGTAATATACAAAGAGGCCCTTTATTTAATTCTATTACACCTTTTTAACAACATATTATTGTAGATGTGAAAACACGCTTTGCCATTTTGTCTATAGGCGAACAGTTCTAGTATTATTCCCACTGAAATTAGATTTTTAAGCGCTTAGATTTTTTAATGCGAGGGGATACTTGGTGAAATAGTGAACAGAAAATGCCGTTGATATATGTCACTTCCACTGATGACACTGACAACAGTCGTACTGAAATAGACACAAACTTTTCAAGAAGAAGGTCGGTCTTAGCAATCGTAAGCTGCACGGAATAGTGAATCGTATTATAGTATGTCCTAAAGATGAGGATGATAATCTGACTTTATCAAATTTGATTTTAAATTCGTAAATACAAGTCGGAAATGGTACTAATCTGTGACATCGAAACGATTTCAAAGTCCCAAATATAAGAGTGGCATACCTAGTTTTTGCAACTTTGGCCTGCAAACAGGCTAACACAGGTGGTATCGTGTTTTATATGTAACTTGTGCGCAAAGGCCCGCCAGGTCCAGCGCCGACCAGTACACCAGGTCACGACAAGGTCTGCCAGGTCCAGCGCCGACCAGTACACCAGGTCTGGACAAGGCCTGCCAGGTCCAGCGCCGACCAGTACACCAGGTCACGACAAGGCCTGCCAGGCCAGGCGCCGACCAGTACACCAGGTCTGGACAAGGCCTGCCAGGTCCAGCGCCGACCAGTATTCCAGGTCACGACAAGGCCTGTCAGGTCCAGCGCCGACCAGTACACCAGGTCTGCATGATACAAGTACAGGGATGACTAACAATCCAATGCACCTCTTGTACCTGTCTGAATCCAAATGTATTCTGTACTTGTCATCAGTCTGTGGAGCCCCTTGAAAAAGCCCGTGGGCGAGGTGGATAATGGTTCTTCAGGATGATCAAAAGCAATCATTCAGTGCTCTGTCATGGGCATATTTTAAATGTCTTTGTTGTTATGAAGGCTTGCATTATCAGACGAGAGCGAACATGTTCTTTTGGGTGGAGATATTTAAACGTATATTGTGTATTTCAAACTAAAACTTCGCTAGAACAGTTGACATGTAGTGCTGACAAGGGTTGGTCTATTATAATTCCAGCCTGTGGTAGTTGGTGATCAGAAAATTATGATACAAATATGTTTGATTTACCCATTGAGGGTCATTTACGGATCAGAAAGCTCTTCATCTCTGGTAAACAAAATCAAGTTGGATGAAGACAAAGCGTATCTCATTCCCCGTACAGAGGGCGTTTTCTACTGATTACGTTCCCCAGCCCAAGTGTAAACATTGTGATAAAATAAATACTTCTGAGTTTTTCCTTCTTAAATGAATACAGATATCACATTACATGCATATATTTATAATGAAGATAATCTTATTCAATCCTTATTACTTTGTCATGCGATAGTCACCAAACTTATTTTTCCAACATATTCTCAAACTGACGCCATACTGTATGCATGTACATGGTATAGAAATTAAAGTAATTATGCTCTTTTCATGTCGTAATTTGCTCTGCTCTCTGAAGGAAAAGCATTTTCTCGCACAAAAATACCTTGCTAACGGGACACTTATTCGATTTTCTGGATGAGACTCCCATCCAGTAACTGTGTTTGTGCGAATTTACAATGCCGATTCGAGCTTTATGTCTGAGGTAAGGGTGGGGGTGGGGGTGGGGTTGGAGTTGGAGGCGGAGGGAGAATATCAACGTGGTCTTGACTCGGTGCCGCAAATTTCCACGCGGAGAAGGATTCGTATGTGTAAGGGTCTTAATACTACAAATCACGGGTTATTTGGCTATAGAGTATGGCTTGACATTTAAACTTTATACAGGACTGTGTATAACGGAGTTTCATATAAAACTTGATACTGTCTGTGGAAAATAGTTTTGAGTGTTCGTGTACTTGCCACAATGTTTGAATGCTTCTAACAACGTTGGTTCCATCATTTTTCTGGGAATTACCCCAAGAATATGAATCTGGGTTTTCCCGAAGTCCCTGCGAATTTGCGCATGTGTTAAACGTAGGCAAACTGTACATGAATGCTTCCCCCAAAAAATTGCACCCGTGTTATTGAATTGCAAAACGAGATGAGAGGCTGTTGGACTTTTTTTCTGAAACCAAGTTTTGTGGGTTGTTTGTGTTAGATGAGCTTTATATTGAATATACGCAATAATTATATAAAACAACGGTATGGAGACCAAAAAAAAAAGGTAGTGAGTGGAAAGGCCGACTTGATACAAAATCATCACGAATATTTTCAGTGGTCGAATTTTGTTTCTTGCATGGAACGCACGTGGCCCGTAACTTGTCAATTGGGTCGCTTTTGAGAGAGGAGCTTAACCACACATATATTTATTACTTGTATTTTCATTTGCGTGATTTGTTAAAAAAAATACATTATTGTGTGCATATGTGCACATTATATACAGTGTAAAAGGTTAAAACATAAAAATTTGTGTTGGAGCATTGCTTTATTAATTGAGCGAAATAATTTCCAGGAATTGCCGTATTTGCTAGTTCAGAGAAATTGAGTTGGTATTGAGGTGTATAGCTTATAGTATGAATATATGACATCATGATATAAATACGTAGTTATATTTAAGGCCAAAACTCTTGTGTCATTGCATGTTTACGTTAAAGACGTGCGGCTGATTTATTACTAGCGTGCATGATTGAAAATTCAAATACTTATGACAATAAACGTGCTTGAATATGGTATGATTCTATTTTGCATATATCCTCGTAATGTCCTAATATACCAACACAAACCTGAAATAATGAGACGTCCAAAGGGCTTGGGTAGAGATGTATTATAATAAAGTGTGAATGGCGTAAGACTAATTACCTGTAACTCGACGGTTCGCATGGCAAGAAACAAAGTGGTTGTAAGGTATGCAATATGCATAAAAAGGCCAAAGTCAATATTTTTTATATGATTTATGAATAAGTGGGTTAAAAGCAATATTACTAGAATAACTACTTTTCAATGCAGGGGACCATGGCAATACTACACCAATCCATATAACCTGTTGACACCTGACGCTAAACCGATTTAAAGTGGCATTACCGGCCTAATGTTGCACACAAGTTGAATATTTACATTCAAAGCTGGTTTTTAATTTCTATTGATATCTTGGTGTACCTATATTGATGGAAACTATATGGAAGCATTTTGAAATTGTGTGCTTATCAATGAGCAGGTCCCCACATCAAGGGGAAGTTTTTGCAAATTGATTGTTACCTCAGTCGAATCGTTATTTACGAAGAGGCATGCAAATAGGTCTGCAACATCGTACGATTCGGTTCACTTGTATAATATCTCAAACCGGCCGAAACAACAACTAGTGGTGAACATAACCACGTTTTGTGATTTATGTTGCTTGATGCACTCACCTAAAACTTGACTACAGCAAATGAACACAAAATACCATACTTATCAGAATATTAAAGTTAAATTTCTGAAGTGTGGACATAAAGGCTATACTGTGAAGGGATTGAGACTCTTTTTTTTTCTTCGATTTTTCGCTACCTGAATTCTGTCTTGTTTTTTTTTAACCAGCCTTCAAGTAACAGTCTAGTCATTTTTCAGAGTTTCCGTGAAACAGTCCATGCACTTTTTTGGCAGTGTACCCTCTTGAGGAATATAGCAGTCCAGGCATGCGGCTCAACATGTGTTAAATATAAAATATAAAATAGACATTAAGGGACGATTGAAAGGTAAAATCGTTGCCTGAGACCCCGAACATTTGACACATATGTTTGAAATGTAGGTGTCAAGGATGCTATATGATTACCTCCTGTACAAACCCAAGGTCCGTTTTGTTCAACACACCGATGGGATTGAAAATACTGATATGGGGCTGTTCAGCAGGCAACATGTATACCTGTTATTGTTATGCTGTGGAATGGGACCTTGTAATGTCCTCAGTGACGCCTGTTTCTAATGCTCAGAATTTAGGCCTGTCATTTCAAAGGTTTTTTGATGTTTGTAAATTCTGCGATTAAAGTATAATTTGAAATTGAAGCACCATGATGTTGTTTTGCGTTTTGTTTGTCTGTGAATTAAGTTTGTCCACGTAAACAGACTTTATGGTAATTGTGAAAAATAATTGGTTCCTACACACACGCACACACATATATATATTTATATCTTGGTGTTTGAGATTCTAAAAACGTTGTGTCTATGAATGTCAATCCGTTGTGCAGATTTTCAGCGATATACCTCGTGCTATAAAACCTCGCAATGGGTCAATGCTAAAGACTTCACTAAGTAAGCTTATTCACCATGTTGATATTATTAAGCCATATGTTCAAATATTCAGTAGCAGCATTAAACCCACTTCACCGTATGAATGAATGCATTTAATTATGTCATGAAAAGTTGATTGTATTTAAAGCCATTATATTGCTTAATACGTTTGATCAAATGCGAAAATATATTTGATCGTTTGATTTACTCATATCATTAGATATTTTGATATATCAAGAAGTGCATGTTAAGATAGGCTTGTTTATACATGGTGAATTTTAACATGTATAAAAATTGAAACTTTTTATGATACTTTGAAACAAATCTAACTGATAAATTGAAATATTTCTTACCCAAAATATAATGTAAGCACCACTTTAGCATTTGTCCATGTGTCGGCATTTTCCAAGCTTTCAAATTCGAATACATGTCCGTATTTTAAGCACAATTAAGAAAACTAGCCAACTAATAAACAAACAAAGGTTACATATTCTGTTCAAATATGAACCTGTTGTGTCTTTTTGCTTCCCATACCGGAATCTGCGACATTTTAGCGCCAACTGCTCAACTGGTGTAAGGGAGGACGGCAAGGAAATATTGATTATATTGTATTCAAGAAAGCCATGCATCATTATTACCACTTATATAAAAACCCGCCGGTACTTTCGGACCTGTATCCACTATCGGGGCATCCTTCTCGCCAAAGCTCCAGCTATCACACACCAGGGGGTCGTGGCGGGTCCTAGTAGTGCTGCTGCAAAATTTATAGCCCGAGGGTGACTTTTATGTCTGATACAAAATATGTACTGTGGGGCCCACCGCTGGCTACAACGGATGTTTGTGTTGCGGTGTATTTACATTTTCATGGTATGTTCACTGTGAAAAGGTCCCAATATATATTGCACTTTACATTTATTCGACAAATTAACTTTCCGTTAACCCCAATCGCACATAGATTTTGGATACTACCTCTTCTATATATCGAATCGGCTCACCCGCGCTTGGCTGCCATTTTGAAGGCTGCGGACTCCGGGATGTGTTGGGGCGAGAGGGCTGGTTTTCAATGATCACTCATATCCCAATAAATAGGACAACCCTCAGTTGTAATATCCCCCTTTGCCTGTGGACTTGATCCGTTGTTGCCTCGGTTGACAACCTTGTCCCCAGCCCTGGCCTCTCTAAAACTGAGTGTTATCTGGTGTCATGTGACTCGTGTCGATTTTCACTTGGGATATTATCGTATCCACAAGTGAATATGGCACTCGCAATTCCACACTGGAACTAAGATATGGGAGAGAACACATTCAGTTGCCCATAGCATTAATTTTCCACTTTCTGAACTTCTAACCAAATTCACACTTTCATGGACATAATTTTTTTTGCTGAAGGCCCACCATCTGGTGAGCATGGCAAAGATTACATACTTCAAAACCTGTGCTACATCAAGATGTTTGCATCAGGTCTGGGCGAGACAAAATTATAGTTTCAGCATAGTAACAGGTATAACTACAATATTTACAAGGAAGAAGGAAAAAAAGGAGGAAAAAAGAACGACCTTCCCTGGTTTCACATCAACCAAGCGAAGCATGTTTTTATGTAGTTTATTGCATATTTGAGAACATGCTGATTTCCACTGTGGCTTATCATTAGTTTTTCATCTTGTGTTACAGTGCTAAAATTGTATGCCTGCAGTTTAATATTCAGTCCCTTCCTAAATATATCGTACTTTTCCCAGTCAATAACACATGTAATCCATCTTCGATTTGTGATTTGTTACAGTGACAGTAAAGCTTTTTTTCCGCTGGTATATTATTGCACCTCCCAGTCTCAATTTTCAGGTCATGTGCGCTAATTCTTAATTTGGTGCATTTTTTTTACGTTTATGCAATGGATACTTAAAATTAAGATGCTGTAGTTATAGAAATTTTCGCGCTCGATTTAATTTTGCGTTTTTCGCACTACTACCCAAAGCGCGAAATTAAAATGCGCGAAAAGAAGTTGCATTGTATTTCACTATATAGTATGGCATTTGATTGCACGAAAATTTTGTAATTTAAAAAGAATACTGAATTTTCGCGAAATTAAACGGGCGAAAATTTTTAGAACTACAGTATTCCTCTTAACCAAATTTATCTTTAAGTTTGGGGTCCTTCACTTGTTAGCATTTATGTTCACACCACGGATAAAATCTAGCCATTGTTTTTCATATGAAGAGTAAAAGTTGTCTTTGAGTTTTTGTTAACGGCGTGTTACATTGTTACCACCAACCTTTTCCCAGTATCTGGACATACCCAACTTGACAAATACATTCTTCAGAAATTGTGTCCAGCACACAGAATTCGTATTTAGCAGACAGTAATTTTGCCTGAGGCAATGTGCAACCAGACTGTCCGGATCACGTGTGTGTAAATTATTCCAATATTTAACACTGTGACAAAAAGTATAGATCAGTATTGGGTCCCTGGCCAGTTCACCTTTTACAGCGGCAGTGGAGAAATTACGATGAACACCTAAAATAAATCGGCAAAATTTTGTATGTACTTGCTCAACAGTCACGTTTTCACATTTACTCATGAGATTATCATTATTTAGGCCCTGTAGTAAATATGGAGCCCAAAATTCACATCCATAGGTAATAATTGGTGCCACAAGCGAGTCAGTTTTAGTGCCACATCAGCATCCCCATCAACAAGACAGTACCTTAGCTTGAATAGAACTTTTGATGCTTTTTCTTTCAATTTGTTAATTGCCCAGTTGAAATTTCCAGGAGAGAAGTCAATACCTAAGTAACAATAGTTGTTTCTAGTTTTGAATTTTTGCAATGAAATCTGTATTTCTGAATGACATGGCCTCCCTGATTGAAAATCATGATTTTGGTCTTACTTTCGTTTACAGTCAGTTTCCATTGGTCCCCATATTGTTGTAGTTTTAATAGTGCCCTCTGAAGGCCATCACTTGTATCAGAGAGAGTACAAGGTCATCTGCATACATCATACAATTACTTTTTTTAGTCAGATAATTCCACTCGATTGCACGTAGTATCAAAAATGCGATGTAGATCACACAAAAATAAGTTAAACGGACCTGGGCTGAGGACGCATCCTTGCTTGACACCAACAATGTAATTGATACTCTCAGTGATGCCATGACTGATTTTGACTGAATAGAGACTTTTGAATACGTCTCTGGATTAAGGATAAAAACTTTCCACCTTATATTAGAAGTTTATAGAAGAGGGCTTGTCGCCAGACGGTGTTGAAAGCCACTTGAAATCCACGAAGCCAGCGAAAAGGTATTTTCTGGGGAGCTTATTTATACATTTATCAATGATAGTTTTCAATGTAAGAATGTGGTCAGCTGTTCTGTTGCCAGGTTTAAAACCTATTTGCTTTTCATGCATTAAATTGTGTTTTTCTGTTAAAAATCACATAACCTGTTGTTACGTATGCTGCAAACTGTTTACTGATGTAATTAGAGACTGGAATGCCTCTGTAGTTGTCCGGGCAGTGGCAATGTCTTTTCCACTCGTAATCATTTCATTTTTTATTCCGTCATGCCCAGCTGATTTGTTGTTTTTCAATTTTGATATGGTTTTCCGGACTTCAGCTGCAGCAATACTAAAATTCAGTTCATTGAATATTTTGTTTCCATTGTCCCGAATATAATTCTGAATATCTGGGTCATGGTAATTTCCTGGCTGGTTGAGGAGTTTTAAAACGTGTTGTAGCCACTGACTTGGGCTTATAGGATTATTAGTACCCGTAGTTTCTGTTTCGGTCAGATCGTTATAGATATTCTAAAAAAGTTTGGGGTCATTGCTGTGGGTAGAATACAGTCTATCAACAAGGCCTTGTTGGAAAAGTTTTTCTTTCTGTTTATCAGTTTCTTATAATGTTTCATTTCTTTACTGTATGTAGAAAGAAGGTTTAAGTTAAATTGATCAGAATGCATCTGGGTTCCTATATGTTCAAATCAACATGCGAAATAACAAATGGTCACTTACTGATTCAAAATGTCACGGATTATAATTTGCCACATACTGTCACACCATTGCCTGTAACTCTAACACAACTGGAATGATCAAAATACTCGGACTAATTTCCAAGCAAAGATTTTCAAGCCACTTTGGCGCTAACTGGCCGAATATGACCGATTTAAATTAATTGAAAATTAAATTTAAATTAATAAAAGTTCTTGATGAAAAGTTTAAAGACACTATTCTCTCTTGATCGGTTGTAGTTTGTACAGAATTTGCATTTACAGTGTGTTGAAGTTGAATGTTTTAAAGACAGCGTTGTATATGTTCGTGATGCAAGTAAGCTTTAACATCCCATATTCAACTGATTAAAAAGGAAAAGCGTTATTTTGGAGCAGTATTCTTTAAACTAATATTTCTCCAAGGGTGGTATGTTCGCTGATACAGGAAAAGTGACATCAACCAAGCATCATTATGCCGTCCATTTCCTTCAGAAAAACAGGAAATGTGCAGTTCCAACATGAGCAATCTATTATTCAAAACAGGTCAAGGGATCTCTTGTCTATGACACAGCGTTTAAACATTTAACCTGATTTACTCTATTAAAATTTCAGTTTTTCTATCAAAATTTCATTTTCTTAATGTCAAAAAAAAAAAAAAAATAAGAAAAGAAAAGAAAAGAAAAAAAACCTCGATATCAAACATGAGGACTGTGACGTGTGCTCAGGTGATCGTGGATGCATTGACCTTCGGAATAATATCAAGGTAATCTTTCTTTGAGATTGTTTTTACTGTTTGCAATATCAAAGTAGTCACTGACACAATTCTGCGGTTGTCGTTTTTAAATGAGAATTGACAGAATCCATTATTACCAAGACCAAGAAAGAAGCCAATATGTCAGTTTGACCTTTCACTTTCATATAAGACCAAAGAAACCATAAAGGTAGGCCTACTTTCCTATTAGTGTTTCATATTAACCATGGGTCTAAGACCCATAATTACCGAACATAGGCAAGATTTACTGTTATCACTATCATAACATTTGTATGTGGGCCTACCCTTTTCAATAATTCGTTTGAAATCACGAAATGCTATCAGCACGATATTGTGAAGACACCCAGTGCATGCTGAGGCCTGGTACATCACCACCGAGTATACAGAGACTGGAACTTGCGGCTTGACCGATTTGGAGAAGTTGCAAATGGCAAAAATACACAAAACTTCATTACAAATGTTTTTTTAATCGTATTGCCTCCTGTTGAAAAAAAAAGGTTTAGGGGTCTCTAAAAGCGTCCTTCTGCAATTTCAAATGAACTGACCAAGTAGTTTCACAGATTAATTTTAGCTTGGCTGAGTTGTCAGTCACGTGTGCTCATCTTAAAGGCCTCCGTCCGTCATCATCGTTGTAAGCGTCCGTTTGTCAACAATTCACATTTCGGTTTTCTCAAAAAATCGCTAGATTGATTTGAAACTTGGTGGAAATGTACATTGGGTGGTTCTCTACGGGGTTTGTTCAAATGGTCACGCTCCTCTGATTTTTTAATTTAGGATTTTTATGTTCATTTCGGGGGGGGGGGGATGTTACGAATTCTACTCCCAAACCCCCAAGACCTTAATTTGTTTTAGGGATGGCACTCCAATGTTTTATGAGTATTAGTATCAGTGTTTGCCAGATGCGAAGATCGCTGCGTTTATTGCATAAATCGTGAGAGTGAGTTAAAGTTAGCTCTTGGACTTAGCACTGTATGACAGATATGGGCTTCAATAGTGGACACATGGCTCAGATACAAATTTGTTGTGATTGCTTTTTTGTAGTTTTAGCAATATTCACGAGAATGTGTGTGGCACGGGCATAATGGGACAGCTGATCTGATTACAGATTCGGCTCATGGAATATCTTAAAATCGTCAAATGGCGCGCTTTGTACCATTGAACAATCACTGGGAACGCAGATCTCTGATGTTTCAATTCAAGGCATCGGTATAATCTGTTGGCGACATGTGCCGGGATGGTGGCAATAGAAAGTGTTTGGTTCTTGATGGACACAAATGGAATGTATAATGCCAGACAGACTGATACTGGCTGCGCACATGGTGTAGCTCACGGTTAATCGTGGTCACGGAATGTTGTGTACCATCGATAGTATGGTACCAACTCTATGATGGGCTAATGTGTCAATGTATTTTATACGCCTGTACCGAAATGAACGCAATTCGCACGTTTTATAATAAGATACCTTTGAAATTGCGCATCACAATTTTTCTATTTATCGAGCCGTCATTTGGAAATGCCTGAAGTTTCTAACTCACTTGCTCAGCTAACTGAGCAGTCAGCTGAGCGAAAAAATGTTTTCTTGTGGTAGTTCTTATATCTTATTTGTCAATACATATAACATTACAGGTACATTAAACGAATAAAGCTGAGATGTTCAAATGTAGGTGATGCTACCTGAAGTGTATCAAGAGAAACCAGTCTGACAAAAGATGGTTCATAAGCCCACATTTTGATGAAATATGATGGCGTTGACCTATTATCTCAAGGTCAAAGGGCAACACACATAGCCAGTATGTAATGACCTCACATCAATATCCAGACACAACAGTGATTGTTGGAAATTTATACCATACCTGTATTGTATATGTTGCAACTAACAAGGATCTATGTATGATACGAGTGGCCTTCGCCTATTAATTCCAGGTGACCGAGGCTTCAAATTTGACCCAAATAAATCTTGTGGCAATACGGGAGAGTAAGAACAGAAGTTTCTACTGCTCACCTGTAGAGGGAATTTCAGTCATTCGGGCCTACGGTTGTGTGTTATATACTTCTCATTGAAATTTATAGCTTAATAACTTTAAAACCACTCGTTTGTGCGGCAAAATTATGTACATAGCTAAAATGTTCACATAAAAGTTATTCTTGCAGCTTTAAAAGTAGTCTTTTAATTTGAGGATAATTTAACATGCAATCCAATGAGAATATACATCTGTAGTCCTGCGGAATTTTGTGCATTGGATTGTGTATTCAGCTGGATACAGAGATAATTGGTTATTATGATCTCTTGTTCTATTATATTTATATGTAATATGTAAAATGTAGATGGCGCCACTTTCCAGAGAAACCGACAAAATAGTGGAAATATTGTAAAGTCAGCAACTCAAAAGTACATTGCACGTGCCTTGTCATTATTTTAGCAGATGTGCATTGGGCCAAGGTTCGCAATTTCATAGAATATGAATGACTTTTTTGTCAAGGGTAGCACACAGTGCATATAGTCAATATGTGATGTCTTATATAAGAATCCAGAAATGATAGAGCCATTCTTCCAACATTCATACTAAATATGTATTTTATATGATGATCGGATTTGTGCATTTATGGTTGAAAGAATGTATAAATATATATTTATAAAAGGAAGCATTTTATATTTTTTTCCATAAATAAATAAATAAATAAATAAATAAATAAATAAATAAATAAATAAATAAATAAATAAATAAATAAATAGATAAATAAATAAATGAATGAATAATTGAATGAATGAATTTTTTAATCTGTATTTTTTTTTCAAAAGAAAATAGTCATCTATCATGACAATGTCAAAAGCTGGAAGAATTAAACAAGTTGCATCTCAAATTGTTTTGAAAGTTAATAGATCAACCTTTGTTCTAAATCTGCATTGTTAACTGAATCACTTAACCTTTTTTGGGTGGTATATGTTGCTTTGCCTTTTGCTGAAGTGTGTGTGCCAAAATAAAGTGTCATAAAATTGTCTTAAGGTGGTGGGAAACCCCTGAAAGTGGCTTCACTTTTGAGTTGAATATATATATATATATATATATATATATATATATATATATATATATATATATATATATATATGTGTGTGTGTGTGTGTGTGTGTGTGTGTGTGTGTGTGTGTGTGTGTGTGTGTGTGTGTGTGTGTAATAAACACCCATATATGTCAAGACTATACCAATTTGATGACAAGGGTTCAGAGAATTACGAGTAATCTGCAATGAAAACTCAACCAAAAGTTTAAAATTGCTAAATAAACAATGCGTTTTGGGGGGGGGGGGGATTTACCCTTTTCTCCATTTGTTTCACTTACTGAAAACTTTGAGTTTGAATGTAAATTCAACGAAAGTTATCTTCTGACACATAGTGACAGGTATCAATTTGTTACACCAGTATTTGGGTTTTCTGGTTTTGTTTGTTTGTTTATTTGGTTTGTTTTGGTACTACATGTAGGCTTTTATTCATCTTTTTCATTTTTATGATATCATCTTTTTGTTTCAAAGTATTTTTATTTATTTATCTATTTATTTATTTATTTATTTATTTATTTATTTATTTATTTATTTATTTATTTATTTATTTATTTATTTATTTATTTATTTTTTTAATTATTTATTTATTTATTTATTTATTCATTCATTCATTCATTCATTTATTTATTTATATATTTATTTACCTAAAATTTGTGTATGAAGATATATGCTGTCATTACTCTGACAAAGACATTAAACCTCCTTACGCCTTGCATTGTGTTAATCTGTAGAAATGAACCTTCAGAAGAAATATTCGCAAACAAATATCCATATCAAGTTACAGACACGTGAGAAAGTGTGACAAATGCACCAATTGTGATGACTCTAAACTGTGACTATTATTGTCAGCCCGCCTGAAATAAAATCATACCATTTCATGATATATCATACATTGAAAGATGAAAAATGAACGCTCCCTGCATCTATGACGGCATGTGAAAGCTCACGAAGGAAGGCAGTCAAGCGACAGATGATTAGCTAAGTTTCAACCTTCGTTATAATTAAATTTACACTTTGTCAGCACGGAAGGTCAGCTAAATATGATGCCAATTAGGTAACTTTTGATATATCAAATTTTGTTTGATTAAAAGTGTTCCTGTATTTGAATGCTAACTGGATACGCTCACCTGGGTTGCGTCGTCTGCACACTATGGCTGCATGCCGTATCCATACTGTAGATTCATAGAGCGATTTTTTTAAAACAAACTATTGACTTTTTTGTAACATCGAAATGAATTTAGGCATGAAAAATACGCAAACATAAAGATCATGGCGAAAACGAATTGTAAACACCACCATATTGTGCAAAAATACGGATGTTTTGCTTGCCTTTCTGCGCTGCCATTCAAATGTAATGTGACTTGCTGCCGGCTCTGGAGGTTCGACCTATCGATTTTTTGCAGCCGCTAGATAGGCACTTCTGCGCATGCCCGTGGGAATCGTGCAATCAGAGCAGCTGGAAAAAGTTCAATTAGCTTCTGCACGTATTATCAAAAGTTCTACTGGAGGTACTGCTCATGACCTTATTCATGAAGAAGTTGGCGGGAAAAAAATTGTCTGAAAGGCGAAAAAATGCAAAGTTAATCCATTTTCATAAGATACTAAATTGCAATACTCCACAATATTTGAGAAACTTTGTACCAGACCCTGTTAGTCAAAGAATTAGATCACATGGCACCTTCCCGAACTTTAAAAATCTAACATGATACATAATCGGGAGAATCTTTTTATAATTTAAAATAGATCTCAAAGCTCGTGGTAAAAATGTACAAGTAGGGGTGACAACATTATTTGACAATACCTGTTACCAGGCCGCACACGTGATTAGTGACTCGTCGTAAAAAAAAGTTTTGACTGTCCAAATCAGTTGCTTTTGATTTCGGAAATGAACTATTGCCACATTTTTGCCTAAGAGAACAGAACTTTAATTAATAATGACACAATTTATTACCGTACGATGTGGAATTTTATAATGCTGGTAGTGTTTGTTGTAAATATCTATCGCAACCGCTGATATTTTTGTAGTTTGAATATTGGGCAGACAAAAAGGCCAACTGAATGAAAGTTATCACTTTGAAATTTCTTCACTTAATACGTAATGACGAGGAGTGATCATAGACAAACGTCATGCGTGTCCAGAAACGTGTACAGCTCTGGTGCATCGGTCAATCTTCCCTGCCGTGGCCGAACCAACTAAGAGCGTACTGATGGTTTTAATTGTCAATTGCTTCATGTGCTCTTTGTGCTTTGCTGCGCTTTCACTTTACGCTTTGATAGAAAATATCAGTGAAATCCTTCAAGAGGGACATACATGTGGACGACAACATTTATTTGGGGGCACTATAAACCCTCTGAGAGCACCAAAAAGGCTGTTGATTCGTTTTTTTAGTCATCACAGTTAGGGGGTTTCAGTAAACAAAATATTACCAAGGGCGAGCATGGTGAGTGTCAACTGAGTATTCAGTACAGATACCTAGCCAGCAATAAAATCTTGAACTAACTTACAGTTAGTTCGCAAAATGAACGCATGAACGGATTAATGAGTAAATAAATACACAAAAGAATGAATGTATAAATAAACAAAGATATGCAAATAGATGAGCAAATGAAAAAAGTAATGAATAAATAGCTTGATTAAATTTTTACGAGGTGGCTTTATTTAGCACATCTTGTGCCAACCAGTCCCTCAATAACAGACAAGAAATTAAAAATGCTACACTTTGATGCCGTGAATAGAACACAAGACAGACCCTTTTCTTAAATATGTATATTCACTCACATAATACAAGAAAACATAGCAATGGCGGAAGCAGTGGAAACAGGTAGTTCATCGTAAATGTCCATGTTGATCGTTTTCACGTGAAGTGGTGGATCATGTGCCCTTGCTTGTCCAGTCGACCTCAGGGCTGCAAGTCAAAATCAAAGAGCAGTATCAGAAAAATATTAAAACCTGGAACATTATCTTGTGATTTGTGGGAAAACCTAATTTTTAATTGTAACGCCAAAGCTGTGGTTTATTTTTCAATTTTCTTACACCTGGTCTCACCAATCACCAAACATAAGACACATTAATTCAGAAAATTTGCTGTGCAATCTCAATACAAACACTTGACAAATATATTACACAAAATGCCACATTGGACAGTTAACAACAAATCTTAAAAATATACTAATATGGCTGGTCTCCTTGTATCAAAAATGGCCATTTCGAAGCCTACGTTATTCAATTTGTGATCCGTACAAGGTTCACAGAATACAAGATGTATTGGAGCATACGAGTGCTCAAAAATGGCTTTTTAGAAGCTCGCA
The DNA here is from genome assembly GCA_964020975.1 of Hermodice carunculata. Classification (NCBI taxonomy): domain Eukaryota; kingdom Metazoa; phylum Annelida; class Polychaeta; order Eunicida; family Amphinomidae; genus Hermodice; species Hermodice carunculata. The sequence goes on from OZ026630.1 coordinate 24,709,905, forward strand.
TCATTTAACTGGAGAATCATACACAGACTCACAAAATGCAAAATGTATAACAGTTTACAAGAGTTAAAAACTGGCTTATCTTGAAGCCTAGATTACAAGAGTTAAAAACTGGCTTATCTTGAAGCCTAGATTATCGGGGGGAGGGGGGGGGGAACCAAACACAGGTTCACCAACAAAAATACTGGAGCACATAAAGTTCCCAACAAATCAATACTTATATTGGTAAACGCCAGGTCACAGTCGGAGCACTACCGCTAAACATTTAACCTACACCAAGGTATCTATATGCACAAGCCAGACACATTTGGATGTCTGACCCTGATCTGCAGCACCCGGTCCTTTTTACTTGTGACAGACTGTCCGTGAAGGTAAGCCTATCCCCACTGTGATCCTCTTTCAATTACTTGACGAATCAAAACTTGAACAAGAGCAGCGATCACTCAACCACTTCCTGGTATACTGACACTTGCCATTTAACCCTCTTACGTCCCAAAAGTGCTTTTGCTGCAACTTAATTCTGCAGCCACAGATTTACGGGCATGTTTCTTATTTATCGACACATAACTATATATATATATATATATATATATATATATATATATATATATATATATATATATATATATATATATATATGTATATATAAATATTACAAAACAAAGTTGCGTTGAAGCAGAGCTGGAATAAGTGGCCATACTGCTGACCAGGTCAGGTTATATGCAAGGTATCTCACTGTCAGTTATGCATAAATTATGATAATGATGTGGGAGATAAGGAGCATATTCAATATTGCCGTTCATATGTGGTTGGAGGTGGCAGGTTTACATCTACATGATAAGACTATTTACACAACCTTGATACTTTGTCGAAAGAACCTGACAAGTTCGCCCACATGGGCTGCAAACGTCGAGCACAACAGATTCAACTGCGTGATATTGTGTGACTTCGACACAAAATAACCTTGGTAAATCAAAATGACAGGCAGCATAATATTTGTACTTTATTGGACATATGCTTTATCTGTCGTATTTGGACTCCCGGACAGTTGCAACACCACATGCACCTTAAAGGTAGGTCATGGACATCTGCCGACCACAACCTCTCTGTCAGGCGAAGTTATTCAATCTGCCAAAAAGGAAATGCGAGATACAATTTTCCTTTATATTTGTATTTGTAGAATGACGACCAGGTACTTGTCTCATAGTATATTCTCAAAGCTCTGCATGCAATAAAATGACTTCTACCTCCATTTTCTCTCAATCGGTGCTTAGAAGAAGCATTTCACGTGTTCGTTTATAGCAAACTCTGACCGAAAAACCGGAAGAATTTAACTGGGACCACAGGTTTTGACTGGATTTTTAGTTGCACATCTTGTATTTAGATCACCAAGAAAATAAAAGTTAGTTGCAATTATTTGTTTTTGCTTTCTTTCTATCTCTTTCAGCCTCATCTTCCATGTATAATCCAGGAATATAAAAGTGAGTAGCAAACCTGCACATTGAAAAGGTAGTGTTGCTGTGACGTTACTGTTTGACCTATTTCTATGACGAAAACTTTTCAGTCGCAATATTACACCTATTTCTTTTTTTTCTGTTTATTTTGCACTGTTAATAGACTTTTCTTTACACCGGGTACACATGTTTTAAAGGTACACCGGCAGTTGTTTTTATAGTTCTGAGAATATTTTTAGACGCTGAAACCGGTTGTGGCTGTACAATATGTCCTGATTAAATATTAAGAACTCCTTTGTTAGTTACGTGTTGTGCTGAAGGGTCATCATGAATTATTTAAAGATAAATATACGTTAGCCCCGTCTAATCTAACCCTTTAATATCTTCAGGCTGTCCAACTGCAGCGGGCAGAAACACTTCATGCCTTAATTTCATTACGCAAAATCTGAAGTTGTTTTATTTTGCGTACATATTAAGTAATCCAACTTCTTGCATATCGATTTTTTTAAAATTCAGATATCATCTTCGAAATAAAGCGAGCTTTTAAAAGCATGCACTATCTACAGGGGTTTTATCACACCCTTCAAAATATAACTCAATGGCACGCTGGCATGCTGTATATGAGAATATAAATTCTTAAAAGTGTACTGTCAGGCCGTTTCTGTCATATAAACAACTATATGATAATAATAATAATAATAATAATAATAATAATAATAATAATAATAATAATAATAATAATAATAATAATAATGATAATGATAATAATAATAATAATAATAATAATAATAATAATAATAATAATAATAATAATAATAATAATAATAATAATAATTATAATAATAAAAATAATAATAATAATAATAATATCCCCCCTCCCCCCTCAAAAGAGCACAATTCAACATTTAAAAAATTGATGATCACTAGCAAGGCCCCCAGCAGTAAACCAGAGATCACTTTCTCGACTCCTGCATTTAATTCAAGTACGTTGGTGCTGAATACAGGGATGTAATTGTCTGCAAGTGCAGATAATCTGTGCTGCATGAAATCTTGACATCAATAGTTGATAAACTGCCTTTAAGGGGTCAAAATTCATAAAGGGCGTCCTTAAGGATCTAAATATTTTTTAATCTTGTCTTTAAACATCCTAAAGCTTTAAGGCTGTCCCAGAGAAGACTGAGTCCTTAAGGAGTTTTCAGCAAATTGCGCCTTTACGTTTGATGATTTCCTTTAAGGAGACACATTCCTGGCCTCTGATAAACGTGTCCGTCCACAAGATCCCGCTAAAAGTACCTCTTATGTTTTGTATCAAGCCCATAAGAGGGCAGCTTAAGGATAAAGTTATCATCATTTTCTGAAAGGGCGACAGAAAGTTCAAAAAAGTTAAATTGTGCATCACTATCCCGGTCAAGTACTATTTTAATTCATAATTCATTTATTTTGTGTGAAAAAATTGTACAAAGTACATATAAAGCACACATCGTGAGCATGCCAGCCCATGTTGAAATAAGTGAGATGGGTATTCCTGACAAACACGCCTGACCATTGGACAGGCCGGTGCCGCTATCTAGACGTTGACGCCCCCAGAGCATAAAAACCGCGTCCGGCTTTCAGACGTACACGTCCCAGAGCGTGAAATGGACGTCCGGGCGTGGAGACATGGGATCCTTGAAGAATGATCTTTAAATGTGGAATCTTCCAAGGAATTGCTATGAGCAAGGTAGTTTTGGACGCCTTTTTCACTCTGCAGCCTGAAGATCACCTCAATGAGTCCAACATTTTTTACACGTATTTACTTTGTTCTGATTGCAGCACATTCAACCGAGGCAAACAAGGCTTTTAATTTTAACCCTTCCTCTGCTGTAGGCTAAATGTCGGTAATTATGTGGCATGAAAACATAAAGTACTGTTGGCTTGGATGATCGGTTGCATCATGCTGGTTTGTTGAAAGTGCGTATTACGCATGCTTGACCATGTACAAACTTACCTGCATGATCTGTCAGCCAATCAGCGCCCAAGCAAGGCGAGAATCTGGCTGAAGCAGGTTCATTAAAACCGTCCTACACCTTTTAACCCCCTCCCCCGCGTACGGTTTGTACGCTTGTGAAAATAATGAAAATGTTGATCCATCCCTAATAATAATAATAATAATAATAATAATAATAATAATAATAATAATAATAATAATGATGATGATGATAATAATGACAATGATGATGATGATGATGATGATGATGATAATAATAATAATAATAATGGCGCAAGAAGACCATTAACTTTCAAGTACTCGTATTGAATGAATGCAGATGATTATTTCAAAATTTGTGGTAAAGATGGTAATACGATAGTGGATTTTACAATGTAAAATAAAAAGTAATTTATAAATAGAAACCTAAAGTACACCATCATGTAAAGCAACGATAAATGTGTCTTTTCTGACTCGAACAGCAGTAGTCATAAATATTTACTTCTCAAATGATTTTCAAATATATTGTACACTTTTCTGGTCAGCAAATAAAACATGACATAAAAATCAATATGTCTGATTGAAAATATGTCACTATGTCACCGTGACCATACTTAGAACTGTTTCTCAGAGGCACAATAATCATATCATAAGTCTTCACTCGATGGCCTATGATTATGTTAAGCTCAAAGACATTATGGTCATTTGAGGGTTGACAAGAAACATTGTTATTATCGGTACAGGAAGGGCGCTCTGCCTGGCACCATGGGCACCAAATATTTTGTTTTTTGAACATATTTATTTTATCAGGATCACCCTAGAGTACATCAAAATGCTATTAATAAATTGGGTTCCCCAGAACATGGAGAGATACACAAAACATGCCCGCAACACACTGTAAATACAATGTTACCAATTCTATATGAATGAGGGATACAATGTATACAGCTATGCACTCACATTCCAATAATCATAAATCACGCACATATCATATTGCATGAGTGCAGAACAAACAGAGTCTTCCCATATATAATAGAACGCAGAACAAACAGTCACATGAGGTCCCAATGTATAAACAAAAACAAACAAACGAAAAAATTAAATAAAAACCTTGCTATCGCAATAAACAAATTTAGAATAGAAATCTTCTCGTGTCTACAATGTACCTTTGGAACGCTTCACAGATTTGTATATTTAAGGGAACCGTTAATTCCTTGCAACCAAAGAGGAGTATTTCGATTAATTTGTTACTTGTAAATTGTAATGTGAAAAATCAAATTAAGAGATACACCGCTTCTGGTTTCTCCATTTTATATCGTATATTGTTTATGTAATTGTAGGTTTTGTTATGAGTGGCAGTAATCAACCTGAATTAGGTAAAAAATATCAGGTTTTTGTGCAATTTTGGGATCTGCTATTTTCTCCATCATTAAAAGAGTGAACATTCGCACATGTACCTTTTAACTCAATGAGAATAATTATATTACATAAAAACCCTTTTAAATCTAGATTCATAGCCGGTGCTTCAAAATGTACAACAAAACCATTTATCAAAAGAAGTAACATTATGTTTGACTGCAATTAGGAATCATTTTCGAAAATACTGTAAAACAATTTTTAGAAACTGTGAAATAAATTGATTTTTCGAAGTTTTAGCAATTCTTCCGTGTTTGTATCTAAAATTAAAGATGTAAAAGTAAAAAATATCAAATGTTGTGATTTTTCTACACTGTACACAAATTTACCGATCGATGAAGTCAAAAGTTCACTTTCAGAATTAATAAGCAAAATGTTTAAACATAATGGTAAACTATACATAAATATTAATTCATATACAAAGAAAGCATATTGGTCACACAAGAAATATTCAAAAAGTAACGTTAAAACTTACACTTTTGAAACTTTGATAGATGCTATAAAATTTCTTTTGGATAATACTTTTGTTCAATGCGGACCATTGGTTTTTCAACAAATGAAAGGCATTCAGTAACCAGTAACAGTTTCAAAACGGATCAAACAAATTAGAATTATTGATGCCAAGAAAGCCACACTTTATAATTCTTTTTCCCATCAGCCATTCGTGAGTGGAATTCATTATCCCATACATCTAGGACCATTGAGTCTTTGGACGAATTGAAACGGGAACTAAACAGAACTAAACAAAAACGCAACAAACTGTACTATTTAGGAAAGGAAATATGCAATGATTCACTCTAGGCTGAGAATGGGCTGCAGTCAGCTGATAATGATCTGTACAAGATAGGAGTTATTGAATTTCCATCGTGCTTATGTGGAGCAAGTCGGGAGACTGTTCACCACTTTTTCTTTGAATACAAAAAATATGTTAACCTAAGAAACGAACTACAATGTAAAAAAACCACATTTGGTACTTTTAACCTGAAAACTGCTATATTTCGAATTGAAGGAAGTGAAATTATTACAAGACAAACCGAGGAGATATTCAAGGCCATGCACAACTATTTTAGACTCTCTGGAAGATTTGAAATATAACTTGGATTTAAGTCTGCAAATAGTATAAGTACTATTATTTTAACAATGCTCACACATCATAATTGTTCGCCTTCCTTCCTTTCTTATTGTTGGCCCGGTACGTCACCTATCTTTGTACTGATGTTCGCAATTTTTCTGTTTTATGTTGTACTGTTGTAAATGTACAAGAGGCCCTAATATAGGCTAGTGAGCCTGTCGGCCAATTGCATTTAGAAATAAAATATGCTTAAACCAATCAAATTAGGGTGGACACCTGGAGCTATGATTGGAGAGATGGAGGTGAAGAGATTGTTTCTAGGTACGGAATATGTAGGGCACAAAAGTTAAGAATGTTCAAGATCTTCAGTAGGATAAATACAAGAACAGGTGGACTTGAAAGAGATCTATCGTAGGCAGCTGTGTGTATCTGCCTCCAGTATATCTGAGTCTTCTAGGCACACAGGTGGGTGGCAAGGTTTATTAAGTCTGGCAGAAAAGATGAGAGGAAGAGACTTTACAGCATTAAAGAAGACTTCCCATCACTTTCCCTACTTCTGTGTGATAGAGATATTAGTGATGAAGTGACTCCAAGATCCAATAGGGTAGTTAAAGATTTCAGTGAAACTAGTGTCGTCAGCGAAAAGTCTGACGTCACAAGTTAGATAATCAACTATGTAATTAACGTACATTGGGATTAATAGAGGACACAATATGGATCCTTGGGGTACTCCAGCTGCAAGAGGCACCCTAGAAGGTTACTTGCTATGAATAATGACTGGTTGGAAGTGGTTTCATAGGTAACTTTAGATCCATGCTACCATATTATCAGAGATGCCTAGTTGTGGCGCTTAAAAAAGGAAACCAGGATGCCAAACCTTGTCGAAGGCTTTAGATACATCTCGGAGGACTGTCCTGGTTTCCTTGAATTGTTCAAGACCCTCATCTATAAGGTGAAAGAGATTGTGTTGTGATGCAAGGTTGACAAGAGATAAACCAAGTTCACTCTCAGCATAAGAGGAGTCCCAAACGCAAAACCTGTCATTGAGATCACCAAGGAAGGAAGAGAGAGAGGAGGGAAGTCTAAGCATTCGGGCTGCCGGCCGATCGTTTTTGCGTAATTGGATTACCTGATAATGTGGTTGATAAGGCAATCGAGTTGTGTATTCCAGTTCCACTCGAATACACGCGTCCCGCTGCCAGCAAAGCTGAACCCTTAGCACGCGGCAAACGAGTAAACTTGAACATATTCATCATCTCACCGTTGGTCTCTATTGTTTATTTACCTGCGAGCGTGTAGATTTTATTGTAGACAAACTTCAGTACTTCCTACAGGCTATTTCCAATTTTTGCTTAAAATTGGTATTTCCCAGGCAGACGGATAAAAATTTAACACCCATCCATCTATGTCGCAATTTGAATGATAAAGTCAGACATTCGTGCAAACCCTGGGTAACTTTGCCCGTTTATGGCTTCAATGTTTCTCTTCGACTGCAATGATGTTTTATACTGCTGGAAAGCTCAGGATTTTGTCTCTTTGTGCAACAAGGTCTCTAACTGGTTAAAAATAAGGAATTCCTGGGATATTTCTCCGAAGAAAGCGTAAAATACGTCAGTTTTTTAACCGATGGAAGTTTCAAGGCAAGTCATTGGTTAATTTGATCGGGTGACACGCACCATCCAACCAATTGCGTCTAATTCCATGTGCTCCCAGAATGTCCCCAAATTCAGACTATAAACACGACATGTGCACGCATAAATATTTGGATCTTGGACTCATTTCTTGCGCTGTTGCTTCACAAAAAGTCTTGAATGGAACAAATTGGGACACAGAGTAAGACAGGAGTGAAAATTTGTGACGGAAAGCAAGAAAAAACGGAGATTCGTGACCGCACAGTAACACGTAGATCATGAGATGTGTTGTTATCGCCCCGGGTGATCGCTAGATGGCTACATGACACATTAATATTGGGGCAATGAAATAAATTTGTGCAGAAAAAAAGAGATGATTTTCAGAACAAGAATATTATTGGGCTTGGTTGCTTTTATTTTCACGGAGTACACAGTCAAATGGAGAGACAAAAACAAGGGTTTTTTGACAGTGGAACCTTGTGCGTGTTTGGTGGTAGTTTGCAGGAAATAATATATAATTTTCACGTTCCGTCCCAGTTCCCACTGCAGAACCTGGTCTACTAATTAATTAATAATTTGATACCAAAGTTTTTCTTGTACGTGAGAGATAAAATGTCACTTCCTTACATTCCCGGTCTAAGTGATCAACTATCACAAAACACCGAGTAAAAATCCTCATTTGTTCAAAATGAGCTACACGGACTCCAAAATACAAACGGCATGTTGAGTTGTAATAACCTTTGCTCTCTCTACCCTCCTTGAGATCACCAATGATTATTCATATGTGAGGGTTGCTCTTAATGACTAAAGAGATAGAATAGGGAAGGGCAAGAACAGACGGTTCAAGAACTGCCTTAAAGAGGGCATTGCAGTCAGTGGAGGGCTAGGGTTGTGTATTCCCATTGTTTGACATTGTAATTTGCAACTTAAAAAATTGAAAACTAGTGCACATGGAAACACCACATTTCAGACAGTAAAGCCAGATGCATACCTAAATACCTCATAAAAATCATGCGACCACAGCTACAAAAGTCACGAGTTTATTTACGGTTGCTTTGACATACAAACTTATGGGTATACACAGCTCTAGCCCTCCAAATGTTTGTGTATTCAGTTTTGTATTCAGGCGAATGTACACATTGGAGCTAATTCCGACCTTTCCTATTGGATGAGGATCTGAGAAAAAAATCGCGGATATCGGCCAATAATGATGGCCGACTATGACTTTACCACGCCTAGTAGATATTTCAATCCATTAACACCTGCAATCTTGACATTCAAGGTCGGAACGTCTAACACACCGTAACGAAGAATGAATATAGGTTGACTCCAACGCCCCTCCTGGCAATACGGTCTTTGGGAACTGGAGGTTGGATATTATCAATCAGAAGGAGCTTATTGGGATTATTGTCGTTAGGAGAATGTAATAATGTCAAAAGTTTCCGATTCATGCCAAAGTTGAACTTCGTCTAGTTTATCGGGACTTTTTAGGCTGCGAATATTTGAATGACATACCTTCAGCGCCCTGGGGTTGTTAGGGTAATTACTGGGGCCGGGATTTGTGTCTACATCGATAGCTGATAGGAGGAAAATGTGTAGGAACAAAGGGATATGTCGATAAACGAGTGTATCCTGATGAGAAAGTCGACATAAGGTACTAGAATAACCTCATTAAGACATATTGTTTTGGTTCCATTCAATTGTAACAGGAATGTAACAGGAATGTATCCTGCATGTACAGGACATAATACTGCATGAACCACAAGTACACTATGTGGACAAGAAAGCTATTATCATTAATGTAAGGTAATACTTAAAGAGAAATTAAGTATAAAGTATAAAAACATAGATATGTTTCCATACAGCCATTTTACATTATTACACAGCCTCAAAAAGCAATGTAATGTACACACAACCCTTGTATCTAACAACAATTGAAATAAATAACAGAAATCTGCTGCCTCTTAAGTTCTGTATTTCATGTGTATATAGAGCAAACGTGAGTTCAAAATAATGATTGACTGAGAGATTAACCAAGTAGTTAGCCTATAAGTCTATTTGTGGGAAAATATTACACACCTATTAGACATCAGTAGAAGTAAATGGTTAGCCTTATTTGATGTACCAAAAGCACAAAAATATAAGAATTAAAGATCATGCAACTGTGGTATATCATGTTATAATAAAAGTTACCTTACACAAAACATATCACAAAATCGCCATATGACTATGTGGACAGTAGATAGAAAGTAACAGCAAACAATACGAATCACAGCAAAATGGCATTGGGTGGTAAATAACAGCAAGCAATATGAGTCACAGCATTTGGCGGTGAGTAACAACAATACGGATACTGTAATATGACATTGGGGAGTGAATGACAACAAGGCAGGTACGTATCACAAATTTTTCATCGGAAAGCAACAACAAAAAAACAGAAACAAAACACACACACTGACACACACACACTGACACACACACACACACACACACACACACTATGGCAGTATAGTGCCGTATATGTGACACCAGATACATGCATGTTCCTTGACACACGTGGAATACTTGGCAAGAGGGTATGCAATTTATGTGTAATTAGTTAAAACAATTGAAGGTACCAATAATGACTCTGTAGAGTTGACAAATTTGTGATATGTTGCACACATGTACAAACATGCATGAGTGTGGCATGCAGTATATATCGCAGAAGATTTATCATGAGAACACACAGTGGTTTTGCCACAAATTAGCCAGTACATATTATATTTGTCACGTATTTGTCACTACCCGAGCACAATATAACTAAAATGGTACAGGTTGCAAATATATGAAGCGATATCACTTCGAATATAGATTTGCAGTAATTAAAATTATGTCACCTGGAACACAAGAAGATAGAAGAAACACTAGGCAGTAAGACTCGGACATAGACATAGACATATCTTTATTTCAAGTCGGTGTGAAAGTACAGAGTAACACTCGCCACTGGCTACTTATGCCGACATTATGGTTATACATTGAAAGAGCCAGTTGTAGCTGAGTAAAAATATCAATAAAACATATGAAAGCTAAATAAAATAACAAAGGTTGGAAGATTAGTATGTAAAAAACATGATAAGCACTAAAGAAGGTGCAATGTTGCGTAATTATAGATATCAGGCTAAGCAAACGGTGCATGAGCACCCTGACCACTGCCCAATCTTGGCTTTAAAACCTTTCAGGTTGGAAGATTCTTTAATATGTACTGGGGGGGGGGGGTGATTCCACAGTCTGGCTCCCTCATATCTAAATGACTTTTTCCCGAATTTGACCGTGTTAAAGTGAGGTACTTCTAATGTATAGTTATCTCTAAGATCGCAGCTGGTTTTCTTAGGATTGAATAAGTCCCATAATACAGGTGGGCTGATATGATTTAGAATTTTGTACACTTCAATAGCCATTGTGCGAAGGCATAGTACACGTACGGTGCATACACCAGCACGTTCAAGCAGGCCTTAATAAGAGTCTTGCTTGTTGCTGAAGACAAAACGGAGGGCCCGCTCCTGGATTTGTTCCAATTTGTCAGAGCTGCCCTTGCTACAAAAATGCCAAATGATGCGACAGTATAAGGAATTTGTAATATGTTGCGCACATGTATATGTGGAGAAAAAAAAACAAAAATTATGTTGTGTACATGCCGGCTTGTACCACTGTGCCTGATAAAAAAGCAAATACTAGTATACTATACAATTGTTATGTGATTCGGACACATCAGGTCAGTGATCGAGACATTGACAATATATTAGTTGAGTAATACATGTAGAATTAATATATGTCATTAAATGTGAAGAGAAGCGCTTCTCATTATAGATAAAGTATCACTTTTTGATACAATATAATACAAATCTTTATTGTCGGAAAAGTGTACAATACATGAAACATTAGTTCAGAAGAGCTAGTCAGTCTGACATTAAAATGAATAAACTTATAACTTAAATAAAAGGGGAAAAGTAAAATTTCAGCATATGGTTAAACGTAAGGACCACGAGGTGAAAGCGTAATAGGGTAAAATATAAATATAACAGCACAAGTGTAATAAATTAGACAATGTAACTAAAAATGATGGCCATGGCACAATACAATTAAATCATGGAAAGGGAAAATAATTAATTGATATGGCCAAAGGGAAATGAAATAGGTTTGCTAGGAATTACTTGGTGTGGCTCACGTCGCACAAAACCAACCGTTGATTAGGAACAGTGCGACGTCAGTTAGACCAAGGGCAGTATTTGGGGAAACATTCTGCTCTGCACGTGGTGCATCTACAGGGTCCTCAAATCCATCCCCGAGTTTTAATCAGTCTTTTGAATACCCCATAGTTGGGGCAGCTCTGAAATGTTCCTTAATGTGATGAAGCCATTTAGATTATCCGGCACCAGGTCGTTTCGTATTTTGTAGACCTGAATTGCCATACATCTTAACCTGCCCAATTGAAAGGTAGGGAGGTTAGGTTTTGAAAGTGGATTTTCGTATGATGACCTACAATCCTAGTAAGCAAACCGGAGTGCTCTTTTCTGCACTCTTTCCATCTTAGAGGTGCTATATTTCTTTACAGTGATGCCAAATTAGTGGGCATAAGTTTATGTGATTCACAATGAAACTGTTAAAAATAGCGAGCCTTGTTTTGAAATTCAGAAACTTGGGCAATCTCTTCAGGACATTAATTTGTCTTTCAGCTTTTTCACAAATTTCATTGACATGAAATTCATAGTTTAAATTTCTTTCCAGGTTGATACCAAGCAATTTTACAACGTTGCTTTGTTCAATGTGTTGATGTTGGATCTGTATAGGTTCATCAAGGTGTTCACCAATGAAAATTGATTGGAAATTGTCAGGGTTGGCCATGAGGAGGTTAGTAGTAAACCATTCAATGGCCAAGGCTACTTGTTGTACCAAAATATTTTTGACAACCAGGGGATTTTCGTCGGTGGCAGATAATGTGTTATCATCCTCGTAATAGTGAGAGTAGCTTTGTTTATGATGAAGTACAGTCGTTCATAAAAATGTTAAAAAGTACTGGGCCTAATTTGGACCCCTGAGATACACCTTTAGCAGGTGCTTCCAAGAGCTGAAAAATTGCCAACTCTAAGTCACTGCTTTCTTTCATTGGGGCAATATTTTAGAAGTTTTGCTGCCTGGTCATTTGGACCATATTGTATCATTTTCTGAACTAACAGATTTGGCGATTAACAGTCGAAAGGCTCGCTCAAATCCATTAGGACGGCATCCAAAGTTTCTCTACAGGTAGAATGTTACCTTTAATTATAAATAGATGGACTCCACAACAATGAGTCCACGAGGAAACAGATCATAGTTATACAATAGTTTACGCAGTGGATGGCCGACGCACCACATCCATTCAGTGCCATGTCTGTCAAGCTCCTTGGCGTCGAAAATCTGGACCAAAGCTCTTCCGTCAACCATGCTCCATGCGCCGTTTTCACGTACATACATCCTTCCATCTCCGGTAAAACAAAATTTAATTATCCTTCACGTAGTAGGGCTCTAACCTTCTACATAATGCCCGATTTTCTCTTGGTCGGATCTTTGGAGATGAAAATATTCCGATTACTTCTCCTGTTTAGGTACATTCTTTGTGGGGCACGTAAGGGATGGACTTAACGATAATGGCCCTGGGTTTTGTACTGTGCCTGTTGGGTTATCCGACGCGATGGGACCGGTCGATGTCATTCAGGGTGGTGTTTGGTCCAACTTGTTTTTAGCATACTTTAACACCATCAAACCTTTTACCAAACCATTGGTAGATAGACCAATCTGTGTAATCCTGGGCGGAACAAACCAACCACATATCACTGTGGCTAATTGCTTTCAGGTTTACGGGCACAGTACTGCCAATTATCAAATCACTGCCAAAGAACTTGATCAACATGTTTGACGGGAAGTCAGAGTTGTAAACCTGCATACCATACCGGTAAAAACTTTGTTTATGCTAATCCAGCGTGACGAGTTTCAACAAAACTATTCCCTTTATCTTGCAATCGCTTCGTCCAACGTTAAAGCAAGGGGGTGAGTGGGTAGCAGGTGAATGACTTCAACTTGACCACAGCGTAAAACCTTTGTTCTCCCCGCCTGCATTTTGTTGTTCAAAGATTGAAATGGTCTCATGAGGTGGGGTGACAGAACCTGCCCCAACTGTAAGATTACTTGAAACATGCCATAAATAAAGAACATTTGCTAGCTTTTCATCTGGACAACGGTTTTCGAAAGCATATCTATTACTGGGTGTGGCGAAAACCACCTATTCATCAAAATTTATAATCTGGCGGGACATTCACTGAGAATTAACTTTTACGTCATAAATCTTACTGTATGGTCTCTTGGTTTACTCTGAAACAAAATATGTGCAAAACTAAACATTCACCCACTCATACGAGGGAACTGTACATAGATTTACGTTTTTCACAATTCAGACAGTCGCACAGCTGACGACAGCCTTCTGGTATGGCCAACGAAGCCCACAGAAGTTGAAGTGGACATAACATATAACGGCAGTGATACCAAATTAATGGTTTCATGGGGGTTGCCGGATGATGGTAAGTGTCAAAACCAATATTGTCCTTCCTATGTTTTCAAGATTTTAGCAACACCTATACTATCTGTCACACTTCAACAAATTGTGGTTGATGTAGCGTACATAGTGTAAATTTGCAATGTAACTTACTGGAAATGCTACAAAGTCACCTTCAACATTTTACAGTGGCAATGCTAAACTTATTTATAGAGATACATATATTGCATAATAATATGTATGACTTGATCTGAATTAATTTTTCGTCTAAATAAGGGCAAAATAACCTTAAAAAGACAGCATCCTCAGATCACACTGATATATTAGTGGTAATGAAGACAAACAGTGCAAACATTGGGAGTACCAAGGCATTTCCATTGGTAAAGCTCCGTTTGGATTAGGTAGTCAGCATGGTCTTTCTGACGTTAACTAACCATAAAAACTTTTAAAAGAATATGAGTGCAATCAACTGCAAGGCCATATTTGATACAAACGATTCCTTCATTCGGCGCAATGTTTAATTTGAATTAGCTCCATTGTTCTTAACGTAAAACAGAGTCAAGAATATTACTGTACGGCCTTTGGCTGTTAGTAGCAACTGCATATCGTAAGAAGCATTCAGTCGTTGTCCAAGGTGGTTTATTAGGAAAATACTAACTTGTCAAAAAGCTCAATAATTTTTCTCATTTTGTGTCAATTTTAATCCGTATACGCGCGCCAAAATGCAAAGCAGAAGAATTGACAGTTGGCCAGTCAACATTAAAACGGATTAGTTGCAGATGACTTGTGCGGATTTGCACTCACAGAACTATAATTATATCATAATTATACAAAAGAAATAAAAAGGTGTATTTTGTCGGAAAAGTAAATAAAAATCTATCATACCACCAAACTCTTGTGTTCTGTCGTAATATTATGTGATATCTATCGCATTACCAATGATGTTCCAGATGCATTCATGGCGGTTACAGGCTTTGAAATACAACTGGAGAAAAAAGAAGGCCTGAACAAATACAGTCGCAGATGGTTTGTATTTGATATGTCGAACGCCACTTGGAGGCCACAAGATAAAAATGAAAAGGTGAGCATCAACTGTTATTGAAGCGTAATTCGCTTGGTTATAAAGCCCTACTCTACAACTTTCTTCGGTGGAGGTTTAGGGGGAGGGGCACTCGCCTTATCCTGTGCATGCTATCCTGATAGGCTTCAGTCAGTTTCCTTTCGTCCGTTTCCTATTTAACCAAAATTGAACACTGAAACCGAGGACATTTGACACACGGGAGATTTTTGTCAGTTTGTGTGGGAACGTTACCACCTCGGCCGAATGAGCCAACACTAGGTTACAAAGGAAGCAAAAAGTTCTACTAGGGGGTTATTGACCATTGCACACCTAATGAATTAAAAACAAAAGTTGTAGCAATTTAAATTATACTAAATAGCACCATTAGAAATTTTAAATCTTAAAAAACTTCAAAGCTATAATATATAGAGATGTCATTCCAACTTCTACTCCTGTGTTACGGACTAGTCGTACATCGCCATACCAATTTGATTTGAAGACAAACACAGTGATTTGCTGTGTAACAAATAATCTTTCCTAGTTTTATTTGTGTCTGTATAAGTTTGTTATTCCAGTAGCCCTGTTTCAGTTTTCAGTTCAATTTTAGAAATTCAGAATCCTGTGTGTTCGGCTTGAATTGTCGTAAGCTTTATAAATTTGACGTTTTCCTATCTTTTGTATTCTGAAAGTATTATGAAAAAGTTTCAATGCTTGTCATTATTCCATTTTGTGCTGTATAGGGCCCCGCGGAAGAACACTCTGCAAGTGAACGGAACCTTTTGTTCACCTTATTCAAATAAATGAATAATGAAAAAGTCGAAGACTTTTCATAAAATAAAAGTTTCGATCATGCTTTGTATTTGAAAGAACCATTTTAATATATTAGTGGTGCGTGTCGTTGAAATTGACGTACCATAGTTTATCAGATGACATGACATTACGTTAGATTGTCGGCTTATTTGAGCACAAACACAGTAGACCTATACCAGTGATTATGTTTAACACTTGGGTATATAACTGAAAGTACATTATACAAACGCATTAAAATCTTATGTTAAAAAGCTATCACCGTCAGTATAAAAATCATGTTTTATTATGATAATTTTTCTCATTGTTGTTTCATGAAGCTTCTGTTCAACTTTCACTGTCTTCATGGACTTCTGGGTGAATATACGATTTCTTTGACAAGCCTTCCTAAATCTAGGTCACCCGACAGCGTGACTGTATACATAACTGTACCGAACAACAATACAGGTAAATAATTTTGGCATAAAAGTTCATTTGGTACCTCGTCTTAACATCATACATTTTAAACGAATTGGACAAAAGTTGGCCTAGAAACATCAAATTGAGAAAATTTGATATTTGGTATTTAACGTCCTTAAAAAAAGAATAAAAAACACTTGGGTTAAACATTTCATTCGTCGAACCATACAAGTACTTGTATATCATTAAGGGCATCTCCAATAAGCCAAATAGCCATCTCAGCTGAGCATACTCAGTAAGGAGAGTTTCTCTAATTAGGGTACATGACATTAACTTCACCCAGTTAACATAGAAATGTGCAGACGTAAAACATTACGCGGTGAAAGAATTGTTACGGATAACAGCTTCATTTATTAAGAACTTTGCTAGTGTTGTCACCATCTGGAGTCCATACGGTTTAAATATATCCATGAAAAATAGTGCAAAAAATTGATAAAAATGAAAAGTTTGCTTTTAATTATCATGTTAACTTAACAGGTTAAATGGCAAAAGGACACTGTCTGTGTTGAATGACCTCTGAGCTCAATCAGGCTGTCTCAGGGCTGGGCTGAGATAGCAACTTGGCTGATTGAAGATGCTTTTTACAATATAAGCGTACGTATCTGGTATGGTTCGATAAACGAAATGTTAAGCCCAATGTGTAATGGTGAGAAAATGAGGTTTTTAAGTATATTATTGTATTGTTTTAGTTGGAATTGATGGACAACCGTTACAGAGAGTGTGTCATTTATCAAGAGTTTATAACATTTTGAATTAGTTTTATTCTTATGAAGAAATATTTTACAATAGATATAACTCTTACGCTCATCTTTAGAGGTATTAACGAGGTTTATCATGCGTTATGGTGTATCAAGCATGTGGGTTCAAGCTTCAAATGATTTAATTTTACTGCAATAATAGCCCTTTTTAACAGTATTTTTAAGCAACAATTTCCAAATCAAAGGACACTGTTTGGAATGTGCATACATTTTTGTCACAGGTGAATGCTATGTATAAATTGTAGAGGAAAATGCAAAAACCGAATGATCACGCACATGTGCGATCCGAATATATTCTAAAATTGTCGGATGATCAAGTTCAAAGTAAAAAAAAAGTTAACTTTGAACAAGTACAAATTACTTCCATGACGAGTTGATGCAACTTGCACAAGCATTAGCGTGGTTAGGTTTTTCCAGAAGTTTGGATCACATATCTTTGGTTTTCCTTACTAATTGAATCAATTGGACACCCATATACAAGTAATGGGTCAAGTGAATGAAAACCAATGTGTGACTTGACTGCTAAAATTAAATTGTTTTCGTTATCGGACAGGACAAACTAACCTCGACATTAGTGTAATATTAGCATATATGCATTCCTTTTCGTGCATTTCGTTTCATCCGTTACCTAATTGTGGAACATTTCTAGCCATGTCAATTGTCATATGATCACGTCTTTTCAAAATGTTACCAATTTCGTACGTTCATGGACATACAAATTAATTTGTTTTTTATCGGCCTAACAGCTTATGTGCATGATTACCTCCTCCTCCTGACGCTGCATTTTAAACACACGCCATGACGCACATGTCAGTTGGAAGTAACCAGCAAACTAGCTTGAATTTCCGGAATAATAATTACATGTCCAGATTACGAAGAATGATTACAGGTCCCGAATGAGGATTTGTCTCGATTTTAGATTTACTTTGAACTACAATTCTTGATAATAATATTCCAGATAATTTTTTGCGAAGACCAAGGACTTGGAGAACGCATGTTGCTGTGAAGCCCATGCCGTGGCTGCAGAAGGTTGACGTAGTATTTGGTCTAGCCCCATCTGATTATAGATTTGTAAAGTACAAGGTTAAAATCTTTGATGAACATCGAATAATTTACGCAGTAAGTGAATTTTATGAATCATGTCGCTCATATTGAAACTTCTTCCATGTAGTTAGCGATTCTAAAAGGATAATAAAAGTGGAACCTACCTTGAAACCAACTAATTAGAATTATTTCACTGAATTATCTTTCAGTGTGTTTTTAATGGTACTATTGGAAATGTTGCCAGTAATCTTTATGATTATTTTGAATAATGCCAATAATGCGTAAGATATAATATCCGAGGGTCTGGAGCAGTTTTCTGAGATACGTTGATGACTAAAGAAGAAAAACACAAAAAACAACAACAAGAATAACCTTCTGGGTTCAGAGTAATAAAATTAAGGTTTTACATGCGGACAGCTTAATAAAATTGATTATACATTTTCCAGGTACGCATATTAAAATAGCCAAACAAATTGTCCGTTATATGTTCTAAAACACAAAATATGGACAGACCTTAATATGTAGAGACGAAAACAGAAAAAAATACATACAAAAATATAATACTTGCGTGACAGTCCAATAAGACTACCCCGCTGCCACTGAATCTAATTTGATATTGAACTTATATTTACTTAGTTTAATATTTGACTTCATTTATGAGATCTGTGGATCATATTTGTAATTTATACCGTATTGGCCTTGGCTGATGTTGTGTTTGTGATTATATATAAATTTTCAATATGCATTTTTTTTAACTTAAGCCGAGTCGTCGATGTTCGTTTTCCAAGCTGCCTTTTACAGATGGATTGTATGCTGTGGGGGTAGGCATGATTCAACATGTTTCATCTATTGTACTTGTATATGTCCATTCGACACATGCTTACTCTTTTGATAGATTTACCTGTTTTGTTTGGGAAAAAGATCCTGTATCGAGAAAGATTATACAAGCACCTCACGGGAAACTTTCTTTATCATCGGCCCGGACTGTGTGGGGGGTTCGAAGCAGAAATTTGCTTGAACTGCAATCTTAAGACTAGTAATGCTGTTCAAAGGTTTGGGAAGACTAGGAGGTTGAGGTCTTATCATAATACCTAGCAATACGCTAACAAAGGATACAAATTGTAGGCTTACGAATGCTGAAAATATTTGCCACCTTGACAGTGCCTTTTTCCTCTAGATACTAAAAGATCACTTCATTAAAATGGCATCGTTTTGTGTCAAATATACTGTAATTATCAGCCAAACTAATCTTATTTTTGATACATTTCGTAACACATAATGTGTATTTATTTTCATTGTGCTCATCATTTAATATAATGATCATTACACTTTAATATATCAGGTTGAAGCAGTAGAAACAGATCGAGGTAAAGAAACGTGCCTGTGTAAAGAAATTTCAACTGACAAATTCTGCCTCATCGATTTTTGCGTCACGTCATGGTCTCCACGCTTCAACTTCATCGGTACGATATGCATTGTTATGAAATATGCACACACACATAAGTGTAAAGTAATTTCTTTGGCACTGAACTGAAAATATCCATTTGCACTCATAACTGTTTGCTGAAAAGATTCGAAAAAGTATACAGTATACTCATCTATTAAGCTGACAAGGCGATTGAATATCATGTTCAAGGGCACATGTGCTCTAATCAAGTTGTTTATCTTTATTTTCATTGTTTGGGGGCCCGTTTCATGAGCAGTGAGATCCTAGTTTCTATATTCATGTAAGTGAAGTACAACACATTTGGTTGTGCTGTATGAGGTTATCTATACATATCACTTTCAGTTTATCCATAGTGGTTTGGCAATACTTGGTTTAAACATAGTTTTCATTAACAAAGTTACAAGAAATACATTAACCAGCTACAATCGAAGCAATTGACAAAGAGGGATAAGCCCCGTACGAATCCCTTTTGCGATACTTTTGATCACAACTGCTGAATAGGATGAAAGCACACACAAAATGTAGTCCCATCATGAAGATTGCAAGAAAAACGTTACATGCTCATCCATTCTGCACATTTTATCCATACAATAGTTGTTATTTGTCATAATGGTGGTTTTTCTGTGGAAAGTTGTGATTATCTGGTACTTCGTGTAACCCTTTGTGGGTACAGGTTTTGACATCTTATCCTCACAGTATAAAATCATTAATTACAAGCAAGACAGGTTGAGCCGTGCACACAAGCGTGCCCCAAAGTTAGGATGAGGAGACACCTCGACTAAGAGCACGCTCTTATGGCAGAAGGAATGAAAAACCCACTACGCGCATAGTGGTTTGTTATTGTGGCACCATACTCAATAAGAGCGAGTTGTTTCTCCTTTAAACCATGCTGTTTATGTATGATTTCAGAACACAAAATCCATTGAACTATTATTTCTAGCCTTCCATGCACTCGTTGCATAAAAGCTGCCCCTTGTTGGACCAACAAAAATAATTCAATTCTAAAAGCCCCAATGGTGTAATGGTTGGGTCAGTTCTTTCAAACGACACATCTGATTACAGTGTATTCGCTTTGAACTGGTAAAGGTATGGATTTGGAAGAAGTACCCCCTTTATGATAAAAGTGCCGGGCAGTAGTGCAGGACTTCGATGAATCACATAGTACATCTGTACCTTTACATGACAAAGTCCTAGTCATATGCAACATGCTGCAGTATGTTTCACTGACAATGCGCACAGGGTGTCACTAGCTGTAATAGTATTACTTATTATGTATAGTGTGTTTAACAAAACGAACAATTTAACACACTCTTTAAATTTTTGCTGTTTGGGGCCCGTTTCATGAGCAATGAGATCCAAGTTTTCATATCCGTGTGTCTTTGAAGTTACGAAGTGCAGCCTATACATTTGTGTAGTTTAAGGTTTTCTATACGTATTACTTTCAGTTTATCCATATTACTATCTTTCCAAAATAAACATAAATGATGGGTGACAATGCTTTAAAGTGCAAACATCAATCCATCCAGCAATGGCACAAGATATAGATTCCTTTATATTGTTTGTTTTTATGTACATCTTGCACTCTTTTTCCTTTCATTTAAACATGTTTCTCTGATTGTTATACATTTCCGTTTTCTGTCCATTAGTTATATCTCTTTGCCAACACCATTTTTTTCTATCAGATCATATTTCTTTTGTGTTTTGTTCACACGTCCAATATAGTTTAAATACAATTGCCATACAATTTCCCCAGAATTTGAAAAGGCCGACGGCGATTACGTTTGCTGTATGATTGCTACATGGCCGGTATATATTTGGTTTAAACATATTTTATTCGAACGAATACAATTAGGCAGAAGGACAAAGCCCTACATTAACCCCTCTTGTGGAAGAAAGACGGAAGGACAGGACAGACGAAACAACACAATGTCAAGTGAGATGCTGTAGGTACACTCTTCATCAACCGTAAATGGGCCATAGAGCATCGCACTCTGCCGGTATATATTTCGTAACTTGGTATCCATATTAAATCATACCTTCTTTAGGAGAACTTGAATATTCTCTGAAGTTCTGGCGTTGGGGGGGGGGGTAGTTTGCATACTTAAAAAAAATCCATATTTGATGGCATAGCATTTTGTGAAAAAATATATTTTTATTTCTGAAATACATCAAATTATCAAAAATGGTAAATAAGGTGGGTTGCTGAGTCAATGTTTGTGTGAGTTGTACTCCTTTGTAAATTGTTTGTATATTATAATAGAAAATAATGAAAACTACAGGCAGCACATATGGCTTGTGTTCACTTTATACCCTTTGCAACGACCCCTGCAAGTAGCAGATATGCACAGATCTGCAATTATCAGCTGACGGTGCCTGAACGAATTTCACACTTTGTTGCAGAGGTTTTCGGAGAGTGTTAAAAACCATGCTACATTCAACAACTGAAGGTCGCTGAATATCTCGATGCATTTACTCAAGATGACACACAACAGTCATCGTGTGGCAAATAATGCAAACTGGAGCAAGTTATCCACGTTTTATTGTAGACAGTATGTGGGACTATATTTTGACATTGAAAGTACCCCTATCAGTAATGCTAATCGGTATCAGTCAGAAGCGTAAACCAAGAAAGCAACTCATTTGTGATGTGATTGCCTTGCCAACTCGGAGTGAGTAGATGTACAGCCGCTCAGCTTCGAATCCCCCTGAATTCCTTGATCTTTTTTAAATCGTAAAAATTGAGAACACCTCAACTTCCAAGTCAAGCTACTGCAAATAGTCCAAAAGACAAAAGATTCAGGAGTGGTTTAAATGCAACCATGAAGAATAAATCACTGTGTGGAAGAACAGAAGCATGAATTAAGATACGTGGAAGCCTTTCACCTAATTGTGAACCTGTAACATCTGTACCACGGGCACAAGTTTAGAAATTGGCCAGTCAGACATATTATATTATAAACATATCTATTTCAACTGGTTTGTCAAATAGTACAGGGTAATAATGTGGAGGCTCTCCAAACACATAAACAATACATAGTCTGTGTACAAGACGCACAGGACAAGTACAGAAAATGGAGAGAAAAAAGAAATCGAATGAAAGCACTTCAGTACATTAAATTCAATATAATGATATCAACAAATCAAGAGTAGTCATACGAGATATCCAACTTATTGTTGATAAAAAAAAAAAAGAAAAGAAATTTATAACGCTCCAGGAATAGTAGTGGAGCCTTCTTGTTTCCATGGGTTCGAGAGGCCCCGGCAACAATGTTCGAACAGTACACATTCATATTCTAATAATGGACGGACCATGGTTAACTATAATTTTCATGGAGTCTTTCTGGATAATTTGATTTTCAGTCTTTTCAAGATAGCAAGTAGCTTACTGGCTTTGTCGACCAGTCGTTCTATATGAGCATTCCAAGTTAAGTCAAAAGAAATGATAGGGTAATTTCAATGTGCGTATGGCTGGTTGGTTGTGGTATGACCTTACCATCTAGGAGAACAGGAGGATGCTCAAGTTTATTGCGTTTAGTTGAAAAGATTAATGAAAGAGATTTCGTTGCGTTAAAAAGGACATGCCAGAGGTGACCCCATTAGTCAATTTTTCTAGGATCATTGTTCATACGATCTGCAAAAATAGCATGGTTGTTTACTGTGGAATTTCAATGATACTGGTATCATCTGCGAATAGTCTCATGTCTTAGGAGATGTTATCCCGGGGATGTCATTTACGATGTCAATAACAAACACTAGAAAAAAAAGGGGGCCAACCCTGGGGAACCCCAGTTTCCACAGAGACCCACTTAGAGCATACCCAGCTTACTTATGAGGCATCAAAGCCCAGCTGGTGCAATTTATACAAAAGTCCCTCATGCCAGGTGCGGTCAAAGGCTTTTGAGACACAGAGAAAAACTATTCAAGCTTAATTGGAGTTTTCTAGACCATTAAAAATGTTATGAAGTATGCTTATGAGTTGATTAATCGTAGAATCGTGTTCTTTGAATTCCGATTTTTTTTAAGTTGAAAGACCTTTTTACCTATATTAGATATTCATAAAATTTGTTAAATACCAAGCGCTCGAGGACTTAAGACACATTACAAGGTAAAGATATTGGACGTTAGTTTGACCTATTTTTGTTGGCCACACTTTTTGAACACTGGGCATAGATTTGACCTCTTCCAGCAATCGGGAAATGAGCATAATTGTGAGGATTCATTAAACAACTTATTTAGTGAGAAACTGATGCTAGGTCTATAGTTTTTAGAAGGAAATTGTCATTATTGTCCGGACCAGTCGCGAAGCTTCTCTGAAAGAGGATAAAACTTTTTGTCCTTCATCTTCTCCAAAAATGACAACATTGTCATTTTTAATTAAAGGGAGTATGTTTCATACAACCTATTATAAGTGCATGCATGTTCGATACTGAACAGTTTGTCTTAGTAGATATACAATCGTTACAACAACTTGAAGCCAGGATATCTTTCCCCCAACAGTTTTAGAGATTGCCGCGTGAGACTAGGCGAGTGATTCGTCACAGTCAGGCACTACTTCCGTGACTTTTTACAGGAACCTCTATCAAATCCATGCCCTTGTTATCTCAGCCGCAACGAACTACAACGTTTAGATCAAAACTATAAGCTGTACTTCTGGTGTAACAGAGATTACTTCCGGTCTACATTTAGTGATCAATATATCATTGCGTTTCCATAATGAAACAAATCAAGAAGTTGTCAAATTTGCATTTTCATTTCACACAGCACTCATGCATTTAATGACTTGATATATTTGTTTTGAATAATTTAGAACCTACAACAACACTAATTATCGCCCCAACCTCATCGATATCAACGATTCTGCTCACACCTTCCACTAACAGGACGATACCTACCATAACACCAGACACGTCCCCAGTGTCTACAGCTATAGCAATAGTTTTGGGAGTCACTTGCGCTGTCATTCTGATTTTTGTTGTGCTATTATATCTTCATTGGAAGAAAAATAAACGTTTCACAGGTAAGTGGAAGTTAAACAATGTTTAAGTTTTGCATTTGCTCTATTTCAACTTATTGTCAGACAGTTATAAATATTGTGGCCTCCAAAAGTATGGAATATTGACTTCTTCCAAACTCCAAATGAAATGCCACCCTGGACTTATTATAATATCTGTGCATGACCTATCTATCGGTGATCAAATCACACATGGTTTGTCAATTCACTCTTTGTCTTTATTATGCAATAATGCATAGAGTGGGGTGAGGTCAGCCTTGTGAATCTGCCAACAAGGCAGGATTGATAGAGGTTAAGTCAGAATAGCAGCGAGGGGGGCATTTTCCTGTTTCACAGCACCAAACTGGTAACAGTGTTGGGGGGGGGTATTTAACATGTTTATATGTACTAACAACAAAATTATTGATTAATTCGCAATTTTTACAGAAGTTTGGTAAAGGTATTCCATACATTTGGACGCCAGTATATATCAAATCAATTTTAAGATCTATACAGACGCACATTTCCGAAGATGCAAAAGCACTCACGTTGAAGCCGCATAAACGTTTCGGATTTTTTTTCACTGTTAATAGCGTGCAATATTCAATGGGTCTGCAGAACTATTCGTTCGCTCCAGTTATGTTGGTGCCCCAGCGGAGTTACACGTGACAATTTTCTGCCGGATTTACTTGCGGCAACTGTGTCAGTAGTATTGGCACAATGTGGCGCAAGTGGGCAGCGATTATTGGCGGGTGATGTCAGATACACGCTTCTGCATGGTGGCATCCCCTGACTCCTGTTTTACATAACGTTTTTAACCAATGGATGAAGCAGGTTATGTTTATTCCCCAAAATGTCTCCGCCTGCAGCAGGTGGATACCAGGGGAACGGTACGTGTGCTGACTACAAGCGACATGATCGATTGGCGACAGTGCCGTGTGTGTCGGATAAAGCTAAAGCTTGCAAGCTCAAACCGAATCAGGGATCACAAATATGAATACGTATGTTGCAAAAAGATAAACCATGAAGACAGAGTGCTAATCTCCCATATGTATATATATATATATATATATATATATATATATATATATATATATATATATATATATCCCCTTCAATGATCTTCAGCTTAGTTCACTTGTTCGTCAGGTGATAAGTGGCACAGAGGTTCGCTCAACCTGCTTGAACGTTCGCTTTGAAATCCCACAGGACACTTCTGGGAAATTCTTTGCCCTATTTTGGGGCATATCTTGGACGTGCTTTATACTGATACAATAACAAAAAGTTTGATCAAAATACGAAACGATTGATGTGTATGTTGTTTTCCAACAGTAATATTTATCTTTTGAGTTTCAACTTGAACTGAGTTGAGTCGATTTTATTCAGCACCAAATGCAAATATGTTTTCAGACTGGGTGCGATATGATTTCCAGTGAGATCAATAAAAGTACTAGGAACGCCCACAAATTCTGACGACATATTCCCAATGGTGTGCTTCAGGTCAAACTGATTATAAACAAACACAATATACATGTATATCAATAGACTATAATAAAATCAACATAAAAAATTGATCAGTCCATAACAAATAGCAATGTTGCAAATAAAATATATGAATTTATCCACAATGTATTTAAAATATGGTCTACTAACTAAAATTTAAATCTAGATCATTTGGCTATATTATAACATATTAGCTAATATAAGGCCTACTCTGAATTTACGCGTTGTTTTACAAGCGAGAGAAAAATGGCTGTAGCAATAACCTGCGCTCAGCTGACCATGGTATTCACCCTCCCAGGTTAATAATGATCCAGCCAATGGTTTTCTTTAAAAAACTGAAAATGCAACCGACAACGTGTCTTCTAATTGGCCACTATAAAAATTAAAAAGACTCTTAATCAAAATCTCTTAAAATCCAGCATTAGATAGCAATGTCTCTTGGTCAACAAAGGAAAAGAAGGAAGTCAAGGTATGTTCTCGTCATGTTTACAGATAAATGAGATCGAAGTTTTGGATAGGAAATCGAAAGTTGCAAAAACGCACAACTAGTTATCAATGAGGCAAAAATACAGCAACTTCTGTGGAGCAACTTTAGGAGAAAGCACAAGTGTTCCTATGTATTTTTGAAGCCATTGACCGACTTATATCAATCTTTTAAAGGAATTTTTGAAATAACAATTATTTTTAAAAAATCTAAACATCGCCGAAGGATAATTTAATGCATAATATTGAAAGTGCAGTGATTGGTCTTTGGCATATCCTGTCAAACATGATGAGCATCTTGTCAAGGGGTTTGTAAAGAAAAAACGAAAAGAAAAAGAAAAAAATGCACAAGATCCCCATACTGTCTAAGCCTATTAGCGCCAACAAGAAATATGTATATATATATATATATATATATATATATATATATATATATATATACATATATATATATAGATATATATATGTATATATATATATATATATATATATATATATATATATACATATATATATATATACATATATATATGTATATATACACGCACACGTATATATATATATATATATATATATATATATATATATATATATATATATATCGTACGTACGAGATAAAAAGTCGTGCCCACGAGGCTAGTGTCGTACGTATGCGGTAGTAAGTCGTATATATAAAATAATAAGTAGTATGTATCAGAAAAATCTCGTGCGTTTGAGATAGTAAAACACGGGAGAGAGAGTCATACGTACGGTCGATCTATGCAGACGTGCAAGACAGTGACTCAAACGCACAGAAAAGTCACTCGTATATGATAAGCCATACCTGAGATACATGTAATAAGTCCTACGTACGTGTGTACGTAAGATGTTTGACCTAAATATGTATGTTTTCGACAATTCTTTTTTTCTGCGATAAACTCGTGCTTCATAGGCAGACCTGGTGGTATCACGCACAGTCAAATATTTTGAAACGCCATCCATCCAAGTAGGCCTACTCCTGTGTATGCAAAGATGAGTGTAACGAACTTTTAATCCGATTTATTGGCATCTTTGTGTTTGGGTTATGCAGGTATGTATGTCCGAGATGATTTTGGAAAAGCTGAAGCCTAGATTGAAAATGGGCGAGTTAACCTATTTCAGTAGCTAGATTATTGTTCCATCATGTTACATGTTAGACAGGGGGAGGGGACCATACAGCCAAAACATACCGAGAATGGTATGTGGGCCTTATATCCTAATATTGTGATAAGTAAAGTGAGTAAAAAAATATTCGCTATTCTATCTGATTGGAACCTCTGCTCCCCCCCCCCCCCCACGCATTGTGAAGCTACCCAAATTTATGTTGGTTTTAACGTATTTTATTTCCAAAAGAAAAACAATTGGGAAGAAGGGCAAAGCCCTATATAAATCCCTCTTGTGGAGATAAGACGAAAGCACCGGACTGACTTGACAGCACAGCTCCAATGAACCACCGTTCATCAAGTCAAAGGGGACTTCATGAGCAGCGTGGTGGAGAAAAACAAACGGAAAATTAGACGCCACAAGAACAAACACAGATAGCGGGGCTCATGAAGTTATCAATATTACCAGTATATCTTATTAATTTACAGTTTCGAATGATCGATATGAATGATTAAGTTACAGTTTCAGCTTGGAATCGTTTACTTTTTTCAATAAACTCTTGAACAGATAAAAATATTATAATATTGTCCTCGAGACTGCAAGAAGCACTGCCAAACAAAATTGTGTTTATAGAAAATGGGGCCAAAGGACCAATAGTTGTATGTTATGCATCTCGATTGACAATGTATTTTGGACAGATGAGAAAGTAGTGCCAGATACTCTCGGTGGTGGCGTCACGTGAACAAGCTGCTGAATCTTTTACACCAATCTTAAAAAGAGGTTCGTTCAATTGGCTGCGGCCCATACTCAAACGAGAATGTAAAATAGACAGATATCTTTTGCCTACATTAAGAAGTTCGGGAAATATAACAGAAAACTGTCTGAGAGTTGAAACTTTCTACTTAAATTGGGACAAAGTTAGAGGATTTCTAGTTTCCAACGGGAGAAGGTTCCACAACGTGATAGTAGAAGGGAAGAAAAGGAGTTTTCGAATAAGACTGTCCTACAATTGAAAGAGGGTAAGTCTGAGCGTCTGCTTTGATCGAGTTGTGCCCTAGTATTTCGGTGGAATGTTGGAGAGAAGAGCACAAATAGCCAGTGGTTAATTTATGAACTACTTTATACATCATGATTTGTTTGGATCTTTCTCTTCGTTTGGATAGGGTCTCCCAGCCAGTTTCTTCGTGTAGCTTTTCTGTAGGGGTGGTTTTCCTTGCTCCTGTCACGATGCGGGCCGCTGTCAGTTGAATGTCTTCCAAAAGTTTTGCATCATCCTGCGTGCAGCCATCCCAGACCACATTTCCGTACCGTAAATAGGTCGAATAAAGGAGGTATAAATCGTTTCTAATGTGTCCCGATCCAGGCGATATTGTAGAGTTTTCAGAATGGTTACTTGTTTACAGGCTTTAGTTGCAACTTGTTTGACATGCTCATTCCATTTTAGATCTGATCTTAAGACCCAGATGCTTGTGTTCTAAAACATTCTCTAATTGGTGACCTTGGAAAATCAATGGAGGGTGATCAGGGGGATTTTTTTAGAGAGACGAGCATGGTGTCTGTTTTGAGAGCATTAAAGGATATAAGCCATTCCCTAGACCATTTATCCAGGGAAGCCAGATCATCGTTCACGACAATAGCAGCATGAACAGGATCTTCAATAGTAAGATAAAGGAACATATCATCCGCAAAGAGTTTGACTTCTGAATTTACAACGTTGGCTATATCATTAATATAAATCAAAAAGAGTAAAGGACCAAATACAGATCTTTGAGGCACACCAGCGCTTATAGTTCCCCAGCCTGAGGACTGACCATTTAAAATGACGCGTTGCTTCCGATTATAGAGGTAAGACCCCCCACACACTAACGCGATAGTGCGACGCGATTTTGATGCGATGTCGCGTCGAACGAAACGGCGATCGCATGAAAAATCTCCTCATCGCATAGGCCCTGAGATAACCATCGCGAACTGCCCACATCACTGAGATTGCGATCGTGCGAGAGATAATCTCCAATAGCCCACACCAGTGCGCGTGATTTTCGCCAATAGCCGAGATTGAATGCAGTCCACCACAAGGCACAACGTAGGCCTATTTGTATAGCAAATGAAACAAGGTGGTTTTGCAACTGTATGAATACAGTGACATCTGTATGTGACCCACTATAATTGTGTATGCGACCTATTTACACGGTCTTTAAAGATGGCGCAACAAATTGCAGTGTCAACGTCCTATATTGGCCTGCTGATCATGAAAAAATTAAATGCCAAGCTAAGGAAGAAGAGAAGAGCTAAGAGAATTTGGATGCATGAATGGCTGCGAAGGCGTGACGACCCTGAGCAGCAAAGAACCACCATGTTACATTTCTACAAAGAATTCTTGACTATAAGTTTCATTAATAATCATGGCAGGGGTGGGGCACTGAGGGTCGACATTCTCTATCTTTCGTTAGTATCATCATTAAACAATGGGCCATCTATCCCTTTCAAGATAACTGACCAAGTTCTGGTCAAAGTAATATTATATACTTTTCACGGATTGAAAATATGTCATACGAATGGTACTCCCATTTTAGTGCTTGTATGTGCATCCTTAATTAAATAATAGGGCATGGCTAACAATAAAGTAAAAATGAATTTTACACGTTGTTTTTCACCAGAATACGTTACTAAAACTTAGTAATCAAAGAACTTTGGTTCAATATACCAATGTGCCTGATTATAGAAATAAACACACAGACAATTGTTTTGAATGATTTTAAAATGACAAGGCCTTTATATCTGTCCATGTTTTCGAAGATTTTTTTTATTGCAAGAGGAAATGAGGCAAAAGCATGGAGATATCCAGCTTTGAAAAAAAGATTCCATTTTTTCAGAAACTTTTAAAATTTGCAAAATCATTCCTCACGTCTAAATAAACCGCAGAATTTTGTAACGTTTAATTTTCCAGGACGGTTATGTTCAGGAGTGGAACTGCACGCTCAGAATGAGTCCTGAAACTTATTACCAGCTCTTCGAGACGCTCAAACCTGCAATGAGGAAGATACACACCAATTTCAGACTGCCTATATCTCCTGAAGTGCGCTCAAATTCAGTCTCAGAACGACTCCCACTATTCTTCTGCGGCCTAGATTTCACAGGTGTTTTACTATTTCCAGCCATCCGAATCTTCTGGACCGTCTTGGCCTTTTTAGGCCTACGTGCAGCCTTTTTGGGTGGCATACCAGCTTGTCCAGAGTTGACCACAACGGTAAGGGTCCCTGTAAACAATGTGTCGGCGGCGCGTTTTGCGAAAGTGACAGGCCGGGAAGTTCATGTAGCGACATCTGTGGGTCAGAATTTTAAACAGCTGCTAGGCGACCAAAGCGACATCTTTGGCAAAAAGCGGAAACTAAAAAAACATTGCGTCATCGCACTCCTTGGTGCATGTGGGCCACTGGAGATCGTATGAGATAAGCGGCGACGAAGCGCGATGATGCGATGATGCGATGATTTATTGCAGTCCTAAAACCATCGCATGGCTATGAGATGCTGTTGCGATCATAAAGAGATGGGGAAAAAAATCTCTTCATCGCACGCATATGGCCCAGACCAGCGGGCGAGATGATGCGATTTTTTTTTTTTACCCGCGATTGGGATGCGACGATAATCGCGTCATCTCGCTCCTTAGTGTGTGGGGACCCTAATCTTCAAACCATGTCAGAAGATTGTCAACGATGCCGGTTTTTTCCAGTTTATGAATAAGACCTTTGTGCCAGTCTTTATCAAAAGCCTTGCTAATATCGAGGAAAACAATTCTTACTTCTTTTTGCTGATCAATGGCTAAACATAGCTCATGGTATAGGGAAAGTAACTGGTTAACTGTTGAGTCACCAGGAATAAATCCTGACTGGTTTGCTGAAATGAACATGTTGTCCCGAAAAAATTGAACACATGTTTAAAAATTAATTTTTCCATTATTTTCCCTGTACAGCTTAAAAGGGATATAGGACGATAGTTGTTACACAGGTTCTCGTCGCCCTTTTTGTGTAAAGGAGTCATGTGAGCTTTCCAAATAGACGGGAACTGTTTCTGATACAGAGATAAATTGAATAGTTTAGTGAGAGGTCTATAAATAATGGGAGCTGCTTCTTTCAAAAGACTTGTACTAATCCCATCCGGGCCAGTTGCTTCAGTGGTATCAAGACTTTTGAGTATGTCCAGTACTTCACCTTCAGAAATGTTTAAACCTCCGAGTGTATTTAAGGGTTGATCAGGCGGTAGAGGATTTGTAATTGAAGGTGAGTCGAGAGTGCTTTGACTCAAGAAAAACGAGTTGAAGATTTCTGCTCCAGAAGCGTTGTCGGTGACGTGTTTGCCATCACATAGTAAAGAAGGAATATTCTGACGATTATTTCTATTCAAAAATGTTTGACAGTTTTCCACCACGCTTTATATTTGTTTTTAGAATTTTCAAGGAGTTATTTAATTTATTATGATGTGGATCCTCGGCTTCACGGAGATGTTCCTAATACAGGTTACGAAGCCGATTAAAAGTGGCCAAAAGTTCGAGATTATTAGGTCCGTGTTTACCATCTTTGGCTTTGGAATACGCGCGCATCACAGCGCAGAGAAGATGTGTACCAGGGCAAGTCGTCCTGACGAATGGTAACTTCTTGATTAGGAATACATTGTTTTGCGGCTTGCAGAAAGCCTTCAGTCCATGACAGGCGGCATTCATTTATATCGTTGGATGGAAAGAAGTTGTCCCAGTCGATTTGACTTAGATATTCTCGAAAATGATTAAAGTTTGCCTGTTCATATAACCATATAAATCTTTTATACACGGGCTCAATTTTGCGTCGAAAACTGATATTGATAGAAATGACCCGATCTAAACAACGAGACGTATTTTCAGTTATGCGGGTGGGTTCATGAATATGCGGGAAAAAGAAATTAGTATTACAAAAATGGTCAAGCTTTTTACCTGGTGCCGTGGAAAAGTCGGCGTTAAGGTCACCTGTTATGATGATATTATGGGTATTGGTAGTTTTTGCTTGGTCGATACAAGCTTGAAGCTTGTCCCAGAATGAAACAGGGGATTCAGGTGGCCTGTATACAACTCCTAATAAAAATTGATTGTTATGTAATTTAATCTCAGCCCATAACAATTCCAGATCGGGACTTTCCAAGTCTTGACGCCTAGTAGCTATAAACTGCCGGGATACATATAGTCCATCACCCCCGCCTAAACCATTGGGGCGGTCCTTCCGCATAACATTATGGTAACCAGATAAAATAAGATCATTGCCTGGAGTATTTCGTGTCAGAAAGGTTTCAGAAAGAGTTATAAGATCATAATATCTAGCAATGTCTGCGCGAATACGCCTCATTTTATCTTGAGACAGACTACGGACATTAATGTGACAGAGGGTAGTATCACAAAACTCATCAGTTGGTCCAGGATTGAGGTGAATATCTCCGGCCAAAAAAAATTAGAAGTGGAGAAATGACAAGTAAATATACATCAATATTTGAACATTTACGATAAGGGTTGAATTATAAAGGTGTTACGTGGGTAATCTTTGTCGACTGGCATGACTGAAGATGTTACTTATGTAAGCTGCAACACAAACATAGAATAAAGAGTATATTAAGAAGATTTCAGAATTTGAAAGATAGAAATTGCACCTGAAGTCCGGGACGGCTACACACAAGTGATACAAATACACATGAGGAGAGGAACAGAGTAGTTGCTTGCAGACCCTAAATTTCCTTAAAGAACCACCATGGAAATGATGCAAAATAAATGGATATTTCAACCACAATGAGCTGAAGCAAACGTGGTAAATCAGTAAAAATTGAAGGTAATTTGTCAGCTTACTGTAAAGAGTGATACTGTTGCCATGTGTGCCGATTACTCACCTTATTCAGCATGTGCAGTTGTAAGTACCAGGATGCCCGTTTCAAAATACTTGATTGTACGTGAGTGGTGCACCGGGTTTGCATATGAAGCACCAGATTCAAGCGGAAAATAAAATTGTCGGACCCACACATAATGTTTTCAAGATATTTGACCAGACTATTATTTAGGTCAAATAGCTAGTTCGTACGACGTAATATCTCATACATACGACCTATTGTCTCATACTTTCGACGTGCTACCTCGCACGTATCACTTGCTATCCCCATCGTACGACTTACAATCTCATGCTTACAAGATTTAGGGCCCTAACACATTGGAATTTGCGCCGGCCGGCCGAAGCACAAGCTTTCGCAGACTCGTACGAGTTAAACACGCACGGGCTGGTAGCGCTGGTGACACGGATTAGCGAGATTGAACACACTGATATTCAACCGGCCGATTCAGGATTCGCACGATCGTCGTACGAACGTCGTGCGACTTTAAAGGGTCAATGTGTTTCAGCGCCGCGCCGAGTGGCAAATCCGCGACGATTTTCAAACACGCACGATTCGATAAATTTTTTTTTTGATATTGCCGCAAGGGTTTCCACACGCGTGCAAGTATTTGCGTCGCACGTGTATATCTACACAATGCAATTCTTTTAAGCCAGACACACTGAGATGACCTGAGATTAGCCACGATCCCTTGGGTATGTGGGTGCTTGTTTATCTTATAAAAAAGATAAACGGACTGGATTCAATATGACCTACCGTATTTTCAATTGCTTTGGCGCTGAGTTTGTTCACGTGACCACCGACCTCGATCACATGATCTACATGCAGCATATATAGGTGGCACCACTAAATTGAATTCCCCATAGGCGGCCATTATAACACATCCTGGCGTATCTGAGAGTAAGAGCTTTAACTTTAATGAAGACTATGCTCACCAATTAAGTGCAAGTCTGCCTTACAAAATAAGAGTCACTTAACATATATGATGAACACCAAACTTTTGACTTTGCCCTACCTGAACGCAGTCATGTTGGATTTTCACCTGTCCGCACCCAATATCACCTTAAAATTTTCGACCACCCCGGAAAAAAATTATGCCCAAAATTAATTATTCAAATCACTCTACTTTATGATGGCAAAATCTGAATTATAATTATATATAACAGATTTGAACCTGCCACAAATTCCACCACTCTGGTCAAGCCAAATCCTACAGTGTTGGTCATTAGACATTATACCTTTGTGCTGCCGACTATGGCGAATTAAGGGGTGCAGCCTATAGACTTTCAGCATTGTTCTGATACCTGTCACATTATTTTGTTACAGTTTTCCTTAATTATATGTAGGCCTAACTTTGTGAAGTGTTAATTTTGGGTAGGAGGCCCATAATTCCTCTTGACAAAACTTGCCCTGTGCTAATTATTATAATGCTTAAGCCTGCAGTTTATTTGACAATTATGTGGTGAATATGCTTCATTATACTTAAACACATGCAAAAATATCGTTCTCCCCATCTGTTCCTAATATGATAGATAATCGCTTGAATTTCGGTAATCCTTGTGTGTCGAATCGTATAGATGGATTTCTTTTTCCCCACAAGGCTACCAGCTGCTTCTCTTTGTTAAAAGACCAACGATTTCTTGTCCTTGGTGTGTCTTTACCAATGTGAGAAGAGAGTGTGCCCCCAGTCTCATAATTTTGTAAGTTTGTAATTCAGGGATCCATACTCTTCAAACGTGAATTGGGGGGGGGGGAGGCGATTTTTTTCATTTCAATATTTTTTATTCGGCCACCTAAAAAGAGAGCTATAATTCCATATATTTTTTGTGAGTCTATTTAGGTGCAAAACTACCGGAAGTACTTTTCTGTTTTACCGCCGTAACAGGCCTGAATAAAATTCAACATTCACAATCATCATCAAGAAAGATAGAGCAGACTATGTGGTGAGTTTGATACCATAATTAAGAGTGCGGCCTTGTGCATCAGAATACTTGTACTTATTTAGTGATCAACTTATCTCATACTTATCATGAACGGACATGTGGTGTTGGTTTGATTCGGTGATTCCGTCACGTAAATACATAAGTTTTCAAGCTGGTTGCTACAGTTTTACTAGTTATTTGTTCGTATTTCGTACTCAATGCTACAATTCGAGTCTGCTTCAGAATCTGTCAATCTTTGTAGCCATATCTAAGCCATGGGCCTATAAAGTGATGGAACCTAGCATATTCAATCTGATCACTCTGCGAAAGTACAATTTTAAATAAATATATGTTATCCTCACATTAGGCGCTAACCATTGGCATTCAGCATATGAAATGAGGAAATATCGTAAGGCAGATATTCAAAAAATTAATAGTTGTTGATTAAAAAAAGCCACCCCATAGGCCTACGTATACTGCCTCAACTTTTCTACAGTTGACATTATTCCCCACACTGAAAATTACGATGAGCATGATTTGAAGATGTGCTTTTGATTAAATATTTCTACAAATTTTGCTGTAAATATTCAAAGATGGTTAGAAAGTTTGGCTTCATTAATGTGAGAGATTTTAGACCTGCATGTTTTACTGTTCAATTTTATCCTTTGGCATAATTCTGTTTAATATTCATCTTTTAGACAATTTAGGCTGATTTGTTTTCTGTTAGGTTAAACCCCAAGGTTAAACCCGCAGGGGCTATAGGTAGCAAGCAGCTACCCACGACAGTTACAAACTTGCCTATTTGTACTTGATATCTGGTTAAAAAATTATATGTTTTGATTGCATTTTCTTGGCTTCCATTTTTTTTCTGACTTGCCTTACAAATTTAGCTGTTAATATCCAAAGGTTTTTAGAAAGTTTGGCTTCAATAATTTAAGAGATTTTAGACTTGACTATTTTGCTACTTATTTTATCTTTGGGCATCATTCTGATTAATATTCACCTTTCAGACATTCAGGCTAGCTTGTTTTCTGGTAGGTTAAACCCCCGGAGGGCATAGGTAGCAAGCAGCTACCCACGAAAGTTACAAGCTTGTCTAATTGTACTTAAAATTTGGTTAAGAAAAATATGCTTTGATAACATGTTTTGGACTTTAATGCTAATGACTTTCTTTCTTTTCTGACATGCCTACGTACACATTAACTCAATGAAAAAAACCCTCAGATTTGACGTGTTTAGCAAATGTCATAAATCTGACCCATTATGTTGAATCATTGACTCACGGTTGGCAGCGAAATAGAGCTTTACTGTTTGGAAAATTTCTAAGTGAGGAGTAGGTGTCATCATGGGATTTGTTTCACATTTCTGGTGCAGAATGTCCATTGTTGCAGTTCTTGTTAGGAATTGTACAGATGGTTTAGCTGCAATTGGTTTATCTAAATACATACTGGTTCAGGGGTAAGTCAAATTGTTCGTTTTTTTACTTGTACTATACAAATTAAGTAATTATGTTTGGTTTGCCAGGTATTCTTAATTATAATTATTTATAACCAAAACTTCAAGAATTTAGATTATTCATAATTTGCCACGTTCATATTCATTCATTAATAATGTGGGTTGTTCTTGCTGAATATTTAGCTTGGACAAGCTATTTGCATGGCTCTAAGAGAGACATGTACGGGTATAGGCTCCTAAACATGTTCTGAGGAGTTGGCCACTGAAGACCCTTTAATTTATTTGGGCTAATACAGCCTATGTCAAAATTCTACAGAAGAACGTGTGCAATATAGACAGCGGCACTTTAATATGTAGATAGGTTGGACAGTGACATGCTGGCTAATGGGGAGTAACGAGCTCGGACTGCGGAATAGGGTAATGACTAGTAGCAAGTGGTTCTATACAAAAAGACTCAAATACAATACAAATATAAGCACATTTCGGTCTTC
The DNA here is from genome assembly GCA_964020975.1 of Hermodice carunculata. Lineage (NCBI taxonomy): Eukaryota > Metazoa > Annelida > Polychaeta > Eunicida > Amphinomidae > Hermodice > Hermodice carunculata. The sequence goes on from OZ026630.1 coordinate 24,747,445, forward strand.
ATTTCAGTCTTTGTTAAAGTGAATGTATAATAATGTTACTTCAAAATATTCTATATGATATATACGTGTTGGTTCTTGGCCATTTGCAAGGTATAACTGTACTGTCAATTTCGGAAAATATATTTTCCAGGAGGTTTAACACATCTTCTATACAATAAAACAGCAATAGACAAGTGCAGTTTTGAAACTAAATTCAGCTGTCCAATGTTAGCAGCTGAGCATATAAATGGTAGCAAGTGCACTCTGGCAGAAATTAGAAACGTTTGAATGAAATTTTGGGGGGCCTTGTGCTAGTGGATTTGTCAATTTTGTGATTCCATCACGGCCAAATTGTGATTCCGTCACGTGATGTGTTTTACATTTAAGTCAAGATCACAAAAAAGTATTTGGGTTTTCATCACAATGGGGATATTTGAATATGAAAATAATTGCTATTGTAATACATAGCTGTTTTTTCTGCAAAACAGAACACCCGGGGGCTAAACTTTCGCTTTGTGTTGTAAATGAAATTTTAAGGGCTGGTTTTTTGTAATTCCGTCACGCAGGCAATAGTGCTAAATATAATTCTAAAAACACGTGCACATCTAAGTGTAATGATAAATTCTGCAAGAGCAGAAAAATGCTTCCAATTCATTATAATCGTAGAAAACATATTGTACATATTGGCGAGAAAAGTTTGGTCAAAGAAGGAAGTATGTCATATTTTGGTGATTCCGTCGCGCAGGAATTCATGCAAAGACTTTGGTGTCGTTTTGCAAATTTGTGTCTGCCTTTCTGGTGTAACCATAATCTCAGGACCCGGCGACGTTTTATTGACATCTTCCGTTAATTTTGGTTCAGTTGATGGTCGAACACAACGAGTTCTTCCTTTCCCACGGCCACAAGGCATCTTGTCAGATCGAGATCTCACGTTCTCCTCTTTTATGACCAAGACACATGGTCACATGGCAGACAAGAGCGCTCCCTGTGTACTAGTTTCTAAACTACAACAGGCTGAAACACCAGTCTGCTTGGACTCGCACGACAATATCAAACAAATCCGTACGACGTTGGTACGAGTTTCAAAACCGGCGCGATTTTCCGAAGTCGGGCCGGCGGTGAGACACATTGAACAAACACCTTTACGGGCGACTTGTAACACTCGCACGACGCTCGTATGAGCCCAAAATCGACCGGCCGGCTGGTCAGTGTGTTAGGGCCCTTATACGTACAAATTACGAACCCACATGTATGACTTGTTATCTTGTACGCATGACTCACTATCTCATGCGCACGAGATTTATCTCGTACGAAGGACATATTTTTTCCGTACGTAAGATATAAATAGTTTTTCTTCTTGGCGCTAATGCACTTCCGTACCCAATACCAGGCATACATATTTTCTTATTGATCATTACGTAACAGCAAGTCATCAAAAAGCCAGGAACAATAGTGAAAAAAAAATTTGAAAGAACACATTAATGTACATTTTTACCAAATTTTAGAAATGCAACCGGACGTTTTGGATAGGAAGTGCGTCTTCTCTGTTCAACTAAGTAAGGGAACGAAGGGTATTCAGACCCCCCCCCCCCCCCCAAAAAAAAATGACTGATCATGACGTTTTGAACAAACTTGGTAAAAATGTACCCGGGACCTTACCTGCTTTGTGCGACCCTCAAGTGCCTTCAATTTCCGAAACTCTTTCAGTGTCAAGTTTTAGATTTGGTCAAAAACATGAGGACCCCTGTTGACCTGACCATCCTTATGGTCTCTGCTAGTATAGGATTGATGGCAGGCTACTTGAACTAGAGTTGAGTTTACCAAGAGTATGAACCTGGTATTGTTATGTCAATTCAAAGCTGGTTGACGTATGTCGGAAGTGGCAGCAAAAGGGTTAATTTGGAGATCTATGAAACATGTGCAGCTGCCGTCCCCAAACAGCGCAGCAAATTAGACACGACGCACGGCGGACCAAAGACCATCACATGAGATCAACTGAATGAGAAGTCGGCTGAGCTAACTACGTTGTCATGACCAAAAAGTGATGCTATGATAAGCAGAGGCTTTAAGCAGAAAAAAGACATGGGTATATGAATAATTGTTTCATATAATGACCATAAATTGAGAAAATGCCGTGATCAGATGATATGTGTAAGTAGTTGTAACTGGACAAAAATGTTGCAATGAGAAAAATGAGATTAAAGTAAAAACTGTATATGTTTATAAAAGGAAAATCACTGTTTCATCCACAAAATATGCTCTTTATACAGAAAATCTTGTTGAAACCAGAAACAAGTCTGGTTGTAGCCACACGAAGTGAGGTCAGGTTATCACACCTCAGAATCTATAAGTAAAACAAGCAATATTTTTTCTTCGTAATTTAGGAACAGAAAAAGAGGATTCCACTCCGACCAAGGCACCAGAAAGCAGAAAAGGTAAGCGTCAGGCTAATAAATAATCAATTAATCTGTCTGACTTTTCGTACTTTTGTAAAGCTTTTAAGATTCTATAAATAAAAGTTTCTGAAGCACAATAAATACTACAACATGACTGTTTTCATGAGCTTGTGCATGTGAGTACGATCAACTGCTCCCTTTTCAATATACTTTGAGTCAGTGGATCGTCCTGATTTTTTGTGTGGGTAAACTACTGAAGCCCGAAAGGGATCTGCTTTGAAATTTTAAAATCTCGTTTTCATGAGTTTTCCATCGTCATAATGAGTTTATTTTCTCGCTATAACAAATGTATTTTCTGCTCAAAACGACTTTTTTCTTGTTTTAACAAGTTTTGTATTCCCAAGTGCGTTTATGTGTATGTACTTATTGTTACTCTCTGCAATTTGGAGTTTCATTTTAAGTAAATATCTATATGAATCTCTAATATACATTACGGTATTTATCAAGGGTATAACATTAGTGAACTTCTCTTTCGTTTATATTGGATGAACAGAATTATCATTTTGTACCATAGCATCCAAAAAAGGGCATGTTGTTGGCTGGCCGAACAAATGTCAGGTTCACATTTCACAGAAAAGAGAATGTCAGAGTTTATAGTCAATAAACTAAATTATTATTATTATTATTATTATTATTATTATTATTATTATTATTATTATTATTATTATTATTATTATTATTATTATCATTATTATTATTATTGTTGTTGTTTTGTTGTTGTTATTATTATTATTATTATTATTATTATTATTATCATTATTATTATTATTGTTGTTGTTTTGTTGTTGTTGTTGTTATTATTATTATTATTATTATTATTATTATTATTATTATTATTATTATTGAATATAGCAATAAACTATGCTTTCTGACTTGCACATGTTCCATTATCAATAAAAAGAACATGTTAACACTATTAGGTAAATATTGTTCTCTTTGTTTGATTACTGTTCGTCAACTAACTGTCCACTTGAAATGTTTCCAATGAGCAATACGTACAGTCGGGTACCCAGGTATTGTTGTTCCAGAAAGTGAGGTACCTGCCTATTAGCCGACAATACACTAGTTTGTATCAACCTACTACAGTCTCCCGTCTCTCTACAGAACATTCACCTCTCTTTCGGGAATAGTATGTTTTATCCGAAGTAACTGGAAAGGCAGCGAGGAAAGCCCCGTTACATTGAACAAGAAAAAAAAACTCGTTTTAACGAGGTTTTCAAATTTTTTATAAAGATGCCATCGGGGCTCCCGTTGTAAACTTTCGCTCGAGGTAATTGCGAAAGTAATTAAGATGGAACACGCTATATGTTTTTTTGTTTGTTTGTTTGTTTTGTTTTGTTTTGTTTTGTTTTGTTTTTTTTTTACCTGGGAACGCTTTGCAAGAAATTTGTTTCAAGTATGTACGGGCACAGATGCACCAATTTTTTGACGTACTCTTGCAACACGAACGAAAATACAACAGCAGTACAAGGACTCACTAACTACTGCCCAACTAGTCATTTGAAAATATTCAAAATGTAAGAAATGTATATGCTTTGTGGCACATTGGGGTACAAACCAGGACAGCATTAAGAAGCCAGAGAACTTGTCTGTGGTTTTGGATCCTAAGTATTGGTGGTGGAAAATACCCAACCCCCCACCCCCGAAAAAAAATCATGCTAAGTATACATACTGGCCTTCATCCCAAAACGCATTTCATTTTTAATGCATTGCCGCTTGTAGAGGTTAAAAACGACAGGTCCTTAATTGGTACAGCTTTATTGAGTGCACCCGGATCGAGGCCCCTCGAGGCCAGAGCGGACCGAGTGAAGCAATTTGCAGTCTTACTGGATAACCTATTAGGAGTTCAACATATCAAAGCAATATCACGATATCAGATCATTAATCTTTTGTTGCTATGACTTTATACAATTGTGGTGCGGTGAGCTGATGCAATAAATCATAGTGAATATAAAGTTGTTGAAACAAATCAGTAAAGGAACTTGCAATATCAGTTGGAACAGTGCAAGTGTTTAAAGTGTTCTTTAGAAACAGACAAAAAAACCCTCGACAGGCTAATGTTTCTGATGATCTAATCAATTCTTTGAAACTCAAAACACTGAAGGAGTTTGAAATTACTTTGAAACCATTCTCGTCAAGTTTTAGTTTCCGATGCACATAGCTTCTTCATATTCAACATATAGTACAGGTTGTGTTTCTCCGAGCGGACAACAAAATTTCGCCCAACGTTAGGCCAAGCTTGCTTCAAGGACTGTTTCTGATGCTGACAGTGAGGCCATGTTGTATTCTTATTTCATAAATCAACCAATGCCTTTATTACGAATCATTTTGAGCTTTTCAAGTCTAAGCAAAGGTGCAACCAAAACTGAAGGATCCATAAGTGGCACTAATCAGTAGGCTGCTACTTCATGAATCCATAATTTTTCAACACACTAGACTCCTTCGGTAAATTTGGGTCTACCCGGGGAGAACAAATATGTGTAATTGATCAATGTTTGCATATTTTGTTCTCCCTTTATATCTGGCACCTTTCTTGAAAATATCATATTTACAATGCTATATGCCACTCCGCATGTTCGTCTCAAATCACAATGTTTCTTTGCCAACCCAGACCTTAGCATTTAGCCATATTTGAAATCTTTACATTGCGCTTTTTGAAATACATATATATATACAATAAACATTTGTATCATTATATTGAATATGTCGGATATCTGAGTGTTGTTATGACAAAGTTTCACTGTATATGCTTTAATCATGTTTACCTTAAATATTTACCTCATGCTTTTCGTCTGTTCAATTTATAATTTTATGTACTGTTTTCGAAATCTTTCGTCCCTACACCAACACAAACTAAAACGTGAACTCATACATGTGTGTTCTGAAATTGTATTTTTTTGTCATATATTTAGGTCATTACGATTATATGCAAATCGAATTGTTACATACATGTTAAATTATCTTACTTGTTGCGATTTACCGTGTCTTTATTGTTCTAATATGGTCCGACAAAAAAAACACATCGTTTTCAGAGCTGAAATTAGTGTTTGTGTCGCTAAGGGCCTTTAAATTGAAGTTCCATCATTGGTAACGTATGACGTGTCAATTTCACTTCTGGCATCGGTGTGTCGATAAATATGCTGCCAACCTAATTATTCACATGACTGTACAAAAACAAACAAACAAACAAAGAAAAAAACTGTTTGAAATACAAAACACAAATGGATACTCTTATTACTAGAAAGTACGTTATAAGGAATATCTTAAATTTTCATAACCAACACACATAGAGATTATATTTAATTATCACATACCTAATCACGACATTACCAAATCGTGACAAATACATGATACACTGAAATTTGTATCTATCGTGCAGTAACTTAATTGTATTTCATTGGTATATTGCAATAATTGTTTACCTCAAAATATGTTTGAAGACGGTAGTTGGGGAAAATCTGTTCCTTGACTCATCTGCAAAGATAATTCAAATTTTGTTGTTGCTGTTGTTGTTCACACAGTTGGCACAGATGGAAAAGCAGATATTCTGCGATATCCACTTATGCAGACAATACGTAAGTTTATCACCGCATAAACATTGTATCAGTGCTTTCTTTCTGTTGATGTATTTCCAATAAAGCTAGTTGTCTTTGGCATATCAGATGAAGCTAATGCGTTTCACATGCTTTCAATATACCCACAAATATCATTCTTTACTACTTATAAAGATGGAATGGTCTTGTGGTTCTTTCGATTCGTAATTTTTCACTGTATAGATTTTGGCTTTTAAAAGATAAGTTTACAAATAATTTTTTTTCCACTTATAAAGGTGGAACTGGTTTTTAACTTCCTCAATTTGTAGTTTTTTACTGTTTGGTTTTTGGCAATGTAAAAGATAACAGTTTTGTACTGTATATGCATTATTCACTTTAATATTGTAAATATTAAGCACAGAGTTGCAAGTGTCCGTTTTTCAACAGGTTTATACTTATAAGTGAATGATAAGGTGAATGCCGTCTCCCAAACATGAATTTGGCAATCAGGATACAAAGAACTATTCCTGATATAGTTGTTAATGTCTTTGTGACATTTTTGTGATATGGTATGTAATGTTCACCTCTTAGTTATACCGTTGTTATGTCGGATCACTGAAAACCTCTGGTCCATGAGATATGTTCTGGACTGTTTGAGTGAGAAGGTAAACGTTGGTGGTTTTTCTTTCCTTTTTCTGACCATATGGTGGACTTGTAACTTATCAGTTCCTCTTTTCATTCACATTTTCTTAATTTCTGGTAATGTTGCTATTTACCTTGTCGATGATCTTTAAAGAGGATTTTAGTACACTATTAAACTGGATAAAGACTACAGCATGATGTTCTTGAAAAACGTGCATTTTATCAAAATTAATGATTCAGTTGAAACGATTTTATGCATGATAACATATCTTTTATTTTAATGAGAGATTTTTCAACACGAATACGGATATCCTTCTAGAAGGCTTATTTAATTGATATTTGCAAACTATTTATCCCCGGATCATAATGATCAAATCATTCATTTGTTCATTTATTCCAGTTGTTTATAAAGGATAGCCCAAGGAGCAGTAAAAAAAACTTCTTTCAACTGGGGCCCTGTACAAACACCAAAAATACTTTGAAACACACCACTCACTAAACAGTTAGATAGTGTAATGTAAAAATCACAATTTACAAGCCAAGATTTCCTTCACTAAAACAACCAAATTACACAAAATCATGTACATTGTAGTCATTGAGACAGGGGTTCATTTGGCCCAAAGTATTTCCAATAGTTCGGTCAGTAGCAGATGTAGCGAGTTTTACTGCTTCTGGTAAGGAATTCCACAATTTCGTGCCTCAGTATGAAAATTTCTTTCTGTCAGCCTTTGTTGTATTCAACCTTACGTTCATCCCTTGCGATGCAAGTAATGTGGTGTTACGGGTATGGATATATATGATTGGTGTGAAACAATTTCGAAAATGGGGAGTAACCAGGCTGTTAAAACGTTTATATGCTATACTGCACATGTGAATAATTCTGATTTCAACTCAGGCTGTTTTGAAGGGGCGTTTAAGGATTAATTATCCTGCTCGATTATGGAGATATTGCAGTCGGTCCAGTAGAGTATTACTACAGGATGGCCAGAGAACATGTCCAGTATCGAAGTCTGGTAGTACCATTGTTCGGAGAAGTATCTTTGCCGTCTTTTGTGGCAGGCATGATCGTATGCGTACTATGACCCTAATCGTTGAGAAATTTCGGAGCAGGCTTTACTGATATAAGTTGACCATGAGAAGGTCGAGTCAAATCAGACACCAAGATATTTAGAATTGTCAACCTGTCCCAACTCTTCGTTGTCAATATTAATATTCAACTCACTGCCTTGGGCAAGTCGCTGTGTTGTTCCAAATATCATGCATTTTGTTTTTTATGTATTCAGGGTCAATTAACCTGAGCACAACCAGGTATGGGCAAGACTCAGATCCTGTTGTAGTCTCGATGTATTATTTTGTTGTCTTTTACAGAAAAACGATTGCAGTGTCATCTGCATGTAGAGTTATTATCGAATGTTCATTGCCCCAATGAGAAGACCTTTTTGAGTATTATACTGTATACAGTCTGTTACATGAATAAGGGCATTTGCAGTGGAATGGGAAGGCTTAAAACTAGACGTACAAACTGAACAGGTTGTTGGATGTTAGATAACGAAATCTGTCAAACTGGCAAAACAGAAATAAGTCTCTTACTTGATGCTTAAAGTAGAGACCCATATCTGAATATAGGAGTGACTTTTGCAGATTTCCATGCATCTGGAAATACTCCGCTATGCTTTGAAAATAGTTGCAGGAGGTGGTGCTATGTCACGGGCTACTTCTTTTAATACGGGTATGCCATCCAATCCTGTTGGCTTTTTGGAAGATAAGTTTCGAAATAGTGATTCAGCTTTTGAGGCAGTGACATCTTACTTTTCACCTATTGTGAAGAAAGTATCAAGAATCTGGCCTATTTCAGCTGGATTTAGACAGTAGTCGACGTTTTGATTTGAGGTTGATAGAGTTTTGCTTGGCAATATTTCCTTTAGAGATGATCAAAGCTTATCAGTCGGAGACATTTTTTCCTTAATCATATCATCATAGTACTCTGAGCATGCTTTCCGGTAAAGACATAACCGTATTACGCTTTCCTTGTATTAGTCAAACAATATATGTCCTTATTCTGCACGGCTTTTTCTTCATTTCATCACGTTTGTACATGTGTTGTCTTTTTTCATCATTTAGCGATGTGATTTGTGAGCCTCTAAATCTGTGGGTAGGTCTTGGTGCATATATATATATATATAGAGAGAGAGAGAGAGAGAGAGAGAGAGAGAGAGAGAGAGAAAGAGAGAGAGAGAGAGAGAGAGAGAGAGAGAGAGAGAGAGAGAGAGAGAGAGAGAGAGAGAGAGAGAGAGACTGCATTAAACAGTGGCAAAAAATTCTCAGCTACATTTATGTTTGAAACAGCTAAAACTGGTTCTATGGAAAGCTTCGTAAATCTTGTCTAAAATAGTCAATATAAATGTGTTTAAGAGATCTAGCAGTGATCGTCCTTGGAGGTGGTCTGGGTACTTTGATTGTACAACAACAGTACCCATGAAAATCATCACTGATCGATAAAGGGAAAACGCTAATACCTGAAATACTGAAAGCATTGCTGGTAAAACAAGGTCAAATTTGAACCAGTAAAAAATGTTTCTTTCACTGTGTCATTATTCAGCTGATCAAGATCAAGATCAGCCAAGTTTTTTTATTCACTTTATGCTGGCTTAGAAATGTCCAAGTCCATGTCCCCAAGTAGATATAGGTACCAGGATGCACATTGTTTTGTATTGATTCATTGTTCAAGGTGGTTATGCCAATCATGTTGTATGGCTCCAGGTGGTGTGTACATGTTAACGACAATAATGGACTTGGGTAGATGGGACCTTCTTCCTGTCCATGGAAGCTCCAGTGTGTCAAGAATTTAACTGGATCTGTCTTATGCTGGGAGACTTGATTTTACATAGCAAGCTACTGCTCCACCATATCTGTTTCTGTCTTTCTGAGAGACAACATTGTATCCACGCATGGCAAGCTCACTGTTACATATAGATCCATCTAGTTTTGTTTCTATTTCATAAAAAAATATCAACTGGGTTGCTTTGCAAAGCCATTTTCAAATCCAATGAATGACACACTAAACTGTTAATATTATAAGCTGCAATAGTGATACCTTTAGTCCTAAATCTAGGCAGTGGTTTACCAGACTCAGTTGTGTTATCCGCTGATGATACATTTGTTACGTCTGCATTTACTTCATCTACATAAGAGTCACTAAATACTGGCACTGTCCACAGTTTACAGAACCATCGTCTGTTTGACTCTGTAAAGTCTTGATATTCCGTGAGGGTAGAGTTTGTTCAAGTCCTGTGTACCTTTTCGCTGCACAAATAACATAGCTTCATGTTGCCTTTTCCGATTGTTTTCCGGCACATATTACGTGGATAACGGATTAGTTTGCTGGTTATTCCTTTTTCTACAAACCTGTACTGCATCTTTTCTATGCGTAAGACTAGTGGGAATAACATTAACCAGGCTGCAGAGCTTACATAGTAAACTATTGCTGTTATAGGCAGCAAAAGTGATGCCTCAAGTAAGAAATCTAGGCGAGAGTTATTCTGTGAATAGGCTTGATTACCTCCAGTGACCTCGCCTTAAAGGTCACACTTTAGCTGCAGCCATAATTCAAAATTTGAACACTAGACTCCTTTTTGATTCTATCCAAGTGAGTTTTCACAATCAGTACATTTGTGATATGGTCCGGCATTGAACTCTACATCAGCAAATGATTAATACAACAACAGTCATAAAGTTTTAGCCCCATGTTTTGCATACGTCCATTTTAAAGTTTCATCCATTTGTTTCTGTCAGGTGCTTTCACTGTTGGCACAAGTATAGATAAGGCATTTTTACTGTCCATTGAGTGACCGGTGTGCATAAGATCACCAGTAAAAAGTCATCAAGTCATCAGACATCTCTGCACATCTGAAACGTCTTGTGTAAGTCGCAAGTCTGTTCTCTGCCAGGAGCCATGCAGATACAGCAAAGCGTATGATAGCCATTAGCACACCAATGACACCGACTGTCATGTTGGTTTGTGTTGTTAGACAGGATAGTTGGTAATCGTACGTACATCAAAGTATTGGCCATAATTCATTTGCCATGTTTCTTGAATTTGTGCAGCACGTGTGTTGTCCCTGTTTGTGCAGATCTGTCACCTCACCTAAGTTACAGTTCAAATGTAAGATATATGTCCACGTGGAGACAAGTGTCTTGTGTTCCATATCTGTCCTGCATACAAGCACACATGAAAACATCTATTCAGTTCATAATGCCATGCTTTAATAATCAATGCAGCATTACCAGCATAATGAACAGCTCTGTTTATAAAAAGATTCAATTACTTTCTTGATTTGAAGTTTTAATTTATATTGCAGGAATATCAAACGAATGCAAGAAAAGGGTGTTCCTCGTGTACTATCCTGATAACAGACATCATATTGAGGTAGTAAAGACCTTCGCCAGATATCTTCATAATATTTGCAACTGTCACGTGAGACTAGACCTTTGGTGTCAGCGCGAAATAGATCCCGATAAAGTGTACTGGCTTTTCAATGAAATAGAAAAAGCAGATAAAATCGTTGTCATTAACTCTGAAGGAGCGTTCAAAACGTTTCAGGCCTTTCAAAGAAGGAAGAGTGGTGCTGTGTCGTGCGACATCCCTCCATCTGGGGATTTGTTTACGCCAATAATTAGTTCCATCATGCAAAGTCACTACAACAGAGACATGGATGGGGAGTTCAGAAGGAAAAGTGTCATGGTTTATTTCGAATATACGCCTAAAGAAAATTTATTGAATTATTTATGCACTGGATTAACATACAACCTTATGGAGCAGTTTGAACCGTTTCTTCTTAACATCTATGACTTGGAGGGTGAAGGACCCGACAAGTCCCTACACTTTGTTGACTATGATGAAAATAAATACTGGTATGTGTCAGATTCATTCGGAAAGGCGCTTTTTGATTCAATCAAAGCTGCTGTCAGTTTTCACACTGGACTCGATTCTGGCTTTGGATCATCTCCACATTACATTTGTGGTGCCCAACTTCAAGATATTAAACCACCAGACAACTTTGGTGACTTCGATGATGCAGTTACAGCTAAGGAACTTGAGAAATACATCAACAAAGTGAACTTTGATTACGAGAGAAAAATGAAAATTGACTTTCATGATGGTATGGAGTACCAAGTGTAACATCAATTTTGTAGTTGGTTTAGTGCCTTTTATGGACAAAATTGTTAAAAATTTTTTTTTCATTCTTGTCATGTTAAAACTAGACGTGGCTTTCTTGACCATATGGACCTTTGCGCGAACGTTTTGGACTCTTTTGGGTACATACGAACTATAAAATTATGTGATTCAGCTATACATACTATTGCGTTTGGTCGAAATTGACTTGTGTTTAGTTCATTAGAACTAAGGTTTGGATATGGTAATGACACTGTCTTATTCAGACTGTACCAATACTCTGCAAGGCATTGTTGAGTCTATAATTCTTGTCCACGAATTGCCAGAGTTACACTTTTCACCAACAGATAGCTTGGTATGTGTGTTCTCGTGTGTTCACTTGTTCTGTGATGCCAGATGCAGTACTTACTGGTGGCGCCTGCTATCCGTCCTGGTCTTCTGTTTGCTCAGCTGGGCAAGTCTGCAGCCTGTCTGCTGTTTTGTAGGCTGGCTTAAAGAGCCTGGAGTTTGCTGAATTTGCTTCTTTATGGACAGATCCTCCATGACTTGTTTAATTAGGATGTAAAGATAGGCCGATATTTGTTAGTTCTTAATCACGTATTCAGTGGAATCTGACCATCTTTGACACCACGAAATCATAAGACGTGTCACACTTGACACGTGATAGTGTCATGTATCACCTACAATTTCCTAAAGAGAATTATAACATTAAAGTAATCTTGTGGACAAAATTAAAAAACTTAAGCTTACAAGTTCTTGGACAGAATTGTTAAGCTTATACAGTTTCCTGCCTGGACAACATTACGAGGGTTATACGATTTTGCGGACCTTATACAACTCTGTGAAAAAACAACAAATTTGTAACATTTTGTATGCTAAATGTGAGGATTCTTATGACTGCGTGGATACTTAATAAAATTGTAAAATTTAGAGGTTTGTGCAGAAGATCAGTTATCTCATAACGTCGTGCCCAAAATGTAGATTCAATTTCTTAATTTGTTTTATACTTTTGTCTGCAGAATTGTAGGCGCGTTTCAATTCCATATTGTGACTTCATTGATGTGATTTCGCTCAAAATTTTGTTTATCAATTTACCATTTTGTCCACAAAATTGCTCAATTTATCAATTTCGTCCAGCAAATGAAAGGTGTGACACTGGGGATCTCATTTAGTGGGCATCATAAAATTGTGGGTGATAAAGTGGTGCCACCTAGTGTTCAACATTTCTTCGACACCTGTAATGACAAAACAGACGTACTTAAGATTAATGGTAATGGATTCGATGATCAAAATCCAGTGAAATCTGAATTAAAGGAAACACAATATTTACTTTCAGCCCAATATTGTCATTTTGTCGGCAATTGCTATGGTAAAAGCAATAAATACAATTTAGAGAACCAAACGCATGGTTCCTCATGTACCTTCTTTGTGATGGGTTTATAACTTTAACATTGCGCTTTTGTGATGCAATGTATGTTTGCGTGTGAGCAAACCTGAGACGAAGTAGAACACAATATAGTTACTATTTCACATTATCTTTACTATTTATGCTATAAACTAAAGTTGGTGTCGTTATATGTGCGGATTTCCTGTTATCACGGTCATCGTTGAGAAGGAGAAGGCGATAGAGAAGCAGAATTGTTCCATTTGCGCCATTCGCGTTTTTCACCAGCATCTTGTACAAGACTCAAAAATCAACTGTACAGTATCATTAGAAGGTAAATGTGTAAAACCATACCAGGAAAAAGCCTATGCAACTCCGTACCTAAGCAGCATCTTTCTACGATATGATCATCATCTATTAGCTATGTAAGCATTTTTTATGCACGTGTCCCTTATTTATGGGTTGTAATGTAATGTTTCATATGGTGTACTGTGGGATCTTGTAAACTGAATGCATAAAATTATACATGAATAGCGAACATTATTTGTAATATTTTACATATGCCCTGGCTTAAGAAGTGTAGAAACTTTATTTAACCATTAATCTGTTTTATACAACTGAAATTTTGAAAAAAGTACCATGACAGATTTCGACTGAAAACTCCAATGTTGATCACTCTACTGACACCAGATGATGTTAATGACAACTAAAGAGAAGTATATAGTGTCTTTCGGGGTGGGCGGGATCTCAGTAGATGCTTATAGATCCCGCATAAGATATAGTCTACCGACTGCCTTCTCTATTCAGGCTGCTCTGTTGGATGTTGATGTGAATGGCCTCTTATACAGCCCCTTTCAAACCAGTTATCAGCTTTGTGCAAGATTTTGACTTTGCTCGAGTCTACGTTATGTTTGGTGGTCTGTGAATGTGTTAAACTGGAGAGTTGTTTCAACTAAGACGCCAATGTTTTGCCAGTCCCTGCCCCAAACTTCGCTCCATCTCTCCAATGTACGAGGGCGGGCACCGGTTACAGGGGATAAAGTAGATGGCATCACACTGTTTGTCTCTATTAATTTTGTCTTTTGGTGCGCCTGACTGATCTCTCAGTATATTTACACGATTGAAGTGGATCCTTACTTATTTCTTGGTGAAGATGCAGCCATGCCTCTCATAGAAACTGACTTTCTTTAAGACCAGGTACTGGCAAATAAAGACGTGCTTCCCAAAGCATGCTTAAAATTATAGATTTTTTTGTGCCTGCGCAAGAACATATTACAGGAATGAAAACCTTATATTTTTTGTCATGAATTACACGATGGTCTACGGAAAAATTGTGATCAGAAAGACGTTCTTACGATGGCGTCAGCGCGTGAACCTATCAGCTTTCTCTCTGTCTAGACCATATCTGATCTTGACGTGGCGGACATTTAAAAAAAAAAGAATAATGATCTCTGTTTTCGAATGAACATTTCAGTTATCTATTAATTAGTTTCGCTTGGGTTGGTAACTAGGTTTTTCTTAGGGAGGGGGAAAGGAGGATTTAAAAAAGGGGATTGCTACATGTTTTTCCCGTAATTACGACGTTTCATGTAAATTATGAGCAATCCATCAGAACCTAAGAAAACAGCACAGGTTTGATACAACCCCAGACAGTTGATTGCATAAGTCGTAATTAAAAACTCTAGGTGTATTTAACTGATAGAAAGTCCAAGCAGCACTGCGGCAAGGCATACAGGAAAAATGCCATGGCGCTATGGCTGGACCCAACGTTCTGATGGGATAAAACAATTATTTTCAATGATTCCTGCCACTGAAAACAGTGGACTCGAACATTTAATTTTTTTTTCCACTGATGTTTGTTCCACTAAGAACAAAAACTTATCTGATGTGTAAATTAGCTTACTCAATTACCATTTCAAGTTGGTTATCCTATATGTTTACTTAAAAACAAGAATGATTGAATAATTTGAAATTGTTTCTTATTAAAGGCAAGTTGAATAATTCAGGAAGAGGTTTATAGATGACACGGGTAACTTCTTTCAGGAGTTCAGTGCAAATGCCATCTGGACCAACAGCTTTAGAGGTGTCGATGCTTTTGAGAATATCTAAAACCTCATTATCAAATTATTAAATTACCGAGTATATTAATTGGGTGGTCTGGTGACACAGGATCATGAACTAAGTATCAAGATTACTTTGACTTAAGAAAAAAGAATTGAAAAATTTCAGCTTTAGATGCATTGTCGGTGATGTGCTTGCCATCACAAAGAATCATGGAGGGCACTGCCTGAAGATGGTTCCTGCTACAAAAAATACTTGACAGTCTTCCACCATGCTTTATCTTTTATTTAGTTAAAAAAGGTCTTTTTAAGGTAATTAGCTAGTTTGCTATTATGTTCTCCTTCAGCATTATGGAATTTCTCCTCATACAAGTTACGAAGTTTGTTGTATGAAGCCCATAGCTCGTGACTGCGGGAATCATTATTACCGTCTTTGGCTTTAGAATATGCATGCATCACCTTGTTTGCTTATTACAGTGCAAAGGGTAAGTATACTACCGCAAACAGTTAGGAAAAATGGTAACTTCCTTGTTAGTAATACTTTTCGTGGACTTTTCTTAAATAGATCATGAAACTGTATATGACGGCAAGCTCCGCTTGCATTTTTAGAGTGCCCAAACCAGTTGGGAAGTGAGAAGAAATATTTTACAAAACGTTCTATGTCGACTATGCACAATGGTTTCAATTAGTACTTTTGATACTTTTGCCAGTCTGATCCAATATTAAATTATTTTGAAGCCCAAAAACCCAATTTTTCAATTTTTTTAATACTATGCTTAGTGTCTTAAATGGTGTCCGAGCAGGGTATCCATTACGTACTCCATGCTAACAAGCAAAGAAAGCAACATAAATACTGTTGAGTTCAGGTAAACACCAGTTGTTGCAGTTCAGATGACTTTATTGAAGATTGCAGATCAGCTTCATGGTATAATGACTCATGACCAAACTCTCCAAGACATGTATTATAAAATGAATGCTGATACGATCTCAAGAACACCCGAAAACACAAACTCTAATTCTCAACTCTCAACTGACAACACCAGGGTGACAGGGCTTTATATAGAGGAATAGGAGCACACTTCACTGCGCAGTGCACTTTGTGTATCTGCCTTCACAACAGTACGGTTACTTAATTTTGCACATACACTGTGGACCAGCCCCTTCACTCTCCACATTCTCAGGAATGTGCATGCACACATTATATGTGGTCTTAAGCTGAAACAACACATTTTACACAGTGAGGGTTATCTATTGGCACATCAGCACAGTTCACTACTGTGCTCCTCCACCACAGCATTGTCCAGTGTTCTTGCACAATAAAGGTGGGATGGTCAGATGCAGATGCTAGTAAAGGGACAGAAGGAAATCAGTCATCATAACTACTTCACACCCTGGCTCATTGTTTTAACATAGCTTTGATCTCACATCTAAAGGAAAAGGGACAACTTCTGTTGAACCTTTTCAGCCAAGTCATAAGAACAAAATTTTGAAATGCATAGACAGCTACTTATACGTGTAGTCCAGGCTCGCATGCAACACAGCTGCCCTTTGGCTTTGCTTTGTCCCAAAGCATTGGGTACATTCAAAACAAAACTGAAAACGCACAACAGTATATGTATTGTAATAAGCAGACATAATAAGCATACGAAGTACCTTATGCAAATTTTCAAATATAAAAAGACAAAATCATGTTTTAGCCTGGAAAACATCAATAACTAGCACGAGTTTGATCAAATAGATGCTCCCATCATGTAAATATCACAATAATGTGCACCCCCCTCCCCCCAAAAAAGAGCTGCTATAGCTATTATAGTAACCAAGGCCACAATACGGACTAAAAACTTCATATGTAACATGGATGTCATCCCAGACAAAGCTGTCATACAAATGATGTACTTGTATATTTTAAACTTTTAAACATTATTATACCATCCGTTCTTGCACATTTTCACCTGCAACTTCATTGCCTCACCACAAGAATCTATAGGTCATTTGTATGCGGAGAAAGCAAATATCATGTACAAAAAAGTTTTTAAGATTTGATGATGGTGACAAGGCTGACAAATAATTTGTTCAACCATATAAGAACAAGTACCTCTGTTTACACTTTGAAATCAAGATATCTGATTTTTGGTTCTTATCTTAGTGAGCCACCACCATAATCTTACTCTCTGAATATGTGCACACTATACCCTAAGTCATTGTCTCTAATAGCTGGGCCACCAAGGAAACACACAGTGTTTAATATTACACCAGAGTAAATAAGGATCCCATCATTCAAAATGAGAAAGTGCCTTCTGTCTTTTTACCATTTTTAGTGGCAGGGCCCTGTTAGTGACTTCAAAACCAGCAAAACACAATGTATTCTGCTACTTCATATCATTTCATGCAAAAATACCTTGAAATATATGATAAAAGATGAAACTACAAAGCACTCTGACCTACACAACACTACCAGGAAACTTTACAAGTCGATGAGATCCATCTTCAGAACATTCATAAACAATTGATGCTGTGCCATTAACTTCAATTGCATTTTTTTAACATACCACAGCCCTCTTCCAAACCTATTATTCATGTCTTCTATCCCTGCATGGGTACACTAATCTAGTATTATATGTTACTATGATTACAGAGTTAAAATTCATCACCATACCACAAAAGTATATAACACTGGTATCAATTACATAACTTATCTGTCCTAAGTAACATTAGGCAGTCGTTTCTTAATGAGATCAGGAAGTTTACATACCCGATTCTGGAAATAAATGCCGACTCAGTTCTTATACTGCATAAACGTGTTCATATGGCACTCGCACATAACAACCTCCATTGAACTAGTCTTTTTTTGAAAATCAGGATTTGATCCAGTGAATATGTGCATTTCCATTTCAGCTAGGCGATCGGTGCCAAAAGCTGCAGGTTCGAGTCCCATTCATTCCGAACATAAAATATATTAGACACATGTAGATGCACTGGTGGTGGGAGGGTTTGGTGAAAGGCTTGACTCCTGTTGGCCATATGAGGCATCTGTAGCCATTGCATTGATGCTTGGCCCAACAGGCAAGTATACTGTTGATGCTGTCTGCTGATCTGAGTGTCCATTTTCTGATGCTATGAGCCATATCTGGACTGTTATCTGTTGTTCCATATTTGCCTGGTTACCTTGTTATCATGGATTGGGGTGACACTAACATTTCCCACTACAGGATACACAATCAAATTTGGGTTTGCCAAATGTGAAAAGTCCAGAGTCTGTATCTCAGCGGCTTCTGTACTTTCAGTTGGTTTACTTTTGTGAGGGGCCTGTGCGTGTTTAGCTGCATAATGTCTCTTTAATGAAATTCTGTTGTAGATAGACACATTACAGACACCAGAAATGTAAGCTTTCTTGTCTTTCATCTTGGACAAGATCTTAGAGTTCAATGTGTATTTAAGTTCCGAACTCAACATATAAATGAGTTGGGATGAAGACAGCACACACATGGCACAAGGAGTCAATTGTGTTGTGGATGAGCAACACAGTACACTGTGGGTGAGGTGCAATTGTCACCACACAGTTATAAAACAATCAGTGCAAGCATGTTGGTGTGGTAATTTAACACTTACTGTCTATTTGGGAGTGTGATGGATGGACCCAAAGTCTGTCAGATGGGTTTCCTCGCCTCTTGCTCCTCCTATGTGGCTGGGGAAATGTATGAGTGCTTGCTTCTGGTTTGTGCATGTCACTGTCATTGGGACCAATTTCTACCAACTTTTGCAAGCAATTGTCACCTGTTGTACTTTTTGAAGGTACCAGGCTTTACCTCCCTGAACTTTGGGATGGGACACAAGATCTTGGGGGTGTCACCACTTTTGCTCCCTTGGTTCAAATTAAAGCTTAGCTGTCTGGCTCAATATGGAATTTCAACAGACAAAAAAGGCTTTAGTCTCTGATGGTGTAAAGTGTTTGCTTCCCCATTTTGCTGTACTCTAATCTCAAATATGAGGTCACTCCATCTGTTTCCACCACGTTTGGGCCACCCCAACTATTTTGCTGCACTTCAGAACCGTTTTCTTCTCTTGGAAGCACACCAAAAGCTAATTGGGCTGTTAGGGTCACCTCACGACCTAACATTAGCATATTTGGGTTTTAGCCTGTTCTGTTATACTGGGCACTCCAAAAAGCTACTGTAATTGGGGGTAGTTATGCATCCCAATTCTTTTGGTCTGCTTCACTATATGTAGCAATCATGTCTAACAATGTTTGATTGAGCCCCTCTTCCATTCCGTTTGAGCTTGGGTGGAATGGCTTCATTCTTGTTTTGTGAATTTCCAGTAATTCTTCAAATAAGGATGACTCATAATTTGATCTTTCATTTTAATGTTAGTCAAAACTTGGCCAAAGTGTGCAAAAAAATTTCTCCACAAGTTTTTTTTTTTTTTTGCACGGCATCTGTTTTGAAATCTGAAATAGCATACGCATCTGTCCACTTTTCAAAATGATCATAAGCCAAAAGTACATAACAGTTCTCCTGGTTACTTACAGGAAAGGGAAGCAGTATATCTGTAGCCACTCTGCCCTTTGGTGCACCAACAAAATAGGTACCAAGGATAGCTCTATACCTCTTAGAGGGCGATTTGCCGGCACCACACTCAGCACATTTTTTCACTGTCATGGACAGTCTCTTCAGCTTGTTCCGATAAAAACCTAGCTTGATTTTGTTTATGGTTTTGTTGCACGCCCGTTGACCTGTGGTCATGGAGTTGTCTACACTCTCCATCACTTGAGACCTAAGATCTGGATCTTTACTTTGAATGCCAGCAATTTTATCTTCACAATACCCCTGTATCGAACCACAGGGTATTTTGGATGGTATAGTACCAGGACCATTTGGTATTTTCTTGCCTTTAAGGGGATTCAAGCTCAAAGAAAATGCAGGCTTGTCTGTGCCAACATTTTTATGGCTTGCAGTAGCATTCTCTCTCTCTCTCTCTCTCTCTCTCTCTCTCTCTCTCTCTCTCTCTCTCTCTCGCTGTCAACTTTGGCCACACGAAAAGGTTCTGTTATTCATCTTATCACTATGTTGTGAAGTCTTGTGGATTCTGGGCACCAGGGTGGCAGTAACAGATACGACATCAGGACAGAACTTACAGCCAAGACAATTCTTGACCATAGAAATGCACCGACAAGGAGTCCAAGGACCATGCTCAGGTACACATGCAGAATGTGTGTTGTGGACTGATGGAAACAACAAGGAGTCTAAGGACCATGCTCAGGTACACATGCAGAATGTGTGTTGTGGACTGATGCAAACGATTTGTTCACTTCTTTGCCTTCGTAGTGGTGAGCTAAACTGCTCCCCTTTGGTTACTTGTGCCACTAGCGGTTGGGGGTAACTGGCAACTTTTACTTGGACAGACAGTCTTGGACATCAAAAGCTCAACATCATCAATCTCTGCAAAGTCTGACCACTCTTTATGGCTTGTTTTGCATTTACCACACCCACCACATGGAAGGTCTTCCAGAACTGTTGTACCATCATAGCATTGACAGATGTTCAGAGATCATTTTCTGCAACTTTTTCAGAAGCTTGTGCTTCAGTCACTGTTTTATCACTTTTTGTAGGTACCATGATGAGATGAAAAAACAATGGTTTGCTTACACACAATTCATTTAGTTCATCTACATGTTGTTTATAATGTTGACCAGATTTCTCAACAACCACTGTAGTTGAGCTTGCTCTTGGAAGCTGAAAATATCTCCATGGATCACAGCAATCTCCACCATATGTCAACCAGAATCAGACACATGTGCAGCGTCACCTTCTCGAGATATTGTCTCTCCATATTCAACTTATGGCCACACAATTGTATAAATTTGCAGTTTGTCAAAGTTCACCATTACTTGTGGGGCACTCAAAACTTTCACTGTGAGTATTTTGTGAACCTAAGCTTACAATGACTGCTCTTCATGAGGTTGAAAAACCTGTCTTAGCAGCTCTACCCTTTTTTGTCTTTCTCACTCTCTGTGTTATGCTGTTCTGGACAATTATGTGGAAACTTCGGTTGTGGTATCACAGCAAAACAAAACTCCATATGCTGTCAGTTCCTTATTCAGCATGGAATCCTATTGCGAAGCTGACACCAAAGCTGAGTTCAGGGGAAACATCGGTTCTTGCAGTTTGGATGACTTCATGGAAGATTGCAGCTCAATTTGACGGTATAGTACCTTATGACCAAACTCTCTTGAACATATACAGTCAGGCCGCCGTTAACCGTCACTTGATAATTCGGCACCCTTGAAATTCGGCAGCAATGAGCTGTGAACGGATTTCCCCCATTGATTTACTACATGATAATCCGGCACCCTTGAATTTCGTCACCGGCATGTTAATTGCAGAACAAAAGAGCGTTTTTCAATGTAATTTGCCTCTTTAATCCGTCACTTGATATTCAATGGAGTATATACCTTGCAATAACATACCTGATTGCGCCGTACCGCAAAATCAACAATCACCTGACGTGTTCCAAACAAGTTCCGAGTTGATTAGACGTTGTATTGTTCCCGCCTTAAATGGCTAAAGTTCATTGCAATGGCCAGAATCCAATGAGGGATTTTGTGGTGACGACGTAGCAAAAGTTTGGCGCATCGAAGAACAGTTAAAAGATTTGAAAAGTGAGCGCAGTAAACAAAAAAAAAAGATTTCGGATTTCTTTGCGCCAAAATAAGCTATTAAAGGCAAAATATGTCCAAATACATGTGTGAGATTAACATTGGGGTTGGCACATTTATGCCCGCTCGCTCCATTAATTTTGAACGTAACATTAATTGTACATATGGATATGGATATGAATACACTGAATGAATTTTTTCCTTTTTTCCTATAATTTGCACGTTTCGTTATTAAAATTTCATATGATTGGTAATACGTGTATGTGATTATGTTTTTATTTACTCATTATTAGGTGCAAATTTGGTCTCCTATTCTCTATACATCCTGGTGAATTATACTGTGATTTGTTAATCTGGCAGCCTTGTTAATCCGGCAAAATGACCAAAAACAGATGGTGCCAGATAAACGCGGCCTGACTGTAATAAAGTCAATGGTGACTGGATCTCTAAAACTCCTGAGAACACAACTCTAACTCTCAACTCTTACCTGACTACACCAGGGTGACAGGGTTTAATATAGGGCAATAGTAGGACACTTTACTGTGCAGTGAACACTGTGTATCTGCCTTCACATCAGCACAGTTACTTAATTTTACACATACACTGTGGACCGGCAGCACACCTCAACATGCAGTGCACAATGTGTATCTACCTTCACAACAGCACCGTTGCTTACTTTTTCATATTCACTGTGGACCTGCAGCTTCACTCTCTGCACTCTCAGGATTGTGCATGCACACATTATATATGGTCTTTACTTAAAACTGCATAGTTTTCATAATGAGGGTTATCTATCGGAACATCAGCACAGTGCACCTCAGTTCATTACTGTGCTCCTCCACCACAGCATTGTCCAGCGTTCTCGGACCATAAAGTGGAGATGGTCAGATGTAGATGCTAGTAAGGAGACACAAGGAAACCAATCATCATAATTACTTCACACGCTGGCTCATTGTTTTAACATAGCTTTGCTGCATGATCGAGACCTCGCCGGTGAAAGTGAGCTACCTTACATGAATCTACCACTTCAAAACACTTCGAAGGCTTGATGTGCCGTGAAAGCTAGGTAGCTTTCACGTCATCTCCCAAGCCATGATCCAGAGCTCGCTCTTCTGTCTTGAGCGCGAGATACTTTTCACGCATGAAAAGTACCTCGCTTCCTGAGCATGCGCACTTGCAAGCTTAAATTACCAGGTTGCCACTGCCGTTTTTTGCGCTCTTGTCCTTATTGCCTGCGCAACATTATACGGTATTTTCTCTTTATGGCCTTGTTATTTGTAAGTTTAACATTTGCTTGTTTCTAATAAATAACACTATATATTTGATGAAATTTATCATTTGTGAACACTGCCAAGGGCATTCTAATGATTGTCCCGCCTTCAGGCTTACACTTACTTATTTCTCGTTAGGATACCAATATTAAATACTATCGCGCGGCTCTGGTTCCGCGAGGTAAGTTTCACGGCGAGGTATGTCTGGAAGGGAGCGGACTGCTTGAGCACGAGGCAAGTTTCATGCATGAAGAAGACCTCCCCGACCAGTAAGCTTTGGAACTGCTTTAATAATATTGGAACGATCTGGGAGGGGGGGGTTATAATATATGAAACCAAAAGTATATATTTTACAAATATTTCAGAGCATCAAAAATGGTATGATATATGCTGTGGCCGCGATTTACTTTGATATCCAAATTAAATGTATTTTTATGCAACTGCCCCGCAATGCATTGTGCCATGTTCAAAATGCTGCTCCGAAAAAAGGGTACCAATTTGCATGATTTGTATTGCTATGGTAACGACTTGGACTTGGATTTGTAACTAACGACGATAACTGCTTCAGACACAACCGAGCGGGCAGATTAAAGTTTAGATAGTAAGTTATGTTTTAAACGTACTTGAACGACCGTTTGTCCTGGCAACTCAAAGAAATTACACCTGGAACCTGGTGAAATATTACGATAACAGTCGTCGAACAACCAGGGCTATGCTGCTATGCTGTTTCTCCGACCCAAGTAAACCCTTCAGACAATTTGAAATAAAATCCTGTGTTTGAGTTGACTTTACTGCAAAATAACGGCACATGCCGGCCACTTTCTCGATAAAAAAATCTTTCAGCCATGGTCGATCATTTTTGATATTTTATTAAGGAAAGGCAGCTTGAAACTTTTTTTATGTTTTATGAAATATATTTAGGGTCAGACCTTTTCAGTAGGGTCGGTCGAGCTACCGGAACCACACATTTCTGTTAGGCCTTAAGCAACTTGGATCTGTTCAAACATGTTTAAAATGCTTGTTCTTCTCTCTTTTACAAATTACCTCCTTTCACGTCAGATTAATTTGTTACCTGGGCAAAGCCGGGGGCATTTGTGTAAGCGAAAAAGGTCCCTGAGTGTTCGGTTTTTCCTATATATTTTATAATGATGTGTCAAAATGAATGTTGAACCAAGTTAGTTATTAGTCGTACAATGTCTTGTGAAACAGATCTGGGATAACATAAATATAGAAATGTAAAAAAAACATATTTTGGGAAAAGAAACTCATGAGAATATGCTATGAACAAATTGGAAGGGGAAGTTTCTTTTTGATAGGGGATGATATTTTTGCTTTGTTTTAGGGGGTTTGTTTTGTGTTTACTTTTTTTTGTTTTATATTGTGTATTTTTTGCTGTTTGTCTTCAGTGCTGGGTTTTCCGATTTGCTTAGTTACAAAAGGGATAAAATGATGGTCTCCTGGGCTGGAAAACAGATCTAGGCTTATGCAAGACAGCTTGTTTAAAAAGTAAAATGTGGCAAATCAAGAGGTCTAATGCTGTAAACATACCAGGTAAGCATAGATATGACGTTGAAGATAAGGTTAGTTCAATAATACACTTTCTGAATAGAGGGCCCGTATGTCACATGATATCATTATTTACACATGTTCATGTCACAATGCGGAAAGCCGCATACCACTGACCTTTCTTCAAATGAGACAGGTACAGGTGAGGTAATAGGGGACAAGATTAGAGACCCTCGTGTGCAATTACAAACTGAAAAATGATTCAAAATGAGAAATAATACAAATGTGTTTGGACACATTTTTCTTCTGTGGATTACTCTTTCACTGGAGGGATATGGACTACCTGATGACTGTGACCTCGACTGTACTTTGAAGGTACGATCATTGCTTATCATTCCATAAACAAATATTTCAACAGCCAATCAATTCGTTTTAGTAAGTACGAGCTTGTGCATGGATCAGTAGCAAAATGGCCAAATGTAAAATATTGGCTCACATATACAAATGGTTTAGGAACTGGATTCCCTTCACAAGGAGATGGTGGGGAGTTGACCCATACATGTAAATCATCATAGCGGATCTTTGTGAAATTTATTGTAAATTTTGGAGGAAATGCATTTAATTAAAATGTAATCTTCTATTAGAGAAACGTACACAGAATGAAGAAGATGCAACCGTCAAAGGTCATGATTTTAATTCAGTTGGCTCAGTTAATCTGGAAGTTAGTGTTGTAAAACGTTCCCTTATTTTCTGTTCCACATACCTGTCATGCATTGAAAGTTAACACAGACACTCCATAAATGTCCATGTATTTTCTTTGATCCCTGCGCCCCAACAATTCACAAAATATTAACGTTCTTTAAGTATTTAACCTTGTGTGATTTGTTGTGCATGTGCTGGCTGGCTGTCTGGCTGTTTGTGGATTGAACAAATACACTGCACTGATAATACAGGGGCAGAGAGTACAAACTTTATAGGAAATGGCGACCATACAAAGATATGTCATTTGGGTCAATATGTCAGGATATTTATCAGACCAGATCCTGTAAACAGCTTAAAGCTGTTTAAAATAATAGAGACTTGCACAACATTGATAAAACTTAATTTCCTGCATTGATAAAACTACGTGGAACCTTACGCCGCCATGTCCGCGCGCACACTTTGTCATAAGGATTATAGCAAAGCTTTCAGCGTTATAAACGTTGCAGGGCCTTCAGTGTTATAAACGTTGCGTCTTTTATTGTTGGACTGATTTCCCATTTTTTTCTCGATATCAAGATCAATACACCCTGAGGAAGCAGCTTTCCTAAACGCACTGTGAGGCGGGTGGGGGATACTTCCATGTAGGATTGTACTGGGTATGTGCCGCGGGAAAGACATTGCTTTTATTACTCTCAGGATTAGAAAAGCCCTCCAAAATGTACACCGCTGAATTAGGATAGGGGTAACAATTAGGATGCACCAATGCAGCACTCCTTTCAACACATTACAGGATTAAGAAAGGGTACCTTTTTACATCTGGTGTAAGATTAAGAAAGGGTATTGCATAAAAATGTCCGAGGCACACACACACCCTGATGTTGAGTATGTGCCCCCCCCCCCCCCTCCTCAGCTGTGGTGGCACCCAGAGTTCGGGTCCAACGATGGGGGGGGGGGATGTCTCGCCCGAAAACTGAGTCAAGCGAACGCATAACGCCATAATAATATTTGCGTTTTAAACACCTTGCTTTTCAATCATGGTTGTTCATGCCCACATTTTCGTGACGTGCTTTCATCACGATCGTTGATCTGTCGTCTAATCTGAGGACAGGAAACTGTCTTGAACATACTGATAAGGATAAACGAGTCAACAACTTCGCTCAGTGCTGTGAAGAACGCGCTGCTAATTGTGTACGCCTTATCATAGAAGGCATCAGGCATTCTAGGTCAAATTAGTATGAAGTAGTTTTAGATTTTAACCCCGAATGGGTCCAGAACGAGGCGCATTTACGTGCAGCGGGTCACTCTTCTGTGAATCCAAACATGATTCAACCAAATGGGTTTCGTTCGTGTCTAGTTGTAACAATTAAACTTAAACTGCCTGATTTCTGCTTCGTTTCTGTGATTTATAAAACGTTTCCGTTTTGTTCCCTTTTAGGAAGATGAAGATAAATATGTGTTATAAACGTCATAATTAGTTTCTTTTTGGGTTTTTTGGGGGGATGGGTGTGTTTTGTTTTGGGTTTGTTTGTTTGTTTTTTTTTTTTTGTTTTTGTTTTTTTTTGTTTATTTGTTTGTTTGTTTGTTTTTTTGGTTTGTTTTTTTGTTTTCTTGGGGGTGTTTTTTTTTGTTTTTGCTTTACGTTGCTTTTCAAAAAGTAGTTTTTTGTGTCTGAGAATGAAAGAATTAGAACCAGTACAATTACCACCAGAAACTTAGGGTACACTAGAAGTCATACTGTTTGTCAACCGCGGGATCTGTCTCGAAACGCAAGGTTCTTTACATTCAGCAGGGTATCTAATTGGATTACAAATGCCCAAAGCGAGTTTGTGTGTAATTATGTATACAGATACCACCGAATACAGTATGGAAACATCTTAGGATCAATTGTATTTTATGAGCCCATTTGATATCATTGTCTCTGCAAAAAAGCACCCACCCACCCACCCACCCACCCCCCAAAAAAACAAAAAGAAAAAAAAACAAAAAAACAAAAATGCGTGTGAAACTGTCGATGTGGTTTGAGATGGGCTATTGCCCATTAAAATCGCCCACTATGGATGCCAATTGTAATCATATCTGACAATAGATGTTGTGTTTTGAATGAAGCTGCATGATTGAAAAGAATGGAAGGACAAAGTAAGCGACACACTGTGACAACAAACTTTGCACACTTCCTCACTTACAGTTAGAACAATAATTTTGCTCTGGAGTGTGAAGTCGCTCTGTGTACAGGAAGAAGCACTATGGAATTAAAAATAAATCGCAAGTGCGATTACATTAAAATCTATGTTCCAGCACAACCTGCACAGCTCGTGGTAAAGTTATAAAGTGTATTTCCAAGTAAAGAAAATTTATCTTTATATATATATATATATATATATATATATATATATATATATATATATATATATATATACATATATATATATATACATATATATATATATATATATATATATATATATATATAAAATTCCGTGTGTTTGTGCTCTTTGGTAGAGCAACATCTTATTTCAGGGTCAAAATTTCTTTATTTACGGAACGGACAACATTAGATATTGTTCGAGCTGTACAATAATGCCTACCATTTTCAAACTGTTTAGTCGTCATATATTCATACTTCCGCAAGCAGGAGAATCCACGCATCTTTCATACATGTAGGTCAATTGTATTTTATATGCAAGGGTATTGTCTGAAAATATAGCTTGATTGTCATGCCGAATACTGCTGCTTTTTCAGCCTCACTTGCCATGTATGATCCGAGAATATCGATGTAAGTATTACAAGCAATATTGTTTCTTTTATGATTTGGCTAAAGATTTTCACGGTACACTTGCATCTTCGACAAATTAAATTAACAAGATTTCGTCTGCAGAACATGAAAGAGATTGGATGGTAGTAGGCTTTGACCTCCTGTCTCGTCTTCCTGTCCTCACAAAAAAGCGTGCAAATTCACCTAGGATGTAAAACATCTATAGCATCGGTAGCCTTAATGTTACATTGAGGGTCGGGCTTGAATTTTGAACCGTCTCTACCTTTTCAGTCAAAGCACAAATTGTCATTAACACATGTCCGTCAAGCAGCTTTCCTTGTCCTCATTCTCCACTAAAACTGTGTCACATGTCACATCAGCACGCACACCACCCATTGTGTCAGTGTTTTTTTTTTTTTTTTTTTTTTTTTTTTTTTTTATTGTTTTATGTTTTTACTCCTTCGTTCATTCATTCATTCATCTGTTTTACCATGGAATCGTGATTCCCTGCTTGAAGAAGCAATATCCACAAAGTTAAATATGCCATCACACTACCAACTTGGTATGTTATTCCGGCTTATCGGAAGTGGTTTATTAATACCGAAGAAATTGCGTGACTTATTGCAGTACTTGTTAGGATTTCCCTTGGTTTGTTCAAGTGGTCTAGCTGCAACTGTTTATTTTACAAGCACTGGGACAGAATATAATGCCCCAGTTTGTTTCTACTTCAGTTATACACTGGCAGGTGGTTTACCTAGAATAAGCCACCCAGCTAGAAATCGTAAATACTGGCTCAGGGGTAAGTCAAATTGTTCTTGTCTGAACCTTTACTATACAAATTTAGTAATTATGTTTTGTTTCACAGGTAGTCTTCTTTCATAATGAAGCTCTGCTTTTAGAGGAAAAACTTCACGTATTTAGCTAATTCATCTTTTGCCACGTACATATTTATTCATTATTATTTGCGTTGTTTTGGCTGAATGCTCATCTTAGACAAGTAGCCGCTACTCAGAGAGACATGTATGGGTATAGGCTCCGAAACATATTCGGAGTTGTTGCCGGCTTATTTGGGCATATATAGCCCAAGCCAAAATTCTACAGAAGAATGTGTGCAATATGGACAATAGTACTTCCATATGTATATGGGTTAGACAGTGACAGTTTAGTTTATGGAGAGTAAAGAGTTTGGACTGCGGAATAGGTAAATGGCTACTAGGAAGTGGTTCTGGACAAAATGACACAAATACAATAGATGAATTATCTTTGACCAATGAGAGTTTCAACCTGGCTTATTACACTGAGGACTATGAGAATATAATTACTGTAAGCCTGTTTTTGACCCCATAATTCCCTCCACGTCCGGATTCTTGTTTCTACTTATGAACTTGTTTTCCGGGTTTGATAACATTCAGAAACGCACGTGTGTGTGTGTGTGTGTGTGTGTGTGTGTGTGTGTGTGTGTGTGTAGAGAAGGAGAGAGAGAGCGAGAGACAGAGAGAGAGAGACAGAGACAGAGATAAAGAAGTGACTTATTTTATTTGAATAATGGCATTTCGCCAGGCTAGTGGGTAGTATACATACATACATACATACATACATACATACATACATACATACATACATATATATATATATATATATATATATATATATATATATATATATATATATATATATATATATATATATATATATATACATATGCCCTAAGTGGTAATTTTCCCGACGTCTCAACAAAGTCAGTGGTACATTTACACACTAGCACTTACGTTACTTGTTAATTAACGAAGATCAATTGCTTTCACCAGTGAAGCTTTTATTTTGGACTTCGTTTTAGTTCAATACTTTTTGCTCCGTCTTTTGAATTCGGCCAAATGTTCTCATTTATGTTGATTGGCAAGCTTCATGGAAAGCACTGTTACATCAGTACTCTTTAGTATTATCCCCCATTCACACCTGTTACATGCTTGTCATGCAAGCATAGTAAATGACTGACTCAATAATTTTTGCTTTTTATGTGATTTAAGTTTGGTTGTCATGATTTGAAGAATTCAATATGCAATAAATTTTGTTTTGTGTATAGTCGGTGTGTTGCATGAAAACTTTTCTTCACAATTTAGACCCTCGACCTCCTGACGACAGCGCCGCCGTGTGGCCGTCGAGACCCAAAGATGCGGACGTATTTTACAATGACAGCTGCGCTCAGTTGTTGATTGCCTGGAGGCTACCAGAGGATCGTAAGGGTCTGTTCAACTGTTTTTTGTGTCCTCAAATAGTTTTCTATCAGCACTTGTCTTCCTATTTTGCGGTCAAACAGCATTGTAAAATTTCCATCTCAAGCATATCCTTTCTATGTAATTCTGGCCATCCAACAAACTAGATGTGTTCTATATAACTCTGGCTATCCAACAAAGCAATTATCTCCAAAAATTGTGGCAATCCAACCAATCAGATTCTACCTATCTAATTCTGGTCATCCAACCAAGTTTTGCCAACATTTGAGAACGCTTGGTAGGGGCTTCACGACGGCAGAACACACATGCTGCCGTAGTGTAATTTGAATACTGTTGCTCTGATGGCCCGCTTATTGTAGAGACTGCCACCGGCATAAACAATATAATACAAAGAGTATCATACCAAAATACATATGTACTTCCCTACAGCAACACTAACGACGTTATTATAAACTTATTAAAACTACGCCAAATCATTTACAAATTACACTCGAATTAAATCGTCAGTTTTGTGACCATAGCACCGCGACACGTTGTCTATATCTGCTACTCGGCTTACTCATCTCAGCAGGGATTGAGTCTACAGTCACCGATAGACTAGGATGTCAACTGCGATTGGGACGATGGCATAAAAAGTGGACAGCTGCCGCGGTCGCTTCTGCTTTTGCTGATGCGTTATCCCAAAATTTAACCTGGGTGGACTTAAAACTTATTGACTTGAATAACCCAACCGTCACCTAACTGCCACACTCTGTTTGATGGTTTGTTTATACAAGTAAACATAAATAAAATATTAAATATTGAAATCAACTTGTCTTCCACGATTCAAAAATACTTCCATTGGTAGTGACTCAAGCACAGAAAATGTTACTGGTTCGGCCACAACATATTTTATATGTACCTTTGTTACCTGTAATCAGTGTAAGTTGAGGGGGGGGGGGGGTAAAGATACAGTTAAACGCAACCTTTTAACAGGGTGATATGTAACAGTATACTGAATTTTGGTGGAGACACTGATGCCAACTACTTACTCAGAGTCTTTGAATCAGATTGAATTGACGAACGAATTCACTATAAGCCAGTGTTGATAAAACAATTCTTATTCTGACCACAAGCAATTCATTTCGTACCTTCAAAACAAAAAAAGCAAATCAGTTTACTGTTTTAAATTTAAGTTGTCAATCTTTAAATGCCAAACTTAATGAAATAAAAATTGTGCTACATAGTTTAGACGCTCATGGTTGTCTACCTAGTGCAGTGTACATTCAACAGCCCTAAATACTTGATAAAATAGACCTCTTCCGCTATCAAATTAAAAATTACTCTCTGTACTCCAAAGCCAGATATTGTACAGCTCACGGTGGGGTGGCAATATAACTTAAAGAAACTTATAATTGCCAAGTTTTAAATTTATGTCAGAATTAGAATGTCTGGGAAGGTCACTTTGTGGAAGTTGTCGTAAATGCAAACAAGAAAGCAATCCTCGGTAATATCTAAAGACCACCACGAGATCTTACAAATAATTATGAATAATTTATAGACGTAATGCCTTCCTTATTAAGTAATTTATCGAAATTAAAATATGAAGTCTTAATGGAGGAGATTTTAGTATTTACTTGCTAATATATATAAAATAAGGCGATATATGCCACTTACTTTGATGCCATAACTTCGGTGGAGTTCTTTTCCCAGTTTACTCTCCCTGCAAGGCCTCTGTGATAGACGCGGTACGATTATTGTTTTTTTGGGGGGGGTGTTTTTTGGGGGGTTGTTTTTTGTTTGTTTGTTTGTTTGTTTGTTTGTTTGTTTTTTTTGCTTAAATTATCAGACATTAGTCTAAATTTTGCTAATGCTGGAATCTTTACTACCCGTATTTCTGACCATCTCCCCTGTGTTTCATCCTGCACCTTAATCTATAAAAATACGTCCGAGACATTTTAATCCCATTGACGATTTTAAAGAGGAAATTTATGTGAATTTACATAATTGTTATAATCAAAACTTTAATACTGATTCAGTTTAGTCTCAAAACATCATGCAAAACATTATAACCAATGCTTTAGATAAACACTTACCAGTAAAAAGTGTTAAGTATAATACACATATACATAAAAGGGCTTCGTGGATAACTCAAGCAATTGGAAATTCTGTAAAATATAGAGATAAGATGTATAGGGCATTACAAATGTTGCCTGCCATCTGTATTGATTATACTGTCCTAAATTTTAATTTGCATATGTAAGGTAACATATTAAAACGCTCTATGAATAAGGCAAAAAGTTACTATGATTGTTCTTCCCGTAGGTATAGAAATGATATTAAGAACACAATTGATAAGGTTTTAAAAACATTGAAAAAGAGAAAATTTCCTGCAGTGTTCATGATAAATGGAAAACCCATAAGTAACAAAGAGGAAATTGCCAATAATGCTAATGAATACTACACCAGTATTGCACCTTTGCTAACCTAAAAAAATAACCATGCCAAGGAATACAACCTTTGAAGATTATCTGTCAAATGCTATTCCTCATGGATCTATTTTTCTGGTCTCCGAAGCAACTGTAATGAATATTATTAGCTCATTGAAAACTAAAAATAGTTATGGACACACTGGGGCCAATGAAGGCAAAAGTGTCAATTAGAATAGCCATATTTGGATGATATGCTGAATACCTATGTTAGAAAAATCTACGAATGTGGACATGTTCAGTGAGCTTGAGATGACATTGAAGTGAGCTTGACGGTCACTTTAGTGATCTGGATAGGTCTTTTTCCGTCTTTGTGACACATAACAAGAAATCGCAACAAGCAAAGAGAACAAGTTGTGTAAAATTTTGTGTAGAACATTTTGAAAAATAAAAGAAATGAAATTAGCCCAAAAATAAAACAAAAATTTACAATGGATATTTTGCGATATTTTCTTCCATTTTATATGACAGGCATACATCCGTATATAATATAGGTAAAACATAAAGGTTACGCTTATTTGGTAGATCATTTTTTAAAAATCACCCAAAAATAAAAAATAACGTCAATTTGAAATTTTAGCCCATAAACCCAATGTTGGCGGTCATCTTGGATTGTGAAATCGAAATGGACGCTCTGATTTCAAATTGATATAATTTCTATAAGAGTGAAAAATTCCCGTGAACTTTCTTTCAAAATCATCTACTCTTTTAGCTGCATCCGATGGTTTACATATTTTAATGAGGCAAATCGAAACTTCTCTAATATTTGAGAAAAATACCTTTTCTACCCAGAATTTTCTAGATCACTAAATTTTTGGTTATATGCCAAATATTTTTTTTCATGATAATCCTCAGACTCCAATGTGTTCAAATCAAATGGCCATTTGGAGTATATGTATCACTATCTGGGTGAAAATTGACATGAAAATTTGTTTACAGCTACATTTTGGTGTTAAGGGTCACGTCATGGTCAATTGAAGGT
The DNA here is from genome assembly GCA_964020975.1 of Hermodice carunculata. Taxonomy (NCBI): domain Eukaryota; kingdom Metazoa; phylum Annelida; class Polychaeta; order Eunicida; family Amphinomidae; genus Hermodice; species Hermodice carunculata. Next base: position 24,781,242 of record OZ026630.1, read on the forward strand.
CAAGTTTTATATATCTGGGGCATGTCTCACAATCTGCCAAGTGTCGTGGAGACTGACTTATAACTTCAGAAGATAATGCCAAATTCATTCTTCAGTAAACAAAAATTGTTTATCAATCGCTCTCCTGAAATATATATAACATGATTTTGGCAAGGCTCTAACTTTAACTATAAACCAGATACTGACCAGTGGCATCTTTCCAGACATCCTTAAGATTGCCAAAGTGATGGCAATATTTTAGATGGAAGATCAATCTCTTATTAAAATATCGGTCAATATCAATTTTAACGGCTATTTCTTAAGTTTTTAAACGGACTTTCTTCAATGAGGTTTATACATACTTTAAAGAATACAATCCGTGTTTTAATTAGCCATAATGGTTTTTAAGGAATGCCACTTCACCGAACAAGCAGCTTTTAAATTAAATGTGATATATTTTGAATTAATTGACAGAATTTTATATGGAATGCATCAAGCTGAAGTACATATTAATGTATATATGGACGTGTCCAAAGCTTTCGATACTTTTGACCATGGAATACTGCTGGAAAAATTTTATTATTATAGTATCAAAGCTTCATTTATTTTCCTGTTATCTGAGAAATCGCATCCAGTATGTTTCAATAGATGATATTGAGTCCACACATTCCCACATCTGTGCTGTTGTCCCACAAGGGTCCATACTTGGTCTTTTATTATTCATTATCGACATAAATGACATTACATATGCCTCAAACTTATCTAAATTTTTCACATAGGCAGATGATATCACTCTTTTCAGTACTCTTAGTTATCTTACGGAACAAAATGATGGTGTCTCTTTCCAAAATGTCAATATTGAACTCAGTAAAGTTAATGCTTGGTTAAAATTGAACAACTTATCTTTGAATATGGAAAAAACTATGTTCATGTTATTTTTTTAACCGTTGAAACATGTTACTGTCCCTAATCTCAAAATAGATGATGTGGTTCTGGAGTGTATGGATGAAATCAATTTCCTTCTGCTTCATATTGATAAGCATATGAGCTGGAAAAAACATAGTAAGACTGTTACATTTAAAGTATCGCAAATAACTGGTATTTTGTATAGGTTAAAAGATTTTTTAACCTTACCATATTTTGTTGTTGCTATATAATACACTCATCACATCATGTTTCACTTGTTGCATTTTGGCATGGGGTCATTACGTTGATCCACTCTGGGAACTTGCAAAAAAGCCATACGTATTGCCCATCCCAGTACATGTAATGCGGACACTGAACCCCTGTTTAAACAGTCTAATATTCTTAAGTTGAATAGTCTGTAAAAATATCAGCTTTTAAAATTTTATCATAATTTCGTTAATAGAAAACATACTGTATACTTCAATAATTTTGAAATAATGCCAGCTTCTGATCTACCCCATCATAACACGACAGGAAAAGAGAAACCAATAGTTTCCAGAGTGTCATACGTTTATGCAAAAAAAATGTGTATCCGACATAAGTAAGTCAAACTGGTGAATGAAACCCCTGATATTATAATAGACAAAAGTCCACACTCATAGTCTCTTTGGCTTCAGCATATATGTAAAGCAGAACGATATATAATTATTTCTTCCTTTTATGTGGTCAACACGAAAACAATCAACTTGTGATCTTACTGTTGGTATCCTTGACCTAAAACACATTATTGTTCTGCACATTAGTACCTGGGTATAACAAAGTACCTATACATCCTTACAGGTTTCCTCTTTTGTATTGCTTTGCTAGTCCAAATAAACTATTCTTGATTCCATTATAAGACATATACTATATTGGGTATATAAAGATCATTCAATAAAATAAAAATGCCCAATAACGTAAAGGCCTTAGACAAACAGATCAAACTACGCAGACAAAACCGAATACATGTAGTTGGAAACGTCCAATCCCAATACCATACAGTCCACGTATGACTGCATTGTTTGCTTTTGGTAATATCCAAGGATGAATTTGTGACTGAAGTTAAAACAATCAAGATCTAATATGTTGTTTCGTGTTTAAAGTTCGAAATTCCTGAGGCAAATGGAGTTTTCTGTCTTGTAATCTTGACAGACACGTATACAATTTGTTGGTTCAAATTTCTACCTTTCGATTTGGCGGCGAGCAAAATATGGATAAACTAAGTGACTCGATTGGCTGTTGGTTTTTCATCTAGAATAGTTCATTACGTGGTAACCTGAATAAGATTGACTTTGCTGTGGTTCCAAAACAAATCAAGCATTTTATAACAAAAAGAAGTAATAACGAATCCAGTTTACCTTTGGAGTAATTCATTAAAAGCGTTAAGGAGCCCTTTTTCGAAGTAACTTTCAAAGCCTGATGTTTCGTAGTCTATCAAGAGCGTTGGTGGAAAAATAGGCTATTTCGGAAAGTACAGTTATCAGCATACTCGCGCAGGATATATTAACAAGAAAGCGGTGAACTCTATGCCTTAAACCCACACTGCAAATCCGACATGCACAGTATATGAATATTGACGTAAATACTTAAGTCCATCAACTTCCCCAATACACTCAGAGATCAAGGATACAAAAATGGACAGAAATGGTCAATGGTTTCCTTTTATCTTTTGCTCTGGGAGTGTCAACATAACTTTGCTCAGACCTTCAATATACCGTGTGTGAACATAGACACAAACGATAAATATACATTAAAAGAACGGGTGCCAGTAGTTACGACGCCTGACCGACAGCGTTGATCAGCATTATGTTTACCTCGCTTTAACTGAATTGAATTTAAAACTTTATCAACCCTACAAAATCATTCGAGGTTTATCTCAAAGAAGATATTTGTCAATTTATCCCTTGGTTATTACATTCCCCATATACCATACGACAATACTAAACACGTCATCCCATGTCTTAGTGAAATGTTATTTTCATGGTATCTATTTCACCATCTTTGACACGCGATGCATGATACTTTGTGTATTTCTAGTACATTTGACTTCTAGCCAGGAATCTCCGGTTCTGTTGTATACTAGAGACGAAAGAAATGCAATAATGGTATATGGTTTGCGGCTCTTTTTTCTTGTTCCAGCTGTAATCCCAACACGTTAAAAAATACTATATTTGTACCTGCAGCACTACAACATTTATTGTTATGATCCTTAACATAAACATTCCATTGCCAAAATATTCTTTTATATAATCACATCACGTGGAACTTCTAACTTTTAAACAGGCGACAACACTATCATTACGCTACTGTAATTTTTTAGAAGGTAAATACGCCAATGAATATTCAATATAGGATGGTTAACCTAGTCTGTATATTTATATACGGTGTAGGATATAAATTAAATGCAATGCTTGTGAAACTGAACCAAATTATATACATATACAGAGACTCCAATATCCCTGCTTTTGTGCGGGGTACCTCCCGTTGAGTAGGGGTTTTAGCCCCCCCCCCCCCTTCAACATTCCGCCCCCAATTTCTAATCGCCCTTTTTGAACGTCTCTGTACATCTGTAGCCACAAGTGCTCCAGAATAAGTTGCCTATTTGGACTTCAAATTTTGACATTTTTCTTACCTGAGAAGCGCCCTGCTCGCCACGAAACCTTCCTGCGGGGTCAGTTGCTTCGCTCCTTTGATTTTTCCTCCTTAAAAAGGACTAAGATGGACATTCTTTTGATTAAAACCTGCTCTAGGATGAAGTCTCAGCATGTATTCTGATTTTGATGTAATGATGAACGTACAGTTTCATATTTTACAGATTCATTTACGGCGTTAACAGGTTTTGAAATACAAATCCATAGATTGGATGAACTGAATAATAGTACCTGGATCGTGTTTGATTTATCAAATGCCACGTGGAAGGTACAGGATAAGCGTGACGATGTAAGTTTGATCAGATAGATAGAAAATCATTTTTAAAACTATATAGGTTTTTAGAATTAGTAACATACTGGTGCTTTTTATCAGTAGGACCTCAATTTATTTCACAAATCAAATATTTGAGCTTAAAGATCAAATGCCATTTGTTGAGAGAGAGAGAGAGAGAGAGAGAGAGAGAGAGAGAGAGAGAGAAAGTGCCAATAAATATATTATTTCCATCAGCAACATTGATCACAGATAATGTTCTTTTCATTTAAACCATACAATGGTTCACATTGATATTTCTAGTTTTGGAGATAAGCAACCTAATTATACTTTATAAGCGAGATACTGCTCTGTGATGGTGGTGTCATCTGGACATACACAATGGCCAGTTTTTCTCATTTATATATTTATCTGTTTGCCAGTTATGTAAAAAGAGTTTTACTTCGATGTCGCTGCAAGTAAAATTCGGTTTCAGTGAATGTATTGTTACTTTGCCAGTCATGTTGAATAGTGTTTGGAGCAATTATATCAATACGACAACTTTCTTGCTGAACATTTGCCTTTTGGCTCCCGCAACGGAACAAGAATCTGAGCATTATAATTTACTTACTGCTTGGTCATTTGATATCTTATTTGTTTCATTCAAACCCAGTGTGTCTTAGACACACAATCAGTACACTGTAAAAGTTGTTTGAAAATCAGAACCAGCGATAAAGTGTTTTGCACTCATGTTACAGTGAAAAAAAAGGCATGAAGGATTGTTTGTTTTTGTTGACTTCGCATGATTTATGATACCTGTCATACGTATAATATGGATTCAGTATTCCTGATACCATGTATTTTGCCCGCAGCTTGTTTTTCAGTTTAACTGTCTTTATGGATTAATAAACAAATACAAGATTTCCGTGACTAGTCTTCCTAAAGCCAAGTTACCAGCAACGACAGAAACGTACCTCAGAATACCAGTCATCAAAGAAGGTAACTTGGGATGCTTAAATAGGACTAGCCAGCAGATTTTAATTGTCAAATACCAAAATAAAGTTTCATGATAACATCATATATCGACCACGTATTATGTAGTTGTAGACTTTCAATATCTTCTGATTAAATGGTTGTTTCATGGCAGATCCTTGTTGCAGATCTATTTATACATGGACGTAATGAATGCAGATAAACAAAATTCTTTTCAGAAATTGTCTGAAATAAAATTCCCAACTATCGCCTTATATACATGTATCTAAACTGGGCGGTATTTTGTATCTTGACAACAGGAAAACAAGCCGACGACCTTTTTTCCCCTTCTAATGACATTGAACTGATTAGATTTAACGACTTCCGGATATACTGCTCAACAAAATTTTATAACCCAACACTGCCAATTTAAAATTCGCAAGTTTTACCTTTTGTAATTTCATATATTTTTTATTGCATGCCGGGGTCACACGTCCACATCATTCGAATACTTCCCATTTTTCAGCAAAAACGTTGTAAACACAACAGGGGGCTGTCTGCAGGATATTACTCCTGTTGTGGTATGTTGTAAAAGAAGTAATCCATTTTTTTTCTTTTTCTTTTTTTTTTTTTTTTTAATTTTTCAATGTATCACCGGAAAGATCAGTTGTGAATGAGTCACGACTAGAAAATGTTATTTCTGTCATAATTTGAGTCAAACACGTTTGTAAGTCCTAGTGTACACTATTAAGGCTAGAATTGTAATAACATGTTGTTTTGTAATTTATTGCAATTCAATGCCCCGTAACGCCTTAAAAAATATCATAATCGCCGTGATTTGTAATAAGATGCATCATTGCGAAAACTCGTACTAAAATAATATGTGTGAAATCATATTATTGACATTGCGTGCAGATATACATCCAGAAGGAAAGAAAATGGGCCTATTCTATAAACAGTGCCAGTAAAAGGCATGTTTTGATCAATATATGAGCTTAAGATCATGACATACTCATTGCAAAGCTTGAATTCTGTGACATTTTAAATGTAGATCCCTAATGGTTCAATTACAAAGCTTGAATACTATGAAATTTTAAATGTAGAGCTCCGATTGTTCAATAGCTACCAAAGTAACAGATTTTAGTATTTTAAAATTGACAGTACTAAATCGCCCAACACAGGAAGTCAATTTTATAGTTTTTTTTTTTATATAGTTTTATGATGGATCTATTATACGCCCTGTTCTATTCTATTTACATATATAACCTACCCACAGTCGGCAAATTATTTTTCGATTATATATGCTGAGGACACAAACCTATAAAGCACCATATGTAATTTTAATTTGGAAGTATTACCTCGTTGTTCACTGTCTGGTAACTAAACAAAGAACTCACCAAATTGAATGGCTGACATGTTATAAATAAACTTTTCTGAATAGAAATAAACTGTTATAGATAAATTCGTGGTATACCATACAAAACGAGTATATTTCCCCCCAAAACTACCTCCATGTAGTATTCAACAACTAGGCTGTTGAAAGAGTTGAAAATTTCAAATTGTTATGTGTTCTAACTGACCATAATCTCATTTGGAATAAACATGTTAATCTTGAATCAATAGATAATCCCGAGTATGTGGCATGCTCTCTAAATTATAAAGCCTACAACTCCAAAGCAGCTTACAACTAATTTATAATGCCTCATTTTGATATCATCTGAACCATGGCATACCTGCATGGGGATTTCATTCTTCTGACAAACTTATTAAGCTGCAAAAGAAAGCGATAAAACCTTTGAAAAATAGCAAGTACAATGCACACACGTCTCCTCTGTTTAATAAAACTTCAAAATACCAAAAGTAACCTGTTGTGCATAAGACATAGAATGCCAGGCTTAAGTAGTAAAACTTATTTGCCCTAGATACCCATGACAAACAGCAACATACATTCTTTTGAAAACTTCTCACAATATGCGAAGGACTAGATTATTAACAATAATGAAACCAACTACAACATTATAAATTGTCAAGTATGTAATATTCGATAATTAGATGATTAGCATTATTGTAACTTGGTCTACCAACTTTAGTTCCCAAATATCCCCTAACACTTAGTCTACAGTGCATGGTGCTTAATATAGTAGTATGCAGAGTGTAATACTTAATATAGTAATTTAAGTCAGTACTCTATCAGGATGGCCTATATGATAGCAACTCCTTGGAGTCTTTATGAAGACTTTTCCGGGTTTGAACACGTATATATATATGTACTCTTCATTGAGGTGTGCAATGTTTAGACCAAATATAGGTGCTCCACAAGAACAACAATAGCTTGTTATTGTTCCTATCAATTTTCATGACTTCGAATTGAGTCAAACACTTTTAAATATATGTTTGGCGTTTGTCAATGGCGATTTTCATTATATCAACGGAGTGCAAGTTTTTGTTCAAGCAAGGATATCAACGGTGTGGAATGGACCAAACGGGAAACCAAAACCCCTGATGAGAATCTTTGAATGTTGTATTGTAACAAATTGAAAAAAGCGATGTTACAATTCTAGCCGTAATATACACTTAAGCGGATTTTGACTGTGTTGATTGCCATATTGCGTGTTGTGAATTATCTGAATTTTCGTTGTGCTCAATTCACTTTTTAACTGTACATGTTGAACCGTTTCATGTCTTCAGCGGATCGACAGAAACCAAGAAGATGGAAAACTTATGTAGCTGTGACTCTTAAACCATGGCTGAGGAGAATAGACGTTATGTTTGGTTTGGGTCCACCTGAATTTGATTTCGTACAGTATGACATTTTTATCAAAAAATACAGAGGAGGTATTCTTCGAACACAAACGGCGGACTCGGTAAATACTATTCTTGTTTAAGTGTACCAATAAGCGTAATGTAGCTCAAGAGATATGACATCCAAAACTTGGTATTGTGAAAATATTCTGCAATGATAATTTGAACAAAGGAAAAATTGGCACATGTCTTAAGTCATATGTCCAACTGTAAAATGTTGGGAACTCTGAAAGCCGACGCCAGGTGAAATATCGTCGCCAGATGTATTGAAACAAACTAAAAATGTCTGTGCTTATTCTACAAATCCAACAAACACATGACAATTGCGCAGTTATTCAATCTTTTTGTCTAATTCTGGTTATGTTAAGTCAGTGATTTGAGTTCAACGACGGTATTTTCAGATGTTGAATTCTACAATTTTTAGCGAAACTAGTTCAGGGCAATTTTTGCTTGTATGCCACAAGCATGGAAAGAAGAATCTATATTGATTTGTTGCATAATGTGGCCCTTACCTATCTGTAATTCATCTATGGTATTATTCTCTTAGATCCGGTACGTCTTAACGTCATAATTGTTTTTCAGCCGACTCATCGCATTGCCTTTACAAACGTAGCTTTTGGACAAAAACTTTATTACATCGAGGTAACATTTTCATTCATATCTACCCAATACGCAGTATTATGTCTTTTTTAAAGTTGTATCTCTCAAATCAAATTTAGAAAGCTTAGGTCGATGAGAAAATTCCAGTTTATCTGACAAAAGGTGCTACACTAAAGCAGTATAACGAAAAATTTATAGTGACTATGCCTTGAGCTGCAACATCTGTTGCAAATGTCCCTTCAACGGAAAACTCAAGTCATCTCGTCCTCCTTCAATGGAAAGATACGCTTGGACAGGATAGATCAGAGATTCCAATGCCCGTTGAGATACTCCTCCTGGCAACTGGTCATGGGGGTAATAAATTCATCAAAATGGGATCTTCATTTAAAAATAAAAACCGCGCTACATACAAGCGTGTACCTTTTATGATGTTGACGAAATGTAATTTCCATGTTTCAATTGCACATACATTAACGCTCGGAAGTTTGCTCATATTTTTCGGAGAGAGCGAAAGAGAGAATGAGAGAGACAGAGAGAAACTTTACTGTCAAAAATTAAAGGAGTTTGGTCTTTATTGGCCAGTTAAAGTATCTGTAAAGCAAATTTGAAATAGCAACTTAGCAGGAATGATCCCACATTTCTTAGAAAGATACATGACAAATTACCATCCAGAATCCAAACTGACAATTCACTCTTGTCTATTGGATCCTCAAGGTTGAACTGCCCCAGGAGCACTTTGCTGAGATGCATTCATTCTAAAATGTTTGCGTTCATTTGGAACACCACAAACATGCATTTCAAAGTTTGGCATTCACTATGGTTCAACGTGATGCAACTTAAAAATACATATGAAACAGGTCCGAATAGGCTTTCTGTCTATTTCCTCCAACGTGTCAAAAATGCAAATAGCACAACACTCCTGAAGATGCTGGAAGGAATTACAGACTCTCAATACTTTAATACGTTTCAAATAGCACAGCACTAAGGGGATATTAATTTGACCTTTTCAACAAACAATGTAATCGAATTGTATTATAAAAACCTATTCACCACTTTAAAGCAAAATGATCGCATGACATTAAAAGGCGTTTCAGTATAGTCTATGAGTGTCCATTACAGCTAAATAGACAATATACAGTTTACTGGGTAGTTACCAGCTATCCTTTGCCTGGACAAATAACGTGAAACAGAGAGTGGGGAAGCCACTTTTACGTGTTAGGCTGAAAATAATGCATGTCTAAAATTTCTACAGCTTTTACAATTCTTTATATCCAGGCAACGGCATCACTGATAAAAATTGCCTTTCTTGTCTGACTTTGACTCAAAATGGCGCTATCGTGCACAATGTGAATTATGCAATGTATCACTGTGGATAATAATGAATGAGAAATTAATTGCTCTACGTATCTTATCATTACATCAAAGATGACTCTGCTTGGTTGATAAACAGACATTTCAGTACGCTATGATTATTTTGTTTGTGCATTCAATGTAATACTATAACATTGGGATGTATCACAGCAACTTTAGGTGGTGCATGCGTTGAGAGAGAAGTACGGAAGCACGTATGAGTCTAACACAACACATTCTTTAAACTTCTGAAGCCAGTTACACATGGTATTTGATAAACACTACTTCATTTTAATGCTCATAACCTGTTATTATCATTAATTTGTTTCTGGTTGTGCATTTTAATTTAGGTAAAACCTGTCAATACAGATAGACATAAAGAAACGTGTCGGTGTAAAGAAGACTTGAGCGACAAAGCGTGTGAATTCGACCACTGTGTATCTTCTTATTCTCCCACTTTCAATTTCACAGGTAGAAATTTATTTTTAGAATATGCAGTATATAAACAGGGGCGGGGATTACATAGTTTCACGCTTTCTAGCATCGTTATCAAGGATGTCTTTATGACCTTCACCAAAACCAGCCATGTCAAATAAACATCATCATTATATGCTGATATTAATATTTGCTTATAAAGAGACCGTATGCAGCAGAAGTATGTGTCGGACAGCGATTTATCCTTCCCTGACATCCGACATGGCTATTTTAATTGCATTTGTATCTACAACTATGAGTACATTAGTACACAGTTATCACAAATGTGAAGAAACTGCTATTGAGTCACATAATGTTGACCCGTCTTAACATGATTGCAACATGTGACAAACCAAAATTTTATTTTGGGATTTGCTTGCAGGAATGTGCGAATATCTGTACATCTTGTGGCAAAAGTATCATTTCTTAATGCTTCACACCATCCTGGTTTAGTACTTTAATCTTTCAAAATGAACGGTATTACAGATTACTGATCACAGTTCAGAGGAAAAACAAAAATTATGGATGAACAAACAAAGGCCTACTATCAACCTATCTTTCTGCCACAGCAGACCAAGTAGTTCTCATTTCATTGAGAATAATCTGGTTGGGACATGCCCCAAATTTCACAATTCCATACGTCAGGCTTCACAGCATGCGACTCTTTTTAATGATGATGACGTACCGAATTGTGACAGATGTCGTAAAAAAGCACATCTCTGCGTTAGCACTCTCCATTTTATCAATAACTTAAAACTGCTGTTCACTGGAGTTTCATTCCAAACTGTTTTGTGAATGAATCATGTCCGACATTCTCCAAGAAAAGTAAATTATGGCTGTCGTTTCAACGTTTCATATTGAGATACAGATTTATTTGTTGTGCATATTTTATATATGTGCTTGATGCATTACAGAACCTATGAAAACAACAACCACCAGCATTTTTACCACATCTGTTGTTACTACCCCGTCCATAACATCGACTAAGGATACATCAGCACCCACAATCACTAATGTGTGGGACGTTTCTACACCGACCGTATTTACAGAGTCAACACCGCCCCATGCCCTCAAAACTGTAGGGATAGCATTAGGAGTCTCGTTCAGCTGCATCATGTTGGTTATATCCATCGGGTTAACTGTCCTTTATGTGAGACGGCGAACACATTCAACAGGTAGGATAAAGTGATTGGCATGCGTAGTATCAAATGTTAGAATGTATAGGCCCTACGCTAGTAGTGAAGAGCAAAATCAGCGTACGCGGGTCCGCTGAACCCGAATCCACACCCGAAAGCAAACCCAGGTTTCAATATGGTCTCCAAAACAAAAAAACAGTTGCAGACAGATCGCGGAATCATACGCCAAGAGCATATTAGATGAAAAATAAAACCCAATGAATTAAAATTTAGGTAAAATTGCGACTCAGTGACCTAATTATTGTACACTCACATTTATGACAAGCACGTCAAAAAGAATGTACTGTACAAACGTGGAAATAAATATTCATGGGTTCAATAAAATTTTACATTTTTCACGCAAACATAAGTTGTTTACTTTTCCAAACCCAAAATATGTGACCATAACGGTCCGTGGTTTGGTGTATCTTTTCAGGCACACACACACACACACACATTACATATGATTTGCTTAAGCTGTAACAGTGATTACCACATTTGTAAAGGCATATGTGAAACACGTATCACCCATGAAGTTAACATTTTAAGAAATGAATGATTTTGACAATATATGCTTTTAAAATTTTAGAGTTTATTGAAGTAAAAAGTCTGATCAGACTTATTCGTCGTAGTTCTCCCAATACGTGAACCTTTTAAGGTTGCAGGTACCCTGATCGTAGTACCTTGCATGTTATAGATACCTTATAATGCGGGGTGCCAAATGTTTATCTATATTTTGTTCAGATATGAACCCAATCTAGATTTAGTTAACAAATTTTACAAGTACATTGTATTAATATTACAGTATTCAAATGAGTAAGTTATTTTTGCGCAATGTTGAACCTTTCATCCCTTTGGGCAAAACTGAATTTGAACTACGCCAAATGCTATTTGTACGTGTTCTAACCTCGATGTTGGAGTTAAGAGAGCCTAAACTCTTATTAGACACAGAACCTCAGCTTACTGCGAATTCAGTGAATGTTTATTTAGTTTATTTATGTAGCATATATATAGCGGGAATTTTCTACTTTGAGAATAACCAAACATATGATGAAAATACATTGCCTTGAAGTGCATCTTATAGACACCCTGTGCCCCAGGATCTGGAGCACACACTGATATGGCCCCGATAACATGAATTAATTAGCTCTAAGGGCTAAAAGCAGGAACATATGCCCAACGGCACTTAAGAGACTGGTCAGTCCAGATGACGAACCTGATAATGGTATGGATTGGCAAATTTCGCCATGCATTTAAGTATTGTACAGCTATAGGAGTACCACATATTAATATGTATCAAAGCTTATGCCAGACAGAAAATGCTAAACATATATATCTGTAATTCATTTAAATAAAAATCCTGATTTTATATTGTGGGTTTTTATATGATCATAAGGTTAAACGTTCCTACACAATTGCTCACAAAATATGTGCGCTAAGCAAGCAATACATATTTAGCAAATATAAGTGAATAGCCACAGCTCTAAGGCAACGACGCCTAACAGTAAGTTCAACAAATGTCGTGAAAAAATGACTGCGACTCCAAGGCAACTTGAGGCTCCTCTGTCGATGACTTTATTCATAAAACTATCGGCACACATTGCTCATATAGAACGTAAAAATGTTATTAAGCATGAAACTATATGTATATATATATATATATATATATATATATATATATATATATATATATATATATATATATATATATATATATATATATATATATTATTTGTAGGTCAATTTAAGAGAGATGGGCTATCACCCAAGCCGCGGGATCCTGAAACCTACCCTGCTTCAAATGGTACAGGTAATATTTTACCAGCTATATCTGTATTACCTGATAGTAAAATATCATTCCTCCTTCAGAATGAATGGAGTAAAACCCAAAGGAAAGCTGTCCAGTGTCATGTGCACACGATTTTCATCATAACTTAGTTTTAAGGAAGAAGAGAATTCACAAACAGACTTGGCAATAGAGCTGAAATTACCTATATATTGAAAAGAATTTTATCAAAAATATCACAGAAAACAGCAAAAAAGGTTAAAGAGACCTGGAACAAAGTAACATAACTTTTTGATGGTGAAGTGGTGGAGTGACACAAGGGACCGCAGGAGCACGGTCTATATCCAAGTCTGCAACAGGTCTGGTATTCAGACAGAAAAAACTGATAGTTATGAAGTACAAATCTTACCATTTTTTTCTGTGTAATTGTGCAATTGCTGCAGTTCCATTTGACGAAATTCGACTCTTCCAACCGGATCGCTTCTCTGAATGGTAACATTCAGATCGAATTTAAAACATTGCCTTTAGCAAAGAAGACCTGCTTTGTACTCTTTCATTTTCATTAAAATTGTACCTTATGCATCGCACAACGATCTTAACCCTCTCGAACATTTTTATGAGACACACTAACTGTTTTGCTGCCTCATTTTGAAGCCTCTTCTCATTTTGCACTTACCTGACGTCTTTGCTGGGCTGTACAGCCTGCCCGTGTGTTATGCTACTTAAAAAAGACCAATCAGGTGGCTGCATGTCCGCACAAGTCGATTACCCGAGTAAAATGACAGAACAAGTTCATACCAATTCAGTGATACAATGTTTACTGATAACAAAAAAACATGACATGGAGGGAGCAAGTTGCAGGGGTTGTTAAGTGTCCCAACGTAATGCCTTTGATGGATTGCCGTATGGACGCTAATATTCCTTTCTACTTGTCCTTTACAACGTGTCTGTCTGTCAGTTCAAATTTCATGCACCATTTTACGCGGAAAACTTGTATTAATTTCATTTGCTTATGGTAATGATTTCTTTTGATCATTGATAAGAAAATAGATACATCTAAAAGACAAATATGTTTTCAAGTATGGCAATATGATGTCGAGAGCGGGGGGGGGGTTGTAGGAAAGAAATTATTTTGAATACGGTCTGCCATACTTATGACATTTATAAGAATATTGCGCCTTTCGTTGGCGTGGGTTGGTGACTGTATGATAAACAGAACTTTCATGGCTGTGGGCTTGGCGCTTCGATGTCACCACAAGATTCATGTATTTTCCTGGCAGTACATCTTCAGCTACACGGATAACACATTATTTTATTGGGGAATATTCTACATAATTAGTTCAAAGTATCATCTCTTTGTTTAGTATATTCGTCTGTTTTCAATTGAAATCGATGTAAAGGGTATGTATAATTCTTAATATTATGGATATAGTCTTGAATGCGTATGGCAGCATTACAAAAGGACTGCATTATGTGCAGACCTTCTATTGGTTAGGGAGCTTTAATATATACTGTAATCTTTCCCCAGTCATAAAAACTTCACCACGACTTAAACAATGGTTTTACCACTTATTAAAACTTAACCACCAATCGAACAATGAGTTTACCACTATTAAAGCTTTACGACAATTTGAGCAATGGTTTTTCAAATTGGATAGCAGAACGAAAGAAAACAGTATGATAGCCCCTGGTACAAATTACACACATTATATTCTATCGTTACAGCGCATTTAACTGAAAGGAAGATAACGGTATTACTGGTTTACCACCCAGATAATGACAACCACATTGAAGTGGTCAAGAGCTTTGGCAGATTTCTTCACAATGAATGGCATTGCTACGTGAGACTGGATCTCTGGTGTCAACAGGAAATCGACCCAGATAAGGTAAACTGGCTCTTGAACGAAATTGAAAATGCAGACAAAATCGTCATAATTAACTCCGAAGGTGCTTTTAACAAATATCGACAGAGCCAACAAGACACTGGAGATGCTGTGATCTGTGAAAACCTTCCATTGGGGGATTTGTTTACACCAGCCATTAAAACAATCATGCACAGTCAATATAACAAAGATATGAACAAAAGCAATTTTCGCGACAAAAGCATAATGGTGTATTTCGATTATACGCCGGAGGAAAAACTTTTAAAGTATCTGTGCACTGGGTTGACGTACAAACTTATGAAGCAGCTCGAACAATTTCTGTTCCGTATTTATGGCTGGGAGCAAGAGGGGCCAAGTAAATCGCAGTATTTACCTGGATCTAAGGAGGAAAACTATTGGCTGAGTCCTGATGGAAATCATCTCTTTGATGTCATTAAAAAAGCCCGAAAATTTCACAAGATGGAAAATACTGCGGAAAAAACAGACGAAAAAAGCAAAACTTTGAATAAAAGCAAGATAATTCCACTGGAAACACAAAACAACACAATTAACAGATTAACTGAATCATGGCATGATTCAGCCCTTGGGCCTTCTCAATGCTCCAGTTCAAATGAACAATCACCTCTTGTTTTGACCCCTGACCACAGCAGTGATTTTGATGAGAACGAACTTATAGACATGATTAATATTAGAAATCAAAATTATGATAGAGAAAACTGTCGTGACCATCCCAAAGAACCTGAAAGAACGCTACCTAATTTTACAAAGGTGTTTGTCCCTCACTATGACCTTTCCGAGGCCTAGGTCTACTGCCAAGGTGGGCGACAAACCATTCATTCCTAACGTGCATTACTCAATGTGCTTTATGGAAGTTGCGGCAATAAGGACATGTAACGGAAGTAACTGGTGGAACCCATTACATGTTTGTCGCCTTTGTCCCAGTTTCCATGGCAGAACCCTGAGCCTTTTTTGTTAACGCAGTATTATAGCGGCTGGAAGCTGTACGTATGATTTGATTGGCTTTGGGTTTACCTGTCCTGGACTCGACACGAGCTCTTATATTCATTTTTGGAAGACAAAGGGTCTACAATATCTTTCTTACAGTATGGAGTGTATACATATAACCAGAGTTCCGATCCGTCTTTTACACTCAACGCAAGGTGGTACACTAAAATCTGCTTGGTTTTGGTAAACGATGTCATTCTGACTTCCCTCAGTATGTAGAAAACTATGATAACTTTAACGACCGTAATAGTTGGGAACACCGCCTTGCAACATTGCTAGTCAGCTCTTTTCAGGTTGCACATATGTATCTTCCTGCGTGTACATTCCAATTGTGTTTTGTTATGTTTTGCATATCTCTATGTATTCTACACTTGTCTTTGTATGTGGGTTTTAATGAAAATAATCATGATAGTCATAAAACACCACTGCTGTCATCTCATCTCATGCATGCTTATCCACGTTTAGTTTTAGTTTAAACATATTTATTTCAACTGGATCGCCCTGTAGTACAGCTAAATGCCACAAATCGGGGGGGGGGGGTCTCCAGAACCTGGAATAACACAAAATGTATATTACAAAACACACAGGACAAAAACGTTACAATAAAAGATGACACATGATTCATATATGTTCTGAACATAGTTAAAGTCACCAAAAATGAAAAACAAAGCAAGATGGTTCACTACAGGTTGATGCATTCATATACGCCCTTGTTCACAATAGTGGGGTCTAGTGGTAGGAAAATTCATTCAATCTGCTGCAGGTATTTCAGATTCTCCGAGAGGAAAGGGTGGGTGGTGTGGTTTGACAAGCTTGGTTGAAAATATGACAGAAAGAGACTTTAAATCATTAAAGATAACACGCCATACCTTTCCTCTGATGTGTATAATGGGGATATTAATGTTCAGATGATTAGAAGACTCAGTTGGGTTGTTAACAATTTCAAGTAGACTGGTGTCTTCAGTAAAAAATCTGACATCACATATAATATTGTCAACAAGGTCATTAACATAGACCAGAAACAGAAGGGGCACACCAGCTTCGATAGATAGCCATGATGAAGTTTGGCCATGAATGATCACTCTTGGGACACGATTTGAAGGATAACTATCAATCCATGCTACACAATTCTCAGACATGCCGATTTAAAAGTTTAAAAAGACTAAGAGAAAGTTGAAAGATTTTTGAAAGTTGTTAACAGATTGACTGTACTGTGTTCGTAGGTAGGGTATTCCCTATATTGTTTGGGCCGGATGCAGATAATAGCCCCAGGGAGGATAGAACTTTCTTAAAACTGTCTTTTATTAACGGCAATATTCTCTAAAAACATGCATCAGTTCGGAACGTGAAGTCGGGCAGAGGTGTGGCATTAACATCAGTATGTGTTTTACACTGGCTGGCAAAGTATGAGTTAAAGATTTCATAGTTTTCAGTGATACATTATACGATCTTGTTACCGTCAAATTTGCTGCTTTGATTCAGGAGATATCCCTGTACGTGATTCTCGGTGTCTTTCCATGCCCTTTCCTTGGTCGGGAGCACTGACACTAAAAGTAGAGGGTTGTATAACACCAGCACTGAATTGACTCTCGTTCTCCACTGTTAACGCAGATAAATGGCGGGAGCGTTGAATGTGCACTTTTATAATCCGATGTGTCAAAAAATATCCTACAATGCTCAGCCAGGCAATCCAAATATATTGCCCCAAAGAGTATCTATGCCATCACAGGCATTTTAGAGATATTTTGAGATATAGAAGTCCAAAAGTCACGAAAAAAAAATTGCGGAGACCGCCAAGAGTGAAATATGTTGGTGCTGACGTCATAAAGTTTGTTTTTATGTTGTATTTATGTTCAAACTATCCAGTATCGCAATTTTTACATGTATAGTGTTCACAAAGTCTGAGAAAAGTCAGTCGTTTGCTAGATGTTCGACTTGAAAAGGTATGGTTATTGCTCTTTTTTGTGTGTTTTCGAGCTGAACTAAGACTTCGAGCGCAATATTTGAACATTGTTTATCGATCCGTTGAACGATTACTAAACGTGGACAAAGGCAGCGTTAGTTAATAATTCAAATAAGTTTAGACAGAATGTTGTTACGTCATTTCATGTTATTTATCAGTTTGTGGTACCATGGACTCAAATTATTGCCTGGTTTAGACACTTGTTCTGTCTGAGCATATTGTATTGTGAGATGATCATACAACTTTTTCCCTCACCAATATCATCATCAGAAATGTACACATGCATTAACAAGCCATGGTGTAATCATGACCCAAATCTTTCTCTTACCTTTGTGTCAGTTGTATTCAAACACATTCACATACATTTGTATATGTTCATGCACTTCTGAAGTCCACGCTACAAGCCGCTACATCTAAGGTCAATACTAAAATGTCAGGAAAATCTAAATTTAAGGAAATACTGAATATAAAGGCTACAAATTTTCAAAGGTAAAACAATGTGTAAGGACGACGTACACTGTAATGAAGCGAACAAACAGTGATGCAATCCATGACAGCTATTGTAATGGAATTTGTTTCTTAATGCCACGCTGGTGTAACCAGTTCGAGTTTGTGCCTGCACCAGTTAGGGTGCAGTCTGCCATACACACACACACACACACACACACACACACACACACACACACACACACATATATATATATATATATATATACATATATATAATATACATATATATACATATATATGTATATGTATATATATATATATATATATATATATATATATATATATATATATATATATATATATATATATATATTAGGCATTTTTACCGTGCTTTTGAATTTAAATTTAAATTTAAATACAATGCTATCAAGTCTGCCTCTGTAATCTTCTCTTGCAACCAATTCAACCAGACCACCGAACCCTACTTCTTGGAAATACACTTTAAGCCTCCCCACACACACATCGTGGAGTCACACTGTCAAGTAAACTCTCACGGCACCAGCATGAAACACGTATTGTCAATAAAGCCAGGCAAAGTCTTATACTACTACTCAGGCTTAAGTATAAACTCTCCCGCCAGACACTTTTTCTCATCCGATTGTATAAAACCATGGTATGTCCCGTCTTTGAGTAGGGGTATGTCCTGTTTATTCTACCGAAAACTTGTCTACCGGAAACTTGTCTATTGAGGTGGTACATTACTAAGCAGCTTTGTTTTGCCCCAGCTTGTTTTACTCCATGTGTCCTATGTCTCGAAGAGATTGGGTGCAAACTCTGTTAAACTGGAGGAAATACCCCCCTCGCCCTGTGTTACGAGATGCACAATTAATTGACTCCCCTATATCTACATAATTTTGTTTCCCGTCATGTTCATTCACCACTGGACACCTATTTAGAAATGGTGCAGATGTACGCCAAATTAGATCTTAAACTAATTTTAAACGTACGATATACATGTATCCTCTAGAGACCCAACTAACAACATGAAACAATGTTTCTGCATGGCGTCACTTTGTGGCATCCTACCTTTTCTGAAAAGTATGTATGTTCATTCGCTGAATATTTTGAGGTGAGAACAGTTCATGTATATTTGACAGTGTATGTAAAAGTTGCCTCCAGGAAGTGTGGCAAGTACGCAGGGATTTTTTACAAACATACATAGTATGATTTTATATAAACAGCTTAATGTTTTAGTGGACAGTAGACACAAATGTGTCATTTTTATCATTGTGCATTAACAATTAAGTCTGTGGATACATTGTGACACCCGGCGTCATATTTTCCCCATTGTAAAGCGGTAGTTTCCCAAAATTTACTAGAAAATACTTGAATGTTTCAAAGAATCTTTTCTTGCGCTGCGACATGGTTGGGGAACGATCTCCCCATCGCTGTTCATAATTTTGGTTCCCTTCTACATATATTTGCTGCTCTTACATGTTGACAAAAAAAATTCATATTTTACATATGCTTATCCCTTTCTGAATATATGCCGCACGCAACTACATTTTGGATTTTCTGTTTTAAATGCTCATTTGCATGATCTTAACATTCTCCCAAGCTCAACGTGTACAATCTCTGATCAATACAATAAATTCTCCAGACAAGGAAACACACAAATTATATATACAATACAAACAGGACATTACTAGCTATGTTACTAATACATTTGCACATATTAAATATGAGCATTGTCAGTGGCAGGTTACTGTAGATCCCAGCTGCATAATATAAAGACGTTAGAAGTAATAACACTTGACCACTAATAGTCATTCACTGTTGAATAAGGAATAAAAAATGATCCAAACAAGTAATTGGACAGATTCATTCATATATAAAATGAATAACAAATATCAGCAGTGGTATTTAGATTTCATCAAAAAGGCTGCACAATAGGAAAGACTTCAAAATGTTGTAGACAATTGAAAAGTTCAGACACCAAAATTCCTACTTTCGATAATATAAATTTGTATGGCATTAAATTTGAATATTTAGGGCAGCTGTTAGTTCCTTGCTACCAGAGAGGAAGATTTGAAGCAGTCTTTCACAAGCGATTTGAATTAATGTTA
Organism: Hermodice carunculata; assembly: GCA_964020975.1. NCBI lineage: Eukaryota > Metazoa > Annelida > Polychaeta > Eunicida > Amphinomidae > Hermodice > Hermodice carunculata. The sequence continues at coordinate 24,801,653 of OZ026630.1, forward strand.
GGATGAACACCTCGAGCTATGAGAGTTATAGTGCGGTCGAACAGTTTCTTCCTAAAGGGAGAATATATAGGGCAGAATAAGAAATAATGAGTTATATCTTCAGTCGGGAAAAAGGTAGAAGCAGCATAGACCAAGAATTGCATTTACTTTATATTGATCAAATTTTAGCCTAGCGAAACCCAGCCAAAGCTAGGTGTGACAGATAGTCACAAGGTGATGGCAATTAAAATGGAAAGCAAGGACATGGTCCACAGCCAGCAGGGTTGCTTTAGCTTGGATTTGAAAATTAAGAGGGAAATTGAGTCTCCAACATCTGAGGGATGATTATACTAAAGCTTGATTGTGTCTGGGAGGAAAATAAGGTTAAAGTGTGTTCTGCATTGAATGTTGCTTATTGATCTGGAATGATGTTCGTCTGGACCCATGTTATGGGGTGGTAGGATGTTGGAAAGATAGGTGGGTGTAAGATTGTGGGTTATTTTGAAGAAAAGAATTAATTTAAAGTGTTTCAGCCAGCTAGCCCAGGTAGGCCAACCGAGTTGTTGTAGAAGTTTGATGTGTGCCTTAACGCACCAGTGCATATTTTGGCTGCCCCGTCCTGTATAGATTCCAGTAAATCTGACAGACCTGCACCACATTAATCAAAAAGAACAGAACCATATTCAAAAATAGGACTTATCATTGAAAAATAATGCCTGGCCAAATTTAATCGATTTAGTGCAGAAGGCTATACATGGCTTTATTTGGAAAACTGGAACACCAAAACTGAAGAACAATGTCATGTACCAAAGCATACCCAAAGGTAGCATGAAACTCTTACACGTCAAGACACAAGTATTAGCTCTAAGAATAAATTGGGGAAAGCGTTTATTTAATTGTGGTGAAGCTAAATGGAAGGTGATTTTTCACCGGAAATAAGAGCTAAAGATATTTTTCTTAGTCCATGTTTCATAGACATTCACTTGGACCGGCCAGAATTTTACAAAGACATCATACATGCATGGAAGTTTTTAAAGGGACCATTTGAACCAGTTACTGCACAAGAAATATGTAGTGAATTCCTGTGGGTTAATGCTTTCATTACCATAGATAAAAAAAAAAGATATTCAATAAACATTGGTATAATGCTGGAGTTAAATTTATTAGAGACATTTTAGACCATCAAGGCAAATTCTTACATGAAGAAGATTTAAAAAGAAAGTATAATGTTAGAATAAATGTCTTAGAATAAGTTTCACTTTGCATTGCAGTTCCAGGTCACTGGAAGCCCACTTTAATCAGATCAAGAATTAGAGCTTTTGTTTCTCTGGTTCAGCCTGCATTAAAAATAAAGATAAAAAGGTTTATATGTGACATAAATTTAAATTAATTGGTGTAGAATAAACCTCCAAACCATTGATTTACCTACGGGTCCAAGTCAGTGGCAAAAATTCGTTCAACTTAAAAGTAGACAACTGGTCCAAAATATTCATTTTACAATATAAATGTACAGAAGAAAGTAAACTGCAAGCATTTCAATTTTCTATTCTTCACAAATTTGTACCACATAATTCAAGATATGTACCACATAATTCAAGATTGTTTTACATGAATTTAGTTCAAAGCGAATCTTGTGGTGACTGTGCCAGCAAGGACACACTTATTCACCAATTTCCAGAATGTGACACAAACAGTTGTTTTGGTCTCAATTTCAAGGTTGGTGGAATGATTGTCATCCAATGTCGAATGATCTGATACTTTTACCTGAAATGGTCATCTTAAGTGCTTTTTCAACGCCATACAGATATACTTTGAACAACTGTATTCTTCAAGCAAAGTTTTTCCTTCATAAGGCTATGCGCAACAAACATATTGTAAACTTTCAAGGTTTTCTAAAGTTCGTCAGACTTAGACTCACAGTGGAACAGTTTATATTATGTTCACAAGGTTAACAAGATATTTTTGAAAATAGATGATAACAGAGTCATTCGAATGATGAAAAACAAGGTAAACAAGATTTTTTTAAAAATAGATGAACACAGAGTCATTCAAATGATGGAATTTCACTGGAATAGTACTCCCGAGCCTTTGACAACTTATTTGATTAATATCTGACATGTGAATGATTGTATGCTCTATGTGTATTTTCCTATGAATGAAAAGAAAAAAAAAGAAAGCAATAAAAAAGCCTGACCAAAAAGCTTTAACGGGAGAGTTTGAATTTAAACCTGCTGAGCAGAGCAATGCGCTGACTAGCTTTATTGGCAACACGTTTTATGTGAGTTTTCCAGGATAGACTACTGCTAAGGGTAGAGCCAAGGTGATGTGTTATAAACAATATATGCAAGTTGATTTTTGGTGGAGTGGTCAGCCGTGACACTAGAGATTTTTCAAGTGAGAAGATTATTGCCAAAGAGGTATTCATAGAGAGCAATTAACACCAGGTGTTCGAAAACTTTGGAGACATTAAACAATCAAGACCTTGGGCGGTAGTTGCTTTTTATTTGTCTGTTAGCCTTTTAAAACCCGAGACAAATGTTAGATTTCTTGCAAAAGTTCGGGAAACAAGAAAGACTGAGAGAGAGTTTAAAGATTTTCATGAAAGGTTTGCAGATAGACTCAGTGGTATTTTTAAGCAGAATATTCCCAGTATAATCGGAACCAGATGCAGAAGTAATCCGGATGGAAGACTCGACTGTCTTTACACTGTCTGCATAAAAAGTGATATGAGATAGGCGTGCCTCTGTTTGAAAAGTATGTACAAGCAAGGATTGTGAGTCAACGTCAGGAGTAGTTCTGTACTGAAGTGTAAAGTACATATTAAATAATATATTTCACGTTTGTCCAGTTACAAGACAAAATTTTATAATCCGCGATGATAGGTGGAATGTCTTTGTGAACTTTGCATCCTAGAACGGATTTAGGGAACCTCTGCGTAGGGTTAATATCTTTTCCATCAAATTGATTGCACAGTCTGCAGAAAGAAGAGCAAACAGACTGCCAGATTAAGTTGAAAACTCTGTTGCGACAGTTTTTGTACAGCTGTGCTAATGTATTTTGTAGTTTCCGAGGTTTTCCGTGGTTTGTCCTTAGGCTGAATGGTAACTTCCCTGAAGGGGATGAATCTTTTGGCTATGTATAAAATAGACTGGACCAGTATGCCACAACATGATCCACAGTATCAAATACTTCATGACCACTGTCCTATGGGGTGGAGAAGAGAGCAGAATTAAGATATGAAAAGTTGGCCTTTTAAAGGGTGTGTGTTTGTGGCTGTAGGGAGAAAAGGAGCAGAATACTATTAGTTATTCACTGTTTTAGTGTGAAATACAGGAAGTATCTCCCCCAAAGACAGCTGTATTACCCGAGGCGAAGCTGAGGGTAATACAGCTGTCTTGGGGGAGATACTTCCGGTATTTCACACTAAAACAGTGAATGAAGATTTTATCCCATTTTTGATGATGTAATTTCATGCCCAAAAATACCCCGCTGCTGCTGCAATTCACTTCACAGTCCGCCAACATGTTGTCGTCTGCAGCGCGTCAAGGCTTGTATCGCATGACAAAGACTTCTGGTGGCTGATCGATGCACTAACCAGATAGGGAGATACAGCGAGAATACCGCTGTATTCCCCAGCCAGTTACGAGAATACCGCTGTATTCCCCGGTCAGTTTCAGGAATCTCGCTGTATTTCACCTTTGCAGTAATTAATGCACAAATAAGGGTAATACAAAGAGTGTACCATAGCTATTTACCAATCAGAAGCCAAGGATTCTATCAAAAATGGGATAAAACATAGTGATTACTTAGAAATTGGGGCAAGAATACCAGTATCCAAGACAAGGCCTGGTGAATCGGTAATAATAAGATCTAGAAGACTGTATGAATATTCACTTATTCTGGTACGTTCTTCAATAATTTGAAAGAGTTTATGTCAGATACTAGGATAACAAGAGATAAACCAGGCTGACTGTCGGAATGTATGGATTCCCACGCCTCACACCTATCTTTAAAGTCACCAGTTACTATCACAATAAATGGATTGAATTTAATGGCTGGTGCAACATGAGTTGCCAAAGAAGGATGGACGATTTCCCATACTTCATCAGCCTGACCAGGTGTGTGATAGTAATTCCCAATCAATACTTTCCCTCGCAATGTGGATGTCTCTATCCAAATACGTTTGCTGCCATTGCTCTCCAGATCGAAACGTCTCAGACATGGAAGAGATGAACTTACGAAAGTCATAACCCCACTGCCTCTGAAAGGGTGACTATGTTAACATTTTCAGAATGCGCTAAAAGATCTTTTTTTTTTTTCAATTTTACCGGCACTTTGTATGCTACGAACATAGCAATGGCAAAATTTAAATTAATTCCCAGAGAATGTAGTTGGAGGACCCAAATTCGGACGAACGCCTATAGCAAGATATATGTTGAAAAGAAATGATGTGCCATAGACAGAAAAATCTTTTAAATATAATACTTGCCAGCGAAAGTGCAAGTAAACAAAGGGACGAAGTTATCTGAGACCTGCAAGAAAGTATACTTGTAGTGGAAGAGACCAATGGTTATTCTGTACTGAATGAGAGAAATACCCATTGACAGCGTAGAAACAAAGGTAGGTTAAGCATGTGGGCATGTGAACACATCTGTAATGGTAGTGTGCAAAGGGTGACAATACCTATAGGCTCAAATATTTAAAGCATGTCCACCAGGAAAATGGAAGTACGGTATCAGTGTCATAAACTGCCAGGGCTGTATGTTCGTGGACGAGGTATGAAAAGGTGTTGACCTACTGTAGAATATCGAATGATGTAACATCGTGACATGACACAGCATAACAAAAGTATATAAAGAAATACAAAAAAGCAAAATGGTCGAGGAAAGGAGAACATTTGATACGACAAATGAAATAGGACATACCATGTGGAAGGCTTTTCTTATTAGAGCATGGCTTTAACAAGCTATTATGCCAATTAGTACATTTCAATTTGAAACGAATGTGTGCTTATTATCTTAGATACCCAGTAGAGAATTTGAAGCACACGAAGGTGTATACAACGTGATTTAAGAGGAAACATCGTGTGGCTAACATATTGGCAACTAAATAGTAAAAATTGACCAAAAATAATAAGAATTACATAAAATGAAGAAAGTTGGATTGTTTGAATATCGATGTGCTAAACAGACGTTATGCAATAAAAATGTTCTGCTAGTCAAGCACATAGATTAAGTTGTCTGCATACATTTTTCCAGCAGAAACACAAACCCGTCAGGACTTAAGATTTTACTGAAAGATAGTAGGAGTCCAAACATCGAAAAAAAGGGTGTGTTTAAACTTGAGTTTGTCACAAAACTGAGTGTAAGTAAACGGAATGTACCAAGAAAGTCATGATAAACGCAGCTCAGGCAACATGATATCAAATGCTCTTTGACGAAAACTGGCGTGAAGTGTGCACTAAACATTGCATGTACAGAATGATTATGATTGCTGTAAGCAGGATAAACAGACAAAATAGAAAAAAAGGATATAAAGTTCGCCCACAGAAACTTTAATTTACATAAAAAGACTGGATAACAGGAGTTAATATTCAGTAAACTAAACTTCAGTTTGATAAAGATGCATGTATGATGAGTTGCATAATATTCTTGTTGGTGTACGCTCTCATAGATTTGCGGCCACACAACAACATGTCTCAACACCAATTGATAATTATGTTAACATTAAAGATCAGTATATACGTCACGTATTTACTGAACGCACCACATTGCTGAAAGTGACGGCCATGTTTGCAGCATATACCTAATATGCAAACTTTCAATACTGGAGCAGTTGTGTTGGTGGAACAACCATATATGGATACATAGCAACTCCATACATAGAGCATTTGATCACATACAGAGAATGAAATCAAATCAATGACAAATAGAGTCAAACTGATGACTAATGTCTTAAGCAGCTGATAAGTATTGCAACCTTCATATGATTATGCATTCACAGACAACTGACAAGTCTATCATTCATAATTATACCTGGTGACAGCCTCATATAAGTATGTGGCTGAAACTGGTGTAATCACAGATACACAACATTTTCTGTTCCCCTACAGTTAAGGTTTCTCAAGACTTGTGAAGTAAATGTTGGATGTGTTCCCGTATTTTGATAGTATTTTCTCAATTGAAAGAAAAATCCAACTTACAACCAGAACTCAAACTTTTTACTGGGTGACATTGTAAGTTAGAAGCATTAGTGATGTTTGACAGTCATGTTTGACAGACACTGATCATTATGACTCCCGTTTCAAGAAAAAGTTGATATGCGAATCAAAATCAGCATCCATTTTCCTGGAATCCACAGACGGACAAGGTCTCTCTATGAAAATATCACTACCACAAGGCGTAGATGCTTTTGAATAATTGTTGAATAGAATTTCCTCTAATGGCACAGCACTACCAACTACAAGACCAGGCTTATGTGTAATATATTGGTCACTCAAGTCGGTCATGACTGTTGGAGCCTGACCTTGACCTTGAACCAGAACTATTGGAGAGACTAAGTCTCGTTTAATTGGAACTGGTGTTATAACATAGCACCCCAGGTATACATTCTGTATTTACAGAGTACCATGCACTCGCCTGTTTGGTGGAATAACCAGCTTTTGTTCTAGCATAACTTTCCACATTACATGCTAGGACTCTCTGTTCTGAGAAAGTATTCCTGGAATAATGTTGTTATCCATCATAAGGGTATTGTTTTTTTTCAAAGTTACAACACCATCATGTGATAACAGAAAATCCAATCCAATGATAAACTGTTTAGTGATGGGTGCTACAAAGACATCCCAATGGTAGGTCTTATTCTATATTGTGATCTGCACATCTTTTGCATAAAAAGCAGACATGTTGCTTCTGTAGCAGCACCCTTAAGTGGGACTTCTTCCAGACTTTTGAAGTCTAACTTATTCTTTTGGCTATGTCCTCACTTATTACTGAAACGTGAGCTGCCATATCCATAACTGCTTATAATTCAATGAAGTTTACATGGGCTTGCACAATAATATTGCAGCATTGTGTCTTTTAAAATACAATTTCTCTCAAGAGAGAGCTATTTATACTGTGTATATATTCATGGCCGTCGCTCTTTGAGTTGCCTGGTTGCTAGTACCTACAAGCCTCTTTTGTTTACCCTCCCCAGTGATGGAGTCTGGGGAGGTGTTGACTTCAGAGAGCTAGTCTTTTTAGGGCATTCTCTGTGACGTGCTTTTGCACCTTATACATATCCCCACTTTCATAGTTGGTGTTGTGGGTCCATCCACCTTGGCCATCTTTGCTACACTCCCTGGACTATAGGGCAACTCGACTTGTTTAGAGCCGAGAATACTCTTCAATAAATTAGCCATACTTTTTAAACCTTCCTCTATACCAGCTTTAACTGCTGCAGAGACTGGTCTATCCATTAGTGTGGCAATGCTCTCCTCCATGGGCCCTGTATTCTTTATGTCTACAGCTGCAGCCCTTACAGACAGCAATTCAACATCTTCACCAAAAGGTAACACACTTGACTGCTTCTTTCCAAAAATAGTCTCATTGTCTTGTTCATGGATTTTTTTCATCTGGTTTAGAGCAACCTCTAGATCTGCTGGTTCCTTGGTGAGAACTTGTAAAGCTGCCCTTGTATGCATGCAACCTTTGAGGAAAGCTTCCATGACCATATTTCCCATAATTTCCAACAATTAATTGGCACTAGGATATCTTTCCTGACCCAGTTCTGGGGCTCTCTTGATGAATTCTTCATGTGACTCATCCGGTTTTGCCTCAGGTCTATAGCTGATGCCATATACTGGCTGGGCCTTTTTCCTCTCATATCTGATCATCTCTGACCTCTTGACCTAAACTGTCAAGGAAGTCTAAGGCCCAATCACGTAGGCTGGTGATAAGGCTGTCAAACCTGTCGATATCATCACAAGCATATCACTGTGCTCGTTTTCCAAATTAGAGAATCAAAGGCGTTCAATCTTGTTTCCCATCAAAAGGGGCCATTTTGAGACCTAGGGGTTCCCGTTTTCACCTGGTCATATTATTCCTTCCTCGTGGAGCATTAAGTTACCCCAGACGTGGATGGGTAATATTTACAGCAAATTGCCTCATATTTTGTGGCTGTGGTGCAACCATCTGTGGAGCCACATTCCACCGCAACCCTGCTGGTGGAACATTAGGTACATTCCTACACTACAGGTTAACCTTGAAGTGGAACTCCCTGAGGCTGGGATTATACATTCTGTAGCACATAAACTGGTTCAGGAAGAACATTAACTTGTGCCACAGGTGGCACTATATTAGGCCTAGCATTGTGTGGAGCCAGAGGATGTAATCCTGTAGGGCCACCATTGTCCTGATTCTCTGCAGTGGCAATATTTAATTGCAGATAAGGGTGCACAGTAGTCAGCTGTGCTAGAACAGTAGTTAACTGTGTCATTGGACCAGGTTCCACAGTGGTCAACTGCACATTAGGACTATTGGGTACAGTGGTCAACTGTATATGGGTTGTACCAACTCGTGGCAGAGTAGCTATATATCCTGATGTTGAGGCCCATTTGTCACTCATAAAAGTATGAAGGTTGAGTCGTAAAGGTACCATGTCTGTTAGCCAACACTGTTGCCAACAGTGTCAGAAATCAAATATACATTCAATTACATTAGATCATCACATTTATGTTTCAAAATCATGCAAAATAAATTGCAATTTGCAAGATAAAAAAAATATGGAATTTTTTCAGCCAAAATGAAATTAAACTAACAAAAATCAACACAAATCAGTGATACCAAACCAAAAATTCAGTTTAGAACAAATTCCAACTGTTTTCTAGTTAAAAGTCGTGTGGTTTAGGATGGCAGCAGTCTTCAAAAGGTATCTCCACGCAGGCAACTTCTTTTGCTACCAAGTGAAGTACTGTCATGTGGACAGCACCCAAGAAAATGTACATTCAATATAAATACATGTCACGCATTTCACGCATATCACGTACCCTAAATCCCCAAGCTGCATAGATTTTGTCACAACACAATCAGGCTCCTTCACCCCTCGTGCAGTTGGATTTTGTTATTACCACAATGCAGTCATGATGTCACTTCCCATGGGGACCATTCTGTAATTGTGCCGTGTACGACAATATTTTCTAGGTCTGATGGGAATGTATTTGGACAATGTGGCCATTAAAAGGGAAACTATGAAGCTAGTGAGCAGTGAGACTGGCAACTTTTGATTGCAATTACCCATTTAATTTTTTCCCAAGTACATTACATCTATATATTTTCTGATTACTACATATCCATAGATTTGTATCCATAGAGGTTTTTTTTTTTTTTTTTTTTTTTTTGCAGGATTGTAATTTGTTGAGATTTTATAGCATTCTTCCTGACTTGGTAAGATTTGGTAGAAATCAGAAGAAATTTAAAATATATATCCATGTCCAGGATCGAATTCAATGGTTAGTCCTGAAATAGCATAAATGAAAAGTTATAAAATTTTTAATTTAGTCCTGACAAGTTGTTCATTTTCCGTCTATAAATTGCTCCAAAAGTCATGGAAGCGGTTATCAGAAAAAAAATCCTAGGAACCGTTCCTGGATATGATATTTTTCCTTTAATGTCCGTTGATTTTAATGTGATAGGGCAACTTGTACGTTTGTGAGGCGAGATACAAATTGCAGAGGTTGAGCAAAAAACAGTTCAGAGAAAACACATTGAGAGAAAAAGTTGCCAATTCTTACGCATTTATGGCTTAATATGACACAAACTGATTTCTTCTGTCCTGTGTTTTAATTATTGTGTGAAATAACCTTGTAGCTTTATCTATGTGATGTTGTCATTAAACAAAAGTATATTTTGTGGCTTAAATCTAGACTTTTTTTAACTTGCGAACACCACACTTGGCTGGTTTGGGTGTGGGTTCACATGCGGCTTTCCATATTTGGGGACCAGTAAGTGGATTGTGCTAATTTGTTTTTACATCAATAGAGAATTTCAAAGTAATCAGAACAATGGCAGTGATTAGTCTGAACTGGCCCATTCTTCTTTCCACGGCTAATGGTTTCCTGTGAGTGACACTTGTCAATAGCTCAATTGGTTTCCAGCGGTCATGGACTAATGACTGTGCAAACAAGGACATGGTTCATTTTCATGCCCATACAAACAAAACCATGTGTCCGGCACTGTTTAAACATTTCACTGTAAACAAAAGATTTGAGATCAATTATCTCATATAAATTTTATGTTCACACATCTGAGTTTTTGGGAGCATGTAGTTTAAGTATCAGACTATGCAAAAATATGAAAAAGTGATTAGAGGTTATCCAAAGGTGCGGCTTCAAATCTCCACCTTAAGTGGACAACCAGTGTTTACACCCCATGCGTTCAATTCACGGACATACAAACGTCTGTCGGAAGACCAGCATGAATGGATTTTTGGCTTAGCTTGAGCTGTTGGGGCTTGAAACAATAGCTGGGACCTATTTTTGGTCAGCTTCGCGGAAACAAACATGTCCTTGCACTTACGTTAAGCACCAAAAACAATCGCCTGGACCTGTTGAGAATTTAACAATAAAAGCCGTTGGTTTCCCGAATCCCCTTTTACCAACAGACGAGATCTATTAACATCAGACAACCTGAGGTCAAATCTTTTTGGCCTGATCTCTCGTAATCTTCATTTTGACCAAACAACTGATTAGACCAGATCCTTTTGCCGTTACGCCTGCAGTATTGTTCCAGATCACCTTGTTCAGATTCAATATCTCCAAGTCTTGTCTCAAGGAAACTGATTGGAGTCTTTAGATTATCGATCTCTTGTTTATGAGTGTTCTTTAAACTATCGATCTCTTGTTTGTGTGTGTTCTTTATTGTCGTCAAGTCAGATTCAAAATCCTGAACATGCTTAGCTAGACTTTGCAGGGAGCTTTCATGGATCTTGTTATAAGCTTCAAAAACACGAGGATTCTTCAGTATGGAGGTAGTCACTCACCATGATGGATAGTGAAAGAGCAGAAGTATCACGAGGTTCTGCATGATATTGCTCTTTTAGCTCTGAAGAGATATTTGTTAGTGATTCCCGTGGGCGTGCCATACCTTTACCCTGCGCTGAGGTAGCAACATAAGTAATGGTTGGCTTACGGTGGGTACAGGCATGACTCTTGTCTTCCATTGTAAACACAAGTACAATGACGGGAGCATTTGAATATAATGCGGCAATCAAAGTGTCACTAAATGTCCAGGAAACATTTAGCCTAGCAAACCACCAGTTTGGTCCCAAAAGATCTCTATACCATCAAGAAAAATATGAAGAATGTTTTAGGAAAATAAGTCCATAGATCACACCAAAAATGGAAATCTTTGCAGTGACCACCGACAAAGGGTTTCACAGGCATTGACGATACACCCCTGACGTATTATAATAAACATATAATTTAGGTACATGGACGTGCACACGATACCCGCTTGCCCCTTTAAATGCTATATGTGGACAAACAGCAGCAACTACTGTTAAAACAGTGTTGATTATGGTGTTAATTATATAAATTACAATATTCATGATAATGTTAATCATAACGTTCATTACGGTATTCATCATAATTAACAGGCATTAATTATACTTCTTGTGACTTCCTAGGTATCCACACATATCCACCTCACAAAATGGTGCCTGAACTAATAATCTGACAACGTCACTTTAATTAGATGTTGATTGCGGTATCTTAATACAATATCTCCGGCGTTAATGATGCTCACTACCATGTTATTTATAGTGTTAATTATAACATGTGACGACATTGTTAGCCACATTAACCACCCTGACCGCCACCACAAAGGCAGTCCATAATTTGCATTTTGCCTGCTTCTGTCAGTTAACCAATATTCCTCTCCAATCCCGATGAGGTAAAATAGTAAATGTTTTCATTTTCGACAGACTGGAGGTGCTTTTCATTTGCAACTGTCCTACCTTTCTATGTTGGGAAAACAGGGTAAGTTGAGTCTGCCTGCTGGTTGCCCATAGGGCAAGTTGAAAAAAAAACCTAATAACAACCTCTGCATACAGAAGTAAAATCTTGCAATACAGGGTATATTCGGTTGGCTGAAAAACATTTGATTTTATGACTATGGTGTGCATGTTACTTTTAACTGTCCAGAATGTTTTTTTTTTTTGTGTAGATGCTAGCCTAGGTGTTGGGTTAAAGTGTCAATACACCTTGGCAGCGACACTCAACCACATACTTGATCACTGTCAATATTAGAAATTCGGTTAACCCTTCCTACCTGAAACGGACAACACAAAATAATCAAACGAGGTCAGTCTTTAGTTCCCAGAAATCCTGCCTGATGACTGTTTATAACTGGTATATGATTGGTTGGTAGTTCTGGGAGATCAAACATAATCAATTATTGACCACATTCAATACAGTTTAGTCACCAAAAAATGCAGCATGTGTAAAAAAAGTGATACCAAGGCCTACAGGAGGAGACGTATTATTCCCTGCGAATAATGTGGTTCCGATGTTATTAACCAAGTTAAAATCTACTGTTTACACTCACGAAGCATTGCAATGACAATTAATTCATGATAAAAACTTACGTTTTATGAAAATGTTGTACTGCACTGCAATTCGTCATTCATGAAAAATAATGACGAGTGAAAAATACACACAAAAAACAACAGTGACGCCATCAATGGATTTTAGGGTTGATTAAAAAACGAGAACTAAACGACACGATGGTGTGACGCAAAGCACAAAAGAATGCCTGTCGCTAACAATTTATACGAACAAAGTTTACTTTAAATCACTATTTGTGGAATTTGATTTTCCTATGTCTACAAGTAAGGTATGGAAACAGCTAAGAGGCGGAAAGAAAAATTAGTGCAAAACAGTTTTAGACATACTATTGTAAGGAACACCATAGTTCACTGGGAGCCCTTTCATCTTGGAGGATGATTCTCGAGAAAGATGGAAGTTAAAATTACGTTTGAAAAGGACTGTTTTCCTCTCAAAAAGTGTAAAAACTAGAGACAGGAAGAATATTAGTTTTATAAACAAGGAAAGGATGACACCACACTCAGTTAACTATACATATTTCAAATGCCTACTCAGAAATGTGTCCTTCATATATATATATATATATATATATATATATATATATATATATATATATATATATATATATATATATATATATATATATATATATATATATATATATATATATGTATGTATGTATGTATATATATATATATATATATATAACTTATTTACAAACGACCAATGTTTTCAGTACACTTTATACAGATGAACATGACAATGCCACCGTATTTACAGAATGAAGTTGTAGACTAAATTAGCCACGGTAATACTAATCCATAGGGTTAGACATAGACGCTTGCCGTCTCAATCATTCTTGAAGCTAACATTCCTCGTTTGTACACAGAAAGCAAGTTCAAAGAAGAAACGTGTATGAAGAAAAGTTGTTGACTGTTCGCCCACCATTCTTGACATATGAAGGACACAGACGACATCCATGTGCAATATGTATAAATATTCATATATTGTAACAATTTATGCTCCCATTTCTTTATTTTTCACAGAATATACTGTGTATCACCCTGTATATTTTATAACACGAAGGGGCTTTCAAGCTGGCGGTCATAAATAGCCTAAATAAGAGTCTCCTGACCACTTCCGCCTCATATCGGATGATGATGGTGATGAAAGTAATCATCATCATCATCATCATCATCATCATCATCATCATCATCATCATCATCATCATCATCATATATTATTATTATTATTATTATTATTATTATTATTATTATTATTATTATTATTATTATTATTATTGCTGCTGCTGGGCAAAAGAATTGGCGTCTCTTGTCTTTGAATATTGGAGCATTTCGATTTATTTTGAGGCCAATAAGTTGCATCTAGATAAGTCTTTAGGTTTATAAAGATTAAACATATACAAGAAGCAATCAAAATCGCAACCAAGTTACCCATGATTACGACAACTCTAAAAGTGTTGAAAAAAAAAGAGACGCCATATATTTACCTTAAGGACACAGCGTATTATGTACCCTGAACTACATTAACATGAACCCAGAAAGCAATTGATGAGATCACATGAGAGATATAGATTAAATTGTTCATGCACTGGAAGAAAGTCTAACACTGTAGTTTCAATGTGAAAATATTTTGATTGGCTTCGATAAAAGTACTTTTTCAAGGGTATTAGCGCAACGCCTACATAACTTTAAAATATGGCAACCAATCTTAATTATACATTACGAATATGTCAACCAGTCAAAGCTTACAATGGCATGCAAATTTGGTTGGTTCATCCTAAACTAAATATTTATTTGCAAGAGATAACGATTACGGACAGCAACATTTAAATAAATAAAGGTTAAAAATGAACAAGTAAATTTAGCAAACCTGTGTTTAGGATGATGAAAAAAAATCTTTTGCATGTGCGTACTACATATGAGGAAAACGAGTTTCTGGAATTTTTTGACGCCAAAACATTAATTCCTTTGATATGCAATTGAGTTCAATCTTTTCTCCCCTGAAAGCCTAATTACTTCAATACCGGCACGTTATTACAGCAGGGAGCTGGGGAAAGCCTTGCAGATTGATGCGAAAGGAGTTAATTTGTGTGAAAACATAACAATTTTAGTATGGGCAAATTATTACACTGTTGGTCATAAGCCGTTGATTTTGGGCAAACGTGAAGGCTGCTTGGGACACACACACACAAAATCATGTGATGAGTTCAGCATGTAAATAAGTAAAAAACTTCCCGAACCAATTGTGATGTGGAGGGGGGGTGATATTTCTGTTGAGAACATTAACTCGTCCCTGCTCTTGGTCCGGGTAGGTCATTAAGAGACCACATGAGATTGGTGTAGAGTAAGCTAGATCATTCTTGAAAAATGTCTGTTGGAAAGGCCACAATCATGGGATCGCATGACTCAACAATGGTAGATGTCACAAAAATGAATGTGTGAGTGCATGATCTCTTAACGACTACAAAAACTGGACAGAATTCATGTCAAACTTCAACTTACTAGGTAGGTCTCGTTTAACTGTTATATTTTGCGTCTGCATTAGTCACACGAGATCCGATGAGACTTTAAAGCTGTGTGGTCTACACTACATGTATATATCCCTGTAATATCAAAAGCATTACAAAACAACTGACACTCTGAGTGCGAGATATTCAATTGTGTTTTAATAGTATGTCAGCATAACGTATATCAGCAAATATGTGTTTTGAAGCAGATGGCTCTCTCCGCATGGCTGTTTAACCCGTAGCACCAATATTATAGGTAAATTTGTACCTTAGCTTCCAAGTTTTAGTATGATATTCTTCATTTGTACATGAGTTGATTTTAAATTTACTCTAGCACCTTCTTTGCAAATTTACAGTCTTTTTGAATGTCTTGGTTTTCAAATTTGGCAAACATCGAAATGCTTGTCCACCCTGCTGTTTGTAGCATGTGTTCTATCGGTACATTTTTACATTTTGCCTTTGATATAGATGTAGCTCTTACTTTATGAGGCTTATATTAAGCTACTTCAAGCCATGCCTTGCACATAACTATTCATATCCACCTGCTTATTGTACTTTTTGTGACTTTTTAGTGTAAGGCTGAATATAGCTTATAAGTAATGTTGTGTCTGATTTTCTCAGTTCTTTAGTTCTCTCATTATATCCTCTCAATGTTTCACAAACGCATAGATCAGAATCAGCTTTAAAAGCCTTCAGTAAGCACGGTGTTGCTATATAACCTGGTCGACTTTGCTCTAAGTCGGTTATGCCAATATAAAATACATAGTGACAGGATCCTAATTTCATTTGAGCTAAATCTGATAAATTTAAAGTTTGCACTCACGCTGCTAAAACTAAAGCAAGCAACTTAATTAGTTTAAATGTAAGCTCGTTCTAAGAGAAATTCCGTATTGGTGACAAGCTTTTCGAAGTTTTTAAAACCACGTTTACATCCCCAGCGTCCTGATAAGGTGGAGCAGCGGTCTGGATGGCTGGCAACTTTGATCATGGTTGAATTTTGATTAAAGGGAATTCGGTGCAGTCTCGAATGACATCATTGAAAATTGTTGTCTGCTTCTATTTTTCATGAGAGTTAGATGAATGTTCAGAACTTCTTTATAGTTGGTCATGTTCATGCCCACTTGTTATATTGGGACGGATTCGAAATTGGACCGAATTTCGATATCGATCTTGATACGTAATGTTCACTATTATTGAAGTTGTAAACCGCTTTCATAACTTTGATGACAAAAGGATTATATCTCACTGGCTGTGAGTCATTCGTAGATACAGTTTGGGAAAGACCCAATTTATTTACAGTTGTTTTAATGTGATAAGCTTGCTTTTTAGTACAAAAGTTAGACCAATGTCGCATATAGCAGCTATATTGTTTGCGTGTTGCTGGCTTTCATGCCGCCATGATGATAGCAGAAGCCCATTCTGAAACGTTTGCGTTTCTGATATTCTCAACAATAATCGGGTACTCATGTTTCACGTGTAATGTATAAATAAAATATGTTTAAGCCCAAGTAGTGCAAGGTTACTTGGCGCCATTTTGTCTTCAATTGTTTGGAGAAAATAGGTTGACTATGTTATGACTATTAAACTGAGCATTTTTGTATTTAATATTCAAAGGTAACACAAGCAAAACGTGACATGATGGATGGAGCACTATTCTTGCACATGCACGTACATCCAGGGCTAAGGTCTTCATTATCTCTGTGTACAATTGTTTTTCTAGGAATTCTTTCTTTTTTTCTTACTTACATTCTGTCGTCTTTCTTTCTGTCTTTACAGGCAAATTTGTCCGACATTTCATTTTAAAAGTATTACACATAGAAACTGCAAACCTAAGCTAATTAATGTTTTGAATCTTCAATATCATATTTACTTTAGTAGATGTGGCTCCGAGTGTATATGAGTTCGATGAAATATCATTTTATTGGCCAAGGTTCACTTCAGGTAGAGGTCATCTCAAGGTCAAAGGTCATTTCTAGGTCAAAGGCCACTTCAAGGCCAGAAGCCACTTTCGATGGTGGCTTTCTTCTAGCCATAACTCGGTCAATTTTTTTTCCAATTTGGATCACGTTGGACTCACATTGTAGCTATTGTAACACTGCACATTTATGAAACTTACATGTGACCTCTAAGGGTTAAACTCAATGTCATTTGAACCTTTGAAAGTTTCATCCAGCCATAACTTGGGCAATTTCCATCCAATTCGAATCATGTTGGACTCAATTTGTAGGTAATGCAACACTGCACATTTTTGTTGGAACATCTAACCTCTAAAGGGCAAAGGTCAAGGTCATTTGGCCCAATGAAGTTTCATCTTGCCATAACTTGGTCAATTTTCATCTGATTTGGTTCATGTTGGGCTTAACTGTGGGGATTGTAACACTGTACATTTTTGCAATTACATGTGACCAGTCAAGGTCAAGGTCATTAGGACTTTGAAATTTTCGTCCAGCCATAAGCTTAATGGAATGTGAATTGTGAAAGGACAAAAGTTGTAGCATTTAATATTTACAACTTATGAAAGCACACAGACAGATTTGCTTCGAAGCAAACTTTTTTTCTAGTTCACAGACTTGTACTTGCAGTTAGTAATGCTTTACACCGGGAAAAAGGCTCTGTGCCTAGCTTACTTTAATTAGAGTGTAGTACACATTCTTGATAGCAATTTCAGAAACTTCGCCTCAAGATTTACACATTCGCGTTATGCGAACATGTTTGACACTTCTTGTGTTAATAATGAGAAACCGCGGCTCCATTGCTTCATGACGATACGATGAGCACGAACTGCTGCTCATCTTAAAAGAGAGTTTAACGGGTGTTTAATAGAGTGCATTGAACTATTTTCTAAACTGCAGATTCCCCATGTGTTAATGCGACCAGTCTATCGTGTGCGATTCACTCAGCGGCATCATAAACTTTTGATGTCTATTTTTATTTCGCATTAGACTCATTCCTCTCCGGTGTTTGCCATGTTTAACTTAAACTGATTTACACTTTGACGCTATGCACCTGCTGACGGTGCCTTCTGAACTGATTTGATATGGAAGAAAAACAAGCATGTAATTCTACTTTGTGCTTCACAAAATTATTCAGAACTGACATTAAATGTAATTGGCCACATTTGTGCCTAGAATATCCAAAACTACCATGCCATATAATGAAATGTTTAACAATATCAGATTATGCAAAATTGATGTTATAAACGAGCATTATGTGTGCAATGTCCTCTTCTTGTTCCAGTTTTACACACAAAGGGTTAAAGAAACCTCCTTATTATCGACTGATTTCGTATCTGTATAAGGGTAATAGGAGACGGAATATATTGTTAATATTGCCATTAACACTTCGCCATATAATTTGCCTTGCGTGAAGTATTCATGAAAGATTTGTCGCCATATAATTTGCCTTGCGCTGAAGTATTCATAAAAGATTTGTTTTTATATTGCCACTTAGAGCCATCAAGATCCCTCAGAGAAAAGTACCATTCCTTATCGTTTGATTGCATACTTGTGTAACGGTAATAGGAAACGGAATATTGTTTATAACCCTTCGTCATATAATTTAACTTGCGTTGCAGTATTCCTGCCAGAAAAAATGATTTTATATTGCCATTTAGAACCATTGGGATTCCATAGAGAAAAGTACAGTTGCTTCTGGGATGTTGGTTCTTTTAGCCTTTCTCTTTGGTACAGGACCTGCATTAACATGATTGTTTTTGTGTGTGCAACACAAGCCACTGATTGATATGTCACATAAAGATGTATATTAGCAACTTATGCGGAAAATATTTTCACTAGCTGTCTTAGAATGACGTCTTTATTTGTCATTGCTTAAAACATATTCAAGACTTAACATTTGTATTGCATCTAATTAGCATAATTTAAATTTTACGATGTTAGTTAAATATTCAATGCATGCGTATTGAACAATGATATATATGTAGCAGTTAAAATGGGATCTGTGACATTTATACTTTTGAAGACTTTCAAGTTACAATTTCGATTGGACCAAATTTGCATATTTTTAAACAATCTTTTTCCATCTATAAGTGGCAATTTCACCACATTTCATGATTGTGACATTTATAGTTTCCTGGAAAAGCAAAAGGGGTAGTAAGGAGAAAGGGGAAGGAAAGGAAGGAAGGAAATGGAGGAGGAAGGAAGACAGTTGGAAAGAATGAATGAAAACAGAGTATCCTTGTGTAAGCAGAGATACGGCCGCGCCTAGCAGCATGCATTATGCATCTATCGCCGTTGCCATCTGAGAAAGGCACAGATGGCAAGGGCACAGTGAAAGGCACAGATGGCAAGGGCACAGTGAAAGGCACAGATGGCAAGGGCACAGTGAAAGGTACAGATGGCAACCCTGTGGATTGGCCTGCTAGGGTGGGCGGGCCTTAGTCGGGTTGTTGCCCTCGCCTTCAGTCGCCTCCAATGTTACAAGCAACTGAAATATACATCTTTCATACCTTTACAAGTATTCTCGACAGAAGTGTCAACTTCAATTCATAGTTTTTGTGCTATAGACGCAACTGACGAAGTAAAAACCAAAGTTCTGAAATTTTTATTTATGCTAAGCACACTCGGAACATTTAACCCTTTCAGTGCCAAATTTGGGACTGAGTCAACAGCTTTTCTCGGTGCGCATTGGGCGGAATGCGCCCCGAAAAAAACTGTTGACCTGGGGTATTCTCGGTGGAACTATAGACATACTGGTACTTGAATGAAAGGTCTTTTTAAGAGGAATACAAATCTGGGATCCTAATGAACATTTACACTTGTCCGACCTTAGTAGAGCGACTTTAGACGTGATTGGTACTGAAAATTTTAAATATTGAATATCTTTACAACCAACTGTACATGGAGGTGTCAACCCACCGGTTTTCACGGGTTTCTACCAGAAGCGCAACTTATGAAATGAAACTGCAAGTTCTAAAATTTCAATACATGCTAATGACGCACACTAGGAAAATTTAAATGTTGAACTTTTCAACAGTATTATGGTTTGATGTATAAATCCAACTTCCATTCACTGGTTTGTGCTACAGACATTTTCAGGGAAAAGAAAATGAATTTGCAAGAACCTAAATTTAACCTAATTAGGCATATTCTGAATTTTAATGTTGAATATCTTCAAAGGAGTTCTGGATATAGGTGTCAATCCAACTTCAGTTCATTGGTTTGTGATATAGGTGCATCCATTTAAAAATGAAATTGCAGAATCTTAATATATGCTATTTAGGACACAATGAAGATTAAATTGCTTGGCCATTTCAAATCTTTCGGGGATGAAGGGGCCAGTGAAATCTTAATTTAAAGTATATTTGACCATCATTTGAAAAAAGCTTAACATTTTAAATTTCTTCAAATTATCCACGTACACAGATCAATTTGCTCACAAACATATCATATACTCTAGGTTATATTTGTATTTGTACAGATCATTTGTTGCGTTCTCAAATATCGCTCTATTACTACAAACATCATACGGCAATTTAAATCGATCTGTAAAAGAACCAATATAACAAGACATTTTTTCAGTCGTGTGAACTATGTGGCCATCATTTTTACATACACAGTATAATCCTACAATTTTTTTTTTCAAACTGCAATCATTCGTTTACTACCAGTTGCCTGATCCTTTGCGTGGCCATTCAGGTCGCGCTACACGCTGGCAAAACATACAGTAAGGCACCCTGACTCTATACATAGTGCATGTACTAAAGTGTTTAAGTATTTAGTATCATACATTCATGGTGTAAAATAGCCATATTTTATTTATTCATTTAAGAATCTACCACTTTACACCGGGGGCACCAACGAGCAGGGCAGAACTCGTGGTGCGTCTGAAACACAGAATTTTCACAGTTTGCATAAAACGCATATTGTAAAGTTAAAAAGACACCCATTCACA
This sequence comes from Hermodice carunculata, assembly GCA_964020975.1. Lineage (NCBI taxonomy): Eukaryota > Metazoa > Annelida > Polychaeta > Eunicida > Amphinomidae > Hermodice > Hermodice carunculata. The sequence goes on from OZ026630.1 coordinate 24,822,655, forward strand.
AACAAGTGTCACGTGGAGCGTCACTGCTTGCGCCCGTATTCAATATACATAAAAACATGTCTACATACATGTCTATTTACAGCAACTATTTACAACGTACAAAAATAAATAACTTCACATATGATTCCTGCCATGAACTATACAGTTTGGTCAGACTGGGGGTCACTGTTTGACTGCCTCCTAAAGTGCCAAGCTTTAGCTAAAAAATCTTTAGAGATACGATCAAAAGCGTCGCCAATCTCAGGGCCAAATTCGTAGAGATGCTCACCAAGAAGCCATCAAATTTTATTATTCAAGAAAGAGGCCGAAAAACGTTGCCAAACATGGTCAAAATATTGCTTTCTGCACTCTCTTTCTAAACATACATACATTTCTGATCGTATTTGATTGAGTGCTGGACATAAAAATAAAAAGTGGGGTAAATCTTCCTCAGCACTGTTGCACGAAACACATTTACCATCAGAAATATTCCATCTTTTCAAATCTTCACCTAAACCCAAAAATCCTGTTCTGGCCAGAAATTTCAATATTATTATTATCAAAATTATCTACACTAAATAAATATTTCTCACCGAAAGTAGACCGTTTAATCATTTGGTACCAATTAAGCGACCTTTTCGCATCAATTTCCTGAAAAAAAAATGTAATTTATACTCTCCGATGGATAATTTTACAAAACGACGTAACCAATTTGGATTTGTCGATCGGAAAACATGGTCCATACATACATTATTAAACGTTTTTCTCATTTCATCCACATACGGCCATGCATCAGGAGCGTTTCCACTATTAGGCTCAAACAAAGAATCAAAGATTTGTTTACACAGCCTTGTGTCCGGCAAATCAAATTTCATCCTGTGGAAGTACTTAACTCTGATGTGTTCCAAATAAACATTGAAAGGCAACCACCCCAGCTCACCTATGGTTGCGGCCACTGAAGGTGAAGAGTTAACCTGCAAAATGGCTTTAGCCATTGCATATTGTAATGATTTTACAAACGCATCAGATTCTTTCGTGTTACACACCCAAACTGCAGCACCATGTGAAATAGACGGCAAGATAATGCTCTTCCATATAGTATTACCAAAACTTACACGGTTTACATTTTGATGGGATGAAAGTATGCTACTTAAATATCCTCTCAAACGTGTCCCCTTGGGAACGAGCAGTTCTTTTACATGTGGTGAGTCTTTCAGAGAGCTTGAAACAACAATGCCTAAGTACTTATATGTTTTACATTCGGAAATAAAGTTATCACCCAACATCCATTTTTTGTTTAAATCTATTCTTTTACCTACAACCATGACTTTAGATTTAGAGCAGTTGAAAGTCATATTCCATTTTGAAACAAAAACTTGGGCAATATTTAGCATACAGTTCAGTTGATCTTCATTTTCAGCCAAAAATGCTATGTCGTCGGCATATAAGAGACAAGGAATTTGTAGAATTTCTAAAAGGTATACCAACATTTCCTTCCTTTACCAGATCAATCAAATCGAGCATTACAAGGGAGAACAATGTGGGGGAGAGGATGCATCCTTGCTTAACTCCATTTAGCGTCTTGAACCACGAACTCTCAAAAGCACCGAATATAACTTTGTTTTCAACCTTATCATAAAGACCCTTAATGAGACGCCATGCTTTTCCCTGAATTCCCTTTTCCCATAGAAGTAGAAAGAGTCTTTCCCTATTTACGGTATCGAAAGCTTTAGATATGTCCAAAAATGAGATCCAAGTTTTCAATTTTTGTCTTTTCCGTAAATTGCAAATTCCTTTTAAAATAAATACTTGATCCTCCAGTCTTCGATGCTTCCTATAAGCTCCATGCATCTCCCCTAATATGTTCTCCTGTTCTAAATACCTCATAAATTGATTTTCGACTATCAAAGTTAATACTTTATACATATTGGATGTGACAGTAATTCCACGATATTTTGACAACATTTCTTTAGATCCTTCTTTGTGGATCGGTTTTATGTACCCTTGAAACCATTGATCTGGATAAACTTCTAGTGTCTTACACATGTTAAACATATCAGCCAGAGAAGTAATCAAAGCTGTACCACCTTTCTTCAGAAATTCATTGGGTATATGTTCTACCCCACAGGCCTTGCCATTCTTCAATTTCGAAACTGCTTCCTTAACATTATCAAAATGGATTTCAATGCTGTTCAAGCCTGTAGTATCACCATGAAGTAGTTTTGCATCTACATCATAGCATAAGGTAACATGGAATGCAATATCACATACCTGGCAAACGTCCAGGGCAAATTCAACGTCAGTGAAGTAATCAGTGTTGACAGTAATAGTACGGGTTGTCAGTGAAGTGGTCTCAAGGCATCTGCACCCCCAGTCATGCGCTCCTGCCGTTTTGGTACAGGCCGGCCGTGACGTCACCAGAAAACCCCCACCAGCATGATCAGGGAGCAGTCTGTTTTTTATCGCTGGTACAACATTCCCGACCGTTTTCAAAAAGATGTCACTGTTTTAGAATTTTGAAATAGAATGCCGCCAAAAAGTTACCCAAATAAGTTCACCCAGAGTTTGAAGGCATTTTAGTGTTGCAACCTGATGCAGACCTTAAATAAAGGTGGCAAAAAAGAAGGTAAGAGTTAGCATATGTCCCATGACATGCACATTTCATTCTTGTGCACATGTATGGTTATGAACACATGTAATAAAAAGTGATAATAGCACATCTACAAAAATACCAAAGCCACAGCATTTCATATGGACACATGAACTTTTCTGCAACCCATCACACACAACCATTTCCAGCATTCTCTGTCAATGATCAATCTGTGAAAATAAAAATGTTACACAGCATGTGTTAAACCAATTCCCAGTAAATATAGAGAATATGAGAAAATATGACAAGTACACATTATAACACAATTCCAGTCAGATGATATCCGACACATACCATAGTGATTTCGAGCCAGAAAAATTATCAGTCAGATTTAATCCGACTCATAGCATAAATTAGATGTCCAAATAAATACAAATATCAAAGTAATCAAAGATTCAGAACAAATCCAACCCAGTGATACTTTGCCAGTTAGGCACAAGTTACCAAAGAGTCAGAACAAATCCGACCCAGTGACACTTTGCCAGTTAAGCACAAGTTACCAAAGAGTCAGAACACATCCGACCCAGTGACACTTTGCCGGGTAAGCACAAGTTACCAAAGAGTCAGAACACATCCGACCCAGTGACACTTTGCAGGGTAAGCACAAGTTACCAAAGAGTCAGAACACATCCAACCCAATGACACTTGACCAGTACAGGGGAAAATAGCCTAATTTACAGCTTATAAAAGCTCTTTGCAACCCCTCTTGTCATGTTGCATACGAATGACAGAGGACCATTCTTCACAATCGCCACCGCCTTTGCTGCTTCCAATAACATTCCTGGATTGGAATATCTGGCTCTATGCTTGAAAACTTCTGGCACTTGATAAGGCGCATCTGTCTCCAGTACCAGTCTTTGGAGGGAATTTGCCGGATCACTTTGTCATTATTGAGGACGCCCCTGGCTGTAACCCCAAAAATACTGTTCGGGAAAGCAGTAAGAATTTCCTCATACAGATCCATGTCCCCTGAGAAGCAATGCATGTGTACTGCTTGGCTGGGAGACAAGGTCCTCTTCATGATCTGCAGGCACCTCCTTGCAGCATCTTGTTCCTCAATCCCGGTATCCCGGCTGTGTATCACAACCGGAACTCTAAACTTAGCGGCGAGTGGCAGACATCGCTCGAGAGCCCATTGCTGCTTGATGATTGTCTCCTCCGTTAGCCCCGTCACGGTAAAGTCGAGCCCAACTTCTCCAAAACCAACCACCTTTGGCATAGCCAGCAGACCCTCCAGCCTCTTGATGGTCTCCAAGATCTCTCCCCTGTCATGCTGTCCCAAAAATCTAGGGTGCATCCCAATACAAAAATAAATCCGTGGATCAGCCCCCAGCTCTTGTATCTTTTCAGGAGTCTTCCACATATTCTCGAACACCTGATTGGACACCATGAATTCCAGAGTAAAATCTTCAATGGAAACAGGCTGGTAAGCCAGCACTTGGGCCAACCCACCTACCTCCAGCCTGAAGAACATCTCCCCAACATGGCAGTGGGCATCAATCACCCTATACTGGTTATTATAAGCTCTTACCACCCGTCTCACATCCTTTTCCTCTTCTATCTTTAGACTATGGGCATACAGCTCCGTATTCCTGATCTCCTCTGCATCTTCGCTGGACAAAGTGCTGACAATGGACGCCAGCACCCTCCAATGTAGTAGGGCAGGAATGCAGTTTGGTGGAGCCACAGTGATCCTGGCGGGAACCACACCCCCCAGTACTCTGTGCCCAAAATCAAGGAAGAGCATCTCCTCCACTTCCGTTACAGCATTTTCCTCAGCATGCAGTTTGTTGTCAAGCATAGTTTGAAGGAGGTCTTGTACGGAAGCTAAACCTAACTTCTGCATGATTGTGGCCAGCAGATCAGCCATTAGTGAGGACCACTTCCCAAGATGCTCTTCAGAGAAACTGGCATTCTTACCCTCAGCATGTTGTTTATGGTGCTCCAGAATACCAGTCACCTGGGCCGCTTGATAATTACAACTCCAGCAGGCAGTCTGACGGGAAACATAAAATGGCAAATGGCTGCGCAGCACATGACGTTTAACATGAGAAGAGCCTTGACAACAGACAGGACAAGGATGTAGCCGTCTCCTCTTCGATTTCTGTTGAACTTCAACCTGAAGTTTACCTTCCACCTCCTGGACACTCCTCTTTAGATTGGACTTGGCTGCCTGAAAAAGACTGTTTTCCAGGATAAACTTCGCCATCTACAGCTGGCCCATCAGATTTAATAATAATTTGAATGTTGCCTTTATCGTTGGTGTTATTGGAACACACAATTGCCTGACTGCTCTCACCAATACTGGATTCCTCATTAATATCAGGGTCTAACACATCAGGATCTCCCCACACATCGAGAACAGCCCACTCCTCCGGCCAATCGTCAGGAGACAACTTGGAATCCATCTAAATATAAACAGTATTCTGTCAACTAAATTGTAGTGCAACTATATACATATATACACATCAAAATGGTCCTTACAACATCAGCACCTGTCATAGAGAAATATACATGAATACATACATAGGAAAATGTAATTCTACATTGATGTGAATTCAGCATAAAATACAACGGCAGTCAGTGGGTTCCGACCAGTGTATTTATTTAAAATTACAATTCCAAATGCTTCTGGAAATGATCAGATTAGATCCAACCAAGAAAAATAAATCCAGAAGTACATAGATTCAGATTAACCTGTGTGATAATCCGCCAAATGTTTTGGCAGAACCACTGCTCTCCCTCTACGAGTCGTTGACCGCTGAGGGGACAGAGAATCAGTCTGATCAGAATTCTGAGTGCTCGTGGTTACAGGGAAGTCTATATTGCCTATCTGATCTAGAGAACTTCCCCCTAGAGATGTATAAGCCGATGCACTCTGATTGTCATTACCTCCATCATGAGCCTGCTCACGAATCTCATCAGCTGCATCCTCAGAGAACAAATCCCTACATACATCAGCCAATAGAGACTCATCCGGCTCAGCCTGGTCATAAGGTATGGTTTCATCCAGGTCGAGTAATTCGTGCCTCATTTTGCGCATCCATAGAGGAATGAAACGATCTTTGCAAGGTTTTAATCGATCGTGATGGGTTACACCTTCCTTCCGACGTCCCTTGATCTTATACAAGGCACTCGAGAGGACTTCAGTAATTATGAATGGGCCACTCCACACCTTATTCAACTTCCTTGATTGACCTGGCTTACTAGCAGACTCCAGTTTGTATACAAGATCACCTACTTCAAACGTTCTCTCCGAGAGTTTCAAGTCATATGTACGCTTTTGCCTGGCTTGAGACACACAAAGATGTTGCCTAACAATGTCATGCACATTGGAGAGTACATCCTTGAGCTGTCTTACATAAGCAGGTGGTTCACAGGAGGACTCTGGGAATAACCTAAAAGTCAGGTCTCTTGGTGAGAAGACTTCACGCCCCAACATCAGGAGATTAGCAGAAAACCCAGTGTTACGATTGGGCATTGCTCTAATAGCTGCAGCAAGATGTTGGATGTGCTGATCCCAGTTGCGATTTGCACCTTGTATGCAACAACGTATCATTTGTATCAACAACCTGTTGTATCGCTCAACCTCTCCATTACTTCTTGGCCGATATGGGGTAGTCCTGGTTTTGGTGATTTCCAACAGATCACAAATAGCGTGAATAAGGTTACCATCCACATTCCTACCTTGATCACTATGGATCTGCAAAGGACAGCCAAACCTTGCGATAAACTCGTCCACGATTTTCCGAACAATAGTTTCCGCAGTTTGGTCTGGTAGTGGATAGCACTCAAGCCATTTTGTGAACTGATCTACTAACATCAGAACATAATTATTCCCATCAATACTTTTAGTGAAAGGACCCAAAATATCTATGTGTAGCCGTTCCATTGGAGCCCCAGCATGGTACTTACCCAAACCTGCTTTAGGCCATGTTTTTGGTTTTTTACACTTGCTACAAGCAACACATGATTCCACATAGATCTTACTGTCTTGAGTCATTTGATGCCAGAAGAAACTTCTTCGCAGAAGTTGCAAGGTTTTAGTTTGCCCCAAATGTCCAGAGAACCGAACATCATGGCACAACCTAAGCACTTCTTCTTGCAGCACTTGTGGAACTACAAAGCATTTCCTTGGGATTACATCCTCTCTTATGTAGTAGAGTACACCGTTTTCCAACTGCAGCTGAGATTTACACATCCACAAATGTTTCACTGATGGACACTGCAACTGAATCTCGCCAGCAGCAGGGTTGGTGTTTGTCTCCAGCCACGTAATCACAGGACCAATACTACTGTCCTTCAACTGATGGTCACGCAGTTCCCGATATGTGTAACCGCCAAACCAGTCAGAGAAAGACTCGCTCACAGAACCTGATTGGAAAGCGTTTGTCAGATTAACACTCCTGATGGCCAAGGGAACTACATCGTCCACTTCCTCCTCAAATCTTGTCCATTGGTTGTGAGCACGTACGCAGTATCTGCAGCCACCACATGGAAGTTGTTCTGGCTCACTGCCAGCTGTGTAGAATTCGCAATACCGTTCTTTGTCAGGGACTCTGGAGAGACCATCCGCATTTTGATGTTTCCTCCCTGCACGGTGCACAATATCCATGTCGTACTGGCTCAATTCTTCAAGCCAGCGAGCTAATTGACCTTCAATACACTTGAAACGCATCAACCAAGCCAGACTTGAGTGATCAGTTCTAACCACAAATTTCCGACCCAGAAGATAGTGCCTGTATTGACGTGTGAACTTTACTACTGCCAACAGCTCTTTTCTTGTCGTGCAATACTTCCGTTGTGCAGGAGATAATGACAAGCTCCCATATGCAATTACCGTTAATCTTCCATTCTGCCACTGTGAAAGCTCAGCTCCAATGGAGATTGCCGAAGCATCACAGTCGAGAACAAACATTCCCTCATTCTGTGGGAAGCCCAGCACAGGGGCATCAACCAGGGCTGATCTTAATCTACAGAAAGCATCCTGATGTTCCTGGTCAGTTACATTGATGAGCAACACAGATGCCCCCTGGTGACCAGATACTAATACAGTGGGAGCCAATAAACCATCTTTGATGGTAACTGGGTTAATTATGTAGGCCTGTTCTTGTGTCTAGCCATCAATTTCCACCATGGCTTTGACCTTGCTTTTTGGTGGAATCACTAATCTGTGCTGCAAAGAGACACGATTTACCGTATGGTACATATCTCCACTCCTACATAAAGAAGCAGGCACAGTTAAACTACCAATCATTATTACTTGTTTTTTAAGATCAACTTGACAATGATTGGCAAGCAAGAAGTCCAAACCAAGAATGACTTGATCTGTTATTGGGGCCACATATATGTCCCATTTGTGAATCTTATTTCCAATGGATAACCTAACATCCCTAATGAATTTAGCCTTCAACTTGCTATCTTGTCCAACTCCCCTCAATGATACCTGCTCTGCACCTGTCAGCTGCAAACCTACTTGTTTTGCTAAGTCCACACTAACTACAGTCACTTGAGCTGCTGTATCAATGATAGCATTGACAGGAAGAAACTCTCTATCTCCACAGGAACTATGAGGTTATATCCCTTGTTTTGGCTGAAAGCAACTTCCCTAAGTGTGCATTCAATTGTCTGAGTCAATGTATTTGTTACACCACTATTTACAGAAAACAAATTCACAGAGCCGGATAAGCTATCAGAGCCTACCCCAGTTGTATCAACTGACTCAAGTGAATTATTACCACTATTTACAGTATGTACATTGTCCTGTAGGCCAGTAAAATTTACATGGGTTGCTTGTTGGCCTGTGACTACAACCCCTCACTTGTTTTTTTCCGGACTCGTCTTTGGGGACCTTTGTGGGCACTCTCTAGCAAAATGCGAAGAGTCTCCGCACTTGAAGCAATGCCCCCTTTCTCCTCGAGGTGGCGTTGAAGGAGGGGAAATCCCTTTCCGGCTGATGATGGGACTCCTCTGTGCCTCCATAATAGCCTTGAGAAATGAGGCAAGACCCTTCATTCCTTCCTCAATCCCCGTCTTTATGGCAGTCGAAAGTGGCTTCTCAATTATACATGCCACCCTCTCCTCAACAGATTTCCCCTTGTCTGTTGCTTGCTGTTTAAAATTGGTAGCTCGCACATCATACTCCTCTTCCTCATCAGACCCCTCAAATGAAACTTTTTTTACAGATCTCTTTGGGGTGCCAAAAACAGTTTCATAATTTTGAAGATGAATTTTCATCAGGTGAAGAGCTTCTGTCAGATCTCTTGGCTCCCTATGCAAGACTTGTACAGCGGCCTGTTGATGAACACACCCCCTAAGGAATGCTTCCATAGCCATGGTCTGTATAATCATTGCAGCCTCACCCAATGCATGTGGAAAACCATCTTGAGCCAGTTTTTGCGTTCTCTGTGCGAACTCCTCCAACTTTTCATGAGGTCTCTGCTTTAAATTGGACAACTTCCGGTGTACAGCAGATGGTGGATCCGTACAACCAAACCGTTGGTCCAATTTCAAAACGAGAAGATTATAATCTTCCCTGGTAATCCTGTCCAGACTGCCATAAAAATCGAGAGCTTTGTCCCTCAGACTATCCGTGAGTCTGTCTAACCTCTCAAATGGCGCCCAGTTATACCTATTCGCCTGCCTCTCAAACTGCATGTAAAAAGCACGCCAGTCCTGGGTGCCACTGTAAATGGCCATCTTCTGTGGTGGTGGCTCCCTAACATTCTGACGCCTCGGTGGAACATCATACTGATGTGCAGGTGGACCAAAAAAGGGCTGCGCACCAGGGTTAACTGGCAACGGTAGCACTGGCAGAGGTTGTCGCGGTTGTGTTACTGAAAAACCAGGTGGAGGCTGATGAACTGGTACCTGAAAACCGGGAGGCACCTGTACATTGGTGACAGGTAACTGCGGAGGCAGACTAGTAGGCAACAATGCATCAGGTAATTGTGATGCAGCTACTAAGAGACCACCTGTTTGCTGAGAAACAATGGGTGTACTGCATCCCAATGGCGTTGTGACTGAACCCCTAGAAAGATTGGCTGTTGTCGTTGTGTTAAAAGGGGGAGATGTATAGACTGGAGGTGGAATTCTTGAAACTGATGGAGCAGGTAAGCTATATATATATCATCTGCTATACTCGCTACCGCCTGTGAAGTACGCACACTCACCATGGTAGTACTTTGAATATGTTGTTCAAATGTATTCAGTCTTTTCTCCACAGCAGCAGTGATTTTCTGCTCAAATACTCCCATCTGACTCCTAATACTGGACATAATTGCTGTCAACATCTGTTCGTTCTCTGCAGAAAGATCTGGTTGACCCCCACCATCGTTATCATCTCTCATCTCCACCCCGGGTTCCAAAAAGATGAATTCATCTTCCAACAGTTTGTCCCAGGATTCAGGTGTCAAAATCTGCGCGCTACGCAAATCGAAAAAAGACATGACAAGTCCTCTCTCGACATAGCTTTGTCGTAAAGCTATGATATTTTGTGCCTTTGCTTGCCCAATGCCAGGCAAAATAACAAGTGTCTTTGCATTTGCGGTAAGTATGTTTACCGGACCCATGTTGCAAAATTAGAAGTACTTGTGGAATAGAAATCACTCAGAGTATTTTGACAAGTGAAGTTGGAATTTACCTATCACATACAGAAAATATGAATCAAATTCACCAGAACTTTGGAAAGTACAAACACTGGATAGAAATTTCCAAACTACCCAAACCAACCTATTCTAATGAATACCAACTTCCAAAATCAATCCCAAAATTTTGAATTCAGAAGATCCTAAACTACAAACTTTCACAAATGGAATCATACTTAAAGGAAATAATTAATCAAACTTCAATTTGGCTGCCACCCCAATTTGGCGGGAAAAAGAAATTGGACAAAGAACAAAATGGCTGCCACTGGAGGGAGAGAGAAAAAAAATATATAACAGGGATATTTTTTCAAAGTTCAAAAATTACATACAAGATAAGACTCTTGAAAATACAACAGATTTTCAATCAAAAGGTACAAAAATACACATGAATGCAATAGGAGCAATACAATGTATCACAAAATTCAAATACACATATCCAATCGATTTCAATGCACAATACTATCAAGATACAATTTCAATCAATTCAAGGACAGGGCATAAAAAACACAGGGCAACACGGTGTATGCAGTACAAGGTGTGCAAGTGTGCAAATTGTGGACCGGGGAATTACTTCAAACACGGGGCTGACACAAGTGTTTCTGTACAAGTATATTCCTATCAGTCTCTATGAACCTACTTTAAAGTTCAAATTTTGAATTCCAGAAACAAAATATGCTCTGTGGGTGAAAAATGTCCAAGTTCAAAGATTTAATTGAACAGAGCAATAAGGGTTCAAAATTACTACAATTTCACAATATTAATTGCCAAAAACACCAAAAAGAAACAATGATTCAGGTTATGTTCAAATGCAATACAAATCTACTTTTGGCTTTCCAAGAACAAAGAGAGGAAAAAAACAAAAAAACTGAACATTGTAGTGATCAAAAATGGCGGGAACTAAATCCAAAAAACAAAAGATCCAAAGGTCATGCAGCTAGTGCACTGAAAGTTCAGTGTGGATTTTTCTCCCAAAATGGAAAATCAAAAATCTGACCATCCACATCTACTTGAAACCAATTACAAAACAGAATCTAAATTTGCAAAATCCTCGTGACTGAAACTTTTCAAATAAATCAAGTTTTCTAACTTCACAAGTAGTAGAAAATCTAATGATTCACAAAGTTATACACTCACAAATGTGTACATGCAAAGCTAGCTGGATAAAAAATCCAACCCGTCAAGCAATTCAAGTACAATCAATCAACATAGGCAAAAACACAAGCAAAGTACAAATAAATCGCAGTTCAATCATCAAATTGATCAATGACACAAATTCTGACAATGAACAAAAAGTGTACAAATTAGCCAGATCTAAATCCGACCTACAAATTCATTTGCAACAAAATAAATCTAACTTCACTGGCACAAGTCATAGCAAAGATCGAGAATCCTTACTACGGGTAGCATAAATTATGATAATTACTGCAAGGTGCAACATCGAGCGGGTTAAAGCCACATAGATCTTCCCAGAAGAATGGCAGAAAAGTTCTTGGATGTCCGTGTGTCGACCGTTCTGGTACCAAATGAAGTAGTTTTGCATCTACATCATAGCATAAGGTAACATGGAATGCAATATCACATACCTGGCAAACGTCCAGGGCAAATTCAACGTCAGTGAAGTAATCAGTGTTGACAGTAATAGTACGGGTTGTCAGTGAAGTGGTCTCAAGGCATCTGCACCCCATGTCGTGCGCTCCCGCAGTTTTGGTACAGGCCGGCCGTGACGTCACCAGAAAACCCCCACCAGCATGATCAGGGAGCAGTCTGTTTTTTATCGCTGGTACAACAACCATTGTAACTCATAAGCTTATCTAGCCCCAAGGGACCTCCCCTCGCTCTGTTAAGCTTGCGGGTGGGTCCCAACTCGACTCCGCTTCAGCCAGGTAGTTGACCCTTCTAACCAAGATATCTCCCGTACTACGGCATACCCCAACGAAATCCACCCACCGTTTTATTCCTTAGGGTGGTGGCGCGCCGGGCGCTATATAATCGGATATGTTAGAGCAATATAATATGCGATATTCCATGCATTTACACGCTAACCGGAGAATTCGTCTGTTTTTGCCGGCCATGACGGTTGACCAGTTATGCGTCTACGCATGCGTGACCGGAAAAATGTGAATATCAACAGACCGCCGTGTGTGAGGCGCGCCACAACAAGGATGAACGGAGGAGTTGTATTTTCCAAACGTGTGCAGCGTATTTGTGGTGTTTTATCTCTGTAAATACGTATAGTGGTTTGCTTAAGACTTTGCCATCGAGTGTAAATAATCACTTAAGGAATCATAAATTTAAGAAAATGGAATCTAGTGTAATTACTCATAAAATAGAAATGGGATTTCTTGTAGTTCTTTGACTGCTTTTGAAACCTTAACCTGCTTTAAATTTACCGTAATGAAATCCTTAATGTGGGATTTGTAACGATAAATTCTATTTCTAAAGACTCTTTTCAAGTTTGATAACTATCCCTTAAATTTCTGAAATTCAATTTTTCTTTCTTTTCCCATTTCATACAGTAGGAATCAAAAGCAATACTTGTATCCTGAAAAATACTGTCAATATTCAACTTAGGATATATCCGAAACTCTGTATCTTTTCCATCGTATCTTTTAATACTGAATTTTGTATTGTATCCAAATTACCTGTAAATATTTGTTATATGTCTGCCAGACATTGTGATAGTTTTTTATTCACATTACGTTACTATATTCACGGCGATATAATTCCGCTGCCTGCATTTTATAAAGCAGTTGCTTGCATTAGGTGAAGAATCTCCTCCGTTCATCCTTGTTGTGGCGCGCCTCACACACGGCGGTCTGTTGATATTCGCATTTTTCTGGTCACGCATGCGTAGACGCAGAACTGGTCAACCGTCATGGCCGGCAAAAACAGACGAATTCTCCGGTTAGCGTGTAAATGCATGGAATATCGCATATTATATTGCTCTAACATATCCGATTATATAGCGCCCGGCGCGCCACCACCCTAAGGAATAAAACGGTGGGTGGATTTCGTTGGGGTATGCCGTAGTACGGGAGATATCTTGGTTAGAAGGGTCAACTACCTGGCTGAAGCGGAGTCGAGTTGGGACCCACCCGCAAGCTTAACAGAGCGAGGGGAGGTCCCTTGGGGCTAAAGCTTATCCACCTGCCCTTTCATAATGTCGTTTATGCAAGAACTTTGAATTTTGCCATTTGAACCAATATTTTTCCAGTAATCCGCAAGAGTTTGACTAATTTCTCTCGGGTCAACTTGGTACGTGTACAATCTTTGGGATCTATTCTTAGTGGAAAGTCATTGTTCTTATTTAGGCGTCGTAGCATTCGCCAATACGCCTTTGTGTTTTTTGTTCCTTTCCTCGAATTTTGAATGACCACCTGAATCTTTTTTCTCACGCTTTTGACTCTAATCTTTTCTTGAATCTTATGTTTTTTTGACATAAAATCGTCCCAAAGTTCTTGCAGAAATTCCGGAGAGCATGCGCAGTCTTTGCTGTGCTTAGACCAATAACGATAGAAGCGATCAGCTTGTTTTTGGCTTTGAATTAAATTGCAAATCTCTTCGTCCCCTTCTTTTTACCAACAGCGCTGTCTCCCGCTGCCATTAACATATCACGCAGGCTACACTAAGCCTCAATGACTGTATTAAAAGCGTTACAATTCCAATACGCGAGACCAACGCTAAGTTTGTCTCGAAACAATGTCCAGTCAGTGGATTCTTTAATGTTCCACTTAACTGTGGGTAAAGGTTTTTGAATGTCTGCAGACATACCAACTTGACCCTGGATGACCACGGCATTGTGGTCGCTCCCAACGTCGTACAGAGCTAATTCATCTATTGTTACGCTTTCAATTTCATTAAAAATACCCTCGGTTGCCAAAGCATAATCTATGACTGACTTGAGATTACCGCGTTGCCAGGTATAACGTCCCGTACATGATTCATGACAGTTTAACACGTTCAGATTTGTAATTTCAATCAGGTATGAGAGCAGATCTCCATTCGGACTACGTTTCCTAGGCGCTCTGAAGACAGGTAGGACACCATTAAAGTCACCAAGTATCAAACATTCGTGCCCACCTGCCTTCAAAATTGCTACATTGTCAATAAGCTCTGCATTGAGGTTTGCGCTACTTTCACTATCCATACCATCATTTGGAAAATAAACCAAACACACCATCAAGGGTTTCTGATTACTATGCATTTTGACAGTTACCCATAAACGTTCGAAGTTATCCTGTTTTGAGTTTAAAACATTGTCATCACATATATCAACATTTGAATGAATGAGAAAACCCAGACCACCTCCTGATTTCTTATACCCTTCACTTCGGGCCTTACCTACCCATTGGTAATGGAGATGTATATTTGATGCACAACCATCGTCCCTATGATACGTTTCGATCATACAATACAATGTGAATTTTTCTTTTTCTAATAAATTTCCAATTTCATTTTGCTTAACAACACCCAGGTTTTGCACGTTAGAATATGCTACTGAGAAATGACCTTTGGCCACATTTTTATCTTTTCTCCTCTCTGAGCTCTTTACACTCTACAGATTTAGCGGAGACCAGTCTAACCAAATCCAAGTTGTTAATCTACAAAGAATCAAGCCGTTTGGTTAGGTCCTGATTTTCCTGCTGGAGGAATTTGATTGACTCATTCAGAGATCGCACTTCTTTCAGAATAAGGTCTATTGTAGTGGGAACCATGCGACATTTATCAAAGTTATACAACGCATTGACACTTTCCTCCGTTTCACCAACACACTGGTGGTGATACCATTGCATGCACGTGGCACACTGTAACATGGACGCTTTGTACTGTCTGCCATAAGAACACTTTTCAATACACCACAAAAGTGTTTTATTTCCCACAGTGTCACTGCTACGATCCTGTTTTTTGTCTTTGCCAGTCTTCTTGTTTTGCGGTCTACCGCTCATTTCTGAGTCTGTAACCGATTTTTTTTTTACCTCTTTTGCCGTTACATTGATCATTGTCTGGTTTTTCAATTTCTTTGACTTTCTTAATACTTGTGTTTTTGTTTTCAGAAACTCTTTCACCCTGTTTTGATTCTTTATCTTTGGTCTTTCTCTACCTGGTTTTTTGACAGGGCTATCCTCGCCACAGTCGACAATGTTTCTATCTTGATCTTTAAGAGACAAGTCGAAAGGTTCTTTAGATGGCTTTAGTACTTCAGTGTTACTTGCTGAGCTCACCTCCTCACTTATCTCTCATGGGTCTGTGACTGAGACAGAACCAGATCAGGTGGTGAAGATCCCTGTATCTGATTACTAGAAGTTTCCTCTCTAGATTTATTGCATTTCA
The DNA here is from genome assembly GCA_964020975.1 of Hermodice carunculata. Lineage (NCBI taxonomy): Eukaryota > Metazoa > Annelida > Polychaeta > Eunicida > Amphinomidae > Hermodice > Hermodice carunculata. The sequence goes on from OZ026630.1 coordinate 24,838,261, forward strand.
CTGGGGTTGATGATCGTGTCTCAGAGGATGAAATATATGACTCGTTCGCATTGGAAGTGGATACGTCTATATCATTTCTAGACCCCACAGAATCCTTAAGCCGGTCCAGACTTAGTTTCTGACCTTGACCTTGTGATTTTTCGACTGGAATCCATCACAGGCGTGACAAAATCTTTTGCCTTTTTAAAAAGTGTTTTGTTGGGAGTCTTTTTGTTACTTATGGTCTCCTCGGACACAGAAAAAGTCAGTTCAGATATGCAAATATCAACTTTGCTCACCGTTCGTTGATTAACCCTTTAGAGCACAGGTTTTGCTAAGGCCTTTGTCCGTTGACCATGCTTTGTTCTGGCACTATGTCTAGACGGCAGTGTCCCAGCCACAATGAGAAAACTTCTCAAAATTCTATTAATTCCATTTTTTTTTTTTTTTTGGTAAAAATTCCGATTTTGGCGAAGTCTCTGGCACTTCCTTGAAACTATCCAAGTGAATAAATCACAAAATCAATATCTATCGGTTAGGTAGCTGCTCATAAGCTGGAGAACACTGTATTGTAAACCATATGCTGGTTTCATATGTTGTGGGAATTCCAGTATGAGTCCAAAGTGTCTTCACCACGACCCGACACAGAAACTGCTTGCACAAGTTCTCATAAATTGTCATTTTGGCCCAGCACTAAAGGTTGTCTCACCATCGATAGAAATGGGCATTTTGAACTTCATGAAGGTAGCAAGAAAGGCAAAGCTTTGAAACCACTACATTCAGCGTGATGAGTTCATGTACCAGCTAATCTGTGCAACATTTAACCCGAAATTATTGCTATACGCAACTTTTTTTAAGAGAAACAAGTCGCCCCATTACGACCAACCAAACTCCATTTTAGTACCAAAGCCATTAAATATGCAGACTGTTGCGTCATACAGGCCAGGTGAGGAATCCGGTCAGGAATACAAAGAGGCCCATTTCAGCACCAAGAACAGAAATATGTAAAATAAAACTCAAATTAATTTTTTTTTCACCTGTTACCGTTTTCAATTTTTAGCACATGACAAGATATAAATTTTGTTGTGTTCTAAAATAATAGTATATGATCTTATATCATAACTAGCACATGTTAACTTTTTCTTTTTTTTCTGTTCTTTTGATTTTGTTTTCCTATTTTCTGGGTATATTAGTGTCGTAGAGAAAATATATATATATGTATGTATGTGTGTGTATGTATGTATGTATGTATGTGTGTATGTATGTATGTATGTATGTATGCATGTATATATGTATGTGTGATCATATGGCCATGAAACGCAGTGCTTTTGTCAATGTTTTTTATTTATGCTATTTCAGGACGAACCATTGAATTCGATCCTCTACATGGATGTATATCTTAAATTTCTTCTGATTTCAACTGGAGAAAAAATTTGTGTGACTTCTGCGCGAAAAATGTGAAAATCCTACCAATTCAAATGCTATAAAATCTCAAAAAAATCCAATCCTGCAAAGAAAAATCTATGGATAAAAATCTATGGATATGTAGTAATCAGAAAATATATAGATTTAATGTACTTGTGAAAAGGTCAAATGGGTAATTGCGATCCAAAGTTGCCAGTCTCACTGCGCACTAGCTTCACACCTTCCACCTTAAACCACCCGCTAGTGTATAACAGAAGTGGAAACAAACCGGGGCATTATATGTAATTGTACAATAAATAGTTACAGCTAGACTATGACTGAAAGCTTGTGAGAGATGGCATCAATGTGTATTCAAGTGAAACCAGTGGATGAACGCTGTGCCGTTTATCTCTCCATGATAATCTCCTTGCCTGGAAAACAAGCTCGCAATCCTCAAGCAACCCACACTTGGCACACCATGCGTGTAACACTATTATTCTTTGGCTTCTGTTAGATGTAATATTGAAAGGTAGAGGTGCTACATTGGTCACATGACGGTGTTATAAGTCTCCTTCCCAGGAAGCTGGTCTGTTCCTCTGTGGGTCGCTGTGTGGCTTTCTGAATTGTATGGGTACTTCTGTATTTAAAACCTTGTTTCCTCAGTACACAAACGACAGTTGCTTTTGACAGGAACACTTCGCTTTCTTCTTCAAGCATTATTTTCAATCTGTTAAGGGTTGGCAAGGTCTTGTCCCTGTAAAATCGGTGCATCATTCGCCTAATGACTGCCATGATGAAAGAGTCATAAGAAAGTGGATTTGTTCCCTGTCTTGGGAAAAATCAGCGCTTCTGTCATTTTTGCTCATAAGTCTGCCTGCAATGGGCTTAGAGAGGTTGAGAGCGGCAGCAACTCTGTCCGTGACATTCTGGCAAGTATTCTTGGTTTTGCTCTTTTCGACTCGTCCAGGAAATACGAAGAAACTGAACTGATACACTGCTTTATATCTTCAGATAGGATTCTGCCACGAGGCATGCTGAATTACTGTCGACTCGGCTGTCTCCGAATGTACTTACCCGGAGTCCTTTTTACACAAAATGCACTAGAAACCCTTTACCTATGCCGGAAATGACTTTCATTTGTATACTAAAGCTTGACATCTTACTGTAAACACAAATATTTTTTCTGCTCAAAACAACGTGTTTGTTCTTTTACCGACATATGCCAAATAGTTCACATGCACATTGCTTTCTTTCCAATTCAACATGCATTAACGTTAAAAAAAACCTGGGAACTGCTCCTGGATATGATATTTTTCTTTTGATGTCCGCTGATTTTAATGTGATAGGGCAATTGGTACGTTTGTGAGGCCAGATACAAATTGCAGAGGTTGAGCAAAAAACAGTTCCGAGAAAATTGCATTGAAAGAAAAAGTTGCCAATTCTGAAGCATTTATGGCTGTAATATGACACATACTCATTTCTTCTGTCCTGTGTTTCAATTATTGTGTGAAATAAACTCGTAGCTTTACCTATATGATGTTGTCATTAAACAAAAGTATATTTTATGGCTTAAATCTCAACTTTTGTAACTTTGGAACACCACACGTGGCTTGTTTGTGTGTGGGTTCACATGCGGCTTTCCATATTTGGCCACCAGTAAGTGGATTGTGCTAATTTGTTTTTGCATCAATAGAGAATTTCATAGTAATCAGAACAATGGTAGTGATTAGTCTGAACTGGCCCATCCTTCTCTTCACGGCTAATGCTTTCCTGTGAGTAACCCTTGTCAATGGCTCAATTAGTTTCCAGGGGTCATGGACTAATGACTGTGCAAACAATGACATGGTTCATTATTATGTCCATGCAAACAAACCCATGTGCCCGGCACTGCCTAAACTTTTCAGTATAAACAAAAGTTTTGAGATCAATTATCTCATATAAATTTTTTGTTCACACATCTGAGTTTTTTGGAGCATGTAGTTTAAGTATTAGACTATCCAAAAATATGGAAAAGTTATCAGAGGTTATCCAAAGGTGCCGGATTTAGATCTTCCACCTTAACTAGGATAAGCTTTCCAGCTAGAAAGGGTATATATTGGTTCAGAGGTAAGTCAAATTGTTCTTATCTGAACCTGTACTATAAAAATTTAGTGATTATGGTTTGTTTGACAGGTATTCTTCTTTCATAATGAAACTCTGCATTTATAAGCAAAACTTCACGTGTTTAGCTAATTCATCATATGCCACGTTCATATTTATTCATTATTATGTGGGTTGTCTTTGTTGAATATTTAGCTGAGACAAGGAGCCGCTACTCAGTGAGACATGTACGGGTAATAGGCTCCAAAACATGCTCTGAGTAGTTACCTACTAAAGACCCTTTAATTTGGGGGGGGGGGGGGCTAATACAGCCTATGTCAAAATTTTACAGAGGAACGTGTGCAATATGGACAATAGTACTTCCATATGTATATAGGTTAGACAGGGACAGGTTAGCGAATGGAAAGTAAAGAGTTCGGACTGCGAAATAGGGTAATGACTACTAGGAAGTGGTTCTGGACAATAAGACACAAATGCAACAGTGATGGATAATGCAAGTTACCACAACCTCTTGGCTGAGGAGACCAGATCCCCACCTTCAAACAGCAGAAAAGGACACATGGTGCAGTGGTTGCAAGATCGAAACATCCAAGCACCCCCTGCGTTTACCAAGCCTGGAGTGTTGAAGCTGGTCAAGTCTGATAAGCCTGAGCCTGTCTGCAAGACTTACTGTCTGCAGCACTTCATGACCACAGTGTGTTGAGACTTCCTCTACGTCACTGCGAGCTGAACTATGTATAAAGGATTTTGGTATAGTGAAAGAATTTGTGGCCTTTGAGCATACCTCAAAACTCAAAGATCTCAAGCAAGTTATGATAAATGGCTTAGCTAAAGTGAACGCAGACACATTTGCCACAGCTATGGATAAGATGATCCGCATCGAGGAAGACTTTATGGTGACATCGGGAGTCATAGAGGTTACAGTACATCCACTCATCATGAGGCTGGGTGGAAACAGCAGTGGCGAAAGCGACAATTCTGCTGGTGATGCTGACGATGATAGAGAGTGAAGGGCCTAAAAAACTGCATACACGCCCCTGACACGAAATTGAATAACACTTCAATAGAAAGAGTTGAAAATAAAATATGAACAAATCAAACCAATCCAATATCATCAAAGCAATCAGAGAGAGAGAGAGAAGGAAAGGAAGGAAGAAGGAAAGAATGACTACATATTATATTTCGTCTATAACTTCTTTGGCTTAAAAATCCAAAGAAAAAAGAAAGGAAAGCAGAAGGAAACTTTTTAAGATGTAAGTGCCAAACACGGATAATATATTAGTCGATAAATGTTAGAAAGTACAAAAAGGGGTTCAAACAGAAGAGAGAAAACCCAACACGGGATCCAAACCTGCATGGATTGGTCGCATTTTTATTATCACTTAACCATTACGCCAATCGATCATTCTGCATATCAACTGATAATTATTGCACCACAAAGGACACGTTTTTGTTAAACCAATTGAAAATCCGTTTATTATGGGACACGTTCGTTTGGATTATCGCAGCCAAACATTTATTATTTCTTAACTGTTGTAAAATGGGAGCTTTAATGTGAAACAGATTTACAATAGGTGACGACTTCTACATGATGACATTAAAGGCGGATACGCCCCCTGTATTACGCTGACTGAATTTTTCATTTGACCCACTTGACATGGAATTGTGCATTATGTTAATGACTTCGCTACCAAAATGACAGCTGGTTGCTCGTAATGGGGGGACTTCTTTCTCGTAAAAAGTAACAAATAGTGACAGATTTCGGTAAGATAGTGCAGAATTTAGCTGGGACATGAAGTCATCACGCAAAATGCACTGGTTTCGCAGCTTTGCTTTTTTTTCTACCTTTGTGAAGTGCAAAATTCCCATTTCTATTCATGGTGAGACGACCTCTAGGTACGCACATTCCTACAAAGCTGCAAACAACGTGCGGACATATGTATATAGGTTAACTTATTTTTAAGGATACTTGTTTCTCTGTGATGCCAGTGTGCTTCTGTGAATTCCGGTCTTGGCGCTGAAAGAAGTAGGCAATCGTAGGCTGAACAATATGATGCACATGCGAGTTGTAGATATTGACACTTATTGCTCCTTACAACGCTGATGTCATGTACATATGTATGCTCACGTGGCTCTTGGACACTGTAAATTGCTTTATTTCCACGTGGTTATACTTTCGTGGATTTTTTGTATTTTTCACATTTTACTATAGTTTTAATTTCACCATTGTGTACAGAATTCCTTTTCAAACGATGATAAAATAGCATCTCATTGTGTTTTTATTTTCACGGTTTTATATGTAGTTGTCAGCCAGGTGAAAATGCTATGCTGATGTAACCATACAAGACCCAACATATTACGGTTGCCCTTTAGTATAACTGACTTAACATTTATTGATGTCATTTTGCTGTTTGTTGTGTAACATTACGGATGTGATATCGGAAACTTTAATTGCGTGTCGTGACGCACATGATTTGTGCTTCGAGGTATAGTCTCCAATGAAACAACTCGTTTGTGTTCCTAAGTCCATATGCATTATGTAAAATAGAAGCCATGGTAAACATTTCTGTACGGAGGTAATCAAAGCGCCTTTAATCAATCGCATATGTCTTAATGTGACAAATTCGTCAGAAGTGACGAATTGCACATACTGCTTTGGAAGCAACCTAACAAGCTGAATAATATAGCTGCGTTTTCTGCACATGATCAGATGTCACTGCGCATACTCACGTCCTTGTAATTGAACGAACCTGGAAGTAAAATTGTTTGTTTTGAGCATTGACTATATCAAATGTTGAGCAACGTTACATATTCAGATAGTATAAATCATAATAATTTCATCTTTATGAGTCGACGTGACATTGTTCATCATCCCCATTGACATCGCACAAGCGAGAAAGGTATTGCATTTAACGCCAGCCACCTTATTTGTGTGTAAAACAAGGAATTACTAACTAGATTTTAGCACGTCCGTGTACAGACAACAATAAGACGGATAAATACTTATTTTTTATTACGACAGACTTAATTTATGGGTCTGTAATATTCCCTTAAGACAAGTCAGACGGACAAATAAGTGTTCAAATGTTTGCCTTGTAAAAAGACGCCATTTCAACCATCCATTTGATCTTTCACGTGCGCAGACATCGGGAAGGCAAGATGTCTCTCCTGCACTTCAGAACGACAACTTTCAGCAATTCAGCGCCAGGCATTTACACGACTTCAGAAGCCAGTTCCATGCACAGCAACTTTACCTTAGCAAAACATAGTTTGTCAATGTCTCCAATGTGATTAACAACCTGGGCAACAATAGGACGGCTCCGCACTTGTATTTCATTGGTGGTAAAATCAAAAGGTTCCAAAGGGAATAACCAGAATAATTAACCAGAGGATTTCACTTGTGGTAGAACTGAAATTCTGTGAAGGTAAAACCACAGCATTTTCTCTAAAATGAACAGAACAGCACTACCTGTTGCATTTCTGGAGACTAAACACAACGGAAATGACTGCCAGAATTTTCAATTCATAGGTGCCCTACTGTGTATTTCTATAAGTGCATTTGGTTGCATATGCAACAGCCTGGCTATTTATGCGTTGGGACTACCTAAAAGCCAGAATGTGAGGACATTTCTTCTTCGTGTGCTGGCAATATTTGACACAGCGGGCCTGCTGAGTGTGTGTTTCACCAAGATTCCTCCATTATTCGTTGTTGGCAGTAGTGACAAACCTGGATACTTTTTATCCAACATACATCCCCACATGATGCTTGGAAATTTGTCACTTTTGACATTCTCCCAGACCAGCAGCCTCTGGACAACGATCCTCGTTGCTTTACATAGGTATATTGCTATTTGTAAACCCTTCAAAGTGTTCACCTTCTGTACAAAAGGGAAAGCACGGTTCCAGGTGATTGTCATGGCTCTGGTTGTTTTCTTATACAGCATTCCGCGTGCCTTTGAATATCAAATAATCTGCACCCCGAACGGCATCTCTGCTTCGTTGCGCAAGAACGATACAAGTGCCGCAAAGTTCACTCGTATATCTTGGTACATCAACAATCGCAGGTCTGAAGAGTCGGAAATGACAAACTTCAGTAAAGCAATAAAAACTCCGTGTTCTTTCAATATCCCCACAAATTCTACAATTGCCGACATATCCACCTCTAAAACATCAGTCGGAAACATATCAACGCTCTTTGGGAATATATTTATAGGGAAAATACATCCAAGCATTCTACCAGCAAACAATCATTTTAGATGCAAAAGAGAGCGATACTTTTTAAAGAGTATCCTTTTCAGTATCATGTATCGTAACATATGTTTTCAATCCTTTTCATCTCTCTTACCGGCCACTATTTTAGCAATCCTTACGATGAAAATAATTCAAGGATTTCGCAAGGCGAAACAGGAAAGATCTCTATTTCGTGCACATGCTTATATAACGGTGGGCAATATGACACTCATTCTGTTGGGTATTATGTTGCTTCAACTTTTTTTTATGACTCTAATTGCTATAACTAGGCTGATCAAAACTGTCATGCCAATAATAAACTGTAGCAATCATCCCTTACTACATCGTTACATCACCATTACGGACGCCCTTGTGCCTATTAATTACTCAGTCAACTTCGTAATGTATATAATTTTTGGGCGACCCTTGCGTCAGGTGTTTGTGAATAGATTATACACTTTGATTAGAACGTACAAGCATACTAGGAAACAGACCAACGAGCCAGAGTAGTGGGATCAGTACTTTTGCACATATCCTACTGGATATTGGATGAACCACATCGATTTATCAATCGTATTGTGTCATATGTTTGCGGCTAAGATCAACTGGTATTACCTTGTTTTGCCTATGTTCTTTGCCGCTACATGTGTCCTGTATTTATTCAAATTTTATTGGAAGTTTACTGAAACAAATAAAAAGCTGAGAGTATTAAGAATGTTATTCCAGTATTTTACAAAGGTAGGATAAGGTGTCAAACCGATGATGCACGAATATGATTCCTAATGGTTGAAAATTAAGGAAAGACATTATATGTTGACAATACGCTGGAAGTACATGAACAAGTAAATAGGGTTTTTGGTCAAACATTACTTAGATATTTCAAAATTGTAAAAGAAAAACGTTAAAAACTCAAAATTTATAACTTATTTTATAATTGAGAGAACTGCAGGTAGGAGAGCTACGAGGCCCTGCTCTTCCGCGCAAAACCAACTCTGGTGGCATTCCTCGCAAGCCAACGGCAAAAGAGTATTAAGGCTCAAAGGAGGTCTCCAAGCGAATGTATGTATGTATGATTATATGTATGTATGTATGTATGTATGTATATATGTATGTATGTATTATGTACGTATGTATCTAAGTCTTTTAGAGAAATCGTTGCGAGCTCTTGTTCACGCGTGAAATGGACCTCAGTTTCTGAGCATGCGCATTGTTATGAGATAGCACATCTGGTTCCTATTTTTCTGTATATTTTACTTCGCTTCCGGTAAGGTTGTCACCAAGGTCGACGCGGATACAAAATTACCTGTGTGTGCAGCATGGCCGTTTGTGCTCGAAACCCTATTCATTCGTGATTGGGTCTAATTGAACAAAATCACAGGTCTTGAGCCCACATAACACGGGCCCATAATAGTGAGGGCAAACTAATTATTTTGTGATAGAACTCAAGGGTCACACGTTCCTGCAAGTATATACTTCAGACACTGTCTTATAGGAATGAGGACATGGATGCTAGTTCTCCATAGCCATGTATGTTTCTGACCGGGATCAGCTCTCAAATTGACAAAATCATTAGTAGTAAAATGGTATTGACTTTAATCGAGTATATGTAGACGTATTGAAATTGGAATGGTACCTCTACCTACAATAGTTTTAGCGATATTCGTGAATTAAATTTTGTGTACTCACCTAATTTGCATAAATTAAAATGTCAGAACTTTGCGTCATGGTTCATTGGATGCGTCTATGTCACAGACCAAAACTGAAGTTGTAATGGCACCTGTATCTACAATAGTTTTGGAGATAAAAAAAACTTTTAAATTATGACGTGCCCTGGCATAATTTAAAAATCTATAACTTTTGTTCAACGTCCATTAAACTGACAGATGTCTCAAACCTGCATGTGTCAGACAGAACTTTGTGTTTTGCTATAATATTTTTTAAGGATATACAGCTTATAAATCTTTAATTGGCCTAATTTGCATATTTTAACATAATGACTAGTCCAAAGGATATACACAACTTCACTGGTAGGTCAGTCACCACAGCAAGTTTGGGGGTTAGCGTAAATTAAATTTTACAACTTTCATTTCAATATCATAAGATGCACCTATGATATAAACCAATTAATTGAAGTGGATAGACACTTCTGTCAATAATGCATGTACTTTTAAATATATTCAACATTTAAATTTTTTAAGTGTCCCCAATTCAGTTAACATTCTAATTTCATCAAATGTGCCCACAGTACAAACCTATGAAGAAAAAGAGAGATTGGCATTTACATGCATAATGCATTTGCAGATATTCAAAATACACTTATGCATTCATGTTTTCCTGCCACTGGATTTGCAAACTGCACAAACCCACATAATGATATGCATACTAGGAGTACACATATTTCCAACTTCAAAAATCTGGAATTTGGTCAAAATTATAATAGATAGAGGCATCATTCCAACTGGTGCTGGTACAGATATGATTGTGGTGTACATATATATGAAGGATGCATACAAAACGTGAGCATCTGAAAATGTGCTAATCAAAGACATTTCACATTTTAAAACTTTAATAACATCAAGGAGGCCTCGTTGATAACACCAAAAGTAATTACTCAAGACACGCAATTCCAGTGTATACTTATACAGTGAAACCTCTCTACAGTGGACACCATGAGACCAGAGAAAAGTGCCCACTCCTGAGAGGGTCAGCTCTTCTTCTGGGCAGTATGGATGAGTATATGTGCATGTACATGTAAATTATCTATACATGCATATATTCATGTGCAATTTATACATATTATAATTCAAGGGGATGTGTTTACATGCAATACAAAACTGTCTTTGTTCCTTTATTACATAAACAAATTTTAACAGACGATGTCACAAACCTACATGTGCATGTACCTGTGAACTGGGACAAGTACTATACTGTCTTAGTATTCCTTGTCTTGGCTATAAAGAACAGGCTTCATCCCACTGGTTACAAGAAAATAAAGACATGAATGTGTCCACTGACATGACACAAATCCACACATTGTTTCAAAATTCACAGAGTTGTGAAAACAGTCATTGAGGACTGGAAGATCATACTTTGCTGGGTCCAGCAAACTCCGCACTGTATGTGGTCTTTTTCTAGTAGAGGGCACATAAAGCAGGTTTATTCTGCCCAGAAGTGGCTGTGACTGTGCTCCTTTGGGATTGATAATCACAGAAGACTCATGATAGCCTCAGACAAAAACCGGACCAGATAGGAAAGCAGTCTCAGTCACAGTGCACTGACAGCTCTGTCCAGCAATAGTGGGAACTATAGCCTGCCCGGTACATATACATGTAGCAACCTGGAGCAGATCTGTTCTTGCATTAACAGAACGAGATTCTCTGCATTTTATTGAGCCACTCCTTACACAGTTGTTGGGAATCCTCCCCCCCCCCCCATTTGCTACAAGACCCAAACCTCCCAAACCATACACCTAGCATGCATGGATAGAAGGCTGCCTCTGAGACAGGTTCTAGCTAATTTGTTATGAATTCAAAATGGTTGCCTAGCACCATGGAAATTCACCAAAGAGGGATGTGGATTGTCAGGGAATTCATTGAATTTAGCACACATTTAAATTCCCCAACTTTTTTTGCATGCTATTGGATTTGCCACATGTCTCAAACCTACATATGTAAGTTCGAACTTTGTGTCTATCTATAGTATTTTTGAAGATATAGAGCTTTTAAAATTTTAAGTGTCCCTAACTTGCATGATTTTAAACATTACGACTATTCCACACGATATGACAATTTCACTGCTAGGTCAGTCACCATGGCAAGTTTGGTGGTTTTCGGAATAAAGTGTGCGAGGAAACCCTGGACAAATTTGCCTTTAAAGAAGAAAAAAAAAGAAAGAAAGAAAGAAACAAAGAAAGAAAGATAGAAAGAAAGAAAGAACTAGAAAAGAAGATTTGCTTCACAGCAAATCTGTCTGGGTGCCTTCAAAATGAAAACAGTTTGAATTGCTGCATTTTGTATTTGTTCAATATAATCTAAATGTATTAGCCTAAGTTGTATAAATTAAAATGTTACCACTTTGGTTCTTGGTTTATTGGATTTGGCTGTGTCACAAACTTATAAATGGACGTGAAAATAACACCACTATCTGCAGTAGGTTTGAAGCTCTCTAAGATTTTAAGTGTAAGTATTTGCGTCAATTAAAAGCCTACAACTTTAGTTCATGGTTCGTTGATTGTGGTAATGGCACACACCTACAAGTTGAAGTTGCAATGGTACTTATAATTGTACTAGTTTTTTTAAGTTATTCAAGATTTATATTTTGTGCATTAACCCTATTTGCACAAATTAAAATCCTACAACTTTGGTTCATGGTTCATTGGCTGCATCTTTGTCACAAACATGAAGAGTGAAGTTAAAATGGCACCTTTATCCATGATAGGTTTGAAGCAATTCAAGATTTAAATTTGTGTATCCACCTAGTGTGCATAAATTAATATCCTACAACTTGATTCATGGTTCATCGGTTGTGGCTATCTCATAAACCTTCAAAGTGCAGTAGGAATGGCACCTCTGTGTATAAGAGTTTTGAAGTTGTGTAAAAAGATTTAAATTTTTGCATTCACCTAATTTGCATAAATTAAAATTTTACAGTTTCGCTTCAATGGATGCGTTTATGTTACAAACTTTTAAAATCAATTTGTAACGCCACCTCTATCTCTTATACTTTTGAAGGTTTTCAAAAAGATTTAAATTTTATGTATTCACCTTATTTATATAAATTAGAATTCTACAACTTTGTTTTAAGGTTGATTAGATGCAGCTATGTTACAAACTTTAAATTAAAATTGGAATGACACCTGTATCTATAATAGTTTTCAAGCTATTCCAGATTTAAATTTTGCATAATCACCTAATTTGAATAAATTGATATCGTACAAGCATCCCTATCTATGATAGTTTTATAGATGTTCAGCTTTTTAAATTTCCAATGCCCATAATAAGTGTAATTTGAAATTCCACAACTTTTATTTACTGTCCATTGTGTTCCCATGTGTCACAAACTTATACATGCACACTGGAAATTTGTGCATATCTGCAATAGTTTGGAAGATATCGAGCTTTTAAAATTTTAATAGCCAGTTATTTGCATAATTTTAAACATTATTATTATTCCAAACGATATGCACAATTCCATTGGTAGGTCAGTCACCATGGCACGTTTGGTGGTTTTAGGAATAATGGTGTCCGAGAAAAACTGGCTGACAAATTTGGGTGCCTTGGAAAGAAAGAAAGAAAGAAAGAAAGAAAGAAAGAGAGAGAGAGAGAAAGAAAGAAAGAAAGAAAGAGAGAAAGAGAGAAAGAGAGAAAGAAAGAAAGAAAGAAAGAAAGAAAGAAAGAAAGAAAGAAAGAAAGAAGAACCCAAGGAAAAAACAATATCTGGATTGGCACTCAGAAAGAAAGAAAGAAAGAAAGAAAGAAAGAAAGAAAGAAAGAAAGAAAGAAAGAAAGAAAGAAAGAAAGAAAGAAAGAAAGAAAGATTTTTGAAAAAAAAACAAATGTCTGGGTTTGCACCCAAACATAAAACAATGAGGTATCACATGTTCGGTGACCAGTGTCAGGAAAATGTGTATGGCTGTTTGTTTTCATTTGGAGAGGTCACTGAATTCATTCAGTGTGTGCCGGGTCATTGGGTTTAATGAATACTTTGCAGGGTCACTGCAGAGTTACTGAGTTGGCCTGTTTTGTGGGTGACTCACATGTAACTGGTAAACATGTGCAATAAGCTAGAATGGTGACCTACATTCATATGAGGTGATCCAGACAGGTTTCAATACACTGGGATGTGTGATTAAGTGGAAAACTCTGGAACAAATAAGAGATTTCTCTGTAGATATATAAAGCAGATATTTTCCTGACTGGAAAGAGGAGAAAGAATTCTGAAGGATCTGACAGAAGCTGTGTGTTGTCATCAAGCCATTGGGACTGTGAGTCATTGTTTACACTTTGTACCTGTGGAGTGTGGACATTGTCTTTGAGTGGACTTGTATATTGTACCACATTGGAACCAAACCATACTTCTGTGTGATTGGATCATCACCACACCTTTCAGCATCACATTAGACCCAAATCATACCTCTGAGGGATTTGTACCAGGTCATTTGGCACCTGTCATAGGCCTTGGAACTGTGGGACAGTACCTGTGGATAATATCACCAGGGATAAGGATTTACCTAAGACTGTTTGACTGTTGAAATACCACTGGAGATAAGTTTGCCTACTTTGTACTGATTTTGATTGTTTATATACTGTTATTGTTAAAGTTATAGCATTCTTGTCATTCTTTGTTGAGTTCTGCTAACATTCCCGGGGGGGGGGGGGCATTGTAACAAATTATGGGGGCTCCTCCGGGATAAATCCAAGAAAAATGGGATCAAAGTCAAGACAAAACATTGAATTATTTTGCAAAAGGAACATAACAGTTGAATCATCTGGAAATTTCCGGAGGGTTCTAAATGCTGAATTTTACAATTTGAACTCAACAAAGATATCATAGTTGTTGGTCAATATACAGACAACAGGACAACATGTCAATAGATCCAAGTGTGTTTCTGGCTAATGAGGACATAACAGTCAAAGATTTTGATAAATTGGTATAGGACAAACTGGAAAATGTGGCCAAATACTTAAATTTAGGAAAATACCTTTGAAACAAAACATAAATTCCCATTTGGTTAAACAAGGTTTCCTTGGAGATGAGGGATCAGAGGATAAAAGTTTGGAAATTCAGCTGGAATTAGCTACATTAAAACTTGAGAGTGAAAGAAAAGCAGCACAGGCAGCAAAAGAAGCTGATGAAAGAAAAGCACAGGAATCAAGAGAAGCTAGAGAACATGACTTAAAGCTGAGAGAGCTTGAACTTAGGCATTCTAGATCAGATAATTCAGCACAGTCAGGATATTTTGATGTAGCCAAGAATGCATATTTAGTACCAAAACTTGAAGTAAGAGAAGTGTCGAAATTCTTTTTGTCTTTTGAGAAAATAGCTGAAACTTTAGAATGGCCTAGAAGAGTGTGGCCCCTTCTGTTACAAAGTAAAAGCCTAAGAAGTTTATTCATCCTCTTCCATTGAACAAAGTTCTGAGTGTGATGTGCTGAAAGATGTTGTTCTGAATGCATATGAGTTAGTACCTGAGTCTTACAGACAAAAATTCAGGGACAGCCAAAAGGAACCAGGTGAAACTAATTTGGAATTTGCCGGAAAGAAAGAGAATCTGTTTGACAGATAGTGTGCCGCCAGGAAAATAGAAAATGATTTTGACAAATTAAGGGAACTTATTTTGGCAGAAGATTTTAAAGGTTGCATTGCAAATTAAGACCTACCTGGATGAGCATAAGGCAGATAAATAACATGAAGCTGCAGTTTGGGCTGATGGCTATGAGTTGAAACATAAAAGCTTCTTTGGAAAACACAAACAGGGTCAGTTCAGATCTAAATTTGGAAAGAAACAGGAAACAACGGGGAACCTCTACCCCCATCAAAAATCAGAAGAACAAAAGCCCAATAATTCTCCTCATTCTGATAAACCTGCTTATCAGAAAACGGGGCAGAAGTTCTTTAGTGGACCCACATGCAGTTACACCCATAAAAGGGATCATGTCAAATCGGAGTGTTTTTCACTCCAGAGAAAGACAAATAATACTGGGGAACCAGTTGGTTTAGCCAGCATTAAGGGGCGCATACCTCTAAAAATGTCATGGACGTTTTGATAATCTCCGTGCTAAATTTGAAAACGCACATGTTGGGGTAGCTGGGTCCATATTGGATGGCTATGAAAGTTTCAAATCAGAAGGGCTGGTGATCCAGAAAGAAAATGCTGTTGACCAAGAGGCAGTTGTGATCCTGAGGGACACTGGCGCTGCCCAGTCTTTACTTTTGGAAGATGTACTCCCTTTGTTGGATGAAACTTATCAAAAAGCCAGTGTATTACTTCAGGGTGTTGAGGGAACAGTGTTGAGGAAAATTACATTACAGTTCCACTTCACAAAGTTTTCCTGAGGTCTGATTTCAAAATTGGACCAGTGGTTATAGATAGTGTACTAGTTTCCCAATAGAAGGTGTGGCCTCCCTTCCAGGGAATAGTTTAGCAGGGGATAATGTAAAAGGTAAACTGGCACCATATTTAAGGGATGAGCCAGTCACGAGAGAGGACACAGAGCATCATGAGCAGGAATTTCCAGGCATTTTTTCCTCCTGTGTTGTGACAAGGTCAATGGCTCTTGAAGTTTCTAAACAAGAAGCCATTGACAAGGATGATGAATGTCTAGGGCTGGCAGAGACATTTTTGGCTGGTAACCTGGAGGGCCAAATAAGCCATGAAGGTAACTTGAGTCCAGAGGTAAGCCATGACGGTCAACTCTCTGACCAGGTAAACCAAAGTGATCATCTGAGTCACATGCCTCATTTGAATTGAGATGATTAGGGAGCAAAAAGCTGACCCTCAGTTATGTAAATTGGCAAGTACAGCTTTAACTGAAGATGAGGCACAAAAAGACCTGGTCTGTTATTATATTAGGTCAGGAGTGCTGATGAGGAAATGAAGACCTCCAGATGCTTCCACTTATGAAGAATGGAGAATTATTCATCTGATAGTGGTTCCTCCATCATATATGACACAAGTTTTGAAGACAGCTTATGATGTGCCTATGGCGGGCCACTTGAGTATTAGAAAGACTCAAGATTGAATATTATAACACTTCTTTTGGCCTAGATTACATCAGAATGTGTCAGAATTTTGTAAGACATGTCACACATGTCACACATGTCAGGTGGTCAGAAAATCCAATCAGAAAATAAAACCTGCTCCTTTGATTAGTATCCCAGTTCTTGAAGAACCATTTAGCAGGTTCATTATAGATTGTGTCGGACCACTTCCAAAAACAAAAGTGGAAAATAAGTTTCTCCTTACTATCATGG
Source organism: Hermodice carunculata (assembly GCA_964020975.1). NCBI lineage: Eukaryota > Metazoa > Annelida > Polychaeta > Eunicida > Amphinomidae > Hermodice > Hermodice carunculata. The sequence goes on from OZ026630.1 coordinate 24,854,947, forward strand.
ATTCAGCCACTAGGTATCCTGAGGCCATCCCATTAAAAACATTAAAGCTTCTATGATCATTGATGCTTTAATGAAATTTTTCACTATAGTAGGGCTACTGATACAGGTACAAAGTGACTTAGGTTCAAATTTCATGTCTGCAGTGTTTCAGGAGGTTGCCCACCAGTTAGGCTTTAAACAAATTAAATCTTCAGCCTACCACCCAGAAACACAAGGGGCTCTAGAAAGGTATCATCAAACACTCAAGAATATGATGGGAACCTATTGTTTTGAAAACAAAAATGCATGGGATAAAGGTATAAATATGTTATTATTTGCCACCAGAGAGATACCAAATAAGTCACTGGTGTTCAGTTCATTTGAACTGATATATGGACATACTGTGAGAGGTACACTAAAGCTTATGAAAAAAAAATGTTTGGTGGAGACACAAGATGAACCTATCTTAGAGTATGTGTCCAAATTCAAAGAAAAGTTGAAAAACAAACCAACTTGTGAGGTGGCACAATCAAATCTGATGAACGCACAGAGTAAGATGAAAACATGGTATGATAAGAAAGCAAGGGAAAGAAGTTTAAAACCTGGAGACAAGGTCTAGGTACTTTTGCCTATGAAAGGGCATTCAATTCAGGCAAAATTCAGTGGTCCTTATCTGGTTAAAAGAAAGTTTAATGGTGTGGATTATATAATATCTACACCAGATAAGAGGAAAGCTCAACAGCTTTGTCGATGTTGTGTTGTTATGGCCAGTAAATAATGGAATAAATATTTACCTCATTTGGCATCAGCCGTCACATACATGGTAAACTGTAGTACTGGATTTTCAGCCAACATGGTTATGTTAGGCAGAGAGGTAACTAAACTCTCAGACCTTATATTTGGTATATGGAACACGCCCTTAGATCAAAATGTTCCACAATATGTCAAAAACCTAAAGGAGAACATCAAGGTAGCACATGAGTTGGCTAGAGAACAACTTAGACTATCCAGGCTAGGCAGAAATGGGGTTATGATCTGTGACTTGGTGAGCAAACATGTGAAGTCGGTGATTTGGTCTATAAACTCCAGGCAGCTTCTAAAACAGGTCATAGGAAGAAGCTTAGTAAAATTTGGGATTGGCCCTTTTTTATAACTAAATTTCTGTCCCCAGTTCAGAAGTAAGGGACGCAAACAGGAAAAAGTGGTCCATCATGATCTTATCTAAATATGCCAAGATATACACATTGAATGAGGCATCAGCAACATGAGTTCTTCGACTTAGATACAACAATCTCTTATGATGAGAACCAGCAAGAAGAGTGACAAGATCTCTCACTGGTGGTATTGTTCAGCAATCCATCTCCAGACGAATCATTAGATGACCAAATAAGTAGTACACCCTTGCCAGTCAAAGAATCCCGTAGTGATGGATTGACAGAGATTTAGAGTCTGGGTTTGAAGCCCCATCAACCAATCAGGATGGTCTGTACCAGAAGCTTCCCCTGAGGTTGCCAGTAATGATACCAATATGCACAGACCATAGAGCCAAAAGAAATGTTTGCTTGAATGTTTGAAGAAATCTATCATTGAAGGGGCAAAAGTTGTTAGCAGCTACAAACTATACCTCAGTCTGTGTCAGGCTGCTACAAATTTAAGTCTTATCAGGCAAGTGGTTTTTTACCTTAAACTAAGCTAACTGACAAGTCGGGAGAACTAAAAGGTGATGGGCCTAACAGGTCTCTTTTTACTTTTGGCAGAAGAAATGAAATTTGTGTTTTGGGTGGTTAGGCGTATGCATTTTGGAAAAAGAACTAGTGTCTGCAGTTAATGATGAATATTTCTAAGGTTGAGAGGACCGTTTTAAAACCACCAGTTGCTTTTTATGGGTGGCTGCCTGTCTCAAGTCAGGAGTGAAATTTGTTTCTTCACATTGGTATTGGAAAAGAAATGTTGATGCTTTGGCAAGTCTGAAATCTCTTTGCCGTCATTGTTGGGTTTGGAGTTAATGAATATGGATCATGTGTTTCTGTACTATTACTCACAGTGGACCTCATAAGCAGAAAGCAACCTTCCCAGGCCACTAACTCATACATGTACTTCAATGCACTACTCCATGGATTCCACACAGATAGATGCCCCAAACATGCACATATATGCTTGACTGTCAATTTATAGTATGCATTATATATGTATTTTGTATGATCATTATGACATAATATAACCATGTACTGACTTCTTATAAAATAATGTGTGTCAGTGTTTACCAATATATGCCTGCATGTCCAGTTATTATGGAATACCATGTACACCAGCCAGAGCTTCTACCCCAAGCTCCTTTGGGTGCAAACAATTGCCCTCAAACCACAAACACATGTGCGGTTATGTTAGTTTATCTCCTCTTAGGGGGGATGTTGGCTGTTGAAAGAGCCCAAGAGGTCCAAATATTGGAAGTTACAAGAATTTTCAATCCTATGTATTTCGAGAAATTTGCATTATTTTTCCTTGAGAGTTTGTAAATGCATACTGTATCACTTCAGACACAAGTTTATCACAAAAAATTGGACATTGGTGTCCTTCATCTCCCAATATTTCAAATAATACTTCATAATTGATCAGAGCTCTGAAGTGTGGAAGTGTTAGCATCATATTGAACCCATGCTGTTCATCAGTATTTTCTACCCTCCCTACCCCTTTAAGTTAACCAATTCATGTATATTGTATTGTAAACAGCACAAATAAAGGCTGTTTTTATGTGGTTGATGGGATCTGATCTGCCTTACCTTATAATTCTATTGAGTGAGATTAGAATATGTGCTGTGTACATTTTAACTTTAAAACTAAAGGTATTATTGTCTGCAGGCCAGATGATCCAGCAACTGACTTTTAATTGGCTCATTTGGGAGGACTGGAGCTCAGATGATGACTGCCCACAAACAGCCAATGTAAAGGACCCCTTAAAACAGCTCTCCGTTACCATCCCTAGATCTTTGGACCCAGGTCAAGCTACTGAACCAGAGATGGTTTGGTTACCAGCAGACAAAGGAGCACACCAGTGAGATATAAAAGTGGAGTCAAGTAAATGTTTGAACCTGGATGTTCAAAAGAAAAAGAAGAAACATTGCACTCACCACTGTCCCATATATTTCACTTTGGCAAAATGGCCAGAAGTGGGACCTTCAGACCCCTCAAAAGTCTCTTGGAGATAGCTTTATGGCCAGATGAATCATCTGCATGAAAATAGTCATATGGGTGGAATATGTACTGGGCTTTCAAATTGGACCTTGAAATAACCTTGAAGTGTAATCCGTATCTATAATCTTATATCTAGCCAAATTTACTCCCATATGTGCACATATATCATTAAAATGATGACAAAAATTTATAATTTCGGAATCTCAGGATATTTCTGAAAAATATTTGTAGCTCTATAACTCAAAATTAAGCCATTTTCATAAATTCTATCACAAACGGTCATTTTGCAAAATATCAGGATGAATTTTGAGAAGAAAAAAAAAGTGATCAGAGATGCACACCTAGGGCTGCAGCTTAAAGTGTAGATAAACTGAAACAAGTGTCAAAAATAAATGAATTTCAATGAATTTATGTCAGTTTAAAAACAGAGCCTCATTGTGGATTTTCAAAGTCCAAGATGGCCACCTCTTTGGCTGAACTGCAAGTTAAATTTAAAATATCCTGATGATCTTTTTTTTTAACTGTATCTACTCTTTGAGCCAGGCTGCTAGTTGTATTTTTATAATTTCTCACAATGGCGCCTGGCAGTAAAATTGGAATCAATATTACAGCATATCCCGTGCACTGTTTTCCTCATTTTTGGCCTGCACTTGTGCATAGGCTGCCATCAGACAAGCAGAAAGAGATCAGGACCTTGGCGAAGATGATTGTGTTGGTAGGAGAGCACTTTAGTGCTGTGGCTTTCGGGGACTTCCTCAGGCACTACGGGTAATTGATTTGCATAGCCATTTAGAGGGGTTGGTACAGAAGTCAGGATGCGGGGATTTCTTTGAAGTCTGCATGCTTGTTGGCATGGGTGGTTCTGCATCTCAGGTCTGCAAAAACTGCAAGAGGACATGGTAGCATGGTGAACTTCACCATTGGCTTTAACCCACGATCTGTAACACATAGAGAGGAAGAGGTTGGTGGCCAAAGTAGAGGATCTCATACAGTGTGACAACGCAGTGGGTCTAGGGGAAGTTGACTCAGATTTTAGTTATCAACAACTGTCTGAACAGGGTAAGATTGACCAGGGGAAGACTCTTGAGACTGTATTGCCATTAGCAATGAAATATCAGTTGCCAATAGGGGTCCCTTGCCATGACCATGACAGCAAGGAAGCTACCTCTTAGTGTTGGGATCTTTTACTGAGGTCACAAGACTCAGAACAGAAGTACACATGTCCATTGTTTTTGTCTGGATCTGGGTGATGTTGCAAGATGGCTGAATCTGTTTCCTAATAGAGTGTTTGGTGCAACAGGGTATGTTCTCAGACAGGAAGTTAGAGATTGCATGGCAAATGTGCTGCAAAACATTCCATTATAGAAAATTGTGCTTGAAACTGACACACCCTTTTTAATCCCTCATGATTTCATACCCAAGCATGATTTGGAAGTTGCCAGGCCGAAGTGAATAAAGTACCTGTTCAACTCATTTGTGAGGTTGCTTGGGGTGTAACCAATTGTTTTTATGAGTCAAATTAAAAGGTTCATGCTTGTGTACATAGATATGGCTGGTGGTGCATGACACATATTTCTAAATTTGGATAGCCTGTGTATTCTTTTTTGACTTTTTATTCCTTTTTTACTTTTTCTCCTCTCACCAATCTAGCGACCTGACCATTGTCAGGAGGAAGATCGTACTTCCGTACTGGTGTGATGGAGATGTGATACAATGATTGTGGACACTACGTTTTCTTTCCTATATGCTTTCTCATGTTTGAATGGTCTTATTCTGTAAAGAAATGTGTACTCCGAGTACAAAATAAATAATATATATATAATAATGTATATATATATAGCCTGTGTATTAATATATATATATGTATATATATACACATATATATATATATATATATATATATATATATATACAATTCAGTGGTCTGACTTCTCTAGCTGCCGCGTTATGTGTCTAGGTTAGCCTCAGTTATGAAACTATGGAAAGTATATTTCAAATGGTTTTTGATCGCGTGTATATATTTTGCAACATTTATACTTCCCATAAGAATGTTCATATTGGAAAAGTAGTATATTAAGATATACAGAGAGTTAGATCTGGTGTTGGTTATATATTAGTATTTTGAATAGGTATGACTTATTAGGAAAACTTTCTCATGTTCTTTTTCTCTTCACCAATAACAGTGAGACCATCACGTGTCAATGTCCTTGTTCAAAATCAGTCCAAGTCTGAAACCGTCCAAATGTTGACAAGTCTATCAACATGAACATCACCAGACACAACAGCAAGACTTGAATAGCCATCAAGCATAAATTATTCATTGAAAATCTAAAGTGGATAAGATGTTATACTGACAATGTGAAAGTAATGACTGTCAGGAAAAATAGAAGTGGACAACAGTTTTCAACAATTTTAGAAAAGCTGCATTGAAAATCCGAGAAAACGAGAACTATTCATGATAAAAAACCTTCAGTTATCAAACAAGGTAAGTCCAAACCCAGAAGTTCAAGGTATTGTTTATATATCAGTCAACGAATACGAAATGCAGTATAAAGTATATATATATATATATATATATATATATATATATATATATATATATATATATATATATATATATATATGTATATATATATATATATATATATATATATATATATACACATATATATGTGTGGGTGTGGGTGTGGGGGGTGGGGATGGGTGTGGGGGGGTGTAGTGCATATACTTCCCATCGTTTCACGTCATCTGCGGCCCGCAAAATCTGCGCAAATGTCATTTGCTTCCCGCAACCTCGCGATTTTTTTTGTCCTTTATTATGGTGTTAATGTGTAGGTAATGCCCTATAAATGAAAAAAAAAAACATAATTTAATCTCCTAAGCTACTAATCGGTGTTCCTGTACCATTTCAATGTTAATGACCTGTTAAGCGGTGTAGCCATTCCAAAGCACTATTTACAAACTTGAGGATAAGATTTATGCTGCGGTTTCATCGTGTCTTTGTCATAATGATACCATTTTTTTGTTAACTCTATTAAATTGTATAAAATCCCCAGAACGATACAGCAAATATTCACACAACTTTTTCCTGAGTTCGCAGCAGTATATACAATCCAGTAAAAAATGCATTTTATTCTCCTCTTCATTGTTGTTACCAACTTTGAATTTGTGTTGTTCATCTTGCGTTTTGGGCCTCGTATATTTCCCTGCTTCAATTGTATTGTCAGCTTCTTAAAGTTATTTCTCTTCTTGACAGCGGTGTTCTTTTTCAAATATTTTTCCAAAGTACTCTTTGAATGACCAGCATGTTCGTGTGTGTTCCCATCAGCGATTACTGAGAGAGAAACCCAACTTGTCGTAGGGTGAATGTTCTATAGTTGTAACACTTCAGACGGGTCTTTGTAACAGGAAAGTCAGTCTGATACAAATGTCTCTGTAATATGGACCCAGTTGTGTGTTTTGTGCCTCTGGCCGAGTCCCGTAGTATACTGGCTGCATGGTCATGTACGAATTAACTGCTGCAAAAGCACAAAGAAGCGGAGTCTGGTCAGTATCAACATGACCATGTCTCTAGTGAGGCAATTGTCATACCAGATAAGAGGTTCATTTGGCAATCTGGTGATGACGACATATTTAAGGAGGCTTTGTAATCAAGTGAACTCGAAGCAATATCAGTATGTGCACTTAAGATTATCTTGATAACCCAGATTCAGACATCCACGATTTGGTATCCAACTTTACTAATTAATCAAATCAACACATACTGATAAAAAAAATGCAAACACTCAGGCTACATCCTGGGGTCTTGTGTTGCTATGGACAATATACGTGATACAGTTCAAAGGTTCAACCGTGAAGCCAACATACTCATGAGTCAAATATGTCTACAGAGCGATCAGATATATGTCGTTGAAGACACAGTGCATGCCTTTATTTTGAAGACAGCTTTCGGTTTTCTCTGGGAAAGAAGTTAAACACTTTTTTGTAACTTGGCGGAAAGCCATAAGGTATATTCGGTCCCTTCCATACACATGTCACAGTAACTTCCTTCACGTTATATATGTAACGATGTTGACAATGAGTCTCGAATGCACAAACGTTTCGATCCTTGGGTTTTCTATAAGTCATTATACGTTACCAATAAACTTGAGAGTATTTTTGCAAAGATGGATTATGCAGGCAACCAACCAGCAGCATGTAAATCTCACAATTACATAATGTCTCGGCTCCGAATCCATACAACCCCTTTCCCACTTGACCGGGTTGGATCCCGAGTATGTACAGGAGTAAACCCGTAATGCACTCCTAAAAAGATCCTATTCAACTCTTGGAGCTCGGGAACAATTCGGGGTGTTTTAGCAAAGTTTTGAGCATGTTTAAAATTAAAGGGGTGAGAACAAGACCAAGGCTAAATCACATTTTGGGGTATTTCATATGTAAGGCACCACATGATGCGGAAAACAGCCCTCTACCTTTTTATAATACTAGTTTATACTAATTTCGGGGGGGGGGGGTGTAAGAGGCCATTTAGTTCGATTTAAAAACAAGGCCATCTTGGACTTAACCCTGTTCTCACACTGACACACGGCAGATGTTTTTATCATCTGGTCAGGCAGGTCCTTGAACCCAGGTGGGTTTTAGATAATACATTCGCAATAGTGTGTGGTGATCAAAGTATTTATTATCATAATTAACATTACTTTTTCTAGAGTTAATATATTTCTATTTAAACTACCCTGCAACAATGTTAGTGCAAAAAAATGGAAAAATAGACTGGGTGGACTTAACCTTGTTTTATACACCAACACATTTTGCATTGCTTCAATACTGGAATTAACATGATTAAAGGATCTGCATATCCTGGGCAAGCAGTGGTCCTGCTGAAGTTTGGGAAAGTTAACATCAAATTAGAAACTAATTATCATGAATAAAGTTCATGAATAGCCCTCACAGTTTGCCAAGCCCATTGGTGATCAGGAAAACGGTATGCCTAAACTATACAATACTCATCTGTCTATTAAATGGTTTTGTCCGGGGGGGGGAGGGGCTGTTCGCATATTACAAAACGCTTTTGGGGTAATTTCAAACATCCCGACCCCTTTTGTTACATTTTTTTCATATTACCTCTTTCAGTGCTAAATTCGACAACAATCGCATTTATTTATATCATTTTGATAATATCATATTCACATTCTTCATGCGAAGACCTTCCATTCGAGTACCAACAAAAATATAGGTTTATGTTAGCAGATTCAGGACAGCGTTTGTTCTAGGTCAGCATTTATCCTCGGTGCACTTTGCAGACAAAATCCCAAATAATTTTAGTAAGCAACATTTTAACTGAACAAAAGTCAATGTCGCTTCCTTGACTTGAAATTAAAATCCGTTTGTTACGTCACTTTATTGTTCCAACTCATCCATTACTTTCTATGAATAATGAGGTGCTGTGGAAGTACCACAGTTCAAGTCCTGAGCTATATTATTTTCTATGAATGATGCACTCTTTGGTAATTAACCTATGCATAATGTAACTTTCTACGAAATGGAGTACTAGAACACGAATCAATTTAAATCATTATATTTGCTCCAAGTCCCATTACTTACTCCACTGTTTTTTCCAATGATCATTGTTTTCTACTGACGATAAGTTGTAAATGAAAGGTTTAACATTCATTCAATTGCCATTATTATCATTATTATTTTATTGAACCTCCGCGAACGGAGAAATAAAAGTACATTGAAATGACTACATCGACATGATAAAGACAGATAAAATACACCATGCAGAAAGTAAAATAAATACTGAAGTATGTAAAATGAGAGATACAAAACAGTCAAAGGGTACAAAACCAACATAGCTATTGCCATGCCACTGCATGGGGGAACATTACCATATTACATATAAATAAAATGACACAATGAACACTCGGTAAAACATCGAAACTATGCAAATAAAAATATAAAAAAATAATAAAAATGAATCAATTATGTCATGTGGGTCCGCACAGAGGTTCGGCCGCTACCGCTGCCCCCCTCTGACGACCCCAGGAGCACCTAGTCATGATATTGATATCATTTTATATTATCCAGTCCATGTTCCGGGAAATAAAAGTAAGGTACGTCAATATATATATATATATATATATATATATATATATATATATATATATATATATATATATATATATATATATATATATATATATATATATACATACATATACACACATACATATGCATATACACATATACACATACATATACATACATACATACACCTACACATGCACATACATACATATATACACACATACACATACACATACATACATAAACCACCTGAGTATAGAATACAGTACACCTTATGGTCAGTAACGCACTATATCATGAAAGTAGTAGTGACCATAAATGGAACCATTGCATGTTTTCCAGTCCATGACTTTACATAATTCTCAGATAAACTACATATGGTCAGAAATACATGTGAAGTGAACAGTGACAATTAATGAATTATCTTGAGCTGCTCCACTGGACAAATGTTCAGAAACATCTGGTCAGTGGAACAGCCAAAACATGTTCTTCAGCCCATGGCTTTATAAAATTCTCATGGTGCACAAGATATCTGAGTGAGTCCACAGTGCCGTCACCGGGCACATAATGAGGGACTCGGAAGCGGAAATCGGAAAAAGCAACATTAACAGGGGAGTAGCCAAGTTTTAAGACTCGATCAACAATGGAGTCTTTATTTCTCTTGCCAAGAACAATATATTCTGCAAGTAAATGGGAGTATAGTGTTGTTAAGGGAGACTGGGTTTTAAAACACCGATTGAGTAAGGATAAAGTTTTGACAGCAATCTGGTCCGAGACACAGGGAATATCAAGGGATTTTAATAGAGAGGTATTATGAGACCATTTACCAATTCCGACATATCGCTTCACAAGAGTACCCTGAGTGGACTCTAATTTAGACAGTGAACTGCAAGGTTTCATAATATAAACAATGGATTTTAAATTGCTTAATCATCTCAGAACCACATTATTTGTTGTAAATAACGAGCCTTGGCCTAAGCATCATTATTTTCTACAAATGAAGCACTCCTCGGTAATTAACATATACTTAAAATCACGCATTACAACCTTGAAACTTTTTACTGAAATGTAACAATAAGGCTAAGTCCAATGGACTTAGCCCTTTTTTGCACTACCATACACCCACAAATTCATTAAATCGATACTTTTCTATTCTTTTATGTACAAACACAGCATACAATTCACTGAAATTCATAACTACAAACATATCTTACCATTTATGGTTGGAAATTACAGTGTATGTCTACTGTTAAAAAAAAAACAGTTAGTTTTTGCCCTTTATCTCAAAATGGTAAAAATGGACTTAGGCTTGGTTTTGTTTTAGCCACTTCAATTTCCATGACATGAAGTAGCATGGGAACTACTGATGCCCTCGGAATGCTCCTAGGCAACTCGAAATCAACTCGGCGCATGTTTGGTTTTCAGAAGCATCCAGAGGTTGCCGAGTTGATTACGAGTGTCCACAGCTTGCCCAATGCATCCCGAGTTCTTTCGGCGTTATTGCCGAGTTTTCGTGAGTATTACAAGTTAAATACGAGCAGACAATGAGTTTCCCGACCTGGTCCTGAGTTCAAAGCTGACGTCAACAACGCGGGATTATGAGGCGAGTCCAACGGGACCAGTCATCATTTCAAACATGGGTCCAAAGAGAGCCAAGACTACTGCAAGGAGCAAGAGAGGCAGGAAAGACCCTTTCTCCAGAGCAAGTGATAACAGTATATAGCAGATGTGCATGTAGAGGAAGGAGGAGGAGGCAGGAGAAGAACAGGGTGTTGTTGGTAGGGATCTGGTGATCCCTCCTCCTCGTGTCGAAACCCCTCAAGAACAGTCTTTCTTGTGTCAGGAGACATGCATGGCTCCAGCTAATCGAGTAAAAGTGATGATAATCTAGAACTCTTAGCAAACGACATTGTTAATTACTCAAAAGTTGGAAACTGCATGATGTGCAGTGATTTCAATGCCCGGACTATGGAAGTACAGGATTTTGATTTGGATGATGCAAACAAAAATTTACCCTCCGTGATTTCTACATGTACTTAGATGATGAATATTTAGATCGAAAAAATCTGGATAAATCAAAGATAAATACTCATGGCGCTAAGCTATTAGACTTGTGTCGGTTTACTGGCCGCCGAATCCTTAATGGACGATTCTTATGTGACAGCATTGGGTACTTTACCTGTTACAGTCACACTGGTTCACCCAGTGTCATCGATTACATGTTACCAGACCAAACTCTGTTGTATAATGTGTCACATTTCAAGGTCCATGCACCGTTTATTCTGTCAATTCACTGTATTATTTCAACCTGTGTTAGAGTCGGTCATTTTGACACACCTTCAACAAATGCCAAGTGTAGGCCTACACCTATCAGAAAACTTGTTTGGAAAAATGATGATGACTACAGATTCTCTGCTGCCCTTCTGAGTAGTGACCTGCAAATTGATATGGATTGTATTTTTGATCAGCTATGTGATGCACATTATTCTGTAAATATATGACATCTGATGTCAAGAATCTTTTAATGAAGGCTGCCAGAATGGCTCATGCCAATATATTTATGTAAATAATTGAAGGAGGAAAACAAAGAGTAAGAAAAAAAAAGGTACAATGTTGACTGTAGGGATGTGTACAAATATCTGAAAAAGTTATCTATGGAGCTGCGTCGGTATCCTTTTAACATGAACCTAGTACATCATATAGACACAAGCGAAAACAATATTTTAAAAAAATGCTCAGTCGTAAAAAGTTTGAATTTAAGGGGCACATAATGAGGCAACTAGAGAACTTGGAGGACAGGGATCCAGCAGCCTTTTGGAGCCTATATGACCAGCTCACCAACAAAACTAGTTCCTCTACTAACCCGATTGATAATGCAGTCTGGATTCCGCACTTCAAAAGTGTATTTAATGATTCAAGTGTAACGAATAATAAGATTTTAAATAAATTTATATTTGACAGTACAAACAAAATTTTCAATGAGCTAAATTTTAAAATCACTGATAAGGAAGCAAAAATTGCCGTTCCCAATTAAAACGGGGTAAAGCTTCAGGCCATGATGGTCTCCTAAATGAATATTCAAGTGTAGCATCAATGTGATTTCGCCTCTTATTACTGCTGTGTTTAATAGAATTTTGTGTGATGGTAAGTTTCCAGGTCGTTGGCGTCAGAACCTATCTGTCACCTGTCACAGAGTGTGTATTTAGATGTTAAATACAGTGTACGAACGAAATATGGGTGTACAGATTCCATTTCTTCGAATGTCGGTGTCAAAAACAGCTGCGTTCTCAGTCCTCTGCTATTTAACCTATATACAGGTGATTTAGCTGGCATATTTGATAATTCATGTGATCCCGTAGAATTTCTTAATGTTTCATGAAACTGTCTTATGTGTGCGGACGATCTTGTGCTGGTCTCAGAATCAGCCTGTGGTCTGCAAAACTCACTTAACAAGATGCAACGATACTGTGATATATGGAAACCCAATGTTAATTTATACAAGACGGAAATTATGATTTTTAACAAAAGTGGAAAATGTATCAACTCATCCTGCTTTCTGTACAAGGAACATAACATCGAGATCACTCAAAGATACTGTTCTTTGGGTCTTGAGTTTTGTCCATCCGGCACTTTCACTCATGCCTCTAAAAAATTAAAAGATCAAGCCAGCAAAGCTTTCTTCAAATTGCGGCAATATCCTGTTAAAAAGTAAATGTTAAGTTAGCTATGAAATTATTCAAATCTCTCATTCCACCTATATCTTTATATGGGAGTGAAGTATGGAGCATATTACATATTAAAAACCTGAATTCTTTCAATTCATACCAACTCTGCGACAAGCCTATTTTTCAAAATCTACACATTAGTTTTTGAAAGTACGCTCTGGGTGTACATAGGAAAGCCTGAAATGCGGATGTCCGTGGAGAACTAGCCAGTATTGATTACTTCTGTGTGCAAGTTGTCAAACATTGGATACATCTACATAATTTTGACACAAATTCCCTGGTATATAAAGCTGTAATAGAAAATTATTCTCTATTACAAAATGACAATATTATTGTTGGGTTAAACACATCAAAGAAATTATGGACGGTCTTGGCATGACAGACGCCTCGTGCAACCTGTGTGGTAATAGAACCCATGACAGTTTACCATTACCCTACTACGCAATCGTCTTGAAAATATGTATAAAAATCAGTGGGCCAAAGTTGTATCTGGCGAACATAACCCTAATTCCAACAAACTGCGCACATATTGTTAATTCAAACGAACCTTTGAACTTAAATTTTATATACAACAAAAATATCCTGTAAAGAAACGAAAACATTCCAGTAAATTAAGAGTTGGTGCGCACATGCTGGCTGCTGAAACTGAAAGGTACACACGTCCAAAAGCATCTTTGGAACAACGTGTATGTAAGTTATGCATGTCCGGCAACATTGAAGATGAAACCCATTAGATGCTACACTGTAATTTTATTAAAGAACAAAGGGAAAAACTCTTCTCTGATTTATCTCATTTACCCAATTTGTGTACCAGATTTATTAATTCAAACGATGCGGAGAAGTTTAACTTCTTTATGACGATGGGCGGCGGAAATACTAACGTATTCCCATTGTTGATGACATTTATCAATGAGGTATTGGATGTAGATCTAACAAGCTTGGCTTGTAATTTTTTGACACTGGAGTGCACCAGAGTATGTACAGTAAAACCTGTCCTTGTGGACACCTCTATAATGCGGACACCTGTAAAATGTGGACAGTTATATCCATGACCAAATGGTCAATTTTCTTGTTACAAACACCTGTCTATTGTGGATATCTGTCAACTGTGGACACTTTTTGCCAGTCCCAGAGGTGTCCACAATAGACAGTTTTCACTATATATATATATATATATATATATATATATATATATATATATATATATATGCTGTACAAGTACTGGTACAATCATTTGTCATGTATGTTTTTCTGCCTGTGATTTATTTGTATGGCTCTTTAATATATATTTTGACAATACATTGTAATAGGTTTAGGTCAAAAAGTTATGTCATGCAGCCCAAAAAGAAGAGAACCAAGGCAAAAACTATACCCATTTACTTAGAAGCAAGAAATCGAACTTTCCGAATGGTACAAAGATCATGAAATATCGTCCGACAGGCGTCATGAAGAATCCCACTTGTCTGAACAGAAACAACTCATAATTGTGGAAAGGGGCAAGACCTATAACCCACCTGTAACTGGTGAGTGTAACTGTTAAGTTATTTTTATTTATGATTGATTTATAATTTATTTGCAGGTATTAAATTTAAATTTATTATATTTTAAAATAAATACTTTATATAGGATATGAAAAATATGAATATAATAACTTTGTGTACGTCAGTAAATGAATTTGATATGGTCTTGGTTGTGTTGCTTTTTTGTTTGTGTCATGAATTACATTTAACGAATATCATATTTCAAACGGGTATTTCTTGGACTGGTTTTGCAAACCGAATGTCTACAAGCAGCATTAATTTCTAAAGAGTCACAAATAATTATGTGTGTGCGGTTTTTTTTTTTTTTTTTTTTTTTTTTTTTTTTTTTTTTGTTTTTTGTTTGTTTGTTTTTGTTTTTTTTTTTTTGACAGAGCAACAGATGCCTGTGTGGCTTGACAATATGCGCAAACAGTGTCGGAGCCCTTCGGCGTCGTTGTCGCTGCCTCCAACCACCCATAACTGCTGCAATGCCACCAAGAATGAGTATTTCCTCTTCTGAAACTGAAAGAGACAACATTTCGCCGTTGGCAGCCATAGTGACTGTAATTTCATTCAAAAAAAAAAATAAATAAACATAGACGAACATGTGACTTTTCCGACTCCTGATTCACTCCTAAACAATTCGGGAATAACCTACAAAAAAGGTCGTAAGTAACTCCTTAAACTCCTTAAAATAAAAACAAAACAAAACAAACAACAAAAAAAAAACCAATCGGGCTAACATCGCAATCAACTCGTATAAATTATGTATATAACTCGTAGATGGCTCATAATCAACTCGGGAATAACTCGCCGCTAATTGCGAGTTTGCCACAATTCGGCAATTTTTGAGTTCGTTCAACTCTGGACGCAACTCGGCCAAGTGGGAAAGGGCTTTAAGTCGCTATTTCCCAGAATGAATCTCTCAAGTGTGATGCGAACCTTTTTCATCTGACCAACTCTTCTGACCATCGTGACAGCACAGAAACTGTTGGCTTATTAAAGTGTGTGTGTCAACACGCTCTTTTGTTTTTCCTGAAATTCTTCATTTCTTTCTTCTTTCTTCTTTACCAGCAAATTTGTCCGACACTTTTATCGAACACTATTTTACATAGAAACTCCAAACTTGGCATGATTGTACCTCCATACAAGGAGTTTCACCGTTTTATACAAAGGAATGAAGATGTTTAAAATTATGCAAATTAGAGGCATTTGAAATTTTAAATCTTGAATATCTTCAAAAGTATAATAGATAGAGATGTCATTCCAACTTCTACTAGGGGGTCATTAACTATTGCGCATCTAATGAATTTAAAACAAACGTTATAGCAATTTAAATTATGCTAATTAGCAGCATTTGAAATTTTAAAACTTCAATATCTTCAAAACCATTATAGATAGAAACGTCATTTCAACTTCTAGTAGGAGGTTGTTGACCATTGCGCATGGAATGAATCTAAAACAAAAGTTGTAGCAATTGAAATTATGCTAATTAGCAGTATTCGAAATTTTTAATCTTGAATATCTTCAACACTATAATAGATAGAGATTTCATTCCAACTTCTACTAGGGGGTTGTTGACCATTGCGCACCTGATGAATTTAAAATGAAAGTTGTAGCAATTTAAATTATGCTAAATAGCACCATTAGAAATTTTAAATCTTGAATAGCTTCAAACCTATAATGGATAGAGATGTCATTTCAGCTTCTACTCCTGTGTTATGGAATAGTTGCACATTACCGTACCAATATGCTTTGAAGACACACACATTGATTTGCTATGCAGCAAATCATCTTTCCTAGTTTCTTTTTTTTCTTTCTTCTTTCTTCTTTACCAGCAAATTTGTCCGACACTTTTATCGAACACTATCATACATAAAAACTCCAAACTTGGCATGATTGTACCTCCATACAAGGAGTTTGACCGTTTTATATAAAAGAATGAAGATGTTTAAAATTATGCAAATTAGAGGCATTTGAAATTTTAAATCTTGAATATCTTCAAAAGTATAATAGATAGAGATGTCATTCCAACTTGTACTAGGAGGTTATTATTGACCATTGCGCATTTAATGAATTTAAAACAAAAGTTGTAGCAATTTAAATTATGCTAATTAGCAGCATTTGAAATTTTAAAACTTTAATATCTTCAAAACTATTTTAGATAGAGACGTCATTTTCACTTCTACTAGGGGGTTATTGATCATTGCGCATGTAATGAATCAAAAGCAAAAGTTGTAGCAATTAAAATTATGCTAATTAGCAGCATTTGAAATTTTAAAACTTTAATATCTTCAAAACTATTATAGAGAGAGAGAGGTTATTCTAACTTCTACTAGGGGGTTATTGACCATTGCGCATGCCATGAAACTAAAACAAACGTTGTAGCAATTGATATTATGCTAATTAGCAGTATTCGATATTTTCAATCTTGAATATCTTCAGCATTATGATAGATAAAGATGTCATTCCAACTTCCACTAGGGGGTTGTTGACCATTGCGTACCTAATGAATAAAAAATAAAAGTTGTAGCAATTAAAATTATGCTCATTGGCAGTATTCGAAATGTTAAATCTTGAATAACTTCAAAGCTATAATAGATGGAGATGCCATTCTAACTTCTACTCCTATGTTGTGGAATAGTTGTACATTTCCATACCAGTATGGTTTGAAGACACACATATCTTTCTTTCTTTCTTTCTTTCTTCTTTACCAGCAAATTTGTCCGACACTTTTCTCGAATACTTTTATACATAGAAACTCCAAACTTGGCATGATTGTACTTCCATACAAGGAGTTTGGCCGTTTTATACAAAAGAATGAAGATGTTTAAAATTATGCAAATTAGGGGCATTTGAAATTTTAAATCTTGGATATCTTCAAAAGTATAATAGATAGAGATGTCATTCCAACTTCTAATGGGGGGGGGGGGTATTGACCATTGCGCATCTAATGAATTTAAAACAAATGTTGTAGCAATTTAAATTATGCTAATTAGCAGCATTTGAAATTTTAAAACTTGAATATGTTCATAACTATTATAGATAGAGATGTCATTTTTAACTTCTACTAGGGGGTTATTGACAATTGCGCATGTAATAAATCTAAAGCAAAAGTTGTAGCAATTTTAATTATGCTAATTAGCAGTATTCGAAATTTTCAATCTTGAATACCTTCAACACTATAATACATAGAGATGTCATTCCAATTTTTACTAGGGGGATGTTGACCATTGCGCACCTAATGAATTTAAAATACAAGTTGTAGCAATTTAAATTATGCTAAATAGCACTATTAGAAATTTTAAATCTTGAATAGCTTCAAAGCTATAATAGATAGAGATGCCATTCAAACTTCTACTCCTGTGTCATTTAATAGTTGTACATTATCATACCAATATGCTTTGAAGACACACACACTGATTTGCTATGCAGCAAATCATCTTCCCTAGTTGGTAAATGAATTTGCTAGGGATGGTCAGATGCAATCCTGTCTTACGAAGTAGCAATGTAAAGACATTATTTATTTTTATCTATTTATTTTATTTATTTTTTTTATTGATTAATATTTTATATATATATATAAGTAAAAGTATAAATATACTCACGCCAAAAAAATAAAAAGAGGGGTGCCTATAACCCATCACACGTCAGAGGCATCGTCCTGTCCAGTAATTTTTTCAAACTTTCAAATGTTGAATACGTAATACGAGATTAAACAGTCACTTTGAAAGGAATAGCACCATTGCACCCCCGCCAAACTGGACAAAGAGGGAGCGTAACAGGAGTTTGTATTACATTTTAAACATTTTGTGATGCATGACCATAGCTGCCTGGTGCCATGTATAACTAGTTTTTTCTGTGTAGACCACAGACAGATTTGCTGTTAATCAGATCTTTATCTGCCAGTCCATTTCGGATTTCCTTACCCTTTCACCTCCTTCCCCCTCTCTGCTTAACCCTCCATCCCTCCCTCTCCCCTGCCCTCCCCCTCCCCCCTTCCTTCCACACACACACACACACACACACACACACACACACACACACACACACCCACCCCTCGAACTTTAATCTCAGCGTAGCCTTCAAGGTGGCGCCATGCGTACCAGTAATGGCTGCCTCCATGGGAAGAGTCAAAGCATGACAAAGCTTCATCAGAACATTCCCTAAAATCGAAGGCGCAACAAAATTACAGAATCAGCTGACATTCAGCCAGCAGTAAGTATGAGCCATCCTTCTACATTAATGCCTAAATTAAGATGACCAAAGTTTAAAAATCCTTTTATTTGCGTGAAAGCCGTGGTTCACAACAGGATTTGATTTGATTTGATGATTTGCCAGGGACAGGTTACTGCCAATACTGGCTCTGTGTATGATGACACTGGTCTCCCGCCAGGCCCTGGGTGATAAAATGTGGTTGAATATAATGACAGCATGAGAGAACACTTAAAATCAATTAACAATACAAATGATATATAGATAAAAAAATAAATATAGGTGAAATACCCGAACTAAATTAAAAGTTACATAAATCAGGAGTACATATATGAGAAAGCTTGACAAAATAAGTTAACTAACTGATGTACATTGACTAATAAAATATCCTTACTGGTAATGAACAAAAATGTGTAAAAGTAAAAGAGGTAAATCATTAAAATGAAGTAAGTTGGCTATGGCAAGATCATGAGTAGAAGGGGCTGCAAGTGTTAAAAGTTAATTTGCACATACCACAGACTGAATTGTAAAGCTGGCACAGTCCATGTTTGAATGAGGCTAGGCTAGGGAGGAAGACACCTTTAATTCATTGGGAAAGTAATTCTATGAGATGGCACCTCTGTATATAATTCTGTTTTTGCTGTAGTTGGAGTTTACTGATGGGATGTAGAGGAAGTGATTGGATGCTGAGCGAGTGATGTGACTGTGTTGGAGGGTACAAGTTTACAGGAAATAGCCGGGGGTACAAGGCCATGGGTGACTGTGTACATGAATGTTTGTAGATGGGTATGGTGCCTGTGTTCTAAAGTGAGCATGTTATTGAGGTTGTGAAGTGTATGGATAGGGGTGCGTCTATCTAATTTATAAATGACGCGTTTGGCCTTGTTCTGGAGAATTTGGAGCTTGTTTAACAGTTGCTCAGATAGTGTCGCAATAGTCAAAATGCCAGGAACAACTAGAGACATGTAGAGTATGAGGATTAGATGTTTGTTCAGAAATTTACCATCACAGCCTGGTCTGTAATTTGTGAGACACTCAGACAGTGACTGAAATTAGGACTGTGGCTCTCCGCTTTTGTGCTGTGGTCCTGTGGGACTCGGGTACGTGGCCTTAAAAAATATAGTAGATGAGGCGGAGGCCCGGTGGGGCCACTCCCTACTTTTTTTAGGTGGGGGTGTGCAGCTCATGTTTTTCAGAATGACCCTTCATTTGGGCTCCCATCCTACCAAATAATGGATCTTCATTAGGGCGCGTCAATCACTTTCACAGCATGCGCCCTGTTCACGGGGCTGGAGCGTAAATCGTCTGGTTTTGATTAGGGCCCTTTGATTTTATCAGTGACCTTGGTTAGGGGTCTCAGAAAAATTTATGGATCTTCGTTAGGGAAATCTTGGGAAAATTGATATTGTTAGGGAAAGTACCGGCGAAAAGGTACCCTTCAGAGCGGCACATCCCCATTACGCTTGGTATAGGGAGTAGTCCCCCGGGGGCGGAGGAAACCATGGTTATCCTAGTCCGCCTGTGCTGCCATGTTTTCCCGGACCAGAGCCGAAGCAAATGGTCTGCCGCACTCTCTCTCTCACACTTACAGCTGTCGTGGGCCCTGCCCTGGTCCTGAATATATCCCCCTACACTCATCGCATGTAATTCTCCCCCTCCCCCCCCCCCCCAAAAAAAACAAAAACAAAAACAAAAAAACAACAACTTTCCCTCACACACCCTATCCCGGCCGGCCTCCAAGGCTTAGACATTTCCCATGGGAGCCCTTATAAAGGCATAGACCTGCTATCTGAAGCGAGATGTGAGCACCAGCAGCACTTCAAATGCCGGAGCTTTGTCCCCACCACAGTGGGTGCGGGCAATGAAACTGTTAGGCATCAATTGTGGTCGAGTTCACTTGCTAACCAACTTGGATTAATTTTGACCAATTCCACCCATGCGCATCCGAACTCAAATTGGTCTGACCTAGATTGGTCAAAATGACATCACCGCGACTAACCAATTCTGCCAGTGCCCCAGAACGTTGTCAAAATTAGACAAAGTGGATTCAAAATGGTGACTGTGAACAAGTACGAGTAAAGCTACATGTATAATATCCCTTGAAATTTTCTACTACTGGCATAAAAGAGAACTGTAATTGTATGTGTGTTTTGTGCCAACATTGAAATGTTCCCTGGTTACTTGCGCCCTGTAGCCTAACACGTGACAAAGAAATCCGAGAGTTAGGGGTAGAGTTGCGTTTGAAAATCGTCCAGTGTATACTGTGTGATGATATTCTCGGCAAAAACTATGAACTTTCGGAACATAATGACAAGGTATGCTTTCACTATACACAGCACTTACATACAGAAAACTGTCACGTTCATCAGCAAAGCATATTATTTCTTCCATATCATCATGCTCCAATATTTCCCACAATATCGGGTATGTCACATTAGCCATGCTGTTTCTGACCAAAACAAGCCAGCATCCATTCAATTGCAATTGTAACCACACATGCCTAATGAAAATAGACCCCAGAGACCCAGTTATCATATGTTCGGTTTTAGTCAAACAAGCAAACTCAGCCTGTTAAGTCACGGCCCCTGGTCTTCCAAGAGTTAAACAGTGGCATGGGCTGAAGGTACACTTTGGAAGTATTTTATATATATTAATGAATCATTTTATTGCATTTTTCGTGTTTCAATTTTTTTTTTTTTTTTTGGGATGTCAAATGTTAGTCTACCCCTCCATGGTCTACCACATTAGTATAATATCCATGACTCTATGGCATGGGGATATTATGCATGTTTACTGGCATTTACAGGTGCCATATTGAATACTGGGGCTGGAAATCAACTATTTTACCACTTTTTAGTGCAAAATTTTCAGATACGCCGGTGTCAGAAAATCAAAAATAAAGAAGACCGACAAACATAAAAAGACCCCCAAAATTCATAGGAAATTTACTAGAAGCTGCATGCAAAAGGCATAAGAATTTCACCCAATGGACCCACTTAAGAGTTGGTGCTAAAGAATTCAATGCTGTTAAGTATGGCATGAAGACAGGTTAGTATTAAAAGAGAATGAAGATTCATGATAAATTACTTAGAAGGCAGAGAAGGAGGTGCCGATCAAAGTAAAGAGGTCTGATTATAATTAATTATTGTTTGTTTTTTATCTGGTGCATTTTAATTTAACTATGAAGTCACAGTTATGCCATTTTTTTGTGTGGCTTTATTACTAATATTTCAACATTATTTTGTAGCCATGGCCCAGAAACCTATGACAGATGAAGAACGCCAAAAATTGGTAGAGAAACTGGATCGAGAACTGCAGGAGTTTATAGAGGAAAAGATTGCCAAGGCTAAGTCAAAGCCTAGGCAAGAGGAGGATGAAAGGCCAATTGAAGAAATTATTGAGGTTAATATTATTTGTAAGGTTTTTTTATGATTTGTATTAATATGCTACCAAAATGACAAGATAAACATCTTCCCATATGTTTGGACTGCCTCCTTTCTTAGCCAAAAAGATCCAAACCACAAGTTACAGGGGTGAACATATATATGTTTTGTGACCTCGGAACGGACGGGTCTTTAACCAGTGACCTTCGGCACCAATCACCCAGCCGAAAATGGGAAACACACATACCAAGTGCACCAAATCCCCATTCCTAAAAAGAATGTCTCAATGCGTGAATGCCATAATCGACACGGCCCAATTCATTGTATTTATTCCAGTACAATTGATGTACTGTGTTCAGAGTTGTCCCAGATTGGGGACTGTACATATCTAAGCCCACCAGCATCAAACGAGTACCGAAAATATATATGTTTTGTGACAACGAAACGGACGGATCTCGACCCAGCGATCTTTGGCACCAATCACCCAGCGGAAAATGGGAAATGCACATATGTTTTTGAACACTGCACTTGTATGTTTGAAGGTTTCAAATTTGGATATTCACTCTTCCCTTGCAGTATTATCAGATATATGATTGAAGTCTATAGAAAAAAGTGGACACCTGATTTTTATAAAATCTTGACACTTAAGCTTTCAGAAAACCCTGAAAAGTTTAGTGCAACAGCCTGATCCAAAACAGGCATTACAACCCTAGATATAAAATAAAATGAGGTAAGCTTGTTGTCAGCTAGGGTTTGGTTTTGTTAGCCAACTTGGCTAGAATCACTTACATTTTCTAGCCAAAATCAGCTCACATCTTCAAATATTTTACTTTGATAGGTGGCAGTTCTATGAGTAACAAAATTTCTCTCGCTAATTTGGCTAAAAGGTTGTAAATTCTTTTAGCCAAATTTCACAATCATTAGCCTTTGGCTAATGGCTAGGGCCAGCCCAGGGTAAGTGTAGAGTGCAAATATTGAAGCAATTAGATGTACTGCATAAGTAAAGCTTGTAAAGTCTTAGACACAAACCTGTCATCATCCAAATGTTATCTCAAATATTGATCTTAGTTATTTAGTTGCAGTGTAAAATGTTTTATTTATATTATCTTAACTGTTTTATGTCGTATGACCTCATTTGAACCTGGGGACAAGGACGACTAAATTTTCTCTAAAAACAATGTAAGCCTCTCACATCATGATTGTATTTGAGAGTTTTAACTCATTCCATACTATGGTCACAGGCCTTGGTCAGGGGTTCTGTCACTGCCTGGCAAGTCATGCTGCATCATGACTAGCCAGGCAGTGCCAGAACCACTGACTTAAGACTATAGGCATGTTGGTACTTGAACGAAAGCTCTTTTCATGAAGAATTTAAATATGCAAATGTTGTCTTAAATCTAGGTAAATATACGGAAAAATTAGGGACTGGTATGCAATGAGTTAATGTATTTATGTGGCATACAGATGCTTTAGGTTTGTTCATCATTCTCAACACAGGCTTGCTGACTTCACTTGTTATGTTGTTGAAGTGTAACAATGTAAGTAATTTCTTCCACATGGGATTTACAGAACTGCTTTAGCCATGTTATACAGTGTTCAAATATCTACAGGCAATAAAGAACCATAAGACTGAAAAGTAACCTTATTGTGTGATTTTATGGTGAGCCTCACTTGGCTATAAATTACATTTTATGCTGTTGCAGGAAATGAAGACCCATCCAGCGTTTGCAACGGAGATTGACCTTAGTAAACCACTTCATCCCGCTACAGAAGCTTTGATGAAACTCAAGTATGAGTCAGACTCACCAGAAGGTACGGAACTAAATAATTAATAAAAAGCTCAACTCTTTCTGTGCCAATTTTTTTACACCAGTCGAGGAGTTTTTAGGACCCCAGATGGCAGCAGTTGACAGTGTTCAATTGCATAAATTTGGCTGTTTGCCAATCCAAAACTTCAAAGGGATTTTGTTGTTATGCAAGTAAGTGAAACTATGTAAATGAGCACCCTCAAGTGCTGCCCTCTAGGGTCCTAAAAGTGTCTCTTGGTGCACTGTGAATTGAGATGATAATATGATGTTCTTTATAACTGACCTTTCGTCGTGAGTGTGTTGGTAGCCAAAGCATGCTGAGGAAAGCTCTTGGCTCACCCCAAACTTGGCACTGAAACAGTTCAATGTATGTTTATAACATTGTTGTCCAAATGTCTTGAACACAGAGGGCTTGAATTGAATTAATATTTTTATTTAATAAATTAATTTTCAAGAATGATTTATTACATTCTGGTATTATTAAGAATGTTTGTGGATATATGTTATTCACATCTTGAACTTTGTGTCCATGGGCCTCGTAGACACAGGCAGTGACATCTTTTCACAGGGATAAACTTTCTCATATCATGGAGGTATTAATTAATACCTACATGCTCATACTCAGCCATTATAATCTATTAATGATTTCTCATATATGATTTAATCAAACAAACAATGACACTATCAGTTAACTCATCTTTAGTAAATATATACACAACATGGTGCCACAGTTCTCTATGGACGTTGACATTTTAACTTCACTAAATCTTTTATCGCTCATGTAACTGTGTTGTCATAATCAACATATACATTGTGAATTTATAATTGAGTCCTGTTTGATACACTTAAGCACTGTTAATTTTAATAAAAATTGTGACAGACACCTCCCCTGAGGAAGGGACTACCAGACCAGAAACATTGAAAGGGGGCTTCATACATCAACAACTTTTTATATCTTTTATTTCTGCAAGTCCCCTGCTGGTACCTGTCAAATGTCAGATTTACATTTTTATGATAGAATCCAGGAAATAATTATGTACTTTAGCTGTCATTTATAAATGCCACATGCTAGCTTCAAACAATAAAGGTTGCCTTGTTAAGCCCATGAAGTTAAACATATTAAGATATTAAAGTGCATGCAATTACTGTGAACAAGGTCACAACAGAAACTACATAACATGTGAACATGTAAACAGCAAGTCTGTATTGCTACCTACAGTGTCTTACATGAATGATTTGAGAGAAAGCAGTATAGAATTATAACTTCTTTCAACACAATTTCGTATATGCAAGTGATAGAAGGTAAAATCGTTAACACTGTAAATCATAATACAACATTTTGGTGGACAGAATTGCTCCATTGATATTAACTTATGGTTTTGTTTTTTTTTAACCAAAAGATAACGCAGAGAGTTTCAAAGATGATGGAAACCATAATTTCAAGGTAAAGAAGTACAAGTGGGCAATAGATAACTATACAGCTGGCATCAAGTGTCAATGTGCTGACCGTCTCCTCAATGCTATATTATACACCAACAGAGCTGCTGCCAACTATCACATAGGTTTGTGCTGTTTATGCTTTTCCAACAGTTCAAAGGTTTCTACTTTTTTATTTTTCCATGTGGAAGTAAGTATTCCAAGTTTCCACTGACTCGTCCACTCTATATTAATGTCAGAATGATTTGAATGAGTTTTCAATATTTGCCAGGAACGTGTACAATTAAAAAAAATGATTAGATATCAGAGTTACAGTGGAATGCTGGATAGTCACAGGAATATGCCTTGGCATTGCAGCCCAAGGACTAGTTTTAATGTTGCTAATATAATGATCCTAAATTTGTCATACCCTCAATCTATTTGCATTCTGAGTCTGATCTTTTTTTTTTTTTTAACTGTTACATTTGATCATGTTGATTGTAGCTCTTGTGTTTTTGACTACAGGTAACTACAGATCTTCCTTAAATGATGTTATATTTGCAAGAAAGTTCCAGCCAGATCACATGAAAGCTATAGTTAGAGGTAAGCACTGAATGTTTTGAAATGTCACAAACAAAAGATGGTTAAAAAAAGTATTTGTGAAGTAATGGTCCTATTGAAGAGTACCTTTGCCTTCACCCTATCCAACCTCTAAATGGACTACCCCATATGTTCAGAAACAGCTGCCATATTGTAACATTACCTGTTGCATTACATGTATATAAATTATATTAACTCACTCCATACCAGTCCCTGATTTTTCGATGTATTTTCCTAGATTTAAGACGACAATTGCAGATATTTAAATTCTTCATGAAAAGAGCTTTCATTCAAGTACCAACATGCCTATAGTCTCAAGTCAGTGGTTCTGGCACTGCCTGGCAAGTCATGAGCAGCATGACTTGCCAGGCAGTGCCAGAACCACTGACTAAGGCCTGTGACCATAGTATGGAATGAGTTAAATATGTTGTCATAAACATAGAGCAAGAAGCCACAAGAAGAGCACAGGTGGCAAGTTTCCCAGCATGCAAAACAGGAGTTAAGCAGATGAATGTTGTCAAAAGCAGGCATCATTTCATTTAGTAATGGAGGAGACTGGCAAGCCCACCCCACCCTACCCCCACCCCACTCCCAGCAAATGAACACATTTATATGATTTATATCAATAAAAAAGTAGTAGTAGATCTCCATTCAAATTTGGAGACTTGTTACCTGTGAAAGGGACGATAATGTCCAGGGCATTTCCACCCCACTAGAGCCTGTCAGATACCATTGTGAAGCTACATGCATCCACCTTATACAATGAGGGAAACTTGTTTATTGCCATGTTGTCAACATCTGCAGACTCTGCACTAAGACTCCAGTGAGTCGCTATCGTGCAGGCCACCCTCCAGTTACATGCCATATTCTTTCCAGTGCTGATGGGGGCAATGACAGGTGGGAGCATCCGTATCCTTTGGACACTGTTCTAGTTCTCATGTTATTTCGTCAGAAATGAAAGATAATTTGATCAACAAATGAGGTAAAACCTATGAGGATGACACGCCCCAGTTCAACAGCTTTCTGTGGTGCGATTTGGGTACTTAGTGCTCAACCCTTGCCAAGGAAAGTTGTTGAGTCAGTATTAATTCAGAGGGAAGGATTTTGGATAGGGAAAGCACAATTTAATGGCCTCTTTGCATTTGAAAGTAGGGTTGTATGTGAGCAGTGATGTTTTGTTTTATGTCCATTATTTTTTTGATGTGCAACAGATAATGCAGACAACAGGGAGTGTCCCAAGTGTGGTCTCAAATCAAACATCTCTCTACTTTTGAAAATGCGTATTACCCTACATGTAACACTTTTTTTTTTTTTTAAGTTATGTTTTGATATCTTTCCCACGTGTTCATTGAAAGAAAAAAACAACTTGATTTTCCCTTTGCAGGTGCCAATTGCTGTTTCAAGTTGTCGAGATATGGTGATGCCATGAAGTGGTGCGATTCAGGCTTGCTAGTATCCTTTATGTACAAGTGTTGTGTATCATTTACATTCAAAACTGTCCAGGGTCAAAATTGACATATCTCAATGAATGAAATGGATTGAACTTGTTTATACCCCTAAAAGGGGAATATAGGATTGCTCATGTCCATCCATCCATTTATGCATCTCTCTGTCCAGCCTTCCATTACAGGGGTTACCATAAACATGTATCTGCAACTACATGTAGTCTCAGGTTTTCTGTTAGATTCATTTAAAATTTTGCCAGCTCATGGGTATAATGTTGAGCAAACAATATTGCATAGACATGCCTCTGCATCCATTTTCTGATCATTTAAAAATAAATTTTTGAAAAAAGCAACAAAATTATTGGTAAGTGCACGGTAGCATTGTAAGCCTACAGATGGTGAATTTGTATCTGCAACAAGTCTCAGGCGCTTTGTCAGATTCCTTTTAAGTTTTGCACAGTTCATGGGTATAATTTTGACCAAATCATATTGCATAGGCATGTCTCTGTAATCATTTTCTGATTTTTGTCTATAAATGTTTGAAAATACATGTAGAAAATAATTGGTCAGTGCACGTTAGCCTGATTGTACATGTGCTGAACTTGTATCCACAACCATTTTTGGTCTGTCATCAGATCCATTTCAAACTTTATACAGTTGATGTCCGTGATGTTACCTAAATCATTGTACATTTGGATATAATGGGGGAGCTGTAAATCACTCTCCAAAAATTATGAAGGTGAGCTTTTAGGGGAGCTGCTCCATTCATTACCTTTGTTTGGGGGGCTGTTCTGGAGAGTGAGAAACAGCTCACCTGAAATGAGTTTTAGGCAATTAATGGCACTTGAGAATGCTCACTGGCTTCAGAAATGAAGGCCTGATTATATGGGCTTGGTTCTGTTGTTCTTTCCTCACTCCATATGTATGTTTTGAATAGCATACACATTATCAGTGTGTCAGCATACGGATGCTGAACTTGTACTGTATAATCATTTATAATCTAGAGCATAAAATTTCCTGAATTAGCCTTAGATGAGATTTTCACAAGTAATGTTTAGCCAAACTGACACCACCAAAACAAGTATTAATTGTATAAGACCTCCCTATTTGTTTGTGTGGAAGTTTGTGTAATGAAGGATTTATTATAGTTTGCCCGAGCGCCCACTCATCAAACAGAAAATGTCCAGTGATCTGTGCCGTATCTAATACAGCATTCAATTTCTGTTGAAACACAGAGCAGAGAGTTGGAACAGAGACCAACTCTCAACTCTGTGTGACCAGTAAACATAAACATTTATGTTAACCCTGGCATTCAACAGAACTCACTTGCCTCTGAGGAGTCCAGTTGTGGACAAAACCTGTCAGGCATTTTGGCACATTGTGTACCTACTCTTATCTACACTTGCCTTGTTTTTCTATTAATAGATCAATGTGTATCTACATGTACATCCAAGCAAGATGGGGGCTGCAGGGGTTTCTCCTTGTGTCCTCTTTAGATCACACTTCACTCCAGTTTGATTCAGAACTTTTTTGTACTTTGAAGTGACTTTCATTGAAACGAGACCAAAATGATGGCATGTAACAACCAGTGCCTGAACATTCAGTCAAATGTAACCACAGAAAACAATTACATCCAGGTGCTTTTGGGTAATTTGAGTGGGCAAGAGTGTTTTAGTGATTGCATACCAGAAATTACTAAGAAATGAGGTTCTTTTGGTATAAACATATTTATTGGATTAACTTCCATACATATTTTGCACAAGTTATTCGCAATTGGGAAAAAGGGCATTGCCCTATGTGAATCCCTCTTGCAAGGAAAGGACAGAGCACAGGACTGACTAGACACATACGTACGAATGGAGAAGACGCCAATAAGGACAAGACAGATAGAGGGGCATTTATAACCGTGTAGAATCTTTCCAGATTATAATATGGATTTGAACAATCACACAAGTGAGATGAAGCCTGGAAATTGAGCCTGAGATAAGAGAGCAGAACTATTTAGCCAATACCAGTAGGTTTAAAGCGATTTGTAGCAGATATATATTCATGCAATGCAGTAAAAATATTACAATTGTCTGTAAAAGAACATTGTGTTCAACCATACAACAATGTTCTAAGAGTGAAAGGAGCAAGAGGAATTATTTTATTATGAAGTGTTGATCTTGAGTTTCTGTATTTCGGACAGATAAAAAAA
Source organism: Hermodice carunculata (assembly GCA_964020975.1). NCBI lineage: Eukaryota > Metazoa > Annelida > Polychaeta > Eunicida > Amphinomidae > Hermodice > Hermodice carunculata. The sequence continues at coordinate 24,884,517 of OZ026630.1, forward strand.
TAATGAAATGTATCTTTGATATGTGAGCCACATGTGCAAGCAGGTGATTCTTTGACCCCAATTTTAAATAGGTGAGAATTAAGCGGACTAGCTCCCAGACGGAGACGCGTATGTTGAATAGCAGTACACCTATTTCCAAAGTTAAACAACTCAGGGAAATCAGTTGACCGAGGTACTGATTTAAAAATTTTACGTTTAAATACTTGGACAGAAGGCGAATTTCGAATTTCAATTGGGAGCTGGTTCCACAGTCTAACAGTCGACGGGAAAAAAGAGTTATCTAGCAAGTCGGTGCGAGCCTGAAAATGGCCAAGATTGAAAGGGCGGCGCGTATTGAAAGAAGGCACATCATTAGAAGTAACTACAGAACATAAGGGTTCGGGCACAAGCTTGTTCACTATCTTATACATAAGAATTAACTTAGCTGTCTCTCTCCGTTGAGACAATAATTGCCAGCCAAGTTCTTCGTATAATTTGTCTATGTTGGTACCGTGCATTGCGCCGGTCACAATGCGAGCGGCATCAATTTGAACGCTTTCGAGTCTTTTAGCATCAGATTCAGTACAGCCGCTCCACACTGGGCTAGCATATTCAAGGATAGGGCGAATGAAGGAAAAATATATAATCTCTAGTGTTGGACGGTCCAAAGTAAATTTTAAACTCTTCATAATATTAATCAATTTGTTAGCTTTAAATATAATTTCTGAGATATGGTCATTCCAACGTAAATCAGAGCGCAGAGTGATACCAAGGTGTTTATGTTTGTTCTTGTCTCCCAGCACATAACCTTGAAAGGTAACAGGTGGATGGGAAACAGATGCAACCTTACGAGAAACAAGCATTGATTCGGTCTTGGAAGCATTGAATGTAACTAACCAATCTTTGGACCATCTCTCGATTTCAGATAGATCAGAGTTAAGTGATTCAGCTGCAGTTACGGGATTATCCACTGTTAGATAAAGAGTCGTGTCATCAGCAAACATTTTGATATTGGACTTAACAATGTCCACAATATCGTTTATATAAATCAGGAACATTAATGGGCCTAGCACGGAGCCTTGGGGTACCCCGGCTTGGATTTATCCCCAGGAAGAAGATTTACCATCGAGGACCACACGTTGACGACGATTACAAAGATAATTAGAAAACCAAGACAGAAGATTTCCAGTAATACCAGCTTTTTGTAGTTTATGGAGTAATGCAGGGTGCCAAACTTTATCAAAAGCTTTACTTATGTCTAAAAAAATGATCCTAACTTCCTTTTGCTTGTCAAGAGCAAGGCATAACTGATGATATAGTGCAAGTAGTTGGTTAACAGTGGAATCACCAGGTATGAACCCGGATTGGTGAGTAGAGATAATAAGATTTTGACGGAAGAAGTTGAAAACGTGTTTGAAAACAATTTTTTCAAACACTTTTCCAACACAGCTAAGAAGGGAGATAGGTCTATAATTAGCACATAAATTGTGTTGTCCTTTTTTGAAAAGGGGGGTTACGTCAGCATTGTTCCAAGAAGATGGGAACTGTTTGGTAAGGAGAGACAAGTTGAAAAGTTTGGTAAGTGAGGGGGAGATGGCTGAAGCAGCCTCCTTTAGAAGTTTTGCACTGATACCATCAGGGCCAGAGGCTTTTGACGTATCCAGGCTTAGAAGAGTTTCATGCACTTCTGATTCAAGTATGGTGATAGAGTCGAGATAAGAGTTAGGAACATCAGTAACACCAGGAGGAGTGGCTGTACTGGCATCTACATGACATTGTTGTAGGAAATAAGAATTGAAAATTTCGGCTTTACTTTTACTATCCGAAACAAGGTTTCCATTATGAACAATAGAAGGTATAGCTGAAGAATGATTGCGTTTAAGAAAATATTTCACGGTTCGCCACCAGTATTTCTTTTGCTTCGAGGAGTCTTTGAGATCTTTCCGTAATTTGTCATTGTAATCTCGTTCTGCACATTTCAGTTGTTCTTGGTATGAATTCCTAGTTTGACAAAATGTAGCCCATGCATTAGCCTCAAAATTAGAATTCTTGGCTGCAGTGTATTGCTTATGAACTTTCCGTTTAAGGCGGCGAAGTCTGGAATTATACCATGGTAGATCCCAAGGTGTAATCTCTACAATTTTATTAGGAATATAATGAATAGCGGCATCCGTAAATAATTTTGACCAAGAATGGCAACTTAGATCAATATCGTTACCAAGAAAACAAGAATTCCAATCGAGTGAATTAAGATACGTTCTGAAATTGCCAAAATCTGCTTTACCATATTCCCAAATATGACGTTTGTAGGCCGTCTCCGCGGTATAACTGAATCGTACCTTAGCACCAACAACACAGTGATCGCAATTAGCCAGCGGAGGCAGGACACAAGTATCACAAATGAAATTAGGTATATTTGAAATAATTTGGTCGAGACATGTGGCAGAATGGGATGTAATACGAGTTGGCTCATTTACATGTAAAGTAAGGAAATTTGTTGAGGCAAAGTGAACAAGCTTGTGTCGTGGATAGGTACTGAAATCGGCGTTTAAGTCACCAGACAGTATGATATTGTGTATACCACTGTTACGTGCATTATCAAGGCTGGCTTGCAATTTGTCCCAAAAAGACACTGTTGAATTCGGTGGACGATAAACAACGCCGAAAAGAAATCTGTTATTATGTGACCTAGTTTCACACCAAAGAATTTCAATATCGGCAATCTCCAGGTCGCAACGACGAGTTACTTGAAAACGAGTGGATACATAAATAGCGATTCCGCCACCTAAGGCCGCACGGTCACGGCGGAATATGTTGTAGTAGCCATTTAGGTGTAAATTTTCAGGGGAAGCCGTTTGATTTAGAAAAGTTTCCGATAAACTTATTACATCAAAATCAGGTACTAGGTCTACTCGGATTTGTCGCAACTTGTCTTCGGATTGGCTCCTAACATTAGCATGACAAATTGAGACATCGCGAGAAGCAGTAAGGGGGCCGGGGTTTAAATGGATATCACCTGCTAGTAATATCAACATAAGGATGGAAATAAGATGAAATTCACAATTCATGTTGTGTCTATCCAAAATAGTTCGAAAAACATAATAGGTAGGTAATTTCTGTTTACAGAAGTACGAAATAGAATTTATAATAAGATACAAGGTAAGACCACAGAAAAAGACGATCCACGAAATAAAAAATATCTTATCTGTATCAACAGAGTATATATCTGCTACAGAGAGAACACCAAGCATCTCGGTTAAGGATACTTTACGTACACACCACAGAATAATTCTATAACATACTGTAACTACACGGCTACAAAACTTTTATGTTATGTGGAATTTTTGTATCCAAAATGAATCAAAGCACAATATGTAAAGATACAGAATTTCAGCTATCAGGAAATATTTAGAATACGGTAATCTATAGGAAAATACAACATGAACTGTACAAATTGATGCACAATTCACAGTGAGCATACAGATATAATATATCATACATATGACCAATGGAATATGTATGGAGAGTGCTCCTACACAAAAACATACTAGGTACATATAACTCAGAAAACACATATGTTTGCCATATAACATAACTGCAGATAATATATAAAGAAAACCACTTGTTACCGGACGCAAGCAGTAGTTGACAATATAGAACATTAACAATGAAGTAATACGTTCCAGTATAACGAGGCCGGACAAAGAAGCGCCGAATCTCGTTTCTTGTATTAGGTCAAATCCATTCGGTAAAACTTCATAATTGTGACACTCGTGTGTGAAAATACAAACTAGTGAATATAATACAAGGCCAGCCTTGGAGGATCTTTTGATAATTTTGCCATACCTTCTGAAAAATTTCCAAGACTCCATTATCAGATTAACCCCACAGATGAAAAGCTGCTTGAATTACGAGCAAAGGCTGACAAATTGAAGGTGAGACACAGCTCATGTCCTTGCTATTAAAAGTCATACAACTCTGCCATACAGCTCGTAAGTTTGTAAATACAGTTCTGTATGTGATAACACAACTGTGACAAGTCCCAAATACATTTGTAAGTCCAAGTTCAGACATGCAAGCATTAATTTTTACCATGAAGTTTTTTATCAGTCAAAAACTTCATGTCTTAAAATAGTACATGTTCCACATTAAGGATGACTATATTTTTCACACACAAGTACAGTATGTAGAGTCACCAGAATAAACATTTTGCTTGTGGTTTTACAGAGAACACAAGAAAAAGAAAAGAGGAAAGAAGAAGCCAAACAAAGGAAAACAGATGCTGAGGAAAGAGAATTGGTTGATGCCATACTGGTACAGTATATACATATATATATATATGCTACTAACACATGGTTGATGCCATGCTGGTACAGTATATACATATATATGTACTACTAACACATGGTTGATGCCATACTGGTACAGTATATACATAATGTACTACTAACACATGGTTGATGCCGTACTGGTACAGTATATACATATATATGTACTACTAAAACATGGTTGATGCTGTACTGGTACAGTATATACATATATATGCACTACTAACACATGGTTGATGCCATACTGGTACAGTATATACATATATATGTACTACTAACACATGGTTGATGCCGTACTGGTACAGTATATACATATATATGTACTACTAACACATGGTTGATGCCATACTGGTACAGTATATACATATATATGTACTACTAACACATGGTTGATGCCGTACTGGTACAGTATATACATATATATGTACTACTAACACATGGTTGATGCCGTACTGGTACAGTTTATACATATATATGTACTACTAACACATGGTTGATGCCGTACTGGTACAGTATATACATATATATGTACTACTAAAACATGGTTGATGCCATACTGGTACAGTATATACATATATATGTACTATTAACACATGGTTGATGCCATACTGGTACAGTATATACATATATATGTACTACTAACACATGGTTGATGCCGTACTAGTACAGTATATACATATATATGTACTACTAAAACACGGTTGATGCCGTACTGGTACAGTATATACATAAATATGTACTACTAAAACATGGTTGATGCCGTACTGGTACAGTTTATACATATATGTACTACTAACACATGGTTGATGCCATACTGGTACAGTATATACATATATATGTACTTCTAAAACGTGGTTGCTGCCGTACTGGTACAGTATATACATATATATGTACTACTAACACATGGTTGATGCCGTACTGGTACAGTATATACATATATATGTACTACTAACACATGGTTGATGCTCTACTGGTACAGTATATACATATATATGTACTACTAAAACGTGGTTGATGCCGTACTGGTACAGTATATACATATATACATGTACTACTAACACATGGTTGATGCCGTACTGGTACAGTATATACATATATATGTACTACTAAAACATGGTTGATGCCGTACTGGTACAGTATATACATATATATGTACTACTAACACATGGTTGATGCCATACTGGTACAGTATATACATATATATGTACTACTAACACATGGTTGATGCCATACTGGTACAGTATATACATATATATGTACTACTTACACATGGTTGATGCCATACTGGTACAGTATATACATATATATGTACTACTAACACATGGTTGATGCCATACTGGTACAGTATATACATATACAGTTCCGCCCGTCTAAAACTTAACAGCCAAACGCGTTTGTGACGTTTGGCTGGTGTTTGGTTTGCGTTTGAAAACGTTTGAAAGCGTTTGGTTTGCGTTTGAAATTCGTTTGAGAAGCGTTTCAAACACTTTCAGCACTGCGTTTCAAACACTTTGAGCAACGCGTTCGGTACACATGCGTTTCAAACGCTTACAGATGCATTTACAAAGTTTAGGTGTTATATTGTATTTTCCCCTTGTTGCTTAAGTTAGAGATACACAAAATGAATGTTTACATTACTTTTCTTCCACACACAAGTGTACATAAAATTGTTCACAAAAATATGAGTTGATAAAGATTCCAGTGGGAATCGAAATATAAAAAAATAAAGAAAAAATACTTTAATGTAAATAAAAACCCCAAGTGAATGAATATATTTAAACTAGGATGCATCTTGAAGGAACGACGTAAAGAAATAAGCAAACTTGGAACTCTGTACAATGTAACGCTATATGCCCCACATGTAGTATGAAAAAAAATACTTGGTTGGTGCTGTAATGCAGACGCTTTTTATTCCGTCAATTTTGTTTTCCTTTGTATAAACGTTGTACTGCTTAGGTACAATATATATATATATATATATATATTTGATTTTCTAATTATCTACGCAGCCGTTTTAAGAATCTCCTACAGTAATTTTTTTTAAAAATAGCATTCAGAGAACAGATTACCCTCGGCGCCAACAATTTTTTTTTCCTCAATTCTGCATTTCTTGAGATATTATGGTAACAAGATTGTCCCCTTGTGCGCCACTCAGACGGCCTTCAAATGAAAACAATAAAAGTTTCTTAAGTTTAAAAATAATAAGAAGCTAGTTTTCAATAAGAACGTGGTCCATTTAATATAATTTGTATCTCTGATAAAAATTTGTGAAGCTGCGATGCATCCTTGTTGAGATATTATGATAACGTGGTCCCCTTGTGTGCCGCTCAGAAGGCCTTCAAATAAATGCTTTAAAACTTCATTTACAAAAATTATAAATGCAAAAAGGCAGCTGGTTTAAATAGGTACCTGGTCCATCATAAGGTGCACCTCTGAAAAATAATTGGTAAAGTTGCGGTCAGCATTTTTTGAGATATCACGGTAAAGTCGTCAGGGTTGAGGCCACTCAGACGGCCTTCAAATCAGTGCATGAAAAGTTTCATTAAAAAAAATGTAAAAATAACCAGAGGACGCTGATTTCAGTAATAACCTGGTCCATAATAAGACGCATTACTGGTAAAAATTTGGTAGAGCGACCTTGAATAGTTTTTGAGATATGGCGGTAACATCGTCATGGTTGACGCCAAATAAATACATTAATAAAAAGTTTCGTGAAAAGTTAATAATTAATCAGAGGAAGTTGCTTTTCAATGGGAACCTATCCATTATAAGGTACATCTCTGATAAAAATTTGGTAAAGCTACGGTGAAAATTCAGATATCGCACGCGGCAGTAACATCCACAAGATGGACGGACGACAATATCATCCGGCTCTTCATGTGCGGAGGGTAAAAAATGGGAATGGAACACTTACAAGGGCGTATGAGACTCCAATGATTATACATGAATAAAGACAATGCTCTTTCAAGTTTGATTTTATGTTGTTGGTTTTTTGTAATGAGTAAACAAAACTGAATTGCTTAAAGATCCAGGTATTATGTGTGTGCAATCACGCCCCAGGGCTTACAATGCATGAATTATTTCCTGATTCTCTTTTCTTATTTCTCCCCAATGGTTGCACTTATCTGCACGAGTTGTGTGTCAATTTTCTTTTCGTTTCTTTCTTCTTCAACTCCGTCGCCCCCCAATTCTAATGAGACCGTTCCGTGCATAGGAAATAAGGTAATGCTGACTATGTAGTGGTGTGCCCAGGACTGACTATACCACTTTTGTATTAGGGGTGTTGGCAATACATTTGATTCTGTGTTGTATGTCATAGGCTTCCATGGGGCTTGGTCTTACATTATCAAATGTGCCAGCGGTATTATATTTATATATAATGATATGTATATATATATATATATATATATTTACATATATGATATATATATATACATATATGTATATATATATTTACATATATTTGATTTCTTACACATAGGAACCATGGTCTTTCATTTGTCTGCTCAACACTTTACAGACGAAAGGGTGCAATGGACTATAAATATGCACCAGGCAGCATTTGAATATAAGTGGTGTGGACATCGCCTACATTCTTCTTTCATTATGATTCAATTTTGCGGATTTGATGAAATCTATAATAGATTTCGACATAAAACTCAAATAAGAATGTGTATTTGCATCATGAAAACATGAATACAGAAAGGAACAATTTCCCAAATTAGTCTTTTATTTTTAATTAATGATCCAAATGAGTATGCTAATGATTATGGTCACAAGGTGTTGCTGTGGGTGACACCTTGTGGCTAATCCTAGCAGTAACACGTGTGCGGCAAGCAAAATGGACACTGGTTGGCTTGACTCCTGTGAGGATTGCAAGCTTGTGACAGTCGGCAACAATATATATCCAAATAGATACGTATATGTATTTCCAAGTGTTTCAAGTAGGCCTTGTTAAATTTACTGGTGCATCTAGTAGGTTTGTACTTTTGTTGACCAACACGCAAAGGGATCCAATCTGATGGTGGATTAGAAATCGCATCAGCTCTCTTGTTTTGTTGTGTTGTTTTTCTGCAGCTAAGATCACTGATCAGTGCCGATGATCCACATGTGAAGGATACGTGGGAAAGACTTCACACAATTGAGATGGCAGTTGTCAACTCGGCCCTCTGTCTTAATTTTTATATTTGTGTTTATCTTCACTAATTAATTACACACTTTGGAAAAGGGCTAAAATGCGTAGATCACAAGTACGTAAAAAAAAGACGTTTAAGTCGTTTATTTGTATAGGACTTTTTCCTTTGAGCGTCGCATTTTGAATATTTATTTGGATTACCCCCCCCCCCTCCCAAAAAAAAAAGAAACAAAGAAACAAAAACTGTACGATTGATTTGCAAAATATCCAAGAATCATAAATTTTTTTTGGTGATAAAATCCAAATAAATAACGTCCGGTACAAACAGGATTCATGTTAAAATTTCAAAAATGGGTTTTCAACATATGACTAGGCCTACATGTATTTATACCTGTTATAAATTGGGAGTTGTTTTTTTTGTATATTTGGTCACCGAAAAATAATTTAGGTATGTAGGCTACCTGTGCATATAATGTCAAAATAATAAGCGTGTCCGTTATTAAATGTGATTTCCTTCGCTGTATTTTCTGGTGTGCCTGTATTCAAAATGAAATTAAACTATAATTTTTTCAAATGTTGACATGAAGTAGCGTAATCAAATGGCCAGATCATTAATTTTGTCAGTGCAAAGCCCGCAACTATTGCAAATTTTGCTCTGGTCAACATCATTGAAAACTTGCATTCACAAACTAGTCCAAATTAAAAACAATTCACTGAATCTAATTAATTTGTCATTACGTTGTTGTGACGTATCGGCATACAATTCCTTCATTGGCGGTTCCTTGCTCATAATCTGTGGAAAGCGTCGGTAAAAAGGTAGGCCCTAATTGCAGAAAACCATTAGCTTCAATATTATCGTGCACTGAAAGATTTACAAATGTTGACCACCATTTTGACCGTGGGCGAGGTCACATGATCTCTGCATGGACCACATGACCCCTATGCCTGGACTTTTGCACACGTGGGGAACAGCGGTTTCGATTTTCTTTCATTTTTGTGAAAACGTAAATAATTGAAATTGATGGAGACCTACTACAACTCTCTAAACTTTGTTGAATGACAGTATTGGTTTGTTTACTGACAATGAAGAAATGGAGACAGGGAACAGAGCAAATACTTATTGCAATTAAAAATTAAAAATGACATGGTTGTTCAAAGTGGTTGTGGATGCCGGAGATTCAAGCACTGAAGCAGGTTCGAGAACAGGCCATTTCATGTTGAGACTGACACAGCAAACGATAGACTATCATGTTTGGACGGAGACAAACTTCAAAAGTGTTGTTGTAGTTACGCCGGTCATTTTTCCCCCTGAATACGAAAAATAAAAAATAAAAAACATCGATGTTCATTATCTTTGATAGTGTTTTTACGAGAACGGTGGCAGCTGCGGATGGTGCTGTGCCTCGTGGGCCGTTCCTTCCGAAACTGGTCATTCGTCTTGGTCAAACAATTCAGTACAGAGGGGCGATCAAAACGATGTGGCCCCTAAAGTCTTCTGCCCTCTTTACATTGCATTTAAGTGCATATACATGTACAAATAAATTTATTCAACCTGCAACTGAAGCTTTATTTCTGTGTTAGGTTTAAGTAACTGAACACATAGCTTGTTGAAGTGGGACATTTTGCCACTATCAAACATTTGGGAAATGCTTTAACTTGTAATAACTATGCGAAGGAAAGTCATTGACCTGTTTGGATGTGTTTGAAATGCACATGTGAAAGTGTTTGAAACGCGTTTGGTGAAGCGTTTGAAACGCGTTTGGTGAAGCGTTTGAAACGTTTTTATTATCAGAGCGTTTGAAACGCGTTTGTAACAAAGAGTTTGCAACGCATTTGCAACGCGTTTGCTTTGCGTTTGAGTTTTCCCACTTGCGTTTGAGGATCGTTTGGGAAGCGTTGGTGCGTTTGGCGTTTGATAACTTGAACGCAGGCGGAACTGTATATGTACTACTAAAACGTGGTTGATGCCGTACTGGTACAGTATCTACATATATATGTACTACTAAAACATGGTTGATGCCATACTGGTACAGTATATACATATATATGTACTACTAACATATGGTTGATGCCATACTGGTACAGTATATACATATATATGTACTACTAACATATGGTTGATGCCATACTGGTACAGTATATACATATATATGTACTACTAACACATGGTTGATGCCATACTGGTACAGTATATACATATATATGTACTTCTAACACATGGTTGATGCCGTACTGGTACAGTACATACATATATATGTACTACTAAAACATGGTTGATGTCGTACTGGTACAGTTTATACATATATATGTACTACTAACACATGGTTGATGCCGTACTGGTACAGTATATACATATATATGTACTACTAACACATGGTTGATGCCATACTGGTACAGTATATACATATATATGTACTACTAACACATGGTTGATGCCATACTGGTACAGTATATACATATATATGTACTACTAACACATGGTTGATGCCGTACTAGTACAGTATATACATATATATGTACTACTAAAACACGGTTGATGCCGTACTGGTACAGTATATACATAAATATGTACTACTAAAACATGGTTGATGCCGTACTGGTACAGTTTATACATATATGTACTACTAACACATGGTTGATGCCATACTGGTACAGTATATACATATATATGTACTTCTAAAACGTGGTTGCTGCCGTACTGGTACAGTATATACATATATATGTACTTCTAACACATGGTTGATGCCGTACTGGTACAGTATATACATATATATGTACTACTAAAATGTGGTTGATGCCGTACTGGTACAGTATATACATATATATGTACTACTAACACATGGTTGATGCCGTACTGGTACAGTATATACATATATATGTACTACTAAAACATGGTTGATGCCGTACTGGTACAGTATATACATATATATGTACTACTAACACATAGTTGATGCTCTACTGGTACAGTATATACATATATATGTACTACTAAAACATGGTTGATGCCATACTGGTACAGTATATACATATATATGTACTACTAACACATGGTTGATGCCATACTGGTACAGTATATACATATATATGTACTACTTACACATGGTTGATGCCATACTGGTACAGTATATACATATATATGTACTACTAACACATGGTTGATGCCATACTGGTACAGTATATACATATATATGTACTACTAAAACGTGGTTGATGCCGTACTGGTACAGTATATACATATATATGTACTACTAACACATGGTTGATGCCGTACTGGTACAGTATATACATATATACATGTATGTACTACTAAAACATGGTTGATGCCGTACTGGTACAGTATATACATATATATGTACTACTAACACATGGTTGATGCCATACTGGTACAGTATATACATATATATGTACTACTAACACATGGTTGATGCCGTACTGGTACAGTATATACATATATATGTACTACTAACACATGGTTGATGCCATACTGGTACAGTATATACATATATATGTACTACTTACACATGGTTGATGCCATACTGGTACAGTATATACATATATATGTACTACTAACACATGGTTGATGCCGTACTTGTACAGTATATACATACATATGTACCACTAACACATGGTTGATGCCATACTGGTACAGTATATACATATATATGTACTACTAACACATGGTTGATGCTATATTGGTACAGTATATACATATATGTACTACTAACACGTGGTTGATGCCTTACTGGTATAGTATATACATATATAGGTACTGCTAACACATGGTTGATGCCATACTGGTACAATATATACATATATATGTACTACTAACACGTGGTTGATGCCATACTGGTACAGTATATACATATATATGTGCTACTAACACATGGTTGATACTAAACTGTTGCAGCATACACTACATGGTTGATGCCCTACTGGCCCAGTACATAGTGGTAATACATAGTTAATGCCATACGGGCACAGTGTATGCTACATGAAAAGGGTTAATGCTCTACAGGCCCAGTATATACTGCTAATACATGGTTAAAGCCACACTGGCACAGTGTATATAGAGGTTATCCTATGCACAATTCAGTATCCTTGCCTGTATGGATCCCCCAAGAGTGTGAATCCTTTCAAGACCTGGAGGGTGGAGGGAGCATACAGGCTGGAGGGCAACATGTCTGTATACTTTTTAAATCATTCGATCACCTATAAGACACATCCTGTCCATTGTATCCTTTGTCCTGGTAACCATGATAACTGTAAACATTTTACCAGATTCCTATGTAATCTGAAGGTCATTGTATCCGCAGAAAAGAGGGGTGCAGTTGGCAGGAGTGAAGTCGGCAGGGGATGCAGGTGCTGCCAGGCGCATTATTTTGTCCAGTGTGGAGTGTCATCATCCATCAGGAGCCAAAGTGTATGTTGATGACAAGGGTCACCTCAACTGGCCTGTCATGTTTCTCTACCCAGAATATGGTGAAACAGACTTCATTACAGCATTTCATGAAAACACAAGGTATGATAAATATTGGACTGTGCCAGAGTAGACTTCATAACACAATATTAAAGTTGCCAGGAAAATTCAAAATATACCTACATGATCATATGTACTATACCTACCACATGTATTAGGAACACCTGGCTTTTATGGTTTCAGGACACGTTGCCCCGTTTTTTTTTGTTTTTTTTTTTCAGAAAATAAAATGACTTTCTTGTCATAGGAGGCCATTGTGAAAGAATGATAAGCAACAGGTACCAATGTTACATGTGTTAATGTCTAATCTTCATTGAGTGACACATTTGAAGTACATAAGATAACAATAATACTGCACATGTAATTGTAAAACAAATTCTGTATGACATTGTTTAAACCACAAATTGTTTTACTATGGTAAATTCTCATCCATATGACAAAAACACAGTACAAAAAATTGTTTGTTGAGAGATCATTAGTTAATGTGAAAAGACAATATTTTAATACAGAAGAGGAAACATCCGATCAGGTAAGTTTTGAGATTGAGAAAATTATATGCACCTGTGTTATTTCAGTTTAATGGATCACCTAGAGCACATTTTTGGAGTCAATTGTGAGCCAGCACCGTGGGATGAGAAGAAAAAGTACAAGGCAGACAAATTACAGGTGAGTGTCAATTTGTGATGATGAGATTTATCTAGTCTTATGAAAATGGTCACACTTATTGCCACTTATCAGCTGCATGTGTATGTTGTTGATTCCTTCACTACAAGTCTGCATGCCTGCATTGAAGCTTGTCATGCTGTCTTTTGTGCCAAGGTTTTCAATTGGGGTTGCTTAAGGGTCAGAGGCACTGGGAAGAAATAGAGTAATACAGTGCAAGAGGCCCTTCCATTTTTTTTGAATTTGACTATTGACCTCACACATAATTGTAAAATTTGTAGTTCCATCTAAATTATTATCACAAAAAATTAATTAAATGTGTGTTTTAATACTAATGAGTGCAAATTAGTATCACCATGACCCACAGGACATTGAATCTTACTTGTATTATGTTCCTGTAATCCTACAGAGATGTATGTCTGCAAGTTCATATGTACATGTAATGACAGTCACAAAAAAAACTATTACTGAAATATTTTCTGAAATGTAGCCCCACATTGACCGTGAGAAAATAGTTCAAGTTCCATAGAGGATACACCTTCTGTTGTACATTTGGTGGAATTAACTGTACAACTTCTCACAATACTGAATTTCATAAAGTTCACCAAATAATAACTCTCATTTCCAATTCGCCTATAGATGGTGCCACTAGTACTGTTCAGGTTCAATACAATGGCCTCCAGAATATTTCCACCAAAATCCTTAAGGATCATTGAAAATGAAACACACCAGAACATTTTTATCCCCCCCCCCCCCCACACACACACACACACACTTTTTGATCCATGTGTTATGTATCCACCTGGTGGCATGACCAATAAGGAAAGGGACCGAGATTTTTGTTCATAGAGTATGTCCAAAAATTTTCAAGGGGCTAACTTAAACATTTTGGATGCTATAGTGTTAACAAGCAATTGTTCAGGGATGGATGGACAGAATGAGGGGTGGATAGACATGACTGATTGCATATTAAACTGTGTAACCTATGGTCTGCACAGCACTGAAATTAAAATAATATTGATAAAAAGCTATATGTGCTGTCATAGGGGATCTGGTGAAGACATTTTGCACTATATTTACATGTATTGTGTATTTGCAGGTGTACTTTGAAGAGACCCAGAAAGAACTTCTACACCAAGTTGACAAATACACAAGTTTAGCATCTGTTCTCCAAGATAAAAGGTAAGTCTTGAACTCACCGCAATTAAACCAAGATTAAATCCACACTTTTTGTTGGCCCAGTCCCAGGCCAGCTGTTGACATTGTGCTTACTATCCTGATATGCTTCATCTACAATTGTCAGTTAAAATGTTTTCTAATAAATAGAAATTAATGTAGAAGTATGTAAACAGATGGAACTAATGGAGGAGTTTAGTGCAATACAGTTAATACGGACACTGAATGCAGTGTTCATGTAAACTTGTCACATGTTTTGGGACAGGCATGTTGATGATCAGTGAAAGTGTCAACGGTTTTTGCAGTACATGTATGAGGACATACATACAGTATAACAGGAAATTTATGTTTGTTGTCATGGAGTATTTAACAGAACTTACAAAATTTTTCAAAGTGCATATGTACTTCAGTTGTCCGATAAAGATACATTTACTTGTACAAACTTCAAGGAATTAGTATATTGGTGATGAAACAGTGTACAGACTTCTTTCATTTGACAACTGGAAGGTAACTATTTATCATTCAATGTGCCCAGTCCAAGAGGTATAACAAAGATGTAAGTAAGGGGCACATTTAACTCATTCCATACCAGTCCCTGATTTTTCCGTATATTTACCTAGATTTAAGATGGCAATTGCATATATTTAAATTCTTCATTAAAAGAGCTTTCTTTCAAATACCAACATGCCTATAGTCTTAAGTCAGTGCCAGAACCACTGACCAAGGCCTGTGACCATAGTATGGAGTAAGCCAGCTGACTCAAAAGCCAAAGTGAATGTCAAAATCTGCCTGAAATTGTTTTCATTCAGCAGACCCCATAGTCAATTAGTTTTCATATATATATATATATATATATATATATATATATATATATATACATGTATTGCACTTCAAAATGTTGAAAACCTGCTTATAAGTTGCATTTTTTTTCCCTGCAGGTTTGTGGTGCAAGCCGGGACACCAGCATTTGTCATTTTAGTGGAGGAGTCGCCATTTGCAAAACACTTTCTATCCAAGTACGAAAAATAAATCTTGTGGTTAAAGCAAAACCAAGGACCATAGATGTTGATTTTGCTCCAGAAGAAAGATCAGCACCTACCTGTCAAAGGGATTGTTCTAGGTGTACACATAAGTGGCAACAATAATTGTAGATATACAATGTAAATGTCAAATCAGAAGAGTTGGCTGTCCACCTGCCTGCCCAAGGGACTGCTCTAGGTGCACACAGAAGTGGAAAAAGGGACAAAATCTTGGACAGGAATTTGCAAACATACATCTACTTATGTCACTATGAAAACTGCATTTATTTTAAATTATCTCTCATGTATCAGTTAACATGTACAGTTTATTAAACATACATGGAATATTTTGTGAAACATATTCACACTGTATCATCAGGCTGGTTCAATAAAAGAAATCTATGTTTTGAAAGCCTGTGTTTGTGATCGTGTGTGGCTTTACTTATGACTTAAAATTGAAACAAATTGGTTTGGCGTGAATTTTATTTCAAAATCTCTTTAAACATTGAGGTTCACTGTCACAGACCCATAATACTTGCTTTGTGTTGTCACACAACTAATAAATGATACAAGTAAAATGTTCCTGTAACAAAGGTGTTTGTGTACAATGGAACCATGATCAAGCTTAAAATGTTTTCAAAGGAAAAACCTTTCAATTTTGTTGTTGTTTAAATTACTGCAAAAAATAACTGTTGGGGGGGGGGGGGGCTAGCCGCTCCCACGAAAACTTTGAGTTTCAAAGTGCAAAATGGTGCTAAAATAAGTTTCTAAGTGCTTAATTCATCCACCAAGATTGAGAAAAAGTCTGTTAACTAGGAAAAATGGAAACTGAAACTATTGCATAAGCAGTTCATGTCATTATAGTGCCCCCCCCCTTATAAGGCCACCCCAAATGCAGCCAAAAGTGGCCTTATAAAAGGGGGGGGGAGAATATAATGGAAATACCATACTTTCTGCACAACAATGCTGGTCTTTCAAGAGGGGTGGCCTCTGGTGAGAGGGGCCTTATAAGAAGAGGACCACTGTATTCATTAAGCACATTCTTATTGTGAAACTGTATACTA
Source organism: Hermodice carunculata (assembly GCA_964020975.1). NCBI lineage: Eukaryota > Metazoa > Annelida > Polychaeta > Eunicida > Amphinomidae > Hermodice > Hermodice carunculata. The sequence goes on from OZ026630.1 coordinate 24,901,358, forward strand.
TGCATTGAAACTTGCACGATAAGCATGACCTAACATGACTGTAAAAATAACAATATAAAAGTTATAGCCGAAAAATTAGTCATCATTTAGAAACCATATTCAGTAAAGTGGCTTTATGACCTTGGAAATTAGGGTAAGGTCACCCATTTTCACTTGACCTTCTTCAGTTGTGCAAAAACCACAGAAAGTCTACTGTCTATGTGTGACCCTCAAAACTGGGTCAAGGCCACCCATCTACAAACTCAAACAAGCCCTTATAGGCAACCATAAAGCTGTGCAATATAAAAGTGCTACCTCTAAAATGCAAGTTATCATGCAGAAAGAGTATTCAACCAAATGACTCTGTGACCTTTGAAATTAGGTCAAGGTCACCCATCTTCAAACTTGACGTAGCCCCGAATACAGACAATTATCCAGTCCAATATAAAAGTCCTGGTTTAAAAACCTCTTCAGTTATATGGAAACCAAAATTAACTCAAGTACCAACATGACCTTGGAAATTAAATCAAGGTCATCAAACTTTAAACTTCTTCCAGCCCTTAGCAAGAACTGTAGACCTGTATAGTATCCCAGTCCCAACTTAAAAACTTCTCGAGTTATTGTGCAGAAACCACAGGAATTCTACAATCTCTCTGTGACCCTGAAAACTGGGTCAAGGTCACCCATCTTCAAACTCAACCTAGCCCTTACAGAGAACCATAAAGCTGTGCAATATAAAAGTTCTAGCTCCAAGGTACAAGTTATCATGCAGAAAGCACGAAACCATATTCAGTAAAGTGGCTCTGTGACCTTTAAAATGAGGTCAAGGTCACCCGACTTCAAACTTTGCCTAGCCCCAAATATGAACTATAATCCTGTGCAATATACAAGTCCTAGCTGAAAAACCTCTTCAGTTATTGTGCGGAAACCAAAGTTGACTCAGGTACCACTGTGACCTTGGAAATTAGGTCAAGGTCACCCATCTTCGAACTTTGCCTAGCTTTTGACTAGAATAATACACCTGTACAGTATCAAAGTCCTAGCTAAAAACCTCCTTGAGTTATTGTGCCGAAACCACAATCTACCGACCGACAGACAGACCGACCGACATGTGCAATGCTATATGCCCCACCTTCTTCGAAGGGGGGGGCATAAAAATGGATGATAATAAGAGACAACAAAAACCTGACTGCATGATCACCTCCTCATCATCATCATCATCATGGGAAATAAGTGAAATCTCATTGTAGTTCAAGAGAGCCAAACTTCAAGGTATACACTAAGTGCTGTTCTTCAAAACGGTTAAATACGGTATAGTCTGGAAGAAATATTTTTATTGTTAAAAATTATGGATATTTAAAATTTTCCAATGTCAGCTTTGTCTTTTAATTGAAAAAGTGGGGTCATTGATCAGGATAGCATATTGCTAGGCCTTCTGATGTAAATTATAAAGGTAATCCTTTCATCCAAATTTTGTTTTCCTTTTTTTTAGAAATTGATATTTTCTCTGGTAGAATCCTCAACTTTCAGATTTGAATCACAGATATCTTTACAGTTCTATAGTGACAAGAAATTAAAATTGTAGTCTTTGAATTGTTTAAAATGAAATGGTGTTATATTTATTTCCTCAGTTTGTCAAATTGTAAATTGTGGACTTTTTGAAAATAAATTTGGATTTGAGTATTGCTCAGTCATGCTGTGAACTGTTCATGTATTAAATTAATTCTATGAGTGAAAACTTGAGGGGGAAGAGAATTTACTATGAAACTGAACTTTGACACTCTTCTGCTGGATGGCAATCAAAAACAATTTTCTAAAGCTGGACCTTCTTAACTTTATACCCAGATGCTAAACTTGATGAAGCTACATGCAGATACACCACCTAAGACTTGACTTAGCCTATGAAGGATGCTATCCTATTATAACATTTTGCTGATCAACCTAACTGGAAATCTAATTCATACACTGAGGCTAATTTTATTGAGCTGTAACATAAGGTCTAGCCACCAACAAAATTTTGGATCATTTTATAATGAAGAAGATCCTTTTGCTGTGTTTGGCTCAAAAACACAAATCCTGCTAATAATAAAGTTTCTTGTTATGCTAGTAAGTTAAGCGGTGTTCTGATTCATGTTCTTTCTTGATTCCTTCTTACTTTCTGGTTTTTAGCTCTGCTGACCAAAGGTCGCAGAGTTTATGCCACCGCTTATGTCTGTCCGTCCATCCATAAACTTGTGCTTGTTAGCGCAATACCGTCCACAGTTTTCAAGTTAGCCCAATATAACTTTCAGGACTACACTCCATCAAACGTAACAATTACTTGCTTGGCTGAGTATATGTGAATTAAATACACCTTGGTACAGTTTGCCATGCAGGCAACATCCATAAATGAACAACTGAGGCCATGTGACAGGTTGCTTTTTTTATTTGCATGATCTGTACATGTGCAATACAATATACATTATATACAAAATTCTGTAATACATGAGGATGTGAAATAAAGATGAAATGCTCATAGGCGTCTTATGATTTAGCAGCCAAACATTATTTTGAAAACAAACACTATACATATTCTTTCCAAAGATACATACTTTGAGGCACATGAACTCTTTAAAATTCTCTTGTTTCTTGCCATTAGGTGGTTACACTTGAAGGTAAATTTAATGTCATGCTAGAGGATGAAGACCTCCTAACATCAGCAGCATGAATAAGAAGTAACAGTAAAATGGTACTGCCATCCCACAGTCTTCTAAGCGTTGTCCACAAATGAGTAGTTTTTCTGGTGTTTCCTGCCATCAAAATCCTTTGAATCTTTGTTGCAAAGATCTCAACCACACTCTTGATCACCTTTGACAATTGTAATGAATATGTACAATGTCTTTTAAATAACCCGGGGTGCCAAAGTTTTTTCCCCATGTTTACAAATTCCATTATATTGTCACTCATTGTCTGCCCATTGGAACATGATGAAGTAAGATCAAGTGAAGTGAAAGCCTTCTGTGTTCATGCAGTTTAACAGTCTACAATAAAGAAAGCACAAGCTTTGAATCAACACATTAACCCTTTCCCCCTTAAATTAAAACAGAGTCAACAGCTTTCCTTGACATGGGTTGGGCACTAAGTGCCCAACCCATGCCAAAGAAAGCTGTTGACCTGGGGCATGTGATCCTCATAGGGCTCATCTCCAGTTCTCAGTCAAAATTGTTTTTCATCACTGTTGAAATTAGTTGAAAACACTGAAGCAGACGACATTGGACCACCAGCCAGTTTTGGCCGGTTTGAGGGGGAAAGGGTTAAATAACATGATTGTGGGCTATAGCTGCAACCTATTTGTAATTTTTCATTGAATATTTGATTATGCCATGCAGGAACACTTGTACCACCGCAGAGAATTTGCCTGATTGAATATTTCATAAACCGCTTTTCACTACAAATTAATTAGTCAACACTTACTTTCCTCACAAATGAAAGTTAAAGCAGGATTATAATATATTAGTGGTACCATTATTTTCCAGTTTCTTCTTGTACAGAGGTTTAAACTGTTTCTTGCAGTTTGAAAGTATTTACCATGAAAAAGCATTTCAAGTACATACAATACTTCCTGTGTAAAGCACACTGACATTTTGAGCACCCCCATATATGCATTTAAAAATCTTGAAACAGTGCTGCATAGTCTCCTCTTAGCATGATTTATGTATGTTAATCTGGCTATATTGCTCCAAATACTGATCCAAGTTGAGGTTCACTTTACAAATTGCTGAGCCCCCCAAATGCTTAAAAGGGATAAAATGGTAACTTTATAATCCATCCTCTTCACAGTTGGAACTCACCCTAAAAAGTCATCAATGTCCATAGTTCTTGCCCGCTTCTTCTCATAATCATTTTTATCTAGGATCTCCTCTATTTTGTCTTTCATGTTGAAGTCATCAGGTATTGGCTGTGAAAACAATAAACAGCAAGTAAAGATCTTTCATCTGGAATATTCAAACTAGTGTCCCCTGTACTTGTATAGTTTTTCTAATGATGCTACCTTACTTTGTTGAATTACACACACACACACACACACACACACACACACACACATATTTGTCCTTTTCAATTGACCACTATTAGCCGTGCATGTAAAGGGGTGGGACGGGTTAAAAAATGAATAATGGCCACCTTGAGTTCTGACTGGATGAGTTTCCTGAAAATTAGCGACCCATATAGTTTTTTTACAATTCCTAAAAAAGCAGATGATAGCAGCAGTGTCACCTGGTGTACACATTTGATAAAAGATTGAGTCAAGGTACATTTTCAGCAAGCTTATAGAAAATTCAACCTCTTGAAAGTGGACGGGGATGTACCTTCGCAGGGTATCTACCAAGATGCTTTAATAGAGATATTTCAATGATTTTCATGGCTTTTTGTTTACTTTTTCTTAAGAAAATCATACAAATATGTCTTTCCTATGACCATTTGGTCAATATTTTTATAATACAAAGGAAAACGTCTTGGTAAATCGTAATTTGTTTAACCAAAAAGTTTACATAAACACCCTATGTGTAGTTGTCTTGCTTTAAGAAGCATTATTATTCATTTATAAGGCATTACCTGCACATTAACACCATAACATGGGGCATAAATGGCGAGGTTGCCAGCTGCAAATGACATTTGCACCCATTTTGCGGGCTGCAAATGACATGAAGCGACAGGAACCAGTTTATTTTAACCTAATAAATAATAATTGGCTTTGAAAATACTACATATGAATAAGAATAGTAATAATGTTTGTTTTTATGTCATTGGGATTATTGTACGGCCCTTGGTATTTGATATGTGACCCTCAGTGGTCATCTGCACCCTTTGCTTCGTGTTGGGTGCAAATGACTACAGTCGGGCCACAAATGATCCCAATGCCAGCTTAACAAACATTACTGTTTATTTTGCAATTTCTTTCTTTTTTAACATATCTTGCCTTGGTCTCGACTAAATTTGCATGCCTGGGGATGCTGCTGTCATTTCCTGAAATGAAGAATTTCAAAATTTTGATCTGCAAGAGTACCTCTTAGCATGATAACTTGATCCATGGATGTGGACACCAGTTTAAATGTGTATTATTATTACCTAACAAAATGGCCTCTAAGTAGACATTTCATACATTACTGATTTGCATAAATTAAGCACACACTGTAGTTAAATCAAGGACAGTCCTGCCATCACCCTCTTGCTCACAAAATACTTACTATATTTTTTAAAGAGCAGTGAATCTTGTAGTTTTTCTCCAGCAACTCTAACACTTTTGTTTGTCTGAAAACAAAAAATATATTCCAGCATGCGATTTAATTGCGGGGTTCAGGTCCATGGATCTGTCTCTCACAAAAATATATAGGAAAGGAATACTTCTGTTTTCTCTGTATGGGAGATAAACATGAAAGGTTTTGAATCTAAAATCATATTACGTTTTGACCTATAAATGCTACAAAATCCATACACATGGTTACTCAAAATGCCAGTTTCCCCTTGCATGAAATTTTAGTTGTGTCGTGTTTTTAATCATAGAATCTTACTCATTACATAACACCACAACACTTCTAAATGCACAGTCCTTCAGCCCCAACATACTGCTACAAATCTGTAAGATTTAATCATGTAAATAATGCAGGCAACATCAAAATATTCAACTATGAGTTTGGATTGACTTCATAACAACAATACATTATAGGACATATCAAAATACCATGTGTACTTATAGGACATGTCCAAATACCATGTGTACTCTTTCCAAGTTCAAGCCTCATTTACATATTAGTGAGTAAGTTCTTTGTTTACCCTTCCCCCACAAACTGGCCAGTGGTCAAAAGTCTGTGGTTTTAAATTTTGTGACTAATTTCAACAATAATGGAAAATAGTTTCAATGAGAATTGTAGATGAAACCTGTCAAAAAAACATGTCAACAGGTTTCCTTGGTTTGGGTGCTATTTAAAGTCCCTTGCCAAGGAAAGCTGTGGACTTTGTCTTAAATTCAGTTTAATTCAAGGGAGAAAAGATGAAGACAAACACCATCCACATGAATGATCTGAAAAGTGAAAAATACAACTTTACCTAAATGCAGCTCCTATTGTCTTGTTTTTTCTGGAAAAACATATCCGCACTAGACCATCCCATTCCTGACACAAAAACAAACATGATTATTCAAATGCATGAAATATTGGCATGTATGAGCAGAATACATTTCCTCTTGGACCACTCCAATGGTACCTCATTGGACCACTCCAATGGTACCTCATTGGACCACTCCAATGGTACCTCATTGGACCACTCCAATGGTACCTCATTGGACCACTCCACTGGTACCTCATTGGACCACTCCACTGGTACCTCATGTCTTCTTCCCATACACGTTGCCCCAAGATGGTTACATTTACTTGTTTGGTTACATTGAACCCATCTGATTCAGAGTACCACTATGTCAGCAGAATTCCTGACAAAATGAGCTTTGATGACCAAAAGTATGGTCCCACAGAAATCTGCCAAAGCAAGCTATCCAGCATGGCTCCATTTATACTTCACACTGACAGACAGGCATACTTTCCATATTGTAGTAAATAAACAATTATTGAATGCTGTTCCAGCTTGTTGGTCTGTTCTTGTCCTTCTGTTAGAGGCAGATTAATACTTTGCAAGAAACTATGTTTTACATTTTAAAGGAATGGAACAAAAATATGTTAGGCTCACTCTAGTTACCATTTTCATGGGTGTCACAGATCCTAGCTTGCCAAAACTGAACAGGACTGAAATCAGAGCTTTTCCAATACAAAATGATGGGATTTTAAAAGTTTCCAAGACTGAATTCTGTCTGAAGACTGACGTTTGACACCCATCCATTTTCACAACTGTGTTACAGTGTAACCTACCTGGAAGTTGATTGGTGGTGGTGGATTTCTTGGTTCTATTCGTACAACACTGGACTCAACTTTGGGTGGAGGCCTGAAGTTATTTTTGCCAACCTACAAAGTTGAAAGGCAAAGAATTAGTCACAGCTTCAGGTGAGAAACTAAAGTCATTATTGCAACATTCATTTCAAGAAAGCTGACTCTTCTAAATAGCATGATAACCCCAAAAGAATGAATTTCTGCATAGACAATGATTAAGTGTAAAAGTAGATGTAAACAAAATAACTTATAACACAATTTTCAAAGTCAGTTTCAAGATGCTGCACATATGCTGTGCCCCCCCCCCCACACACTCCCCTCCATGTAGGCCTATAGGGTATCCCCTTCATAAGTGTCACTTCTCCATAAGGGTAGTATATATGTGGCATTTTCCTTGTATTTCCCTGTCAAGAAAGACTACATTGTACTGATGTGGCCACTTTCTGGTGCACATTTCAGGGTTCCCCACGAAGAAAGCAACCTGTGTGTATGCATGTAAACTTACTCTGGGCAGAGAAAACTGTCACACATTCAGAAAAAAAGTGCAATAGGGGTTGACTTTTTTTTTTCAAAAAAACATCACCATATGTCATAAAAATAAACATGAAATCAGGTATCTTTGTTTCGTGACACATACTTGTACATACATGTACCCAATCACTGATATTTAGAAGTACATGTACACCTTTCATATTTTCATACACATGAACCTAGTTTGGATGGGAAGGTATAGTAATGTTAATTGCACTTAAAAAAATAATGACCTCACCTTCATAATGTGGTCAACTCTGGCCAGGAGCTGTGTATTGATAGAAAGCCTACAGTAGAGTTTATCTCCAGGTTTAGCCACCAGCCGCTGAGCAAACTCGCGTTGAAACATAAGTAAGGCACACCTGTAGAACCACATTAAACATCAGCCCATTCAACATACATATAGAATTCCTGTACTTTCAGTGTTCAAGTAACCCTTTGTGGGCTAGACCTGACAACAGTTACATTATAATGGTTCTGCATTCACAGAGACTCCAACCTGCACAACCCAGAAAACAGGACACGATTATGAGAACAACTGCTTTCAGTGGGAGCCCCATTCACTTACAGTGGGGAGCACTGTCAGTCAGGTGGAAGGTTGTAAAATTTGATTGACTTTCATTAGAATCAGGGAGATCTCCCACCAAATTTGGAAGAGTAGAATTCTCTGCCTTCAAATTCCTCATGGAAATGCTTCTTCCGGGTCTCAAGTTGGCAGTTCTAGAGAAAGTGCATGATTTCCAGTTGAAATCTTGGTCAAACCAAACACCTTAAAATATTCCTGTACAATTCTTTGTTGTAAATATATGCCATATAGATCTATCTAAAAATTTCTGGCAATAGTTTTTTTTTTTTTACTCATAATTTGTTACTGTAAAACCATCTGATAACATCTTTAAGCACTCTGGACCCTTTGCTTTCAGTGAAGTCCGTATGAACAATTGGATAACAAATAACATCTTTTCAGTATGTTCAACATTATATTTTTGGGGTCCTAGATTTTGTCTGCGGTTACAATGATCAAGATGAAATAACATAGCCATTATGATTACATGTATTGAATAATTTGTGAAATGTTGAGACAAAATGTTTTCAAAATTAAACAAAGAGAAACCAAGGTAAGCAACTCTTCACAACGTCCTGAATATTGGATGATTAGCTTTTGAACAAGTGACTAGCAACATAATACTGTTGCTCAGCACTCGTGTCATTCTATGCTGAGACAGAACTAATGGGTGGTGCACAGAGTATGCATATCCTCCATTATACTGTTTTACTTGCCTGAAGAAAGGTCTGTGAAGCAGCAGTTTGAAAACTATCGGCGAGGAAATCTAACAAAAAGTAAGTACAATTATCATCATTTTACAAATATAGAACCAATATTTCAAAAGCATGTGCAATACAAGGACTGTGACAGTCTTGTGCTCAGCTGACCTTACCTGCACAGACTGAAGTGGTCCTGTGAATGATGTCAAGGTCACCTTTCTTTAAAACCATCATAACTATTGCTGACATGAACATATCCCCTCACTGAATTTCCCAAATGTTGATATTTTGTTAAAAATCAGAAAATGCCACTACTACCATGTGGCGAACAAATTTTATGGCAATCAAGGCCATGTACATTTACAATAAGTCTGAAGACGATCCAACTTACTGTCTGGGAAAGAAAAGCAAAAACACACAAAAATTGTAACAAAAACAAAAAACTGCAGCACCATCTGTTGAACAAATTAAGGCCTGGAGGCCTCCAGAAGTGTCCCTATTCAATTTCAGAGCATTTGGCTTGGCAGTTTTAGGCAAGAAGATTTTTTAAGACTTTACCAAAAAAACTAGAACAGGCTGATTTTCCAACAAAAAATCAAATGACTCCCCATGCGCCCTTACTATTGTCACCCTTAGTTTTATAAATAGGCATACTGATTCCAATGATCTACAGATATGGTGAAGGTATACACTTTATTGACATTTCAAAACAATTTTTGACAAAATGCCCACGTGACCTTAAAAAATAGGTCAAGGTCATACATTTGCAGTTACCAGCAAGGTCTTACACAAGTCTTACATAGAAACATAATCACACAAAATGTCAACCTCTTTAAGACAAATCTTTCTTGAGTACATCTTCAATGATTTTTAAAAAGTGGCCATGTGAAGTTGAAAATAAGTCAAGGTCACCCATCTACAATCCCTACCTAGTTGGTATTACTGAACATAAACCAGCAAAATTCCAAAATCCTACGTCAAATCCTTGCAGAGTTGTTGCATGCGTGTCAATTTTAGATGACATGCCCACGTGACCTTTAAAGATATGTCAAGGTCACCCATCTGCAATCACAAGGAAGATCATATATAGGAACATCTTCACATAAAATTTCAACTTCGCAAGTCAAATCTTCCTTGAGTTATCATGTCCGCATTGATTTTTAGATGAAATGCCCACGTGACCTTGAAAAATAGGTCAAGGTCATACATCTGCAGTTACCAGCAAGGTCTTACAAAAGTCTATATAGAAACATAATCACACAAAATATCAACCTCTTTAAGTCCAATCTTTCTCGAGTGCATCTGCAATAATTTTTTAAAAGTGGCAATGTGACCTTGAAAATAGGTCAAGATCACCCATCTACATTCCCAACCTAGTTCATAATTTGGTACATAATCATGCAAAATTTCAAACTCTTAAGTCAAATCCTTGCAGGGTTACTGTGCCGCGTCAATTTTACATGACATGCCCATGTGACCTTGAAAAATAGATCAAGGTCACCCATCTGCAATCCCAACCTAGTTCATTTTATGGTACATAATCATGCAAAATTTCAACCTCTTAAGTAAAATCCTTGCGGAGTTATTGCATCTGTGCCAATTTTACATGACATGCCCACGTGACCTTGAAAAATAGGTCAAGGTCATACATTTGCAGTTACAAGCAAAGTCTTACAAAAATCTTACATAGAAACATAATCACACAAAACAGCAACCTCTTTGAGTCAAATCTTTTTTGAGTGCATCTGCAATGATTTTTAAAAGTGGCCATGTGACCTTGAAAATACGTCAAGGTCACCCATCTACAATCCCAACCTAGTTCATAACTTGGTACATAATCATGCAAAATTTCAACTTCTTAAGTCAAATCCTTGCGGAGTTATTGCGTCTGATTCAATTTTACACGACATGCCCATGTGACCTTGAAAAATAAGTCAAGGTCACCCATCTGCAATCCAAAGCAAGGTTTTATATAGGAACATCTTCACAAAAAAATTCAACTTCCCAAGTCAAATCTCTCTTGAGTTATCACGTCCGCAACACACACAACAATGTGTTGAAGAAGAAGAAGAAGAAGAAGAAGAAGAAGAAGAAGAAGAAGAAGAAGGAGAAGAAGAAGAAGAAGAAGAAACAGACGCAAAAACAATGCCCCCCCCCCCCCCCCCCCCCCCCCGTTGCACGGGGAGACATGATTAACCAATATGTACCCAAATTAAAAAACTTGTTAAAAATCAGAGATGCAGAATATAATCACCTTGTGGATAACTTAGTTTGACCCTTTCACACGTTACATTTTCACCAAGTTTCAGAACAACATAAGTGACAGTTTTGCAGGAGTCAGAAGTAGCTTTAACACACAAAAATTCATCCAAAAAATTGCAGTGCCACATGGTGAACATATTATGGTCTTAGGTGTTCCCAGAAGTATTCCTATGCCATTTGGAAGCAAGTCGTTTCAAAGAAGAGGATTTTTTAAGATTTTGTCCAAAAATTTACCAAAGCATCTTTAAAATTCCAAAAATCACTGGAGTGTGACCATTTTAAAACATTGGTAAAGACTCACCCAAGGTACAGCCCCACCAAGTTTGAAGACAATCAGGTTGACAGTTTTGGAGAAGTAAAAAATATAACTTACTATTGCAATCTCCATTGCAGTGCATCGTAATCAAGGGGAATGTATGCAATAACCGATAAATACCAAAGCTGAAGCATTTATTAAAATGGAGACAAAAGCTAAATTTCCCCCAAGAATCTTCAGAAGAATCTTTATGTAAGAAACAGTTTCTGAGAAGAATCCAAAAATAGCTTTAACATACAAAAATTTATAAAGAAATAGAAAGTATCTCAGCACCACCTGGTAACCAAATTAAAGTCTGGGGTCCTCACAAGTGTCCCTATGCAATTTTGAAGCAATTGGCTTGGGGAGCTCATAAATTTTTTTTTCTTTTTTTTTACTTTGTGAAAAAATGAAAAAAAAAGTTTAAAAATCCACAAATTATTGAACTATGACCATTTGAACAAACTTGGTAAATGAAATTTGAAGAGAGTATGGCATGTGGTTTTGTAGAAGTCGAAAAATGTAAATGGATGGACAGACAACAGATCACTACCCACCCTATAAGCTCAGCTGACAGACAAGTCAGCTGAGCAAATTATATACTAACTCTAACTGATGCTTTTAAAGTTACTGGTAATTGTATCTTATAAAAAATTTGCAAATGGATCTGCATACATGTGTATTTATTATTATTGTATAAGTACCTACACAATTATATCATTCAGACAAAGTGCTTCAGGTGAAACACATAACAACATAACACCACCTTCAACCAAATACATCATTTGTATGTGCAACAGCAAACAGTAAATCTAATTTAAACAAAATATGTACAATAAAATTCACTTGTCATCAACAACTGATCAAGGAAAGGATCCAAGATACCAAAAACGCTCAGCAAGTTTCCTCTAAAACTAGCCTTAAATGTCCCATACAATCTGACAATAAAAGAAAACTTGATGCTAAAAGCAGCATTCTTAATACATTTATTTTGATTACACATTGTTATATCATCATAAATTTTGAATCTTCAAACTAATATTCACCTGGTAAGGCAAGTTGGCTACACACACATCAAAGAATGGTAGGTCTGTCTTGAGCACGTCACCAACCATAACGGACAGCTTAGGCTGTAATGGACTACAAAAATTATAAGATCTTTGTATGAATTTAATGTTTTCCATCATGCCTTAGATAAACTGCTTTCCAAATAGGTCAGCACCAAAACCAAGGAAAGCTGTTAACACCATCAAGACAGCTACATGTATCTGTTGACTCTAGGCTTTTGTTCAGTGACTCAAAGCATGTAAAGGGTTTATCAAGTTTTCCAGCATGGGTAAAAAGCAGAAAACTTGAATGAAGGCCAAACTCAGCTCAGCAGTACTGACCTCTACATTATGTACAAAAGAAGAGGCCCATGGGCCTAATGCTTTGCCAACATGTAATCGGGTGACCATGAACAAAAACTCTTTCCTTGAAATGCATTCAATTCATAACCTTGAGAAAATAGGTCGTTATCCATATCAAGTCATATCAAACTTTCACATGATACACACTTGGGGTATAGTTGACATTGTTAGACTTATTCTTTCTCAACTTACTGAACTTAAGGTCCTTAACTTAAGTGCTTAATGACCTTGAAAAAAAGATCAAGGTCACTGAAGATTTCACCTAACTTGACATTTCCTGAAGTGTATTTCCACAGTGATCTTGAGAAAGGGGGGGGGGGGGGTCAGTCACCCACATTATGTGATAGTAAACTTCAAAACATGACATACATTTGTTGTACATTTGAAAAATAGATCTTACAATTTAAACAATTCCTATAATGTATCCCTCAGTGACCAAAAGGGAGTAGGTAAAGGCTACCCATATTACATGATATTAAGCTACCATATGTGATATAGGTTTGTTGTTATGTTTGGTAAAATGAGCTTTATAATCTCTCCAGATAATGAATTTTATCAATTTTACCAAAAAGTAACTCATATCTTCTGTTCACCTATAGGTGGAGCCACCAGTATTATTTTGGTTTGACATATCAGCCTCCAAAGTGCTTCCCCAAACTCAAACATACCAGGACATTTTTTTTTTTTTGTTCACTTTTTGGCCCCTACATTATGCATGCCACTAATGGGGTCACCAATAATGAAGGGAACCCAGATAGTCACTCATAGAACACATCCAAACAAATTTCAAGAGTCAAATTTCAAAAAATGTAGATGCAACTGTGTGCACAAGCCACTGTAATATGGACAGAATAAGGGACAGACAGAAATGAGTGACTGATAAGCTTTGCAACCTATGGTCAGCAGAGGTAAAAACTTGGATTTTGGCTGTTGATGTGCATGATAATAAAGCAACAATTGCAAAATGACCCACTGCTCTTTCTAAAATGAAGACTACAAAAGCAATTGAATTCAATAATATATAATTATCTTTTCCATCTATAGTAGTTTGGTGTTTTCTGAAATTTCAATTCCTGGTTTTTTTTTACCTTTATTTTTTATTCAAGTGTGCATATTTTATTGATTATATGTACAAGTCCATTAACAAGATCAATTTTGATACATACAGCACCACTGACATGACAATGAATCACTTCTAACTATGCAGGCTTACCTCCCTTGAACACGTTTTTGCAACTCAGCCACCATCCTAGGATCCAGTTCACATGCTATGACCTATGATACAAACAAAGTGAACTAATTCAATCACCATCCACGTGTCTCCATTAACACCAAAGAGGAAAAATGGGTGTACCCACTGATACTACATAATACACCAATAAAGATGTTTCATGTATCCCTAAGTTTTACCAGCCAAGCGTAAGTCTTCAAAAGTTGATAACAAGAGGTCCATGGGCCTAATGCTCTGCTGGCATCGTGGCTATATTGTGCCTGTTCATTTCAAAGTTGTGAGTCCTTAAGTGGCTTCTGAACATATAAAGCTTCATGTAAAAATTGTCCACCAGATGGCACTTCGCTCCACATGTAATCATAGCTTATTTGTGCAACTCCTGTGATGAATATTGTTGTATGTGTCAAGACAACAATGAGTCAGTCCTTAACTTTATGTCTTCAGTGACCTTGGGACAGAAGATCAAGGACACCAAGATAATGTAATACAAGAAGCCCATAGGCCTGCCTGGTGCTGTGCTGACATTGCCATTGAGGTCAAAGCTACACCCTGCCATTATAAAATCACCTCTTTCAACTTTACAGGCATGGTGAATTTACAAAAATATGTCAAGGTCACTGATACTGTATAACATTCTACCTTTGGCTATGGTTTATATAACGTATAAATTTGGCAAATCTAATTAATCCAATTTCCAAACATGGAATTTTACATCTTAAAACACATTTTGGCACATAATTTCTGTCAAATTATAGGTGGCGCCACTAGTATCACTAGCATCTTAGACTTTGACCTTCCCTACAATCCAACCACATTTGGTCAAGATCTGCCAAAAATTTAAGATGCTAGAGTGTTCACAAGATTTTCACATTTAGACCCCTACAATGTAGGTGGCACCACCAATATAGAAATTTCCTACATTTTCATACCCCCTATAAGTCTTGAAAGTTATATTGGGCTAACTTGAAAACTTTGGACGGTATTGCGCTAACGAGCAAAACTTTATGGAGGTCTCTAGTATGATACACTTATGTAGAAAAACATAACCCATATTCATAAATATCAAACCCAAAAATGACAGCAAAGAGATTCCAGAGTTACCAAAGCCTCAACATTCATCTTCCAATACCAATGTGACGAAACAAATTTCACTCCTGACTCGAGACAGGCAGTCACCCACAAAAGGCAACTGGTGCAACAGGCAGATGGACAGACAGACAGACAGACAGACAGACAGACATGAGCAGTCACATAAGCTCTGCGACCTTTGGTCAGGAGCTAAAAAATAATGCTCAAATTTGCTTGATGCAGACGCAACCTGTGATTTTAGTTTAAGGCAGTTACAAGTCTTTTTTTCTCTAGTGTCAGCAACATTTAATTTCCCCTGCTTTGACTTTATTTCTCACAAACTACCTTTCCCTTCATTCCCAGCCATTATCTGCTGACAAATTTGATCATGTGTCCACTGCCTGCTTTGAGCAGAGAGCTGAGGTATTCCTGTGATAGATTATGTTTCCAGAAAACTGTGAAATTAATTTATTTTTGGGACATTTTTCAAGATTGTAGTTTTTTTTTTTTATTATTATTATTCTTGTAAATCTTAATTGTAATTCTAGTCTAAAACCTCAGCCATAAAAGTGCATACTTGCATACTACCTATCCCACTGGCCTCCAGCATACACCCTTTCGATTCTTACCTTTTTCACTTTCTCCAGCAGCTTTACAGTCATGTTTCCTGTGCCCGGACCAATCTCTAGTACTACATCTGTGGGTCTCAGTGCAGCCTGGTGGTCAAGACAAGGAAAAATACTTTAACTTCACTTCAAATGTATTTATTGAAAACACAATGTATAACATTTATCTTATAACCATTTGGATTCTTATACCATAATAGGCTTTGACAAAAACCACATCACGGTTTGATACTTTAGTTTTTTAGTACAGTGGTCCCCCTCTTATAAGGCCCCTGTCACCAGAGGCCACCCCTCTTGAAATATCAGCATTGTTGTGCAGAGAGTATGGTATTTCCATTATATTCTCCTCCTCAAGAGAGGCCACCACCATTATAAGGCCACTTTCTGGCTGCATTTGTGGTGGCTTTATAAGAGGGGGACCACTGTACTTGTCAAGCCATAAATTTGGCCTCAATTTAGGATAAGTCAAATTATATCTCCTCAGAATTTTCACTTGTCCACCTAAAAAAAAAGTTCTGGACAATATGGCTTGCCTTAATGTCAAGCCCTGCATAAGCTGGAACTGCAGAAGTACTTCACTGATCCCCAACACCCACCATAACAAAACAGGTATTTAAAGACAAGCGGTATACCCTGACAGGTATTTAAAGACAAGTGGTGTACCCTGACAGGTATTTAAAGACAAGTGGTGTACCCTGACAGGTATTTAAAGACAAGCAGTATACCCTGACAGGTATTTAAAGACAAGTGGTGTACCCTGACAGGTATTTATAGACAAGCAGTATACCCTGACAGGTATTTAAAGACAAGCGGGGTACCCTGATATGTATTTAATGACAAGCGGTGTACCCTGACAGGTATTTAAAGACAAGCAGTATACCCTGACAGGTATTTAAAGACAAGCGGTGTACCCTGACAGGTATTTAAAGACAAGCAGTATACCCTGACAGGTATTTAAAGACAAGCGGTATATCCTGACAGGTAGATAAACATGGGATGTACTGGAATTTGGAATCAGTAAAACGGTCTCTCAAGAGATGGTGGTTACTCACAACTGGGGTGCTTCATGAAAAGGACCACTATTTGACACAAGCACAAGTGGGCTATACATACAATATTACAGAGGTTTCACTGTACATACAATATTACAGAGATTTCACTAGGGTGCTGTAACTGGTAGGTATTTGGATTTCTCTGCACCAGGTGTACATTTCATTATTGGTTATGAAAACGTTGGAAACATAAACATTGCCATTGCCATTGCATGGCATGTTATTATCATGAGGTACACCAACAAGCACTGCATGCCACATACACATATTAGAACTCAGTGGCTGTACACACCTTTACCGTTATACTACTATATAAGGCAGACAGGGCATAATGACATACTTCATACCACCACCAAACCATGCTGTTTTTTACACATGGTAAGAAATTCAGATATTCCCCATTTATCAATATTTTACGACCTTTTCTCAATTAATTCAAAATCACTTTATTTGTGCTACTTTGTTCACCTCATTATTTCATCTTTTTTTTTAATTTTTAATATCTCTATCCAACCATTCATTTCGGTATCTCTTCTGTGTTTGTTTTGGTTTTGTTTTTTGTCCTTTTTTATGAACATTGAACATATCCAGGGGAGCAGCTGTTCTCTTGTGACACATTCTAGGCCCTTACAGTTATAACAGTTATACACTGACATAACACCACAGCTTTTAAAGACCACTGTCTTAGACAACTCTATTTCTCTATTAGATTTATGGAACAATATTATTATTCTTTATAGGTCCATGTGTAAACAGCCTGTGCTCAGTTGAGCATCACCTACATCTTGAACTGAGCTACAATGAGAAATGGAAAGCTCAGCTGAGCTGGTATGAACTTTCAGCTTATCATATTTGGATATGGATACTGAAACACTTGACCCAGTTACTTCCAAGTTATAAGTACAAATGGTACGCCATGCATTTCAGACTTCATACATGTACAGGTTTTAGATTTCATCAATGCTGTCAAAGGACACACATACCGAAATATAAATGATCAATGCAGACCACACACCCAGACCTGTGACCTAGTGACCCACCTGATTTTATGACAAGGAGTATGTGTTAGTCTTTATTCATGAGTATGTTTGCTTGCATAACTCTGATGGTACTACACATGCCATCAGAATTATAAATGGTGAAAAGCCAGTCTGTGTAGCAGGCAATGAGTGGGTGAGATTTCTTGAAACAAAATCAAAGCACATGGAAGTTATAGCCCAGAGATGAACATTTTGTTCATGGACACATCACTGTCACCAAGATACGCAACTAAGTGACATATTTAACGATACGGCATATATTGTAGGCCTGATATATGTCAAAGAGAAGTTTCATGACATATTGTCAAAGTGCAAAGAAATCATAGCCTTGAAACAAATAGTACATGGATACTCATGTATCACTGACCTACTTGATCTTGTGATCTTTTTGGATTTGTCCTGACATGTGTCTGTGTGGTACTTCATGACACAGTGAAACAAGAAAGAAATTACATCTCAGAGACGAATGGTACCTAAATTTACAAGTGTGACTAAGGTATTTGGTAGAGGTTTATATCAGTACATAACAACATGGTCAATCCAGCTTGTAGTTTTGGACAAGTGAAAAAATCCATAAAAATTCATTTTAAAAAATGTGTTCCTGAGTGATTTTGAAACAATTATCCCAGCAGTTTCAGTGAAGATACAGAATTTTTTTCAAGAAAATGAACAAGTAAATTCATGCATTATCCTTTTTTTAAAATCCAAAAATCACTCCACAAAGCATGTCCTATTGAACAAACCCAGTCAATGTATACCCTCAGCAACTGTTTTGTTTGTAACACTCCATAAGCAGCCCCCATTTGCTTTTGCTAATATGTAAGACATAATTTTTTCCCTGCTTACTGGGTAAGGTACTTATATCTCTATTTAAAACCTTGTATTTTAAGTACAATTTTTGTATACCTATAGTATTTTTAGGTGGCCCTTATAATAGCGGCTGTTGTGGCCTTAATGAGGGTCTCCTGGCTATATATGTTACTGAAATAATGTACATGTATATTCAGTCAAATAAAAGATATGTGAGTCTAAGTCTGAGTCTGAAACTTGGAAGTCGATATGAGCAAAACCTTATAAAGAAGACTACATAAATATTGATGTACAACACTAGTATCTCTGCACACACTTTGCTGTACTCATACCAATCCTTGTGTAAATTTTTAAAAAAAATGCCTAAAAGACAGGAAATGACAATAGCACCATCTTGCATACAAGTTTGCTGGAGACCAAGTTGAGCTACATTCCCAATTGGTTTCGAGAGAATCCAGTGTAACATTTAAGAGATGAATGTGAAAATCCTGTTGAAAAATATTGGAAGGAGCTCCCAGAACTGTTCCTGTGTGATTTGAAATCAAATGGCCCATTGGTTTCAGGGAATATGTTTTGAAGAATTTCCAAACAAATATTTTAAAAATCCAACTCACTGGAGTGTGACTATTACCATGAAGGAGCAAACTTGGCAAAGATCCATCCCAGGTAAATCCCCATTGATTTTGTAGATCATATGGCCAATGATTTCAAAGAAGAAAAAAATGTGAAGTTGCTAATTTGGCCAATGATGACAGACAGATGATGGACTGCCATCCTATAGCATCAGCTGACATGTCAGGTAACAATGGTGTGTGAATAAAAAGTGTGTGATACTTTACCTAAGTAATAAGCCTATAATGACATTATATCAGTATGTGCATATCTTACCTTCTCTACCATACTTGTCACCACCAAAGGATTTTTCAGTATATGTTGGCCTATGTCTGTCTTGAATGTAATGCCTGTAACAAACAATCACGGAACTGTAAACTGAGTGCTAAATACCACTCTCTCTCTCTCTCTCTCTCTCTCTCTCTCTCTCTCTCTCTCTCTCTCTCTCTCTCTCTCTCTCTCTCTCTCTCTCTCTCTCTCTCTCTCTCTCTCTCTCTCTCTCTCTCTCTCTCTCTCTCTCTCTCTCTCTCTCTCTCTCTCTCTCTCTCTCTCTCTCTCTCTCAACTATATGTAATTTAGTTCGCAGATGCAACAATAATAAACCTGTCACAAAGATCAGCACATGTCCTGAGTAAATTATGGTCACATCAGGGGACAATATTACATATAATTTTTCCATTTTTGACCTATCCAGTTGAAAAACAAAAATGAAGTGCATTTCAGAAGATCATAATGACATTCTGAATGACAGGTGTCCATGGAAGTTAACGCAAGTCTGCAGCATGACATATGCTTAAAAGTTATAAAACGGACTGAAAATATGTTCATTATACACAATAAGAGATAAGAAACACATACATATATGATTTTACCATATTCAAGTGAGGAATACCTACTTTATCTGTGCTTACACTGATTGACATTGGTTTTCCAGACACACAGAGTTACTGGCTTTGGGTACATAGTATATACTCTAGAGGAAGCATCGATGCTTGCGGAGTACAACTGTTTTCATCTGCCTCTGATTACATGAAATGATGTACTCTGAAACAATCCTTTTGGACTTGCATTTGAAAGAGAAGATACAATGTTTCAAAATGTATTTTTTTTTTTTAATTTGCATCAGAAAGGGGGAAAGGCAAATACATTCCATTGTTCAGTTGTTACCAACTATATAAAAACTTGCCAGTACTTTCGGACCTGTATCCACTACAGGAAAAGCTGTTTGTGAGTT
This sequence comes from Hermodice carunculata, assembly GCA_964020975.1. Lineage (NCBI taxonomy): Eukaryota > Metazoa > Annelida > Polychaeta > Eunicida > Amphinomidae > Hermodice > Hermodice carunculata. Next base: position 24,921,687 of record OZ026630.1, read on the forward strand.
TCGGGCCATATTTAAACATGTTTAGTGTGAGGTAGAAGGTTAAAATGTTGCTCGTCTTATAGATTATATAATAAGGAACACAGACACTTATGGTTTTACCACAGCCATAAGGAAATGTTAACTTTATTCAAGCAAATGCGAAGGTACTGTTGAATGTTCACACAGTGAGTGCTCAGTGGGATGCCTTGTGTATTACTTTATACACACAAGGGAGTGCGTACAGCATAGACTTTTCAGTTCGCCTGTGTTTTCAGCAAACAGAGTAAAGCACATGTGTACACCTTTCACACTTGAGTGCACAACTGAGTGCCGGCACAGGGGCAACCAGCAGGTGGTTGTTATCATATTCTGGTTGATACAACCCCATTCATACTGACCGCCAAAGTCACTGTGAACCCAACCATACTGATTACAGAGTAGGGTTGGAAGGGAACACAAATCGGTGCCCCCCGCCCCTCATAGTTTTCATACTTTAAACACCTTCTGCTGCCCAACACATAGAATCTACATACCAAAAGATCCGCCACAATCCATTCCTTCAATCCCAGTCCAATAATTCAGTTGTTGCTTGTGCCACTTTACTTCTCGCAAAGCATCTCAATTCCAAATGAGCCACTCTTCATTGAATGGAAAGTACAAATTTATTCACTGGCGGCCGATATGGCAATAAGAGCGAGAAATTTGAGTCTGTATGCGGGGTTCACTTCCGTTCAAGGAAGAGTGGCTCATTTGGAATCGAAATGCTTTGCGAGGAATAAAGTGGCCCAAGTGGGCTAAATGCATTGAACAACTGAATTATTGGGCTGGGATTGAGAGACTGGATTGTGAGGAATCTTTTGATATATAGATTATAGGGGGTCGGGGCAGCAGAAGGTGTTTAAAGCAGGAAAACAGCGGGGGGGGGGGGTGGAACGCCGATTTTTGTTTGTTCCCTTCTAACCCAAATCAGTATTTTCGGTGGACAGTGACTTTGGCGGTCAGTATGAATGGTTTCGTAGCCACCAGAATATGATGCTGGTTGCCCCTGTCGGCCTGTGCTGTCAGTGCAGGGGTTTCAATGCTGAAAACCTGGACCGTATTCCAAAGAGCGGCCCGTAAGAAATTCATTGTCTGACTGCTTAATTGACAATCATTCGCAGGAAGGTTTGCTCTGCGAACCTGACAGAGTAAAACATATCTTTACATGCCTTAAAGTTAAATAAGGTTGCCAAATCAAAATAGTGAAAAAATGACGAGCGATAATATGTTAATTTCACATAAAACTTTTTACAAACACTTGACTAATAATCTTTCCACTTTCATTTAAATTCATGATTTCATACTTTACCCTGTTTCTGAATAGCAGCATGTTGCCTTGATTTCTTTTCTGTCTTTACTTTAGGCATTTTGATGAAGTTACTGAGTGACAGGACCAGATCCTCGTGTTCGTCAGTTTCTCAACAACCGGACATACAAATCTGACACCTAGTGGTTAAATTTAACAATAATATAGGACATACCATGAAAGAATCAGCAGGCAAAAAAGTATACACCAGTTGACGTTGTGACTGATCTGTGTCTGAATTCAGAATATAGTTGTCAGGGTGTACAATACAACTATCTATATGCTGTTCAGATTGTGGCTTTGTTGCAAGCATGTTGCATACCTGTTTCGATGGACTTCCACTGGAGCGATTTCTTTGAAAAGTGGCGCGGTGTTTTCAAGGCCATGTTACCATTGGCCCTTCGAGAGAGATGCTGTACAAAGGGGTCTACAAAAATTTCTTAAATAATAAATATGTTATGTTTTTTCCTTTATTTAATCATAAAATATGTTGTAATTTTCATGAAAACTACCAGGCAACATCTGGATGGAGCCCACAGTAGTTGTACTTTGTTCTGACCATTGAGGGTTAAAAAGTTGGGGCATAAAAAAAAAAAAACATAATTCAGAAACTTTCATAAATAATTCGTTTGGACTTTGATATAGACCTGGTACACACAGAAAATGATACACATCGTCAACAATATTGCATTCTGTACATAGGCGCTGCTTTTGTGGGGATCTTTGGTCCAGCAGTTAGTCTTGTTTCTGAGTTCAAGTTATGGCTGCTCATTCTTAACTTGGTCAGGACAGCCTGAGACTGAGTACTGTGTTGGCCTATTTTGATATCACACACATTGGCTATGGAGCCTTGGAGAGAGTGGATTTTTTGGAGAAGTACAAGGAAGATGTGGCACTATGGCTCCTGTTTGTATCCCAGGCTGTGCTTTTATCGTTGCACATATAAACTAAAACTACTTTTTAGGTATAGGGGTGGTGTGCGCCCAATAGCGGTATCGGACATGAAAATAGCTAATTTCTTTCATTCTATTTTGTGGGGTTTTTTTTAACGAACGCTAGTTTCTATTGGTTAAAAAAAGCACTCACTCAGAGCGTTTTTGCTCATACTTTCAAGTTACACCACTGTACATATGGTGAGACCTGTGATCTGAATTGAGGGCAAACCTCGTTGACCATTCTTAGACGAGATGCTGGTTTGGCTTTTTCATACTTAAAATAAAGTAAGAAACGTGAACATTAAACACAGATAAAATATTATCAACTAAATCTACGTTCCAACTTTATAAATCACCATATTTATACCTATACATGCATAATGTATGCCTGTAATATTTATATATACAGATGTCATTCCAGGTTATAGTCTTATGAAAAGATTCAGATTCAGATTAATTTTATTCGACATAGAAGTGAATACATTGCACACATTTTGGTAATTGCGCAAAAACATATATGACAAAACAAGATAGATAATAGTTAGAATGGAATTACCATACAAAAATTGTAGTCAGGATGACCCTGCTGAGGATGATAAACATCCGCTTCCGCAAGGGCCACCTAAGAAGAGAAATGGTAACTTTGATACAAGCTAGTTTGGGTGTTTTCAAAACATGTGGTAGGTCTATTTCTGTTTACATTCGTTCTAACATAAATAAGCATTTCATTCATTTCAGCAATCGTGCAAACAAATTATTCACACCAAAGGGGTGTATTTCAAACTACTCAAATATAACATAAATGGAAAATTCTTTAATATATTGAAAAGTGTGGATAATTGAACACAGGCATGTGCAAAGATAAATGGTAAAAACTCTGACAATTTCAAAACCAGAATCGGAGAAAATTTCAAAACCAGTATCTTTGTCATAATTTTCTTTTTCACTCTTGTCCTTGCTAAATCTGGCACTTGAAGTTGTCGCATGTCTGCAAGGTAAAGTAAGGGGGCATTTTAAGTCCGGCCCTTTTAACCTGTTTATAAATGACCGATCTGAATATATTGGTATAGTGGACTCATCACCGACATTGTATGGAGAAAGTGTAAATCCATTAATCCAGGCTCAGTGGAGGGTCATTAGTGTTATATAATTGTATATATGTATTCTCTCTCCTTTTGATTATTATTTGTACCTATCGTATTGTGCCCTGTCTCAACATAATACTGTAGTATGTGTATTTTACTCATTGTATACGTGAGCTCTGTGTCCCAACACAGTATGTGTATTGTACCACTTAGCTCTAGAGGGCATGACGTGATCTTTGTATCGCCACGAAAAAAAAAAAAAGCGATGAAATCAACTACCCTCCCCCCCCCCCCCCCCCACACACACACACGTTACAGGTTCTGTTCCCGCGTTTTATTTGTGTCAAACCAAGGAGGCCACACGTTTCATGTAGCCTCCTTGGTAAAACCAATAGGGAACGATAAGCACTGAAAATCCCTGTGCCCATCCCGTAGAGGATTTTAGTCACGAGGGGTAGGCTCGTGTATTCCCATTGCTTTAGAATTGAATTTCGTACTGCATCTTAATAATTTAAAAGCAGCGTATGTACATAGATTGCCTCCAAAGCATACCCCTGACTCGCTATTGCGTTCACTGATGTGGGCACTCTTGGGGGATCCTGTGTAGACAGGTATATAGAACATTTATGATAAATCTAGGCGTATAGTATGAACGCTCATAAACATATTATGACTTATAGCCTACAAAAGTAACCATGCAGTTTATTC